>CM060944.1:532821828-535321828 GCA_030765085.1 Allium cepa
ATTTCTTCCATCGTTTGTTTGTCCAGCATAAAGCTACTTTCATGCATATCCTTGGTTGATGTCGCGACAGTCGTCATCGCCTCCGTCATAATAGCCTCCTGCTCATGATGCAAATATTGGGTTGCAGGAGGCTTGGTCGGTGCAGATCCTATAACTGAATGGAGATAAGAAAAGATATTAATGACGTCCACTGATAATGCTCCTAACGTTGAATGAATAAAAGAAGTGTTCAGAATAACTTCCTTAGATTGGCTCGCGGATGGAGCCGGAGCGGCTTCAGAAACATGCTTGCAAACCAGAGTCAATTGCGGCTGAACGGGGTCATAAACTGGAACAGTTGGAGGGTCTACTGTAGAAATAAGTTTGGGTTGAGTTGATGTAGTCATTTTGAAACTTGCTTCGTGATGTTCAACTCCAGACCCCTCTCCAACTTCCAAGTTCTAAGCGACAAGCTTCTCCTTTTTGTATGCAACAATGGCATCGTGGAGAACTTTTCCTCATCCTTAGTCAACACCCGATTCTCCAGCTCAAACTTATCAGTAGATATTGTGTGATGGTCTACCTTTTCATCTTCAATCAAGCGGCACCAAGCATTGTACAAATGAAGTGGACGATCATAGAGCCAGCTTAGGTTGCGGTGCTTCATAACATTGACGTTATATGTGATCAGGTGATCGTCAATGTCACCCTCCAACCTGGCCTCTGCCGCTTTCACTTTACCCTCAACCTTGGCCTTGGCTTCCTGAACCTTTAGCTTTGTCACATCCCTCTCATCTTTGAGCATTACGGCTTACTAGCATGCTTCCTAAGCGGCTTTATTGGCAATATCTTCTTCTTTGATGACTTTGGAAAATTTGGCTTCGAGTTCCTCAAGCTCTTTAAGCACGACATCCCTTTTCGCAATGACGGTGGTGGTTCTATGGCCCATCTCCTCGACTAAGGTCAGGTGCTCCTGTCGCATTTGTTCTATCTTCTTGTTTGTCTTATCGACTTTATTAAGGGACTCCGTTTTCAAGTTCCTCAAAGTGTCATTCTCGGTGGTAAGCACTTGCACTATGCAATCTTTTTGGGCGAGATCTTTCTCTAGATTTTCAATTGTCTTCGCCGATCAAAAGCCACCGCTGAAGCTTTCTCTGCGGCCTTCACCCACTCTCGGTACTGGTTGAAGATGTCATATACAAGGTCATGCACAGTTTGTTCGGCAGAATTTCGCTTCAAGTTCGAGAGAAAGTAAAAACTGTCAAAGAAAATATCAAGGAAATCCATTTTCAACTGAGCTATTCGGATGGCTCCCTCTCCTATGGGCTCCAAAGCCGCTGATATAGTGACAGCAGGAGCATCTGTCCCAGTTCTACGACGCTGCTCACCGGATCTTGAAGTTTGTGGAGGCACTGGATGGCGTGAGGTTTCAGTAGTTTGTTTTCTAAAGCCGAAGCTTTGTGTTGTACCTCTAGGTGGCGGAGAGCGCGACCGGGAACAGTGCCTACACTGCCTCTCCCTCTCCCTATCTCTTTCCCTCTCATAATGCTCCATCTCTTGGCTTGAGTAGCTGCGATCACATTCTCTTTCGGCCTCACGCCTGCGAGACTCGGAATATGAGCTAGATGAATGGCATGCAGAATGAAGACTACCGACCATGGATTCTTGTTTCGACATCGTATCTGTGTATGCATGTGCAAACCCCCTAACCAATCGGTTGTAATAGTTGTACTCGAAGGAGTTGGCTCTCCTATGTCTAAGGAAGTTTGAAGCCCCTCTAATCTGGTATCTTGGTACAAAGGCAAGTCATCCGAAATGGGGATGTCCGCCAGTCTCGCAAAAGAGTTCTCCACATACAAAGTAGGAATCTCTTGACTAGTAGCAGGCAAAGAGACTATGACGGTTTTTTGCCTTACAAATTTTCGAACAGTAGACTTGCCTCTTCTCTTCCGCTCTAACGATCGAGGAATTCGCGAAGGCCCAGTTGCGGGCTCATCTCTAGCATACATATTATCGTCACCGTCTTGTTCAGTAATTACTATCCTATGAGCTTGCCTTCGAGCTTGCCTCACTGGGCCCGTCCTAAGAACTCCTACGAGTCTAATACTTTGATCTCTATCAATTAACCCCATATCAATCAAATTTTCGTCTGTAAGGACTTCGTCAATTTCTCTATATGCGGCGGGAACCTCTTGAAGAACCCTTAATATCTCCTTAAACCGAGCTCCTTTGGGCCGTGGAATTGAAGTTGTAAAATAAGCAATGTGTTAGACTCCATATCAATTAATATCGACCTGTTAATCACGAAGGAGTTGAAGCACTTACGTTTGACCAACCACCTTCTAGCAAACCTCGGTGGACACCGAATGAAGAACCTTCGGTCTTAAAGTGACTCAGCTTGCTCCAAGCCCCGACCATGACTTGACAGTTCCTAACTACTTCTATGAAGGTGAAGGAGGGATTGTCCCCATGACTCTTTATATTGGACAAGTATTTAATTTCTCCCATCGTCGGAGGCCGGAAGAGGTGCTCCATGAAGATAACAAAAAGGCTATTCAGCAAGGCATACCCATTCGGGTGCAGCTGGGATAGAGCGATTATCAAGAAAAGTAAATCTTCTCGGATAAACTTGTTAAAAGGAGGAAGTGTCCCGGCTACACATGTGAATCTGTTGCAGGCTGTGTATCCTTCCGGGGGAATATGGGCTCTATCTTCTGGCCCGGCAATAAGACATCGTTCCTTGACAATCCATGCCTTAAGCAAATCCTGCCCAGCATGTCTTCAGAGATATTGGAGAGAACAGAATCTTGCGGATGCATGATGAAAATTGCTCCTGGTAGATCATCCGGAGCAGGGCTAACAACTTCGGCTGCAATAGCCGGCATCTCGATTACAGGAAGAGGTGGACTTTGAACTTCCTACGACTGCGAACTTCTGGGTTCCATATGTATTGAACTTTGTAAAAATCATCGTTAGACGATAATAAACCGATGTCCCCCCCAATGTGAAGTGCATGAATGTGCAGTGCTACATAATACTTAAAAAATTCTACGGAATTTGAAAGATGTTCGAACGACAAGACTTCAAAATTCAACCGGAGTGACCGTCGTTGCTGACCGTCACAACCGTGCAATCCCGACTCCGAAGATTGATCTAAGTTGAAGTTCGTCAAATTTGTCAAGTTACAGTTCTATTGACGAGCTTCGAAGGGTAGTCAAATATGCAGTAAAACGGTTAAGTCCAGTTATGCAAGGTAGAAGCTCGTTAGAGTCAAATGTTCGAGTATTCAAGAAGCTTCGTTCCCATCAAGGTTCAGACTTGGATCGATCACCAAAAACCTAATTCGTATCAATCAAGGGAAGACAGGGTTCATATCAATCAAAGATTTCACTTTCGTATCGATCGCCCACAAGGAGTTCGTATCAATCGCATAGTTCCTCTTCGCATCGATCGCATTGTTAACACTTCATATCGATGGCTTTAGATCGATATGAAGTTCCACGACTCCTGATCGATACAAAGTTTCTCCTTCCACCCATCAGTTCTAGATCGATACAAACTCCATGTCTAAGATCGATACGAGAAATTTTTTTCTTCACACTGCCATCGATACGAGGTAAAAGCTGAGCATCCCTTCCATGAATACTTCGTATCCCTCCATACTCCATCTTCCTCAATCAACACAGAAACCACTCTAACCTTTCTCGTCCTTGCTCAGACCATCTCGAGCCTCCTCTTCACCAAGATTGGCCACGACTATAAATCAATTGACTTTAAATCTCAAGTCTTGTCGTTTCTAACATGAAGTTGTTGATTAATTACTAACTTTAGGCAGTTAATTCAAAGGATTAAGGAGTTAAATGGTTTGGAGACGAAAGCAGTTTCTTGTTCTTGGCTTTGCAATTTATACGAACGGTTGGGAGTAAAATGAAAACAAGTGAAAAAAATTCTAAGTACAAAAGCATTTATATGGATGAAAAACTAGGCATATCTTGATTCGTCTCCCAGTGCAAAATGACCGGTTGAAGTGAGATATGCCCAGTGCAAAAAGACTAGGCATATCACAAATGCGAGAGCCCTGTTATTATCCCATCAAACCATCGATACGAACGATACTTGGAAGATCATTTGAACTGTTCGTACCCATCATCGGTCCATCGATACGAAATGGAAACTTCGTATCCATTGCTTTAAAGCTCATAGAAATTTGTATCTGTCAATACAAAATATTTTAAAAAGCCAACTGATTCGTATCGATCATCATCGCTACGAAGATAGCTTTCCAACTTCTCGAATCGATCCGGGAGAGGATCGATACGAATGGATATACTAAAACGACCGTCAAGCGTTGTTACGACTTGAATTTCGCATCGATCCAGAAGATGATCGGTACAAAACCTGACTCAAAAAAGGGAAAACTTGAAACTTGACCACGGCTCGTGAACGTGCAAACGTTAACGGAAGTTAGGTTATCATACATGCATGCATGACAAACTAACATTCAGTTTTCAAAATTCACAGGAATTGAATGCTCACATAGTGATAATTACAACGATGAACTATAGAGCGCTAGCACTTGACACACAATTACAACAATGCAGTATATAATCATCGGCAGTCAACAATTCAATATTTATATTACCGGGAATCAACCAAACATTACATCTTTTGACGAAAAGACAACGAATATTCAACGAATCAGGCAGAATTTTCAAAATGAAGATCATAGCTTTTCAAAGCATGTCATGTTCTCACAAGACGTTCTTTGGGGGGCAAATATTATCCTGCCTTTTTGGCAAGGCCGTGACACTAAGAACTTGACTAGAAATCAAATTCAGTCCGTCCCGAAGATCGGTCATACATATGCCTACTATGAATACTGGTAAATTTGGTCTAATCCAGATCGAGCTACAATCGATATGTTATGATAAGCAAAGCTATGGAAGCCAAAGTTCCAAATTTCAAATCAATCGGAGTTCGTATGCTAAAGATATCGATCGATCAAGATCCATGGAGGAAACACCATTTCGTATCCATCATGCCTATTCCACTTCGTATCCATCATATCTGCTCTATTTTATATCCATCACTTGAAGACGTTTCGTATTGCTTCCACTGATATACATTTCGTATCGATCATCATTTACATAGTTTGTATCAATCGGTCAACAATCGATATGAAACTTGCCACCAACAAACGATACGAAACAACAATTAAAAGGCATCGAACGAAATCGATCTTCAATCGATAAGAAGAGCTTAAGTTTATATCGATACAAATTGGAGTGGAAGCCATAGATACGAGGCGGTCACTATGCAATCAATACAAAATGGCTACAGAGTCACGACCCGAAGTTCAGTGTTCAAAATCGACATCAAATACCTCACTTGTATTCGACTGTCGGAGATTCGAACGTCGAATTCCAGTTCGGATGGAGCTTATAACAACATTGGATGAGTATAACAGCAGAAACAAAATGAATATCATATATCAACACAGGAACAACATGGTACAATATCCAATATTACATCGATCCCAAATATCAGTGTGATACAAATATGATACAACCATAATAAGACAACAGAACTTCAACGAGTTTCCAACATACTTCAACTTCGACAAAGTCTTCAAAACTCCAATACTTCAAAAGGTTTCCAAATCCAAAGCTTCTAGAATCCAAAAACTTCCAAAAGACTTCAAAATCCAAGCTAGCTCAAAACACGGATAACCTGCTTCTAGGCTGCCCGTGGAAAAAATTATGGGCACCCAGAGTTTAGGGAAGGAACAATAAACTCCAGATCAGTCATGGGACTGGTATGAGTAAACAAAAGCAGTTGTTTGAAATAAAAGCAGTTTATTCTTATAAAAAGCAAAACAAAAGAATTTGAAAGAAATTCACAATGATTTTCGAAAATGAAACTGCGTAAGGCCTCCCACCACACACACAATGCAAACGCAGACTTGGAGGAGAAATCTCCTTATGACAGTCAAAAATGTTTGATACGAGAAAACACTTTTAAATATTTTTTATTAGTGAATAGTGTGGAAAAATTTCGAAAGTATAATATTAATCTTAGCCAGCATACGTATCATTATAGTATGCCTACTATAGCTACCATGTTAAGCAGGTTATACAACTAAAACTGTAAAGGGCTCGTATGGGATGATTGGATTTCCAACAAATGGTCGGGCAAAGGAACTTCCCATATAAAATAAAATATAACGCCTCTGGAGGGACGTCCCCGGACCCAAACCGGATCTCTGCTACACAAGGCTGAGTTACCTATGTGACTAGGTAATAACTGACACGAGTATGCCACCTCTCGGTCGTTACCAACCTTTACCGGAAGCGCTTCTCAACCGACAACCACAAAACAATAAGTCTGTAGCAACCACAAAGTAAGTATCTGGGCTCCATACCATGATACCACTTATAATCCAGAAGGAAATGGACATACCCTCAGGGGGCGCTACCCCCAAGTAATTGAAACGACCCGACTTCCCAACTCCAGGAAATCGCATTATCTTGAAGAAAGAAAGGGATAGAAGAAGAAGAGAAAGAGAAAGAGAAAGAAAGAAACAACAACATCAGAGAACTCACGGCGGAATGAATAACGTATAATATACCCCATAAAATAATACATAGTATCATAATACATCAGAGTACACAACTTATACAACACATGTTAGACAGTTATAAAGATCTGTCTAACTATACAACTCAAGTACAACAGATTCAGATACCAAACCAACACAACGGAATCATAAATATCTGCACGTGGAAGCCTCCTGCTCCATATCTCCTTCAGAATTCGTCAAGCTAACCTGAATCACCTGAATACTCATTTATAATATGAGTACCCAAGAGTTTAATAAAACAGAAAATAAACACTCGGGTCAGACAGGGGTTGGGTGTGAGTAAACGGTTTAAAATTGCTCAACTTTAGAAAACCTTTGAAAAGAAAAGGTATCACGTAAGACTTCCCACACGTAAACATGGAAAAGTTTTTACCTTACGCTAACCAAAACATTTGATAGGAAATCCAGTGATATTATAATAGTGTCTAGGGTTTTCAAGTAAATATAAAATAGTCGAAATTGTTACATTCATTAAATTCCATCTACAAGCCACAAAGTGGGTAATACAGTCAAAACCGTAGGGTCTCGTAGGAAGAATGGGTTTCCAACAATGGCAGGGCTACTGGGGTACCGCCCATCATAGTACGTGGCCTAGATCAACGTACCAAGGAGCTACCCTAATTCCCCTGCAACACAAGGCCGGGGCCATTCCTTACTGAACAGTCCCGAACAAGACAACCCCGGCAGTTGTCCGGATCAACCGCCCCACACATCCGAATAAAAAGGAACTTCTAGATAGGGGTAAATCTTGCTCTCCAGTGGGAGCTACCCACGAAGCCTCGCTGCACCTCCCCCGTTTTAGCCATTCTCGGTTGATGAGGCTTGAGGCTGCGATTACCTTTATAGAACGCATCTATCTTAGAATGCTCATCGCCCACCTGATGATGTTATGAAAGCATTCAATCCATACAAGTTCTTCCGGGTTCGAACGAAACCAAAGGCACTATCTTGTTGCACTCATTTTGGAATCAGCCTTAGAGTCAACGACCATAGCCCTTACACTCTAAAACACTGTCTCGAACCTATAAGTACTATTCCATCAACTCATTACGGAATCACCCACAGAGTTATCCTAACATATAGTCCTTACACCTCGAGTCTTCACTGGATCCACTTGGATTCACGACCTAACGTTTAATTGGAATCGATGTGGTTTTCGGATTCCAAATATGGAAACCCGATCCCGGTCTCACCGAAACCAAACGCCATTTTAATGTCCAAGTTGTGCTTAAGGGTTTTAAACAATTAACTTATATACAGGATGATATAAACAGATCACATTATCACAACAGATAATTCATAACAACCATTCATCTCACAAAGCAGCATAACATATATCCGAGATATTCAAATCATCCAGTATCAACCAATCACCCAATATCAATCATCCAATATAAATTGATCATCCAATACCAATCACCAATTATCAATCAATCATTCATAAGCAGAATTGATTAACTCTTAATCAATTGGATTACCTTAAATCCTTCTTTATTTATTTATTCCAAATAAATAAATAAATTATCTCTTAATGATCTTCCTTAATTAATCTTCCTTGATTAATTATACTTTAATTATATTCAAGTAATCATCCTTAACCATATTCAGTAATTAACCTTTAATTACTATCATTAATTACAATAATTAATGATCATGCATTTACTTTTATTAATTAACAATAATTAGTTGCATTAAACCTCAATTAATTACAATAATTAACCACACTTAAATTAATCACTTATATTTATCAACCTTGATAAATATCATTAATTACATTAATTAATGATCCCCATCAATTAATAATTATCTTTAATTAAATAATTAATCTTGAAATTGATCGACTCATTAGTCATAATCAGTAGTTACAATTTGTAATTACTTATCTTCATTAATTAAATTCTTATTTAATTAAGTTAACCCTTGATCAATTAATCTAATTAATTAATCTTTAATTACTTTATTAAGTAATTATTAAATAATTAAATTAATAAATAAATCCTTAATTAATTACTTTATTAATTAATTACAATTTTAATTAATTGCACTTAGTAATTAATCTTAAGTTAAACTCAATCATTAATTAATTAATCACATTAATTAATTAACTAAAATAATTAAGTAATTAACTCTTAATTCCTTACATAAGTAATTATTTCTAATTACTTCTATTAATCAATCTTGATTACTTCCTTAATTAATTACTTAACAAATAATTAATCCCAATATTAAACAATCCCTAATTCTTTAATTAACTAATTACTTCATAAATAATTAACTTCAAACAATTATATTAATCAATTCCTTAATTGATAACAATAAGTGATTGCCCAATAATCACTTCAACTAATTACTCCTACGAGTAATTACCATTAATTACTTCCATAAGTAATTTCCATTCTTAATTACATTCAATAATTAACCATTAATTACTTCATTGAGTAATTACACTTTAATTAATTCATAACTAAGTGATTATTTAAAGTTAAATAATCAATTAACCAATTATTTAAAATTAATTAAATAATTAAATAATTAACTTTTATATTAAAGAAAATCTTTAATAAATTAAGAAAACCATAAATCTTAATCAAACTTAACTTATTAACAAATCATATTAAATAAGTAGTCTTAAGTTAATTATCCAAATAATTTAACCTTATTTATTTCATAAATAAATTATTTGAATTAATCAAATTTAACAACTTAAACAAATTATTCAATTTAGATTTCAAAATCATAATAATAACCTTAATTGAAAGTAAGGAATTTAGAAATCAAATTAAGATACTTTAATTATCCAATTTAAGCTTATCTATTTTAAAATAATTTGAAAAACTTTGTTATTAAAACATTATTTCAAAATCTAACTTAAAACTTTGATTTAATAATTAAATTTAAAACACTCTCTATCAATTTCAATTTTTAAAACTTTAATTAAGATAATTACTTTCAAAAACAAACATCTTAAAACATTTTTAAATTTGAAATATAAATTAAATTTTCACTTTTAAATGTTTGATTCACTTTCATTTTAAAATAACAAGTTTAACCTTATATCTTACTTCCTTTATAACTTGTTTTCTAACTTAAACTTGATTTTTATATTTATTTGAACAATCAAGCAAAATCTGAAATTACACTACCCAGAGCCAAACAACCCAAACTTCGGGAAAACACGACACAGAACACAAGCCATTCCGGAGCTAAAACCCAGACCCTCAAATCTTCGAGACCAATGCGGTAAAACACGATAGCTTCCCCGAGTTTCCTACTCGTCTTCCCCAACACAAAACTTTAGTGCACAAACCCCAAACACGGTGCACGTTGCACAACACCTCCGGCCACTGGCGATCTGCGCGACGACCAATTAAGGTCACAAAATCACTCGCGAGCTCAAATACCTACCCAGATCGAAGAATTAGCAATCGAATCAAATTTTGATCGTTCGAACCAAAAAGTGCAGAACAAACTCGAACCCAAAATCCAACGCCAACGACCATTCTCGCCGCCGTTGAACACCGCCAGGCCCACCATCGAATCCCACATCCATGAACTTCATCTTCACCAAAAAATGAAGAAACTCGAATCATTCTCCATGTCGAAATTGGTCTCGAAAGTCAAGCCGAGCACAGCACAAAATAAAACCCTAATTTGTTCGAATTCGAACAAATCAAACATTTGAAAAATTCCTTTGCATTTTTCCTATAATCTATGATTCATAAACAAGCTATGATCGAAATTACGGCTGCAAACATCATGCCGTTCTTCGGTAATTTACAAAAGTTTCCAAATTGAACAATACCCAAATCCACACGAAATACCCAATTAAAACTTATGATAGTAACATCTAAAATCATGATTTTTCATCACAATTCCATGCATGCAATCCAAATTTGAATTTAAAGCGGTTAATTTTTGACCAAAATATAAGTTGCATTGTGTCTTCTATTTTTAAAATTATCTATAAATTTAAAAATTACAGAAACTATATTACAGTCATCATTAATCATTTACAAACAACTTTTATTCAAATATTCAAGGCTAATAATGATCAAAGAGTAAGTTATTAAATTCTAAGTGGGAAAATATTTAGATCTGTTAAAATAACAGAACTTCATTTCCATTATAGGTATACAGATTCATCATGCATTCAAGTAACAAATTTTCAATCATCAAGCAAATTTAATCACATGTATCATCATTCAATCACAAGTTAAACTAAAAACTGTTTTAAAAAAAAATGATTTACTCACCTATTTTGATTGCAGAGCAGATTTGTGAATTTCCAGCCTTCCAATTGATGTTGAAAAGCTTTGAATAAGAAATCCTACTACATGCTTTAATTGATGATGTAAAATGTTGAACTTCATTTGGATTTGCAGAAGACTTGGAGTTGCAGCTTTAATTTTGCTTTGCAGATTTAGTTTTACTTCAGATTTGATTTTGGTTGCAGGTTTGATTTTGCTGATTCTAATTTTGCTTTTGATTTTAATTTCAGGTTTGAGAACGATTTCCTGGTTTAATCTTTAATTCATGAAGGAAGAAAAATAATTTGAGAGGAAGAAGAAAGATTGGAAATTGGAAGAGAAACAAATTCCCTTAAGTTTAAATGAATTATGTTATGATAATAAAAGTTTTAAAGAAAATTAAATTTAAAGGAAGACACTTGTCACTTATAAATCTTAATTTACTTACAAGTGTTATTAAAAGGTGTTAACATGTTTTCACATGTTTTAGTATTTTTAAATTAATTTTTACTTAATTTAAATGTGAATATAACTTATTTATCAAATTTACTTCATAAATAAATATAAGTTTTACCTTTAAAACAAATATTCTAATACTAATAAAAATGCAAATAATTCTTATACATATATTTTAAAGTCTAAAACATTTATATTTATACATTTATAACCATTTTATTTTAAATACTTTAAAAGAAAGACAAAACAAAGCTTTGTTTAAACTTTTTAAACTATCTTTTTAAAATAATAATTATCTTATGCTTTGAAAACAATTGAATAAATCTTACATTTACTTTTGAAAAATATTAATTAAAATAAAGCTTTAAATTATAATTATAAATTATCAATAGATTAAATAAATTTCAAAACAACTCAAATTATAACATATAGACACATATATATTACAATTTGAAAATTCAATCCTTAATTTAAAACAAAAGATATTCCATTCTCAATATATATCAAATATATATATTATAAACAGAATAAAATTTCATTAGCTTTGACAAATAATTCTTATCTATTTTAAATTGTCAGAAAGATATTGATCACAATTATTAGATTAAATATTTATTAACCTTTAAAAGATTAAATTTACCAATTTAAATTAAAATTATAAATAAAAATTATCAAATCAATTTAATTATTCAATTTATATTGCCCAAAATTTCGGGTCGTTACAATCCTTCCCCCTTAAAAGAATTTCGTCCCCGAAATTTAAAAGCAAAGGTAATTTAATAACCTGGTAAAGATTTTAATTTCAATCTGCAAAGCATACCTAACATCCAGTTACTAGCAACAATAGCAACCAATCAAACAAACAAACCTAACTAATTATCCTGACACAAATCAGAATAAAACTCTAATACTATTTCGAGTTTCCCAAATAAAAATCACCGGGAGACTCGCTCTACAGAAGCTAAACAAACTACACCACCAAAATCAAGAGCTCCTCTCATCTCTAGATCCATATCTGAACAGAACATCAGACTATACTCAAGTCTAGCACAACTTCCAAATCCAACTGAACTACGGATTCAATAACCAACAATGAATCATACACGTACTCCCTTAGAGATACGTGAAATATAATGAATTCCAGCTATCTAAACTAGCAATTAAATCTTATTAAATCAGAACAAAGATAAGAAATCTTCAAATGCCACAGCACTAACCATCCAATCTTATCCAGTTACTGCTCTCTTAACCAGAGAAAACTTAACAACAATGAAGTCTCCAACTTCGAATTCCAAACTCCTTATCTCATAGCAGCATAACTCAACAGACAATCCTGGGCTGCCAATCTCTTCCTGATCAGCTCAACCTATGCTGATACTTACAGAAACAACTAGACCAAAACAAACCAGTTTCCTGGATCCTATTCAACAGAAAAGTCTTCCAAAATCCATCGAAATCCAAAACATAAGCTCTACTACTCAAGCAATAGCAAACTAAACTTGCTTCCTTTCTTGCACAGCTGCTACCTCGCTTCCGCTGCACAACTCTGATTCTGAAATAGATGAGAATACTGTTGATAAACACGAATACAAACTTATCCAATATACCCAAGAAAATTTGTTCATCAAATCCATATAATCTTAGTGACACATCTGACTCGGTCACACAACCTTACTATAGAATCCAAACTCAAAATCTAGATCTGACCAAATCCGAATTCCAAAAATTCTGAGTTGCTACACCAACTCTCCTATAAGGCTAACCACCAAAATATCTTTTGGAACCAAAATAATATGGAACTCAACTCCAGATGAAGACAAATTTCTGATTACATCAGTAGCTCCTACTTCCATATGAGAACCCTCAATCTCAAACAAAGATAAGCCAAGAAAAATTCCCAAATTAATCGCAAGTCACTTTTGTGATCCTGCCTAATTTGGATTCCAAAGAAAACTATCCTCTCTTTACTAATTAAAACAGCTTTAAGCTTTTCCAAACAAGGTTAACCCTTCCAGAAAAAACTTCACCAACAGCCCGGACTGCTGATAGAAGAACCATAAAGATCCTAAACCATGAGAGAAACAACCAACACTGTTGCTTCCAAACTCTACCTTAAAGATACTGCAGAGCCAAAAGACCTTCTCGTCAGCACACCGAACACTTCGAGTTGCACTGCTACCACAGCTAACCAAAAGCTTCTAATCTAAAAGCTTCTCGAAAACCAAAACCATCAACAAACCACACAACAGACCTTCGAGATGGCAGACAACTTCTCAAGAGATTCGGGCTCCAAACCAATCATCAACCTCTCGCTCTCCTTAAGATACGACAAATGAGACCATGCCGAAGCGAAACAACTTATAGACCTTAGTCTCGTATTCCAAAACAACCATCCTCCATGTTAAAGAATCCGATAATTTCTACATAGACGAAACATTACTGCGGCAGGTAAAGACTGCTCCTCAACCACTTTTAAAACCGCCTCAAGAGAAAACACCTTCTGAAAATATCCAAAGATACTGCATCTCCTTATGCAGTTATCAAGATATCATCACTTACTTCTGTACTTCCGACAGATCCAAACTTAAGAAAAATTCACTCACCCGAGCGAGATCCAAACTTACAATCAAAGATAGACTTCGAATCTTTTAAAAGATTTCCTTCAAGTATCAGAGAATTCCTTACTCCTAACCACCAATCTTACTCGAGACGGTATTAGGTCTACAGTCTCGACAAATACTTCCAACCTCAACATATGGACCTCTTCCATCAGTGGTAGTCGTGTTACACACACTCACCACTACTCCATCTACCTATAAAACCTATATTGGAAAATCCGAACAGATAACCCAACAGATTAGGTATATATATATATATATATATATATATATATATATATATATAAATTACAAGTACGCTCTCTCAAGGAAGACACCACTCCAGAGCCTAGGTATTCACTCAACCTAATGCTCTGATACCAAGTGAAACGACCCGACTTCCCAACTCCAGGAAATCGCATCATCTTGAAGAAAGAAAGGGATAGAAGAAGAAGAGAAAGAGAAAGAAAGAAACAACAACATCAGAGAACTCACAGCGGAATGAATAAAGTATAATATACCCCGTAAAATAATACATAGTATCATAATACATCAGAGTACACAACTTATACAACACATATTAGACAGTTATAAACATCTGTCTAATTATACAACTCAAGTACAACAGATACAGATACCAAACCAACACAGCGGAATCATAAATATCTACACGTTGAAGCCTCCTGCTCCATATCTCCTTCAGAATTCGTAAAGCTAACCTGAATCACTTGACTACTCATTTATAATATGAGTACCCAAGAGTTTAATAAAACAGAAAATAAACACTCGGGTCAGACAGGGGTCTGGTATGAGTAAACGGTTAAAAACTGCTTAAGTTTAGAAAAACCTTTGAAAAGAAAAGGTATCACGTAAGACTTCCCATACGTAGACATGGAAAAGTTTTTACCTTACTCTAACCAAAACATTTGATAGGAAATCCAGTGATATTATAATAGTGTCTAGGGTTTTTAAAGTAAATATAAAATAGCCGAAATTGTTACATTCATTAAATTCTAGCTGCTAGCCACAAAGTGGGCAATACAATCAAAACAGTAGGGTCTCGTAGGAAGAATGGGTTTCCAACAATGGTAGGGCTCTGGGGGTACCGCCCGTCACAGTACGTGGCCTAGATCAATGTACCGAGGAGCCACCCTAACTCCCCTGCAACACAAGCCCGGGACCATTCCTTACCGAACAGTCCTGAACAAGACAACCCTGACAGTTGTCCGGATCAACCGCCCCACACAGCCGAATAAAAAGGGACTTCTAGACATGGGTAAATCTTGCTCTCCAGTGGGAGCTACCCACGAAGCCTTGCTGCACCTCCCCTGTATTAGCCATTCTCGAATGATGAGGCTTGAGGCTGCGATTACCTTTATAGAACACATCTATCTTAGAATGCTCATCGCCCACCTGACGATGATCTGAAAGCATTCAATCCATACAAGTTCGTTTTGGGTTCTAATGAAACCAAAGGCACTATCTAGTTGCACTCATTTTGGAATCACCCTCAGAGTCAACGACCATAGCCCTTACACTCTAAAACACCATCTCGAACCTATAAGTACTATTCCGTCAACTCATTATGGAATCACCCACAGAGATATACTGACGTATAGTCCTTACACCTCGAGTCTTCACTTGCTCCACTTGGATTCACAGCCTAACATTTAATTGGAATCAATGTGGTTTTCGAATTCCAAATATGGAAACCCGATCCCGGTCTCACTGAAACCAAACGCCATTTTAATGTCCAAGTTGTACTTAAGGGTTTTAAACAATTAAGTTATATACAGGATGATATAAACAGATAGATGAATCACATTATCACAACAGATAATTCATAACAACCATTCATCTCACAAAGCAGCATAACATATATCAGAGATATTCAAATCATCCAGTATCAACCAATCACCCAATATCAATCATCCAATATAAATTGATCATCCAATACCAATCACCAATTATCAATCAATCATTCATAAGCAGAATTGATTAACTCTTAATCTATTGGATTACCTTAAATCCTTCTTCATTTATTTATTCCAAATAAATAAATAAATCATCTCTTAATGATCTTCCTTAATTAATCTTCCTTGATTAATTATACTTTAATTATATTCAAGTAATTATCTTTAACCATATTTAGTAATTAACCTTTAATTACTATCATTAATTACAATAATTAATGATCATACATTTACTTCTATTAATTAACTATAATTAATTGCATTAAACCTCAATTAATTACAATAATTAATCACACTTAAATTAATCACTTATATTTATCAACCTTGATAAATATCATTAGTTACATTAATTAATGATCCCTATCATTTAATAATTCTCTTTAATTAAATAATTAATCTTGAAATAGATCGACTCATTAATCATAATCAGTAATTAACAATTTGTAATTACTTATCTTAATTAATTAAATTCTTATTTAATTAAGTTAACCCTTGATCAATTAATCTAATTAATTAATATTTAATTACTTTATTAAGTAATTATTAAACAATTAAATTAATAAATAAATCCTTAATTAATTACTTTATTAATTAATTACAATTTTAATTAATTACACTTAGTAATTAACCTTAAGTTAAACTCATTCATTAATTAATTAATCACATTAATTAATTAACTAAAATAATTAAGTAATTAACTCTTAATTCCTTACATAAGTAATTATTTCTAATTACTTCTACTAATCAATCTTGATTACTTCCTTCATTAATTACTTAACAAATAATTAATCCCATTATTAAACAATCCCTAATTCTTTAATTAATTAATTACTTCATAAATAATTAACTTCAAACAATTATATTAATCAATTCCTTAATTGATAACAATAATGCCCAATAATCACTTCAACTAATTACTCCTACTAGTAATTACCATTAATTACTTCCATAAGTAATTTCCATTCTTAATTACATTTAATAATTAAACATTAATTACTTCATTAAGTAATTACACTTAATTAATTCATAATTAAGTGATTATTTAAAATTAAACTATCAATTAACCAATTATTTAAAATTATTTAAATAATTAATTAATTAACTTTTATATTAAAGAAAATCTTTAATAAATTAAGAAAACCATAAATCTTAATCAAACTTAACTTATTAACAAATCATATTAAACAAGTATTCTTAAGTTAATTATCTAAATAATTTAACCTTATTTATTTCATAAATAAATTATTTGAATTAATCAAATTTAACAACTTAAACAAATTATTCAATTCATATTTCAAAATCATAATAATAATCTTATTTGAAAATAAGGAATTTAGAAATCAAATTAAGATATTTTAATTATCCAATTTAAACTTATCTATTTTAAAATAATTTGAAAAACTTTGCTATTAAAACATTATTTCAAAATCTAACTTAAAACTTTGATTTAATAATTAAATTTAAAACACTTTCTTTCAATTTGAATTTTCAAAACTTTAATTAAGATAATTATTTTCAAAAACAAACATCTTAAAACATTTTTAAATTTGAAATATAAATTAAATTTTCACTTTTAAATGTTTGGTTCACTTTCATATTAAAATAACAAGTTTAACCTTACATCTTACTTCCTTTATAACTTGTTTTCTAACTTAAACTTGATTTTTATATTTATTTGAACAATCAAGCGAAATCTGAAATTACACTTCCCAGAGCCAAACAACCCGAACTTAGGGAAAACACGGCAGAGAACACGAGCCCTTCCCGAGCTAAAGCCCAGACCCTCAAATCTTCGAGACCAACGCGATAAAACACGATAGCTTACCCGAGTTTCCCACTCGTCATCCCCAACACAAAACTTCAGTGCACAGACCCCAAACACGGTGTACGTTGCACAACACCTCCGGCCACTGGCGATCTGCGCGACGACCAACTAAGGTCACAAAATCACTCGCGAGCCCAAATACCTTCCCAGATCGAAGAATTAGCAATCGAATCAAATTTTGATCGTTCGAACCAAAAACTGCAGAAACAACTCGAACCCAAAATCCAACGCCAACGACCATTCTCGCCGCCGTTGAACTCCGCCCGGCCCACCATCGAATCCCACATCCATGAACTTCATCTTCACCAAAAATTGAAGAAACTCGAATCATTCTCCATGTCAAAATTGGTCTCGACAGTCAAGCCGAGCACAACACAAAATAAAACCCTAATTTGTTCGAATTCGAAAAAATTGAATATTTGAAAAATTCCTTTGCATTTTTCCTATAATCTATGATTCATAAACCAGCTATGATCGAAATTACAGCTGCAAACATCATGCCGTTCTTTGGTAATTTACAAAAGTTTCCAAATTGAACAAAACCCAAATCCACACGAAATACCCAATTAAAACTTACGATAGTAACATCTAAAATCATGATTTTTCATCACAATTCCATGCATGCAATCCAAATTTGAATTTAAAGCGGTTAATTTTTAACCAAAATATAAGTTGCACTGTGTCTTCTATTTTTATTATCTGTAAAATTAAAAATAACAGAAACTATATTACGGTCATCATTAATCATTTACAAACAACTTTTATTCAAATATTCAAGGCTAATAATGATCAAAGAGTAAGTTATTAAATTCTAAGAGGGAAAATATTTAGATCTGTTAAAATAACGGAACTTCATTTCCATTACAGGTATATAGATTCATAATGCATTCAAGTAACAAATTTTCAATTATCAAGCAAATTTAATCACATGTATCATTAATCACAAGTTAAACTAAAAACTATTTTAAAAAAAAATGATTTACTCACCTATTTTGATTGTAGAGCAGATTTGTGAATTTCCAGCCTTCCAATTGATGTTGAAAAGCTTTGAATAAGAAATCCTACTGCATGCTTTAATTGATGATGTAAAATGTTGAACTTCATTTGGATTTGCAGAAGACTTGGAGTTGCAGCTTTAATTTTGCTTTGCAGATTTAGTTTTACTTCATATTTCATTTTGGTTGCAGGTTTGATTTTGCTGATTCTAATTTTTCTTTTGATTTTAATTTCATGTTTGAGAAAGATTTCCTGGTTTGATCTTTAATTCATGAAGGAAGAAAAATAATTCGAGAGGAAGAAGAAAGATTGGAAATTGGAAGAGAAACAAATTCCCTTATGTTTAAATGAATTATGTTATGATAATAATTTTTTTAAAGAAAATTAAATTTAAAGGAAGACACTTGTCACTTATAAATCTTAATTTACTTACAAGTGTTATTAAAAGGTGTTAACATGTTTACACATGTTTTAGTATTTTTAAATTAATTTTTACTTAGTTTAAATGTGAATATAACTTATTTATCAAATTTACTTTATAAATAAATATAAGTTTTACCTTTAAAAGAAATATTCTAATACTAATAAAAATGCAAATAATTCTTATACATATATTTTAAAATCTAAAACATTTATATTTATACATTTATAACCATTTTATTTTAAATACTTCAAAAGAAAGACAAAACAAAGCTTTGTTTAAACTTTTTAAACTATCTTTTTAAAATAATAATTATCTTATGCTTTGAAAATAATTGAATAAATCTTAAATTTACTTTTGAAAATATTAATTAAAATAAAGCTTTAAATTTCAATTATAAATTATCAATAGATTAAATAAATTTCAAAACAACTCAAATTATAACATATACACACATATATATTACAATTTGAAAATTCAATCCTTAATTTAAAACAAAAGATATTCCATTCTCAATATATATCAAATATATATATTATAAACAGAATAAAATTTCATTAGCTTTGACAAATAATTCTTATCTGTTTTAAATTGTCAGAAAGATATTGATCACAATTATCAGATTAAATATTTATTAACCTTTAAAAGATTAAATTTACCAATTTAAATTAAAATTATAAAGAAAAATTATCAAATCAATTTAATTATTAATACAGATTATTCAATTTATATTGCCCAAAATTCCGGGTCGTTACAATAACCTAGCTGCCACGATTCCTGTTTCAATCATAACCGGGTTGTGAGGTTCGACGAAGTCTCGTCCACAAAGCTACGCTTTTTCACAAAGTCGTGCTTCGATCAACAAATGATCAGCAGCACTCAGCATGCCACACTACCAAATTGGGAGTATATCACTAATAACCTTCAACCACATAACCTCTGAGCTCATATGTCTCACAGAAATGTGTTAAGTTAAGAGAATAAATTCTCCGCCACCAACAGATATGTATTTGAAAGAAATCAGCTTTAAATCTCAGTTTGTAATGTCAGACATACAATCCATACAAGTCTGTTCCGGGTTCGAACAGAACCGAAGGCACTTCCGAAGAAGTCCTTGTAATCTGGGAATCCACAAGCCCGATCGGACTCCACATCACATATGGAGATCTCTACACCGGAACAACTCAGTGCGGAGCCATTCGATAGGTTATCCTATCGTTCTCGAAGACGCCCGGTCTTTACCACCGGTCTTCAATTGCTATCCATCTCATCGTATCACATATTCGGAATGGGTTATATGACACAAAGGTCCTCTCCCGGCTAATCCGAATAGTGAGCATCAATTTTAAAACATGTGGATATGTCATTCACAAAGATTCACAGGCTCGATGTGGGTTTCGGATAACCAACTGAAATCCGACTCCCTGTCGCATTGAAATTCAAAAGCCATTTTACGGCCAAAGGGTTTTCATATTCATACAGAAGAATATTCATCATAGATATCATAGCTTGGCATAAAGCAATACATATCACATAGCATCACAGTTACAATCAGAGATATCAATCAATGCCCATCATACAATAGTTATCAATCATATACAACTAGGACGAATCAATCGTGTGATTTAAACCAATTAATCACATAATTAGTTTCATTAAATGATTCTTTTAATTAACTTCCCAAAATAATTATCTTAATTAATCATAACCCTAATTAATTAAAGATAAATACATTTAATTAAATTAAATTTGATTTCATCATAAAACTTATTAGAAAACATTTAGTTACCAATTTTTTAATTAGTAAGATATAATTTATTTAAAACAAAATGAATTGAACATTGAATTTTAGTATTTAAAATATTTGGAAAACTTGATCAATCTTGTTTAATAAATTTAATAAAAATACCATCCCTTTTTAAAACTTAATTTAAATATATCTTTATAACTTGATACATTTGAACTTGATTAAATTTCTCTATTAAACTTAGTTAAAACATTTACTTTAATTATATATATATATATATATATATATTAAACTTGGTCATGCTTTCCATTAAACATCTGATTTTCAAAATCTATCTTACATTAAAAATCTGATCACTATTTTCTTTAAATTAAAAACTTAATACGAGTACCTATTTTGCAATTTAAACCAGGAAAAACTATCCAAACTTAAATTTTGTTCATTTTCAACTTGGTATAAACTTTGAAACCCTAGAAACAAATTTTCTTAAAAGACTGTAGCTTAACCACTACTGGCCCGAGCCAAACAAAAGGAAACCCGCGCATTCACAATACCCGCTTCGAGTCTTCCCTAGAATTTCCTCCTACTTGCTTCGAGATTCTTAAATTTTTGACCCATGTGCTACAATTTTTTTCCTTCTCCAATTTTTCTAAGTACAAACTCGTACTACCCAAATCACTTCGAGTCGAAACCCGAGTTTAAATCGCTATTCCCCGAAGCTTCCCTCGAGTCTACTTCATCTTCCATCATCAACATCCCCAGGCACACACAAATGCACGGTGAACATGCACAATCAATTGTCTCAACTCCGATCAACACCGCCGTTGCCAACAAGTCGACGACCTCTCTCTACGTCAACGCAATCACTCGAATCATCGAAACGATGATAAATTCAAAATCAAGCTCGATCGAACCCATTTGAACAATACCGACCACCAAAAATCACCTCGAATCGTCGACGCCCACCACCAGAAAATTCTAGCCTCCGGTCACGACTCCCTCATCCACCCAGCTATCACCACCCAACTCCACGTGCAACTCGATGCACGGATGAAGCCCAGCGACCATTTTTTTCGACCATTGCCTAAATTAGGGTTAAAAACTTAATCTCCTCGCTGTCGTCACCACAGTGGACTAGGACCCCTCCAAGCATTTTTCCCCGACTCCCCGCACACTCTTCCACCACCACGCAATGCCATGACCATCATCATCATCTCGATGATCGGAATTTTGCAAAAACCCCTAATTTGGTGATCTCGGCTTATCCCAGCGATTACTAACTTAAAAGTTTTGATTTTATTTTCAAAAATCATAATTTTTGATAAGCTTTTAGATGGCATTTATGAAATTAAAATTTACGAGGTTTGAAATTTAACATATTTTACTTGAACTATGTTTTTCTTTTTCCAGGTTCTAAATCCTGGATATTATCTTTCTATATGTTTTAACTTTCAATTTAAAATGAATTTAAACATTTTTTCCTGATACTTAAAGTTATACACAACTGGAATCAAGGAACTTAGGTTCTTAACAGGTTTTCATAAAAATAATGAAACCTATAGCTAGAACAGAATTATCAACATGCACATGCAAAAGCATATCTCATTCATAGATTTTTGTTGCATGCAAACCGCATTCAACTTGCATATATCATGTATTCAATAAATCAGATAATAATCAAGTCTCTGGAAAGGTTTACTCACCTTCTTATTTTTAACAGAGACAGTTCCCTGTTTTAAAATTTTAAAATCTGGAACTCTTCTCTTTTTTTTTCCTTCTTCTTAGCTTGATTTCTTTTGAATTTGATAGCTGCAACAAATTGGTATGGACTTGTTTAAATTTTATGATGTAATTACTTACTTGATCCTTTAACAATTTAAAATTTAAATTACTTACCATAACCTTTTTTTCTGAACAGGGGAAGAAATTTGTGGCCTGCACTCTTTAAGCTTGTGTTTGCTGTTGTTTTTTTTCTTTTAAATTGATTCCTGAACTTTCCTAAATCTTTGAAATTCTTTTCCTTGATTCTGTAATGTTGGTTGAAGATTGGAATTATCCTTCTTTTGGCTTGAGATATTAAGAGGAAGGTTGTTATAGATTTTTTTTTCTTTCTGGAAATCTGTTTTATGATTTCAAATGTTGAGGAATTGTGTTTGTTTTTTATGATTTCTTCTTTTTTCTTCTGATGTGAAGATTTAACAGGATTTTCTTTTGAAATGAAAAAAAAGAGAAGATAAATGACTTGTAAAATTTTATTTTATTTTTCTATAACTTTCTTAAGTAAAAGAAAATAATACAAATGACACATGTAATTCCTTTCTTCCCTTGAATTACATTTGTCACCATAGTCCTTGTTAACTTTAACACTTGTAATAAAAAAATTCTTATTTTATTAACCTAATAATTTGCATTATTTAAATTGTATTTATACTTACATTTTCCCATTAACAAATACTAACTTTATATAAATGCATATTATTAAAAAGAGAATGGTTTTGAACTTTTTAAATACATATTACATAAATTGCATAGATATACATTTATAAGTCCAATTTTTTTTACAATACATTTATTTTAAAATTTAAATTCAAATAAAAAATCAAATTCAATATATGAATTCAAATTTACCTACATATGCACTCATACATATATATTCACATATATGTATAAAAGTTAAATTTAAATGATTTTTTTTTTTTTAATATTTCCGAATTTTAAACTCAAAAGAAATTTGAAATTCTTATTCATTTAAATTATCACTTATTATTTATTTATTTTATAACTTTTTAAATTATATTATAAAAGTTCAACACTTACCAAATTTAAATTGATAAAATTTTGGTATGTTACTGATTTCCCCACTTAAGGAAATTTCGTCCTCGAAATTTGAAACAGAAAGCAAACAAAGAATTTATGGATTCAGAAAAAGAATAGAGAAATGGCTTACCAGTTTAAGCCGAGATATCCACTCTGCATTTGGGATAAGACTTTTGCATACTGTCTTTTTTTTTCCAAGTACAGTCCTTTGGATCATCGCTCCACTGCACTTTAACCAGCTTCACAATTTTGTTCCGTAATTGCTTTTCGTCCCGATCCACAATCTTTATTGGTTCTCTTTTAACTGTGAAATTTGGTGTGATCTCTAGATCCTGCTGCGCTGCCTCTTCGATAATACTGTCTGGATCGTGCACGTACTTTCGAAGATGTGAAACGTGAAATACATCGTGTATGCCGGATAACCAGTTAGGTAGCTGCACTCGATATGCTAGAGGACCAATCTTTTCCAAAATAGGAAAAGGACCAATGTATCGTGGTGCCAATTTACCTGTCTTTCCAAATCTTAACACGCCCCGCATTGGAGATACTTTCAAGAAAACAGAATCTCCAACTTGAAATTCCAAAGTTCTTCTTCTACGGTCGAAATAATTCTTCTGGCAACTCTGAGCAGTTATTAACTTCTTTCGAATAAAATCAACCTTTTCAGTGGCTTCCTTAATCATGTCTGGTCCAAGAATGAGTCTATCACTGGATTCAATCCAACATGTAGGTGATCGACATGGTCGACCATATAAAGCCTCAGAAGGATCCATTTCGATACTAGCTCGATAGCTGTTATTATATGAAAATTCAACCAAATGTAAATAGTCTTCCCAAGAACCACCATAGTAGAGAATACAAGCTCGTAAAAGATCCTCTAATATTCGATTTATCCTTTCAGTCTGCCCATCAGACTGTGGGTGATAAGCAGTACTGAAATTTAGCTTTGTTGCCAACGTGGCCTGAAATGCTTCCCAAAATCTACTAGTGAAGAACGGGTCACGATCACTCACTATACTGCTCGGTATACCATGGAGACAGACAATCTCTTTGATATATAGCTCAGCTAAACTTGCTGCTATTCGAGTGGATTTCACTGGAATGAAGTGAGCAGTTTTGGTTAGACGGTCCACTATAACCCATATTGCTTCATTTCCCTTCTTAGTTCGTGGCAATCCGTCGATGAAATCCATCGACACCTGATCCCATTTCCATTTTGGTACCTCCAAAGACTGGAGTAAACCCGCCATCTTCTACTGGTCGCTTTTAATTTTGCTGACAGGTAGCACAATGACTCACATAAATGGATATGTCCCTTTTCATTGTCTTCCACCAGAAGGTTCTTTTAACATCACGATACATTTTGTTGACTCCTGGATGAATACAAAGTTTGGACTTGTGGCATTCATCTAAAACTTCATGCTTTAATTCTGGGATATCAGGGACACAAATTCTTCCTTTCAATCTTATAACTCCACTATTATCGATTCCAAAACTGGAATCCTCCCCTTGATGAATCCTTTCATAGATTCCCTGAAGAAATTTGTCTTCCTTCTGTTTACTGGCAATTTTCTCAGGGAGAGTACGAGTGACAACAAGATGAGCAAGAGTAGCATGCTTCCTACTTAAAGCATTAGCAACCACATTAGCTTTACCAGATGTATACAGAATATCTAGGTCATATGACGCTACAAATTCTAACCATCGTTGGGCCGTAGATTCAAATCTTTCTTGGTGAAGAGACACTTTAAAGATTTATGGTCGGTGAATAATTCAAAATTTTCACCTAAACAAGAAAGATTTATTTAATATATATTAAATTAAGTTGAATTTTGAAATTTCTTTTAGAAAAGCTGAAGGAGATTCTTACCCAGAAGATAATGTCGCCAGATTTTTAAGGCAAAAACAACAGCCAAAAGCTCCAAATCGTGTGTTGGGTAATCTCTTTCATGCGGGCGTAATTGTCCACCCACGTAGGCAATTACTTTCCCATTCTGCATTAGCACCGCACCAATGCCATCACCACACGCGTCAGTATAGACAGATAAGCCTTGGTTTCCATTAATGATAGCGAGAACAGGAGCAGTGGTTATTCTCTTTTTCAACTCCTGAAAAGCTTCATCACATTTTTGAGTCCAATTGAACTTGGCATTCTTCATTGTTAGCTTGGTCAATGGGCTAGCAATCTTAGAAAAATCCTGAACAAACTTCCGGTAATAGCCTGCTAAACCTAGAAAACTTCGAACTTCTTTCGGAGTCGTGGGTCGCTTCCAGTCAAGAATAGCGGAAATTTTGCTCGGATCAACAGAAATCCCTTCTTCATTGACAATATGGCCAAGAAATCTGACTTCTTTGACCCAAAAGTGACATTTAGAAAATTTAGCGAATAAGATGTTCCTTCTCAAAATTTCCAAAACAATTCTGAGATGTTCAGCATGCTCTTCTTCCGTTTTGGAGTAGATTAGGATATCATTGATAAATACAAGAACGAATTTGTTCAATACTTCTCGAAACACTCGGGTCATCAAATCTACGAAGTATGCAGGAGCATTGGTTAGTCCGAAAGGCATGACTAACCACTCATAGAACATATCCGGACCCCTAAAAGCAGTTAGGTGAACATAATCTTCGGCAATTCGCAACTGATGGAATCCCTGGGCAAGATCCATCTTAGAAAAGAATCGTGCACCATGAAGTTGATCGAATAAATCGTCGATCCTGGGCAAAATAAACTTATTCTTGAGAGTTTGTTTATTGAGGTCGCAATAGTCGACACACAATCTCAAAGGCCCATCAAATTTAGCAACAAATACTACCGCTGAACTCCATTCAGAAACACTAGGACGAATCAGTCCTTTTTTAAGAAAATCACCAGTTTGCTTGACTGATTCAATTTTCTCTCACGGTGCCATCCTACGACTAGCATGAACGACAGGGCGATAATTCGGAATTAAGTCAATTCTGAATTCAATCTCTCTACGTGGGGGTAAAGATTCTACTTCTTTGAATACATCAGGAAAATGTTGGACAATAGGAATAGACTCCAGACTAGGTTCTGGATATCCCAATGTATACATTAGTTTATCCCTTTTCGGACTAGGGTCTTCACAAGAAATTTCAATAGAATCTCCAAGTTTAGTTTTGACTAGAATCGTTCGATTTCTGCAATCTAACTTGGCTTCGTATCTCGATAACCAATTCATCCCGAGTAGGATTTCAAATTCATTAAAGTCGAGAACATAAAGGTTAATAGGAAATTTATGGCCAGAATAAGAGATAAGCACCCTCCTACAATATAGACAAAGATTTGCAGGACCACCCACTGGATTCTTCACACAATAGGCTCATCGACAAACTTGAGTTTAAGTTTTAATTCGTCCACGATCTGTTGGGAGATAAAGCTATGTGAAGCTCCCGTGTCGAATAAAACTCTAACAACTCTTTCACCAACAATAAGGTTACCCTCCAAAACTCCCTTTCCTTCATTTGCCTTAGAAGTTGAGGGGTTATCTTTTATTGTGCACACTTTCTCTATTTGTGCTTGTTTCTTTTTCGAGCAATTCTTAACTCCATGCCCTGGCTGGTGACAACAAAAGCATTCCTTGGATCTTCGACTTGTCTTTATAAGTTGATTTTTCTTAATTTGTTTCTTTGGCTTCTCATAATCATTTACTAAATGGCCTTTCTCTCGAAAGTTATAACAAGTAACATTTCTAACTGAATTCTCTTGATTACTCCTCTTCTTCTCCTTGCCTTGAACTGGCCTCTTTCCTTCGAATTTTCTTTTCTTCCAATTTGAACTACTTGAACTTCCCTTCTCTTCCAGAATTTTCTGTATATCTAGAGTAGCATATCGATAACCCATATCAATCAAGTCCGAAAAAGATTCTTTAATGTGGACTGGCATTCTTTCGTGATACTCCTTATTCATTCCCCGAATGAATCTTTCATTTTTCTTCAAGGGTGAACTCACTAGCTTCGGAACAAATCGAGACAATTCATTGAATTTTTTAAAGTACTCTTCAAATGATAGACTTCCTTGCTTCAAATCTAGGAACTCCTGGTACATTCGAGAGATACCAGCAGATGGAACGTATCGTTGCTCAAACACTTCTTCAAATCGTCTCTAAGTGAACTTATCTTCCAACTCATCCATAGTAACTGTCTCCCACCAAGCTGACGCTTCCTCTTGGAGTTGCCAAGAAGCTATTAGTCGCTTTTGATCGTCTTCCAACTTCAATCCCTTAAAAATTCTTTCACATGATCGGATGCGGGCTTGGGCTTCTACAACTGATTCCTTGCCAGTAAACGGCTTCCCACCAAGTCGCGAGAAACTTATATACAGATCAGCCAGATTCGGCTGAGATTGAGTAGGCACAGTTGCAATTGCAGGGACTTGACCAGCTGCGGTGGTATTTCCCCATTCCCTACCTTGTCCTTTTCTTCCCCTCATTCTTACTATCTGTAATAGCAAGAAATCTTGATTTAGGCATACGGACATGATATCTTAGGAACATTAACAGTTCAAAAGGAATAGACCAAGAAATTTTAGCGTTTCGGTGTTCCGGTTTATACTCATTGTAGGGTATACTTCACCATATCTCTAATGAGCCATCTAATGTGTTATACTCTGTAGCTAAAGTTCTTACTCAACCTTTAGCTCTGATACCACTTTGTCATGATCCGAAGTTCAGCGTTCAAAAATCGACATCAAATACCTCACTTGTATTCGACTGCCGAAAATTCGAACGTCGAATTCCAGTTCGGATGGAGCTTATAACAACATTAGATGAATATAACAGCAGAAACAAAATGAATATCATATATCAACACAGGAACAACATGGTACAATATCCAATATAACATCGTTCCCAAATATCAGAGTGATACAAATATGATACAACCATAATAAGACAACAGAACTTCAACGAGTTTCAAACACACTTCAACTTCGACAAAGTCTTCAAAACTCCAATACTTCAAAAGGTTTCCAAATCCAAAGCTTCTAGAATCCAAAAACTTCCAAAAGACTTCAAAATCCAAGCTAGCTTAAAACACGGATAACCTGCTTCTAGGCTGCCCGTGGAAAAAATTATGGGCACCCAGAGTTTAGGGAAGGAACAATAAACTCCGGGTCAGTCATGGGACTGGTATGAGTAAACAAAAGCAGTTGTTTGAAATAAAAGCAGTTTATTCTTATCAAAATCAAAACAAAAGAATTTGAAAGAAATTCGCAATGCTTTTTGAAAATGAAACTGCCATAAGGCCTCCCACCACACACACAATGGAAACGCAGACTTGGAGGAGATTTCTCCTTATGACAGTCAAAAATGCTTGATACGAGAAAACACTTTTAAATATTTTTTATTAGTGCATAGTGTGGAAACATTTCGAAAGTATAATATTAATCTTAGCCAGCATGCGTACCATTATAGTAGGCCTACTATAGCTATCATGTTAAATAGCAGGTTATATAACTAAAACAGTAAAGGGCTCGTATTGGATGAATGGATTTCCAACAAATGGTCAGGCAAAGGAACTTCCCATATAAAATAAAATGGAACGCCTCTGGAGGGACGTCCCCGGACCCTAACCGGATCTCTGCTACACAAGGCCGGGTTACCTCTGTAACTAGGTAACAACTAACACGAGTATGCCACCTCCCGGTCGTCACCAACCTTTATTCGAAGCGCTTCTCAACCGACAACCACAAAACAATAAGTCCGCAGCAACCACAAAGTAAGTTTCTGGGATCCATACCATGATACCACTTATAATCCAGAAGGAAATGGTCATACCGTCACGGGGTGCTACCCCCAAATAACCTTGCTGCCACGATTCCTGTTTCGACCATAACTGGGTTGTGAGGTTCGACGATGTCTCGTCCACAAAGCTACGCTTTATCACAAAGCCATGCTTCGATCAACAAATGATCAACAGCACTCAGCATGCCACGCTACCAAATTGGGAGTATATCACTAATAACCTTCAACTACATAAGTTCTGAGCTCGTACGTCTCAAAGAAGGGTGTTAAGCTAAGAGAATAAATTCTCCGCCACCAACAGATATGTATTTGAAAGAAATCAGCTTTATATCTCAGTTTGTAATGTCAGACATACAATCCATACAAGTCTGTTTCGGGTTCGAACAGAACCGAAGGCACTTCCGAAGAAGTCCTAGCAATCCAGGCATCCACAAGCCCGATCGGACTCCCCAACACATATGGAGATCTCTATACCGGAGCAACTCAGTGTAGAGTCAATCGATAGGCTATCCTATCGTTCTCGAAGATGCTCGGTCTTTACCATCGGTCTTCAATTGCTATCCATTTCGTCGTATAACGTATTCGGAATGGGTAATATAACACAAAGGTCCTCTCCCGGCTAATCCGAATAGTGAGCGTCAATTTTAAAACATGTGGATATGTCATTCACAAAGATTCACAGGCTCAATGTGGGTTTTGGATAACCAACTGAAATCCGACTCCCTGTCGCATCGAAATTCAAAAGCCGTTTTACGGCCAAAGGTTTTTCATATTCATACAAAAGAATATTCATCACAGATATCACAGCTTGGCATAAAGCAATTCATATCACATAGCATCACAGTTACAATCAGAGATATCAATCAATACCCATCATACAATAGTTATTAATCATATGCAACTAAGACGAATCCATCGTGTAATTTAAACCAATTAATCACATAATTAGTTTCATTAAATGATTCTTTTAATTAACTTCCCAAAATAATTATCTTAATTAATCATAACCCCAATTAATTAAAGACAAATACATTTAATTAACTTAAATTTGATTACATCATAAAACTTATTAGAAAACATTTAGTAATCAATTTTATAATTAGAAAGATATAATTTATTTAAAACAAAATGAATTGAACATTAAATTTTAGTATTTAAAATATTTGGAAAACTTGATCAATCTTGTTTAATAAATTTAATAAAAATCTCATCCCTTTTAAAACTTAATTTAAATATATCTTTAAAACTTGATACATTTGAACTTGATTAAATTTCTCTTTTAAACTTAGTTAAAATATTTACATTAATTATATATATATATATATTTTAAACTTGGTCAAGCTTCCATTAAATATCTGATTTTCAAAACCTATCTTACTTTAAAAATCTGATCGCTATTTTCTTTAAATTAAAAACTTAAATACGAGTATCTATTTTACAATTTTAAACCAAGAAAAACTTTCCAAACTTAAATTTTGTTCATTTCAACTTGGTACAAACTTTGAAACCCTAGAAACAAATTTTCTTAAAAGCCTGTAGCTTAACCACTACAGGCCCGAGCCAAACAAAAAGAAACCCGTGCATTCACAATAACCACTTCGAGTCTTCCCCGGAATTTCCTCCTACTTGCTTCGAGATTCTTAAATTTTTGACCCGTGTGCTATAAATTTTTTTCCTTCACCAATTTTTCTAAGTACAAACTCGTACTACCCAAATCACTTCGAGTCGAAACTCGAGTTTAAATCCCAATTCCTTGAAGCTTCCCTCGTGTCTACTTCATCTTCCATCATCAACATCCCCAGGCACACACAAATGCATGGTGTACTGCACCATCAATTGGCTCAACTCCAATCAACACCGCTGTTGCCAACAAGTCGACGACCTCTCTTTACGTCAACGCAATCACTTAGATCATCGAAATGATGATGAATTCAAAATCGAGCTCGATCGAACCCATTTGAACAAAACCGACCACTAAAAATCACCTCGAACTTTCGACGCCGACCACAAGAAAATTCTAGCCTCCGGTCACGACTCCCTCATCCACCCAGCTATCACCACCCAACTCCACGTGCAACTCGATGCACGCACGAAGCCCTGCGACCATTGCCTAAATTAGGGTTAAAAACTTAATCTCCTCGACGCCGTCACCACAGTGGACTAAGACCCCTCCAAGCATTTTTCCCTGACTCCCCGTAGGCTCTTCCACCTCCACGCAACGCCATGACCATCATCATCATCTCGATGATCGGAATTTTGCAAAAACCCCTAATTTGTTTATCTCGGCTTATCCCAGTGATTAGTAACTTAAAAGTTTTGATTTTATTTTCAAAAATCATAATTTTGATAAGCTTTCAGATGGCATTTATGAAATTAAAATTTACGAGGTCTGAAATTTAACATATTTTACATTGAACTGTGTTTTTCTTGTTCCAGGTTCTAAATCCTGAATATTATCTTTTTAAATGTTTTAACTTTCAATTTAAAATGAATTTAAACATTTTTTTCCTGATACTTAAAGTCTTACACAACTGGAATCAAACTTAGATTCTTAACAGGTTTTCATGAAAAAAATGAAACCGGTAGCTAGAACAGAATTATCAACATGCACAGGCAAAAACATATCTCATTCGCAGGTTTTTGTTGCATGCAAACCACATTCAACTTGCATATATCACGTATTCAATAAATCAGATAATAATCAAGTCTCTAGAAAGGTTTACTCACCTTCTTTTTTTTAGCAAAGACAGTTCCCTGTTTTAAAATTTTAAAATCCGGAACTCTTTTTTTTTTCTTCTTCTTAGCTTGATTTCTTTTGAATTTGATAGCTGCAACAAATTGGTATGGACTTGTTTAAATTTTTTGATGTAATTACTTACTTGATCCTTTAACAATTTAAAATTTAAATTACTTACAGTAACATTTTTTTCTGAACAGGGGAAGAAATTTGTGGCCTGCACTCTTTAAGCATGTGTTTGCTGTTGTTTTTTTTCTTTTAAATTGATTCCTGAACTTTACTAAATCTTTGAAATTCTCTTGCTTGATTCTGTAATGTTGGTTGAAGATTGGAATTATCCTTCTTTTGGCTTGAGATATTAAGAGGAAGGTTGTTACAGATTTTTTTCTTCTTCTGGAAATCTGTTTTCTGATTTCAAATGTTGAGGAATTGTGTTTGTTTTTGATGATTTCTTTTTTTCTTCTCATGTGAAGATTTAACAGGATTTTCTTTTGAAATGAAAAAAAGAGAAGAGAAATGACTTGTTAAATTTTATTTTATTTTTCTATAACTTTCTTAAGTAAAAGAAAATAATACAAATGACACTTGTAATTCCTTTCTTCCCTTGAATTACATTTGTCACCATAGTCCTTGTTAACTTTAACACTTGTAATAAAAAAAATTCTTATTTTATTAACCTAATAATTTGCATTATTTGAATTGTATTTATACTTATATTTTCCCATTGACAAATATTAACTTTATATAAATGCATATTATTAAAAAGAGAATGGTTTGGAACTTTTTAAATACATATTACATAAATTGCATAGATATATATTTATAAGTCAAATTTTTTACAAAACATTTATTTTAAAATTTAAATTCAAATAAAAAATCAAATTCAATATATGAAGTCAAATTTACCTACATATGCACTCATACATATATATTCGCATATATGCATAAAAGTTAAATTTAAATGATTTTAAATTGTTTTAATATTTCCAAATTTTAAACTCAAAAGAAATTGAAATTCTTATTAATTTAAATTATCACTTATTACTTATTTATTTTATAACCTTTTAAATTATATTATAAAAGTTCAACACTTACCAAATTTAAATTGACAAAATTTTGGTATGTTACAAACAGGGATGGATACGAAGTGAAGTGCTGTAGAGTGATGCGAAAGGAATGTTCTGGGTTAATATGAGCAAAGCATATAAAAGTGGAAGACTCGGTCACTCAGCATAAAAAGTGGTTCGATCCTAGAATATAGCGCCATGTCACCCTAATTGATGCAAGCTAGCATAGATAAGAAGCCATTGATACGAATGCTATCAATACGAACTCGGCAGTGTTTTGCAAATACAAACCTGGATCGATTATAACTCAAAATCTTCAAGTCCAAATGCTACCGATTTTTCATAGAAACTTGCATACCACCTCTACTTGGTCTTTGATCGATCTCGACCCAAATGGAGTCATTTTTGATCAATACGAATTGTATACGTATCGATCCCAAATGTCCAGGGATCGATCTGGTGGACCCACCCACGTAAGAGAAGGGGTCTTCTGAGATCTAAGCCAGATATTTTCAGCCTACACCTATAAATAGTAGTCCTAGGCCTTCAAAAAATGGACTTTGGACTCTCTTACGCTGATATTCTGCTGGAAACTCCATTGTATCTTGAGTGTTTAAGAGTGTACTGTTGTAATCATTTGTAAAAAGTTAGCAAAGTCAATAAAACAGCAAACTTTCCATAGTGGACATAGGCTACAATGCCGAACCACTCTAAATTCTTGTGTTCTTGCATTTTTGTTTGTTTGTTTTGGCGCGTTTCTTAAATTAACCTCCTTTTTCATTTATATTCTTCATTTAATCTCTTCAAATGCGTCCGAAGAGTGTTATGCCCAATTTTGATACAGACATTCGACATAACTAGTTACTGAAATAAATGCTGGATAAAAATATTAAAGGGAATGTAACGATAATATATCATAAACGTAAAAGATATATAATTTAAACCCACTCACAAGTCGTCCTTAGCTTCGCTTGTCCTTAGCTTTGCTTCACGGCCTTCCTAGATCCCCTTCTAAGGTGTCTAATATTTTTTATTAAGAACATCTTCTCTCTAGAAATATTTTCTATTTAGGGTTCAGCCTCAGGCAATGAACCCAATTGGAAGAAAATCTGATTGTGAGAGAATAGCTAGGCCTAGAGATCTATTTATAGGGGAGTTTAGGGATCTCAGACCGTTGGATTCTTGGATCAAATCTGAAGCCACTCTATCACCTAGTCGTTTGGAGCCATCAGACGCATCAACGTTGGCTCAGGTTGAATAAAAATCAATTTTATTTAGTCCGACACGTACTCAGACGAGATTGTGTCCAGGTAATAACACGTCTCGACCCTAATGTTGACCTGCGGTGTTGTGGATCGACCCATATATATATATATATATATATATATATATATATATATATATATACACATATTCCATTTTCTTGTTCTTTTTGTAACTTCTTCGTTTTGACTTGGATTTTGACAAGTTATATATAGAAATTGATCAGAAAAACACCATAGACACAATGGTATAAGTTCGAGGCCATATTCTAACAATTTCAAAAATGTTTATTTTCACTATTCATTGTTATTTGATTATTTAATTATCGATAAATGCGGGTTCTCCCACCCTTTAGGAAATTTCGTCCCCGAAATTCAGTAAGGGTAAAATTATGCAATTCCTTGTATCAATCACATCCATTTTGTTTACATCCAATTTCGTGACCATCCGTGTACTTGTGAAAAAGTGTCATTCAACATGAAATATATGCATGTACATGAATCTCTAAGCGGTACCTCCTATATGAATGCTTCTCTTGTTTAAAAATTTATTTTAAAACATGTTGCACACATCCTAAATATTCTTGCAATTTCTATATGAATGCAATCTTTTTGAAACTCAAAGTGTTTTTCACCCAATTTTCCCACACTTCTACTGAATAGGGGCGTAGTTCAACAAATTTTCATCCAAATCCTACCACACAACTTTTAATATTTGGAACAAATTTTCCAAATTCGATTTCTTATGTTATAAAGTAGGTGGAAAAAGGAAAACCTCACATTTTTCGTTTTACTTTTGCGCAACTTTTTCTCTGTGCTTAGGACTTATGCCATTATTCTACAACAATCCCTATTTTCTTTCCCAAGCACAGTTTAGATAAAAGAATTCTTTTCAATTTTTTTTTCAAACTTAATTTGGAAAAATTCATTTTTTCTTCTTCTTTTACAGTTCTTATTTCTTTTAGTTGTCGTCTTTGGTTGCTTTCTTTAAATTTGCTATTTTCCTTTTAGTTACACTCTCTTTTATTTTCTTATTCTATTGGTCACTTATTTCCAGCTCCAGCATACCTAGCCTCACTCTAATCGAGACCATCATTTGTGTCCTGAAAGGGAATGCCATTAGGACGGGCCAATAATCTTATCTTATTTAACTTAATCCAAAACCTACGTTTAATTTTAATAATCCTTCTCTATTTTCTCATAACTAAAAGGGAAAATAAATACTACTGCACAGCTATCATCTAGGGCTAGGAGGCCTAGGGCCATGTCCCTACTGACAAAGAAAGGTCCAAATCAAAGAATCCAAACAACTGATACGCTCCTCCTACCTTCTATTACTCACTACTAGTTCTTGCTATACACTAACAATCTTTTTCTATGCTGCATTACTCATGATGAACAACGTCTATTCACCACTTTAATTCCATTCTTAACTATGGAACAACAAAATCTCCAATATTTCAAGGGACAAGAATTCCAATATAAGGAATCTTCACATCAAACGACAACTAATGCTTAGAAAAATCCTCTACGTGTGTTATACTCTCTCAATGCTATTAATTGCAATCTTTTCTGATCCACACACATTTACTTAAGCAACCTTCCTAGGCTCTACAGTGCTTTACACACTCTATGGTAGTTCCCTATTACTCTTTAAAAATAATTCTTGCTATCTTCGTCATAGCCTCAAACATTTCCCGTCTTACCTAGGTACTTATCCTCACCTACTCCATCTTTTAAAACTTGGTTTGGCTCTTTTTTTTCCTTTCATAATTATAAGTTTCGAAAGTTTGCTAATCTATTTATTTACTTTGAAATGTCAATTCCCAAGATTCTAACCTTCAAAAAGTGTTGCTTAGAATTTTCCAAAAACGCCCAGTGCCATAATCATTTCTACTTTCAAAAATCTATATTTTATAGTTTTTGACTTTAGGCTATCCCCTTAAATCTAGCGGGGAATATGCAATAATTCTAAGTTAAAAATTTAGTCTTCTCTTCCATTTTAAAGCATATTTTTTTCAAAATTCTAATCTTAAAAAATGGAGTAGATAAGTACAACTATTTCTCTATTATCTTCATAATAGCTCATACTCTTCGTTCAAGGTGGGTTTTCTAAAGACACGTAATTAATTGCACATAACAAGTGAAGTTTTTTATTTTCCTTTGCTTAGCCTCTCTAAGTATATTCTCTATAGTATAACTATTATTACCCAACAATACAGTCTCTTATTACTGCACTTTCTACCTAGAGATTTAACACTTTATTGCATTGGAGCTATTTCTCCTAAGAGAAGCTATCAATGCTAAAAATTTATATGAATACTATAAAGAAGGATGTGCGTTTTGTGTGAAAAAACAAGGAGTTTTTGTTTTATTTCTTTGTTGAAATAGACAAAACAAAATACAGTTTTTCCATATTTTTTACATCTCTTTCGCTATGTTTACTTTCCTTATTATTTCAACAAAACATCTTCATTTATAATGCGGTTGATTCATAGAAATCAATACCATTACTCCTTCATTCTAATGAATTAAAGCATTTCAAATTTATATTTTATCTATAATAATTCTGATCTCTATTTAATTTATTTGAGTTCCTACTACACTATTGCAGTTACCTACTGTTAGATGTTAATCACTAAACTTCCTCCAAATATCTACTCTATTTCCAAAATTTTAACAACTTATTTTGTACAACTACCAAAATATTTATATCAAAAATAATTTCGAGCTATTTTTCTCTTTTTTTAAAAATTGTTTTCACATAATTTTCCATGTTTAAACCAGTACATATTTAAAACTGTGAACTTTTAAGTTTTAAACTTGAAAAACTCTCTAAATCTTTTTTTTCAAACTCTTAAAAGTTTAATTATTGGGCAAGACTTAAAGTGGGTTCTTAACTTCCTTATACATTCCCAAATATTCCCACAAAGTCATTCTTCCCAATCCAATTATATATGTTCCTAATACATTTCCTCTCTTATGCTTCTATTTATTCTAAGGCACTATTGCCCCACCCACTAACCTGAAACAACTATCAATTTCCATATATTAACATATAGACTTCCATTTTTATACTGAATCTATTGTACATCTCACACTTTGCCACTTTAGGGCCTATAACTCTTGGATTCCCACAATTCTAATATTGATGTACAAAACTGTTACTCAAAATCTTCCATAGTCATTTCCCTTAAAAGTGGGTTTTTCTATAGATCTAGGTACATATATAATATAATATAATATATTTACATATAAAAAATACAAATACGTTCACTCTCTATTATTTAGGAACCCTAAACCTAGGCTCTGATACCAAATGTAACAACCCGAATTCCAAAGGGTCCCGATTTTTTGCAAAATTGCTAAAATCCAAGCCCACTAAAGCCCGAGTTGGGTATCTGGTATCCCGCAAATAGGCAAAGACAAATGTATCAGAGCTCAAATAAATATCTCATAGCGGAACTGACTAAAATATATTAGTAAGTAAATACTCACCAATATAATAACACTTTGTAAACCAGTGTCTCAAAGCTAGAAAGTCTCTGCCATCTACCTAACCTATAGGATGTTATGATGAAGGGGTCAGAACTAAAGTTCTGGTGAATGGACAAATTATACACTTCTAGGCTTAATTCTACATATACCATTTTATTTCCATTTTCTATTATATTAGGTTTATTGGGTTTATACTACTCTCGCCTCCGTGCATGAATTGTACCCATCTACTCCCTAGTAGATTAAAACCTAATAACTAAAATATATATAGCTATATGCCCAATGACCACATCGGTCCTAGGACTACCCATAGTACCTTCCATATCCTCCTCGAAAAGGACTCCATTGTCTTGCTCCTAGAGCGTTCTATGACTACATTTGTAAAAGACAGCTTCGTGAGGCCTACAATACAGATGTTCCGTCGTCTGTTATGAAAACATAAAACTGCGTCTGCACTAGCCTATATTAATGATCGAACATCCACAATGTACCACATAATGAATACCTTGAGGACTATATGTAATCGTTCTGTCTACTTCCTGAATCCCGCTTAACAAGTTCTACCTTGCACAGAACTCGGTTGGTGATTTTTTATATCTGTAAAGGACTGCTTCGTTAAGCCTACAATGCAGATATTCTACTTGGTCTGTCTCTTTTCTCATTATGGCTATGGACCCACACAGCCACCCCTCAACTAATCGAAAGACCTTTAAAGAGCAATGTGGTTGTGCCCTACTGCAAACAATCTAAACATCGAATTGGCTATGCCCCTCATCCAATGTCTCGACAGCGAAAGAATCATTGGCCTTTTGGTTTAACTCTAGTCTTTCCTGAATCTAGCATCTAATTTCTGTAAATCTAGTATTTTTCTTTTTAGACCATATTTGTGAATTCTTCTCATAAACTATTTTATTCACGTAAAATGGAATAAAAAGAAGCTTACATTTACAAGCTAAATTCAACTTCAAAATAGATGTAAATAACTATAAATTTATTATTTTTAGGCTTATGCCTTTCACTAACTGTCAAGCCTAATATTATTCATATTCAATTGGATTACTATCCTCCTTTTTTATAAAAACAATAATTAAATATAAGCTCTCTTATACAATTTACGGTTTTCAATAGAACTAATTATTGAAATATATGCTGAAATAAAATATTAAAGGGAATCTAATGATTATATCATAAACATAAAAGATATATAATTTAAACCCACTTAAAAGTCATCCTTAGCTTTTCTCCATAGCTTTCCTGGATCCCTTTCTAAGGCGTCTAATATTTTTATTAAGAAGATATTCTCGCTAGAAATATTTTCTATTTAGGGTTCAGCCTCATGCAATGAACCCAATTGGGAGAAAATCTGATTGTGAGAGAATAGCTAGGACTAGGGTTCTATTTACAGGTGAGTTTGGGGATCTCAGACTGTTGGATTCTTGGATTGAATCTGAAGCCACCACATTACAGGGTCATTTAGAGCCATCAGATGCATCAACGTATGGCTCAGGTTGAATAAAAATCAATTTTATTTTGTTTGGCACGTACCTGGACGAGATTGCATCCAGGTAATAACAGGGGTCGACCCTAAGGTCGACCTGTGTTCACTTTGGGTCGACCTGGAGGTCGATCTGTGGTGTTGTGGGTCAACTTATGGGTCGACCCATATATATATATATATATATTCTATTTTCTTGTTCTTTTTGTAACTTCTTCGTTTCGACTCGGATTTTGACAAGTTATTTATGGAAATTGATCAAAAAATCGCCACGGACACAATGGTATAAGTTTCAAGGCATATTCTAACAATTCCAAAAATGTTTATTCTTACTATTGATCGTTATTTGATTAATTAATTATCGAAAAATGCGGGGTGTTACTAGGAGGATGTGCTTAATCATTCATATAAATTGAACAAAGCTCAAAGCACTTGAAAAGAAAGTTTGCTATAGAAGTTAAGGAACCTATAACAAATAACAAAAGAGCCAAAAAAGAATCATCTTCTAAAAGATTAAGGCTTTTCAAGAATTGTTTCCTTACTACCTCCTATGAGAATATCTACCTCATTACTAAGGATGAACTTAACTACTGGCCTTCCTAAAAGAAGTGACCAAAGAATGAATGGAACCTTGGAGGATTAAACTGCCATTATCATCGCTTCAGTGGACATAACACAAACCAATGTCAAAGCTTGAAAGGCTTGATTAACCATTTTCTAAGGCAAGGAATGCTTGACGAATTTGTAAGAATATTTTAGAAAAATCATTAGCAAAATAAGATTTTCTGCATGAAATGATAAGTGCATCTACATGGTTAAGGAAGAAAATGAACTCCTAAAATAAAGGAAAAAGCCTTTGATTCCGCCAAGATGGTCTGGTCAAAGCATCTATTAGAGAGAGGTCAGACTAAGCCTTCAGCACCAACATCAAAGGCCTCACTAAAGCGTCTCCTAGAGGGAGATCAGGTATATCTCTAGTTCTGTTGAAGATAGCTACCAAGAGCACTAGACCGGCCTTTCATGTTATCATACTAGGATTCGCTAAAGCGTCTCCTAGAATGATGTTGGGTAAGCCTCTGGCTCTACTTAATATAGCTACCCAAAGCATCGGACCAGCCTTCAGTGCCATCATTAGATGCCTCACTGAAGCACCTCATAGAGGGAGCTTGGGCAATTCTATGGTTCTGCTTAAGGAAAGCTAACCAAACACATCGAAAACAGACCTAAACCATCACCTAAGATAGCGACACGGGCTTAGTAGAGTTCATCACATCAGATGGTGCCAATCAAATTCAAAAGCAAGTCTAAACTATATCCTAAAGAATGAATCAAAAGCAATATTTTAGAAGAAGAATGATAAAATATGGACAAAACAATCTCTAAAGGAAATAGAGATCTACTATTTGTATAAGGAGTTCAATTACTAGATGATTTTCCGATCTTCAGTTATTGCCAGATAGATTTCTGGACTTCTATTATTATCAATTAGATTTCTATCTTCTAATATTGCCAAATGACTTTTTGGTCTTCCATTATTGCCAGATGGATTTTCAATCTTCTATTATTATCAGATGGATTTGTGGTCTTCTATTATTACCATATGGATTTATGGTCTTCTTTTATCATATGGATTTATGGTCTTCTTCTATTATTAGATGGGTTTTCCCATCTTCCTTTACTATAACCAGATGAGTTTTCAGATCTTCTATTGCCAGATGAGTTTTCCAATTTCTATTCCTATCGCAGATTATTTTTTGGTCCTATATTCACACTAGAACCAGAATGGTTCTTTGGACTTTTATTCAAATCGTTATCAGAAGGTTTCCTGATGGTGGAACTTCCTTAAATTAGCTCTCAATCTTTTAAATTTAGATTGAAATTCAACTCTCTTATTAAACAAGAAACTTCATTACTAAACCGGCTGTGCAGTATCTATAAATAAAGAAGCAAACTCTTCCATCAGGATAAAAACTCATGTTTTACTGAAATGATGAATGTGTGGTCAATCAAATTTATGGTCCTTTTTAACAAGCAAATTGTTTTGCAAAAACTTGAAAATACTAGAAAGCAGACAATGCATCTCAGATAATTCAACAAACTTAGGAAGAAATAAGTGCATACAATACATTTGAGGTAGCATAGGTTCAAATATCGATTTATTACAATCTAATACATCATGTGCAATGTTGTGGGTATAAAAATTAGATACAAGAAGAGCGTGTTTAAAGCAATTCATTACTAAAATTCAAAGCTCCGTGCTGTCCTGACCGAATCTTTACCAATCAAAGGATCGATAATGTGGCGAATGTCCATGCCCAAAAGTTCTTAGATTTTCCAGTCCTTTCTTCGAATAGTATCTGCATGATCAATTGAGTCAATCTGAATTTATAAAGCATGTTGTAGAGTCTTATTAGCTTCTTTAAGAGTTTGAACCATGCCCTTTAGTTCTTCAATTTCCTATTTCAGAATATACTTCTCGTGCCTAAGATTTTCAACTTGGCATTTGTAGTCATTGAGACGTTGAGATACTTTTTCATTCCATTTCTTACTAAAATGTTGAATGCACTCAAATTTTATTTGTATTCTTCAATTGGAGATTGCGTTATTACTTAGGTCTGGTGGGAGATACAGAAAAGTAGGAAATTCTTGACAAGCTAAAGATTGAGATCTAGTTGTTCTAATAGAGGAGTGGGAAGGCCGAACTTTCCTCTACTTGAGATAAGCTCTAACGACTAGCAGTAGACTTTACGGTATCAATCTTAACTGAAGGTCTAAATTCTAAGACCGAGTCCATCTTTTCTTTCAACTATTGGACTCTTTTGTGTTTCTCTTCAATTTCCCCTTCTAAGATAAAAGTTCATTCCTTCAGACCTCTAAAAATCAATCTCAATCGTAAGTATTTTCTGTGCTATTCTTATGCCTTCGAATTATTGGGAAAACATAAAGCTGAAGTGTCTTCGGAAGAATGCCCCTTTTCAATATCAGCTATTACTCTATCTTTATTCTCAATCACTTATAAGAAAACATCTAGAGAATCGGATGCAAGTGCTAGTTGGTTTTCCTATACAAAATAAATAAAAGAAAAGTTAATAGATGAAAAATGTTCTCTTTCGCTAAACACAACAAAAACTGACGAACGATAAGGAAATTCAAATTACATCACAATTTTGTTTTAGAACCTATAACTAACTCTTAATGTTTTGAAACAGTAATTTTGGCCTTTTTAAATGACCTAATTTATAGGGTATGAGTAGAATCAAAAGAAGCTTTGATCCCCCTCTAGAGTGGAGGGAATCGATGATAGTTCAATTCCCCAACTAGAGAGCTAACGTGATCGCATACAACTTTGGCTTGACAGGTACGAATTTCACTTAATAATTTATCATTCTCATAACCCAAGAAATCAAAGCAAAAATAGGGAAATCACATGTAAACTTCTTGTAGATCTTTAAGAAAGCAGTGTCTCGATAATTTTTATGTTCTAAGAGTTAATTTTTTTTCTTTAAACTCCTTCTGACAAATTTACTCAAGAGTTTCATGGAAACAGACTGCTTGAGGTTTCTTTAATCGATTTTGTGATTCTTTTTTTATTTAACCCTAATTTGCATGCATCTCTGCCTAATTTCTAACTGAAATTGCTGATTCAACCCTAATAACGAAGATCATTTATTCAACCCTAGTTTACACCTTTATATATTTTTGTTTTTTATTAAATGAGTAAAAGCTTGGCTATGTCCAGGGTTAAACTGTGTAATTGTTTTACCGTTTTAACCAAAGTACAAATTTTTTATAGCAAGTACGAATAATCACAAAATTGAATTATGGAAGATATTGAATATCAACATGTCTGGACATGGAGAGTCTGGCTACACCTATGATTATTGTGTGTATATATACACACACACATAGAGAGAGGAATAAAAAAATATGCAATCACCTGGGCTTGAAATGGTTCTTACAGTGAGGTATGAGTTGCTTTTAGCAATCACCTGGGCTACAAGTGTTGTAAATCAACATAGAGTTTTGCCTCTATGATATCCAAAATTGTGTTGCTTGAGAAATTGTAATGCAGAGAATTTAACACCTTACTTTCAAGAACATGTAGACTAAGTGATATCCCTTGTGAAATACTAGTATGTATGTGTAAAGTCATTGAGAACAAATCCCATTAGACGCTAATTAACCACGTTGGAAAAAAAACATAGTGTTTACTATAGTGCTTGAATGCTGAGAAGTCTCTGATTTACAGTGTACTGATTGAACAAAACGAACATCAACAGAATCATCACAAAATAGCATAATTTCAATAATATATATCATATTCATCTTAAACATTTATATATCCATCATCTGTACAATCTATTCACGGAAGAAACTAGTTGCTTTACTAATAGCATACAAAAGAACAAGTATGTTGCCAAGAGCTTTGAAGTAAAATCCATCCAGTCATATACATATATAACTAGTAAGGAAGGAATAGTTTAAATTTTTGAATATTTGTAGCTAATGAAATAGGATTGGAATTCGATTTAAACAAATACAAAAAGCTCCACGTTTCTGCAACCTTCAGCATAGACAAAATCATATAACGTATTCTCATTGTCAAATTACAAAGAAATCGTTATCTTTCGTTATGAACTCCCTCCTGAAAACTTCTAAAATATCGATCTCATCCACATGCTTCATAGATTTTTTGGCTGATTCCACGAAAATAATGAGCGATTCCATCATATCATTGAAACTCCTCTTCTCTCTATATTAACAAAAATTCATTGAAACGTCATTGAACAAAGTTTTATTTGGCTAATCTTTAGAATGAGTGGGTGGCCCGGTATTAGGAAGTAGTGTTAACGTAGTAACTTATTTTTTTTAAAATTAGTATCAGACATAGGAAGAGGAGGTGTCACCAATTTCTACGTCAAAGATCGGGAACTTATTTGCTTTCACATGTCGACGATGGAAAAAGATTAGGTTTTTTTAAACAGCTGATAACACAATGCTTAATTTAATATGTATTTTGAGAATTAGAACATGTAGTATAATATTAAAACTAAATTTCTTTTTTTATGTTTTTAACCTTTGTCATAGAACTAGCGTAGAGTACCGAAAAGGAGCAATGAATTTCGTGCATGCTGCAAAGAGGAATGTACGAAGTGTAGAAATTTTTTTATGCCCTTGCAAAGATTATCATAGTCGTCATGATGATCACATCATCATTGAACATTTAATTATTGGAGGAATGGATCCTAAATACATACACGGTGTATGGTTTAACCATGGCGAATAGATAATTGATGAAAAGAAAATACATACGTTTGACGTATATGATTTATTCAAAATGATTCACTACGAAGATGAAGATTTTTTGAATGATGATAAGGATAATGTTGATTCTCAAAGTAAAGAGGATGAGTTACTCAAGAACTTGGAAGATGCAGAAACTCCATTATATCATGGTTGCACAGATCACACAAAATTATCTGCCATCACCATCTTGTTTAATCTTAAATGTGAGACTGGATTGTTTGATAGTGGGTTTGATAAGCTTTTAACTGTGCAATATTTATTTTTGCTGAAGAGTAACGTGCTTCCCAAAACCTTATATGAAGTAAAGAAATTTCTTAGAACATTCGACATGGGTTTTGAAAAGATACATGCATGTGAGAATGACTGTTGCCTTTTCAGAAAAGAATACATAGATTTAGATATTTGTCCCAAATGTGGTTCTTCGAGAAGGAAGAAAAATCAAGATACCGAAGAGGCTATAAAAGGTAATCCAGTTAAAGTGTTGAGATACTTTCCAATAATTCCGAGATTTAAAAGAATGTATAGATATTAAATAATGGCAACAGATTTAAGATGTCATATTAAAAATAAAAGCAAAGATGGAAAAATGCGTCATCCCATGGATTCTATGACATTGAAAATGGTGGATGAAAAGTATACATCTTTTTCATCCGATCCACGCAATCTTAGGCTTGGTCTTGCTACAGATGGATATAATCCATTTTTCATATTGAGCTTGAAATATAGTTGCTGGCCGATAATGCTTGTGACATACAATCTTTCGCCTATGTTGTGTATGAAGAAAGAAAATATTATGTTAACTTTACTTATTCCAGGCCCAAAGCAACCCGGAAATGATATTGATGTATATTTGGCGCCTTTGGTGGAAGACTTGCATCATTTGTGGTGTAATGGAGTTAATGCTTATGATACATTTAGTAAAACTTTGTTTAAATTGAATGCAATTTTGCTATAGATGATTAATGATTTTCCGGCTTATGGAAATCTTGCTGGATGTCGTGTGAAGGGGGAAAAAGCTTGCCCATTATGTGGTGTCAATACCATTCTCGTTGGTTAAATCACAGTCGAAAGAGCGTCTACATGGGTCATAGAAGATTTCTACCTACTTCAGATTCACGGAGGAAACAAAAGGCATTGTTTGATAACACCATAGAAAAAGATAGTTCTCCGAGAATTCTAACTGGGAGAAACATTTATGCATTGTTGAAGGATTATCCAAATGATTTTGGAAAAAAAAAGGAAGAGAAAAGTAAGAAGAGAAAGTGTGCTTATGATACCGAATATGAGTATGATAATATTAACAATTCTACAGAATTGGAGTTATCAAGATGGAAGAAAAGATCAATTTTCTTTGATTTGCCATATTGGAAGGTTAGTAGTTAATTTATTTATTTTTCATTGTTTTAACATAAGAAAAACCCAATAATGCGTTATAGTTTTGGTTTTCGCAGGAACTACCAATACGTCACCATATATATGTAATGCACGTGGAGAAAAATATCGGTGAAAGCCTATTGGGCACGATGTTGCATGGTCATAAATCAAAAGATGGAACCAACTACGGAAAGGATTTAGAGGATTGGGGAATTCGAAATGAGCTTCATGCACAACCTCGTGGAAATAAAACATATCTTCCACCGGCTCCATACATGCTGTCAAATTCCGAGAGAAAAATATTTTGCAAAAGATTGTACGATTTCAAAGGACCAGATGGCTACTGTTCAAATTTGAAGAATCGGATTTCGTTGTATGATTGCAAAATTAGCGGATTGAAGTCACATGATTACCATGTATTAATGCAACAGTTATTGCCAGTAGCATCGAGAGGATTAATGGCAAAGAAGGCAAGAAAAGGAATAGTTCGCTTATGTTCTTTTTTCAACAAATTATGTCAACGTGTTCTTGATAGAGAGAAGGTAGAACAAATCAATGTTGAGATTATTGAAGTTTTATGCGAACTTAATTTTTTTTTTCGGCCATCTTTTTTTGATATAATGGTACATTTTTCCATTCATCTTGGAAAAGAAGCACTAATGTGTGGTCCGGTTCATTTTCGTTGGATGTACCCATTCGAACGATATATGAAGACACTTAAAGATTATGTAAGAAACTATGCACGACCAGAGGGATGTATTGTAGAATCCTATCTTGCAGAAGAATCCATGATGTTTTTCAATGAATTTTTGAAAAAATCTGGACATATAGAGGAGAAAGAAGCTCGAAATGAAGATTATGAAAGCAATGTAATACCTGAGGGACGTCCGATTTCAATGTCCAAGACAGTTACATTGTCAGCTAATGAGAAAGAAATGGCTCATTTAGCCATGTTAATGAATACGAATGTGGTTGGACCATTTATAGGGTAAGTTTATGTTACATTGTTTTAATCATTTTGATGTGTTCGTAATGCTATTTATAACTTATAATCACTTGTTTTACACTAGTTGGCATTTGGAGGAATCGGAAAATTCAGACCAGCGCATGAGAAAAAATGCGACCTTACTTTGGGACACACATACAAAAAAATTTCCGATTGGATTAAAAGGAAGGTTAGTTAGATTCCAAATATATTCTCATTTGAGTACTAATATTACTCTAAAATATTCATGCTAAATGGAATTTGTTGTAAATACCTATTGCCTCCGAGGATTATGATGATATGTTAAGATGGATTGCTTTGGATCCGAAGAATGATGCTTTGTCTTACAAAGGATATGTTATCAATGATCAACATTTTCATATAAAAGATGTAGAGAGAGAAACTCAGAATTGCGGGCTGACCTTTGATGCAACTACTATGTGTAGAGCAAGTTCAAAATATATGTCCCAAGTGGTTGATGTGGTCACTTATTACGGAATATTGACAGATATAATTTTATTAGATTGTCATTTTTTTTATATTCCAGGTTTTAAGTGTCGTTGGGCGTATAAAGGAAATGAAGTAAAAGTTGATGATGATGGGTTCACTCTTGTTAATTTACATCAAGCATCGTTTTCAAGAGATCCATAAATACTTGCATCTCAAGCAAGACAAGTATTTTATTCAAGAGAAAATGATGATTCTAATTGGTATGTTGTAATGAAAGCACCATCAAGAAGTTTTAATGATTTAGAGACACATGATTGCATCGAGGAAGATATCCAAGCCATGGAAGATTATGAAATAACCGAAATGGATGATGAAAATGTTAGCTATGTTAGGGAGGATTGCGAAGGCATAATTGAGTAGATTATATGTTCTCCTACTAAGTCAGATCCATACATTAGACTAATGCATTAGTCATAGTTGTAGACTCATTTTACTCTACGAATGTCTCTATTTTTATTTTGAAAGTTGTGTTACTCATTTTGTATTTATTAAATTCACTACCAAAACTTGTTTTAGTAAGGAATGAAAGCATGGATTCAGATTTTATTGTCTTTTTACTCATTTTTCTAGATTCATATAATTTATTCGTTGAATTAGAGTAGCAAACAATTCTAGTCCGTTTGTGATTCTAATTTGTGATTGTTATTTGTACGAAGCATGAATATGTGACACAATAAACTACCATCTCAGAAAATCTTGGCCTAGTTCATTGTCTGTTATATATTTGTAATGCTTTTCTATTCCTATTTTCAATTGTTCAGTTGGTACTTGAAGAATTAAAGTCAGCAAATTTGGCTCTATAACTATCCCACATCGTCACTCATCTTCGAGGATTTCCAGGCCCCCATTCTGTTCATCCTGAAATCAGGTATTTTTGAATATATTAAAACATTACATGGTAATTGTGCCTGTACTTAACCATGTTAAAAATAATAAATGTGTATGTCTTGTTTGATTATCTATTAATAACCTACTTGAACAAATTTACACCATATTTAATGTTATATTTCTTGTTTCTTTTTTAATTTGTTTACTTCACCCTTTTTGCATCTGATCTGGTCTATATTTGTTTTAAAATAACTCAAGCTTTCATTTGTAATGAGGTGTGGATGTAACAAAAAAATCGGTTGCCTTGGATATGTTTTACTGATTAAGTTATTTTCAATCAGGATCGGTTGCCTTGGATAAGCATGACTCTTCTGTGAATAATATGTATTTATGGGTCCAATTTTATTCATTAGACAACTACAGTTTGTCATGGACGGTATATATTTTTCTCATCTGCATAGTCAAAGAACTGATTTTCAAATCATGAACTGGAGCTGGAAAAAGAATTGAACTTGCTTAACATGACTACTCTATAACAGTTTTTAGTTTATACATATATACTACTTTAATTTTTTGCATGTTAACATACAAGGTCTAGTAAGTTTCTACATTAATGTATTAAAAAAGAATATTGATCTGATTACAAAAAATCAATCTTTTGTTAACTAATTTGTTCGTTATATTGTTTAAGATATAAAATTAAATTCTAAAATACTTCAAAATATAACGTTAAAAAGATTCGGAGATCATGTATCTGCAAACTAATTATTGGGTCCAGATTCCTCCAGTGAGTATGTGGTAAATATTGAAAGTTTTAAGTATCTCATATTTTGTTTCATTTGCAGAAAAGAGATGTTTTCAAGCTCTGTACGTACCCGCAACCAGAAAAAGACTGATGAGGAATCCCAGAAGCATAATTCAAAGCGGAAGTATAAGATTCCAGCCGGTGCATGCAGTGAAGGCGAAAAATGAGCAGTCAATGCTAAGAAGAAAGCCAGTGTTTGCATTGAAGACGAAGAACAAGCACTACACGATAACCCTTCTGACCCAAATGGTGAAAGGGCTTTGTTAGATGAAAAAGACCCAAATGATGAAAGGGCTTTGTTAGATGAAGAAGAACCCCGTCTAGACAATGAAATTCTTGTTGACCAGACTGATGCAGCTGAGGTGGAAATTGAGAGAGAAAGTGATGCTGAAACCGCAAGTTCGTCTCGGAAAAGAGGCAGTAGAGGTCAAACAAAAGCAAAAAAACTCCCGTCAAACAGCCATGATCAAATTGAAGTTGAGTTCAATGTTATAGGCGTACCAATAGTGCCAGGGTTTGTATATTTATCCTCTTTTCTTGGACCGCTTGTGCGGGAGCAGGTTCCATACACACTTGATGATTGGAGGAATCTAAGTGAAGAGTCAAAAGTTGTTTTGTAGCGATCGCTTCAGGTATGGAGCAAGTTCCCTACTGTATATGCTAGAGAATCTAGTTTGAATCATTTGTCCCTGCTTCTGTCTATATTTATTTCGTAGATTTATCAAGCAACTCATCTTTCTTCTTCTCCTACCACTTACTTTTTAAAGTAAAAATCCAGTTATAGTTTTGCCAATTTGCGGTTTTTAAATTGCCTATAATAAGCAGGAATTTAAATTAAGAAATACACAAGTTGTAGTAGTTGAATCATGTAGTTTAAAAGTTTTATCCTGACTTCTGTTTAAGAACCTTAATTTGTTAATTTGAATCATCATTAGTGCAGGTTCGTATTGTGGGTTATCCTCTGAAATTCAATTATTCTGCTTCACCATAGCATGTTTCTTTATATTCACCTACTGTTAATATCATGTTTTCTGCTGTTAATATCATGTTTTCATGTATTATTGCAGGTTAGATTTAAATTGAAAGAGGAATGGCAAAGAAAAACCGTATTTCAACAAATGGGAGTAATTTAGAGATCCTTAAAAAGCAAATTGGTTCGAAAATTAAATAAAGCGGGGAATGAAGAGAAAAGACTTAAACTGAAACCTACCAATATCAAAAGCATAAACGAATGGAGAAAGTTTGTGAAGGCCAAAACAAGTCCGGAGTTTAAGTAACATTAAGATATCTGTAATATGCTTTTGGTTACTAAATTCTAACAACTTTCAATATTTCCACAAACGAAGTGAGAAATATTCGACCCTTAGGGTTAATCAAGTTCCACACACATCTGGTCGTAGGGGAATGGCTAGATTGACCGAGGACATGGTTGGTTAGTTAAGTATAGCATTATTTAATATAATTTTATACCTGCCAGTTTATTTGTTTAATGTTATTCTAAATTTAGAAAAAAGGAAGTCTAAATCCATCGTCCATAACTAGAGCTGATGTTTGGATTAAATCTCACATTAAAAAATGGTGAACCAGTGACCATGGAAGCTGCAAATACTATTGTAAGAACTTTTTATTTTACCAGTATATAAAAAATTGTCCGAAACTATTATGATTTTACCATCGTACAATATCTGCATGTATTTATTTATGTATGCAAAGATTAAAAAATTTGTTAGCCGATCACAGTCCAGCTCATCACAGAATGTCAATGGAGATGCTCTTGCAAATGTAATGAGGCAAGATAAACCACGACGGTTAAGGGCACTGGAAAGGGGCTACACCTTAACCAAGCTAGTTGTGGCCCAGTCCAGAGATAAACAACTATCTCAATGTCGAGAGGAAATAGCAGAATTGAGGGGTATGGTACATACGCTGGTGGACCAAAAGGTAAACTTTTAAAAGTAATTTATTAAGTAGACATGGAATGATATTTGTTTTGGTGTGAACTATATAATAATTTGATGCTTTCTTTCTGTTTACATTAATGATTGATTTCCAGTACTATTTATTTTGGCACATAATTACAATTTACAAGCAGTATATCGTCCGCTCACAATTACAATTTATAAACAGTATATTTCCAGTACTATTTATTTACATTAATGTCGTCTATTCACATATATCTTTGGCATCCATTTTGAGTATCCAAACAGTATATGTAGTATTGGTGTTCCTGCTTGCTTTTCATTTTTTCTCAAATAAAACTCTGAATAAGTTTTGAGTGCACATGTCGTCTTGACACTTGATCACTGAACATAAAAGGTAAGTCTATGATGAACAAGGTTTACTAATGCACCTATAATTTATTGCAAATATGCATAGCATCAAAGTATATATAAAAACACTGTAGTAACTGGGAATAACAAAACAGTGCATAACAACTGGTTTTTTGTTATATAATAATTTTGAAAATAATGACTTCAGACAGACATGTTTGTAAATGATGCTACAACAACTGGTTTTCTGTATGTACTCTGCCATTCAAACTTGTTGGACTGACTCTAGTGACATTTTAAGTATTGTGCATATCCACTTCAGTGCTCCTAAGATTAAAATGTCCTAATATTAGTGCTTTGCTGCAGGGTAAAGAAAGTTTGAAAGAAGGGAGCACACCTGAATTGGTAAAAATAATAAATATATTACTCAAGAGATAACATTTGGATTTTATTTTTGGATCCAGTAATTGCTATAATTTTCTGTTGAATAATTGTAGAGAAATGACGATGTATGTTCGGTGTTGAAATGGGATGGAACCTCTATAGTTGTTGCCGATGGGAGAGTGTTATCCATGGACGCAAATGAGGTTGTCAATGGCATTCGTCTTGGACCAAATGTTGTGAGAGTTATTATAGATTTCGTGGAAGAACCAGATGCTTACTTATGGAGGCCTACACCTGAAATGACAGTATTAGCAAACGCTGAGAATAAGGTAGTAGCATGGCCATTAAATTGCATTAAGAGGCCACTGAGAGGACATCTGAATGAAGGCAGTAAGGTAAATTTTATAATTCACAATATTTACGTCGGTCTTCCACAAATTTAATTTAGAAATATGTCTTGTACAATATTTTCACTTAATCACTAAACTCTTGATTTACACTTCTCCTTTTTAGAGTGACAGCAGCGCCCATGACGACAAATGCAAGATTTATGGTTGGAATGAGGGTGAAGGGGTAGTTGCCGAAGGAAGAATCTATGCCAGAGATCCACAACATCTTGTTAATGGTATTCCGCTCGGTCCGGCTACCTTTGCGATTAAGGTGGACAATGTAATAAATGGAGATGCATATTTGTGGCAACCCACAGTTGACATGTCGAGCGTTATAGATGCATTCGGTGGGAAACTAGCATGGCCAAAATCAAAAGTTGAAGTTAATAAAGATGCAGTTGGTAAGAATGTAAATTGTGTGACTTCTCCCGTGACACCCATAATCGCGAAGAAACCACAACATGTAAGTAAATATGCTGGAAATATTTTTTGCTTTGTATTTTGTTTCTTCTGTTTGAAATATGCACCACTGTGTTGTTGCATTTTGTATGCTTTAGTTTCTAAAACAAATACATAGTTTTCAATATGCAATGTTTGAAATATGCACCATATTTTTTCCAGCCAATTGCAAAGCTGACAAAAGATAATAAATGCAAGTTGATTGATGTGGGTGAAACGAACGAAGTAGTGGCTGAAGGCACTATCGCTTCAACTGATCCAATATCTATGGTCCATTGTTGTCCATTGGGACGTGATGCTGTAAAAGTTCGGGTTGAAACTATGAGAGTTCCGGATGCAGTGCTATGGAGACCTACATCGGAGTTGACGTGCATGGAAGATGCCTTTGGCGTTCCCACAGCTTGGCCTATGGCAAAAGTCATTAGAACCAAATTGAAAGGTATGCAATTCTTTATGTACTTGAAAACTTATTGCAGAATTACCACCATGGATAACCAGTAACAACAAATTACTTAAACCATCAACTCAAATAATTATAATGCCTAAGTGATTTGAAAAGGGGCTGCCTTCAAATTTATTTGAAATTTTCCTCTAAATTGCCTCATTATAACCCGCTTGTAGATGTGCAATGAGTTGTTGTACTTGAATGATTTATGTGAATATGCAACAATGTGAATAAGTTAGAATTTATGTTGGAATTTACTATGATCTAGCTTATCAAAATATGGTATTTATCTTTAGTATATTAACTGTAATTATTCGGTGGTTTAATCCATCAGTAGCCATAAGTTATATCGACTAACTGTACGTACTTAAAAGATAATTTATGATCCTAAGTTTCCAGTCATTTTATATACTAGGACCATATTATGTTATTATCCCATATTTTTATCCACAAATGCATGTATCGTTATGAATTTTTTTAATCTGTGTTTGGTTATATCCGTATGGGTCTGGCAGACTTCTTACACCTACCCAATTTCACTATCTAAAATAATTCATGTACACTTATATTTTCATCTGTGTTCTAGTATATGAAAATTTGTGTTTGAATATATGAAAATGTACAGGCAGAGATAAAATGTACAAAACATTGATGACAGATCTTCATTTTCCTTTTATTCTTGGCCAAAATTGAAATGCACATTATTTTAGTTTTCATATTCAATTGTGCATATTCAGTTGAACATAAGATTGCACATATTCAGTTGTGCATAACTTTAGTCTCATTGTTTTCTCAGTATTGATGGTCCTTTCATTATTATCTCAGTATTGATTATACCTTGAGTCTCGCTGTTGATTATATTTTGTTTAAGGTAGGCGTTTCTGAAGAATGAGCACTAGCAGCACTAGTTTATCGTACTTGTTAGGTAGTTTGGTTGTTTATTGTACTTGCTTAGTACAGATGTTTATGGTACTTTAACTGCAGCATTAGCATATTGTTTACGTTACGTAGTTCGGTTGTGTAAACTTCTATGTACGGTTAACATATTGTTTATGTTAGTGCTTTTGTTTATGTATTTTGTGGTTTTTAACTGAGTTTATGTTTGAATGTGTATGTGTATATGTATTTTGCGATTGTATACGTATTTCGATTGTGTTTATGTTTCAACGTTTACGGCTGATTGATATAGTAGAAAAAAAATAGACCATCAATAGGAAATAATAGCATGAAAATATAATGCAAAATGATCATCAACTTTTAGTAGCGTTTCAAAAATGCTACCAAAATACATATAGTGGCGTTGAGTAAACGCAACCGTAAAGTAGGGGTACAATCGAAAATTCTATTGGCGGCGTCCAAAAACGTTTTGGTGGCGTTTTAAACACGCTGCAAAAAAAGAATATAGTGGCGTTCCATAAATGCTACAGTAAAAAGATTTATGGTAGCGTTGAAATAAGTGCAACTAAAAATCAGGTATTTTCAGTCGCGGGCTTTATAACAGCATTCATCAAAACGCTGCTAAAATTTTTAGTTGCATTTTTTTTCTCTACTAAAAATCAAATTTCTTGTATTGCATTTATTTATTTTTGAACATAACTTCAAAATGATATTTCGACTTCTACTTTGACTAAAATGATTAATGTATTGACTAAGAACTATTTGTTAATTTAAAACATTTAAATAAGAAAATCCATACTTGAGAAAGTGGAATTTGAGATGACGAAATTCGCTCCTTCCATTTGGATTATGACTTTAGGGAGCGCTATCCTTCTATGGAGGATCTTTCTTTAAAGGATCAGGGATGTCGACAACCTTTTTGTCTTGGACTACGGAGTCCAGGTTAACGTCTCCCAATTCATCCTTCTCGTCGGACGGTCTAGGGTGATCCTTTCCATCACCCCGCCATTGTTGTTATCATTGCTATCACCTTCACCATCAGGATCAACATCACCTTTATCATCATCATCTTCTTCCTTCCCATCAGACTTCGTTTCTTCATCAATGGGAGGATCAAAAAATGTTAGCCATTTTTCAGCATCAATTTCCTCTTCAGCAGGAAATTCTTCCTAAAATGTCTTCTTGTCCTTCTTTATCTTAAGATTGAACTTTCTTTTAAACTTTTCATTCCAATCCGAAAGAGGTGGAAAGTCCAAGTCTGGGCATTTTCGGATATTATTAGCATATGCTACAACCAAAGCATCTTCATAACATTTTTTGGTGATTTTAAGAAGAGCATTATTGAAAAAGGAAGCAACTTTCTTTTTAGTGTCACCAATAATGTTGTTTGGATAAGATAGGATACTGGTCTTCCTTTGCAACCTATCTTCGAGCGACTTGTTCTTCTTAGCTAGTTTGGATTTTTATTAAACACCTTCTCGAGATCAACTTTGAATTTATTAGTCTTCTCAAGATCATCCTTCAAGTTTTTCACCTCTTCTTCCAACAATTTCATAGCTTTCTTTTCCTCGTTAATAAAGTAAGTGATTTTTTTCTTTTTAAGAACATCCTCATCTCTTGTCGCAGCGACATCAATTATACCATTGTTAAGTAAACATATTTTTCTTTACGCTTGGCCACTTCATTGGAAGGCCCTTGAGATTCTTCTCGAAGGAGAAATATATGCTTTCCCACCTAGAATATATATCAAGTCTAAGTGAGAATGCGGTCTGTAAAGTTGAAATCAACCAAGTAAACAGAAATATACACTGATATATGCTGTTTAAGAATGATGAGAAGGTGATCATTAAAATGGCTGCGATGATTCAAGAGAGGTAATGGAGGAAGATTTCATGGCCAATTAAACAAGTTCATCAAAATTCACCATGGGAGACTAAGCCTGAGCCTTTAAAGGAAGAGGATAATCTAGAGAAAGAAAAAGACCAAGTTTAATGCACATGAAATTGATGGTTGTTGGAGAGGTGGGAAAATTAATATTTAGAAGAGGCTTGGGAGTGTGAGACTCCTTTGGTTGCTTCGGAGCTTTACCCAAATTCGCCGCTTCAGGACTTGAATTGTTGTTTATATGTTCCTCCTCGTCCATAGCAATATGAGTGAAGTCACCCATAAGTTTAGGCCTTTTACTTTGATAAGGAGGAGGGATATCAATAAGAAGATCATTGCCCATTTCTTCTTCTTCTAACGCTTCAAAGGTCCTAGCAACTTAATCCTTTTTATAGATGAGTTTGCTCAACTAAGATGACGTGGAAGCTACATCTTTATTCCTCCACTTTTTTGGAACATCATCTTTAAACCTTGCCGTTTTAGAAGTAGCAACAAGGGCAGACGAGCCAAAAATGGAAACAGATGTTAATAAAATAATAACATTAGGAATTCAACATTAGTTATATTGAAATTTACCAATAGGATCAAGATGAATTGGAGAAGAGGTGGAGAAAACATTTCTATTTTTGGTGGCCAATGATAGTCTCCTTTGAGTGTTTCCATACATCATTGGAGGTTCTCCAAGTATTACATAATTATATTGGATCAACAAGTATTGACGAAGATCTACTTCTATCAAAAGCATAAGTCTACCACCCCTACTCTCAGATGTCGTAGCAAGGATTGAACAATTTCACTATTAGTGGGGCTTAACTGTTTTGGAGCTGGATTTAAAAGGAAATACATATTGTACGAAAGTGATGAATATGACATAGGTAACAGAAAGTAGAAACTTACTCGCAACTGCAAAAGTTTCACCAATCCTAGAGTAGCATTTGATGTAGAAGAATTAAGTCTCCCAATCCTTGGTTTTTTCTGATAGCATTGGCGATTAAACTCTTCGGGAGGGACGAATGCGACACAATGGGTTACCCAGCTGCTTACTGAGTTTTGTAGGGCAAGTTATATAATGAAGAACTTCAGCATTTAAGGAGGGAAGCTTAGTCTTCCTGGCAAGAAGTTCCAAGTAGGTTAAGTAAATATGTATGTTTGGAGATAACTGGATAGGAGCAATATTCAGGCGTTTTAGTAATCTTAAGATAAATCCTAAAAAAGGAAGACACGCTAAATGCCATATGTCGATTGGAGTAAAGGTAAAAAAACTCTTATGGCGGGTTATTGATTCTATCGGAAGGACCGACAGGAATAGCCTTTATATCTATAATTTCAACTTGCTTAAGGATGGAATCTACCACCACTTAGATGGTGATGAATGATTGGTTAAGAAGATTATCCACTTTCTTAGTAGAAGGAGAAGCTTTCAAGTTCTTAGCGGCCTTCTTAACTGGTTTTGCGATTAGTTTCTTGCCTTCTATTTGACATGATATTACACTAAATTAGAAATGATGACAGTTAAAGCTATCATAATAAGTTTTTACATGCTAACATAGATGGTAATAAATTGATTCGTATGATATCTAGAATTATAATACCAAAACCATAGAGGACTAGAAACCAACTTAATACTCATGACAAGTCAATGACCATTGGATAGTCAATGTTAACTTCATAAAGTACTTAAGCTTTTGGTTTAAAAAAAGTACACAAGTAAATGTGAAAGTTATAATAAGAAAGTAAATTTATAATGGTATAAAATATAATCGTCCTAAATATATCTTAAGTGTCCCGATTAAATCAATTGAATTTATAAATCAATGTCAAACGTCATATCAGTAGTGCTATTGAAAGCTATAACGCAATGTCACAATCGTACTCAGTATCGAAATAAGAATTAGCTGACATCAATAAGTAATGCCAAATTATTTGATAAATCAATGTCAAAATATATTATACAAATAAATAAAATATTTTTGTAGAGCATATATAACCTATGAGTTTGTTACAATAATTGCATTACAAAATGAATGTGACACTAACAAAGTGCAGTATGAATAGCATTAATAAAAGATGGCATTGAACCAAGCGGAATTAAATTAGTGCGGTATTAATTAAACGTGCCATAGAGTTAGTGCCGCATGAAGGCAGTGCACTGTTCATTGTATGCGGAATAGAGTCAATATGGTATGTGATATGGAATAAATGCATTATGAAGTCAATACAGCATTAATAAAGCAAGAAATAAGATGTACCACATGAATAATATGTGATGTCTACGTAAGCCAATATCGCACCTTTTATTTACTTATTGGCGACATAAGTATCTCGCGCAATAACAATTATCAACAATTAAGTAACGCTATAAAGTGCCAATTTTGAAAATTAAGAAAAACGATGTCGAGCAATGGGTCTAATAGTTTATTCGCTAAAATACCCAGGTTTGTAAATCGATGTCACCCAATATTGATTAATTAAATAAATCGTATCAGTAATAAAGATATTTATTATTAATTCAACTGATAAGCATAACTAGTTATTGATTTAACCAAAAACATGAAAATTAACAACTCAGATCTAATATCAAAACCTACGCATCAATTGGATTCAAAACCCCCAAATCAGACCCTAACAGTTATACGATAAAAAGCTTGAAATTAAAATCCCCGATTCAATCTAGAAAAAATTAAATTTGTACTTGGTTTTAGTGTTGATATCTGAAGATTGAGATGTTTTAGAAAATTGGGGGAAATTAATTTTGTTTTCTTGAGCTTTAAATTACAGATGGAAGAGGAATGAAGGAAACGTTTCTGTATTTATAGAAAAAGAAGAAGAACATGCATTTTTTGACTCAATTTGAATAGATGGCCAGATTTACTTAGAATACCAATAGGCGGCAAAGGTTGATGCCGAAATTATTGACTTGAAAAGTCAATGGTTCCACTATACTAGGGTGCAAATAGTGCTATTATTATTAATCCAAAACGTACATGGCATAGCCATGGTCTCAAATTTAAGTGGGTCGAAAGTATGAAGAAAAATCAATGTCGAAAGCATACATTGCCGCCCTTCATCAATAAAGAACAATAGACAATGTTACGGGTCATCAATATAGCCAAAAATACTGGGTGCCATCAATGCCATATACTGCTTATAAGGTTGAATGAATGATATAGTGCCAAAGAAACTTGAAATAATGTCACATGTTACTAAGGGAACGATAACATTGGGAATCCCTATGCCAAAAGCCATCAATGCTATGACAACATGACATAGCATTGACGCCGCATTACATTAATGTCGTATTCCATCAATGGAGAACTTCCTCCACAAAGCCAGAAGAATCAACACCACATGGATTAATACCGCATCTCTTTAATGCCGCCTTATTCTAGTGCTACCCTTCAAACTTATGTCGTCTCCTATCAATACTGCTTGTCACCAATGCCATTTCTTATTAATGTTGCTTATCATCAATGCCGTAAATTATCAATGTGATAACCTGGATTCTTCAGATATTTGTTAATTAGAGATTAACAGGATTGAATCTATTAAAAACACTGATTTATTATTTGAATGTGATGATCTCTTTATAAATATACATATTTTAAACTTGAGTTTTAAATAAGTTATAAATTAAAAAGTTCATTTGTTTAAAAATATTCTTTCATTTTAAAATTCTAACATAAGATAAATTTGGTTTGGAAATTCTAAATATAGAGTGATAATAAATTTCTCAAGCTTATAAACAGATGATACACTTAATTGGAAAAACAAAAGTTATTTATAAATAAATAAAAGCTAGCTTATTCACATTAAATCAAAATAAAGCTCTGCCATTTAACTTTTGATATATATATGTGTATATATATATATATATATATATATTTGTTGTAATGTTGGCAATAATGTTTTAAAGGAAGACAAATATATCTTATCAATATTTAAACAAAATATGGTTATAAATATATATATATATATATATATATATATCAACACTACACACTATGAAATTACATAAGTATAATATATAAATAAATAAATAAATAGAAAATTAAATGATTGATAGTTTAAATTTAGAAAGGAATATGAATATAAAATAAACACTATAGGAAATTCTAGAAACACATATATATATTTGAAATACAATGTAGTATGGAATGAAATAAGACAAAAGAAATAAAAAAGAATACAGGTTGTACATGATAATAAGAAGCAAGACAAAGCTATGTATATGAATGTGCTCACAAAAAAATCAAGTTGCACATAATCTAAAACAAAGGATAAGTATGAGCTTGTAAAACAAGACAAGCATAATTAATGGTAGCACACATTTTATCATTTCAGCCTCCATAGCTAATAAAAATCTCTGATTAAAATATATAATAAATCTACATAGTACAATAATCTTGTACCAGCAAAGAAATACAAGCCCGCATACTTCTTTTTATTCATCATCTCCTCTCCATTTCGATTCATCAACCTGAGTATTATAAAAAAAAAGATAGCAACCCTGAACAACTTAAAGAAGAAGGAGGCAATCGAGTAAGAAGATCAGGAAGCAAAGCCTGAAGCAAAGAATCAAGACAACAAGTGAGTAAATCCCCCAAAAGATTTGGATTTCACTTGCGGTTTGAATTCTTGTTTGAAAGTAGAATGTTAAGTGTTGATTTTGTGCAAAAATGGAATATATATATATATATATATATATATGAAAGTCACTGTTGTTTTTCTGGAAAACAGACATGTTCTTTATTTCTAAATTTTACAGGTTTCAAACCTGTTGAGGTCAAAATCTAAACCTCAGATAAATCTATTGGCTTGGATATAAATGAAACAAGATCAAATTGGAAAGATCAAGATAAAAAGAAAAAATATATATTCCTGAGTGTCAAATTTAAATGGGTTTACTGAAGAAAAAAAAAGTAAATATGAAAACATGTCAAAATCTCAATATTAATAATTGGATGATTCAAGTATATAATCTAGTTTTCTATCAGAAATGATGATTTTTAAAAAAAAATGAGATTTTTAAATGTGTATTGATTGTATAATCTGGGGTTGAACGGGGTTTGTCGTTTCATCAATTTTTGGCGATTGGTAAATCTGGAGTGCTCGAGATCGTGCCTGGAAGTGGTTGGAAGAACGGAGGTATCGGGAAAAATAATCGGAGAGTTTAACGATCACCCAGGAGTCGGCGAAGCCGTGATGTAGGGTTCCGAACCCATTTTATCGGTGATGTTTAAGGAGATTTTTGCGCCGTGGTGACAGGACCGGGTGAAATCGCGAGAGGGGGAATCGATGATGGAGGATGGGACGCAGTCGTTGATGAAGTAGGGGATTTTTTGGTGGTCAGGATGATCGTCGGCAATGGGTTTTGTCATAGTAGTTGAGTTCCAGATTGGGTGGAGGAGTTCGATTCCGATTTGATGGTGGAATCGTCAAAACAAAGGATCGTATGGATCGGAGGGGTCGATAGTGACTTGAGTATGGATACGGCGACGATCGTCGGTGATCGGATCTGAGGTGCACGTGCACAAAGTTCTTCGTGTCTGGTGTCGCCACTGTGTTGGTTGGACTCAGAGTTGTGTACGGGTAGAACGAAGATTTGCTCGTGTTTTTGGAAAGGAAGGAAGACTCGGGTTCGATTGCGTCTTCCTGCAAGCTTTGCTCGGGTTTCATCGTTTATGGCTCGTGTATTCTGGTGATTTAATCTCGAATTTGGTTCTGTGATTACTAGCCAAGTTTGAAGCAAAATAAAAACTTAATTTTCCAAGCTAAATATTTTATAAGATTTAAACGAGTAATAAAACAAGTCAGGTATTAAAAAAAAATTAGGTGTCAAAGGAAAATGTTTAATCAAGTTTTAAATTGTATTTAGGTAAATAAGTTTTTTGATAGGATAGATAAGTTTCACGAATAACTTATTTAAAGTTATTAACAAGTTAAACAAGTTCAAAGATTTTAAACTGTTAAAAATTTGATGTTTAAATTGTTTGTTTAAAGGGGATTATATATTTTAAATCATTGATCCCTAAATGATTTTTATAACGGTAAAATTAAGTAATTAACTAAGATCGAGAATTTAATTAGGGTTGTGATAAATTCATGGAAATTAATTAGGGAAATTAATTAGAAGTTAATCACTTAATGAATTGATAAAGGTTGACTAATAAATGTTAATAATCAAAAGGGTAATTACTTATGAAGTGATTTAAAGGAATGAATTAATCAATGTAATTAATTAATTTAATGAGGTTAATTTAAGTTAATTAATTAGTTAATTAATTAAAGATAATCACTTGGAGATTGGTTAAGTAATAAAGTATTAATTAATTAGTATAAGTAATTAATGGGTAATTACTGGGTGTAATTAATTAAGAGAAATTACATGATCGTAAGTAATTAAAGAATAATTACTTAGTGGAAGTAACCATGGGATAATTACTTAGTCTAATTAATTTAAGGATTGATAAATTAAGGAGATTAATTAAGGGTTAGTTAGATAAGTGTGATTAATCAAAGGATAATTGATCAATATAAGTGACCATAGAATAACTAATTTGAGTAATTAATTAAGAAGTAATATAATTAATATGAAGGGGTGAAGGTTAATTAATTTGTGATATTTATTAAAGGCAAATTACTTAATGTAATCAAAGAGGATAATTAAGGAATGATTAATAAATGGGTTGTAATAAATTAATGTTAAGTAGGCAGGATTAAAGAGGATTGAAATAATTTATCTAATTTATTTAAAATTAATTAGAGATGGTAGAATAAGTTAATCTTGCTTATAAATGATTGAATGATATTGTATGCTTAGATTATCTCTGATGTGATTTGTGATGCTATGTGATATGATATGTTTGGTTTAAATTGTGGTAATGTGGGTATCTATTGATAATAAATTACTGTGTAAAGGTGACACTCTGTATTTAAGATTACGAAATGTATTACACTTGAAAAGATTTGGATAAGACGATAATGGATTCGAAGAGACTGGGATCGGGTATCAGTAATACCCGAAACCACTTCGATTTATAATCTGCATGATTCAATATGGATTTAATGTGTGAAATCAATAGACTGAAATGGAACAATGTGGACCCTTGAAACTAAGTAAGATACCTAGGGGTTGATTTGTGAAATTAGTTTTGACTATAACAAGTAATGAACTCGTAGTGAAATATGAGTTACCCGGGTTTCTTTTATGGTTTGAGCTTAGTATTTTAAATTTTATGGGTTTACTCATGCTGGTTTCCAGCCTGACCCGGGTGTTACTTTGATGTAATGCTCGGGTCAGACCAAGTATTACAGATGTTCAGGTAAGGACGTTCTGGAGCCCAGGTGGCGAGTTGGATGGCAGGACGTACGGAGTGTTTCCGCCGTGACTATTATTTCTGTTTATCCGAGACATATTTGATTTGTATATATCCATTTTTTGTGTATATGCTTATAGCTCTGATGTAAATAAATGTAAATTGACAGATACAGTATTCTTTTGTAAACTATTATATTTGATATTATATTTTGATCCGCTGCGGATGTGAGAATCTGTGTTATGTTTATGTTTCTTCCTCTTCTATCGCTTTCTTCTTTTCCTAACTATCTGAAATTTTCGTGGTCGAAAACTTCAGGTCGTTACAATCAATGCCACCTGTTATTAATGCCGCTTATCATCAATAACGCCTAGTATCAATGCCGCCTATTATTAATGCCGCTTATCAATAATATTGCCTACTATCAATGCCACTTATTATTAATGCCACTTATTATCGATGCCGCCTGTTATCAAAGCCTCTTGTTATCAATGCCAATATCACCACTTATCAATGTCGTCCCTTATTGATGTCATGCCATAATAATGCCACACTTCATCAACCTTCAAAGGAGGTTACATATCCTCAATACAATGTTGATATTGAACGTCATCAATAAAAACTATTATGGCATGATGGATGCTAAGCGTCGAAGTTCACCATTGAGCGGGTGGATGCTGAAGTATGCCGCCATGCCACTGACATGGATAATGTCAGAGGTCAAACACGCCACATAGATACATGGCAGCCATGCCGCATCCCTCTACTCCTATAAATACAGACCAAAGGGCCTGAAGTAGGTGGAAATTATTCTTAGCTCTTTTCTTACATTTTAAATCTTGCAATCCTAAATTTATTTTAGGGATTTAGAGCCGATTATAGCACTTGAACTATTGCACATAAACATTTTGTACTCAACATTATTTGGAATAAGAACAAGATTACTTGAACTATGTCTTGGTTTCGAGTTCCAAAGCATTTTTGATTCTTACATCATGCATTGAATTACAAAATCACTCATAATCTTGAGTTTGTTTGCTCTACATGATTTGAACTATTGACTCTTATATGACATGCGTATGGCTCTTGCTTTAGTATTGAACATGCATAAGATTTTCATGGATTCGATATGGTTTATACTCTATACTAGCAACTTAGCCTTGGATTACTTTAGCTTAGCCAAATCTACCTTATATATACTTTTGGGGTTAATGAAGAAATTCATTAACAAAGGTCAAAATAGAAAAAGACTTACTAATTAGAAGATATGGCCACTCTAAATTATGTTTGCCGTTGGATGGATTAATGGTAAGTAGAAAGGTTTAGGGGCTAAGCCTAAGGTCCAAATTAGGATTTGCACCAATTGTCGCTGAAGCAACATCACCCAAATTATTTCTCTTCTTCTCAAATTAGATCAAAACCTCTATTAACCCTAGTTTCATCAAAAAGCTCGTCTTTTCCTTACTAATTTTTGCCAAGTCCATTGTCAGAAGGGTAATTAGCAAAAGAGATTGTAGATTCGTCATTTTAATACTTAGAGATGCGTGATTCTTGGCTGTTCATTACAGATCTACAGGTTAGGTTTGTATTTTCAATATTTGGTGAGTGGTTCTTGACATCTCACTATCTTATGCATGTTTGTACAACTAAATTAGACGTTTTAACATGATTTGGATCTTTAATTTTTTTTTTTTAATCGCTTCTTTATATATATTTATCGCCATAACTAAAGAAATTTATAATGGTTTTGCATCCCTTTTGATCATATTAACATACCGGTGTAAAAGTTAGATCTGGATTAGAAATTTTATGATAATATTTGATTGATGAATTGCATGTGTGTATGGATGTGCATGGATCATATTTAATTTTTATATGATGTGATTTGATGTGGTTGCTAGTTTTTTTAAGAAGTTAGATCATCTATTTGGGGAAAATGAAAGGAAAACTAGCCGGAATTTGATGAAACTTAGAGGAGGTGCTCTAGAAGATGAGGCAGGCCTATGATTCAAGTCGCATGAAGTTTTGGTGGAGGAATTCATATCAATGATGTGATGACTTATAGGTAGAGTGTTTGCAGACCTACTCGGCAAGAGGCAACGCTTTGGGAATTTGGCCATGAAACTTCAAGAAAGGCTTCGGGTTGAAGTTAGGGTGGGGTCCAGAAGTTTGAAGTCAAAAAAGGTGATTGGTACCAACCACTTTTGATCGGTACCAAGTAGATTTTCTAGCATCTAGGTGAGGCTTAGAACTAGGGGAGCTTGGGAATGTAGCATGAAGTCTAGGTATGCCAGAAGAAAAGATTGGGGTGAAAAATACTAGGCCAAATTTTAGCTTAGTACATATGTAGGGAATCATATCGGTACCGAAGTCTTTTGGCCGGTGCCGACATGAAATTATGGGGCATTGGGTGATGAACTTCCAAGGGGAAGTGTTACTTCTACAGATCGTGCTGAAGGTGTTTGTTTGTTCGCTTGGGGTTTGATGGCAATGAAGTAGTAGTGTAGCATGATGAAAGATAATAGCTTTGGGACTTTGATGATGGTAATCCGATGGTGAACGAAGTTAGGTTCTGATGATGACGGCTTGATGTTGTAAGGAGCCGCTAGAATGATTATCCACAAAGGGTGGGTTCTAGGAAGGGTGACCCATGGATCAGACGTTGAATGGTTCTATCATGGAAGAAAGGAATGTGTAATTGTTCATTAAGGATAATGGAAACTAGATGGAGCAAGAAAAAGGGTCAAATACACATGCTGAGGGATTGTTGATATTTGGTGTGTTTTCTGATGTACTTGAAAGAATGGTTATTGTGGGTGCACTCATGGGTACTTTAAAAGGCTGCCTCGGATCGATGGAATAGAACAGTATACCATGGTCCAGTGGAATGGATAGTATTCTACTTCAGGCTATAAGCTAGTACACTAGAAACTAAGATTTATCCATTAAATCCTGGCAGAAGAATGGCATACGAGTATCATATATCTGGGGCACACTGAATGATAGTGAAAATTGTTTAATAAATGCTATGTTTGTTTTGGTTGATTTCTCCCATAGTCGATCACTCTAAGAATGTCACTTGAGATAGGTGTTATGGATAGGGATACCTGGACACAATCATTGTACTTTGGTTGCAGTGGACCTTTATGATTTTTGTTGAGTAGCATATTATGTTCACCGTGTGCTAAATATTTGGTTGTGTGGACTGGTCAAGTATGGTTCATATACCTTGTTCCTTACTATATTGACTTGTATGGTATTTTAAGATTTATTTGTCACTCACAATATACTATTGTCCAGCTCAAGGATTTATTCTTTTCTTCCTATTATCTTGGGTACTCTTAAATGAGTAGACTAGATAGTAGGTCTAGGTAATACACAATGGCTGTGGAGATGATGAGTTGGATGGAGTTTATTATATATGGATATTCTATTTGTAATGACCTACAATTTTTGTCAATTAAAATTTGTATATTTAATTGATTTTAAATATTAATAAGTGAAATTAAACAGTCGAATAAATTTTATTTCGAATAATTGTATTTAATTGGGTAATTAAATCGATAATTTAATATTTGAAATTGCAGAAATAATTGAAAATTGGGTTTAATATGATTAAAAATGATTTGTAAATTTTATTTTATCATATTGGAGTTAGAATGATGTTATGGAACTTTTAGAATCGAATTAAAAGTTAATTTGTGAAAATTGAATATTTAATATTTAATTGACGAGTTAAAATAGCCATTTTTCAAACAGTCTCAGATTTCGACGAAACTAGTTTCATCAGATCCATAATGTGATATTATTATATGGTTTCAAACTTCGTGTCAATCCGATTTACGGTTTGTCCGGGGCAAGCCAAAACGCATAGAAATTGGTTTAAATCGATTTAATTTCAAATCGATCATTTATTTCCGTAACTCGCACATATGACCGAATTAGCTCCCGAAACCAATTCCATTGTGTTTGGAACGCGGGGTTAACCTTAGAAATGCCAGCCAACACGCTTCGTTTGGAGTTCGGAAAATTTCGAATGAATAGTAATTCGTGAATTTTCTATAAAAGGCCCTCCATTTCACAATTTGCAAACAAAGGCTAGGGTTTCTAGTGCAGCCGCCGTCCACCATTTCTATGCCTCGAAATCGTTCACCCTTCTCCTCCAATATCTCACAATCCATCGATAATTAGCAAAAACCTCCAACTACAAAGTTATAGATCTCGACGTGATCTACAAATCCAACGGTCATGATCTGAAATGGAGCTTCGGATTGACGGGAAATCACGTTCAAAGTCGCTGCTTTTTTCGCGTTTTTCGAGGCCAAAGGGGCAGCCGAGTTTCATGCTATTCATGGTGTAGGTATAGTTCGTCGAGGGGTTCGCAATGGAGGTGACCGATCGTCTTCAAGTCGTGTATTTTGGTCGTGAAAATTCGTTGAAGCTTGACGGCTATGGGTTGAAACGTTCAGTTTTGAACGTGAAACTGGGTTGGGGAAGAATAGCGTGCGTGCGGCCTGGATCATGCAATGTGAAATCAACGGCCCAGATGTGAGGTTGTAAAAATTAAAAGGAATTTGTTAATTTAGTTATATTTTAATTCGTGTAACTTTAAAAACGCATATCTTTTTGATACGAGGTCGAAAACGTACGAAACCAGTTGCATTGGAACTGTAATTTCGAGCACTACGCTATGGTACTGGATTGGAGTCATTTGGAGTCAGTGAGAATTTCGGGTAAAATTAAACGCTTGTTTAATGTTATTCGAAATAAAACGCTACAATTAATATCGGAAACTCAAGGCGAGAATTTCTCACTCAATCGAATTTGTTTAATTTAAATTTTAAATAGTTAGATTTAAAATTGTTGATTGTATGGCTGTATGATAAATTATTATCTGTTGATTGTTAAAATAGACATTATACGCCGTTAGTAAGCGGATGTTATTTATTAAAAACATATACCGCGATAATTCCATCTTGTTTGGAATTGGTATTATATATGTACTTGGAGTTGATTTCCAGCATTATATAGCGGATGAGACCCAATTGCGCCGCATAATAGCGGATAATATTTTATAAATCCCATATACCGCGATACTCCGTATTGGAACGGAATTGGTATTGTGCTAACATCTTTGGATGCAGGGAAACAGGTTGGAGGGATCCAACTGGATTCCTCAGCAGTACTTATTTGATTACAGATATTGTGATGTTTGTTGATTATCATATCGATATATGATATTTGGATGTCGTGATTGACTATTTGATGCTGTTGCATCATCGGATCCATTTTTGAAGTTTTAAAATAATGATTTTGATTTTAAAAAGAATTTTAAAGTGATTTTTGAAAGTATACGTTTTATTAAATTTTGAATTGTTAAAATAAATAAACATTATAATTTCATTGTTATGAAAGTTATATGTTTGGACAAGAGTACTTAAGTATGATTTTGGAGTTATACAAGTTTTAAATAACGTTTTGTAAATTATTAAAAGGATTGGCTTATTTAAATTGGGATATTTAAATTATTATGAACGATTTATATAAAAAATATACAAAATTGATATTTTATAAATTAAGAATACTGGAATTATAAAACGAGTCTTTTTGTAAGTGTTAAAATGAAGAATGATTGGATTTCTTAAGTGGATGAAATTTATCAATCTATAAATTGTAAAGTTATAAAACAAATAGATTTTTGTAAAATAAAGGACTTATAAGTAATTAACTTGTAAATTAGATTTTTGGTATAAAATTGAGTATGAATTAAAGTGGTTAAATATAAACCGAAGTTATATAAATAGAAATGGAATTTATAAACATTATTTATAAATCCGAAATAAATTGAATTTGATAAATTTAATATAGAAGGTTATTAAAGGAGATATATTCGCGATTTCGGATAGAGAATTATCCTTGAAATAAAATGTGTAGAAAATATTGAATTTGGTTAGTGAAGTATATTCACGATTTTGGACAGTGAATATATTATTAAAGAAAATAGATATGTTTTTGGGAAAGTGATATTATAAAATGAAGTTAATTGTTTTAAAGATATTTACAAATGTATTGACTATCGAAACAATAAATTTCAACATTCATTGTTGAAATAGACGTTTTCGAGAAATAGAAGGAAATGGTGGACTATAACACTGTTGTTATAGTAAATGATTTCCGAAAGGAAATGTTTTATATAGTATTGCGATTTATATATCTATCTTAATTTTGAATCCCTATACTAGTGATTTTGGGTCGTCGTAGCGATGTTTTACGCAACATTCATTTTGACTGTTTAAGCGCACGTTTTCTTTAAAGAATGAAATATATACTTAATTTCGATTTAAGTATATTGAATATTTTCCAAGTGTTGAAAATAAATAGATTTGTGAATTACTTATTATTAAATAAGTATGGAAATGTTTTCCAATATGAAGTGAATATTTTAAGATTTTATCTTTTTAAGATAAATTGAAAATGAATATTAGAAATCGATTTGGGAATCATATATTCATAGATATTTTGGAAGTGTAAATTCACTATAGAAATTATAAAAGGAAGGGGAATTTGTTTAAAAATAAACGTTGATTTAGTTTTGAAGTGTGGGAATAAATTTACGGATTTGGAACGTAAATATAAAGTAAATCGATAAGGATTTATTTAATTGGTTTAAATGAACCATGTTGAAATGAAAGTATTTCCGCGTAAGGAAAATGATTGAAATTTGTTTTCAAAAGTGGTAAAGGTGAAAAGTGATTTGAAAATTGTTTTCAAATGGTTGAAGTGTGGAAATTATATATCTAGTAAAGATATTTTGGAAAATAAATAATTTGGGAAATTATTTGGAATCTGGTGATGTTGAGCATACCTATTGATAGTTAAATAATCCGACTATCAATATTTACCTTTAAATAGGTATTTCTTGTGATTTCTTGGATTTGAATGCCACACTTATTTTCAAAATAAGCGCTCACTATTCGGGTTAGCCGAGAAAGGACCTTGGGGTCGTATAACCCATTCCGAATATGTGATACATCGTTATAGATTGCATTTGATGACCGGTGTTGAAGACTGGATATTTGTGAAAACGGAAGGATTACCGTCGAATATTTCTGCATCGGCTGATCTCCGATATAGAAATTTATTACCCTTTGTGATGGGAAGTCCGGTCGTGATTAGTGAATATCCGGATTGCAAGGACTTCTTTGGAAGTGCCTTCGGTTCTGTTCGAGCCCGGAACAGACTTGTATGGATTGTGTGTCTGACATTACAATTTGATATGTAAAGCTGGTTTCTATCAAATATATTTCTATTGGTGGCTGAGAATTTATTCTCTTAGCTTAACACCCTTCTCTGAGACGTACGAGCACAGAGGTTATGTAGTTGATGGTTACTAGTGATACATTCCCAAATTGGTAATGTGGCATACGAAGTGCTGTTGAGCATTTGAGGATCAAGGCACAACTTTTATATAAAGCGTAGCTTTATGGACGAGACTTCGTCGGACCTCACACCCCGTTAATGGTCAAAACAGGAAGGATGCAGCAAGGTTATTAGGGGGTAGCGCCCCTTTAGTATATGTCATTCCTTCTGGATAGAGGTGGTATCATGCTATGGAGCCCGGATACTTAACCAATGTTGCTGGTGCAAATTTATTACTTTGTGGTTGTTGAAATTGAGGATCCTCGGATATAGATCGATTACGATCGAGGAATGACATATTAGTGTCAGTAGTTACCTAGTTTGAAAGGTAACCCGGCCTTGTGTTGGGAGAGATCCGGTTAGGTTCTCGGGTCGTCTTTCCAGAGGCGTACCCATGTGGCAATGGGAAGTTCCTTGGCCTGACCATTTGTTGGAAATCCAAAGAAACAATACGATCTTGTACGGTTTTAGTTGTATAACCTGCCATGGAATGTGGCGGTAACCTGCTATTGAACATGGTAGCTATTGTAGGCATACGATAATGGTCGTATGTTGGCTAAGATTTATATCTTTACTTTCGAAATGATTTTACCTACACTATGCACTAGTAATAATATCAAATGTTTCTTTTTAATGCGCATCAAGCATTTTTGACTATCATAAGGAGAAATCTCCTCCGATTCTGCGTTTGCATTGTGTGTGTGTGCGGGAGGCCTTATGGTAGTTTCGTTTTCTAAAAAGCATTGCGAATCTATTTTAAAATTATCTTGTTCTTTGTTTTAAAGATAAACTGTTTTAAGTTCTCACACCGGTCACATGACTAACTCGGAGTTTATTGTTTTCCTTCCTAAACTCTGCGTGCCCACCAATTTCCACACGGGCAGTCTAGAGTTAGGCTATCAGGTTATTCTGGAATTCAGGACTTGCTTTAGGCAAGCTGGATGGCATGGCGTATTCACTAGTATATAGTATTTCTTTTCCGCTGTTTGTTGTTGTTTGTTGTTGCACACTCTGATGATGTAATGTAATGTAATATGATGTAATGTAATAACTAATATAGTTCTTTGTTTGAAGATTATTCATTTATATATTATATGTTATTCCGCTGCGATTGTGAGATTCTGCTATCGTTCTGTTGTTTTCTTTTTCTTTCTCTCTTCTTCTACCTTTTCTTCTTCTTTAACCATAACGGTACGGTTTTCCGGCATTCGATTGCTCGACAATTGATACAGTGGACGTATTGATGTCGGTTTTCGAGCGACGAAAAATCGCGTTCGTTACATTTGGTATCAGAGCATTTGGTTAAGCGACAACCATGGCTTTGTTGGGAATTACTCATTAGAGATGGAGTCAGTAGTACTCTATGATGAGTTTGAGTGTAATAATAGATATGAACGCATATTTGTTAGTGAATATTAATTGTTTATATTGTGATGATTGGTTTGTTGGGTGGTATATGGATTCTGGTCAATACGAGTAATTAACGTTATTGATAGGGATCTCTAAACACTTGTGCAGAACAATTTGACACGATATCGTTTTAAAATAGGGTAAATGAAATAATTTTACCTTGATTAAAAATTTATATATAAAGGAATAATTTTTCAGAATCATTAAAGTGTATATGAATTGATTGTTTGGTTGTTGAATAAGTTAAATAAATGTGATTTATAATCTAAAATTAAAATTCTAAAGAAGTGTTTTGAAAGGATTTGATATTTTGGAAAATTGTTTTGGAGAAATTAAAGCTCTAAACTCTTTTCGGTCGCTGGAAAATAATTCCGATGATGATTGCAACATCATCGGTGTTCATTTTCGGGTTTCCAAAAGAGGGATTTCTGCCAAATTGTTTTAAATGAAAGTTGTTTGGAAAATTTGGGTTTTTAAATTCAAAGGATAATTGAATTGGTTTCAAAAATGGTTTTGAAAGATTTAAAAGATTCTGGAATGTTATATAAAATGAATTTGAATAGAATTGAATGTAAATCAGTGAATGCAAACTAATTGAAATTGGATATGAGTGAATGTTAGTAAAAACATCCAATGTTAATGAATCAAATGTAATTAAATGAAAAACCAATTCATTGAATAATAATGAGAAGTGAATGCATATTGATTTGATATGAATTTGTTGGATGATAGTCGTTTGGTGTTGGTTGCATTTGTTGTTTTGTTTGCAATTGCTATGTGGCACATGTAGTTGTTATGTTGCTATATGATGTATATTGATATTATTTTTATATATACATGTTTCTCATTTGTTTGTTGAGTGTTTAGTAGGTGCAGATTGCGCTTGCTTCGCATTTGGAGCTCGCTTTCGCGCTATATTAGCCGTATATGCTCGCTAATAATAAATAAGGTACATATCTCGGATTACATACCGTACTTTTACACTTTTTTCCCTACGGGATGCCTCATCACTTGATGAGATGTATATTTGTGATATATATACTGTCATTTTTTTCCGGATCGAGCTTGTAAAGGAGACTCTGGCGAATTTTTCCGAAAATTTAAGGCGTTAGAATATTTTTGAGAAAATTGGGAAATTTTTGAAAACTAAGTATGAATTGGAAAACTTAGTAAAGTTGTTGAAAGAAGTTTAACTATGAATTTTGAAAAAGTTAAACACTTAAGAGATTTGAAAAATCTAATTTGAACAGTTTGTTTTAGAAGGCTAATGGATTCTGTAACTTTTTCTTACTTGGTAATTTCGAGGACGAAATTCTTTTAAGGGGGAAGTTTGTAACGACCCAGAATTTCTGTCAATTAAAATTTGTATATTTAATTGATTTTAAATATTAATAAGTGAAATTAAACAGTCGAATAAATTTTATTTCGAATAATTGGATTTAATTGGGTAATTAAATCGATAATTTAATATTTGAAATTGCAGAAATAAATGAAAATTGGGTTTAATATGATTAAAAATGATTTGTAAAATTTTATTTTATCATATTGGAGTTAGAATGATGTTATGGAACTTTTAGAATCGAATTAAAAGTTAATTTGTGAAAATTGAATATTTTAATATTTAATTGACGAGTTAAAATAGCCATTTTTCAAACAGTCTCAGATTTCGGTGAAACCAGTTTCATCGGATCCGTAATGTGATATTATTGTATGGTTTCAAATTTCGTGTCAATCGGATTTACGGTTTGTCCGGGGCAAGCCGAAACACATAGAAATTGGTTTAAATCGATTTAATTTAAAATCGATCGTTTATTTCCGTAACTCGCACATATGACCGAATTAGCTCCCGAAACCTATTCCATTGTGTTCGGAACGCGGGGTAAACCTTAGAAATGCCAGCCGACACGCTTCGTTTGGAGTTCGGAAAATTTCGAATGAATAGTAATTCGTGAATTTTCTATAAACGGCCCTCCATTTCACAATTTGCAAACAAAGGCTAGGGTTTCTAGTGCAGCCGCCGTCCACCATTTCTATGGCCAGAAATCATTCACCTTTCTCCTCCAATATCTCATAATCCATCGATAATTAGCAAAAACCTCCAACTACAAAGTTGTAGATCTCGACGAGATCTACAAATCCAACAGTCATGATCTGAAATGGAGCTTCGGATCGACGGAAAATCGCATTCAAAATCGCTGCATTTTTCATGTTTTTCGAGGCCAAAGAGGCAGCCGAGTTTCATGCTATTCACGGTGTAGGTAGAGTTCGCCGAGGGGTTCGCAATGGAGGTGGCCGATCGTCTTCAAGTCGTGTATTTTGGTCGTGAAAATTCGTTGAAGCTTGACGGCTATGGGTTGAAACGTTCGGTTTTGAACGTGAAACTGGGTTGGGGAAGAATAGCATGCGTGCGGCCTGGATCATGCAATGTGAAATCAACGGCCCATATGTGAGGGTTGTAAAAATTAAAAGGAATTTGTTAATTTATTATATTTTAATTCGTGTAAATTTAAAAATGCATATCTTTTTGATACGAGGTTGAAAACGTACGAAACCAGTTGCGTTGGAACCTGTGACGACCCGACTTTCCACTCCCAGAAAATCACATCATCTATTAAGAAAGAAAGGGATAGAAGAAGAAAAGAAAGAAGAGAAAGAAGAAACGACACTAGAATCTCAACAGCGGAACGGATAAATTATATTAATAACATAAGTATTTACATAACATACAGTACCAATCAGAGATACACAGCATATACAACACATACTAGACAGTTACAAACATCTGTCTAGTTTTTACAACTTAATACATACACAACACAGAGAACACACAGCGGAACTATATATCTACAACGTAGAAGCCTCCTGCTCCATTGCTCCTCCAATATTCGTCAAAGCTAACCTGAATCCCTTGGCTATTCGTAAAAATTTGAGTACCCAAGAGTTTAAGAAAACAAAAGATAAACTCCTGGTCAGACATGGGTCTGGTGTGAGTAACAGGTTAAGGTTGCTTGACTTTAAAAAACTTTTGAAAAGAAAAGTATCACGTAAGACTTCCCACCCATAAACATGGAAAAGTTTTTACCTTACGCTAACCAAAACATATTATAGGAAATCCGATGATATTATAATAGTTTCTAGGGTTTTCAAGTAAATAAGAAATAGCCGAAATTGTTACATTCATTAAATTCCAGCTACTAGCCACAAAAGTGGGTAATACAATCAAAACCGTTGGCACTTATTGGATTTTGGATTCCATACAATGGCAGGGCTACTGGGGTACCGCCCGTCACAATATGTGGCCTAGATCACCATACCGAGGAGTACGCCCGCTCCCCTGCAACACAAAGCCGGAACCATTCCTTACTGAACAGTTCCAAACAAGACAACCCCGTAGTTGTTTGCAACCAACTGCCCACACAGCCGAATATAAAGGGACTTCTAGACAGGGATCAATCTCGCTCTCCAGTGAGAGCTACCCACGAAGCCTTGCTGCACCTCCCCTGTTTTAGCCATTCCTGGTTGATGAGGCTTGAGGACACGATTACCTTTAGAGAACACATCTCTTAGAATGCTCATTGTCCACCTGACGATGTTCTGAAAGCATTCACTCATCATTCATAAGCAAAGACTTATTAAACCACCATTCTATAATTAATTTAAAATGAATTAAATTAATTACTTCTTCCTTAATTAATTTAAAATGAATTAAATTAATTACTCATCCATATAAATCTTGCTTACATATTCCTTAATTAATTATAAATCAATTAATTAATTATTCTTAACAAATTACCCTAATTAATCATCTTGATTAATTATTCTATAATTACATTTGAGTAATTAATCTTTAATTAATTTCACAAATTAATTATTCCAGACTAAATCAGTAATTAACTTGTAATTACTTCATTAATTAATTAATAATAATTAATTACATTAATCCTTAATTAATTACATTAACTAATACCTTCATTGATTAATTATTCTTAATTAATCAATCCTTAATTATATCATTAATTATTTAAAATTAATGATCCCAAATTATTTTATTTATAAAATTACCCTATTAAATTAATTATCAATTATCCATATTTGATTAATCACTCTTGATTAATCACATTAAGTAATTACATTAAATTAATCATATCTATTTATTTCTTCAAATAACTCAATTATCAAACCCTAAATTAATTACACTAAGTAAATAAATTATTAATTACTTACTTGAGTAATTATTCAACATATTAATTTCACAAAGTAATTAATTTTCCAAGACTCCTTCATTATCCAAATATCTTTATATTAAATTACATCAAGTAATTTATCTTCTTAATTACTTCACTAAGTAATTATTCATTTTTAATTACATTGGTAATTACTCTCAAATCAATCAGTGATTAATTTAAATTAATTAAACTTAATTAATTAACTTAATTAATCAACAATTTAATTAATTACAATCAGTAATTAATTTCCTTAATTACTTACATTAAGTAATTACATTTAAATATTTCTCAAATGATTATTCTAAATTAGTTAATACAATTAATTATTAAAATTAATCACATTAATTAATTATAAAATAATACTAAGTTAATGACCTTCATTAATCAATAACAAAATTTTAATTATTTTTCCAAAGTAATTAACTGAAATTAATCAAGATTAATTACAAATTTAATTATCTATAAAACTCATTAATTAATCACTAATTATCAAATAAATCAAGTGATAATCAAAACTTAATTAATTATCGATTACTTGATTAATATAATTCAAATCATTAATTAAATTAAATCAAATCTTATTTAAATTAATTTCTAAAACACACTGTAATCAAGTTTAATTAACTTACTTAATCTTTTTATTAATTAAACAAACCCTTAATTATTTAATTAATATCCTAATTATCAATTAATTAAATTAATTAATTACAAACTTAATTACCTTGATCAGATAATAAATTATTAAGTTCAAAACAATTTAATGAAAATCATTAACCTCATTAATGATTTAATTATCATTATCAAAGTAAATTAAAAATAATTTACCTTTAAATTTCTCTAAATTCCATTTTAAATTAAAACTAAAATGAAATCAAACTTAAACAAGATTTTAAGTATTTAAAAACTCTTTAGTTTTCATTTTAAAGAATCACTTATCTCTTAAAGCAATTTTAGAAGAATGGTTTAACTTTAGCCCAAAATCAATTTAAATAAATTTAAAATACCTTAAATATTTCAAATGATATTGAACATATAAATTCAAATCTTATTTATATTACAACCATAATTCAAATCATGCTTTCAGATTTAGATTCAAAGATTTAAATTTAAAACCCTGTTTTAAATTTTCATTTCATATGTTATATAAAATTCTAAAATATTCAACTTGATTATAACATTTGAATTTATAACTTGTTTTTATTTGAAACTTTCAGATTCAACTTTTAATTTGGATTCAGGTTTAAAATTCAGATTTGGCTTAGAAATTTAAATCTTGTTCTAAAATCTTATTTTCAGATTTAAAAATCACTTTATATAAAAACTGTGCGGGTTTCAGTTTTTTTTTTTATATTTCATTTCTGCAAATCTTGTTTATTCAAAATCTGAAATTCAAACCTATTTGAATTCATAGTTTAATCTTATTTAAAGTCTAGATTTAAACCTGCTTAGCTTCTGCTTCTTTTTTGAATTAAATTTAGTTTTAAAATTTAGAAACATGAAACAGTTCAGGTTATAGAAAACAAAACACTGCAACTATAAACTACCGGAGCTCAACACCATCTTGCTTCGAGTCACCCTTGCCTTAACTTCGAGCAAAAACTGAAATGACCCGAGCTCCACATCTTTACCATAAACCAGAATCCAAATCTCCTCCATATGACTACTATGCACATGCACAAATCCATGGACAAATTTCCGATCATCAGTGATGATCATCCACATCCATCATCCACCCTTGAATCCACTTGAACACCTAAGCATCAGAAAACTCCATTTCACCAATAATCAAAGCCAACCCCACTTCTAAAACCTGGAAACCACAGTGCAACCCAAACCCCTCACCTGTCAACGGCGAATTCACCTCCCTCCGACCATTGTTTTAGTCGAAACTTCAACCACAACCTTGTCATAGTCCCAGCTACACTTCCCCAACACAGCTTCACACTCGGTCAACCAGAGTGAGAGAACGATCCAAATTTGAATATGATCAAGAACTAGGGTTACAGAACCCAAAATCCTTATCACTGCTAATCCCAAAAATTATCTATTAAGTTGACAATTTTCCTGAAATGTTTAAAATCTCAACAACAAACAGAAGAAATTTCAAACTCCCAAAATTCCAAAATCAACAGCATTTCCCAAATTCAACTTTTCAGTTCATCACAGAACTGCTCCCAAAAACCTCAAATAAAAATTGTGATACTAGTTTCAAAAATCATGTTTTTATTTATATATCCAGTTTACAGTACTAAATTAGAAATTTAATAGTAGGTGTTTTATCTTATTTTAAAAAAAATGTTTTGCAGTATTATTGTTTGCAGAGGCAAACAGACTCCATTATTAATTTTATTAAAATTTTAAACATGATTCCATGTTGAATCACAATCTTGTTTGATAATCAAGTTTTTATCAAATCAAGATCAAGTAAATAAGGGATTTATATTTCATTCAGGTCCTAGGAGCACCACAGAGTAAAATATTTATATAAACACAGCATACATTCAGTAATAATCATATCAAATTTTCACCTGTATATTCATGCATATCTATTCATTTCAGATATAATAACATGAAACCAGATTTTGTTAAAAAAAATTTAGAAGTTACTCACCAGCAACTCAGGAGAATAGAGCACCATAGATTTAGAAAACCCTTTTGAGCCCTGTCTTTTGATTGCTTAAATTTTTGAAACAAAATGCAAACTTCATTAATTCCAGATTGCTTGCATTTGAATTCCTGACCAATATAGATGCATGTAGGCCTTGATAAAGATGCAGGAATTCATTTTGCAAGTTGATATTCTGGTTGATTGATTTTGAAAATGCAGTTGATCTTCCAGAGATGCAAATGCAGTTTTGTCTTCAGGTGGGAAAGAAAGAAATGCAGACTTGATTATGATTTGCAGTAACTTTGAAATTGCATGTTGATGTTCTTGTTACAAGTTTTGGTTTTGAGAGGTGTTACAGATCTTAGATTTGCTTTTTGAAATGAAATTGCAGATTTTGTTTTGAGGGGTTTTGAGAATTTTAGATTTTAAGTGAAATGTTTCTTTGATTTTGAAAAGAGGACGAACGAAAAAAAATTAAAATGGTTAAGGGCTGAAAATACTTTAATTAAAATAAAGAAAAAAAATTAAAATCAAATGACACTTGTCATTTTGTTTGTTTTACAATTAACACATGTAGCTTAGATTTGTTTAATAGTTAACACTTGTCTTTATTTAATTAAGTTATACTTTTAAATGTCTAAAAAGAGTTTTCTTTAATTCATTTTATGTTTGAATGAATATATATGATTTTCTTATTTTTAGAAAATGTAAATAAACAATTTATAAATTAAAACTTATACAAAATTATTAAAGAATCAATTAATTTGAGTTTAAAAAACAATTTCAATTCAATTTAATCCTTTGAATCCCAAATTAAAATCAATTTATTTAATTTAAAAATGAAGATTCTATTTTCCTATTTTAATTCCTTTTTATATTTATGAAAAATAGTACATTTATTAATATGGCTTAAAATAATTAATTAACCAATTTTATATGATTTATAAAGAAATTATAAAACACTTTTATATTTAAATGAATTTAAATCATAGGCTATTTTATATTTTAGACTTATATAAAATATTTCTAAATCATATATAATCAAATAATATTTTAAAAGAAATAAAATCAACCTTTATTTAAATTTAAAACAAAAATTAAGCTAAGATATATTTTAAACAATTTCATTTATTTTAAATATTATCAAACCATATAATTACTAGTTTTAAATAGATTTTTAAAAGCTTAATATTAATTTAAAACATAATTTCCTAATTACTAGATATTTTATTAGAATTTAAAAATAAAACTTTATTTATTTATTAAATTCCAAAATAAAGATTATCTAATATATATACAAATATATATATATATATACATTATAATTTAAAACATTTATTTTTGCTTTTAAAAGATAAAAATCACAAATTAAATATTTATTTAATCAGATTATTAAACCAATTCATATTATTTTTAATCAATATTTTCAATATCAGTTTAATTTTATATAAAGATTATTAAATTGATATTATCTAAAATTCCGGGATATCACATTCCTTTCCCCTTGAAAGAATTTCGTCCCCGAAATTTAAAACAAAGGTAATTTAATAACCTATTTAAAGATATTTAATTTTAAAACCATGCATATATCAAACATATGCTAACAACCATAGCAATCAATTCATCCAATCAAACAAAATCAACTATCCAGACAAAATTCTGGATAGAGTTTCCTCGAGTTTCCCAAGTAAACACCGGGTTACTCACTCTATAAAATCCAAACAATCAACACTACTAAGCTACAGAAATCCTACTCATCTAGATCTACAACTGAACAAAACATCAGACTACAGACAAGTCTGACTCAACCACCAAATCTCACAGAACAGCTGATTCCAAAACCAGAGATAGATCATACACGTACTCCCTTAGAGATACGTGAAACACATCGAATTCCAGTTGTCCAAACTGGCAATTTAATCCAGAAAATTAAACACTTATCCAAAACAGAACACAGAAGAAGTCGAAAACATCTCAGAGCTAGCTTATCCAACCTTACCAAAATTTATAGCTCCTAAAAACTGAAAAACTTATCCAAAATCAGATCTCTGACTTCAGATCCACAAAACTCTTCAGACGATCTTAGGCTGCCTACCTCCTACCTGATCAGCTTAATTCCTTGCTGATGTCTCAAGAAATAAACTAGACCAAACCCATTCCACCAGAACGATCCTCCTCGATCAACCAAGATCAAGAACAACTCCTCTCACAACCATCAGAAGAAAACAAACTTCTCCTGTCCGGAAAAGAAAAGCAGATGCACTCCAAACTGCTTCCGCTGCACAACTCTGATCTGGAGTAGAAAAGAATGCTGATGAAGAACACAAGCACAACTGGACATCATAACCAAGAAGATCTCTGATAACCAAGAGAAAACTCAGAAGTTCCTCCAATCCTGAGTTGCTTCAACAAACTCAATCTCAAGAAACCAACCTTCAACTAGTTGAACCACCGGTACCACTGAACCTTTAGATGAAGACAAACTCTGACTTCTCTGAAAATATTTAGAAAATATCTCCAACAACCCAAGAGAACACTCAACTATCGCAAGTCGTTTTTGCGATCAACTCAATCTAATTCCAAAGAAAACTGTTCTCTCTTTACCAATTAGAACATCTTATGCTGGTCTTGCCAACCCATCGAAGAAATGGATTCTACTCTACTGCTTCTGAACTCCATCTCTAGAAAACTTCTAAGCCAGAAAATTCTGCCGACACACAGCACACTCTGAGCTGCACTGCTGATACCAATGCCGAAGAATTCTCAATCCAAAGCTCTTTGGGAAACTCGGACTTCAAACCACACAGAAACATCCTGCTGAACTCAGTCGCAACACCGAAGCAGACCTACTTCCTTAAACTTGTTCCAAAGAAATTATCTTCGGAAACATCCATAATCACTGCATCTCATCACGCAGTTACTACTTCCCTGAGGTATCAAGATATCATCACTTGTATCTGCTCAGCCAACAGATCCAAACTCTACTCGTTCAACTTCAAGGATGAACTTCGAACCTTAACAGGTTACCTTCAGAGATCAATGAAGTCCTTACACATAGCAAAACTCACTCGAGACGGTATTCGGTCTACAGCCTCGACAGATACACTTCCAACCTCAATCATTCAAATTCCAACCAATCGGTAGTTGTGTTACCGACACCACTACCTTATCTACCTTTATAACCTATATTGGAAAACCCAAACAGGTAACCCAATAGAGAGGTAGAATAAATATATATAATAATATATAAAAATTACAAATACGCTCTCTCAAGATAGACACCACTCCAGAGCCTAGGTATTCACTCAACCTAACGCTTTGATACCAACTGTGATAGTCTAGGCTTTGCAACCATCAACAATGGCTCACTCGACTAGTAGGCTTTTCAACCATCCCAGCCCCGCCGTGGCTCCAATTGGTACCTCGGGTTTGCTTTTACGGCCAGCCTCTCGACTCGCAACCAACCCCGCAAGGCCTTATACTACCTCCGGGGGCATGTAGGGGTAAGAGTCTCTCGTTCGCCACCTAACGCAAAGCGAGAACCCCCTATCACGCTGTAATGTAGCAAACCCGATCCCGGTCTCATCGAAATCCAAAGCGTGTCTTTTAGGACCAAATTGTTTTAAAGTTTAAAACAATTCATTTCAATATTATCTATATACACACAGATAGATAATTCTCAACATCACAATAGATAATCAATATTATCATCACAACAGATAATCTATATTATCAACTCAGACAGATAATTCATATTATCAACTCAATGCAACCATAGCATCTAAATCACACAACATCATTTATCTCATATCTGAGATCTCAATCATTCAGGGTAATAAATATCAATCATCATTCATAAGCAATGACTTATTAAACCACCATTCTATAATTAATTTAAAATGAATTAAATTAATTACTTCTTCCTTAATTAATTTAAAATGAATTAAATTAATTACTCATCCATATAAATCTTTCTTACATATTCCATAATTAATTATAAATCAATTAATTAATTATTCTTAACAAATCACCCAAATTAATCATCTTGATTATTTATTCTATAATTACATTCGAGTAATTAATCATTAGTTAATTTCACAAATTAATTATTCCAGACCAAATCAGTAATTAACTTGTAATTACTTCATTAATTAATTAATAATAATTAATTACATTAATCCTTAATTAATTACATTAACTAATACCTTCATTGATTAATTGTCCTTAATTAATCAATCCTTAATTATATCATTAATTATTTAAAATTAATGATCCCAAATTATTTTATTTATAAAATTACCCTATTAAATTAATTATCAATTATCCATATTTGATTAATCATTCTTGATTAATCACATTAAGTATTACATTAGATTAACTATATCGATTTATTTTCTTTAAATAACTCAATTATCAAACCCTAAATTAATTACACTAAGTAAATAAATTATTAATTACTTACTTGCGTAATTATTCAACATAATAATTTCACAAAGTAATTAATTTTCCAAGACCTCTTCATTATCCAAATATCTTTATATTAAATTACATCAAGTAATTTATCTTCTTAATTACTTCACTAAGTAATTTTTCATTTTTAATTACATTGGTAATTACTCTCAAATCAACCAGTGATTAATTTAAATTAATTAAACTTAAGTAATTAACTTAATTAATCAACAATTTAATTAATTACAATCAGTAATTAATTTCCTTAATTACTTACATTAAGTAATTACATTTAAATAATTCTCAAATGATTATTCTAAATTAGTTAATACAATTAATTATTAAAATTAATCACATTAATTAATTATAAAATAATACTAAGTTAATGACCTTCATTAATCAATAACAAAATTTTAATTATTTTTCCAAAGTAATTAACTAAAATTAATCAAGATTAATTACAAATTTAATTATCTATAAAACTCATTAATTAATCTCTAATTATCAAATAAATCAATTGATAATCAAAACTTAATTAATTATTGATTACTTGATTAATGTAATTCAAATCATTAATTAAATTAAATCAAATCTTATTTAAATTAATTTCTAAAACACACTTTAATCAAGTTTAATTAACTTACTTAATCTTTTTATTAATTAAATAAACCCTTAATTATTTAATTAATATCCTAATTATTAATTAATTAAATTAATTAATTATAAACTTAATTACCTTGATCAGATAATAAATTATTAAGTTCAAAACAATTTAATGAAAATCATTAACCTCCGCGCACATGGCGCAGTTGGCAAGAGCAACGGACTCCCTCGTATGAGGTGAGGAGTTCGATTCCTGGCAACTGCTTCAAGTTTACCGAAAGGTCTGGTCTAAATGAGGGCACGGTTGTGGCGGGTCAGTTGTGTTTCCCCCAGGTTTACTGTTCAGGAGTCGCAATGTCGGCGGTGATAAAACAGGTTTCCCTGGTTGCCAAAAAAATAATTTACCTTTAAATTTCTCTAAATTCCATTTTAAATTAAAACTAAAATGAAATCAAACTTAAACAAGATTTAAGTATTTAAAAACTCTTTAGTTTTCATTTTAAAGAATCACTTATCTCTTAAAGCAATTTTAGAAGAATAGTTTAACTTTATCCCAAAATCAATTTAAATAAATTTAAAATACCTTAAATATTTCAAATGATATTGAACATATAAATTCAAATCTAATTTATATTACAACCATAATTCAAATCATGCTTTCAGATTTAGATTCAAAGATTTAAATTTAAAACCCTGTTTTAAATTTTCATTTCATATGTTATAAAATTCTAAAATATTCAACTTGATTATAACATTTGAATTTATAACTTGTTTTTATTTGAAACTTTCAGATTCAACTTCTAATTTGGATTCAGGTTTAAAATTCAGATTTGACTTAGAAATTTAAATCTTGTTTTAAAATCTTATTTTCAGATTTAAAAATCACTTTATATAAAAACTGTGCGGGTTTCAATTTTTTTTTTATATTTCATTTATGCAAATCTTATTTATTCAAAATCTGAAATTCAAACCAATTTGAATTCATAGTTTAATCTTATTTAAAGTCTAAATTTAAACCTGCTTAGCTTCTTCTTTTTTTTTAGATTAAATTTAGTTTTAAAATTTAAAAACCTGAAACAGTTCACGTTACAGAAAACAAAACACTGCAACTATAAACTACCGGAGCTCAACACCATCTTACTTCGAGTCACCCTTGCCATAACTTCGAGCAAAAACTGAAATAACCCGAGCTCCACATCTTTACCATAAACCAGAATCCAAATCTCCTCCATATGACTACTGTGCACATGCACAAATCCATTGACAACTTTCCGATCATCAGTGATGATCATCCACATCCATCATCCACCCATGAATCTACTTGAACACCTAAGCATCAGAAAACTCCATTTCACCAAAAATCAAAGCCAACCCCACTTCTAAAACCTGGAAACCACAGTGCAACCCAAACCCCTCACCTGTCAACGGCGAATTCACCTCCCTTCGACCATTGTTTTAGTCGAAACTTCAACCACAACCTTGTCATAGTCCCAGCTACACTTCCCCAACACAGCTTCACACTCGGTCAACCTGAGTGAGAGAACGATCCAAATTTGAATATGATCAAGAACTAGGGTTACAGAACCCAAAACCCTTATCTGTAACAACCCGCATATTTATCGATTTTTATATTTAAATATTTTATCGTTAATCGGATTTTGGTCCGAAGCTACTTTTTGCAAACGGTCAAATTAGGACTCGAGACCACTTCCATTGAGTTCGAAACGTCGTTTGCAATCTTCTAAGTATAAACATTGATATGTTTGGGGTTAGTGGAATTTCACCACTTTTTCACTCGAGCCTTTGGTTTGGACTTTTAGCCCATTAGGCCCAAGTTCCACCCCCCTTCTTCTTCATTGCTTCATTTCATTTCCTAACACTAAAGCTTCAACAAAAATGGTGAATGAAATGAGAAATTAAAACTCCAAAGTCTTTGTTTTATTGCAACTCCAACATTCAACTCCAAATTCAAGAAGAAGACATCGGATTCAAGCTTGTGGTTGCTTCTCCATTTGCCTTCAAGCTTTGTTCTTCATTTTCATTGGGTTTTGGAGCAAAGGTGAGATTTTTATCTCACAAACCTAGTCTATAACTATATTGGACTGTTGGGAATGATTCCCTATCACTTTTGCATGCACATTTGCATTTGGTTTGGATTGGATTGGCGAAAAACTCCAATTTTTAGCGTTTTGGTGAATTTTCTGCACTTAGGTCGTTCTGGCCATTTTCGTGTGTTCGGAGTTAGGTCGCTCGCGACCTAACACTTAGGTCGTTCGCGTGTTAGCGCGCTAGGTCGCACTAGCTTGAATTTTCACTTCGGAGTTAGGTCGTTACACGTTAGGTCGTAGGTCGTTTCTGGCCTTAAATCCCCTCTGCAGCGTTAGGTCGCTCAGCCTTTCCTTGTTAGGTCGTCACCACTTAGGTCGCGACAAATGTTAGTACGTTAGGGCCTTAGGTCGTAGGCCTTAGCTCACATTTGAGCTTAGGTCGTAGGTCGCTAGCTCGTAGCTCGTATTTGAGCTTAGGTCGTATGCCTCTCTTAGGTCGCGCATCCCTTTAGGTCGCTAGGTCTTAGGTCGCGCATCGCCTTAAGTCGCTCGACCTGCTCTCACCTTAGGTCGCGCCATCTTTTAGGTCGCGTACCATACTTTATCCCGTTGTCCCTTAGGTCGCTTGCACCTTAGGTCGGCCTCGTTAGCTCGCAGAACCTCTAGGTCGCGTGGCCTTTAGACCGTAGGTCGTTAGGTCGTAAGACCTTAGGTCGCCTGACCACTTAGGTCGCTTGACCTATTCAAATGTTACGTCGCGAGTTCCTTAATTCGCTCGTCTCTCTTAGGTCGCTCGCTTCGGCTAACTCGCGAGCACCACTAGGTCGTTTGACCCTTTAGACCCTTAGGTCGTGAGCAGTTAGGTCGTTAGACCTAGGTTGCCTTTTCCCCTTAGGTCGTTGGACCGATAGGTCGCTTCACCTGTGCTCACGTTAGGTCGTTCGACCCATTCATCTTTAGGTCGTTCCACTTGCCTATCTCGTAGGTCGCATTCCACCTAGGTCGCGTGAACCTATAGGTCATTGGACCCTTAACTTTTAGGTCGTTAGACCTCATTTTGTCTTCACTAGGTCGTACCGTTTTGGACGGGGCGCTGCCCCCGGACCCCCGCGACCTGACCGGGCAGGTCGAACCCCGTAAGCGGTGGCGTTGCCCCCGCACCCCCACCTTGGGGGGTTGCCACCCCCCCTGGACCCCCCCTCCGTAGGGGATCTTATCTGAAAAATATTCAACAGAACTTGCTGAGCCGATTTCCTTGGATTTTTATCACATCTTCGAATGTGACCTTTGTGATTGATTGTTTCTACAATCGCTTCTGTGATTTGTCACTTTATAATATAAAGGTTTCAATACTAGTAGTAAATATCAAAACTCTTTCAACAAAATGATTTCAACTCTATTTTTAATAATAAAGCTCTTTTCTTAAACCGTTTTCCAATCTATTAGTATATACAAGCCTTTACCTCACTCGGATGAGAAATCTAATTAAACGACTTAGTAAAACAAGTGGTATGAAACGCTTGCGTTCACTTCGTCGGTTAATTCTTGGACTTATTCGATTGAACCTTTTGTGACAATTTTATTAGTGAAGATTTACAGTTTGTTCGTAAATATTTAAGTTAAGCAAGTGGTTATGGGACATGAAGCTAAACTTCTATATTTACTAGCTTAGTGTAATTGACACTTCTCGTTGATCTTGATGATCGCTTTATGAATTAGACTAGCAATTGCGCGATGTCTCTTTCATTGCAAGGTTAGGCTAGACACCACTTGTGTGATTCCACTCACACATACCTTTTTGCTTTTTGGTTAGCCTTGACCTCATTCGGGTGACTCAGACTCATCCATATGGGGTAGCTCCCCATGGTCTTCGGACCGTCATGTGATAGGCCTCTTTCCCTTTTTATGATTTCTGGATTTCTTGTGTTGATTTCTGGAATTTATCTCTTTGACTTGTCATGAGTACAAGTTTAGGGTATGATGCCCTCTTCGGATCTTTGAGAAGATTCTTGTGATATTGATTTATCTCTTATCGGTTGATCTCCTGTTGATCATTATTTGCATACTTATAGTAGTATGTCAGTATGGATATTTTATGTTTATGCCATATCTTTTATTTTATATCATGTCATCTGATATTTATAGCTAGACTGATCCGTTTATTATTTTCTTATAAATAATACTCAGGTCAGACCGAGATGTTACAGGTGCTACTGCTTGACTCCTTCCCTAGTGATTCACTACTCAGACTTTTGGCTACTTGTTTAGATTAGCAGCTTTTGTTGTTTACACTTGAGATATAGACTCATAGTTGTATTCTTTTGTATAGCACGCGTTGCTATTCTTTTGTATTTGCGTGGATCTTTTTAGACCACTACTCTGATGTACACTTTTATGTGATATATATTCATATCTCTTTCCGCCTTTGTGATATGGATATCTGTGATTGATTCGCATGTTATGCTTACTTCTATATTTGTTTTCGAAGATTATTTTATAGCCACCGTGTGATAAGAAATTACATGGATGGTCGCTCCTCAACAGCCTTATTCTCCGCGCTAGTTGACAGCACTACACCGTAGTGTTCTTGGCTAGCGTGGGTATAGAGGTGGGGCGTCACATTATCACCGCTAATCCCAAAAATTATCCATTAAGTTGATAATTTTCCTGAAATGCTTAAACTCTCAACAACAAACAGAAGAAATTTCAAACTCCCAAAATTCCAAAATCAATAGCATTTCCCAAATTCAACTTTTCAGTTCATCACAGAACTGCTCCCAAAAACCTCAAATAAAAATTGTGATCCTAGTTTCAAAAATCATGTTTTTACTTATATATCCAGTTTACAGTACTAAATTAGAAATTTAACAGTTGGTGTTTTACCTTATTTTAAAAAAAATGTTTTGCTGTATTATTGTCTGCAGAGGCAAATAGACTCCATTATTAATTTTATTAAAATTTTAAACATGATTCCATGTTGAATCACAATCTTGTTTGATAATCAAGTTTTTATCAAATCAAGATCAAGTAAATAAGGGATTTATATTTCATTCAGGGCCTAGGAGCACCACAGAGTAAAATATTTATATAAACACAGCATACATTCAGTAATAATCATATCAAATTTTCACCTGTATATTCATGCATATCTATTCATTTCAGATATAATAACATGCAACCAGATTTTGTTAAAAAAAAAATTAGAAGTTACTCACCAGCAACTCAGGAGAACAAAGAACCATAGATTTAGAAAACCCTTTTGAGTCCTGTCTTTTGATTGCTTAAATTTTTGAAACAAAATGCAAACTTCATTAATTCCAGATTGCTTGCATTTGAATTCCTGACCAATATAGATGCATGTAGGCCTTGATAAAGATGCAGGAATTCATTTTGCAAGTTGATATTCTGGTTGATTGATTTTGAAAATGCAGTTGATCTTCCAGAGATGCAAATGCAGTTTTGTCTTCTGGTGGGAAAGAAAGAAATGCTTACTTGATTATGATTTGTAGTAACTTTGAAATTGCATGTTGATGCAGCAAGGCATATAGGAATTCAGAAGTTAAACCATATTCAATCGTGCACGAGTCAAGGAGCTTCGGATTTAACTCATGAGTCGGCATGCTTGTTGAGTCGGACACGAGATAAAGGAAGCATGAGTCGGAGCCGGTTTAACAAAGCTTGGAAGAGTTCGAGTTGGATGAGTCGTTCACGGGTTAATAGATGCATGAGTCGTTTCCGACCTAACGAAACTTGGAGGAACGAGCTACGACTTAACAAAAGGGGAGATGAGGCATCGAGATTGAGTCGTCTACGACTTAATGGGGCACGAGATAGCAAGGTCCGAGTTAACAACAATTCAAGCTGTATAAAGGAGGCAGATTTGAGTCGTATACGACTTAACGAAGAGGGCTTGAGTCGTATACGAGTTAACCAAGATCAGGAGAAGATGCTACGACCTAAAGACATTCGCATAAGTCGTCTACGACTTAACAGGAAGCGGCAAGGAGATGAGTCGGCCATAGAAGCAGATGGTTGTTGACCTTGAGTCGTTAGGTCGGCAACGACCTAACTGCTGTAGTTTGAGTCGTGAGTCGTTATGTTTTTCTTGAGTCGTATGTAGTGAGTTTCTTAAGTCGGCATGTATGATGAGTCGTACTTGGTTGAGTCGGTCACTTTGTACAGTGTTGTAATGTGTTGAGTCGTCGGGTCTTGAGTCGGAGGAGTTGTATTGGTGTTGGGCTTGCTGAGTCGTGTAAGCGGAGTGGTGTAGTTAAGTCGGTGCCGACCTTGTATGAGTCGCTTGTAGTTCGGTCTGTTGTAAAAGGGTGGAGGCGCATGTGTTAAGTCGGTCACGACTTAAGTTGAGTCGTAAGTCGCTTGCCGACTTAAGGCACTGGGTCAGAAAAGTCTATAAATAGCGTATGTGTTGTACATTTTTTTTGGTTGTTGATTTTGAATAAAATTTCTCTTTTGATAGCTTTGTGCTTTCATACCAATTGGTAGTTGAGTGTAATCTCCTATCTCCACTTACGTCATTCGAGTGCGCTCGAATCCACGTTTGTTGAAGCCGATTCACGGAATCTAGTGCGCTAGATCAACGTGCGAAGAATCGTAGATCTTGAAACACGGTATAGTGCGCTATCAACGTGTTTGAGATAGCTAGAGTTCGGTATCTTTGGATCAACGAACTTGGGCATTTGGTATCTTCAACTCACCGATTGCTACATTTCATCGATCGAAGTTTTGTTTGAATTATCCGCTGCGTCATTATTGGTATCAGAGCCATACTTAGCCAATCATAGCTAAGTTTGATTCTTGGAGCCAAGTTTTTGAAGTTTTTGAAGTTGAAGGAGTTCATCGTGTTCATATTGAAGTTGCATCAAGTTAGGAGTGTTTGATCCATTTCATTTTGGATCGAGGAGTTGGACTTTGTTTGGATTTTGACTTGGAGTTTTTGCGCGCCAAGGAGTTTGAATTTGAAGAAGGCCGTGTATACTTGGGAGTAGCCGTGCCTTGTTGATTGCATTTAAGTGTTTGTAGTAGGTGGCCAAGACAAGTCATAGCGAGTCAAAGGAGAGCCGACCTAACTTGAACAGAGTTAAGGTTGAGTCGTATATAAAGCATTGTTGAGCCGAGATTGCTTGTGTTGGAAGTTTGAAGTATTGTGTTCAATTTGTTGAAGTTTGTGAACTTTACAACCATGCCACCAAGGAGAGCTAACCGACATCAAAACGTTGAAGCTTTGTATCGAAGAGAAGAGGCCGATCAAATGGAGCAACGTATGCACGAGAAGATTGATGAAGGCATTGGTAGGTTGGAGAAGCTTATGATTGATATGAATCAAAGTAGAAGAAGAAATTCCCCTGAATCCATTCATGGAGGAAGTAGAGTTTCACATCATTCAGATCGGGAGAGGAGAGAAAGTCAGGATCAACGGAGTGTTGATAATCGAAGTAGGAGGAATGTTGATGACCATGATAGACGGGATGTTGGTTGTAGGAGTGGTGGTAGAGATGTTGGAGGGCGTGAAAGACAACGATATGCATCAGACTTTGATGAGGAGTTTGACGGTGATAGGGGAAGTGTTCATTTCAGAGACCGAGATCAGGGACAACGTCAGTATCGGGTTATTGATGATGATCGACGTTGGGAATCGGGTATGAAGATGGAGATTCCGGAGTTTAAAGGAGGGATGGCAGCTGAAGAATTTCTTGATTGGGTATCAAATGTTGAAGAGATCTTTGATTTCAAGGAGGTTCCTGAGCATAGGAGAGTAAAGTTGGTTGCTACTAGGTTGAGGGGGAGAGCTTTGGCGTGGTGGCAGCAAACTAAACTTACAAGGGAGAGAATGGGGAAGTCAAAGATAGAATCGTGGGATAAGATGAAAAAGTTGATGAGATCTACTTTCTTACCTTACAACTATCAATCACTTATGTACCAGAGGTTGCAGAATCTGAGGCAAGGGACAAAATCTGTTAGTGATTATGCTGATGAATTTTACCAACTCATCGCCAGGAATGATATCATGGAAACAGAAGAACAGCTAACTGCTAGATTCATTGGGGGTTTGAGAATGCAGATCCAGGATATGGTTAATATGTTTGATCCTAGATCCATTGCAGAGGCACATCAGAAAGCGTTAGCTTGGGAGAAACAAGGAAGGCGTGGAGGAGGTGTGTTTACTCATTCTAATAATCCAGTGAAAGGTGCCGGTGGAAGTTCTAGTATTCCTAAACCTGTTACAAAACCAGTGGTGAAGGAGGTTGAGAAGGCGAAGGCTAGTAGTGTTTTCAAATGTTATAATTGTCAGGAGTTGGGTCACAAAAGCAACGAATGTCCGAAGCCGAAGAAGAGAACCATGGTTGCAGAGGTTGAAGCAGATGATGGTGAGGAGGCAGAGTATTCAAATGTACCTTATGTTGAGGAGGAAGAAAAAGTGTCGGGTGATGAAGGTTGTAATCTTATGTTGAGGAGAAGCTGTTTGACACCAAAACAAGAAGAGGAATGTAGTTGGTTGAGAAGCAATATTTTCCAGTCGACATGCACTATTCTGGGGAAAGTCTGCAAGTTCGTTATTGATGCGGGAAGTTGTGATAATATTATTTCTTCAGAGGCAGTTAGAAAGTTGAACTTGAAGACCGAGAAACATCCGAAACCGTACAAGCTAGCATGGTTAAGGAAGGGAGGTGAAGTGAAAGTATGTCGAAGAGCTTGTGTGAATTTTTCAATCGGAAAGAAGTACAAAGATGAAATATGGTGTGATGTCGTAGATATGGATGTTTGTCACTTATTGTTGGGCAGACCATGGCAGTTTGACAGAGCAGTACAGCATGACGGTCGTGCCAACAGTTACAGTTTCATGTTCGAGGGTACTAAGATCACTTTAGTTCCCAAGAGACAGCAACAGAAGGAGAGCAAGCTTGAGGAAATTGAAGAATTGAAAACTCTGTTGACTTTGAAGGAGTTTGTTAAAGAAGTAGAGGAAGAGCCTGAGATGTTTCTTTTGATTGGGAGAGAGAGTAGTGACGAAGTTGAGATTCCCGAAGAAGCAAAGCCAGTTTTGAAAGAGTTTGAAGATGTCTTTCCAGATGAGTTACCGAAGGAGTTACCGCCACTTAGAGACATTCAACATCAGATTGATCTTGTTCCGGGAGCAGTGTTACCACACCGACCACATTACAGAATGAGTCCGAAGGAACATGAGGAGTTACGAAGGCAGGTGGAAGAATTACTTGAACAGGGTCGTATTCAGGAAAGTTTGAGTCCGTGTGCTGTACCTGCATTGTTAGTACCAAAGAAGGACGGAACTTGGAGAATGTGCACTGATAGTAGAGCTTTGAATAAGATCACTGTTCGTTACAGATTTCCTATGCCGAGGTTGGATGATTTGTTGGATCAGTTGAGTGGGGCAACTATATTCTCGAAGATTGATTTGAAGAGTGGTTATCATCAAATACGAATCAGACCTGGAGATGAATGGAAGACAGCTTTCAAGACGAGAGAGGGGTTGTACGAATGGTTGGTTATGCCATTTGGTTTGTCAAATGCACCTAGTACATTCATGCGAGTGATGAATCAAATCTTTAGACCATTCATTGGGAAGTTCGTCGTGGTTTATTTCGATGATATTCTGATTTATAGCAGGAGTACGGAGGAACATGTTCTACATTTGAGGGAAGTGTTGCTTATTCTTCGTGAAGAACAATTTTATGCTGCTACAAAGAAGTGTGTGTTTATGACGCATACTGTTTTATTTCTGGGGTATGTTGTTTCAGGGGAAGGTATTCAAGTTGACCGGAGTAAAGTTGAAGCAGTCAGGAATTGGCCACAGCCAAAGACAATTACAGAAGTGAGAAGTTTTCATGGGCTAGCGTCATTCTACCGAAGATTCATCCCACACTTCAGTAGCGTGATGGCTCCAGTGACTGATTGCATGAAGGGTAAACAATTTGTGTGGTCAGAGGAAGCGGGGGTTGCCTTTGAGAGAATCAAGGAATTGCTGACGTCTGCACCAATTCTTGTTTTACCTAATTTTCAGTTGTTATTTGAATTGCATACTGATGCTTCGAAGGTTGGAATTGGAGGAGTTCTGAGTCAGAATGGGAAGCCAGTTGCATATTTCAGTGAGAAATTGTCAGGGGCGAAGATGAGATACAGTACATATGACGTTGAATTTTATGCTGTTGTTCAGGCTATCAAGCATTGGAGGCATTATTTGTTTCAGAAGGAATTTGTTCTTTACACAGATCATGAAGCTTTGAAACATTTACAGGGACAGGATAAAATTTCAGCGAGACATGCATCATGGATTTCTTATTTACAACAGTTTACTTTTGTCGTTAAGCACAAATCAGGGGTGACAAATCGGGTAGCTGATGCTTTGAGTAGGAGGAGTCATTTACTAACGACAATGAAGGTTGAAGTGACGGGGTTTGAAATGTTGCCAGAGATGCTTGAAGAAGATCCTTACTTTGTGAAATATGTTGAAAAGGTGAAGGATGGGAGTACCGATGAATTCATGTTGGTTGATGGTTTTCTGTTTAAAGGAAATCGATTATGTATTCCGGATTGTAGTCTGAGGATGAAAATTGTGAAGGAATTGCACGAGGAAGGACATGTGGGCCGTGATCGTACTTTGCAGTTGATTTCACAATCTTACTTTTGGCCATCGATGAGAAAAGAAGTTGAGAGATTTGTGGAGCGATGTCATATTTGCCAAGTTTCAAAAGGAACAGCAACGAATGCGGGGTTGTATATGCCATTACCAGTACCATCCAAGCCATGGGTTGATATTAGCATGGATTTCGTTTTGGGTTTGCCGAGAACTCAAAGGGGAAATGATTCGATATTTGTTGTGGTGGACAGGTTTTCAAAAATGGCACATTTTGTTGCTTGCAAGAAGACAGCAGATGCAGTTCGAGTAGCGCAGTTATTTTTCAAGGAGATTTATCGACTTCATGGATTGCCAGAATCTATTGTTTCTGATCGAGATACTCGTTTTCTGAGTCACTTTTGGCTGAGTTTGTGGAAAATGGTGGGAACGAAGTTGAATTTCAGCAGTGCTTATCATCCACAAACCGATGGACAGACAGAAGTTGTTAACAGGTCATTGGGAAATTTGTTGCGTTGTCTTGTACAGGATAATTTGAGAAGTTGGGACCTGAAACTATGTCAGGCAGAATTTGCTCACAATCATGCAGTTAATCGAAGCACAGGATTCAGTCCGTTTCAGATTGTTTATTCATGTTTACCCAGGGGACCGTTGGATTTAGCAGTTGTACCACAGTCAAAGAAAACAGTTAAACGAGCTGCTGATTTTGTTGATGAGCTGACGGAATGTCATAAAGTCGTTCAGGAACGATTGGAGAAATCGAATGAGAAATATAAGAAGTTTGCAGATTCGAAACGACGAAATGTTGAAATTAAAGAAGGTGATTTAGTTTATGCTGTGTTAACAAAGGATCGATTTCCAGTGGGTGCTTATAACAAGTTGAAAGCGCGAAAAATTGGTCCAGTTGAAGTTTTGAAGAAGATTAACGAGAATGCTTATCGATTACAATTACCAGATGATGTTTATACTTCTGATGTGTTTAACGTTAAACATTTAATTCCGTATCGTAGGAATGAACATTTTGATGAGAAAGAATTTGCAAATTCGAGGTCGAATTTTTCTCAACCAGGGGAGGATGATGCAGCAAGGCATATAGGAATTCAGAAGTTAAACCATATTCAATCGTGCACGAGTCAAGGAGCTTCGGATTTAACTCATGAGTCGGCATGCTTGTTGAGTCGGACACGAGATAAAGGAAGCATGAGTCGGAGCCGGTTTAACAAAGCTTGGAAGAGTTCGAGTTGGATGAGTCGTTCACGGGTTAATAGATGCATGAGTCGTTTCCGACCTAACGAAACTTGGAGGAACGAGCTACGACTTAACAAAAGGGGAGATGAGGCATCGAGATTGAGTCGTCTACGACTTAATGGGGCACGAGATAGCAAGGTCCGAGTTAACAACAATTCAAGCTGTATAAAGGAGGCAGATTTGAGTCGTATACGACTTAACGAAGAGGGCTTGAGTCGTATACGAGTTAACCAAGATCAGGAGAAGATGCTACGACCTAAAGACATTCGCATAAGTCGTCTACGACTTAACAGGAAGCGGCAAGGAGATGAGTCGGCCATAGAAGCAGATGGTTGTTGACCTTGAGTCGTTAGGTCGGCAACGACCTAACTGCTGTAGTTTGAGTCGTGAGTCGTTATGTTTTTCTTGAGTCGTATGTAGTGAGTTTCTTAAGTCGGCATGTATGATGAGTCGTACTTGGTTGAGTCGGTCACTTTGTACAGTGTTGTAATGTGTTGAGTCGTCGGGTCTTGAGTCGGAGGAGTTGTATTGGTGTTGGGCTTGCTGAGTCGTGTAAGCGGAGTGGTGTAGTTAAGTCGGTGCCGACCTTGTATGAGTCGCTTGTAGTTCGGTCTGTTGTAAAAGGGTGGAGGCGCATGTGTTAAGTCGGTCACGACTTAAGTTGAGTCGTAAGTCGCTTGCCGACTTAAGGCACTGGGTCAGAAAAGTCTATAAATAGCGTATGTGTTGTACATTTTTTTTGGTTGTTGATTTTGAATAAAATTTCTCTTTTGATAGCTTTGTGCTTTCATACCAATTGGTAGTTGAGTGTAATCTCCTATCTCCACTTACGTCATTCGAGTGCGCTCGAATCCACGTTTGTTGAAGCCGATTCACGGAATCTAGTGCGCTAGATCAACGTGCGAAGAATCGTAGATCTTGAAACACGGTATAGTGCGCTATCAACGTGTTTGAGATAGCTAGAGTTCGGTATCTTTGGATCAACGAACTTGGGCATTTGGTATCTTCAACTCACCGATTGCTACATTTCATCGATCGAAGTTTTGTTTGAATTATCCGCTGCGTCACATGTTGATGTTCTTGTTACAAGTTTTGGTTTTGAGAGGTGTTACAGATCTTAGATTTGCTTTTTGAAATGAATTTGCAGATTTTGTTTTGAGGGGTTTTAGATTTTAAGTGAAATGTTTCTTTGATTTTGAAAAGAGGATGAATGAAAAAAAAATTAAAATGGTTAAGGGCTGAAAATACTTTAATTAAAATAAAGAAAAAAAATTAAAATCGAATGACACTTGTCATTTTGTTTGTTTTACAATTAACACATGTAGCTTAGATTTGTTTAATAGTTAACACTTGTCTTTATTTAATTAAGTTATACTTTTAAATGTTTAAAAAGAGTTTTCTTTAATTCATTTTATGTTTGAATGAATATATATGATTTTCTTATTTTTAGAAAATGTAAATAAACAATTTATAAATTAAAACTTATACAAAAACTTTAAAGAATCAATTAATTTGAGTTTCGAAAACAATTTCAATTCAATTTAATCCTTTGAATCCCAAATTAAAATCAATTTATTTAATTTAAAAATGAAGATTCTATTTTCCTATTTTAATTCCTTTTTATATTTATGAAAAATAGTACATTTATTAATATGGCTAAAAATAAATAATTAACAAATTTTATATGATTTATAAAGAAATTATGAATCACTTTTATATTTAAATGAATTTAAATCATAGGCTATTTTATACTTTGGACTTATATAAAATATTTCTAAATCATATATAATCAAATAATATTTTAAAAGAAATAAAATCAACCTTTATTTAAATTTTAAAAAAATTAAGCTAAGATATATTTTAAACAATTTCATTTATTTTAAATATTACCAAACCATATAATTACTAGTTTTAAATAGATTTTTAAAAGCTTAATATCAATTTAAAACATAATTTCCTAATTACTAGATATTTTATTAGAATTTAAAAACAAAACTTTATTTATTTATTAAATTCCAAAATAAAGATTATCTAAGATATATATATATATACAAATATATATATACATTATAATTTAAAACATTTATTTTTGCTTTTAAAAGATAAAAATCACAAATTAAATATTTATTTAATCAGATTATTAAACCAATTCATATTATTTTTAATCAATATTGTCAATATCAATTTAATTTTATGTAAAGATTATTAAATTGATATTGTCTAAAATTCTGGGATATCACAGAACCGTATTGTCGAGCACTACGCTATGGTACTGGATTGGAGTCGTTTGGAGTCAGTGAGAATTTCGGGTAAAATTAAACGCTTGTTTAATTTTATTCGAAATAAAACGCTACAATTAATATCGGAAACTCAAGGTGAGAATTTCTCACTCAATCGAATTTGTTCGATTTAAATTTTAAATAGTTAGATTTAAAATTGTTGATTGTATGCTTGTATGATAAATTATTATCTGTTGATTGTTAAAATAGACATTATACGCCGTTAGTAAGCGGATGTTATTTATTAAAAACATATACCGCGATAATTCCATCTTGTTTGGAATTGGTATTATATATGTACTTGGAGTTGATTTACCGCATAATATAGCGGATGAGACCCTATTGCGCCGCATAATAGCGGATAATATTTTATAAATCCCATATACCGCGATGTTCCGTATTGGAACGGAATTGGTATTGTGCTAACATCTTTGGATGCAGGGAAACAGGTTGGAGGGATCCAACTGGATTCCTTACCAGTATTTATTTGATTATAGATATTGTGATGTTTGTTGATTATCATATCGATATATGATATTTGGATGTCGTGGTTGACTATTTGGTGCTGTTGCATCATCGGATCCATTTTTGAAATTTTAAAATAATGATTTTGATTTTAAAAAGAATTTTAAAGTGATTTTTGAAAGTATACATTTTATTAAATTTAGAATTGTTAAAATAAATAAACATTATAATTTCATTGTTATAAAAGTTATATGTTTGGAAAATAGTACTTAAGTATGATTTTGGAGTTATATAAGTTTTAAATAACGTTTTGTAAATTATTAAAAGGATTGGTTTATTTAAATTGGGATTTTTTAATTATTATGAACGATTTATATAAAAAATATACAAAATTGATATTTTATAAATTAAGAATACTGGAATTATAAAACGAGTTTTTTTTTAAGTGTTAAAATGAAGAATGATTGGATTTCTTAAGTGGATGAAATTTATCGATCTATAAATTGTGAAGTTATAAAAATAATAGATTTTTGTAAAATAAAGGACTTATAAGTAATTAACTTGTAAATTAGATTTTTGGTATAAAACTGAGTTATGAATTGAAGTGGTTAATAAAGGAGATTTATAAACCGAAGTTTTATAAATAGAAATGGAATTTATAAACATTATTTATTAATCCGAAATAAATTGAATTTGATAAATTTAATATAGAAGGTTATTAAAGGAGATATATTCGCGATTTCGGATAGCGAATTATCCTTGAAATAAAATGTGTAGAAAATATTGAATTTGGTTAGTGAAGTATATTCACGATTTTGGACAGTGAATATATTATTAAAGAAAATAGATATGTTTTTGGGAAAGTGATATTATGAAATGAAGTTAATTGTTTTAAAGATGTTTAAAAATGTATTGACTATCGAAACCATAGATTTCAACATTCGTTGTTGAAATAGACGTTTTCGAGAAATAGAAGGAAATGGTGGACTATAACACTGTTGTTATAATAAATGATTTCCGAAAGGAAATTATTTATATGGTATTGGGATTTATATATCTATCTTAATTTCGAATCCCTGTACTAGTGATTTTGGGTCGTCGTAACGATGTTTTACGCAACATTCGTTTTGACTCAAATAAATGTGTTTAAGCGCACGTTTTCTTTAAAGAATGAAATATATACTTAATTTCAATTTAAGTATATTGAATATTTTCCCAAGTGTTGAAAATAAATAGATTTGTGAGTTACTTATTATTAAATAAGTATGGAAATGTTTTCCAATATGAAGTGAATATTTTAAGATTTTATCTTTTTAAGATAAATTGAAAATGAATATTAGAAATCGATTTGGGAATCATATATTCATAGATATTTTGGAAGTGTAAATTCACTATGGAATTTACAAAAGAAAGGGGAATTTGTTTAAAAATAAATGTTGATTTATTTTTGAAGCGTGGGAATAAATTTACGGATTTGGAAGGTAAATATAAAGTAAATCGGTAAGGATTTATTTAATTGGTTTAAATGAACCATGTTGAAATGAAAGTATTTCCGCGTAAGGAAAATGATTGAAATTTGTTTTCAAAAGTGGTAAAGGTGAAAATTGATTTGAAAATTGATTTCAAATGGTTGAAGTGTGGAAATTATATATCTAGTAAAGATATTTTGGAAAATAAATAATTTGGGAAATTATTTGGAATCTGGTGATGTTGAGCATGCCTATTGATAGTTAAATAATCCGACTATCAATATTTACCTTTAAATAGGTATTTTTTGTGATTTCTTGGATTTGAATGCCACACTTATTTTTAAAATAAGCGCTCACTATTCGGGTTAGCAAGGAAAGGACCTTGGGGTCGTATAACCCATTCTGAATATGTGACATGTCGTTATAGATTGCATTTGATGACCGGTGTTGAAGACCGGATATTTGTGAAAATGGAAGGATTACCGTCGAATATTTCTGCATCGGCTGATCTCCGATATAGAAATTTATTACCCTTTGTGATGGGAAGTCCGGTCGTGATTAGTGAATATCCGGATTGCAAGGACTTCTTTGGAAGTGCCTTCGGTTCTGTTCGAGCTCGGAAGAGACTTTTATAGATTGTGTGTCTGACATTGCAATTTGAGATGTAAAGCTGGTTTCTATCAAATATATTTCTGTTGGTGGCGGAGAATTTATTCTCTTAGCTTAACACCCTTCTCTGAGACGTACGTGCTCAGAGGTTATGTAGTTGATGGTTACTAGTGATACATTTCCAAATTGGTAATGTGGCATACGAAGTGCTGTTGAGCATTTGATGATCAAAGCACAGCTTTTATATAAAGCGTGACTTTGTGGACGAGACTTCGTCGGACCTCACACCCCGTTAATGGTCAAAACAGGAAGGATGCAGCAAGGTTATTAGGGGGTAGCGCCCCTTTAGTGTATGTCATTCCTTCTGGATAGAGGTGGTATCATGGTATGGAGCCCAGATACTTAACCTATGTTGTTGCTGCAAATTTATTATTTTTTGGTTGTTGAAATCGAGGATCCTCGAATATAGATCGGTTACGATCGGGGAATGACATACTCGTGTCAGTAGTTACATAGTTTGAAAGGTAACCCGGCCTTGTGTTGGCAGAGATCCGGTTAGATTCTCGAGTCGTCATTCCAGAGGCGTACCCATATGGCAATGGGAAGTTCCTTGGCCTGACCAATTGATGGAAATCCAAAGAAACAATACGATCTTGTACGGTTTTAGTTGTATAACCTGCCATGGAATGTGGCGGTAACCTGCTATTGAACATGGTAGCTATTGTAGACATACGATAATGGTCGCATGTTGGCTAAGATTTATATCTTTACTTTCGAAATGATTTTTCCTACACTATGAACTAGTAATAATATCAAATGTTTCTTTTTAATGCGTATCAAGCATTTTTGACTATCATAAGGAGAAATCTCCTCCGATTCCGCGTTTGCATTGTGTGTGTATGCGGGAGGCCATACGGTAGTTTTATTTTCTAAAAAGCATTGCGAATCTATTTTAAAATTATCTTGTTCTTTGTTTTAAAGATAAACTGTTTTAAGTTCTCACACCAGTCACATGACTGATTCAGAGTTTATTGTTTTCCTTCCTAAACTCTGCGTGTCCACCAATTTCCACACGGGCAGTCTAGAGTTAGGTTATCAGGTTATTCTAGAATTCAGGAGTTGCTGGAGGCATGCTGGATGGCATGGCGTATTCACTAGTATATAGTATTTCTTTTCCGCTGTTTGTTGTTGTTTATTGTTGTACACTCTGATGATGTAATGTAATGTAATATGATGTAATGTAATAACTAATATAGTTCTTTGTTTAAAGATTATTCTTTTATCTATTATATGTTATTCCGCTGCGATTGTGAGATTCTGATATTGTTTTGTTGTTTTCTTTTTCTTTCTCTCTTCTTCTACCTTTTCTTCTTCTTTAACCATAACGGTACGGTTTTCCGGCAATCGATTGCTCGACGGTTGATACAGTGGACGTATTGATGTCGGTTTTCGAGCGACGAAAAATCGCGTTCGTTACACTATTTCTTATTCCATTGTGCAACAGTATGGAGCTTACACGGTATTTTCTTTACTATTATGGGGAAGTTTATTTAGTTTTATTTCCATTTGTATAAACTCTATTATTACATTGTATAATTCTATAAACCTGCGTACTCTGATATTGTGGTTCATTTATTTATCATTCCATTACCTATTTTATATCTATGATGATATTATTGTATTTCATTCAATATGCTATGTGACATACGATAGGTTTTGTGATGTTTTGTTTCTTTTCAATCCTTGACAATTGTCTTACATTAGCCGGGCAGTGTAGCAGCGTACTATTTAAGATATATTGGGTGCCTATGGTGTAGGGTAGTCATCACATGATGCCCTTTGATACCTTCTATGTAGCTAAAAAATATAGATTGACTGGCTCCAGCCTCCAACTTCTCATTTCCTATATAATGATCATATGCAGGGTTGCCAAATATACAAAACGAACTAATATATAGATGTGCCTTCCCACCTTTCATTTGGAATCTTCCTATCAACGGCTAAGCATGAAATTCGATCAATAATATACACCACAATAGATCAAGCTTCATCTTAAAATCCTCTAGATAAACCCACCATCAATCTCAAAAAAGGAGCTTTCTCCATTAAAGTTATATTCATCCTTTCAGCGATTCCATTTGTTTATGGATCTTTGGATGTAGTGAAGAGCCTCTGAATTCCATGTTTCTTACATAAATCTTTGAACTCCTTAGAAAAAACACACTGCCATTATTGGATCTCAGCACCTTCTACTTCATTCTCTACCAATGCTTTCTAAGTTTTGAACTTCTTAAACAACTTCGACTTAGCTTTCATCATGAACACCTAAAACTTTCGAGAGTAGTCATCGATAAAAGAGATAAAACTCTTAGCTCCTCCGATAGAAGTTGTAGCTACTGGTCCCCAAGTATCCGTATGGACACACTCTAGTACTCCATTGGACTCATGTCTAGCAACACCAAAAGAAACCTTTGTCTCCGCACTCCTGGAAGAATTCCAAATAGTAGAAGCTTTCATCCTCGATTATCTTCCTTCTATGAAGCAGCTCCAAGCTCTTCTTCGAAACATGACCCAATCTCCGATGCCAAAGTCTGGTGACGTCCAAAACTTGTGAACTATCAACTCCAACACATGACTCTTCAAGAACTATAGATCCTTTTAGAGATTCTAGATCATCACTCCTTCCATCAGTATAAGAGCACCATGTGTCACCTTTAAGCTATCTGACTCTAACTTAATACCGAAACCCAAAAATGCTAGCTGATCCAATGACAAAAGAGATTTCCTTAAACCTAAAACATAGCCGACTCTAGTGATAGTATGCACCACACCATCGTGCATGCGAGTACGCATTAATCCTTCTCCTAATGACTTGCATGCACATCATTTCGAAGTAATATGACACTTCCCTCCCTACCTTCATGAGAATATAAATATTCCTTCATAGGAATCATGTGGAAAGATGCCCCCGAATACAGCACCATACTGTTTGATACTTCGAAAACAGATAAAGTCAACATGTAACGGCCCGTAACTTTACCACTTCGAAAAATAAGGTATTTTAATTATTTTAAAATATAAAGAGTTTAAAAACCAAATAAACATGCTTATATATGATAAATAAGGACGGTAAAATCAACTTTAAAGATTTGATTTAGGAAATTTAGATTTTTGAGTTTTTATCACAGAATCTTAAAAGTTAGGTTTTGTTAAAAAATAATAATAATTAAAGAAATAATTTTAAATATTTATTTGAAAGGTCAAACTATACCAAAATCACTTAATAACGATAATAAAGGTTTGGAAAATATATATATATAATCGTTTTACAAAAATGTTCTAACTTTGTCACATTTTGTCAATGCAACGCCATATTTTGATAAATTAATATTAACACTAATAATATGTGATTTTAACCAGAATAGACTTGTTTTAAATTATTAAAGGTAGCAGGAAACTTATTTTTCTTTTTTTGACATATATAAATAGTTTAACTAAAACGTCAAAATGTGGCCGTAAAGTATTTTGTCGAAAGTCAACGTTTTGTCGATTTAAAAGTTGTCGCACCTTTATTTTCTTATATATGAACATATATTCAAATAGTATAAGTATTAATTTAGTCACTAATCAAGTTTACTTTTATTAAAATACGTAGAAAATTCTAGAATTTCATTAAGAAAAAGCAAGCATAAAATTCCATAACATGTCAAATCAAACCAAATATAACTATTACTTTACTTTTCTTACTTCCTAAGTGAAAGTGACATAGAGCATGATATGAAATGGTGATGGTAAGTGATGAAAAAAATGAGATTAATTAATTTACAAGTAAAGGTATTTTGGTATTTTACATAATATTTTATTCCAAATTTTTTCCTAAATATAGCCATGCATACATCTTCCATTCTCACACAAACCATTCTCTTCTCTTCTTCTTCTTCCTTAGAGCTTTAATGGCTTCTTCTCTTCCATTTCCTTATAACTTTTTCAAAACCATATCAAACAAAGTCAAAACTTCACCAAACTTTGCCAAAGTCCCTAGAATATCACCAAAACATGGTTTAGAATCTAAAAAGTTAAAGAATGATGGAGGATTGTGGAGATCTGTTGTGGTCGAGCCTTAAGGATGTTTGGAGGTGGCGGCAGGGCACTTTGAAGCATGGTGGAGAGTTTAGGTGATGGTTTGATGAATTTAAGATGATTTAGTGAAGTGTTTGATTAAATGAATATTGGTAGGAAGTTAAATGATTTGGTTAAAAGTGAGTACACAAAATCTTAGTTTATTTAAATAAAATTTAAAGTTGATAAAATACATGTTAGTAATTAACCATACTTAATTTAATGGAAATTAAATTAACAATACGTGTATGGAGTGATTCAGCCTCTAAATGTAACTAAAAAGAAAGTTGAAAATGATATTATAATAATATAATATTATAATATGAAATGAAATGGAGAATGAGTTTGAAATATAAAAATATTGTTTAAAATGAGTTTGAAATGATTTAGAAATGTTTTATAAATATTTAAAAGTGTTTCCAAGAAGTTTGAATTTTTTTGAAAAACAAGTCATAACTAGGCGCGTCGCATAACGGTAGTTCGCGATTTCGTGCTATAAAATTTGAATGAGTATACAAAGTAGAATATAGCTTGGCATTCTTCAAGATAAGAATTTTTGGTCTATTATATCCATAGTTTCCCAACGAAGAAATAAAATCAATATTTCATAAATTTGATTTTGAAATATCTCCAAAATATTTTTCTAAAAACATTACGGTCTTGTAGTTTGGAATCCAAAAAAAGATTTCTTTATAAATGATCTTTTTAAATGTTCTATCTTCTAAAATGTTTTAAAAGAGATTTAAGTTGAAAAGATGGATTTCTAAATGATATAAAAGTCGGTTTGAAGAATATAGCTTTTAAAACACTATTTGCAACACTTTTTGCAATGCTTTTCGTAGCAGTTTTAAATAACTTTTGAAATATAGTTTTAAACTTAACAGTTTTCTCCAAATTATTTTGTGAATGATTTATAAAGATTAATTAAGTAATTTAAAGATGATTTGGAAGTTTTAATAAGAGTTTGAATAATTGGTCAAGAGGAATTGTTTATAACACTTAAACAATAATTCAAGAATATTGAATATAATAACAAACCAAGCATGCGAAACGACTAGTACATTTGTCCCGCCTGTGAGATCCGGTAAGATAAAACAAGGTGTTTAACTAAGATTAGGAATTGGAGCAACCAGTGTCCTAAACTTACCTGGTCTATATTTTCTCTTCTCAAGCGAGGGGTGGAACAAATCGAAAGGAAAGCCCAGATGCTCTAAAAGATCACATTTAAGTTTTTCCAAGATAAAAGAAAAAACAAAATTTTGAATGTTAATTAACCACTTAACATCTTTTGTCCATGATTAGTATGAAGGAACCGGGATTGGATTTGGATGATTCCTATCTGAAGAATCGGGATTCGATTTTGGTGATTCCTATCCGTAAACCCCTTCAAACTAATTTTCGAAATAAAATATACTAAAGACAATGATCTTCATGATATTGGATACTTGCCACTAGTCCCTGGAGGTTTAATTTACCATATCTAAGATGGCAGTAGTGCTTTGTTATGAAAATCTTCGATTTGCAAGAATATGATTTGAAGTTAAGAAAAAAATCTTTGATTAAGATTTAATAAATGATTTGGGAATATTTCCCTAAGTTAAAAATTCTAACTTAAATATAAGAAATCTTTGGTTAAGTTTAATGAATGATTTGGAAAGATTTTCCTAAGTAAAAGAGAAAATGATTGAAATTATCTCAAAGTCTAAAAAGGTTTGATAAATCAAATAATTTAATAAACGAGGCTTAATGATTCCATATACTCTTGAAAAGAAAATGGAATAAATTGAAAAGAATATATCTAAGAAAGATATTTGATTTAAATAAAAGATGAAGTAATTCATTGACGATTGATATCCTCATATGAACTTAATATCTTTTAAAGCAATGATTGGCTTCATAGGAACATGGGTAGGATTTGGGTGATTCCGATCCGAAAACCACTTCGAACCAATGTGTTCGTTCGAAAGTAAAGACATATTTAAGATGATGATTATTTAGGACCGGAGATCTTCATTTGTGGAAGGACCGCCTGTTGACATTCTCTGGGTAGCTCCCAACATAGAGATATTTATAACAGTAGTCCTATCGTATTTTGAAATCTTCGGATTACATGGACTAATCACTACTTATCCTAGGGGTGATTCCCAAAAAGGATGTGGTAGGAGAAGTGCCTTCGGTTTCATTCAATCCAAGAGCGAACTTGTATGGATGAATGTCTGACATTGCATTTCTAAGAGACAATGTATGACTTTTACAAATGTACATCTGCTTGGTGGCTGAGAAGACAACTTCTCTTAGCTTTACACCCTTCTCTAAGATATACAAGCTCAGAGTTTATATTCTTGTGGGAGTCAAATGGTGATCAAAGGAATGAAAATGTGGCATTCAAAGTCGAACTTGTTATGATCTAAAGCGTGACTATGTGAAAAGCAAAGCATGGCTATGAAGAAATTGAGCGTAGCCTTTAGCCTCACAACCCGGTAATGATACAGGATGCTATGTGGTCTTTAAGACACAATTCGGGCTATCGGAAGTGAAGAGAATTCTCTGTTCCCTAATAGTATGACAGCGTAGTTCAGAGGCTGACGGAGATTGTGTAAAGCCATGCGGAAAATAAGTGTTATGCACGGTTCAGAGAGCGTAACAGCATAGTTCGGAGGGTAACGGAGATCATGTAAAGCCATGTGGAAACTATGTGTCACGCATTGGAAAAGAAAAGGCCATTAGTTCCCTATCATGTTGAAAATCCAATTCCAAGACGAGATTTACGGTTTTGATTGCAGTCCCAAAATAGTCGTAATGCTTTGCAAATATTTCAGCTGTCCGGTATATTCCGTTGATCTAGTCCAGATATATTACCTTAATCCTAGTCCGGGTATTGATACCTTATTTGAATAAGTTTATTTGAATGGTGTTTTTAAAAGAATGTCATTAAAAAATAATATCAAATTATTTTGGTAATAAAAGTGCTTTGGTTATCATAAGTTAAAAACCTGTCCGTATTTATGTGTGGGTGTGGTCTTTTCAGATACCCTTTCTTTCAAAGGTTTTGATTCACATTAGCATGATCTATACATTTAAAATTTTAAGTATCTCATGCTGGTTAATCAAGCCTGATCCGGGTATTTTTTATACTCGGGTCAGATCCGAGTAGTTTTAGGTTTCGCAAAAGATGCTTGGAGTATCTAAAGGAGAGCTGGAGATCTTCATCATCGTATGCGCATATTCCATTATCCGTTGCATCTATTGCATTTGTTTTGTTGTTTTCAACATTTGTAAGGACAGAGGTTTATAATTGTCCAGGCTGAATCTAGGTTAGACTCTGATATTGTATTTTAAAATTTTCCACTCTAAAGATTATTATTGAAATAATATATGTTATTCCATTCGTGTGAGATTCTATTCTGTCTTTATTTTCTTTCTACCCTTAATGATCCGCTTATTCGTGCAATTTGAGTTGGACATGTGTGGATTATTGTCAATTCAAAGGGTACGGAAAAACAGGCTATTACATTTGGTATCAGAGCTGAAGGTTAAGCGAGAACGTTGGGTTTGGTAGGGTAAAGACTCATAAAAGATAGGATTAGTAATACCCTAGGATGAATAACTCATTGGAGATAGGGTTAGTAGCATCCTCGAATGAGTTTGAGCATATTATATATATTTGAGTGCTTATTCGTTATTGGATGTAAAAACATGTTTTGTGTTGATTTATTGGTTGAGTGATTTATAAATTTTGGTCGATATGGGAAGTACAACCATATTGATAGGTATTTATAAACTCTTAACAAGGCACATTGACACACTGGTTTAAAAAGGATTATATTTTGAATATAAATAATATATTTGAAAAGTTATATATTTAGAAATGAATAATCAAGGTTAGTAAAATTTAAATATGAACATCTTGTGATAGAATTTCATAGTTTGAACTATAAGATGTTTCATAAATATAATCGATAAGTAAGAAATCAGATACGGAAATTAAGATCTATAATACTTATTCCAAAATAATAAATTAAGAAATGATAATGTTGAGTTACTATCATAAATTGATCTATTGTGTGATTTAAAAGTTTAAATACAAATACCTTGTTAATTAAGTTTCATGATTTGACTATAAGGCGTTTGATAATAAAATTTGTTTAAGGAACGAACATAAAAGATAAAAATTTTTTTAAATAATAAAAAATGATTGTGTAAAAGGAAAGAAAATATAAAAGGAATGAAGATTTAAATTAGAGTAAAAGAATTATGGAAATTTAAATGAAGTTAATCAATAAAAGGTAAATTTATAAAAAAAGAATTCATAAAATAGGTTTTATAAAGTAATCTGTAAAGGATTTTGAAAATGGTATTATTCCCAATAGAAAAGGTGTTTTATGATAATTAATTCGATTGGCTCGAAAATAAACTAAAAATGGAAAAGAGATGTGTTCGGATAGTAAACACTTCTCTTAAATATTACTCTTCTTGTTAAGAGGATATATGATACTATTGGTAGTACCCAGTTCCTTGGTATTGTTTAGAGTTACTTGATCTATATAATTTTCTTAAGTTAAAGAAATAATGTGAATCATTAACTAATAAATTGATTAGTAATCTTTATAAAAGTGTTTAAACTAAAGATAAATTGGGATCACTAATTGATAAAATAAAGCGGAATTCTCGACGATTTTGGACAATCGAAAATGTCTGAATCACACCTAACTAAGAGCTATGAAGTTGGTAAATATAAACAATTGAGAAATGTTTTGAGTAAATGAAATTGGATAAGAATAATTTATAAATAAAAGAATATAAGAGTAGAGAATTTAATATGGTAATTTTGAATTTGTTTTTCAAAGCGAGAAAAAAATTCTATTATAGTTCAAAAGAAGAAAAGAAATTATATGAAAAGTTTATTATAATAAAGATAAATTATCTTTTGAGTGAAAAATGGTTCTTTTTGAACATTTTCCTTTAATAAAAATATTTGGAAATAAATAATTAAAGGGATTATATAAAGAAGCACCTTTATAAAATGTTTGAACTTAAGATAATAGTTTAATGAAAAGTTTTGAAAGTTAATAAATACATATGTTATATTAGATCATTTCGTCGCACAAATTTTGATCTAAGATTTGAGTTCGGAGATTTGAGGTGTTCACACCGGTCCAAAAAAGGGTATATCACTCGATTCTTGACGGCGAACATTGATTAGGGTTTATGGTTGGATACCGAGTTTTCTATCATAGTTGAGAACTATGCAAGGAAACAAAAGATTCTGATCTAGAAGCCTAGTCAGAATCCACACTAGAAAATCGAAGGATGATACTAGTTTGGAAGTAAAAGTTGTGGATTCGAATAATAAATCAAATCAGATATCACATACGAAAGATCTATGTATATCATACAAAATTAAGTTTAAAAAAAATATGAAACTAGGGAAACTCATCTAAGTTTAAGATTAGTGTAATTTCAAGGATGAAATTCTTTTAAGTAGGGGAGAATGTAATGACCTGTAATTTCGCCACTTCGAAAAATAAGGTATTTTATTTATTATAAAACATAAAAAGTTTCAAAACCAAATAAACATGCTTATATATGATAAATAAGAATGGTAAAATCAATTTTAAAGATTTGATTCAAGAAATTAAATTTTTGAGATTTTATCACAGAATCGACAAAAGTTGGTTTTTTGTTAAAGATGAATAAATGCTTAAATAAATAGGTTTAATATTTATTTGAAAGGTCAAACTATATTAAGATCAATTAATAATTATAATAAAATTATAATAAAGGTTTGGAAAATATATTTACAATCGTTTTACAAAAATGTTCTAACTTTGTCACATTTTGTCAATGCAACGTCGTATTTCGATAAATTGATATTAACACAAATAATATGGGTTTTTAACCAAAATAGACTTGTTTTAAATTATTAAAGATAGTAGGAAACTTATTTTTAGATTTGGTTTACATAAATAAACAGTTCAACTAAAATGTCAAAATGTGACTGTAAAGAATTTTGTCGAAAATCAACGTTTTGTCAGTTTAAAAGTTGTCGCAATGTTGTCGCACCTTTATTTTCTTATATATGAATATATATTCAAATAGTATAAGCATTAATTAAGTCACCAATCAACTTTACTTTTATTGAAAATACTTAGAAAATTCTAAAATTTCATTAAGAAAAAGCAAGCATAAAATTCCGAAACATGTCAAATCAAACCAAATATAACTATTACTTTACTTTTCTTACTCCTTAAGTGAAAGTGACATAAAGCATGATTTGAAATGGTGATGGTAAGTGTTGAAAAAAATGAGACTACTTTATTTACAAGTAAGGGTATTTTGGTCTTTTGCATAATAATATTTTATTTCAAACTTGTTTCTATAAATAGTCATGCATACCTCTTCCATTCTCACATAAACCATTCTCTTCTCCTCTTCTTCTTCCTTAGAGCTTTAATGCCTTCTTCTCTTCCATTTCCTTACTAACTTTTTCAAAACCATATCAAACAAAGTCAAAACTCCACCAAACATTCCCAAAACCTTATAATATCACCAAAACATGGTTTAGAATCTAAAAAGTTAAAGAATGATGGAGGATGGTGGAGAACCTATTGTGGACGAGTCTTATGGATGTTTGGAGGTGATGACAGAGCACTTTGAAGCACGATGGAGAGTTTAGGTGATGGTTTGGTGAAGTGAAGATGATTTAGTGAAGTGTTTGATTAAATGAATGTTAGTAGGAAGTTAAACGATTTGTTTAAAGACGAGTACTCAGAATCTTAGTTTATTTAAATAAAATTTAAAGTTGATAATATACGTGTTAAATTGGAATTTAACATGTTGAATATTGGTCGATATTGGATGATAACTTGGTCGATATTATGGTTGTGAAATGGTTGATAACTTGGTTTGGTAAATGATAAGAGAAATGGTTAGTAATTAACCATATCTAATTTAATGCAAATTAAATCTATAATATGTGTATGGAGTGATTTAGCCATTAAATGATTCTAAAAAGAAAGTTGAAAATGTTATTATAATAATATAATATGACATGAAATGGAGTATGAGTTTGAAATATAAAAAATTATTTAAAATGAGTTTAAAATGATTTAGAAATGTTTTATAAACATTTAAAAGTGTTTCCAAGAAGTTTGAAAAGAAATTGAAAAACAAGTCAAAACTAGGCGCGTCACGTAACGGTAATTCGCGATTTCGCACCATAAAAGTCGAATGAGTATACAAAGTAGAATATAGCTTGGAATTCTTCGAGATAAGAATTTTTTGGTCTATTATATCCATAGTAACCAAGAAATAAAATCAATAATTTACTAAGTTGATTTTAAAATATCTCGAAAACAATTTTCTAAAAACATTGCGGTTTTGCAGTTTAGAATCCAAAAAAGGATTTCTTTATAAATGATGTTTTTAAATGTTTTAAAAATATTAAATAAATTCTAAAAATCTTTCAAAATGTTTTAGAAATTATTTAAGTTGAAAATATGGATTTCTAAATGATATAAAAGTCGTTTTGAAGCATATAGCTTTTAAAACACTATTTGCAACACTTTTCGCAATGCTTTTCGTAGCAGTCTTAAATAACTTTTGAAATGTAGTTTTAAACTTAAAAATTCTTTCCTAAATCTTTTATGAATGATTTTTAAAAATAATTAAGAAATTTAAAGATGATTTGGAAGTTTTAATAAGAGTTTGAATAAATGGTTAAAAGGAATTGTTTATAACACTTAAACAATAATTGAAGAATATTGAATATAATAACAAACTAAGTATGCTGAAACGACTAGTACATTTGTCCCACCTGTGAGATCTAGGAAGATAAAACAAGGTGCTTAACTAAGGTTAGAAATGGAGCAAGCAGTGCCGTGAACTTACCTGGCCTATATTTTCTCTCCTTAGGCGAGGAGTGAAACAGATCGAAAGGAAAGCCTAGATGCTCTAAATGATCATATTTGAGTTTTTCCACGATAAAAGAAAATAACAGATTCTTTGAATGTTAATTAACCACTTTCCTTCCTTTTATGGATGATTAGTATGAAGGAACCAGAATCGGATTTGTGTGATTCCTATCTGAAGTATTGGGATTGGATTTGGGTGATTCCTATCCGGAAACCCCTTCAAACTAATTTTCGAAATAACATATTGAAGACAAAAATCTTCGTGATATAGGATTACTTGGCACTAGTCCCTAGAGGTGAAATTTATCATATCTAAGGTGGTAGTAGTGCTTTGTTATGAAAATCTTCAATTTGCAAGAATATGATTTGAAGTCAAGAAAGAAATCTTTGATTAAGATTTAATGAATGATTTGAGAATATTTTCTCTAAGATAAAAGTTCCAACTTTAATATAATTTTTTTTGATAAAGATTCAATGAATGATTTGGAAAGGTTTTCCTAAGTAAGAGAGAAAATGATTGGAATTATCTCAAGATCTAAAGAGGTTTAGTAAATCAAATGATTTAATAAATGAGGCTAAATGATTCCATATACTCTTGAAAAGAAAATGGAATAAATTGAAAAGTATATATCTAGGAAAGATTTTTGATTTAAATAAAAGATGAAGTAATTGATTGATAATTGATATCCACATATAAACTTAACATCTTTTAAAGCGATGATTGGATCAAAAGAACCGGGGTCGGATTTGGGCGATTCCTATTCAAAAACCACCTCTAACCAATGTGTACATTTGAAAGTGAAGACGTGTTGAAGATGATGATTATCAAAGACGGAAGATCTTCATTTGCGAAAGGATTGCTTGTTGACATTTCTGGGTAGCTCCCAATATAGAGATATCTATAGTAGTGGCCCAATCGTGTTTTGAAATCTTCGGATTACAAGAACTAATTGCTACAGATCCTAGGGGTGATTCCCAAAAAGGATGTGGTAGGAGAAGTGCCTTTGGTTTCTTTCAATGCTAGAGCAAAATTGTATGGATGAATGTCTGACATTGCATTTCTGAGACACAACGTTTGACTTTTGCAAATGTACATCTGCTTGGTGGCAGAGAAGGTAACTTCTCTTAGCTTAACACCCTTCTCTGAGACATACGAGCTGAGAGCTTTTCTGCTTGCGGGAGTCAAATAGTGATGTATGGAATGGCAATGTGGCATTCAAAGTGGAACTTGTTATGATCAAAAGCGTGGCTTTGAAGAAATTGATCGTAGCCTCTAGCCTCACAACCCGGTAATGATACAGGATGCTATGTGGTCTTTAGAACACAATTCGGGCTATCGAAAATGAAGAGAATTCTCTGTTCCCTAATAGTTTGATAGAGTAGTCCGAAGGCTGACGAAGATCATGTAAAGCCATGCAAAAACTATGTGTTATGCACGGTTCTGAGAGTGTAACAGCGTTGTTCGGAGGCTGACGGAGATCGTGTAAAGCCATGCGGAAACTATGTGTTACACATTGGAAAAGAAATGGCCACTAGCTTCCTATCATGTTGGAAATCCAAACCCAATATGAGATTTACATTTTTTATTGTCGTCCTAAAATAGTTGTAATGATTTTCAAACAATTTAGCTACTCCCCTTGGGATCATATATTATGTCCGGTATATTCCGCTGACTCGGTCCGGATATATTACCTTATAATAAGTCTGGTATTAATACCTTATTTGAATAAGTTTAATCGAAAGGTGTTTTTAAAAAAATGTCATTAAAAATAATATTAAATTATTTTGGTAATAAATGTGTTTTTGTTATCATAAGGTAAAAACCCGTCTGTATTTATGTGTGTGCGTGGTCTTATGAGATACCCTTTCTTTCAAAGGTTTTGATTCACATCGGCATGATTTATACATTTAACATTTCGTGTATCTCATGCTGGTTTATCAAGCCTGATCCGGGTATTTTTAATACTCAAGTCAGATTCGAGTAGTTTCAGGTTTAGTTAAAGATGCTTGGAGTTTCCAGAGGAGAGCTGGAGATCTTCATCATCGTATGGACGTATTCCACTATTCGCTACATCTATTGCATCTGTTTTGTTGTTTTCAGCATTTGTAAGGATAGAGGTGTATAACTGTCCATGCTGAATCTAGGTTAGACTCTGATATTGATTTTAAATTTTTTCCACTATAAAGATTATTATTGAAATAATATATGTTATTCCATTCTTGTGAGATTTTTTTCTGTCTTTATTTTCTTTCTACCCTTAATGATCCGCTTATTCATGCAATTTTAGCTGGACATGTGTGGTTTATTGTCGATTCAAAGGGTACCGAAAAATGGGCCATTACACACACATCATCAGAAATACTCTTCTCCATCGCAATAGATGAAGAACCATTTGCTTTATTTCTCTCCATTAAATTTGGATAATCTATTTTCCAATAGTCATGCTTCTTACAATGATGACACCTGTTGTCTCTAAACTTTCCTCTCCAACTACTTCCCAGCTTCCTCGACTTGAAACACCCACTAAAATTCTTCTTCTTCTTCTCATTTCATCCTCTTTCTATGAATGGTCCATGACTACTACAAACTTCTCCACTTTCGCTCATTTGTTTCATCCGATCCCTCACCTCTTCATTCCGGTGTCCGTTTTCGTATCTTCTAATGTCAGCGTTTTTATTATATAGATCAAGCTGCAAGCTAATACCATGTATTGCTTTGGAAGAGAGTATAATGCCACCATAACCTTTTCCTCTTTGTCCACATTAAAATCAATTGCTTTCATCTTCATCATTAAGTCATCGAAGAAATTAAGATGTACTTTCAATGATGTAACTTCTCACATCTTATAAACGAAGAAAAAGTCTTCAACGGAACTAGCCAATTCGTGAGTGACTTCTTCGTATAGAGGTCCCCCAATTTCTTCCACAAGCCTCTAGTAGTAGTTTCACTACTAATGTAACAACCCGCAAATCCGTACCCATTGAGTCAATACTATTCTACAACAATCAACTCAAGTTGCATAGAAATACGAACCATTTGGGTTAAAGAAGAAGAGGTAGAAGAAGAGAAAACAAAATCAACAATAGAATCTAACCATCGCAGCGGAATAAAATATAATAGATAATAAATAATCTTTACTCAAAATAAAATATATCTGTTTACATACATTACATCATCAGAATACATTAGTCACAGCTCACATCAATAACATACAATGGGTACACAACAACTCAACAGCGGAAATATATATATACAAGTACGACTATACGTATCGTCATCCAACTCGTCTCCTGAGCTCCACAGCATCATATCCTGTATTCTATAATACTCGGTCTGACCCGAGCATTACAGTTAAATAACACCCGAGTCAGTCTGGATTACCAGCGTGAGAAAATCACACCCAATTGATTATTAAAGTTTTAAAAATCCTTTGAAAACAAAGCATCGTGTAAGACCACGCCACAAATAAACATGTTGGGTTTTCACCTTACGATAGCTAAAACAATTTTTATAGGAATCCTCTGATATTATAATAGGGTCTATATACAAATACTTATAAAATAGCCGAAATTGTTACATGATTAAATTCCAGCTACTAGCCACAGAGTGGGTAATACAAACAAAACTCGTACAAGGCTCGTAGGGAGAATGGATTTCCGACAATGACTAGGCACTGGGGTACCACCTATCACAGTACGGGGCCTAGATCACCGTACCGAGGATTACTCCCTTCATCCCCTGCAACACAAGGCCGGAACCATTCCTTACTGAACAGTCCCGAACAAGATAAACCCCGTGGTTGGCGCGACCAACCACCCACTAAGCCGAAATAAAAAGGGACATCTAGACAGGGGAAATATCTTGTCCTGCTTAGGCATGACCCACCTAACCTTGCTGCATATCCCCTGATTTTCAGTCATTCCCGGTTGATGAGGCTTGAGGCTAAGCGTTACCTTTGGAACGTTTTCACTTAGAATGCCCATCGTCCACCTGACGATGTTTCGCAAGCAATCGTCCATACGAGTCCGTCCCGGGTTCGAACGGAACCGAAGGCACTATTCCTACTACATCCATTTTGGAAATATCCTCAGGTTTAGTAGCGACTAGCCCTTGCACTTCACTGCTCCATCTTCGAATCCAAAATCGTTTACACGAAACGTACAAACCGGATCGAAGTGGTTTTCGAGAAATACATCTCGATCCCGGTCTCTTCGAAACGATCAGCGCATTTGTCCAATATTGATAGTCGGTTGTTTAACTATCAATTTTTATTCACAAACATCCATCAAACAATAAATAATTTTTCAAATTATTTATTTATCTTAAAATATCCTCAAAGATATATTTCTATTTTCAATCCTTTGAAAACAGTTTTCAAACCATCTTTCTTTCCAGCATCAACTTTCCCAAATATTTTATATCCCCTCTGAAATCACCAAGCACAAAAATAGATTTTTAAAATAGTTTTAAACACTTTACTTTGAAAATATATACTATTAACATTTAAGTTAAATTGCTTCAATATTTTGTAAAATACATACTATATGAGTATTTGAAAATAAAGTTACTTAATAAAATATAAAATTAGATTTTCACTTTTGAAAACAAAATACTAGGTCACTTTTTAAGTAATTACTACTATAATAGATTTAGGAAAATACTTACTATTGAATTTAAATATTAGAAATAATCAATATTCTAAAACTTGCTTTTTACAACATCTTTAAAACCTTTAAATTTATTTAAGAATTTACTTTAAACATGTACTTGGTTATCCAGAGTAAAATCCTAGCTTCAATCACTTAAATCAATTTCCCAAATTGATTTCCAATTTATTTCCTTGGATTTTCAGAATCTATTAATTTTAGATCTCATTTCTTGATTTCAAATTTTTAGATTTCTCAATTACTTCTTTATTCTTTTAAATAAATTTAAACTTTGAATTTTAAAATAATACTTTATTTCTTTAATTGATATCACTTAAGTTTACAATTCATCAATTTCATTTTATTCAAAAATCCATTTCTCTTCATACTCGAGGTTATTTATTATTATTCATATTACTTCTATTTCTTTTCAATTCATTCTTAATTTATTCAAATTTTCTATAATTATTTCGCTTACAAATTTACTTCCTTTTAATTTCTTTTCAACAATCCATTTCATATATTTTGGTAATTCATTATACCCAAATATCCAATCAAACCATAACATTCAATATTCCAATATGACTCATCATATGATATCAAATAATCAAAACAGAGAATATTGAATAATTTAAATAAATGTGAGGGGTCCAGTTGGATCCCTCCAACCTGTTTTCCCTGCATTCACAAATGTTAGCACAATATAATAAGCCAATTTCAAAATATCATACTATACCACATCAATCAGTTCAGCCATTCAAACAATTATTTAAATTTAATCATTTAAATTTAAATTTAACTGAGTGAGATTAACTCACCTTATTCCGTTTGCATTCCATTTCCTTTACAACTTGTTCTTCACGATCATTAACCTTGAATAATAATTTATATGGTTTATTAATATTTGAACTTAATCGAATCAATCAATTTCCCAATTAATAAATTTGATTCAAGCTAATAAATTTTTGATTTTAACTAATGATTTTATTTAAGCAAATAATTACACTTCCAACTAATTTCCCTTTTGATAAATCATTTCAGTAACAACATAGCTACATAAGTTTATTAAATAAATTAATCACCTAAACACATATTTTTAAAATAAACTAATGAGTTGAGAGTGTGTGTACATATATTTATTTTTCTGTAGAACTTCCTAAATAGTTTTCTTTAAAACTTATCTATATATTTAACTCAAATTAAAAGAAAAGTTATTTTACCTTCCACCTTAATCCCAAACTCAAGATGCCCAAACCCTAGCTGTCGTGAAAGAACTCGAACTGCTCGCAACCTTCTTCTCGATCGCCGCAACGACCTGGACCACCGTAGGCAACTCCTCATCTTGCAGTGCGCCCCACCTCCATGCCATCTCCCAATCGAGTGCGCCGTCTGAACCAGACAACATCAAACCCTAGACATTCACCAACCACAACACATGCTTCCTGGTCGCCGTCTATCGTCACCCCTTAAGATAAGGATATCCACTTCGCAAGTACCTCAGAACGAATAGAAGCAACCGCCACCCTCGCCTTCGATTCCAATTGATTTGCCTCTGGTCGAGAAACGATTTCGAATAGATTAACTCGCCTTTCTTCGATTGCACACAGTTAATCGATTTGAGGACGACAAGAGCTATTAATTTCGAATATGAACGAATTTGTTCAAACGGGAAAAGGACTGAGAGAGGACATGATATTTTTCGATTTCCTTCGGTTGAAAGTAAGACTTTTGAGCTAAATTTAGGGATTAACAAAAGGAGTGTCGGCTATGCTATCTTATCGTGGACGAGAACAGCGCAATTTCTGGAGAGCATGTAGCGTATGCAAGAAGGAAACATTAGTTACAGTGTTTTGGAGGTGAAACCAAAAAAATATTGACGTGATTTAATTTAACCGGTTAACTCATACATTACTTAAATTTAAAACTTAAATTTAAATCGTCCCGATTACTATAGCCTAAAATCATAAACTCCTGATTTAACATTTCACCCAACTTCAAATTATTTAATCAAATAATTTAATTATCAAACAAATTGTGATATTCGTAATACTAGTTAAAATTACTCCGTTGAATATTTACAATCAATTAAATATTTCAATTTTAAATTCTCGAAAATTTCGGGTCGTCACATTCCTCTCCCCTTAAAAGAATTTCGTCCCCGAAATTACTAGTTATGAAGAATGGACCAATACCCGTTTACTTATCTCCAAAACCAAACAAATCAGCATCCAACCAACTATCTTTTTACAAAAGACCCATTATTATTCTTATTAACTTCTCAACTCTCCCATAGTTTCAAACTATACTATTTCCTTAATCATTCGAGTTTCAATTTAAAACTAAATTTTGAATTATCAAAATTTTCTCAAACTTTTTCTAACTCCCTAAATTCCTGAAATTTTTTGCCAGCGTCTCCCTTGCGCGGCTAGCTCGGTACAACTACAAAAATGGCTCTACGGCCTCCCAAATCTCAAAGAAAACAAAAAGCCAAGTGGCTCAATCCAAATCCAAATCCCAATCAAATTCTATACCAAATTTAAATACATACCTTTTGTCGAGCATTTCAATTTTTATCTTTTAATATCAAACCCAATTTTCTTTTTCCCTTTATAATACCTGCATATCCTACTTAGCACTAATATCCAATCACAATATTCCAAAACATTTTATCGATTTTCTCACAAAACGCCAATATCTATTCATTCTAATATTATCTTAGGATACATTTGTAGCATCAATTTCCAATTAAGAATTCACCATAAACATTTTATATGTTTCTTATCTTTATTTCTCTTTACCTCTTTTAGTTTATACTAATTTCTATTCAAATCGATTTTCACATTACATATGTATTTCATTTATTTTCAACTTTGAATTTTTAAATTTTATCCTTCATTGATAACTAATTTAAGTCATTACTTTAATTAGTTTCATTTACTAACTTAGTTTAGTTTCCAATTCTAAATAGTTTTGTCGTTAACAAAATTTTCCAAAATTTTCAAAAATTTTCTAACTCCCAAAATTTCTGAAATTTTTTGGCAGAGTCCCTTTTGTACGGAGGAGCTTTTGCAATTTGACAAAAGAGATAAATATATATACATCGACCCACACGGTCGTAAAAACCAAAAACAGTTCATATTTCCTATTTTTATCGCGTAGGCATACCTTATTTAGCATTTTAAGCAAGAGGCTTATTATTTTTAGCAAATAGCCCAACCCAAATCCAGCCATACGGCTTCCAGGTACCTATACTTACTCAATTTAAACATGTAAGTGCCAAATATATGAAGTTTAACAGCATATCACTTATTTGTAATAGTTAAAACATATGAATCCTAAAAGAAACTCATACCAAACATTTTCCGTAAGCTATTTATATAGTTTCCAAGCAAATTCAACTGTTTCAGATTATTTACAAACCATTTTCATTAAATTTGAATGGTCTTTCATCTATTCGTACACAGCTTCATCAATTTTGAATAATTTAAAACTCAATTGCTTATATTTAATTTATTCTTAAGCAAACTGAGCTCATATTTAATTTAAATTGCTTTCAAAATCAATTTATTTTACAACTCTCACTCATAGAATGCTTAATTACCCCATTTCCAACAAACAACAATTTATTCCATGAAATTCGACGAGATTTATGTGAATAAACAAGTATTTGTGTTTTATAACCAATTTAAACTCAATTTTATTCTTAATTCTATTCCATTTCCAAATTTATTCACGACCCAATTATCCTCGCTTCCATTTCAGATTTGAATACATTCACTTGTATTTCATTTATTAACCCAACTAGTTCCATTATTCAAACAAGTTCCATTCAAAATCATTAACAATTTGGGTTCATCTTATTTACCAATTAAACTTCCCTTTAATTTTAATCCATTTACAATCATTTATTTAGCTCGAAAACAATCCAGGCTATTTCATTCAATAAGCATTTCTCAACTTATTTAAATCACATTACATTTGATAATTATTTATTCTATCATTCATTTATTCCATTTAATTTGTTTATCCACATTTACTTAAACCATTCTAATAAACTCAAAACATTCTATTTTCCTTATTGTCTCCAGTTATTTCAATTAAAATTTATTCTTACTTGATTTAAATCCAATTCACCATTATTAATCTAAATTTTAAGTTGAATGCAATTCAACTCATTTCCATTTTTTTGAGCTTAAGTTTATTCACTCCAATTTTATACTTAAGCCCATTTTATTTTCCAGTAAATCTCTCTTTTTTTTCTCTCTATTCTTAAGCTCATTTCCTTTTTGCAATTAAATTTCTCTTTTCCATTCAACTTGATTCTATCTCAATCCAATCTCATTTCAAACTTATTTGATTAGTTATTATAAAATTTTACTTTTCAGATTTAACCCATTCACTTTATTTCCTGGCTATTTCCAAGATATCTTTACTTATGGATTTTATTTGTACATTCAAACATTGCTATTTTAATCCATTTACATTTTTATCCGATACACTTCAATTCTAATTTTAATTAATAACTCAAGTTCTGATTCTGTTTTTTTTATTTTAATTTGCCACCCAATTTATTAACTCATAATTCAGCTTCATTCTCAATTACTTTCACTTCATCAACAATTTGAATCAATTTTAATTTATAACTTGAGTTTATTTCCAACTTCATCATAAACTTACAATTCAATTCCATTAACTAATTTATTATCCAATTAGTTCTCCCCTTATTCATAATCCAACACTTGAATTTTTATTCCAAATATCACCCCATTTAATTTTCTTAAGTTCAATATTTATTTTATACTTCAAGTTTGGATCCTCATTTCATTTTTCAATTTATCAAAATATTGATTTTGGGCATTGTGTTCAATTTTCAATTTAATAAGTCACAACTTATTATTTTATACAATTCCATTCAACATAAGCTGGAATATATTCATCTTTTATTTTTAACTCAAGCCTTCTATTTATTTATAGCCCAATCATATTTTATTTCCATAGATCTTTAATTCTTTTATAAGTTATTCTGGTTTATTTATTTCAATCCAATCCTTATCCAATTTACTTGTCATTTATCCAGGTCAGAATTTAATTCCATTCATTAATTTAATTGAATTCTCCTCCCAATTCAATTTTATTTTAACTCAGTCTTATTTAATTCAATTCGATTCCAACTTGATTCAAATACCACTGGATACTATTTTCAACTTATTCAATTTATTCCAATCCAGTTAAATTTTTATTTCCCAGTCCAAGTTAATTTCATTTCTAACTTTTCCCTTTAAATTTAAATTCCAACATTCAAAGCTTATATTCCTTTCCTGATTTAAAAAAAAATCATCTCAATTTACAAGCTTACAATCCATCTCATCAGGAATTTAAAAACACCGGCTTTTGGTTTCATATTATTTTTGAAATCTTCAACATCTCAAATCACATTTCTCAAAAGTTAACCAATCCTGTTTTATTCCCAACAAATTTTCTTTGGAATTTCAAAAACAACTTGCTTCTCTAAACAAATCAATTTGGTAGCAATTCATCACCTAGAAACTCGAAAATGAACATCGATGATGCTGCAGTCATCACCGAAGTTATTTTCCAGTGACTGAAGTGAATTCAATGCTAAATCTCTTCTCAAAATTTATTTAAAACAATTTCTTTTCAGAAATACTCCCAAACAACAATGCTACAACTTATCCTCAAAATACTGTCAAAATCTCCGGGTTTTAAAGTTCAAAAGCCTGCTTAAATAAATTTTAAATATACTCCATTTGCATAGCTTATGCTCATACAAATTCTTATTTGATTATATTTCAATTTATAAATTCCATTTATAATTCATATTTATGAATTTCATTTTATAATGAATTTATTTCCTTAAATTTTAGTTACATTTCCATTTCTAGTCAAATTCTCACTTAACAATGATAATGCTTTAACATTATTCTTCCTAACATCCAAGCAACCATATATTAGCTAAATAGTTTTCAAAAACTATTCTTTATATCAAAATGTGTTTTTGGGTAAAATTATGTCATTCACCCATATTTAAAACAATACCGTGTCGATTCCTCTATTCAAGTGTTTAGAAACCCCTTCAATACAGTTGCGCAGACTGTGTCGACAAAGGTTCATATGCCACTCAATAAACCAATCAACACAATATTAAAACAATTTATATTCACTAACAAATACGCTCTCATATCTATTAATACGCTCAAACTCATTATAGAGTACTGCGGACTCTATTATATGAGTAATTCCCACCAGAGCCAAGGTTATCACAAACCTATGCTCTGATACCAACTGTAACAACCCGCAAATCCGTACCCCTTGAGTCAATACTATTCTACAACAATCAACTCAAGTTGCACAGAAATACGAACCATTTGGGTTAAAGAAGAAGAGGTAGAAGAAGAGAAAACAAAATCAACAATAGAATCTAACCATCGCAGCGGAATAAAATATAATAGATAATAAATAATCTTTACTCAAAATCAAATATATCTGTTTACATACATGACATCATCAGAATACATCAGTAACAGCTCACATCAATAACATACAATGGGTACACAACAACTCAACAGCGGAAATATATATATACAAGTACGACTATACGTATCGCCATCCAGCTCGTCTCCTGAGCTCCACAGCATCATATCCTGTATTCTATAATACTCGGTCTGACCCAACCATTACAGTTAAATAACACCCGAGTCAGTCTGGATTACCAGCGTGAGAAAATCACACCCAATTGATTATTAAAGTTTCAAAAATCCTTTGAAAACAAAGCATCTTGAAAGACCACGCCACAAATAAACATGTCGGGTTTTTACCTTACGATAGCTAAAACAATTTTTATAGAAATCCTCTGATATTATAACAGGGTCTATATACAAATACTTATATAATAGTCGAAATTGTTACATGATTAAATTCCAGCTACTAGCCACAGAATGGGTAATACAAACAAAACTCGTACAAGGCTCGTAGGGAGAATGGATTTCCAACAATGACTAGGCACTGGGGTACCACCTATCACAGTACGGGGCCTAGATCACCGTACCGAGGATTACTCCCTTCATCCCCTGCAACACAAGGCCGGAACCAATCCTTACTGAACAGTCCCGAACAAGATAAACCCCGTGGTTGGCGCGACCAACCACCCACTAAGCCGAAATAAAAAGGGACATCTAGACAGGGGAAATATCTTGTCCTGCTTGGGCATGACCCACCTAATCTTGCTGCATATCCCCTGATTTTCTGTCATTCCCGGTTGATGAGGCTTGAGGCTAAGCGTTACCTTTAGAACGTTTTCACTTAGAATGCCCATCGTCCATCTGACGATGTTTCGCAAGCATTCGTCCATACGAGTCCGTCCCGGGTTCTAGTATTGTGCTTTCCCTAGCAAAAATTCTCATCGGGAGAGTCTACTGGTCCTACATATGCAAGCATTCTCAATGCAGCGGTCTTTTTCTAGAGACCAGTCAATCCCTAAGTATAAGATGCATTAGGTTTGAAGATAAAGTATTTATCATGTTGTTTAATGGATTATAGGATGCTAAAGAATAAAGGTCGGCACATTCAAAATCTTTTTCTAGAATCAGCATCAGTGTAGGTAGGATTTGGAATAAAATAGCATTTCATCAATCTTTCATTATATCAACAATGATTATGATTTTTGTAATGATGACTAATAACTGATCCGCTATATTGCCTACTAGATTAACCAGCTTGTAGTGCAGACATTACTATTGGCTCTCTTTCATAATGGAAATGATCTTCCATCATTTCATCAAAGCTATCCATGCCATCATCGAAAAATATAAGATCTTAACCTAATATTATTTTTATAGGGTTGAATAAAAATAAAGAAGTTATAGAGAATTAAATTAGCATGAATGAACAAGATTACTATGGGTATTTATAGTTACCAAGATATTTGATTTGTTTAGGGTACAGACAAAATGGCTCAGTGTTCTGTCATGTCAAATACTATAGCCACGTTGTCCATCTATCCACAAATGCCAGCTTGTTTAATGAAAATAAAATGGCTCGGCGTCTCGTCATGCTAAACATTGTAACCACGTCGCATATATGCCAGCTTGTGTAATGAAGATAAAATGTCTTGGTGTCCCATAATACCAAACACTGATGCCACATTGTCCGTCTGTTTGCACATGCTAGCTTTTTTAATGAAAACAAAATGGCTCAATGTCATGGCATGTTAAACACTATAGCCACATTGTCCACCTATCCACACATGCCATCTTGTTTAGTGAAAACAAAATTTCTTAATGTCTTATCATGTCAAATACTATAGCCATGTTCTCCATCTGTCCACACATGCCAATTTGTTTAATGAAAAAAAGGCTCAATGTCCCATCATCCAAAACATTGTAGGCACATTGTCCATCTTTCCTAACATACCAACTTGTTTAATGAAAATATAATAGCCCAGTGTCCATCATGTCAAACACTTTAGCCAAGATGTCTATATGTCCACACATACTAGCTAGTTTAATGAAAACAAAATGGCTCGATGTCCTATCATGTCAAATACTATAGCCACATTGTCCACCTGTCCACACATGCTAACATATTTGTTGTATTTTATTATATATAACATATTGCCTTCCCTACTACTCTGCACTCATATCATTCCATTAGTATACAAAAATGGTGGATTACAACCGTACTTCCACGCCCTCATCATACTCATATAAAGGTCCTTTATGTTACAATATCCCGCCTGCTGCATTATCCCTCCAACTACCAATCGAGTAGTATGTTGAAATAAAGGAAAGGCACTATGAAGATGTAAGAGAGTATGAGAGAGTTCTATAAAAGCGTAGGCTTCTGGAGGATGGAAGAAGACAAAGAGAAGAGCAAAGAAGCCATAATGGGAGAAGGCAAAGAAGTCATAAACATCGCCACCCACTACCTCAAATAGAACAAGAGGTTAATTCTCAAGGAATATACTATAATCGTGGAGTTTCAGTTTTGTTTTCCATCTGGTCGACGTCACTATAGATGCCATAATTTTCTGGATGGATATGAATTTTTGCAATGGCTTGATGATTGTTTACCTTATCAATCACTTGTGTATGCCACTGAACTTGAAGACGAAATCAAAACGCTTCTAATTAGATTGATTTCAACTCAATATGAAAATGGTCATAGATAGTTTTAATAAGTCTGTGTGTTTATTTTTGATTGTGTTGTCATTTTTATTTCAATGTTTGTTTTCTTGTCTGTACCGTTTTAATTAAGTCTTTGTCGGTTTCATCTCTAAAGTACAAACAACTTAAATAACTTATAGAACTTAACTTAATTAAATTACATAACTTGAATTCTAAAGTAATACAACTTAACTTAAATAACTTGAATTTAAAAGTATATACAACTTACTTAATTTAAATAACTTAACTAACTTACAAAACATGAATTCAAAAGTGAAAACACCTTACTTAACCTAAATAACTTAATTAACTTACATAACTTGAATTCTAAAGTATAGACAACTTAAATAACTTACATCATTCAAATTGTCTAACATAGCTAAGACATAAATCATATGCAGCATGTCCAATAAAGTTCATACGACACTCTTAAAAATATTGTGAATAAATGTAGATCTGGTTAAAAGAAATAGGTCTTCTTCCTTCACTATATTTACAATGCTTCTGTTTCTTCGACAAGCTCTAATAAACGTGACACAGGCACTTTGAGTTTCTAGAATCGTTAGAAATAATATATAATCAAGATGATTATTAAAAGCTTCATTAGAGTAATCCAAAAAATTTGAATAATCTCCTCTTCCATGTATATACAGTCGGCTTTTATGTATGCTTTAATCAGCACCACATAATCTTTTGGAGACCAAGTTTCATTTGCCATTGGGAATGCTGTAACGACCCGAAATTTTCGACCTCGAAAATTCGACACTATACATTCACTGTAGAAGTGCCGAGAAATCGAACGCAGGAAATTCCAGATTGTTAGGGAAAAGAAGAAAGAGGTAAAAGAAGAAATGGAAAACAACAGCACAGAATCTCACAATCGTAGCGGAACAAAATATAATATACAAATAGCAGCATTTACAAAAGAAAGCTGTAAATGTCAATTTATACAATATATCAGAGTACAATCATTCACAAATAACTGGATAGTTATAATTTACTTGTCCCTAAATACAGACTACACAGTCTCTAATACATAGCAGAATCAATACGTCCCTGCCATCTAGCTCGTTTCCTGAGCTCCAGAACATCCTAACCTGAAAATCTGTAATACTCGGTCTGACCTGAGTATTACAATAAAGTAACACCCAAGTCAGGCTGGAAACCAGCGTGAGTAAACCCATTTAATATGAAATATTAAAGTTATAAACTTTTTTGAGAACCAAGGTAACTCGTACCTCACTACGAGTTCTTATCTTGTTATAGACAAACATTTATTTCACAAAATAATATCTAAGTATCGTTACTTAGTTTAAATGGCCAAGTTTACTTAATTTACTCCGTTTCAGCCTACTGATTTAAAATCAAATCTATAAAAAATTATGGTAGTTACTAATCGAAGTGGTTCCAGATATTGCTGATATCCGACCTCGATCTCTTTGAATCCAATGCCATCTTTTAAGCCAAGTTGTTTAAGTAAAACAATTCAATTTAAATTCAGAATATCATATTCACACAGTACTTCATTACAGATATCTAATTAAATAAACGATTCACATTTATTAACAGATCAATTCAGGCATTTCACATCACAGAATGTCATAAATTAACAGACTAGAGATATTAATCAATCAAACCATTTAATACAATTTAATCATCCATAAGTAAGATAAATTAATCACACAATTTATAATTAATTTAATTTAACACAAAATAAATTAATTACTTATAACCCTTCTTAATTGTTATTAATTAATTGCAAGCCATTTATTTTATTTTAATTATTATTGGAGTTAATTAATTATCATTTACAATTACTTAAGACCTTTCTTAATTAAAAGTATAAACCATTTATCTTAATCATTTACTTAATTACATTATTAACTTTTATTTAATAACTTTTGTAATTAACTAAATAATTTACATAAATATAGTTATCTTAACTTAATTAAATTAGCATCATTATTAACCTAAGTTAAAGGTTAAATTAAAACCTTTAAATTACTTTATTTATTTCCCATATATTTAAGTAAAAAAACATTTAACTTAAATTTAGTAAAAATTACTTGAAACTTTTGTTTGCATTTTTCATTTTATTTTAATTTATTAAAAAGAAAACTCGGCCCACATATCAAATCCTCGAACCAAACTCTATCTCTCCCTTCTTTCTTTCTTTATTTTTTTTAAAAAACTTGTTAATTCACTCACGAACTAACCAACCCCAACCCGATGCCTTCCCCTACGCAAACCCGAGCCAACTCCTTCTTTTCCCTTACCTTCTCTACTTCTTCTCCTTTACTCAATCCTTCAGCAAAACCAACCCCTACATACCAATACATGTGCGGATGCACAATGCATCGAAACCACTCCGACCAACGACGACACTTCCGATCAATCGCTGACAACACGCCAACCATCCCCAACCACCCAGAACTTCGATACAAACCCTCAAATCAAATTCGAGCAAAACGAGGATCACCAGAACCAAACCTGATCCAAAGATCCACCATGCATCATCACCTCTGGTCACCAGAATCCATGTCGCCGCACCTAGAGTTACGCCAGTCCATCCTCTTCCTTTCCCCCGCCTCCGAGCAAGGCCGACACTGCCACGATGCTATACTTCCCTCGAGAACATCGCCGACCCAAACAGGGTCTTAAACCCTACAATGTCGTCGTCCAACCACCACGGCGATCTAAAAAATCAGCAACCATTTTTCCCATGATCCTCGATCCTCATGCTACCTCCAGTAACGAACTCGACCTTCCACCCTTCACTGATCGCCAAAAATCGAGCAAAATCTCAATTCCGTTCAACTCGAAATTCTATTAATTTACTAACTTAAAAATATTTTGGACTTAGATTTGGAAACTTCATAATTTAAATCCTTTTCAATTTATAAATGGCGAATTCAGATCGTTACAAATGGTGTGAACTTTCAATATAAATTTTCACTTAAATAGAATGTTCATAATCTAGGTCACACGAATCAAGTGTCATTTGAACGTCCATATGAAAACCATCTGTGAATTTCAAAAAAAACATAAGCATGTTTGTTTCTTCATAAGAATTTTTCTTTATGAACTAAACATCAGCATAATTTCTTTTATTTATATTATGAATATAGTACAAAATGAAAACAAAATATGAACCATCATCAGATGACCAATAGAAGAATACACACACTAGTATACAACATATCATCATCAACATATCAAATACACTAATCTGAGATACATGTATGAAATAGTAAATCATGCATAAATCATAAAAATAGCATCAGTCTATGTGAGGTGACCTAATACCACTCCCGTCATAGTCGTAACCGTCATCATCGCGCACTGACTTCATCCCAGCTATGTGGCTTTAGTGGCGGCTGATGCTGCTGTCGAAGCTACTAAATCTGAGCTTAGCAATCATGTATTTGAATCTCATACGGAGCTACTTGAGTCTAATACTTAGTTTGATACTGAGTCTACTGCTATTATATGGTGGTCCGATAACTATGATACATAAGCTTAATATAATCAAGCGTCATGCATTCAAATGTAGAAATCACTGTCTATAAACATCTCTATAGTGAGCATACTATGATGCAAAAAAATTTACACGCATATCATGGCTATAGATGATAGTGAACAATATGAAAATTTAAAAGTCATATGTACATGATGCAGCTGATATAAACCAGCAGAAGGTACACCTTAAATGTCCACATCTGCAGGATACTACAGGGGATACTCAACGACATCACCTTATAATGTATATGCTCTGAGTGCATGCTAAAGGGGATCGAACATAAAAGGCTATATGTACTAAAATGACGTAGGCTCAAAATTACTAGTGGTAATGGAACTCTAACGAAAGAGATATGCAAGCCGATATTATCGAAGTTCAAACATTATATACAATCATGTAGAGGCTACTCGACTCCAATATGCATCGAAAGCTTCAAATACATTAAAAGGCTTACCATCTATCCATCCCATGGCCCTCGTAACAACAATATAAGTTGAGATAGCTTGAATAGATTCATGTATATTATTTTATGGTAGCGTATCATAAGGAATGCAAACTATAACATGCACCACAACCAACACCACTCCCATATAGACCAGTTGAAATGATATATAGGACGAGAAAGAAAACCCTTCATCTCAAAATAGAATACTGAAAAGTGATGGGATGCTTGTCATCAGGATGCATAAACTGAATATACTCATACTAGGGATGAATAATAATGTTGTCGTGCCACCTCATATCCGTTTGTTGTATGGCCTCCATCAACTCATTATGCACTCCTTATACAACATGGTTGTGAGGGCCAAAATTGGTCACCAACACCCAAATGTAGATGAAAGCACCAACTAACAGTCACAGATAACAGATAGAGTGTATGTAGAGAATAATAATGTGAAGAACAGTCAAATTAAAGTAAAAGCAATAAAGAACAACAGATTTTATAGTGGTTCGACTAACTCCGGCCTACATCCACTCCAATAATTTCTTTTTTATTGTTGTAACAATCGAATACAGTTACAAAGTGGTAGACTAGCTTTAGCCTTAGAAAGTAGAAAGTTAGAGAGCGGAGAGAAGAAGATCCTCCATTTGGAGACCCACATGCTGTATTTATAGGCAAAACCATGTTGTTGGGCCTCCTGAGTAGTTTGGGCCCACCAAGACCATAGCCGAACCCTACTTCATTATGCCGAACGAGGGAGGTATGCCGAGCGAGGGGAGGTATGCCGAGCATGGGGAGGTGTGCCGACCGAGGGGAGGTGTGCCGACCGAGGGGAGGTGTGCCGACCGAGGGGAGGTGTGCCGATCGAGTGGAGGTGTGCTGAATGGAGCTTATCTTCCAGGCCTAGCCGTGCAACCCCGCATTTCTTGACCAAATGACATATCCAAGTGAAATTCAATTTTTTAAACCGAATCCATCCTATTCCAGCCTCGATAATCGTGAAGTTGGTTGGGTTGAATCGGTCGGTTCATAGCCTTGGCTAAAGGCGGGTTAACACTTTGCCCCCCAAAACATGCCTTGCTATTGGAAGGTGTGTTTTGTAGCTCAATAAGCTGGATGTTCATATCCTGTTAATGACCTGCAAAGAAATTGATAGTCTTATTTGACCGTCAATGATGATCGTTCGCGATCGTATGTCATTCAGGGTAGTATGTGACCGTTCGAGGTTGGGTGCCATTCGCATCGAATGGTGATCGTTCGTGATCGGGTGCCGTTCGAGGCGATTTGTGACCGTTCACGATCGGGTGCCGTTCGAGGCCAGTTGGGACCGTTCGCGGTCGGGTGCCATTTGAGGCGATTTTTGATCGTTCGCAATCGGGTGCCGTTCAAGGCAAGTTGGGACCGTTCAAGGTCGGGTGCCGTTCGAGGCGATTTTTGATCGTTCGCGATCGGATGTCGTTCGAGGCGAGTTGGGACCGTTCACGGTCGGGTGACGTTCGAGGCGATTTGTGATCGTTCGTGATCGGGTGCCGTTCGAGGCGAGTAGGGACAGTTCGCGGTCGGGTGCCGTTCGAGGCGATTTTTGATCGTTCGCAATCAGGTGCTGTTCGAGGCAAGTTGGGACCATTCGCGGTCGTATGCCGTTCGAGGCGATTTGTGATCGTTCGCGATCGGGTGCCGTTCGAGGCGAGTTGTGTGTGCCTGTGACGCCCCACCTCTATACCCACGCTAGCCAAGAACACTACGGTGTAGTGCTGTCAACTAGCACGGAGAATAAGGCTGTTGAGGAGCGACCATCCGTGTAATTGCTTTGTGCGAACACCGATATGTCAGATAGTAAAAACATGCTTTTAATTTCAGAAGAGAATCCGGCATGCCGATGCAAACTCAAAGCTACCACACGGTGGCTATAATAGTCTAGGACAAATATAAACTAATAACACAGATAAATATAAATGCGGAACACAGATAAATCAGAAAATCTCATATATATATAACTGATGTCAGTTACAATACGTTTACACGGTACATGTGATACAACTACAATAGTCAACTCAGGAAGTTACATATACAAGTACATTAACGTATATAATATACATGAATACATATCTTCCTATACAATAATACAGACTACTACAAATGACGACTACTCCAAAAGATATGAAAGAACTTCATAGCTCTAGCAGCAACCCAAAGCAGAATATCTACAACCTGTAAATACTCGGTCTGACCCGAGTATTAGATTCAAAAGAAAATAATACTCGGGTCAGTCTAATTCAAACTCAGTTATTAGTGCACAGAAGCAATAATAAATAAATACTGAATAGACGACAGTAATTAAACCAAATCAGAATGCAATTCAGAATATTAAATTGAAATGAACAAACAGTTCAAACCATTGAAAGATCAATAAAATATTAATTCAAGTAGGGCTGCAGTACACGCACGCGTGCACTGCCTCGCCACTACAGAATATGGAATACGCAAAAAGATCCATAAGTCAAAACAAATAGAATATCACAAAACCATACCGTGTGGCTGCAGTTCACGCTTGCGTGCACTGCCTTGCCACTAAAGTGATGTCGTACCCAAAATATTAACGAACCAAAATCAATGAAGGTTCAAATATCAATTCAAAGTGTCGATACCACGTGGCTGCAGTTGCACACACGCGTGCGCTGCCTCGCCACAACAACTTGTGAAATAAAACAAGTTTCCAAACAACTTATTACTGCACGTTTCCAATAAGTGCAAAATTTCCATAAAAATGAAAACTGTAGTCACAAATGAATACAAGGGCGAATCTGCAATCAAAAATTTGCAGCCACCACAAGTACATAAAACACGAAGGCTCGAATGACCCAATGCGCAAAGGCAGGGGTAAACAGTGTCTAGCATACATATGAATTAATTTCATATGTACAACAAACATCCAAACAATGCAACCTGAACCCGCAACTCAAAAATGCAAGTCGAAGCTGCAAAACAAATCCAACTACAAGTAGACACTGCATAAACATGTATACATAAACATGTATGCAGTGATATGCACAATAGGAATGCGACTTAGACAAATGTAAAGAAACAACAACTTGTGAAATATAAGTGCAAGTACAAAAATGAATGCCACGACTACAGAGAGTCAAAGGCAGTCACAACTGTACATATTCAAATGCACTTAAACAAAGAACTCGGAGACATTATCAAGTTAATGTCACAGTTCAACCAAATTATCAACTTGATACAGTATAATGCACCAGTAATAAATGAATGAAACTAGACAGTGCAACAAACATTCGAAATATTTTTAAATAATAGTAGTTTCCAAATAATCAAGCAGTAGTTTTTTTTAAAAGTCAAAATGGCCGAAGGCCATTTAGAATTAAATCGAATGCCAAAGAATTCAAAGCAGCATCTATTCTTATCAGTTTTTTTTTTTTAAAAAAAACAAAATGGGGTAGAATCTGTTCTCAACAGTTTTTTTTAAAAAAAAAAATTATCAGCAAGTGAAATCAATATGGAAATCAAGGCATCAAGTATGTCTATAAATGCAACCCAGTACAGTTCAGTGAACTGAAACGAGGCCACGATTATACAACTACACCAGACCAATTTCCCTCAAGTAAACAAACTCAAGTCAGTGCACATGATCTGGAAAAGGTTCGATGGCAAAGACAAGCAACATGGTATCGAGTCCCACCACCAACAATAATAAATGGACCAAGTCAATATCGAAATCATGGTAACACAAAAATAAATGTATCGAAGCACGTGAGTATTGACTCAGTGCAATGTAAAATAACAAGAGTGCAATTGCAACAAAAGAAGCTGCAACTACCCTAGTATTCAAAGTGGAAGGCCATTTGCAGTTTTATAACAAGTGCACAAAGGCAGTGGTAACAGACATGGTGCAACAGAAAGATGCAGTTCAATCAAACTGCAATATACCAGAATCACAAGCATACTTAAGCAAGCTCCAGTTAACACAGTAGTTCGAACAAATATAAATTCGAATAAGTAAATATCCCAGAAATTTGGCAGCAAACAACAAGGGCCAAGCAGCAAGTTTACTCATAACCCAGTGTATCCCCCAAAATACAACATATATACAACTATAAACTGGACAGTGCTAATTTCACAATCAAGAACAAGGCACAGTGCCGAAGAAAAGGCAAAGGCCAGCAATTAACAAAGTTAAGAGGCGGTGACAACATAAAATGAGGAGCAGGCAGTAGGCCTAAATACAACAAAGTGTCAACTGACTCGAATAACTCAAGCCAGAAATCAAATTCGCCATTCAAGAGGGGTACTTAAAATTCCAAGACCGCAGACAAATGGAGCCGTAACGGCCTCAAAAACCAAGCAATGCCGACACACCCAAAAATCAAGTAAACAAGAAGAACAAATTTGAATCACTGAAACCATAAATCACCGCAGCCAAAAATCAAATCCATCAAGTGCTTAAACTCGAGTGAATTAAAACCATTCAAATCATCGACATTCAAACAAAAAGGAAACGGTCGAAGCAAGAGTGGAATTAGATGTGAGAAAACTCACCATGTCGACGAATTTAGGGGAAGCCGAGCACGAGAGCATCGATCGACGCAGCCACGAGCAAGCGAAGGAAGACGAACGACAAATGCAAAGGGGCCGCCATTAAATTTCTTTTGTTTAGGGTTTTATAAAAAATGAAAATGAAAAAAGGGGGGATCGGGTTAAAGAAATTAGAGAGGGGAACGGGTTAAAGGGGGAAAAGGGAATGAATTTTTCACGGCATAAAATAGTTAAGTGGGCCGAGAAAACTAAAGCCCGGAAACCCCTTTTAACCATATACAAAAGAATTTTAATTCAAATTTAAAAATTCAAAAGGAAATTTGGGTCAATATTAATCGTTTAATGTCGATTATAAATCGACACGAATACCGGGTTGTTACAGACTCCCCTCCTTAAAGAAATTGCGTCCTCGCAATCATAAGGAACAAACGGATAAAAAGTAACAACCATAAGAGCATATCATCACAAGATGAAGAAATTCGAAGTAGGAAGTTCACCATAAAGAGCATGATAGAGAAAGCCTGATCGTGATTGCTCGATGAATTCTCTGGATTCCAAAGTGAAATTCATAGGATTTGAGAACCAATAAACTTTCACGAGAAAACATCTTTATTTCGAAGGTGCCGAACCCCCGAAACATTGATGTGAATAGAATGTTGCTCAACGTCAAATCTGGTGAAACTTCAATTTCTTCAATAATACCGGGCTCAAGAATAAAGATCGGAAATCCCAAAGGCATTTCCGTAATTGGAAGACGTGGAAAACGTCATGAATAGCAGAAAATTGAGCCGGTACACTGGCGTAGTACAATATAAACGCCAAAGAAATCTTTTAATTTTATAAAGGAAATTCACAAATTATCAACAAAATCTAATTATCAATAGATAATTCAGAGATCTCAAATCACAAATATTCGATTATCAAAAACGATAATCAAATCAACAAGTATTCGATTATCAAAATCGAAAATCAATCTTAAATCACAAATATTTAATTATCACAAACGACAATTAAATCTTAAATATCTAATTATCAATAGATAATTAGAAACAATAAATATCTGATTATCAAAACGATCATCAGAAATTACCACAACGGTAATCAAATTTCAAATTACAAAATTTTCAATTAACGAGTCCGAAATTAACCGAAATAGCAAACGCACATGACTCATAACCACGAGTTTTACTAAATCGTTTAATTCACTTCATCGTTTCCTTGAAAGTGTTAAATTGTGTATTTTAAATAAATAACATTTTACGTTCTCAAACGGACAAGCCCGGAATTAAGCGAATCAGTAAAAGAAAGGGGTCATAGTCCTCGATTTTTCTGAAACGTTTAATTCGCTTCCTCATTCTTTTGAAAGCGCAAATCGTAAAAATTTTGAAAACAATTTTGATTTATATTTTGAAATATTTTGAAGAATAACAAATTTTTAAAACACGTGATTAAAATAGCAATGTCAGTAGCAACTTCGACATACGTCAAAATTTCATCGAAATAATTGGCATCAAAATATAATACCAATGAATTTTCGTTCATCAAAAAGGTCACAAGAATCTTCTCAAAGATAGAAAGGGGTATCATACCCTAAACTTGTATTCATAACAAGTCAATAACACACGAGTTCACCAATGCACAAAAATTGATAAAACTTATCAATAGAAATCACAAAAATTGGTGAAGCACAAATTCTAGAAATCTACACAAGAAATCCAGAAATCACAAGATGAGAGTATGAAAACTCAAATGGGAGTATGGAAACTCGAACCGGAGTATGAAAACTCGAACGCGAGTATGAAAACTCGAACCGGAGTATGAAAACTCGAACGCGAGTATGAAAACTCGAACCGGAGTATGAAAACTCGAACGGAGTATGAAAACTCGAACGGAGTATGAAAACTCGAACGGAGTATGAAAACTCAAACGGAGTATGAAAACTCGAACAGAGTATGAAAACTCAAACGGAGTATGAAAACTCAAACGGAGTATGAAAACTCAAACAGAGTATGAAAACTCAAACGGAGTATGAAAACTCGAACAGAGTATGAAAACTCAAACGGAGTATGAAAACTCGAACAGAGTATGAAAACTCAAACGGAGTATGAAAACTCGAACGGAGTATGAAAACTCAAAGGAGAGTATGGAAACTCACCAACACGCGAGCATGAAAATTCATCAACACATGTAACGCATAACGAGAACGGGAGCACGAAAACTCACCTACATGCGAGCATGAAAACTCACCAACACGTGCAATGCAAAGCGAGAACGGGAGCACAGAATCTCACCTACACGTGAGCATGAAAATCACCAACACGGGCAACGCAAAGCGGGAACGGGAGCACGGAATCTCACCTACACGCGAGCATGAAAAATCATCAACACGTGCAACGCAAAGCGAGAACGGGAGCACGGAATCTCACCTACCCGCGAGCATGAAAAATCATCAACACGTGCAACGCAAAGCGAGAACGGGAGAACGGAATCTCACCTACACGTGAGCATGAAAATCACCAACACGGGCAACGCAAAGCGAGAACGGGAGCACGGAATCTCACCTACACGCGAGCATGAAAAATCATCAACACGTGCAACGCAAAGCGAGAACGGGAGCACGGAATCTCACCTACCCGCGAGCATGAAAAATCATCAACACGTGCAACGCATAACGAGACGCTATCTCATGGTTGCAAGCCATTAATTTTGACACACGAATGGCCCGAAGACCGTGGGGCGCTACCCCACATGTGTGAGTCGAAATCACACAGATTGAGGTCCAGACTAACCAAAAAATCAAAAGAGGTATGTGTGAGTGGAATCACACAAGTGGTGTCTAGTCTAACCTCACAATCAAAAGAAAAGTATGTGTGAATGAAATCACACAAGTGGTGTCTAGACAATCCTCAAAGCCCAAGAGATATGTGTGAGACGAAATCACACCGATGAGGCCTAGTCTAACCGTAAAAATGATCGTCATGATCAACGAGAAGTGTCAATTACACTAAGTCAGTAAATGTAAAAGTTTAGCATCATGTCCCATAACCACTTACTTAACTTAAATATTTACGAACAAACTGTAAATCTTCACTAATAAAATTTGTCACTAGAGGTTCAATCGAACAAGTCCAACAATTAACCGACGAAGTAAACGCAAGCGTTTCATACCACTTGTTTTACTAAGCCGTTTAATTAGATTTCTCATACGAGTGAAATAAAGATTTGTATATACTAATAGATTGGAAAACAGTTTCAAAAACGAGTTTGGTATTGAAAATAGAGTTGAAAACATTTTGATAAAAGAGTTTTTGATATTTACTACCAGTATTGAAACCTTTATATTTTTAAAGTGACAAATCACAAAAATGATTGTAGAAACAATCAATCACAAGAATTCACATACGAAGACGTGAATAGAATCCAAAGAAATCGATACCGGATTCATCGAAAGGTATGTTCACAAAAATCCCGAAGAAAAGGTCTTCAAAGTTGCTAATAAATGATAGCAACAAATCGGGAAATAATCAAGAATCGATTAAATTCGAAAACCAAATCAATTCACTAAGATTCACATTCAAAGACGTGAATAAAATACAAAGAATTCGATTCCCAATCCATCAAAGTAGGAATACCCAAAATTCCTGAAATAGAAGTTATCAAAGTCAACAAAGGTGATAACAACTAACCGGAAAGGAAGAATCGATCAAGTCGACAATTGAAACTCAATTTGTCTCAAAGATTGATACCCAAAACTTAATTGCATGGAGACTGCATTAAGTACACGAATCAGAGATAAGAATGCATATATATAGCAGTTCGAATAAACAATGCGAGTTCAAATCGAAGTGGGTACTAGTTGCAGCAATATGCAACTTGGTAGAGCATATATACTCTGATACCTAGAAGTGTAAACTCAAGTGAGCAAGTGCGACAGAATAGCAGCAATACTCACGAATAAGAGTTAGGAATTCATACCTAACAATTCAAAGACAATCATATGCAAATATGAAAGATAAAACGTCGACAAATAGTTGTAACACATGTACTATCTAAGTTATGTTTTATATTTGTTCTAAACCCCAGGCTCTGATACCAAGCTGTGACGCCCCACCTCTATACCCACGCTAGCCAAGAACACTACGGTGTAGTGCTGTCAACTAGCACGGAGAATAAGGCTGTTGAGGAGCGACCATCCGTGTAATTGCTTTGTACGAACACCGATATGTCAGATAGTAAAAACATGCTTTTAATTTCAGAAGAGAATCCGGCATGCCGATGCAAACTCAAAGCTACCACACGGTGGCTATAATAGTCTAGGACAAATATAAACTAATAACACAGATAAATATAAATGCGGAACACAGATAAATCAGAAAATCTCATATATATATAACTGATGTCAGTTACAATACGTTTACACGGTACATGTGATACAACTACAATAGTCAACTCAGGAAGTTACATATACAAGTACATTAACGTATATAATATACATGAATACATATCTTCCTATACAATAATACAGACTACTACAAATGACGACTACTCCAAAAGATATGAAAGAACTTCATAGCTCTAGCAGCAACCCAAAGCAGAATATCTACAACCTGTAAATACTCGGTCTGACCCGAGTATTAGATTCAAAAGAAAATAATACTCGGGTCAGTCTAATTCAAACTCAGTTATTAGTGCACAGAAGCAATAATAAATAAATACTGAATAGACGACAGTAATTAAACCAAATCAGAATGCAATTCAGAATATTAAATTGAAATGAACAAACAGTTCAAACCATTGAAAGATCAATAAAATATTAATTCAAGTAGGGCTGCAGTACACGCACGCGTGCACTGCCTCGCCACTACAGAATATGGAATACGCAAAAAGATCCATAAGTCAAAACAAATAGAATATCACAAAACCATACCGTGTGGCTGCAGTTCACGCTTGCGTGCACTGCCTTGCCACTATAGTGATGATGTACTCAACCGAATGCCGTGTGGCTGCAGTTCACGCTTGCGTGCACTGCCTTGCCACTAAAGTGATGTCGTACCCAAAATATTAACGAACCAAAATCAATGAAGGTTCAAATATCAATTCAAAGTGTCGATACCACGTGGCTGCAGTTGCACACACGCGTGCGCTGCCTCGCCACAACAACTTGTGAAATAAAACAAGTTTCCAAACAACTTATTACTGCACGTTTCCAATAAGTGCAAAATTTCCATAAAAATGAAAACTGTAGTCACAAATGAATACAAGGGCGAATCTGCAATCAAAAATTTGCAGCCACCACAAGTACATTAAACACGAAGGCTCGAATGACCCAATGCGCAAAGGCAGGGGTAAACAGTGTCTAGCATACATATGAATTAATTTCATATGTACAACAAACATCCAAACAATGCAACCTGAACCCGCAACTCAAAAATGCAAGTCGAAGCTGCAAAACAAATCCAACTACAAGTAGACACTGCATAAACATGTATACATAAACATGTATGCAGTGATATGCACAATAGGAATGCGACTTAGACAAATGTAAAGAAACAACAACTTGTGAAATATAAGTGCAAGTACAAAAATGAATGCCACGACTACAGAGAGTCAAAGGCAGTCACAACTGTACATATTCAAATGCACTTAAACAAAGAACTCGGAGACATTATCAAGTTAATGTCACAGTTCAACCAAATTATCAACTTGATATAGTATAATGCACCAGTAATAAATGAATGAAACTAGACAGTGCAACAAACATTCGAAATATTTTTAAATAACAGTAGTTTCCAAATAATCAAGCAGTAGTTTTTTTTAAATGTCAAAATGGCCGAAGGCCATTTAGAATTAAATCGAATGCCAAAGAATTCAAAGCAGCATCTATTCTTATCAGTTTTTTTTTTTTAAAAAAACAAAATGGGGTAGAATCTGTTCTCAACAGTTTTTTTTTTAAAAAAAAATTATCAGCAAGTGAAATCAATATGGAAATCAAGGCATCAAGTATGTCTATAAATGCAACCCAGTACAGTTCAGTGAACTGAAACGAGGCCACGATTATACAACTACACCAGACCAATTTCCCTCAAGTAAACAAACTCAAGTCAGTGCACATGATCTGGAAAAGGTTCAATGGCAAAGACAAGCAACATGGTATCGAGTCCCACCACCAACAATAATAAATGGACCAAGTCAATATCGAAATCATGGTAACACAAAAATAAATGTATCGAAGCACGTGAGTATTGACTCAGTGCAATGCAAAATAACAAGAGTGCAATTGCAACAAAAGAAGCTGCAACTACCCTAGTATTCAAAGTGGAAGGCCATTTGCAGTTTTATAACAAGTGCACAAAGGCAGTGGTAACAGACATGGTGCAACAGAAAGATGCAGTTCAATCAAACTGCAATATACCAGAATCACAAGCATACTTAAGCAAGCTCCAGTTAACACAGTAGTTCGAACAAATATAAATTCGAATAAGTAAATATCCCAGAAATTTGGCAGCAAACAACAAGGGCCAAGCAGCAAGTTTACTCATAACCCAGTGTATCCCCCAAAATACAACATATATACAACTATAAACTGGACAGTGCTAATTTCACAATCAAGAACAAGGCACAGTGCCGAAGAAAAGGCAAAGGCCAGCAATTAACAAAGTTAAGAGGCGGTGACAACATAAAATGAGGAGCAGGCAGTAGGCCTAAATACAACAAAGTGTCAACTGACTCGAATAACTCAAGCCAGAAATCAAATTCGCCATTCAAGAGGGGTACTCAAAATTCCAAGACCGCAGACAAATGGAGCCGTAACGGCCTCAAAAACCAAGCAATGCCGACACACCCAAAAATCAAGTAAACAAGAAGAACAAATTTGAATCACTGAAACCATAAATCACCGCAGCCAAAAATCAAATCCATCAAGTGCTTAAACTCGAGTGAATTAAAACCATTCAAATCATCGACATTCAAACAAAAAGGAAACGGTCGAAGCAAGAGTGGAATTAGATGTGAGAAAACTCACCATGTCGACGAATTTAGGGGAAGCCGAGCACGAGAGCATCGATCGACGCAGCCACGAGCAAGCGAAGGAAGACGAACGACAAATGCAAAGGGGCCGCCATTAAATTTCTTTTGTTTAGGGTTTTATAAAAAATGAAAATGAAAAAAGGGGGGATCGGGTTAAAGAAATTAGAGAGGGGAACGGGTTAAAGGGGGAAAAGGGAATGAATTTTTCACGGCATAAAATATTTAAGTGGGCCGAGAAAACTAAAGCCCGGAAACCCCTTTTAACCATATACAAAAGAATTTTAATTCAAATTTAAAAATTCAAAAGGAAATTTGGGTCAATATTAATCGTTTAATGTCGATTATAAATCGACACGAATACCGGGTTGTTACAGTGCCCGGGGGGGACTTAGTATTATTAATGCCAGATTTCACGTTCGAGTGAATTTCTGACTTGTTTGTTATGGCGATTTATTGCCATCTCAGAGCATGCCTGAGGACCGTTCGCGATCCCTTACATGAGTAAGTGGTTTAGCCGTTATGGAATCACAGATGGCGTACTTTCATCCGAAATGGGTCTTTCAACATAAAAGTCAAACAAAATCAAGTCGAAACATGAGAAATGGAAAATAAAAGCAAAACTGTAACGGAAGCGATTTTTCGTCGCCGAAAAACCAAACCATTAGGTTTTAAGAAAAAGAAAGAAGAGAGAAAAAGGTAGAAGATAGAAAATAGAGGGAGAAAAGAAATTTGAAAACAGAAAATTTTAAAATAGAAAAAGAGAATTTGAAAATAGAAGGGACAGAAAGGAAACAAAAAGAACAATATTAGAATCTCACAATTCGCAGCGGAACAACATATAGTAGATAAATGAATAATCTTTAAATAAGGAACTATATCAGTTATTACATCACATTATATTACATTACATCAAATAATCAGAGTGTACAACAGCATACAACAACAACAGTGCAGCGGAAAAGAAATACTATATAAATAATACGCCTTGCCATCCAGCTTGCCTCCAGCAACTCCAGAATATCCAGAATATCCTGATAAACCTAACTCTTAACTGCCCGTGTGGAAAATTGGTGGGCACCCAGAGTTTAGGAAGGAAAACAATAAACTCCAAGTCAGTCATGTGACTGGTGTGAGAACTCAAAATAGTTTATTTATCTTTAAAATCAAAATAGAGGAATATTTTTAAATCAATTCGCAATGCTTTTAAAAAATGAGACTACCATAAGGCCTCCCGCACACACACACATGCAAACGCAGAATCGGAGGAGATTTCTCCTTATGATAGCCAAAGATGCTTGATACGCATTTAAGATAACATTTGATATTATTACTAGTGCATAGTGTAGGAAAATCATTTCAAAAATAAAGATATAAATCTTAGCCGACATAGACATTTCGAACTATGCCTACTATAGCTACTATCCAAACAGTGGTGACCACCATAAGTGAATGGCAGGTTCTACAACTAATACCGTACAAGTTTCGTATTGGGAATTGGATTTCCAACAAATGGTCAGGCCAAGGAACTTCCCATTGCCACATGAGAATGCCTCTGGATGGACATCCTCGAGAACCAAACCGGATCTCTACCAACACAAGGCCGGGTTACTCCTAACTGAGTAACAACTGACCGAATATGCCATCCCCCGGTCCTTTGGGACCTTTATCCGAGAGCTCTCTAATCAATTCACACAATCATAAAGTGTTTTCAACATGAGTAAGTATCTGGGCTCCATACCATGATACCACCCTTTTCCAGAAGGAAATGGACACATCCTAAAGGGTGCTACCCCTCATAACCTTGCTGCTTCTTTCCTGTTTTGACCATTCACGGCGTGTGAGGCTCGACGAAGTCACGTCCACAAAAACATACTTTATACAAAAGCCATGCTTTGGGTCAACAAATGATCAACACAATGATCACTAAGATAGACGATCAAATAAATGATCCTATCACAAATAATCAACACAATGATCATTTCAGCATCACTCAGCATGTCACATTACCAAACTGGGAATATATCGTTGATAACTTCAACTATATAACCTTTGAGCACATACGTCTCAAAGAAGGGTGTTAAGCTAAAAGAATAAATTCTCCGCCACCTCAGAAATATATTTGAAAGAAATCGGCTTTATATCTCAACTTGTAATGTCAGACATACAATCCATACAAGTCTGTTCCGGGCTCGAACAGAACCGAAGGCACTTACAAAGAAGTCCTTGCAATCCGAATAATTTCTAATCACGTTCGGATTTCCCATCACTTATGGAGATCTCTATACCGGGGATCAGCCAGTGCAGAGACAATCGACAAGAAACCCTCTCGTTTTCGAAAATATCCGGTCTTCAACACCGGTCTTCGAATGCAATTCATAACGACGTATCACATATTCGGAATGGGTTATACGACCCCATGGTCCTTTCCCGGTTAACCCGAATAGTGAGCGCTTATTTTTTTAAAAAAAAATAAAATAAGTGTGGCATTCAATTTCAAACAATTCACAACAAATACCTATTCAAAGGTAAATATCGATAGTCGGTTATTGATCTTTCAATAGATATGCCAACATCACCAGAATCCAAATAATTTTCCAAATTATTTAATTCTAAAAATATCTTTAGAAGATATAACTTTCCATATTTCAAAAATAAATCAATATTTATTTTTAAACCTATTTTCCCAATTCTATTTATAAATTCCATATTGAATTTATACTTCCAAAATATTTATGAATATACGATTTCAAATATTCATTTTCAATTTATCTTCAAAAGGATAAATTCTCAACATATTCACTTTATATTGGAAAACATTTCCATATTTATTAAATAAGTAATTCACAAGTCTTTTTATTTTCTACGCTTAGAAAATATTTAATATACTCTAATCGAAATTAAGTATATATTTCATTCTTTAAAGAAATCATTCTCTTAAACATATTCATTTGGACCAAAACGAATGTTGCGTAAAACATCGTTACGACAACCCAAAATCAATAGTATAGGGATTCGAAATTAAAATAGATATATAAATCCCAATACTATACCAAACATTTCCTTTCGGAAATTATTTATTATAACAACAGTGTTATAATCTATTATTTCCTTCTATTTCTCGAAAACATCTATTTCAACAATAAATGTTGAAATCTATGATTTCGAATCTCAATATATTTTAAAACATCATTAGATCGTTTTAATTCTATTTAAAACATCATGTTCAAAATAATTCCTTTAACATATTATTCACTATTCAAAAACGTGAATATATTACGTTAACAAATTTCATCTTTCTATTCATTTTATTTTAAGGAATTATTCACTGTCTAAAACATGAATATAACTCTATAAATAAAGTACAACAATTTTACTTATCAAAATAAGTCATTTCGAATTTATAAAACAACGTTTATAAATTCTATTTCTATTTATTTTATAACAACTTCCTTTTATAAATTTCCTTTATTAACCTATCTCAATTCATATCACAGTGATATATTAAAAATTCATATTATAAGTCAAATACTTATAATTTATTTATTTACAAAATTGTTTCTTTGAACTTCTCAAATTTATAAATTTTATAACTTATAAGATTCATTTATTTATCCAACTCATTCCTTTAATAACTTTATAAATTTTATAAACCTACTGCTTATAAAATTCTATTTATAACTTCACCGTTATAATTCTATAATTTCAATTTATGAAATTCATTTACAATTTTTTTCTAACACTTAGAAAAGTTCGTTTTACACTTCTAATACTTTTAATTTATAAATATCAATTTATAAATCTTTTAATACACATGAATTTGTATTATTATTTTAAAACATCTTTTAAACTCTTTTAGAATTCCATCATTTTGATTTATAAAATAATCCAATTTCATAAATCCTATTTTTAAACTTTTTTATAATAGATTCAAAAATCTCAGTTTAAACTATTTTATAAAATCATCAATCCCATATTTTCAAAAATCAATTTTTTTTTAACTATATTTCTCAAAAATATAATTTTTATAACATTAAAAATTATAACGTTTATTTAATTATAATGGATCAATTCCAAAAATATTTAATAAACGTATATTTCCAAAAATCCTTTTTGAAATTAAAATCGTTATTTTTAAATTTCAAAAATTGGATCCGATGATGCAACACATCAAATAGTCAATCACGATTTTTCCAATATCATATATCGATATGATAAACAATCAAACATCACAATATTTAAAATCAATAAATATTTGTGAGGAATCCAGTTGGATCCCTCCAACCTGTTTCCCTGCAACCACAGACATTAGCACAATACCATTCCGTTTCGAGACGGAATATCGCGGTATATGGGATTTTATAAATATATATCCGCTTACTAACGGCGCATAGGGTCTCATCCGCTAAAAGAAAATGCGGGAAATCAATCAACTGCAATATATACATATGCCAATATATATATATTGCTATATATATAATATAATACCAATTCCACTTCAAGGTGGAATATCGCGGTATATGTGTGTAATAAATAACCTCCGCTTACTAACGGCGTATAGGGTCTATTCACATCCAATAAATATATATATAACAATCATCATTCAAGCAATCAATCAACACAGTCAATAAATTTTAAATCTAACTATTTAAAATTCAATTAAACAATTTCTTTTTTTTTTGAGTGAGAAGTTCTCACCTTTATTCCCGTTTGCAATCCACTTCCAATTCAACTTGTTTTCTTCATTTATACCTTGTATAAATATTATACACAATTTATTAATATTCGAAATAATCGAATAATAAATTTTCATTGTAAATGGTTAAATTAATCAATAGTTTTATTTAAATCCGTTTCTTCTTTAATAATTTTATTTCAACTAAAAATTAAATTTAATTAACCAAACTTTCTTTCAAATAATTTAATTAACTATAGATTTAATTTTAACTAAAGGTTTTCTTTTTAGTAACTATAGTAGATAAAACAAATTTATTATCGTAAACTATTTATTTTATAACAACTGAACAAATCATATTTGTTTAATATCATTATATCAATTCCTTTTATTTAACTTTCTTAACTAACTATTTAATTCGAAGTATTCTTTCTCTTTAATAAATGAATCTAAATTTATCTTTAACAAAAATTTTTTCTTTAATAAAATTTATTTTCTTTTAAACCAAATTCCTGTTTAATAATTTTAATTGTCTAATGATATAACTTCAAACAAATTTTCTTTAGCAAATTTATTTAACTAAAAGTTAAAAATTAAATTTCCTTTAAAATTCATTTCTACTAATCTTTTACCTTAAATTAATATCTTTAAATCCTATTTTTAATAAATTTACCTAACTAACAATTTAATTTCAACTAAATTCACTTAAATAAATTATTCTTCCCTTTAAATAAATTTATTTTAACTAATTATTTAATTTCCTTTCTTCTTATCAAAAATTATATTTTTAACTAATTCTCTTTCACAAAATTTTTGTTTTTATCAGTTTCAAACAAAAAAAAAACCAAATAGCATTTTTGTTCTTATCAATAAAAAAAAAAAATTAAGACTGGGCAGCATCTGTTCTTACAGTTTAAAACAACATTGGGTAAAATCTGTTTTACCAATTTTAAACAAAAATCAAATAGTATCTGTTCTTATTAGAATTAGAACAGAACCAAGTAGTATCTGTTCTTGTCAATTTTAAAACAACCCAAATAGTATCTGTTATTATCAATTTAAAAAGAACAAAGTTATGAAAGTATCAGTGGTTATCAGTTTAAAACAAATCACAATTACTGTCTGTTCCTACCAGTTTAAAACTTAAAACTAATAACATCTGCTCTCATCAGTTCTTAAAAATTAAAAATCCATAGTATCTGCTCTTATCAAATTTAAAACAAAACCAAATAGTATCTGTTTTCATCAGTTCAAAATCCAAGCAAATTGAGCAAATAACAGCAACTAGAAACAAAAATCCAACGTGCAGTCACAAATCTGAGCATATCAGTTTAAAATTTAATTAGCCGAGCCAAAGATAACCAAATCACCCCACAACATAGCATGCAACCAAGAAATTCACTTCAAACAAATTCAAAAACTTGCGTGAAGATTATCGCGAGTTAGAAAACTCACCTTATCTCGAATCGAAGGAAAGTCGAACTCCATCAACTCGAAGTAGCCAGAGAGAGAGCAACGAGAATCGATCGAGCAAGGCAACACAAATCAGATCGAGGCCGGTGCCTTTGTTTTGAAAAGCCCTAAGCTTGCAAAGAGGACGACGAGAACGAAAGATTTGGAGCTGCCATTTTTCTTTTTCCTTTTTTTTTTATTTTCTCGTATGAATGAGATAGTGGGGAGAGGGCCGGGTATAAGATAGAAGGAAGAACGTGTTTTAAGCATGGGTCACGGCATGTTGAAGGTAAGGTAGTGTATACTTCTTTTTATTTTATTTTTTTATTTATTTTATTTTATTTTATTTTATTTTATTTTATTTTATTTTAAATTTAATTAGTTTTTGTTAATTGTTTGCTTTGTTTTTATTTTGTTAAATTTATGTTGTTAAAATTTTTAACTAGTATATATTCTTTATTTATTATATATATATTTTTATTTATTTTTTTTATATTATTTTATCTTTCTTATTTTAGATCCAAATTATTTTTTTCTAAATCTTCAAATTCAAATTTAAAATATAAGTTCAATATTAAATTTCAACTTCAAAGTAAAAATTCAAATTTCTATTCAACTTCGATAGATTAAATTCTATAATTTGATCGTCAATTTATTCTGATAATAAGAAATTCAATTCAAACCAATATTCAAATATTTAAAATTAATTAAATATTTTCAAATTAAATTGTTTAAAATTCTGGGTCGTTACAATCTTTCCCCCTTAAAAGAATTTCGTCCCGAAATTATAAGTTAAGAAGAATGCCCTTATCCCGTCTATTATTTTTCACAATCCAAATAGTTTTATCAACTTACTAGCCTAAATCTTTTTATTAAAGATTCACTATTATTTCAACTAGCTTTCTAACTTCAATTATAGTTTTCAAACAACATTGTTTTACTAACAATTCAAATTTAAATTCAAATTCAAATTTCAAACTTTCAAATTTTTCTCAAAATTTTTCTAACATCCTAAATTTTCGAAAAATTTCGCCAGCGTTTCCTTTGCGCGGCTAGCTCGGTACGACTACAAAATGGCACCACGGCCCCTCAGAATCAAAAAGAAAAGAGAAAAGCCAAGTGGCTAGAGAAGAAAGTCACCAAATCTCATACTGAAATTGAAATACGTACCTTTTTGTCGAGCCATTTAATTTTATCTTCGAATTCAAAATTTCAATTCCTTTATAATACCTGTATAACCTGTATAATCTGCTGGTAGTAGCATCCAAAACCAACATTCAAACCAATTTGCAAATTCTATTGCAAAATTTCCAATATATGCTTCTTATACGTTTTTACTTCACTATTGAAGTTACATATTTAATTTTCATTCAATTTCACGTTTCAATTCAATTCACACTTCAAATTCATTCGAATTTAATTCTCAATTCTAAATATTGAATTCTAACGATTAACTAATTTAATTCAATTTGTACATTCACATTACTACATTGAATTAGTTTTATTCATTAATTCATTTCAATATTTCAATTCATCTCGTTTTCTTGCTTACTACCAATTCATATACCATCTTTATTCAATCTTTATTCACATTCCATATTCATTCCATTTGAAATTATTTCACAAATGAATAAATTATCAAGTTAATTTACTTGAATTCAATTCATTTTATTTATTCAATTCCATATACTAATGATAATAATCCAATATTATTATTTCCTAGCAATCATGCAACCATATACTATAATAATTCATAGAAAATCATTTCTTTTCTATACCAAAAATAGTTTTGGGCAAATTTATTTTATTTACCCTATTCAAAAACAATTTTATATTCACTAACAAATACGCGCTCATATCTATTATTACACTCAAACTCATTCTAGAGTACTGCTGACTCTATCTCTAACGAGAAATATCCAACAGAACCATGGTTGTCGCTTAACCAACGGCTCTGATACCAAATGTAACGGAAGCGATTTTTCGTCGCCGAAAAACCGAACCATTAGGGTTTTAAGAAAAAGAAAGAAGAGAGAAAAAGGTAGAAGATAGAAAATAGAGGGAGAAAAGAAATTTGAAACAGAAAATTTTAAAATAGAAAAAGAGAATTTGAAAATAGAAGGGACAGAAAGGAAATAAAAAGAACAATATCAGAATCTCACAATTCGCAGCGGAACAACATATAGTAGATAAATGAATAATCTTTAAATAAGGAGCTATATCAGTTATTACATCACATTATATTACATTACATCAAATAATCAGAGTGTACAACAGCATACAACAACAACAGTGCAGCGGAAAAGAAATACTATATAAATAATACGCCTTGCCATCCAGCTTGCCTCCAGCAACTCCAGAATATCCAGAATATCCTGATAAACCTAACTCTTAACTGCCCGTGTGGAAAATTGGTGGGCACCCAGAGTTTAGGAAGGAAAACAATAAACTCCAAGTCAGTCATGTGACTGGTGTGAGAACTCAAAATAGTTTATTTATCTTTAAAATCAAAATAGAGGAATATTTTTAAATCAATTCGCAATGCTTTTAAAAAATGAGACTACCATAAGGCCTCCCGCACACACACACATGCAAACGCAGAATCGGAGGAGATTTCTCCTTATGATAGCCAAAGATGCTTGATACGCATTTAAGATAACATTTGATATTATTACTAGTGCATAGTGTAGGAAAATCATTTCAAAAATAAAGATATAAATCTTAGCCGACATAGACATTTCGAACTATGCCTACTATAGCTACTATCCAAACAGTGGTGACCACCATAAGTGAATGGCAGGTTCTACAACTAATACCGTACAAGTTCCGTATTGGGAATTGGATTTCCAACAAATGGTCAGGCCAAGGAACTTCCCATTGCCACATGAGAATGCCTCTGGATGGACATCCTCGAGAACCAAACCGGATCTCTACCAACACAAGGCCGGGTTACTCCTAACTGAGTAACAACTGACCGAATATGCCATCCCCCGGTCCTTTGGGACCTTTATCCGAGAGCTCTCTAATCAATTCACACAATCGTAAAGTGTTTTCAACATGAGTAAGTATCTGGGCTCCATACCATGATACCACCCTTTTCCAGAAGGAAATGGACACATCCTAAAGGGTGCTACCCCTCATAACCTTGCTGCTTCTTTCCTGTTTTGACCATTCACGGTGTGTGAGGCTCGACGAAGTCACGTCCACAAAAACATACTTTATACAAAAGCCATGCTTTGGGTCAACAAATGATCAACACAATGATCACTAAGATAGACGATCAAATAAATGATCCTATCACAAATAATCAACACAATGATCATTTCAGCATCACTCAGCATGTCACATTACCAAACTGGGAATATATCGCTGATAACTTCAACTATATAACCTTTGAGCACATACGTCTCAAAGAAGGGTGTTAAGCTAAAAGAATAAATTCTCCGCCACCTCAGAAATATATTTGAAAGAAATCGGCTTTATATCTCAACTTGTAATGTCAGACATACAATCCATACAAGTCTGTTCCGGGCTCGAACAGAACCGAAGGCACTTACAAAGAAGTCCTTGCAATCCGAATAATTTCTAATCACGTTCGGATTTCCCATCACTTATGGAGATCTCTATACCGGGGATCAGCCAGTGCAGAGACAATCGACAAGAAACCCTCTCGTTTTCAAAAATATCCGGTCTTCAACACCGGTCTTCGAATGCAATTCATAACGACGTATCACATATTCAGAATGGGTTATACGACCCCATGGTCCTTTCCCGGTTAACCCGAATAGTGAGCGCTTATTTTTTTTAAAAAAAAAAAAATAAGTGTGGCATTCAATTTCAAACAATTCACAACAAATACCTATTCAAAGGTAAATATCGATAGTCGGTTATTGATCTATCAATAGATATGCCAACATCACCAGAATCCAAATAATTTTCCAAATTATTTAATTCTAAAAATATCTTTAGAAGATATAACTTTCCATATTTCAAAAATAAATCAATATTTATTTTTAAACCTATTTTCCCAATTCTATTTATAAATTCCATATTGAATTTATACTTCCAAAATATTTATGAATATACGATTTCGAATATTCATTTTCAATTTATCTTCAAAAGGATAAATTCTCAACATATTCACTTTATATTGGAAAACATTTCCATATTTATTAAATAAGTAATTCACAAGTCTTTTTATTTTCTACGCTTAGAAAATATTTAATATACTCTAATCGAAATTAAGTATATATTTCATTCTTTAAAGAAATCATTCTCTTAAACATATTCATTTGGACCAAAACGAATGTTGCGTAAAACATCGTTACGACAACCCAAAATCAATAGTATAGGGATTCGAAATTAAAATAGATATATAAATCCCAATACTATACCAAACATTTCCTTTCGGAAATTATTTATTATAACAACAGTGTTATAATCTATTATTTCCTTCTATTTCTCGAAAACATCTATTTCAACAATAAATGTTGAAATCTATGATTTCGAATCTTAATATATTTTAAAACATCATTAGATCGTTTTAATTCTATTTAAAACATCATGTTCAAAATAATTCCTTTAACATATTATTCACTATTCAAAAACGTGAATATATTACGTTAACAAATTTCATCTTTCTATTCATTTTATTTTAAGGAATTATTCACTGTCTAAAACATGAATATAACTCTATAAATAAAGTACAACAATTTTACTTATCAAAATAAGTCATTTCGAATTTATAAAACAACGTTTATAAATTCTATTTCTATTTATTTTATAACAACTTCCTTTTATAAATTTCCTTTATTAACCTATCTCAATTCATATCACAGTGATATATTAAAAATTCATATTATAAGTCAAATACTTATAATTTATTTATTTACAAAATTGTTTCTTTGAACTTCTCAAATTTATAAATTTTATAACTTATAAGATTCATTTATTTATCCAACTTATTCCTTTAATAACTTTATAAATTTTATAAACCTACTGCTTATAAAATTCTATTTATAACTTCACCGTTATAATTCTATAATTTCAATTTATGAAATTCATTTACAATTTTTTTCTAACACTTAGAAAAGTTCGTTTTACACTTCTAATACTTTTAATTTATAAATATCAATTTATAAATCTTTTAATACACATGAATTTGTATTATTATTTTAAAACATCTTTTAAACTCTTTTAGAATTCCATCATTTTGATTTATAAAATAATCCAATTTCATAAATCCTATTTTTAAACTTTTTTATAATAGATTCAAAAATCTCAGTTTAAACTATTTTATAAAATCATCAATCCCATATTTTCAAAAATCAATTTTTTTTTTAACTATATTTCTCAAAAATATAATTTTTATAACATTAAAAATTATAACGTTTATTTAATTATAATGGATCAATTCCAAAAATATTTAATAAACGTATATTTCCAAAAATCCTTTTTGAAATTAAAATCGTTATTTTTAAATTTCAAAAATTGGATCCGATGATGCAACACATCAAATAGTCAATCACGATTTTTCCAATATCATATATCGATATGATAAACAATCAAACATCACAATATTTAAAATCAATAAATATTTGTGAGGAATCCAGTTGGATCCCTCCAACCTGTTTCCCTGCATCCACAGACATTAGCACAATACCATTCCGTTTCGAGACGGAATATCGCAGTATATGGGATTTTATAAATATATATCCGCTTACTAACGGCGCATAGGGTCTCATCCGCTAAAAGAAAATGCGGGAAATCAATCAACTGCAATATATACATATGCCAATATATATATATTGCTATATATATAATATAATACCAATTCCACTTCAAGGTGGAATATCGCGGTATATGTGTGTAATAAATAACCTCCGCTTACTAACGGCGTATAGGGTCTATTCACATCCAATAAATATATATATAACAATCATCATTCAAGCAATCCATCAACACAGTCAATAAATTTTAAATCTAACTATTTAAAATTCAATTAAACAATTTCTTTTTTTTTTTGAGTGAGAAGTTCTCACCTTTATTCCCGTTTGCAATCCACTTCCAATTCAACTTGTTTTCTTCATTTATACCTTGTATAAATATTATACACAATTTATTAATATTCGAAATAATCGAATAATAAATTTTCATTGTAAATGGTTAAATTAATCAATAGTTTTATTTAAATCCGTTTCTTCTTTAATAATTTTATTTCAACTAAAAATTAAATTTAATTAACCAAACTTTCTTTCAAATAATTTAATTAACTATAGATTTAATTTTAACTAAAGGTTTTCTTTTTAGTAACTATAGTAGATAAAACAAATTTATTATCGTAAACTATTTATTTTATAACAACTGAACAAATCATATTTGTTTAATATCATTATATCAATTCCTTTTATTTAACTTTCTTAACTAACTATTTAATTCGAAGTATTCTTTCTCTTTAATAAATAAATCTAAATTTATCTTTAACAAATTTTTTTTCTTTAATAAAATTTATTTTCTTTTAAACCAAATTCCTGTTTAATAATTTTAATTGTCTAATGATATAACTTCAAACAAATTTTCTTTAGCAAATTTATTTAACTAAAAGTTAAAAATTAAATTTCCTTTAAAATTCATTTCTACTAATCTTTTACCTTAAATTAATATCTTTAAATCCTATTTTTAATAAATTTACCTAACTAACAATTTAATTTCAACTAAATTCACTTAAATAAATTATTCTTCCCTTTAAATAAATTTATTTTAACTAATTATTTAATTTCCTTTCTTCTTATCAAAAATTATATTTTTAACTAATTCTCTTTCACAAAATTTCTGTTTTTATCAGTTTCAAACAAAAAAAAAACCAAATAGCATTTTTGTTCTTATCAATAAAAAAAAAAATTAAGACTGGGCAGCATCTGTTCTTACAGTTTAAAACAACATTGGGTAAAATCTGTTTTACCAATTTTAAACAAAAATCAAATAGTATCTGTTCTTATTAGAATTAGAACAGAACCAAGTAGTATCTGTTCTTGTCAATTTTAAAACAACCCAAATAGTATCTGTTATTATCAATTTAAAAAGAACAAAGTTATGAAAGTATCAGTGGTTACCAGTTTAAAACAAATCACAATTACTGTCTGTTCCTACCAGTTTAAAACTTAAAACTAATAACATCTGCTCTCATCAGTTCTTAAAAATTAAAAATCCATAGTATCTGCTCTTATCAAATTTAAAACAAAACCAAATAGTATCTGTTTTCATCAGTTCAAAATCCAAGCAAATTGAGCAAATAACAGCAACTAGAAACAAAAATCCAACGTGCAGTCACAAATCTGAGCATATCAGTTTAAAATTTAATTAGCCGAGCCAAAGATAACCAAATCACCCCACAACATAGCATGCAACCAAGAAATTCACTTCAAACAAATTCAAAAACTTGCGTGAAGATTATCGCGAGTTAGAAAACTCACCTTATCTCGAATCGAAGGAAAGTCGAACTCCATCAACTCGAAGTAGCCAGAGAGAGAGCAACGAGAATCGATCGAGCAAGGCAACACAAATCAGATCGAGGCCGGTGCCTTTGTTTTGAAAAGCCCTAAGCTTGCAAAGAGGACGACGAGAACGAAAGATTTGGAGCCGCCATTTTTCTTTTTCCTTTTTTTTTTATTTTCTCGTATGAATGAGATAGTGGGGAGAGGGCCGGGTATAAGATAGAAGGAAGAACGTGTTTTAAGCATGGGTCACGGCATGTTGAAGGTAAGGTAGTGTATACTTCTTTTTATTTTATTTTTTTATTTATTTTATTTTATTTTATTTTATTTTATTTTATTTTCTTTTAAATTTAATTAGTTTTTGTTAATTGTTTGCTTTGTTTTTATTTTGTTAAATTTATGTTGTTAAAAATTTTAACTAGTATATATTCTTTATTTATTATATATATATTTTTATTTATTTTTTTATATTATTTTATCTTTCTTATTTTAGATCCAAATTATTTTTTTCTAAATCTTCAAATTCAAATTTAAAATATAAGTTCAATATTAAATTTCAACTTCAAAGTAAAAATTCAAATTTCTATTCAACTTCGATAGATTAAATTCTATAATTTGATCGTCAATTTATTCTGATAATAAGAAATTCAATTCAAACCAATATTCAAATATTTAAAATTAATTAAATATTTTCAAATTAAATTGTTTAAAATTCTGGGTCGTTACAAAAACAGGGGCGTCGAAGTGCAAATACCTACATTGATGCGATTTATAGTCGTATCAGAGCATGCCTGGGGATCGTTCGCGGTCCTGTACATGTGTAAATGATTTAATCGCATTGGTGTGGAGTTTTCTACTTATTTGTCATTATTTCAATCAGTTGATAATAAGCTGATGCCTTAATCCTGAGTCGTCCCCAGTAGGTGCAGGTGTTGGTCGTTCTTGTTCCACTGTCGTGGCCCTCCTTCTCACATATTGGGATAGCAGACCATTCCGGATATGTCTCTCAACTTCATCCTTCAAGTGCCTACAATCATTTGTGCTATGACCGTTCAGTTTATGGAACAAATAATACTTGTCCAATCTTCTTTCATTGATGGTCGGATCCCTTCTCATTGGCCTTCGATAGGGAATCTGCCCCCTAGTGTCTTGGTAAATTCGTTCCAAAGTCTCGTTCAGCTCTGAATAAGAGGTGAACCTCGGTTCCTTTCGTGGTCGCATTGGTCCATCGTCGTTATCCCTGGCCTTCCATTTCCCTTTATCAGTTCCTGAATCTTTTCTAGAAGGATTTTCACCCTTGATTGCATAAACATCATCTTCTTCTCTCCGCTCTCTAACTTTCTACTTTCTATGGTTAAAGCTAGTCTACCAGTTTGTAACTCTATTCGATTGTTACAACAATAAAAAAGAACATATTGGAGTGGACTAGGCCGTAGTTAGCCGAACCACTATAAAACTGTTGTTCTTTTTTTCTTTTACTTTAATTTTGACTGTTCTTCACATTATTATTCTCTACATACACTCTATCTGTTATCTATGACTATTAGTTGGTGCTTTCATCTACATTTGGGTGTTAGTGACCAATTTTGGCGCTAACATTTTGGCACATGCATAGCATTTCCCTAATAATGTAATATGGGGAAGTAAATATATGGACCAGTGTTCTCTTCATTAAAAAGTCGTGGGTGCACGTTGGTCATAGACTCATAGTAACAAAATAGAAGGATGTACAAAAAACCAAACATATATCGAGACTACTGTAGTTCATAATTATCCAATGCTACATATAGATATATAGGGTTGGCAGTACCATAGTCTTAAATATGAATTCCATCTACGTCTACCAATCTAGCTGGATATCCAAGTCTAATAATGCCTTTATTATTTGAAAAATATGTAACCAACAAGATATAATAGAAAGGTGCCTATAATAGGAGTGTGCAACTCCTCATCGTCCTTATAATCAACTATATACCGCTATAGATATGTAAGTGCAATAACACCTACTCTGACCTCGTTGGAACAACTCATCATCTACAACATCCTGACCTACGTCTAAAAGCGGCATTGGCTTCGCAGACCTCGTAGACAGCGGATCGTTGTGAGGTGAATTATACAAAATAGATGATAGAGCTATCCACATTCTACGCTTTTTGAAAGTTACAACGGGAGGAATAAAATATAATAACAATCATTAATAAAATTCCAAACAAATATAACAATACAGAATCAAATAAATTCAAACTACAACATCTCTCTCTATACTGGTAATGGAAATAGTATAATGTCTAGGGATAAATGATATAAAAATAATAGATAGCTAATAAATGAATGTTTGTCTCCTCGTACCAACTTGCCTCCAAGTCACCACCAGCCCTCTCCATCGACATATTAGAGTATAACTAAAAGGAAGAAAATGGTAGAAGGGTCGGACATACATCCGATGAGTGAAACGCATCATATAAGTGTATAATACTAATAAGGTACTAAAACGACATTTATCCCCCAAAACCTTACCTTAACCCATGTCATCTGCCCCCAACAAATTAGCTTGACACAATAGTATACTATAGCGATATCACAAGCTAAGGTGTCACTAAAAAATCTACTGGTCTAAGCATATACCAGAAAACTATGTTATGATTGGGCCCAAAGTCCTAACTCGCCATCGCCACAAACATATGCACACGACCAAGCCTAAAGTCCCAACTCGTATACCGCCAGGCATATGAACACAATCGAGCCCAAAATACCAACTCCTATGTCGAAAACATATGTAAATGATTGTGCCTAATAACCTAGCTCGAATTCTAAAAAAAAATATGAAAATGACCGAGCCCAAAGTTCCAACTCAAGTGCTGAAAACGTAAGCTAGCAACCTAATCAAAGTTCCAACTCAAATGCTAAAATCGTATACAAAAAATTGAGCTCAAAGTTCCAGCTTGAATGCCACAAACGTGTGCAAATGACCAAGCCCAATTTCCCTGCTCGAATGCTAAAAACATACGTGACTACTGAGGTCAAGTCCAATGCTAGATATTCGCCTCACGGTTAACGACACTATTAGGATCAAGCCCAAACACGTCATCGCCCCACCATTTACATAGCTACTGGATCAATCCCTAACTCGTCATCAACCGAATGTCACTAGTATAATCGAGAAATATTTTCCCTATACATGTTCCCAAAACATCCTACTAGAATACCCATATAACAAAATCTACTAAAATAAGACACCATTTTGAAGTAGCTCTGTTATCTCGCGTTTTGACCTGGTTGTATATAGACGATCCTGATGTGTCAAACTTCAAAGTTATCAAGGAAAGACATCTGGAGAGATGGCCACGATGCCCAAAACCAAATTACAACCAAAATCACAACACAAGTACAAATCCTCCACAAAAATTCAAAAACCCAATTCATAAGTATAGGGTCGGTATCAACCTATCCCTAGGGGTTAGTACTGACCGATAAAACCTCTACCAAATCTTACCATCTTCTGCTTATGACCCATCCTTGATGCTAGAACCCTATTTGCAATGTTGTTTTTTATTGATTCCATACAACGCTCTATCAATGTCCACAAACTCCTGAATCAGGAACTTTATTCTTCTACAACTCCATTATTTGGACTCTGAAACATGATAATATTGGTATAAACAACCATGGAATCATTAAGCTAACCATAAGACGAGCTGAAGCAAAGAGTTTATAATAACCAAATTGGCCATCTTAGGGGTCAGTACTGACCCCTTCCCTTGGAGTCATACTGACCTATAGTAATTTGATGAGGTGGCAACCTATTTTTATGGAGAACTGGCCTATAGCAAGGAGAACGGCCTGCAGATCTTTTATGCAAGGTTTAAGACTCCGCATCTTTATAATTAGAGGGGTAGGGCTCACTTTAGGATCTTTTGGCTCTAGTTCCACTCTGCTCTATATTCATGTAATTCTAAAAATATGTTGGAGTTGTACCGACCCCTAAGTACTTTTGCCCTAGAGTCAGAGGAAAAGCAATAAAATCATTAAGTGGACGTAGGTCGTAGTTTGCCGAACCATTATAAATCTCTATATTTTTAATTTATTTTCTGCACCTTTTATTCTCTTATACTTTTTATCTGGTGTTTTTGCCATTTTTTTTTCAAATGAGCACAAAACAAAAAACAACATACCAAATGTTCCTCGTCTTACCATGATTCCGATACCGAAAACCACGCATGAAGCTCAGGTCATATGCGAAAATTATAAATGATTAAATATATATACAATATTGTAATTATCTAATTGTTTAATTTTTATTATATATTATTTTCCCATTGCTGCTACAGTATCCATCTAAACACGAAACCATATATAGAAGCCTAGATTGATCACCTTCAAATGCTCACCGACCCCGCCTTAACCTCGTACACTCAGATCAGACATCGTCGACCACCACTCGCTAAGCCGCACCTAACGCCACCATCATGATTCCATCCAGTCACCCTAGAAATTCCACCTTCACCCACCTTTTCTTTTAGATCTATGCTGCCACGTGACGATCTTAGATGATCAGAGACTGCCACAAGCACCACCGCATCACCCTCTACCTACTTATAATTCTGGATCATCGTATCATCATCGTATAACTGTTAAATCGAAACAAACAACCCACATTTATTGAAACTTATGATATGTTTCGGATCATTTTGTACACCAAATTGATGAATGGAAACCACCAGTGGATTTTTTCATCAAGAATTATAATTGTGATGTATAACATGTCTAATTTGGGACAAGTTTGTATTTCACTCTTTTTAAATTAGGAGATTATCTTTTGGTAATACAATTGATGAAAATTATATTTTTAATTTATAGCGATGGCATACTACATCCTAATAAGGTGTATATAAAAATTAAAAAATTTAATTATTAATTACATCATTACAATTTGGTTTAAAATAATAAGAGGTGAATTACTACGTCCTACATATACACAAAAATATGATAAATCCTACTAATGGACTAGCCGTGCATCCTCTCTGATCCGAGGTGAATCCTCTTCCTTCTTCGTTGTCTAGAAATTTCCCGTCTAGAAAACATCAAATCTCTCGATAGTTTCGGTTTACTTATGTAGCTCTCTTCACCATAATTAGTTCCATATATTTACTCATTTAATTTGAATTTGATTTTGTGGATTTAGAATTGAGTTGTTTAGAAATAGGTAAAGAAGAAGATGGAGATTTTAGGTGAGATGTTTAGGCTAATGCATGATTAGGGAATATGTTTTAATTTCTATTTGTAGGCTGAAGTAATTCAAATTTACACCAAAATCTCATAATTAATATATAATAAAAATGCCATTGGTTTTGACTTTTTCTTATTTCTAGCCCGTTTAACCATATTTAGCAAGTTATATAAGTTTGTGACTATAACGACATGTTGGATGCAATAGAATAGGTCTGAAAGCCTAATTCCATATCTTTTAGAAATTTACTATTTTGCTATTTATATCAAAATTATGATTTTACCCTTTTTAATTTGATTATTCAATTTCTTAAAATTACGGGGCCTTACATTTTTCCCCCTTAAAAGAATTTCATCCCCGAAATTCTCCGAGGTGGACAATGCCACTCGCATTAGAGCGTACAAACATACAAAAAAAATATAACCACATCCATCTAGCATCTATCATACGATACAAGCAAAAACACAACTAAGATTATATAATACATATGATATGAAATGAGTGTAAAAGAAACTAAATTGGCCTCCTTTATGAATGCAAATGCACTATAACCAATATCTATGCAAAAATCCTAATATATGCATGTGTGTGTGTGTATGCATCCATATATCCATATTAAATTGCAAGTAAATCACCACGTCCATAAACAAAATCGATAAACACATATATAAAGGAACAATAAATAGCATATATAATTATCTAACATACATTCCAAAACCTAGCTATGGGTATCTATCCTATGTTGGAATGTATATACATACAAGCTTACACGATAAAAGCTAAACTGATAGTACTCGAACAAAGCAACCATAGCAGCCAAAACTCATTATAAGGATACACATACAACCAACCCTAATAGCCATACATCCATGCCTATGTCAACTAGCTAGCTAAAGCAACTATGCAAACAAACAACAACTTAATGAGCAAACTAACCTACAAACTAACTAAAAGAGGAACTTAGCTTATATTGGAAAACTCAGATTGTATCTTTGAGCTCCATCACACTCCTATCCAAAACTTTTCCCTACCGTACTTGGACAAACTTCATTCCCTCATTTTTATTCCAATATCATATCATGTCCTAAGGTATGGATACACCTACAGATTATTTTAGATTCTGCCTATACCTTCACGTCATAAGTTAATTAGGCTCTATCATGAGTGCAAAATCGTTAACGTACTTCCCCAAATGGGATAAACTTAAAACACGTGAACATCTTCCAGCTTTTTCAAGAAGCCCCCTTAACATGCTGACTACTTTTTATGAAATTGTGAAAGGCCTAACAACTTATGCCGCTATCTTTCCCACAAAACATATCTCTATCGCGATTCCTTCACCTACCTAGCTACTTATTATGAACTCTCTATGCATGCCTATCCTATGAGCTTTCCATCCCTTAGTGTATAACTAAGGTATCCCTAATCTTATAAGATCCAAGTATAGCTTAGATTTAAATAGAGTGCACCACTGGCATATCTCCATCGTCAAATTCCCTTTGCAGTATATTTCACCACTTGCTTCTTCATTCTCGGCCAATAGCAAATCCCCTTCGCATCCTTTGACGGACCTCACTAAACTCCTTCTTTAAGTCCATAAGGGTGACAACATGATAACTGACGGTGTCCCCCTTCTAACTAACATTTTTGATTCTTACATAAATCACGTACTCCATCACTGTTTAATTTATAGATATCTCAAATGGATGATCCATTATTTTCGGTTAACATAGTATTACTATAACAAACTCAAATTCAAATTTTATTAATTTAAACACAGTTCAAAAATCAATTTCTAGTTATACAATCCCGTAGAATTCTTTTTCAAAGAACTTAAGTATAAATACTCTCTTTTTTCTTCAAATCCAAATAACTTAAATATAATTCAATTTTTTTATTTTTAAAACACTCTTTATACTTATCTACATTCAAATCAAAACCATATTTGTTTCAAAATCCATAAAATATTCATATCAAAATTTAAAATTCAAAATCCATAAAATTTCTTTTCAAAGAATTGTAGTATTAAAAACTCTTTCTTTTCTTCAAATTAGACCATAAATTTACTAGACAAACTTTAAAAAAATTCAAGCTTCATGATTGTTAAAATATCGGACAAAAATTCTCAAATTATTTTACAAGGTCCAATCATAGATTTTAAACAAGCTTATGTAGTATTATTTTAATGTTTAAATACTCAAAACCATTTCAAAATAACAACTAATCGAGTTAGTGATTAGATAAAACACATATTCATTCAACTTCTTTTGGCAAGCAACGTAATCTGTATCATTTGTTAGATTAAATTCACTTGTTAGATTAAATAGCTAACATCTAACATCTCAAAATAGAATATGCATATTTTTATTCCACAAATCCTGTGTTTTTATCACATTACTTTAAAAATCTTAAGCATCCCTATTTAATTCAAAAATAATAATTTTCATCAAATTTTCTTAAAAACATTAATAACTTTACATCAAAAAAAATTATTTAGATTTTTTTCCACAACCGTATTATTATTAAATAATTCAAAAATAACAACACTTCACATTAATTCCGAAAATATCTTTTAGTGTTATTTAAGTCAAAATAATAATAATTTATCACAAAAATATCCATGGAAAATATCACTCTATTATTATTATTATTATTATTTTCAAATACCTTTTATTTACTTCAATTTTTATCACTAACTCCATAAAACAGTTGTATCATTATTTGCTTAAAATTTAGATGGACTTCCATAAATCATATTATTATTTATTTAAATTCCACCATACTTTATAAATAATACTAAATTCCAAAATCGAATTATATTTTTTATTATTGTTTCCAAATTTTTCCAAAGTTCATAAATAATATCCTCATAAATTTTTAGTACAAATTCCTATGTCTTAAATCCATAATGTTCGTTTCTAGCAAGTTCTAAGCATATGGGCATATTGACAATCCTAGCTAGCTCACCTTTATCAATTCAAATTCTATAGGTTGTATAACTCTTCCCTAGCTCCAATCAAATTTCCAATTGTAAATATCTATAACTTTCCAATCAAGCTTTTAATCAAAATTGTTGATCTCAAATCTTATTCTTTACAAAACTAGTGGGATTTGAAAGCTACGTAATTCACTATTAACTTTAACTAACGTTAATTTCGAACATTACATTTTTTCACAATAAATGCCTTAAATTCTACTTCAACAAATTTTAAATTTTTTTTACTTTAGGGATTTCATATTAAATTATTTCATAAGAAATCATAACTCATATTTATTTCAATTTAATCACTTCATATCTATTCATATGACCTTAAATTAACAATATTATACTTCCAAATTCCAAAGCTAATTACAATTATAATTAATCTATCAACAATTCTTAAAACTTTCATTACCTAAAAGCATATAAAGTCAAAACTTGATTCTTTATAGTTTAACCAAATTCAATATTAATTACTCAAATTTAATTTTGGAATAACTTTGGTATTTTTTTCTAAAATATTCACACTTCATTAAAACATTATTTCGTATGACTATTTTTTCGACATCATGTTATATAATTACAATCAATTTGCCATATAAGGATATATTATTTTATTTAATAATTAGCCAATATCAATCATCATTAAATAATACCAAATGTTTATATAAAAATTATATTTTTAAATTTATTTTGTTTTATAATTAATCAATTTCCAACACCATTTTAACTAATACATCTTATCTATAAATAATTTTTTTTTTGAAATTCATAGTTTTTTACTAACTATATTCATATCAGATTCATAAATGATTTCCAAAATTCTAAACCATTTATTAATGCATATCTTTAAGAGTTTATATCGAAAATCCTTTAATTTCCATTGAAAAATACATACATATTACAACTGAAAAATTCCACAAGTTTTAAAATAAAATATTTTCTTTAATTCAGATTCTTTCCAAAGATCAAATTTGACTCAGAAAAATAAACAGATAAAATACACCATTTAAACTTTACCTTTATAAATCATAAAATTTTCAAAAACTGTAAAGCAGGTGTAATATTTAAAAATAGTTGTTTTTCAAAGTGTAACCAAATAATTTATTTAAGAAATTCAAAAATATTTGTTATTGCTTGCTAAATTTCTTTAAAAAATTCCTTTATCAAAAGAAAAGTACATAGCAAAGTATTAGGGCAATAATGCGCCTTACATGAAGTTTTTTCCAAAAACAAAGGATTTAAAGTATTTACGTAAAATTTTCCTCTATTAAATTTTCTCATTTTGATAACTTAAAGTGAGGTTTATTATTTCAGCGTTTCTGACATACATCAACTTCTTTATTTTCTCAAAAATCCCAAACATTGCTATCTCTATATTTTTTAAGAAAAACGTTTCAGTTAATTTAAATACTTTTAATTTGAGTAGACATAACTTACAAAGGCCCAACTATAATTTAAAAAAATGGTTAAGTACCCTCATTACACCATATAAACATCAAATTATGTCATATGGACTTAAAGATACTGCTCTTCTTCCTATTCATTCCTAGTCCACAATTTACTCCACTGCTACTTAGCATATAAACCCTCTTCTACAAAATATTCTGTGGAGTAAATTGAATCAAACGTGATGAATATATTTACCACCCTAAATTGTTTAAATATCATCATTTATTCAACTCATAGTTGTTTACTTCAATAAGGGACAAGCCAACATCAACCTTTACAAGTCAAAATATACGAGGTGTGGCATAATAACATATGTATTACTATATATATATATATATATATATATATATATATTAAAAATTACAAATACGCTCTCTTATATGCCCTAATTTAGTAGGAATTGTCTAACCAAAGCTATGATGCCACATGTAATAACCCGTCATCTACAATGTCCCGACCATCCCTAAAAGTGGCATTAGCATCACGGACCTCGCACACAACAGATCATTTTGAGATATTGGACCAAGCCCTAACCCATTGTCGCCAAATATCAGTAGTACAACAGAGGACTATTTCCCCTATATGTGTACCCAAAACGTCCCAGTAGATCCCCCATATAACAAAATCTACTAAAATAAGATACCTTTTTGAAGTAGCTCAAAACAAAGGAAATAACATATCAAAACGTTCTTCGTCTCTCCATGATTTCGACGTTGCGAACCATGCTTGAAATAGAGGTTGTATACGAAATTTATAAATGTTTAAAGATATGAGCAATATAATAATTATCTAATTATTCAGTGTGTATTATTTTCGCTTGCCGCTACAATATCTATCTAAACATGAAACCGTGATCAGAAGCCCTGATCAACCACCTTCAAATGCTCCTCATGCCGCCTCAGCCTAGTACACCTAGATCCGACCACGTCTTTGGCCACCACTCACCAAGCTACTGCTAATGCACCAACCACAATTCCCTCCTCTCAACTTAGAAATTCCACCTCCATCCACCTTTACTTTTAGATCCATGCTGCCATTTGATGATCTAAGATGATCACAGACTGTCATGAGCACCATCACATCCTCTATCCACCTATACTACCTGATCATCGTATTATAGTTGTTTAACTATTGGATAGAAAAAAATGACCCACGTTTATCAAAGCTTCAGATGTGTTTTTTGATCAATCTGTAGACCAAATTGACGAATGAAACCATCAGTTGATTCATGTCATTGAGAATTATAATTTTGATATATAATATGTCTAGTTTGGGACACTTTTATATTTCACACTTTTTAAATTAGAAGGAGATTCTCTTTTGCAAATTACGATTGCTAAAAATTATATTTTTAATCTATAGCTATAGCGTACTAAATCCTATTAAGGTGTATATATAAAAAATTAATAATTAATTGCATCATTACGATTTGGTTTAAGATCACAATAGGTGAATTACTAGTCCTACCGATATACATACAAATATGATAAATTCCACTCACCGATTAGTCGTGCATCTTCCCCGACCTAAGGTGAATCCTCCTCCATATTCGCTATATAGAAATTTTCTCCTTTGAAAATACAAAATCTCTCGCTAGCTTCAATTTATTAGCATAGCTTTCTTCGAGATGATCGATTTCATATATCTATTCGTTTAGTCTGGATTTGATTTGGTGTATTTGGAATTGATTTTGTTTAGGAATAGATGAAGAAGAATAACATGTTTTAATTTCTATTTATAGGCTGAAGTAATTCAAATTTAGGCAAAAATCTTGTAATTAATATATTATGAAAATGCTACTGGGTTTGACTTCATCTTATTTCTAGCCTGTTAATTAAATTTAGAAAGTCATATATGTTTTCTTACTTGAAATGACATTCTGCACGTAATGGAATAGGCATCAAAGTCTAATTTCATCTACTGTGGAAAATTACTATTTTCCCTTTATGTTAAAATTACGATTTTACCCTTTTTAATTTAATTATATATTTTCATAAAATTACGGGGTGTTACACTCATCATCAGCCAAAGCCGATAAATGTGCAGAATATGACTCAAACTCCTCATATGAACAATCAAAGGATACCAACACATGGTCCAGTTGGCCAACCTCTATACCAATCAGCATATAAAAATCTAAAGGATCAATCCCAACTCAAAATCTGGGAAATGAAACGTATGTATAGTAGGGGACTAACTCCCAATAAGAGCCTCTACTACTAATTGCTGACACGTGCAAATGTAAATAACTATAGAAGATTACCTAAAGGTCATGCATATAGCCAAACCCTAATTGGCTTAGGTAATGTGTGAAAGTATTTAGTAATGCATCTATACCAACTATAGTGCATAGCTATGTGACTGGTATATATATATAATTATTTATTGTTAATGGTGAACTAAGAAAACCAATAAAAATTTGTAGTTTGTGATAGGCAGGTTTATCTAATAACTTTTTATTAAAAAATATACATGTAGCATCGCTAGCCCTGCACTCAATCGATGTTTCCTCATCGGGGGCAGTTTGTACCAGCATTAACGTCGGTCATAGAAGCATTTTAGAATGGTATGAGTTGTACCAGCATTAACGTCGGTCGTGTAACGAACAGTCTATATAGCAATTCTGATGGGTTGCGGCGGCATTTCGACGTATCGATGTATAAAAATGGAAAGTGAAAAGGGAAAGGTGAAAGTACAAAATGAGAGAAGTATTGGGAAAGCTTTTGATATAGGCATTGATGATTAGGCATCTGTTCAATAAGCACCTAAAGCTTAGGCACTTGTTGAAAATGTGCCTAATTGTCATCTAGAGACGGGCGCCTGTTTGACAAGCACCTGCTCTTAAAGCACTTGTTGAACAAGCGCCTAAAGACAAGGCACTTTTCAAATAAGCGCTTGGTTCCCAAAACTGTTGGGGAACCTAACACATAACATTTTGTAATGTAACAAATTGTAATTTTCCACCGCAAAATGGTTAGAGGTGCTCTTAACGCTTGATGTTAAATAATGACTATTAAATTCTGAATATCAATGTTTAATGTTTAATATTAAAATAGTTGTTTCTTTATATATATACACACACATAAAAGATCTGATTAAACTTTCATTCATTAAATTAAAATACAGTATCAATAACATTGCCCCTCCTTGGGTATAAATAAATAAAGATTTTCTATGTATGAAATAGTTTTAAATAATATAAATTAGGTAATCGAAAAATGAAATTGATAAAATAAAAGTAGAAATACAACTATTAATTTGACCATGTTAAATGCAAATAGTTATTTCAACAAACAAAATCTTAATATTTATTATCTTCTCTTTTAAACGTAACAAATAGAATGTAAAAGAGACCATCGCAATTTACTCAATTTTTTTAAAACCCAAGACTAAAAATTATGATGAGAAAGAGATGAAAATAATAATATCTCACATGTTTAATTGTACTAGAAGTTCTCAATACTTGTTGCTCAATTGTCAACGCTTTACAGCAAATATGCATTTTAACATTCTTATCACTTTTTTTACATTAGGAGATTCTTATTGCAAACAAACACACCCTTATATTTTCATAGGTAAAACAATGAAGTTTGAAACATATAGGACTTAGACATTATTGGTCCAAAAAAGGTATAACATCCCAACTCGAGTTAAAGAGAGTAGATCTGACTATAATCGGCATGTAAATAATAGAAAATACACAAATTTTATAGTGTTTGGTTAGTCTCTAACCTACGTCCATTTTAATCTTATTATGGAATGCTTTGTCACAAATACAATGATTTTATAGTTCAAATCACCTAAGAACAGTAAAAAGTATCCCCCTAGCGACAAACTGGAGCAGAGAAAGAAGATAAAAGCCTATTTTTAGGAGAATCACCTAAGTCATCAAATCATGAAATACCGGTTCAAACTTCAGGTCTGAGAAAGTACGAGGGAAGACGAGGTTCCTTGTACCATAAAATCATAATGGTACCAACATGAAATTGGTCGATACCAATAAGATCTGCTAGTTGCAAACCATATGATTTTCAATTTTCCATCTTGCATCTCCAATTCTTCAAGTTGAGAACTGTTGCCTTAGAAATCAAGTTGTTAGCGAGAGGCTCTAACACATGTAGTACTTGTCCATCTCTGCACAGCCTTTTAGAGTTTCCCAACAACTTCTTCAGAAATGGGCCCCAGGCCGAGCACTTTATCCAGTATCTTAACCATAGCTCTTGAGCTTCCCAAAGAGCATGAAAACATATTGGTACTAATCTAAATGGTGGTCGGTACCAACTACTTCATTTGTTATATTTGGCATTCTAACTTCTCGAAGCTTCTTCCAATGCCATCTAAAGCTTGTCTCTATATTTTCAACCATTTCGTCATATCCTAACAACTAGATTTGTTTGAAAGCTACTTGGCATTAAAGCTATACAATACTTGTTGTAATGGCCCGTATTTTCGTACCCTTTGAATCGACAATAAACCACACAAGTCCAACTCAAATTGCACGAATAAGCGGATCATTCAAGGTGGAAAGAAAATAAAGACAGAATAGAATCTCACACTAATGGAATAACATATATTATTTCAATAATAACTTTTACAACAAAAAATTTTAAAATACAATATCGGAGTCTAACCTAGATTCAGCCTGGAAAGTTATAAACCCCTATCCTTACAAATGCTGAAAACAACAAAACAAATGCAATAGATGTAGCAAATAATAGAATAAGTCCATACGATAATAAAGATCTCTTGCTCTCCTTTGAAAACTCCAACCATCTTCAACTAAACCTAAAACTACTCGGATCTGACTCGAGCATTAAAATACCCAGATCAGGCTTGATAAACCAGCGTGAGATACTCGAAATTTAAAATGATGATGTTATCAAAACCTACGAAAAAACGGTATCTCATAAGAACATGCCAATACACAAATACAGACGGGATTTTACCTTATGATAACCAAAACACTTTTATTACCAAAATAATTTGATATTATCTTTAATGACATTCCTTTGAAAACGCTTTCAAATAAGGTATCAATACTCGGACTAAGTCTAGGGTAATATATCTGGACTGGGTCAACGAAATATAAGATACCAGAAGGGGTAGCTGAAATGTTTACAAGTCATTACAGCTATTTTGGGAATACAATCAAAACCGTAAATCTTGTATTGGGATTGGATTTCCAACATGATAGGGAACTAGTGGTCTTTTCTCTGATCCACGCATAACAAACATAGTTCCTACGATGCCTTAATCGCTTTTCTCAAACTAGTCACTTGGAACTATACTTGCTATACTACCACTGATAACTAGTAGTTTCTTGCTTTTCTCAAGCTAACCACTTTATACAAATGAGACAATAAATGCCTTAAGGGACGTATCCTGCAAAGGGCCCAATGTATTGGACACCACCATACATACTCATTGATTCCCAATTTGTCTCTGTCAGACCATATAGTATCCCATTTCATCTTACGGGATGTGAGGCTAGTGAGCCTACGCTCAATTTCTTCAAAGCCATGCTTTTCATACAAAATCCCATTTTGATCATAACATGTTCCACTTTGAATGCCACATTATCATTCCACGTCGCATGACTTCTTTAGAATAAAATCTCCATAACGGGGAGACAACTACTATAAATAACTCTATAATGGGAGCGACCCAGAGCCTGTCAACAAGCAGTCCTCACACCATGAAGATCCTCGATTTTTAATAATCATCATCTTCAACATGTCTTCACATTCAAACATATACATTGGTTTGAAGTGGTTTTCGGATAAGAATCACCAAAATCCGACCCTGGTTTCTTCGAAGCCAATTATCGATATAAAAATGTTAAGTTCATACATGGATATCAATCATCAATCAATTACTTCATCTTTTACAAAATATCTTTCTTAGATATATTCTTTTCAATTTATTCCATTTCTTTTCAAATGTAAATGGAATCATTAAGCTTCATTCATCAAATCATTTAAAAAACCTTGCTTAAATCCTAGAATAATTCCAAATCATTTTCTCTTTTACTTAGAAAAACTTTTCTAAATCATTCTTTTAAATCTTAATCAAAGATTTCTTATATTCAAGTTATAACTTTTAACTCTGGGAAAATATTCCCAAATCATTTATTATATCTTAATCAAAGATTTATTTTATAACTTCAAATCATATTCTTGCGAATCGACGATTTTCATAACAGAGAACTACTGCCACCTTAGATATGGTAAATTTCACCTCTAGAGACTGGAGACAAGTAATCCTACATCATGAAGATCTTTGTCATCAATCGTTTATGTCTTTAATATATTTTATTTCAAAAAATAGCTTGAAGGGATTTTTGGATAGGAATCACCTAAATCCGATACTAGTTCTTTGAATAGGAATCACCAAAATCCGATCCCAGTTCCTTCGTACTAATCATCGAATAAAAGATGTTAAGTGGTTAATTACATTCAAGAATTTGTTTCTTTTCTTTTATCTTGGAAAAACTTAAACAAGATCTTTTAGAGCATTCGGGCTTTCCTTTCGATCTGTTCCACCCCTCGTCTAAAAGATAAAGCGAAGGCCGGGTAAGTTCAGGACACTGGTTGCTCCATTCCTAACCTTAGTTACACACCTTGTTTTACCGTTTAGCTCTCATAGGCAGGACAAATGCACTAGTCGTTTCCACATACTCAGTTAATAGCTTTATTTTGGAATTGATTATAAGATTCCAAATTATCTTTTAAACTCCTAATTTTTCTTATAAAAACATTTATAATTGATTCTAGGAAATATCGTTAAGTTTAAACTCATATTCAAAAGGTTATAGATTCACAGCATAAAAGTGCTACGGAAAGTGCTATATAAGCTTATTTGATTTAACAACTTTTTAATTTTTTTCCATTCAAAATCTCTTTTGAAACATTTTAATAGATTTAACAAATTTATTTCATATTTTTAATCAGTTAGAAATATCATTTATAAAGAAATCCCTATTTGGATTCCGAACTGCAAAACCACGATGTTTTTAGAAAATTGTTTTGGACATATTTAAAAATATAAAAGATGAAATCTTGATTTTCTTTCTTTATTTCTTTAAACATATTTAAATGCTTATAAAACATTTCTAACTCATTTTAAAACTATTTCCAAAAGGTTTAAGCATTCCATATATACCATTTCATTTTCAAAAGGAAAATGATTTCCCTTGTGCTTATCGACATGTATTAACGTGACTTGGTAAAACAATTTAATAATCATGTCAAACAATCAATACTTGATGATCAAAGCATATATAAGCATAAATACTAATCATAACACATCATCAAACAAGTATATATATAAATATATATTAAATAGAGTTTTTCACCATAAACCAAAGCGATAAACTTCCTACCAACATTCTAATCAACCAACACTTCACTAACTACTTCCTACTCCATTGAACACTAGCAAAAATCACCCTATCTCTTCCAATAGCTTGTTTAAAACTTGAGATGGAGGTTGGGCAAAAGGATAGAGAAGAAACGGGAGAGCTTTGAACTTGAATTCCCAAGATTTAGATCTGAAAAGTAGGTTATCTTGTATCTGATTTTAGGTCCTCTAAATCTCAAAATTTAGAAAAGTTTTTAACTAAAAAGTTGTTGAAAATTCTTTTCTCTTGAATTTGAAAAAACAAATCATTTGAATCCAAGTATTTTTTAGGAAGATATGATAGAATGTAGAAGAGGTATTGTGAGATTGACAAAAACGAAGCCCAAAAATGCACTTGAAAGAATTAAGTTCAGGTATAGCAAACCTCAAGATTGGAAAAAGTGCTCAACGTAAAAGTTGTGTCCACTAGAAAAATACATATTTTGAAAAAAAAAATTTTGTATTTTGGTTCTGGTTTGAAGAAGTTATAGCCAAGAGAAGAAGAGCTTAAATATGGAGAAAAGATGAGTTTGATTTGAAGAGAATGAACATTGATTTCTTTTAAATATCATGTAAATATTTTGACATTATTTCTTTTTAGTTTTTTTATATGGCATGGAAGCCATTAAAGAGGAAAGGAAGATGGTGAAGAAGCTTGAGAAAACAACGAGAAGAAATGTGAATGAAAGTGAACAAGGAGGTGGGCATTTATAGAAAAAGAAAAAAAGTGGTAATTTAACAAAATAACCTCTTACCAAATTACCAAACTAACCTTACTTAAACCTAAAGCAAACTCCAATTTTTCAACACTTAACATCATCCTTTCACTTCTTACTTTATGTCTTAATCTCTTAAGAAATAAGCTAAGTAAAATAATAATTATGCTGGTTTTGATATGATATTGATTTGATGTTTACTTTTTCTTACTTTTGTTAATTCTTACTTACTATTACTAATGACTTCTAGAAGTTTTCTAATTATATTTATTAAAAGTAAACTGGTTTAGTTATTAAAATGGTAATGTATATGTTAAAGCATGTTAACAAAAGTGCGACAACGTTGCGATAAACTTTTAATCGACAAAACGTTGATTTTTGATAAAATGTTTTACGGTCACATTTTGACGTTTTAGTTAAACTATTTATTAATGTAAACCAAATTTAAAAATAAAATGTTATATTTCTATTTAAAAATACAAACACTCGTAAATAAATTAAAATAATTTATTTAACCATTGAAATTTACTTTTAAGAAATCGACATTTTGTCACTTTTATTGATATAGGCAAATATTGCTATTTTTGTGTATACTTCTCTTTCCAAATCCTATCTTGTAACGACCCGTATTCTACGTGTCGATAAATCGTAGAATTTCTAGGTCGTTAGTGTTGTTTAAGTCGTCCTTAGCCTAAGTCGTGTGGGGTTCTTAAGTCGTAAACGACTTATGGGTAGCTTGGGTCGTGAGGAAGATAGGTCGGGTGTAGCAACTTGCAGTAGTTGGCGACTTAAGTATGTTGACAGAGTTAAGGTAGTGACCGACCTATATGATGACCAACCTATAGTGCTTGACCGACTTAAGGAAGATACCGGGTTAAGAAGTGGACGAGCTAGCGAGTTAGCGAGTTAGTAAGGTTATAAGAGTTAACGAGTCATCTCGTTACGACTTAGTGGTTTGGGATGAGTTAACGACCTAAGAGTTGCGAGTTAAGAGAAGCAGTGACCTACGGGTTAGTGGGATAGTGGAGACAGCGTGTTACCAAGCTAAGGAGGTTAACGGTTAGTTTGTGAGCGACTCAGTATAAGGCTTAAGTCGTTAGCGACTTAGTTAGGTCGCAGGGTCATCTGGGCCGTTGGATCCGTTAGGTCGTGAGCCTATTAGCGTTAGGTCGTGACATTGACAAGTCGTTTCCCAGTTGAGTCATTGGGTTCGATAAGTCGTAAGCCGTTGAGTTGTAGCTCGTGTATGAGTTAGGCCGCGCATAGGATAAGTCGTTTGGTTCTGTGTGTGTTAGGTTGTAGTACCTGTTGAGTCATGGGAATGGCTTAGTCGTATGTCGCTAGGTTGTTGAGTCGTATACGAGTTAAGGATAGGTTGGCTGGGCTCGATGAGTCGTATATCGTGTTGTTTGATGAGTCGTGGATGACTCATGGGATAAGTCGTGACCGACTTAAGGGGCGACGACTCATGGGGTTTCCAGCCTATAAATAGAGGGCTTTGGTTCACTTTTTGGCACCGGATTTCGAAGCGACGAAGTGCTACCATTTTGAGAGCTCGACTACAATATTTCTTCATCTCCTTTTCTCCATTCCAATCTAGTTCTAACATCCATCCAAGATCGAAGATCAAGATCGAAGATCCAAGAGCCAAAGTTGAAGATCTTCATCCAACCAAGCTAGATTTCATCGTTTCAAGCGGGATTTCGACGAATCAAGCTTGAATCTTCGCTGTCCAGATCTGAAGTTGATAGTTTTTGAAGTGTTTGGGTGATTTGGTGAGTGGTGGTTATATCTCACGCGGACCCAAAGGAGTATATTGGATTGGTGGTTTGTTGAAGTGTTGTAGATAGTGATTTTATGCATATTTCTTTAGATCCAAGTGTAGATCCATTACTTATGAAGATGTTTACTTATGCAAGTTCATTTACCAAGTTGTAGAGATAAAAACCCATGATTTATATTTGTTAGATCTATGCTAAAAACCCATGATTCATGTATGTTATATCTATGCTCATTTATTTACGAAATTGCCATTGTAGTTATAAATGCCTACTTAGACCATACTTGATTACTTGATTGCTTAAGCTAATGATTGATTTGATTGATTGCTATGTATGTTAGTTGATTGATAGTTAGATCTTGACAAGATGGTCGAAGATGATTCAAAAGCTAAGTGGAAAGGCTCTTGAATGGTGAAAGCTGCTTGTGGCATATGAAGCGGATGTTGAAGCTCATATGTATGGATTAGATGATGTTGAGATGGACTTTACCATAATGCGAGGAGGCAAAGCATGGTATTGAGATGGACTTTGCCATGATGCGAGGAGGCAAAGCATGATGATGAGATGGGACGGGTCATGATGACGTTCCAAGCACGGGCTGCGACGACGTGCGAAGCTTTGTTGATAACTCGGTGATGCGATCCGGGTTGATGATAATGGTTAGCTTGAGAGGCGCTTGAGCTAGTATGAAAATAGTCGTCAAGGAGGATGACTAGGAGGCTGAGATCTCATCGTTGTTGAAGGTTCTAGCATGCTCAAAGCAAGAGTACGTTGGAACGGGCTGCGACGACGTTCCAAGCACGGGCTGCGACGACGTGCTAGTACTCTGGGTAGTTGCGATAATTCCTAGGCACGGGTAGCGACGACGTGCGGAGTTATGTCTAGAACCGGGGTTACCATTAGCCCTTGACAGGTGGTCATTCAACTAACGGTGAAATCAAGGCAATGATAACAGTGATAGCCGGAGTCATGGATGTTTGGACGTTTGGTTGTATCATCATTCGGTCTCAAGAGCGGTGTTTTCTGGGTGCTTATCTGATCTTGGTTTAGGCCTTGGGGGTTTGTATTTGGAAAACATCGACCTTGACTCGAGTGATTATTGCTTTACTTTAATTGCCTGCTATGTTATACTTGCTTCTCCTTATTGTGTGTCTGGGGGCTATCACTGTAGAAAGAGGTGGAGTGGGATGGTTTGGTTCCTATTCCTTTTATCCCTTATACTCTTTTGGTATGATTGATAGTTGATTTACTGCTCACTAAGACTTTGTCTGACTCAAGGTTTTATGTCTCCTCTTATTACCTTGGGCTGTTCATCCATGTTGGGATGGGCAGACTAGGTAGCAGGTGACAGGTGCTGTTCTTGGAGATCTACACTGATGATGACGAAGACGAGCAGGAGGCTTTTGCATATTATTTCTTATTATTATGTACTGGGTGTTCCGCTGCTGTATTTGTTTGAGTGTTTTGTAGTGAGGCTTTGATGTATGGATGGTTTATATGTTTGTATAAAACTACTATGATGCTTATATGATGGTGTTCTGTTCTATGGTGCTTCACTATATTATATTACTCTATTGTATTTTATCCATGCGCTGTGAGTTGTACGATAGATTCTGCGATGTTTATTCTACCTTGACGGTCAACCATGGCTGTCTGGCACACCTTCAGCGCACCATTCCCTTGTTTCCATGCGGGAGTCATGGGCGGTCGTCACATTTGGTATCAGAGCTTTGGTTAATCGATTTTGGCCAACGCTCACTGACGTAACTACGTATGAGAGACGTAATTGTATTTTGATGGATGATTACTATATATATATTATAGTAGCTTAGAAGGATTTGAACTCCTTATGTAGTTTTTTCTTAAGGTGTTCTAATCATTCTTTATACAGATATTAAGGATGAGTCGAAGTGAGAGACAAGCTGCGAGGGAAAGCCGTGCTGCTAGGGAAGCTTTTGATTATGTTCCTATGTTTGAGGCCATGATGACTTCGATCATGAGGAGGATACCAGCTTCAGGACCGTCAGTAGATGTTGGAGTTCAAGTTCAAGCTCCAAGACCAGTGGATTTGGCTAAGTTGTGTAAAGACTATACTTCTCTTGGAGGAAAGGTTTTCTTGGGAACGGAATCGACTATTGAAGTGCAGAGATGGATTGATACTTGTAGAAGGATTTTTGGTGATTTGGGAATCGAGGATGCAACTAAGAGGAAGTTTGCATCAAGGCAGCTTCAAGGAAGAGCTTCGGATTGGTGGAATTCTATCACCATTGATACTCCGGAGGAGGAGATTACTTGGGAGCAATTCCAAGTCAGATTTGAAGCTAAGTTCATCTCTACGGCTCAGAAATCTTTCTTGTTTAAGAAGTTTGTGGAGCTCAAGCAAGGTGGGAGATCGGTTCTTGAGTATGTTTCTGAGTTTGAGGCTTTATCCAAGTATGCCAGATCGTATATTGATTCTCCCTACCAGAAGAACGAGAAGTTTGTGACCGGTTTGGACGCTTATCTTGGGAGGCAGTTGGTGGATCACTTAGACGATCCGTTTGAGAAGCTTGTGGAAAAAGCTCTCAGGCATGAGAGTTTGTTTCCTAGGGAGAGTTCTGTTGTTGCTGTGACCAAGGAAGAGTCTAAACCACAGCAGGGTGGAAATAAGAAGAGGAAGCAACAGCAACAGAAGGGTAAGGATGGCCAGAAGAAGCCGAAGGGCGAAGTGACTTGCTACAATTGCCAGCAGAAGGGCCATCTTTCCAAGAATTGTAAGAATCCTGGGGCACCGGCGAAGTGCCACAACTGTGATAAGCCAGGGCATTTCAGGAGGGATTGTCCGGAACCAAGGTGGGATAGGCAGATTGTGCAAGCTTATGCTATGGGAGCTGTGCCGTCGTCTTCAAAAGCTCCTACTGCTGAAGAGAAGGGGAAGAGTGTGGTGGTTCAAGGTACTCTTTCCATTTGTGGTGTTCCAGTTAGAGTGTTGTTTGATACCGGAGCGTCGCATTCTTTTGTTTGTGATGATTTGGTAGGCCGGTTAGGTTTGAAATCGGATATTGTTGATAGGCCATTGGTTGTGACAAATCCAGTTGGGGGTTCGTCATGTCTGTGTATGATATGCCATGGTCTAGTTGTGTCGAGTCATGATTGGTCGTTTGTTTGTGATTGCTTTGTTCTGAACTTTGCGGGGTTCGGAATTATTTTGGGTATGGACTGGCTTAGGAAGTATGCGGCAAGGATTGATTGTGAGAGGCTGGAGGTGACAGTCGGGAATGTGGAAGGGTGAAAGGTTGTGATACGATGTAAGCATGAAGAAGGCGTCTTCATGAGCTTCATGTATTCGCTGGTTGTTCCACGGGATGGACTGTCATCGGTGCCTATTGTGAATGGATTTGAGGATGTCTTTGACGATGTCAAAGGGTTACCGCCGCATAGGGAGATCGAGTTTCGTATCGATCTAGTTGAGGGAGCCAGACCTGTTGTGATGCCTCTTAGGCGGATGGCGCCTAGGGAACAGCAAGAGTTGAAGGTGCAAGTTGATGACCTTTTACGGAAAGGATTCATTCGGCGTAGTGTGTCCGAATGGGGTGCACCAGTTGTGTTTGCAACCAAAGAGGATGGATCGTTGAGGTTGTGTGTGGATTATCGTGAGCTGAATAAGGTGACTAAGAAGAACAAGTATCCATTGCCGAGAATAGATGACTAGTTTGATCAGCTTCACGAGGCTAAAGTGTTCTCTCAGATGGATTTGGCAACGGGATTTCACCAGTTGAGAGTGGCTAAGGATAGTGTGCCGAAGACTGCTTTTAGGACACCATTCGGTTTTTATGAGTGGCTGGTAATGCCATTTGGATTGACCAATGCACCAGCATATTTTGTGGATCTTATGAATAGAGTGTTCAGAGATCAGTTGAACAAGTTCGTACTTGTGTTCGTGGATGATATTTTGGTTTACTCCAGAAATGAAGAAGAGCACAAGACACACATACGTATTGTTTTGGAAATCTTGCGGAAACATCAGCTGAAGGCTAAGTTTTCGAAATGTCACTTCTGGAGGAGTGAAGTGAGATTCTTAGGCCATGTTATTTCTGGAAATGGGATAGCGGTTGATCCCGCTAAGGTGGCAGCGATCCAGGATTGGGTTAGACCTAAGAATGCATCCGATGTGAGAAGTTTCCTTGGATTAGCAGGATATTATCGTCGGTTTATCAAAGACTTTTCCAAGATAGCTGCACCATTGACAGGATTGACGAAAAAGAATCAAGTGTTTAGATGGGATGATAAGTGTGAGCAAGCTTTCGTAATCCTGAAAGAGCGACTGACAAGTGCTCCTGTTTTGACCATTCCTAGTGGGAATGATGAGATGGTGGTTTACACCGATGCATGTGGTACTGGACTTGGAGCAGTGCTAATGCAGAAAGATAAAGTTGTTGCGTATGCTAGTCGACAACTGAAGCCGCATGAAAGGAATTATCTGACACATGATTTGGAGTTAGCGGCGATTGTATTTGCTTTGAAGATGTGGAGACATTATCTTTTGGGAGTTCGATTCGAGTTGTTTACGGATCATAAGTCGTTGAAGTATATGTTTTCCCAAAAGGATTTGAATCTCCGGCAGCAACGGTGGCTAGAGTTCTTAGCATCGTATGATTTTGGTATAGCCTATACTCCGGGAAAAGGTAACGCAGTGGCTGACGCGTTGAGTCGAAGACATGCAGGACTAGGAGCCATGTTTTCGAAGTGGATGAGTCTTGAGTATTTGTTTGGATTTGATTTCAGGCCTAGATGTGAGTTGGAACCTGAGATGTTGGCAAACTTATCGATAAGGCCTACTCTTGTGGAGAGAATTGGCGAGAGCCAAAAGCGAGACGATAAGCTTGTCAAGATTATCCGAGATTTGGAATCTGGATTGAATCCAAAAAAGGATAAAGGATTTGAAGTCGATCGAGAGGGTTGGCTTCGAAAGCAAGGACGACTAGTTGTTCCCGATGTAGATGGATTGAGAGATGAAGTTCTTAGGGAAAGTCATCACTCGAAGTTGACAATTCATCCAGGTGGAAACAAGATGTATCGGATATGAAGAGAACCTACTACTGGGAAGGTATGAAGAAGGATGTTGGAAATTTTATTTCCAAATGTATGAACTGCCAGTTGGTAAAAGCCGAGCAGAAGAAGCCCAGTGGATTGCTTCAGCCATTAGAGGTTCCTACATGGAAGTGGGAGCAAGTGTCGATGGATTTTATCGATGGTCTACCTAGAACCAGGACGGGGAATGAAGGGATTTGGGTCATCGTAGATCGTTTGACCAAGAGTGCAAGATTCATTCCTGTTCGATCAACTAGGACTGCATCGAAGTTGGCTGAGTTGTATGTTAAGTGGATAGTTCGATTCCATGGTGTTCCGAAGAATATAGTGAGCGACCGAGATCCTTTGTTCACTAGTGGATTTTGGAAGAGCTTCTAGGAGGTTTTGGGAACTGAGTTGTGTTTGAGTACAGCTTATCACCCTCAAACAGATGGTCAGACTGAGAGAGTCAACCGAGTTTTGGAAGATCTTCTCAGAGCCTGTGTTTTGGATTTCGGAGGATCATGGGAAGATCACCTTCATTTGGTGGAATTTGCATATAATAACAGTTATCAGTCAAGTATTGGTATGGCACCATATGAAGCACTGTATGGAAGACCGTGTAACTCTCCGACATGTTGGTTGGAAACTGGAGAAAAACTGATACTTGGGCCGGAGATGATTCAACAGACTTCGGATTGTATAAAGATCATTCGGCAACGAATGAAGGCAGCCCAAGATCGTCAGAAAAGTTATGCCAATAATCGTCGTAAGGATTTGGAATTCGACGTAGGTGATATGGTTTTTGTAAAGATTTCTCCTCTGAAGAATGTTATTCGATTTGGAAAGAAAGGAAAGTTAACTCCGAGATTTGTTGGACCATTCCCGATTATCGAGCGAATTGGAAAGCTCGCCTATAGGTTGAAGTTACCGGAAAAGATGGCGGGCATGCACAATGTTTTTCATATATCATATCTACGGAAGTATGTGCACGACCCAACTACGGTGGTTTCTGCAGATAACTGTGAAGATTTAGAGGTTGATCCAGTGGTTACGAGACCTCGTAAGCCGCTTCGTGTTGTGGAAACCGACACGAAACAGCTTAGGAGGAAGACGGTTACGTTGCTCAAGATACAATGGAGTGATGATGTTAACGACTGTACGTGGGAGGAGGAAGAGAGGATGAAGGCAGCTCATCCTGGACTCTTCAAGGTATGGCCCTAAGGTGTCGTGACATCTCATGAATTTGTAACTTGTTCTAATCTTAGAATTCTGCATGCTAGGCTAGAAATTGGATGCATGGTTTGTTGATTGCTATGGATGGTAGGCATGCAGAATAGTTTTGATTGTTCTTGTTTGTTTGGAATTTCGGGGGCGAAATTCCTAAGGGGGAGAGAATGTAACGAACCGTATTCTACGTGTCGATAAATCGTAGAATTTCTAGGTCGTTAGTGTTGTTTAAGTCGTCCTTAGCCTAAGTCGTGTGGGGTTCTTAAGTCGTAAACGACTTATGGGTAGCTTGGGTCGTGAGGAAGATAGGTCGGGTGTAGCAACTTGCAGTAGTTGGCGACTTAAGTATGTTGACAGAGTTAAGGTAGTGACCGACCTATAGGATGACCAACCTATAGTGCTTGACCGACTTAAGGAAGATACCGGGTTAAGAAGTGGACGAGCTAGCGAGTTAGCGAGTTAGTAAGGTTATAAGAGTTAACGAGTCATCTTGTTACGACTTAGTGGTTTGGGATGAGTTAACGACCTAAGAGTTGCGAGTTAAGAGAAGCAGTGACCTACGGGTTAGTGGGATAGTGGAGACAGCGTGTTACCAAGCTAAGGTGGTTAACGGGTTAGTTTGTGAGCGACTCAGTATAAGGCTTAAGTCGTTAGCGACTTAGTTCGGTCGCAGGGTCATCTGGGCCGTTGGATCCGTTAGGTCGTGAGCCTATTAGCGTTAGGTCGTGACATTGATAAGTCGTTTCCCAGTTGAGTCGTTGGGTTCGATAAGTCGTAAGCCGTTGAGTCGTAGCTCGTGTATGAGTTAGGCCGCGCGTAGGATAAGTCGTTTGGTTCTATGTGTGTTAGGTTGTAGTACCTGTTGAGTCGTGGGAATGGCTGAGTCGTATGTCGCTAGGTTGTTGAGTCGTATACGAGTTAAGGATAGGTTGGCTGGGCTCGATGAGTCGTATATCGTGTTGTTTGATGAGTCGTGGATGACTCATGGGATAAGTCGTGACCGACTTAAGGGGCGACGACTCATGGGGTTTCCAGCCTATAAATAGAGGGCTTTGGTTCACTTTTTGGCACCGGATTTCGAAGCGACGAAGTGCTGCCATTTTGAGAGCTCGACTACAACATTTCTTCATCTCCTTTTCTCCATTCCAATCTAGTTCTAACATCCATCCAAGATCGAAGATCAAGATCGAAGATCCAAGAGCCAAAGTTGAAGATCTTCATCCAACCAAGCTAGATTTCATCGTTTCAAGCGGGATTTCGACGAATCAAGCTTGAATCTTCGCTGTCCAGATCTGAAGTTGATAGTTTTTGAAGTGTTTGGGTGATTTGGTGAGTGGTGGTTATCTCTCACGCGGACCCAAAGGAGTATATTGGATTGGTGGTTTGTTGAAGTGTTGTAGATAGTGATTTTATGCATATTTCTTTAGATCCAAGTGTAGATCCATTACTTATGAAGATGTTTACTTATGCAAGTTCATTTACCAAGTTGTAGAGATAAAAACCCATGATTTATATTTGTTAGATCTATGCTAAAAACCCATGATTCATGTATGTTATATCTATGCTCATTTATTTACGAAATTGCCATTGTAGTTATAAATGCCTACTTAGATCATACTTGATTACTTGATTGCTTAAGCTAATGATTGATTTGATTGATTTCTATGTATGTTAGTTGATTGATAGTTAGATCTTGACAAGATGGTCGAAGATGATTCAAAAGCTAAGTGGAAAGGCTCTTGAATGGTGAAAGCTGCTTGTGGCATATGAAGCGGATGTTGAAGCTCATATGTATGGATTAGATGATGTTGAGATGGACTTTACCATAATGCGAGGAGGCAAAGCATGGTATTGAGATGGACTTTGCCATGATGCGAGGAGGCAAAGCATGATGATGAGATGGGACGGGTCATGATGACGTTCCAAGCACGGGCTGCGACGACGTGCGAAGCTATGTTGATAACTCGGTGATGCGATCCGGGTTGATGATAATGGTTAGCTTGAGAGGAGCTTGAGCTAGTATGAAAATAGTCGTCAAGGAGGATGACTAGGAGGCTGAGATCTCATCGTTGTTGAAGGTTCTAGCATGCTCAAAGCAAGAGTACGTTGGAACGGGCTGCAACGACGTTCCAAGCATGGGCTGCGACGACGTGCTAGTACTCTGGGTAGTTGCGATAATTCCTAGGCACGGGCTGCGACGACGTGCGGAGTTATGTCTAGAACCGGGGTTACCATTAGCCCTTGACAGGTGGTCATTCAACTAACGGTGAAATCAAGGCAATGATAACAGTGATAGCCGGAGTAATGGATGTTTGGACGTTTGGTTGTATCATCATTCGGTCTCAAGAGCGGTGTTTTCTGGGTGCTTATCTGATCTTGATTTAGGCCTTGGGGGTTTGTATATGGAAAACATCGACCTTGACTCGAGTGATTATTGCTTTACTTTAATTGCCTGCTATGTTATACTTGCTTCTCCTTAGTGTGTGTCTGGGGGCTATCACTGTAGAAAGAAGTGGAGTGGGATGGTTTGGTTCCTATTCCTTTTATCCCTTATACTCTTTTGGTATGTTTGATAGTTGATTTACTGCTCACCAAGACTTTGTCTGACTCAAGGTTTTATGTCTCCTCTTATTACCTTGGGCTGTTCATCTATGTTGGGATAGGCAGACTAGGTAGCAGGTGACAGGTGCTGTTCTTGGAGATCTACGCTGATGATGACGAAGACGAGCAGGAGGCTTTTGCATATTATTTCTTATTATTATGTACTGTGTGTTCCGCTGCTGTATTTGTTTGAGTGTTTTGTAGTGAGGCTTTGATGTATGGATGGTTCATATGTTTGTATAAAACTACTATGATGCTTATATGATGGTGTTCTGTTCTATGGTGCTTCACTATATTATATTACTCTATTGTATTTTATCCATGCGCTGTGAGTTGTACGATAGATTCTGCGATGTTTATTCTACCTTGACGGTCAACAATGGCTGCCTGGCACACCTTCAGCGCACCATTCCCTTGTTTCCGTGCGGGAGTCATGGGCGGTCGTCACATATCTAATATTATTTGAATCATATAACCTTACCTATTTTATATGTAAAATCACTTTAAGTATTATATTTTAAAGTTTTCAAATTCTAGATCGTTACATTCTCCCCTACTTCAAAGAATTTCGTCCTCGAAATTAGACAAAACAAAAGTTTACCTAAAACATTTATCTTTAAAATTAATTCCATATAATATACACAGATTATCTGTATGAAATATCTTATTCGATCTCTTATTCGAATACACAACTTAATTAAGGCTCTTTGCTTAGAAAGCTTTACTTTCCTTGCGTAGCTGTCAACTATTATAGAAAACTCAAGCACCTAACCAAAAATCTTCTTTTGTTGTAATTTACTATTATATCAAATTCATAACTTATAAAACATATTTCTTATTTAGTAATATTGTTAATTTTCTAGTTTGAAAAACAAATTTAAAACCACCCGTATTTAAATCCTCAAACTCTTAAAAAAAAATTCTTTACAAATCAGATTTATAAGTTATCCTTATCTTATTTCGTTTACTCAAAATATTTCAATTTTTTACCAAAAGTTTTCATAAATTTCTTAGCTCTGAGTTAGGTATGATTCGAAAATTTTCGACTGTCGAAATCGTCGAGAATCCCGCTTTATCTTATCAATTAGCAATTCTAAATTTATTTTTGGTTTAAACACTTTTATAAATATTACTAATTAATTTATCAGTTAATGATTCACACTATCCATACAACTTAAGAAAATTATATAGATCGAGTAACTTTGAAACAATGCCAAGGAATTGGGTACTACTAATAGTATCATACATCCTCTTAATAAGAAGATTAATACTTTAGAGAAGTGCTTACCATCTGAACACATCACTTGCCCAATTTTAGTTTATTTTTGAGCCAATCAAATTAGTTATCACAAAATACCTCTTTTTATTTGAAATAATACCATTTTCAAAATCCTTTAGAGATTACTTTATAAAACCTATTTTATAAATTCATTTTATCCTGTATTAATTAACTTCATTTAAATTTCCACAACTCTTTAAATTACTCGAATTTAAATTCTAATTCCTTTTATATTTATCTTTTTACACAATCATTTTCTATGATTTAGATAAATTTTTATGTTATATGTTCATTCCTTAAACAAATCTTATTACAAACACCTTATAGTCAAATCGTGAAACTTAATTCACAAGGTATTTGTACTTAAACTTTTAAATCAAACAATTGATCAATTTATGATAGTAACTTAACACTCTCATTTCTTAATATATTATTTTGGAATAATTATTAAAAATCTTAATTACCTTATTAGATGTCTTACTCATCGATTATCTTTACAAAACATCTTATAGTCAAACTGTGAAATTCTAATCATAAGATGTTCATATTTAAATTCACTAATCCAGATTTCTAACGACATAACTTTTCAAAATATATACTTTATATTCAAAATATAATCCTAGGTAAAATTATTTCATTTACCAATTTTTTCAAAATCAATGTGTCGGTTCGCCTTGTTCAAGTGTTTAGGAATCCCTATCGATTACATGGAGCTCTCATGCATCGTCCGGAATCCATATACCCTAAGTAGATTAATCAACACAAAACATTTTTATATCCAATAACAAATATGCGCTCATATATAATACACTCAAACTCATTCTAGGATGTTACTAAACCTATCTCTAATGAGTCACTCATCCTAGGGTATTAATAAGCCTATCTCTGATGAGTCTTTACCCTAACAAAGCTAAGGTTCACGCTTAACCTTCAGCTCTAATACCAAATGTAATGGCCTGTTTTTCCATACCCTTTGAATCGACAATAAACCACACATGTCCAACTCAAATTGCACGAATAAGCGGATCATTAAGGGTAGAAAGAAATTAAAACAGAACAGAATCTCACACGAATGGAATAACATATATTATTTCAATAATAATCTTTACAGTGGAAAATTTTAAAATATAATATCAAAGTATAACCTAGATTCAGCCTGGACAGTTATAAACCCATGTCCTTACAAATTCTGAAAACAACAAAACAAATGCAATAGATGTAACCGATAATAGAATATGTCCATATGATGAAGATCTCCAGCTCTCCTCTGAAAACTCCAACCGTCTTCAGCAAAACCTAAAACTACTCAGATCTGACCCGAGTATTCAAAATACCTAGATCGGGCTTGATAAACCAGCATGAGATACTCAAAATTTAAAATGATGATGTTATCAAAACCTTTGAAAAGAAGGGTATCTCATAAGACCATGTCCACACATAAATACGGATGGGTTTTTACCTTATCATAACCAAAACACTTTTATTACCAAAATAATTTGATATTATCTTTAACGACATTCCTTTGAAAATACTTTCTAATAAACTTATTCAAATAAGGTATTAATACCCGGAATAAGTCTAATATATCCACACTGGGTCAACGATATATACCAAAAAGAATATAAGATACCAGAAGGGTTAGCTGAAATGTTTGCAAGTCATTACAGCTATTTTGGGAATACAATCAAAACCATAAATCTCGTATTGGGATTGGATTTCCAACATGGTAGGGAACTAGTGGCCTTTTCTCCAATCCACGCATAACAAACATAGTTACCACGGTGCCTTAATCGCTATTCTCGAACTAGTCACTTGGAACTGTACTTGCTATACTACCACTGATAACCGGTAGTTCCCTGCTTTTCTCAAGCTAACCACTTTATCCAAATAGGGCAATAAATGCCCTGAGGGACGTATCCCTCGAAGGGCCTAACGTATTGGAGACCACCATGCAAACTCACTGATTCAGCCTTTGTCAGACCATAGAGTATCTTATATCATCTTCCGAGATGTGGGGCTAGTGAGGCTACACTCAATTTCTTTAAAGCCACACTTTTCATACAAAACCACGCTTTGATCATAACAGGTTCCAATTTGAATGCCACAATATCATTCCACGTCACATGACTGGTTTAGAATAAAATCTCCACAACGGTGAGACTATTGTTATAAATAACTCTATAGTGGGAGCGACCTAGAGCATGTCAACAAGCAATCCTCACACTATGAAAATCCTCGGTCTTCAATAATCATCATCTTTAACATGTCTTCACTTTCGAACATATACATTAGTTCGAAGTGGTTTTCGGAAAGGAACCGCCCAAATCTGACCCCGGTTCCTTCGAAGCCCATTATCGATTTAAAAATGTTAAGTTCATACGTGGATATCAATCATCAATCAATTACTTCATCTTTTATAAAATATCTTTCTTAGATATGTTCTTTTCAATTTACTCCATTTCTTTTCAAATGTATATGGAATCATTAAGCCTCATTTATCAAATCATTTGGTTTATTTAAACCTTTATTAAATCCTGGAATAATTTCGAATCATTTTCACTTTTACTTAGGAAAACTTTCTCAAATCATTCTTTTAAATCTTAATCGAAGATTTCTTATATTCAGGTTATAACTTTTAACTTAGGGAAAATATTCACAAATCATTTATTAAATCTTAATCAAATATTTGTTTCTTAGCTTCAAATCATATTTTTGCAAATCGATGATTTTCATAATAAAGCACTACTGCCACCTTAGATATGGTAAATTTCACCACCAGAGACTAGTGACAAGTAATCCTACGTCATGAAGAAGTAATCATACATCATGAAGATCTTTGTCATCAATGATCATTGTCTTCAATATATTTTATTTTGAAAATTAGTTTGAAGGGATTTTCAAATAGGAATCACCCAAATCCGATCCCGGTTCTTCGGATAGGAATCACCTAAATTCGATCCTGGTTCCTTCGTACTAACCATCGAATAAAAGATGTTAAGTGGTTAATTAACATTCAAAGAATTTGTTTCTTTTCTTTTATCTTGGAAAAACTTAAACATGACCTTTTAGAGCATCCGAGCTTTCCTTTTGATCTGTTCCACCTCTCTCTAAAAGATAAAGTAAAGGCAAGGTAAATTCAGGGCACTGATTGCTCCATTACTAACCTTAGTTACACACCTTATTTTACCGTTTAGCTCTCACAAGCGGGACAAATGTACTAATCGCTTCTGCATAGTCGGTTATTAGATTTATTTTAGAATTTATCATTAGATTCCAAATCATCTTTCAAACTCTTAATTTTCCTCCTAAAAACATTCATAATTAATTCTAGGAAATAACGATACGTTTAAACTCATATTCAAAAGGTTATAGAACTCGCAGCATAAAAGTGCTACGGAAAGTGTTATATAAGCTTATTTGATTTAACAACTTTTTAATATTTGAAATTCATATTTTCCATTCCAAATCTATTTTGAACCATTTTAATAGCTTTATCAAATTTATTTCATATTATTAATCATTTAAAAATATCATTTATAAAGAAATCCCTTTTTGGATTCCGAATTACAAAACCACGATGTTTTTAGAAAATTGTTTTAGACATATTTAAAAATATACAACATAAAATCTTGATTTTCTTTCTTTATTTCTTTAAACATATTTAAATGGTTATAAAACATTTCTAACTCACTTTAAAACTATTTCCAAAAGGTTTAAGCATTCCATATATATCATTTCATTTTCGAAAGGAAAGTTATCGACGTGTATTAACTTGACTTGGTAAAAAAAAATTAACAATCATATCAAACAATCAATACTTGATGATCAAATTATAAATAAGCATCCATAGTAAACATAACACATCATCAGACATGTATATATAAAAATATATATTAAATAGATTTTCTCACCACAAACCAAAGAGATAAACTTCCTACCAACATTCTAATCGACCAACACTTCACTAACTACTTCCTACTCCATTGAACACTAGCAAAAAGCACCCTCTCTCTTCCAATAGCTTGGTCGAGACTTGAGATGGAGGTTGGCCAAAATGATAGAGAAGAAGCGGTAGAGCTTTGAACTTGAATTCCTAAGATTTAGATCCGAAAAATAGGTTATCTTGTATCTGATTTTAGGTCCTCTAAATCTCAAAATTAAGGAAAAAATTTAACTAGAAAGTTGTTGAAAATTATTTTCTATTGATTTTTTAAAAATAAATTATTTGTATCCAAGTTGGTTTGAGGGAGATATGATAGAATGAAGAAGAGGTATTGTCTGATTGACAAAAATGAATCCCAAAAATGTACTTTAAAGAATTGAATTTTAGGTATAGCAAACCTAAGAACTTTAAAAAGTGCTTAACATAAAAGTTGTATCCACTGAAAAGATACATGATTTAAAAAAATCAATTTTATATTTTGGTTCTGTTTTAAAGAAGTTATGGCCAAGAGAAGAAGTGGTTAAATATGGATAAAAGATGAGTTTGATTTGAAGAGAATGAACATTAATTTCTTTTGAATATTTTGTAAATATTTTGACTTTATTTCTTTCTAATTTTTCTATATGGCATGGAAGCCACTAAAGAGGAGAGGAAGAAGGTGAAGAAGCTTGAGAAAAGAAGAAGAAGAAATGTGAATGGAAGTGAAGAAGGAGGTGGGTATTTATAGAAAAAGAAAGAAGTGGTAACTTACCAAAATAACCTCTTACCAAATTACCAAACTAACCTTACTTCAAACTAAAGAGAACTCCACTTTTTCAAAAATTAACATCATCGTTTCACTTCTTACTTTATGTCTTACTCTCTTAAGAACTAAGCTAAGTAAAATAATAATTATGTTGGTTTTGATGTGATATTGATTTGATGTTTACTTTTTCTTACTTTTGTTAATTCTTACTTACTTTTACTAATGACTTCTAGAAGTTTTATAATTATATTTATTAAAATTAAAATTATTTAATTATTAAAATGTATAATATATATGTTAAAGTATGTTAACAAAGGTGCAGCAACGTTGCGATAACTTTTAACCGACAAAACATTGATTTTCGACAAAATGTTTTACGGTCACATTTTGACGTTTTAGTTAAACTATTCATTTATGTAAACCAAATTTAAAAATAAAATTTTATATTGTTATTTAATAATATAAACACTCATAAATAAATTAAAATAATTTCTTTAACCATTGAATCTTATTTTTATGAAATCAACATTTTGTCACTTTTGTCGATATAGGCAAATGTTACTATTTTTGTGTATACTTCTCTTTCCAAATCCTATCTAATATTATTTGAATCATATAACCTTACCTATTTTATATTTAAAATCACTTTAAATAGTATATTTTAAAGTGGTCAAATTCTGGTCATTACACTTGCCCTCCAAAGTACGCTTTTGTTGGAAACAAAACATGCTTTAGATCAAGATAAGCATATAGAGACATCCATGCAATTCCATTAGGTACCAAAGAGTTGCTTTGAAGCGTCATCTCTATTCCATGGGCATCTTTTCAACCACTTTAAATAGTGATTGTACCACCTTTCGTGCTATGTTTAAGATCTACGTTAATCTGTAGATCGTTCCATGCCCCGGCTAGGTGAGAATTCCTTACTTTCTCTTTTCCATTTCTCCTTCCTACTTATTTATTTCTTTCCTTTTTTATTTGGTAAATAATTAATCTTAGTGCAACCTTTTCATGTCGATACCAAGAAGAAATACTAAGTCACCCTTGGCTTTATAATTCTCCATACTTAACCATTTTTACATCTCCACGTTCATTCTCCTTGCATTCAACTTTTCGACTCTGAATCCTTCCTCAAGTAATCTTAGGCTTCCAACCATCAACCATCCACCATCCAACTTGAGCTTAGACCGCCGTCGTCACCTCATCACCGCTAGCTTTTCATCATGACAACCGCCGATCTCTCTAAAGCATTTGACCTTGAGTTCTTTTCAAGCCTTAAATCTAGATCTAATATTTTAAGGTAGGTCATCAAAGTTTTAGTGCCATGGTGGTGTTTGTTGGGTCACCGTTGGCCTTGTCGCGGATCGCCTATGGTTGATGAATGGCTGGTGGATCTTGACTTGTGACCATGCCATGCCCTAGCTTTAGCCATTACAAATACGTGAACTTTCCTAAGGAAACTCTAAGCATGACCCGGAGTTAGGACTACAATTATGTAATTACGATGGCTTTACATTCTCTTAGTGTTAGCTTCGAGTTCTTGTTGGCTTTGCTTCAGGTCTACCTAAACATAGCCTCATGCCTGTGCATTTTCCAACGGCCTTGAGCACAAATCCATTCAAGATGCACATATAAACTTTACCAAAGCATAGATGATAATAAGTTATTGTTTTAAATTCCAATGAGATGGTTCTCTTTCAAAGAATGGTCGCCTCAAAGCACTCCGACATTCAAACAATTCCATCATATAATACATCAAGTTACTGCACACTCCTATGTTCCTATAAGGAAAGATCTGTGTCACTCAAGACAATGGTTCCATTATCAATTACCCGAAGATAACGGTTAAGTTTCGATACATGGTTCCATCGTGTGACAAAGCTCGTTTGCTAACATAAGAGGGTTATCTACATGAAATGTTCAATCCATCATGTGTGGGATAGAGGACACACTATATAGATTGGCACTTCCGATTTTCCTCGGTCAATTTTTAGAACCCGATTGGTCAACATACACCGACATCCGTTGGATTATAGGCATTTATCACTTGGGTCTTTATCAAAATAAAATTTCAAAATAAATCATAACCGATCATTTTCACCATCAATTTTTTTGGTCTAGAATGACTCGCCATTCACCTCATTTCAACGATGGCATTTAACAATTAACTCCACTTGAAGTCGAGTTTACCATGGCTCAGGCCTAGACATCCATGATAAACTTTCTTTATGTCCTTTTCACGATGATATTTCATCGAACTCTACCCCTTAGGGAGTTCGGAAACTTCTAAGCAAATAATGGAGTGAGTTGCCATCCTTAATGATCATAGAAGCTTGGCGCCGATGCAATGCTATTGAAGCACTCTATAGTAAATGCTCATACATTAAGAATGAGTACTTCTTCGCCCAATGCCCCTTCGAATTCGACCGCCACTGGTTGTTTGGAAGTAAGACTACTACCATTCCATTCTTTTTCACACTTGGATCCTTACTTTCCAAGTATTTAACTTCTTATCCACTTTATTCAATCATATTCTCGCTCGGGATAGGAGCATCGTGCACTTTGAGACTACAAAACTCCTTAAAAGAGCCAACATCCAAAATCGCTCCACTACTTATCACTTAATGATTGAGAACCCTTGCTAATTTGGTCTTCTACATCTAAACGATTCGTCATTCTAGCTAGACTTCCATCAAGAGAGTCCAGAGTATCAATTGGGTCTTCTGTCCCCATTCGTAGCTCTAGGAAGGTATCCATAAGGGCATTGGAGGCCCATCAGGCTTGGTGAACGTAGATGAAGCGCCGATGGAGGGATGGAAGTAAATATAACCGATGGAGTGTATGTGGAGAGAAAGAGAGTGGATATGAAAATGATACATGAAGAAGGATAATAAAGAGATAGAGGAGAGGAAGAGAAAGAAGAAGGAGAAGATGACGACGAAGAAGGTGATGATGATGTGGACTTCGATCACGGGGAAGATGAGTCGTACGGAGAGATGTCTCTAGAGGGCATTGAAATTCCTGCCCCATCACGTCTAAAGCGAGTAATCATTAGGAACTCCCAACAGTCCAGTGAATCGAGCATGTCGCCAATTGTCGAGATGAATCCTCTAATCAATTCTATTGAAAACTTCTCCATCTCACTTAGTGATTTTGACATCCTAATTGACGATCTTCTTAAGGAGTATCATTCGATTTTTGGCTTTCCATCTAGGGATGCCTCAGATGAGGGGGACGAGACCATGTCTTTAAAATATTTTGAACATGATCCATAGATTACTTAAGGAAACACCAGCACACGGCACACTTTGAGGATCATAAACACCTGTATCATGCATTCTCCCATACTTTAGTGTTTTGAGGTTGATACGATTTTTTCTTTCATTTTAGGTAGAACAGACAAAGATCGATTCCAATACATACACTCCAGTATCGGCAAATGCCAGGGAACCACTCCTGGTCTGTATCCTCACCACCCTTCCTTGTAGAGAGAGACCGAAGAAGAAAAGAACATGAGGAAGGAGAAGGAATACTATGAGGATAAGGAAAGGAGGAAGCGAAAAGTTGAGGAAAGAGAACAATATGAAGTAGGGAAGAAGTCCTACGATTCCCATGATCGCCATAGTCCTATCTCCAGATTTTCTTACCCACACTCCCATCCCAAGCCTTCCTCTGAACAATTTCTGGAAATTCGGCCCTCAGTTACCACTATATCCGCTTCCATAGATCTAAGGAGACTTGCTCTCATCAAGTTCCACCCCATCTCCTTTGGGTTCATCAATGACCATGATGAATAAGATGCAGACAACCTTTCCCAACCTCTACCTAACAAAGGTGAAGTTTGATCATGATATCAAGGACATTCTCCATGAAGAAGCCAATTGTGAAGTCAGAGGAGTTTCTGAGCTTGTTGGACAGTTCTATGAGTGGAGAAACCATACTTTCGCCCTCTTAGATGTTAACATAATCAACCAGATGGACCTCAAGTTGTTTGAATCAGAGAGGAAGGATTCTAACAATACAATTGCTAATTGCAAGAAAGAGCTGCCCGAGCTTACAAAGCAAAGATATGAGCTAAAAATTCTGCTGATTACTCTAAAACAGGGATGCCTAGTGCACACACTCAGGCCCTCAACATAGTAAATGTCCAACTCCAGAAAGCCCACCGTGAGAGCATTCAGCTCATTAAATAAGTTAAGGCAAGGATCAACCTACCAAAGAAAAAGATACGGCTCTTCAGGTCAAACACACACAAATCCAGGCACTTCAAGCGAAGTTGAAAGAATCAAGACAACCGAAGGTTCGAAACAGAGGCAAAACTAAAAGATCAGGTCCAGCTTAATGCTGTTGTGTTATAAATAAATGAGCTTAAAAACCAAGCCGCAAAGGATAAAGAGGAAATGGACTCCACCCTATAACAGTTCTTTGCAAATGTGATTGAGCATAAAACCTTGAAATGGTTGGGAAACAACTATCCTATGACTTTGGAAGATGCATGGAAGGAAATCCTATGTCATGTGGCTACGCCCGGTGAAGGCCTCGCCGATGATCACTAAAAGCAAAATATTTAGACACAGACGACATCGTAGCCTTAGGGAAAGGCAAGGCAATCCTGACAGAAGAGGATGCGGTCGCAAGAAAAGCTTCAATCAAGCTCTTGTTGGTCCAAGCACATCTAGCCAAAAAGAACCGTCATATCCACAATCCAAAGAGCCTACAACTAAAATTCCAATTTTCATGGGGGTCAACTTTGAGGCTGCCCTTTCCAAAACTCCTGATTCTACCGCGATGACCAGTGATATGTCCTATATTTATGATTCTATTTCTCTGCCCATTAAATTATCAACTTTAAAGAGTGAAGTCACTGCATCCCCATCTAAAGAAACTTTGAGTGAAGGTACTTCTCTCATCTCTCTAATGTGTGAAATGCTTCGGTTCTTGCCCGATATTGTCACTAATCTTTACTTCACTGTTTTTGAAATAGGTCATCTATTGCCTCCTCCTCTTCTACCACTACTAACACAGGGTTTGTGTCCCATTTATATCTCCACTGAGTCAACCTCCATCGGCATGACTAGTTACTCCAAACCTTCCTTCCAACTCTATCCCTGGTCTTAATTCAGAGAAGATCGAGGCGCTAGATGGACTAGATGACACCTCGCAATCCCTGGGGGAAGACATCACAATCACAAGTGCTATTGGCCTATCAATCCTCTTTCCATGGTGGATAGTGGTATTAGTGGTTCCTCGAAATCTTTTGACCCTGTTGTCTAAGCCAGAAGATCCTAAAGTCATCGCTACAGATGAAGAGACCTCACACTCTGAGGGAAGCACCCTCGGGATGGGAAAGCCTGAAAAAGTGAAACACAAGGATTCAAAGAAGTTTCCAATAAAGGATGATCCTAAGGGTGATAGGAAATGAGGAAAGAAGGAGTAGGCTTTCTTTCTATTTTTTCAAGGAAACTACATCGCCTCTGGATATACTTCGAAGACAGCTCTTTTTTGTTTCTTCATTTTATTGTATTTTCGTTTTCTTTTGTGCATACGCCAAGTGTAACATCCCCCACCCCGAGACTTAAAAATGGACACTGATGATGCACTAGTAATCACTGAAATTATTTTCTAGCAACAAAGTGACTCAGCATTATTTTTCACAACATAGGTAAATAGAGCAGCTAAATGATTTTTTTCATTACATCAATTTGAATTAAAAAGTCGATTACATCATTTTAACCCAAATTGTTCCCACGCATGGTTAAATATAATAAGAAAATTCCGAGTACTGTGTGTCCAACAAATGAAGATGCCAACACCACACCAAACCAACTATAAATCCTAGTTTTACGTAGCTGGAATCCAAAATATATCTTTATTTAAATAACAAGCATCTTGTTTCATCTTCATAATTTTTATTCGTCCTTCTAAAGATACCTTTCTAATCCATAAACTCAGCCTACTCGAATGAGTACCCGTGATCTTATGGGAAATAAGAAATACACGTTGGACTTTAGATTAATAGACAAGGCACCCTGCTATTCTATTACTCCATGAGTCGGTATATCTTTACAGTCATAATTCAACCCATTTCATTCATTCATTTACAATGTACCCTACACTTTCTTTAGATAAAACATTTATCTTTTATAAATGATACCCTATAATTTATTAGTTTCTCTAAGCTTTCTTCCATTCCAAAAATAAGTTAACCCAATTTTAACTAATAAAATCTTCCTTCATTTCATCCTTATGAAATAGTTCGATAACACTTGCAAACTATCTTCCAAAGTGCCTAAAGTATTCTTCATTTTACTTAGAAAAACAAAGCATCCCATGCTTTTATGGTTTATCATCAACCATTGCATTCCAATTATCCCATGGCCTTTAATCATTTTATCCTAGCTATCATGGAAGAACTGTCATATAGTTATTGCGAGTTGTTTATCCTAGGTTATTACTTTGTATAGCCATAAAGTTATAGTGGGCCAATAGCTTCCCAGAATATATCACTTTCCACTCCAAGGACTGGTCATGGGTAATATTTCCTATAGCCACCACGTTCTAGTCCTATTGAAGTCATCAAAGGCAACCCGCATGACCATCGTGTATCAACTCCACCAAGGCCATTACGCCTTATCCATTCAACATCATCGCATCTAAATCCATACTTAGCTACTATAAGCTATCTCCCATTAAGTCATCACATGGAATTTCAGTAAGACTATCACGCATCATTTCTATCCAGCCTTTGTGTCTTAACTCCTTCAACCCATCGCGCCTTATCTTTATCATAGTCATCGCATGCTATCTCCAATAGCCATTATGAGCTAAGTTATAAGCTTAATTTTCATGGATAAAGCTTGCAAGGGCTATTATGGCTAAACTTACAAAGTTCATCGTGGATAGATAGCTCTAAAGCTATCGTGTATAAACTTTTTGGGGTCATTGCGAGTCATTAAAGGTCTTCGAGAGTTTAAGTAGTACTCTCGTAATTATTTTGAAAACTGATTCATGACCATCTTAAGTGTTAAATTTTAACCAAATATCATTTGATTTTAAAGTTTCATTGGCTAAAGTTTATCTTTACAGTTAACTTTTTAGAAATGGACCAATATCATCTTCCATTTATTAATTAGTTGTTACTAATTAGTTACCATTTTCCGTAGCCAGTTACTTCATATAGAATCAAAAATTGATGGGAAAAATCCAAAAAATTTACAAAAATCAATTTTATCCTATTTTACATTGTCTCAAAATTACGAGTCAAAACTATTACTATCATTATTTTAAATAATTAACTTTCTAAAATTAACCCCATTTCTCAAATTAGAAAATTCATATAAAACACAAATTAATAGCAAAAAATATGAAATTAAAAGCCAATCTCTATTTTATCATTATAAACATCATATTAAACTTTCATGGAATTCATATATGATTTAATCATGTTTTACCCTAAAACACGAAAAAAATTGTGTCATATAAATTTCCAACAAAACCAGTTAAATGTTAAGTCATTCAATCATGTTTAACAACATGAAAAGAATCACTTACAATTAAATCCGAACCAAAATAGTCAGGGATAGGTTTAGAGAAAGATTTTACTCACCTTGATTAATAAAACTTGAGTTAATCTCCCTTCTCGTCAAAGTTGAAAATCTGAATCTTTTAGCTTTGATTTCCTCTTCTTCCTCTTAATTTTTTTTCTGACTCTTGATTATTATGGTCGGCATTGGTTATGGTTCTAGGGATTTTATTTTGTGTAATGAAAATGAAATGAAGAAGGAATAGAGGTTGGGGCTAAGGAATGTAGGTTAGTGGTTTTGGACCTTGCTAACTTATTCCCATCAACAAAATTCTTCACATTAGAATTTAAATGGTTTATCTTCATTAATCAAGGCCAACCAAAATTTATCTGATTGTCTTTGGTCCGTCCAATTAACTTTTTAAAGTGACCCTCACTTAATTAATTAAACTTCCCTTGGGAAATTCTTGTAATTATACAACTTTAATAAATTAATTAATGATGTCTTCATATTATTAATTTAATTGAATCTAATTTCACATTTTATGGACCCTCCAAAATATGGGGTGTTCCATCCTTGTAAAAATTGTCTCCGAAATTTCTATAAGGAATGCAAAATTTGCATTAACACCCTAAAAGTGTAGAGTCATCATCATATAAGTATACACAAGTACAAAATATTACACTAGTACCGTACTAATGTAAACCATTAATCATCAATCAAAATGTATCAGTGCAACTACTAGAACACAACCATACCATATATAAATATATAAGTACCCTACTAGTCTATACAATAAATAAACAAAGTACACTGCTATATACATGAATGTTTAAAACAACTTGGGATACTTATTTTTAGTCCTATCTGTTAGTCCTTGAGATGATGGTTTTGATGACAACAACCTTAGAATAAGATTATAAAATATAAATAATAACGTTATAGTTTAGATATATATATATATATATATATATGCAGGATTTAACCATGCAGGTACCAAGAATGAAGACTGTACAGTATAGAGATTCAAGACTGAAGATCAAGGTTGAAGACTCATGAGTATCAAGATTATCAAGAGTTCAAGATTTCAATAATAAGTACTTTAATTAGCAATTTTGTTAAAACTCCTAGAAAAGCACTGGCATCTTAAAATCCAATTTATTCGTGGAATGGAATCCACTTCGAGCCCGTTAAAGGGATGGAACCCTAAGTAGGATGGAACCTACGAAAAATCTAGTGGAACATTGTTTTATACCCGCTAACTTTTATTCAAATGTTTTTACAATAATTATCTTGTTTTCAAAATGATTTCAAAACTTTCCTTTTTCAAAAGAATCAAAAACATCTATCCTGGTTTATTATATTTTTAGCCTAAAAAACAATCTTTATTTTCAAAATCAAATTATCTTTGGTTTTTAAACCATCTTTTAATTATAATATATTTATACTTAGATTTAAATATAAAATTATAGTAAAATTTTATATATACCAAAATATTATTCTCTATATTTACTTATGTATTTTAACTATAATTAAGTACATTTATAAAGTTTAAAATAGCTTTAATATAAGATAAAAGTTATTTTCAAAGAAAAAACAAATCACAAAAATTTTCTTTGGCATGTCGACATCCTCAAGTACCCTATGTCGACATGATAGCGGTTTATTTCAAAATTTTGAATTTCAAAGGAAGTGTCTATTTGTCATATCCTTTCACGAATGGATATGGTTGTTGTTCTACTATAAATAGGTGTGGTTTTGAACGAATTTGTAATCATATTTTTCTGGTTTTCACTTCTCTTCTTCCTCCACATTTCTGTATACACATTTTTACCATTACTCTACTGAAATCAACATTAAATCTAACTAGATCATTTCTGGTTTGACTCTCTATCACTATCTCAACAAGATCTCAGTGCTATTCAGAGTTATAGACTTCTTTGTAATCAATTTAGCGAGAAAAGGTGTGATTGTAGCCTTGGAAATCAATCAAGTGAGAAAAGGTGTGATTGTAGCCTTGGAAATCAATTGGGTGAACTTGTTTCCCCTGAAATTAAGTATCTCTACCCAGAGGATTGTGAATCTGGAGTGGTGTACCTCGTAGCCTTGAAATCGATGGTGTAATTATACAATTGCTTTTGAAAGGAAATCCGTACTTGTGTGCAGGACTAGATGTAGGGTAACTCCGAACCAGTATAAAATCCGGTGTGTTCTTTCCTTTATTGCTTTTACTTTATTTCTACATCTGTGTTTGATTCTGTGATCATATATGTGTCTGAATATTGCATACATTTGTGTTCAAATTAACAAGAACTCAAAAAGATTTAGTAATTCCTTAAAACACTATTCACCCCCTCTCTTTTCTAGCCTTAAGATCTGTAATATGTATTTCTCACACTATCCTCTACCTCTCAAGTACGTCTTCCTTGTCATTGCTCTACTGGTTGCGAAAAAGTCTAATAACTTTGTTCCTCATTTCCTTTGTATCACGAATTACTATTCCTTTTGGTTGTCTTACATATGTCAAATCCAATTCTATAGATAAATCCTCTATCGCATTCATTTCCACTATGGAACTTGGGATGTGCATACATTTTCTTAAGTGCAATATATGAACCACATTATGTACACCCTTCCAAACTACTTAGTAACTCGACTCGATATGCGAGTTTACCAGTCTGCTCAATCATAGGAAATGGTCCTACAAATCTAGATACCAACTTCCTAGCCTTCTCGAAGTGCATAACTCCACTCATCGGAGAAACCTTAATGAATACATGATTTCCTACTGTGAATTCAAGCTGTTTACTTTGGTTATTGGCATAACTCCCATGCCTCGATCGTGCTGCTTTAATTCTGGCATGAATCAACTCTATCTTCTTAGTAGCACTGCTTACCAAATTGTGTTCTAACATGAGCCTATCTACCATGTCCAACCAACAAACTGGCGACACTTGAGGTCTCCCATACAGCGTCTCAAATGGTGTCATTCTATTACTCGTCTGGTAACTATTATTGTAGGCATACTCTACCAGATGCAAATGATCTTCCTAAGATCCTTCAAAATCCATAACATGCGTTCCCAAAATGGTAATTTTTTTCATCTGACCATCTTTTTGTGCGTGGTAAGCTGTACTAAAGTTCAATTCCGTATCCAATGCACTCTGTTAACTTCTTCATAACTCACCGATGAATATCACTAACGATACTACACTGTATCTGTAACACCCCACCTCTATACCCATACCACCAAAGAGTACTACTAGGTATTACTCTCTAATAATACGAAGAAGGAAGCGATATTGAGCTGTCACATATTAATATTCCCTTGGATAAACACTGATACTACTTCAAAAATCATAAACAACTCACCTATACGTACATAGTGTTGGCATAAACAAATAAACAAATGCATTTCTAGGATAGAACAATACATAATATAAAATAAATCATAGAGATCACAGTGTCATCAATGCAGGATAACATATAATTAAAAAATATGCACAAGTCTGAGTAGGACATAAAATAGGTCAAACTCCCACCACCTCAAATATACAATGTATAATTCCAATACAAACATCTCAACATCATCAATATACATAAGGATAAAAAAAAATAAGGGAACACTAGTCAACTAATAAACTAGCCTCTGCCTATACCTAATAATCATAATCTAGTCTCTCCATCCCTAATCCTGTAATGTCTATCGTAGACTGACTCGAGTATTATATGAATAACACATAGGTCAGACTACGTGTAGAATGTAGATGACAATACAAAATATCATCTGACATGGTATAAGAAAGTATAATACAAGAGGCACGTGCATATCTCAAATGTCAACAAATCTCGAAGCAATGCACATGAAAGATAACCCATCTCTAAGCAAAGTCAATCAACGCATCAAACGACATGTAAGCAAGTGGGTGAAACAACTAAATATCCAATCATCAGCCAACACACCCATAACACAAATGGGTGTCAACCATCAACAAGCTCACAATGAAGAGAGGTGCTATAAGTATGATATCGTATATCTATATATCCCAAATCACATATTTCAGTTAGGATCCTCATAGCACACAGCACGCTTCGGTGGACTAAGAGGTCCTCGCATACGAGAGGATATCTAAAAGAGGTATCTAAATAATATAATATAATCGTTTAACCTTGCAAATTCCAAGTGGGAGCTTCATAGTGCACAGAACATTATAGAGGACAACACACAGCACTGGTAGCATGCAACGCACACCTCATGGTCTTCGTTAGTTCCAGTCATCATGACGCGATGTCCATCTATACACTATGGTCGCGAGCCTACTACCTAATGGTAACAAACTGTTTGGCTAGTGTGGCATTGGGAAATATCATCACACAATCTAGATATCAGCACACATCACGTATAATAAGGTAATACCATAGATTTGGGGTGTGACCCCATGATCAGCCAACTAGGATGGACTCTAGTCTATCTGGATAAATAGCACACAACACAAATTAGCACACAACAGACACTTTCTGTAGAAATTAACCCATAAAATAAGAGTGTCCCTCACTTACGAAAGTAATCGAACAAATATCACATAGACATTCCATACCACCTTGGGTTACTTACTCATTTACTCAATGCTCGTAAACTACACTCCATATCTATGATATTATTCCATACCATGAGTCAATAAAGTAACAAAAATAATATTATCGAATATCTAAAACCAGACGATGTCACTAATCCGTTTACTCAAATTCCTTATAATCTAGAATTTCACCTAATATTATTCTATATAACAGGTCTAAAGAATAAATGAAGTAATATTATCGAATGTCCTATGCCAGAAGGTACTATAACTCTATTTATTCTAACTCCTCATTACATAGAAATATAAATCATCCTTTACTCAATTGATTCGAAAGGGGTTTCAGAATACACTTTTCCCAAATATCCAATACAATTTCAGATATCAATATTCAATTAAAAGTAAATTAAATTATAATTTCTCATTTTTTCCATTAAAATCCATTTACAATTTCAAAAATGAATATTTTGCAATCCTTATATTTAATTACAAGGAAATCTATAAATTAAACTTCATTCAATTCCACATCCGATAAAACTCTTTCTAAAATAATTCGTACCTTTTAAAGTTTTTCTCTAATAATTAAAAATAATAATAATATCAAATAATTTTTATAACTCAAAATTTCCTTTAAATAAGCTAATTTAAATTATTCTCCTTTTCCAATTAGGATTTCCAATTAAAAATGATTCCTAAAGCCATAAAATAAAATTTTAGAATCAATATATTTAAAACACTCATTCACATTCCAACTCCCTCTTAAGGCATTATTGAAAATAATACATCAACTCAAAAATCTATCTTGTTTAATGCCTTTCCAAATATTTAACACTACTATACCAATTTATATGATTAGCTTATACAACCAAAATTCCCTTTAAGAATAATTTAATTCCATTTATATAAAAATAATCAACCACAAAAAAATATTTTACTTCCAAAAAAATTTGCGAAACAATAATTATAATGATGATCTGTGCAATAAATAAATTCCATACAACTAACTATCAGTTAAAAATATTAGTGGTCGTTCGGTTTGTAATTTTCAATTTTGGATTTTCATATGATAAAATCTATTGGATTTCCAAAAATGGTCAATTCAGTAAATGGTTTTAACGTATAAAATTGAAAACTATTTTTTCCTCGTCATTTCCCTTCTTCTTCCTCTTTCCCCTATCCTACGTCCTCACGTCTTCTCACGCCTTCCACTTCTTCCTATTCCATCCTCGTATTCCGCACCTTTTTGAATACTATTGAAAATGCAAAACCCAAAATTCCATTTTAAAGCCAAACAGGGCCTTATTTTATAAACTTTCAATTTATTAAACCTAAATAAAATTTAAGATATTACACTAAAACTATAGATCACAAATATTTTTTAAATAGTTAATAACCATTGAGAAATAAATAAAAATATATAGACATCCAAAATTCACTTATTTAATAAAATCCCAGAATTTACTTTCCAAATAATTTCAATTCATGTAATCCTTAAAATTACTCCACTTTTATATTTTTTCGAATGCATTCAACTTTCAAAATTTTCATTAACAGCAAATTTCCACAATATTAAATCAGAGAATCAGTCTGAAATTTCTTATTTATTCCTAAAATATTTTAGTTATGTCTGAACCATCCATTTAAATTTATTCATACCCTTCTGATTAGTTGCTAGTGTCATCCTATCACAACAACAATCAATCAAATCTATGCAATTCAATTTCACCCAAGTCGCCCCATATCAGTATACATTACATCACAAGACAATCAACGAATTCATAAAAAATAGTGTCATAGTGGGGAGATATCAAGATAACTCGCCTAAACAATACCAATAAACCCAATCAACCATTTAATACCATATCACAATTCAAACAATATCAATCAAGCAACAATACAAAAAGTAATAGACAATAGTTGTGAGTAAAAGAATTTACTCACCAAAACAATGCTCAAGTTCCTAAAACAACGATTACACTATCTTTGCCGCAACCCGCATGCCGCTTTCATGTTTCTAGCAGCCCCATCACGGCAACTTCAACAACGCCAGCACCATGCACCAGTGTCGTACCCTTTGTCGCCGTTAGCAACACCATAGCCACACCATACTGCAACACTTCCGACCACGGCCGATCATCACCCATTACTATCAATCCTATAGTCATCTTCATCATCGACCCGAATGTACCTAAATGCCACCAACCTTCATCGGCCTGCCACCGTCACTCTACCATCCACCGTATCACGACCACCAATCGTGTTCTCCTCCTATGTCGTACCACTCCGGGTCACAACTTCCATCCTCCCTTGATGACACCATCGATCGCCACTATGCCTGTAGTTTCATGCATTTTTATTTTTATTTTTGCGATTTGATTCCTAATTTAGATTTGAAATATATGGTTAGAGAAAATATCAGAAAATGAGATACGAGTTCTTGGCTTGAGGGCTTGAAACTAGGAGAGTCTTCTAGAAAAGGGAAGAAGAAATTGAGTTAAGACGGGCTTGGGCCTTGTACTGTAGGCTCTAGTTTTAACCAATTCATTTCTCTTTGCTTGTCTTTCCTTTTTCCTTTCACAACTAGTTTAATTAATTAGTTAATATATTTCAATCTAATTTAATTGCTTTTCATTCCATTGTACAAAATATATCCTGATAATTGGAGAATTTTATTCAATTCGATGTCTGCTTATTTTTATTCCACTATTTTAATCACATAACAATTAGTTGCACTTTTTTAAAATATTTTTATATCTAACTAAAAACAATTTTTTCGATTTTAATAATTTAATCGAAAAAAATTATTGACTTAACTGAATTTATTCAAACAAAAATCTTTTATTAATAGCCTTCAACTAAATAAATATTTACTTTATCAATTATCAAATATACGATTCAAACAATTTATTTGAATTAAATTTATTTATTTTTACGATGTAGAAATCAGGATTGTTATAGTATCTTATGCAATCTCACTACATTGTTTATATAGCTTCTCTAAGCTAGCTGCCGTCCTTGTCGACTTCATCGCGATAATGTAACAACCCGTATTTTAGTGATTTGGTATTTAAATAATTTATTTAATTATTGAATCATTAATTAACTAATGTTCCCAAAAAAGTATGATTTTTCATATGATCAAATCATGACTCGATACCACTTCCGTTGAGTTAATATCGACATTGTGAATTAAAATGAGTATACGAGTCGCTATATTTGGAGATCGGACGATCTGATGGCTGAAACGGCCTCAAAAGGCACGAAATTATCATCCTAGAGCACTGTCTCATATAGCAACGAAATTTATACCATTGAGACAAAAAAATAATGTGATGTACATGGACATGTTTCGTTGCGATTAAACACACTGTTTAATCATGTGAGGTCGAAATGCACAACCGTTATTTGAAAATTCAAAAAAAAGAGAATAAAACATTAGTTAACACCAAACTCTCATTATCCAAAAGCCTTTATTCTCATCGGCCATGTACCATTTCATTATCTCTAAGAAGACGAAAATTTCCACCTCCTAAATCAATTTTCAAAAATTAATATCTGATGATTCACTCCATGAAAAATTCCTAAACCTATTTCATTACACTCGTATCAACGAGATCTTAACACCCATACCCGATTTGAAGTGTGCGATCGTAGTCTTGGCAATGGTCATTCAAGTCTCGACAATTAAAGTTTCGGTTATAGGAGGATGGAGGCGATGGCAAAACGGAAGGTGCATGCGAACTCCTCTTCGCGACACGCATCTGCTGACTATTGGCACCAATGACCGGAACTTCAAACGTTCCAAGCAAAATGCGACATCTAGGAGTCTTACACGGCTCATCTAGGTCACAAATGATAGTGACACTTCATGTTGAAAGTTATTAGGTTTGGGGCAGAGAGTTCGTAATGTGGGTTTCGTAAGAGTCGACGGTAGTCGATTTCATGGAGTAATCAGGGAGAAATTATGAGATGAAGTGCACAGGGTTGGGTGTATGTGCATGCAAATATGCAAGGTCTGGAAGCAACGATGGGGGAAGAAAGGTTAACGGCTTGATCTAGGTACTTAGTTTAATCTAATTAGTAATTAAGTCATTTAATTATTTATTTAAATCTGTTATCTTATATAATGCGTAATTTTTGCATAGAAGGTCCGTTTTGGATGTTGTTTGTTGCGTTGCACTCACGTTGGAGAGCTCTATGACTTGGCATTGGTTTGGACATATTTGGTTGAGATGGGTGATATTTTCTCTCACCGTAATATAATTGTTTGTATGGTATTAAAACGACATTTTGAAAATATTTTCTAAATTTAAAACGGTATTTCTAAAATATTTAAACTTATATCTTGTTTTATAACAAGGCTTAAAAGTGTTTTAAAATGGTTTTTAATTAAATATAACATTTTCCCGTTGAGGCACTGTATTGATGATATTGATAGATTTAGTCTATTTTGATATTAATCTCACATTGGTTGCTTGGATGTATTGTATTGTGTTATTATAGACGTATTTAGGTTATTATGGATGTTTATATGCTTGTTGGATGTATGTATGTTAGTTTAGTTGTTTTGGTTGAAAAAGCCATTTATAAGCGATATAGTATTGGAATATATCCCACAGTAGAATATCGTGCGTAGAGTATTATGCATGCCGATTAATATGAAGATGGAAGATGGATTTGGAGATGTGCTTCTGATTTCAGGATGATGCCGGATGTTTTCATTTGGTTTGTATTTAACCGCTTTTGGTTAAGTACACGACCAAAGTGGCCACTATCGGCTACTCTGTGTTGGTCGATATCTGCCACTACTGATGGTGGCTGATTTGACCAATTTTGACATAAACGATGGAGAGGCTTCGAGGAGCATGATGCGATAGTTCGTTCGTCCATTCGACGTTTGATTTTTTTGTTACTGCTCTTCGATGAGTGGTCTTGGCGATAAAGCAAAGATGTGATGCTTCGACGAGATGTCTTTAGGATTCAATGATGTTATTCCATGATGGGAGGTGACAGCTTCAATGATGGACAATTGTACTTCGAGACGAAGAGTAGTAGACTTTGAGTCGAGTGAAAGGAACTGCAGAGAAAGTGTATGGGATGCACGACGGTATTCTACAATAGACGATGATGGTCTAGGATAATTCCTAACCATGACGACTTCAGACAGGAGTCGTAAGGACAGTTCTAGGATGAACTCTTCTATAAATAACATGTGCGAAGGGGTCATTGGTATTTGTTGGTTGGATGTGTCCTTGTGAAGCAAGGTTATATGCGATGAGGTCCATTTGCCATAGACTATTACGGAGTATGCAATTAGGTTCCTAGCCCACTGAGTGCCATGGATTCGAGTATTGAGAAACGGGGAAATCGAGTAGTCTCCGATGAGATCATATGAGTGTCATATATCTAACGCACCGAGTCAGTGAATATGAGGAGGGATGATGGATGCCATGTTTTCTTTGGTTGCTTATCACTTTAGGGATGTCACACGATGTAGATATTATTAATGCCTTAGTACCTTAATGTATAGTACACCTATGATGACTATCATAGAGTAGCATATATTCGATGTCATCTGCTAACTCAGTGGATGCATGGATAGGTCATGTATGATTCTCCATACCCTCTATTCTATATAATATATCACTTTTATAGTGTTTTAAGATTATCTATTGATCACACCAAGCTGTTGTCTGACTCAAGGTTTTATGTTTTGTTTCTTATTACCTTGGGTGCTCTTAAATAAGTGGGCTAGGTAGACAGGTAGGAATAGTATTTGAAGTTGTATAGATGGAGTAGCCAGAGGTGACGTTTTCTTATATTTAGATTTTAGATTTTTTATTTTTTATTCCGCTATGTAACACTGTAGAGCCTTGATAGTATTGACTTACTATTATTAGACACAGTTTACCAGTTTAGTTTATTTATCAGTTGTAAAAACTCTATTACAGCTTTGTACAAGTATATGAGCCCGTGTACTCTGATTATGTGGTTTATCTAGTTATTATTGTCTTGCCTGTTTTATATCTATGATGACTATTATGTTTTATCTGATACGCTGTGAGATATACGATAGATTATATGATAGTGTGATGTTCTACTTCTTTCTCTTTTCTACTATTCTCTTCTTTTCTATTCCTCATCTTTGTTTCGTTTTCTTTTCATTGACAACCATCCTACATCTGCTGGATGCTTTAGCAATGCACTATTCGGTTATATGGGTATCGGTGGTGTAGGCCAGTCATCTTAGATAAGGTGGGCACTCTTAGTCAATATATAGACTTATCACCCAAATGCTATCATTTTCTTTCGTTGGCCTAGGAAGTCTTTTAATAAAATCCATATATACAAAATCTTACTTCCAGTTCAGCACTTCCAAAGGTTTAAGTAAACCGCATGACTTTTGGTGCTCATCCTTCACTTGCTGACAGGCAAGACGCCTTTTCATAATTCTCCTATATCTCTTTTCATCGCATCCCAAAAGAAGACTCTCTTCATATCACGGTACATCTTCGTGCCTCCAAGATGAATAGTAAACTTCGACCGATGACTTTTTCCAAGACTTCCTTCCAAAGATCTCCTATATATAGAGCACAAAGCCTTCCTTTCTTCCTAGGCCATTCTTCGAGTCAATCTTGAATCCTTTCTAGTCCTCATCGTCCATCCCTATCTCCAGTCACCTAATCCTTTCGAAAATCAATAGACCTTCTCTTTGCCTTGCAACTATTCTTTCTACAAGTATTAGATGTACTTCTAGACTTACTGACACACCCATATCAACACTGCTCCAAACTTGTTCCATAAGTGTCTGCACACACTACTCGATCATGGTCCCTTCAGGCACGATCAAAAAAGAAACATTTGTCAATAACTTCTTCAACTCTTGAAATGACCCTTCACACTTATTAGTCCATACAAACTTCCCTTTCTTCCTGGTCAACTTAGTCAAGGGTGCTGCTATACGTGAGAATTCTTTAATGAATCTTTGGTAGTAGCCCGCCAATCCTAAGAAACTTATCATCTTTGTGACCGTCTCTGGCCTCTTCCGACTGTTAATAGTTTCTATCTTCAATGGATGCGAAGCTAATCCATTCTCCAAAACAACATGCCCAAGAAACTTCAACTCCCATTCCCAAAGGTGACATTTTGAAAATATCGCCTACATTTTGTGCTGTCTCGATGTCTCCAACACCAATCTAAGTTGGACTTCGTGATCTCTCTCCATCTTAGAATATACTAGAATATCATCAATGAAGATCGACACAAATGTATCCAAATGATCACGAATGATATGGTTCATAAGGTCTACAAAGAATGCTAGAGCATTAGTCAGTCCAAACACCATCACTAACCATTCATATGAACCGTACCTTATTGGAAGGTGGTCAATGTAATACCATCTTTCGCTACTCTTAGTTGATGGAAACCCATTGTTAGGTCTAGCTATGAGAACACCCTAGCTCCCCTTAACTGATCAAATAAGTCATCTAGCTTAGGCAAGCGATAATGATTTTTCACCCCTAACCCGTTCGATTTTATATAATTTATACACAACTGTAATGTTCCATCTAACGTATTTACGAATACAACGGTTGCTTCCCATGGCGAACTACTCGATCAAATAAAACGTTTATCCTTAAGTTCCATTAGTTGCTTCTTCAATTCTTCCATCTCCTTATGTGGATTTCTACTAGGCTATATACGAACAGGATGCCCCTCGGCATTAAGTCTATCTGGAACTTGATTGCCCTTTTCGGTGGTAATCCCGCCATAGGTTCGAAAATATCTCCATACTCTTGGACTACTCATACCCTGCTGATCTCATCTTTTTTTATCATCCATGGCACATAACACTAAGTCCGACTTCACTTCTTCTACCAACCAATGGGCTTAACATCAACCTTCTTTTCCCCCAGATATAAGCAACCATACCTCCTTGCCATTTCCATTACCATATCAAACGGAGGGGACAAATGAGCCATCACCTTGTGATTCAGCCCTCTCTTTAATTCTTCTATAAACTTTTCATTATTCTTCAATGGAGTATTGATATGGTGCCTTTGATTAACAAACTATTAAAATGTCGGATGCTTTCCCAACTTCAAGTTAAGGAACTCTCTACACAAAGCAATCTTGTATCGACTCGTATTATATGTATCAGATGATCGTAAAATATTATTTTTAAATTCATATGAGGTTGTATGAATCTATAACTTTGGGAAATTCCTATAAGTAAAATTTCCTATATTTACAATTTTTTTGGAGGATTTTATCATTAAAAACTTCTAACAATTATAACTTTTTATAGAAGTTGAATTAGTGTCCACGACCACTTTCATTGGAAAAATATGAAGATTTCTATTTCGGCGGAGTGGTCATAATAGCGATTTGGACTTATTGGCTAGGAGTTATGATTATCAGAAGATTCACATTTTTAGAGCTACTTAGTGGGTAATTGTGAGTTTGGGGACATACCCACTAACCCATTTTGAATTTGGAGACTATACTCGGCTAAACCATCATCCCCAAATCACTTTTACACATTCTCAAATAGATCTAAGCATCTGTTAACTCAATCATCATACAAAACAATCTCTTTTCACCTCTATATCAAGGTTAAATCATAGATTAAGGGTATATTAGCAAGGGCATTCACTAGAGATCTTCAATCCTATATTTTTGAGGTGGAATACTTGGATCTTTGCTGTCCATTTTCGGATCTGCCTTGATTTGCATGCAAAACTTTTATTTTGGAGGTTTTGATGAGTGATTTATCATCTCTCACTTTATTATATATGAATATATGCATTTTTTCATGTTTTAAAATGATTTTTAAAGTCAAATCAATGTTTTGGATCAGTTTTCATATCAAACCTGAAGTAAAAACGAATTTAAAAATGATTTAAGGTGTTCGGACCATGTTAATTTAATGTCCGGCTGCCTTGATGCGTGTTAGGCTAGATTAGAGACGTATTATGGGGTGATTTGCGATGAAATGTTGCATGTTTGCATGTTTGTTTAGTGCATGTACGGTGTTTGCTTGTATGGTTAAAACACTTATCATAGCGATTTAGAGTTAGGAACCATGAAACCAGACTTCGACAAATATACTCGTTATTTAGAGTTGTATCATTTCTTATGGAGTGCACAAGGGTCGAAAAACGGGGCATGGTGGTGAAATCGATGCAAAATCAAGAATTGGAGACATTACGGGATTTTGGCTTGGTTCTAAGCGTCGAAGTTGGTTTGGCGATGGAGAGGTGCGATAGCTAAACATGGAAATTCAAATATGGAAATTGGTTCAGTGGTGCTCGGTCCGGCTCTGGCCAGTGGAATCTTCTCGATGGGGTTGCAGTTTGGAGGCCGGGCGTAAAATTCGGTTCTAGGGTTGGGTTAGCCTTATTCTACGGATGGTTCAGCTCTAGTCACCGACATTGCTTTGGATTTTGGGTATGGTTCAGCACTGGTCATCGAAATTGGTTCGGCTTTCGGGGAGTTTGGCTTGGTCCGTGTAAAGGTTGGGACGAACAATGGTGGAGCATGGGGTTTGACTGTAGACTTCGGGCATGGCATGGATGTACTACGAGTGACTATTGAAGAAATGGCATAGTCCTTCGACATCTACGACAACAACCACTTTAAAACCTTAATGCAATGGCTCTACGACTTACAATGGATGTCTAGAGGCATTCCGAAGGTGATGACTCAATGATGGGATTTGTGACGGTAATTCACAAGGGCAGGCTCAACGATTTGTGAGTGTGTCCCATTACGGATAAAGCCATGATGGAATAACGATTAAGTTCTGTCATAAAGATGTAAGCAAAGGATCGTTGATAACTCAAAGGCTTCTAGTGTGCTCATAAAGAACAATATGTGGGGTCGCCCACCTAGATTTGCGATCGTGTCCTGATCCTGCAATAGTAGATTAGCCTACGCTTTGCAATTGTGAGCCTGGTTCCTAGCCTTTTCGCTTGGCATGTATTCGAGCACCAAAGAAGCCGGGATTACGATTAGGTCCCTGGTTTACGATTGTGTAATACGAGGTATCATATATCCAACGCACATGGGTGATGGTTTTGGTTTTACGGTCGGCCTCTCGACCCCCCTAACTGGTAAGCCAACCCCTCCCCGGGACATGTAGAGGTAAGAGTCTCCCGTTCGCCACCAAACGCGTAGCGAGAACCTTCTATCATGTTAACTAAGCAAGTGCGAGGTATCACTGTATGCCACGGTGGAGGGCATCCGCTGTCGGACGGCTGAAGGCTTAGACCATTACAGTGGTATCAGAGCTGAAGGTTGAACTTTAGCTCAGGAGTATAACACATTAGGTAACTCATTAGAGATAAGGTGAAGTATACCCTAGAATGAGTATATCCCTAAGATATCCATCTGTATGCCTCAGTAAATTCTCTTACTATCCACTGATAGTAAATATGAGTGCAAGAAGAGGACGAAATATAGGACAGGGAAGTACCACTACAAATGGTCAATACCCTGCAACAACAAGGAAACAATCCTTTCTCTATGAATCTATTTGATCATTATCCGATTTCCAATTCTATGATGTCTTCGTGGCAGCTAGAAGAAGGAGCTACGGTGTGATGCTGGCCTGGCGAATCGTCGTAGATATGTTCTATTGCGTATTCTCATCTTCAGTCCTAACTTCAAATGAATTGGAATGAATTGGTTAATAAAATATGAAGATTTGTATTGATAAAACGATTTCGATTAAAACCAAATTTCTTGTGAAAGATCAATGTCTGAAGAGGGGCAAGTTGATGTATACTTTGGGGTATTCCGACTTGAGTTTGGAATCCATACCCAATGTTTGGGAATTATGAAAGATTAAATCCATTTATCTATTATTTGGGTCTAGATATATTCTACGAACGGTTAGTTATTCCTTCGAACTAACCGGTGCCCTACATATTCGTAGACCGAATGACCCGAGTATTTCGTGAAGCGCTAAATGAGTTTATTCTCGTATCTATTGTTGATATTCTGATTTGGTAAGCCAGATGCAGAATAGATATTCGATTTGATCTGGAAAGATACTTCTCTATCTTTCATCCATCCTTTGTTGTCTCCCTGGCAAATTTCAGGGACGAAATTTTCTTAAGGGGAGAATCTATAACATTCCTGTTTTTAAAGCAAATATAAATTGGAAATTAATTTAATTTTTGGAATTAAATTGTGAATTAATTTGGTATTTTCCAAATTAAAAAGATATTTGTTTATTAATATTAATATATATAAATGTGATTTTAAATAGAATTTCTAATTTGGAAATTCAAAAAGTGAATATTCTGAATAATATTTTAATTATAAACTTGATTGTGGATTTATTTTTAAACTTTTATTCGAAACTAATATAGTACATTTCTAAAAGTTATTAAACTCTATATTTTTTAAAATATGTATGTATGATTATTTGTTTAGTATTTCAAACTCATTTTCTTATAAAGGTTAGAATATATAAAAATATAAGTGTTTGATTAATTATTAAATTATATTCTTTGAAGTTGTAAACATATATATATATATATATAAGTAGTATAAAAGGGAATATAAAAAGAAAATATAATATAAAGTTATATTAAATAATAAACGTGAAAATTTAAAGTGTTTAAAATATAATACATATGTAAATAAGATATTTATAAAAACATGATTTATAAATAAAATAACATAAGGGTTTAAGATAAATTTATAAATAAAATAATATGAAGGGCTTAAACATAATATTAATCATCTTTAACAAGTGTAAGTTAAAGGATTTTGAATTTAACAAGTGTTAATACAATAGACAAGTGGCAAAATTCATTTCTTCTTTTAAAATTTAATTATAGAAAAAAAATGAGTTAAAAGAAATCAGTTTGAAACTTCTCAAGTCTATAAACAATACTTCAGTTGAAAGAAAAAGAAAACAAACAAAATCATCTCAAATTCAAGGTAAAACTCAAAATCAGGTTGCCTGAAACAATACAAAACAAGAAGATTTCGAAATTTTGAAATCAAATGAAAGTTAGAAATCTGAGAATACAAGGTGCAAATCAAAACCAGATTCAAGTCGAATCAAAACAAATCAAGCCTCGAGCAAACCTGTTCAAAATCAAAGATCAAACAATAGATTCTCAAAGTAAAATTCAAATCATAAATCTGGAAAACAAAAGCAAGGATCAGATTCCAGGTTTCTGATCAACTGTTTCAAGTTCAACTTGATTTGGAGCAATTCAAGCTTCAGTTTCATGGGTCAGCAAATCAAGTAACAAATCAAAAAAAAATCTAAGATCCTGAGGCAAAGTTCTAATGCAAACCTAGAAAGAAAAAGGAAAATCAAAACTAAAGCCTGTGTTCTCTGTCTTCAACATAAAGGTGAGCAAACATTTCACCCTATATATATATATATATATATATATATATATATATATATATATGAATCTTGATCTGTCTGTGATAAATGTTGTTGTGTGATTGTAACATGTTGTGTTGATGAAAATATATCTGCAGTAGATATATATGTTAGGAACGGAGTTGATGATGTTTTGATGACAACAACCTTATATAGTTATTATACTTTACTTTATAAAATATATACTAACATTTCCATATATATATATGTGTATATATATATATAGGAAGTAACTGCAGGTGTCATCGAAGACTGATCAGTATAAAGACTTAAGCATCGAGATAAAGATTAGAGATTCAAGATTCAAGACTCTAGAGAATCAAGATTTCAAGATCTCAAGATAAGTGTATAGTATTTTGTTAAAACTTCATAATAGCACTCTCATCTTTCTTCCAATTTTCTTTTGGGGTGGAACCCAATTTCTATCGAAACCAGTGGCTTACAAACCCATGACAAGTAGCTTACAAACCTACGACAAGTGGCTTACAAACCCACGAAAATCAAAATCATTTAAACTACTTTGTACAAGTTCTCGAGTCCTATAAAGGAGCTTTGTAGGAAGGTTCTTGCAATTTCAGTTTGAATAAAATTTTCAAAATGTTTTTAAATATGTTTTCAAAATGTTTTAGTTTTCAAAATCATGTTTTCAAAAGTATTTTCAAACTTTGTTTTAGCCTTGAAATATTCCTCTATTCTGATTTTAAAAACTTCTATTTTTAAAACATCAAAACTTATTCTGATTTTAAATATTACTTATATAACTGACGGTCTATATCAATTATATATATATATATATATTTAAAATAATGTTTTATATTCGTTCTCTATCTCAAAATATTGTTTAAACACTTTATTTTGCTTCAGAGAAGTTTCAACTTGTTTTAAATTCAAATGCTTTTACAAAACAACATCTCTACAATTTTGAACTGAGGGATGTCGACATAAGGGGATACCCCATGTCGACATGGTGACAGTTGGATTCAAAATTCAAATTTCAAAAGAAGTGTCCATTCGTTCAAAAACCTTTCGCCAATGGTTATTCCTGTTGTGCATCTATATAAAGGCTTCCAAAACGAATTTGTTTAACAACTACTTTCTTATTTTCTTCACTCTTTCTTCTCCACCATTCCATATCCATAAAACTTCATATTTTAAAGATCGTGCCATCATTCTGCCAAATTCTCAATAGGAAATCATTTAGATACTCTCTCTATTTGATTCTCCATCATTCTACTAAAAATCAAAGTGCTATTCAGAGTTATAGGATTAATTTGTATTCAAAAAGTCCATAGAGTTTATCCATTCAAAAGGATTGTTATTAAGAAGTATTAGGGTGATCTTGTGTCCCGTAAATCAAGAGAGTTTACCCCAGACTCGGAGATAGGAGGGTTCCTCAAGGCCTTAGAAATTGAGGGTTGTAATTTGGATATTGGCTTATAAAAATCTGTACAAGGATATTACCTTGGTGCAGGACTGGATGTAGGAGGATTCCGAACGAGTATAAAATCCGGTGTGTTCTTTCCTTTTACTTACTTTACTTTACTATTTGCATTTGTTATATGTTCTGTGATCATTCTGTGTTAGAATTCTGTTTAGATTTGTGTTGAAATTTTTAATTTAGTCATATAGTTCATATATTCTTTAAAACACTATTCACCCCCCCTCTAGTGTTATTTCTGCCTTAAGATCCTTAATCCGCATCCCTAACAATTGGTATCAAAGCATTGGTTTTCATTGTTTTCATAATCTAAAACTTGAAAAATATAAAAATGGCATTTTTGGAAAATTATGTTAAAACTGTTTTGAATCTATGCATTTCATCAAAGTATCATAAGTCTGCATGTAGTTATTTTGAAAAATCAAGTTATCTACCGAAGTGGTGTATTATGCAGGGACAGACATGTTATATGGCTTTTAACGAATCAACACCAATGGACAAACTGTGCAAATTGAGAAAGATAAATGGATACTTGATAGTGGCTGTTCGAGGCACATGACTGGAAATCCCGAGATACTCAAGGACATTACTTATCAAGATGGTGGATTAGTGAATTTTGGTGACAACTTTAAAGGATATGTGGTTGGCGTCGGCAATGTCGGTAACTCTAAAACTTTACTTATTTCTGATGTTTTATTAGTTAGGAACTTAAAACATAATCTGCTTAGTATAAGTCAACTTTGCGATAAAGGTTTTAAAATTAAATTTGGAAAAGATAAATTTCACATTGAAGATGGTAAGTCTAATATAATTTTTGAAGGTATTAGGAAGAAAAATATTTATATCCTTAGTATGAAAATTTCAAATGATAATCTATGTCTTTTGGCTAATACAAGTGACCCTTGGATTTGGCATAAAAGATTTGGCCATTTGAATTTCAAATTATTATCTAGGCTATCAAAACTTGACTTAGTTAGAGGTCTACCCAAGTTAAACTTTAAAGTAGATAGTATTTGTGATGCTTGTCAATTAAGAAAACTTAAGAAAAGTTCATTTAAATTAAAAGATGCTATTTCTACCTCTAGTCCTCTAGAATTACTTCATTTAGATTTATTTGGTCCATCTCAAGTTCAATCAATTAACCATAGTAAATATGTTTTTGTTATAGTAGATGATTATTCAAGATATACTTGGACAATCTTTTCAAAACATAAAAGTGATGCTTTTGAAATATTTAAAAACTTTTCTAAAAGAATTCAAAAACAACATTCTTTCAAAATTAAAACTATTCGAAGTGATCACGGTGGTGAATTTGAAAATGAAAATTTTGAGAATTTCTGTACTCAAAAGGGAATTACTCACAACTTTTCATTTCTAAGAACTCCACAACAAAACGGAGTAGTAGAACCTAAGAATAGAACGATTCAAGAGTGTGCTCGTACAATGCTTTCTAATAGTAATTTACCTAAATATTTTTGGGCTGAAGCAGTTGCTACAGCTTGTTATATATTAAATAGAATTTTAGTTAGACCATTAACAAATAAAACTCCATATGAATTACTTTATAATAAGAAACCTATAGTTGCTTATTTCAAAGTCTTTGGGAGTAAATGTTTTATACTTAATACAAAAGATAATTTAGATAAATTTGAACCAAAAGCTGATAAAGGATTCTTTATTGGTTATTCTAATAGAAGCAAAGCATTTAGAGTTTTTAATTTAAAAACTAATACTATTGAAGAAACTATGCATGTATCTTTTGATGAAAATCTTAAAGATATTGTACAAATAGATGATGAAGAAGATTTTATAAATTTAAATCAGTCTAATGAAACTATTAATGAAATAAATCAACCTAATAAGAGATTTAAAATATCAAAAGATCATCCTATAGAAAATGTTTTAGGAAATATTGAATCTGTAGTAAGAACTAGAAATCAATTAAGTAGTATGAGTAATGTAGCCTTTATATCAACAATTGAACCTAAAAATCCAAAGGAAGCATCGTCTGATGATTCATGGATTCTCGCTATGCAAGAAGAATTGAATCAATTTACCAGAAATGATGTATGGGAACTTGTTCCTAAACCTGAGGATAAAAGTATAGTTGGAACTAAATGGGTTTATAAAAATAAAATGAATGAACTCGGTGAGGTCGTAAGAAATAAAGCTCGTTTAGTCGCGCAAGGTTATTGTCAAGAAGAAGGAATTGACTATGATGAAACCTTTGCCCCCGTAGCAATATTAGAAGCTATAAGAATTCTACTTGCTTTCGCTAATTATAATAATTTCAAATTATATCAAATGGATGTTAAAAGTGCTTTTCTAAATGGTTTTGTAAAAGAAGATGTTTATGTTGAACAACCTCCACTTTTTGAAGATAATAAATTTCCAAACCATGTATACAAGTTAAAGAAAGCTCTATATGGTCTAAAGCAAGCTCCTAGAGCCTGGTATGAAAGACTAAGATCTTATTTACTTCAATCTGGTTTTGAAATTGGTAAAGTAGATACAACACTTTTTATTAAAAGAAATAATGAAGATATTCAACTGGTTCAAATATATGTAGATGATATAATCTTTGGATCAACTAATAATATAATGAATAAAGAATTTTCAGATGTAATGACTAAAGAATTTGAAATGAGTCACATGGGAGAATTAAGTTTCTTCTTAGGGCTTCAAATTAAACAACTAGAAAATGGAATCTTCATAAGTCAAGAAAAATATGCTAAAGACTTAATCAATAAATTTGGTTTAAGCACCTCTAGTGGGAAACCAACTCCAATGTCAACAAATGTAGGTTTAAGTAAATAAGATAAATCAAAAGATATTGATCAAACTTTATATAGGGGAATGATTGGTTCGCTACTTTATATAATAGCAGTCGTCCTGATATTATGCACAGTGTTTGTCTCTATGCAAGATACCAATCACAACCTAAAGAAACTCACTTAAAAGCTGTTAAAAGAATTTTAAGATATGTAAAATACACTTTAGATTATGGTTTATTTTATCCTAAAAATAATACTTTTGATTTCATATCATATTGTGATGCTGATTATGCTGGTTGTAAATCAGACCGAAAGAGTACAAGTGGAACTTGTCACTTTCTAGGACATTCACTGGTTTCCTGGTTCAGCAAGAAACAAAATACTGTTTCCTTGTCAACAACTGAAGCAGAGTATATATCTGCTGCTCTGGCCTGTTCACAAGTCATATATATGCAACAAACTTTAAAAGATTTTGGAATTAACATAAGTAAATCACCAATATATTGTGATAATACTAGTGCAATAAATCTATCTAAAAATCCAACTCATCATGCTAGAACTAAACATATTGATATAAGACATCATTTTCTTAGAGATAATATAACTAAAGAAATAATAACTCTAGATTATATAAATACTGAAAAACAAATTGCTGATATATTAACTAAACCGTTAACCGAACAGAATTTTACTAAATTTAGAAGAGAATTAGGTATTTGTTCAAAATCTGAAATATAAAATAATATAATATAATAATCAATAAAAATTCAAAATAAAAATTACACTTTTTCTGAAAGACAGTCGACATGCCCCATCCCCTGATGTCGACATACCCAACAAAAATTTGAAAATAGAATTTCCCTCCAAAGTTAGTTATTTATCTATTTATTTCGTTTTCTCTCCTCTTTCTGCACTATATTCTCTGTAAATAACTTCTGAAACAATAAAATAATGGCCTCCTCTTCTACTAATGAACCCACTTCACCCACATCTCCTCATTCCAGTCCATTTCAACGATTTACGCACGCTCGAGTGATCAAATTGCAAGAGAAGATGAAAGATATCCTTCAATTGTTGATTGAAATTTAAGTAAGTCAACTTAGGATGGCTAGAGAACAACAAAGGAAAAGAAATATTATTAGGAATGTACAAAAATTTCTTATGGATAACCGTACAAATCCTATTAATATTGAAGACTCTTCACAAGCCATGGAATCAGAGGAAGAAGAACCTGTGGAAGAGCCACAAGAAGACCAAGAGGAAGATCAACCTTTACCTCAACCCGAAGTCCCTATAAATGAGGAAGAGAGCGTTATTTGCGTTGGTGAGATCTTTGTTGATACTAATGGAAATATAACTGAACAACGTGGAAACTTTTGTCTCCACTATCCCAATTGTTCGATTCATAAGTCTCCTATAGTTAAGGATCGCCATTAAAGCGTACTTTCTTTTTTATTCTTTGTTTTACATTGTTCTGTTTGTTCGTGTTTATGTATGTTCTTATATATGTCGTAATAACTAAAATGTGTTCACTTATACTCATTGTTTCATGCTTGTTCTATACATATTATTTGTTCATACTAATCATTCTTGAATTCTTAAGTAGTCAATAGTTTTTGTTGATGACAAAGGGGGAGAAAGTTATAAAAATATATGTGCTTGGTGTAAGAGGGAGTCATGGAGTAAGGGGGAGTTGTAGTTTTAAGAAGTCACGGAGTAAGAGGGAGTTATGGTATGGTAAGAATATTTTATAAATAAAGGTTTTCATCATCAAAAAGGGGGAGATTGTTAGGAACTGAGTTGATGATGTTTTGATGACAACAACCTTATATAGTTATTATACTTTACTTTATAAAATATATACTAACACTTCCGTATATATATATATATATATATATATATATATATATATATATATATTTGTATATAGGAAGTATATGCAGGTATCATCGAAGACTGATCAGTATAAAGACTCAAGCATCAAGATGAAGATTAGAGATTCAAGATTCAAGACTCTAGAGAATCTAGATTTCAAGATCTCAAGATAAGTGTCTAGTATTTTGTTAAAACTTCATAATAGCACTCTCATCTTTCTTCTGATTTTCTTTTGGGATGGAACCCAATTTCTATCAAAACCAGTGGCTTACAAACCCACGACAAGTAGCTTACAAACCTACGACAAGTGGCTTACAAACCCACGAAAATCAAAATCATTTAAACTACTTTGTACAAGTTCTCGAGTCCTATGGAAGAGCTCTGTAGGAAGGTTCTTGCAATTTCAGTTTGAATAGATTTTTCAAAATGTTTTTAAATCTGTTTTCAAAATGTTTTAGCTTTCAAAATCATGTTTTCAAAAATATTTTCAAACTTTGTTTTAGCCTTGAAATATTCCTCTATTCTGATTTTAAAAACTTCCATTTTTAAAACATCAAAACTTATTCTAATTTTAAATATTACTTATATAATTGACGGTCTATATCAATTATATATATATATATATTTAAAATAATGTTTTATATTCATTCTCTATCTCAAAATATTGTTTAAACACTTTATTTTGCTTCAGAGAAGTTTCAACTTGTTTTAAATTCAAATGCTTTTACAAAACAACATCTCTACAATTTTGAACTGAGGGACGTCGACATAAGGGGATACCCCATGTCGACATGGTGACAGTTGGATTCAAAATTCAAAATTCAAAAGAAGTGTCCATTCGTTCAAAAACCTTTTGCCAATGGTTATGACTGTTGTGCATCTATATAAAGGCTTCCAAAATGAATTTTTTTAACAACTACTTTCTTATTTTCTTCACTCTTTCTTCTCCACCATTCCATATCCATAAAACTTCATATTTTAAAGATCGTGCCATCATTCTGCCAAATTCTCAATAGGAAATCATTTAGATACTCTCTCTATTTGATTATCCATCATTCTACTAAAGATCAAAGTGCTATTCAGAGTTATAGGATTAATTTGTATTCAAAAAGTCCATAGAGTCTATCCATTCAAAAGGATTGTTATTAAGAAGTATTAGGGTGATCTTGTGTCCCGTAAATCAAGAGAGTTTACCCCAGACTCGGAGATAGGTGGGTTCCTCAAGGCCTTAGAAATTGAGGGTTGTAATTTGGATATTGGCTTATAAAAATCTGTACAAGGATATTGCCTTGGTGCAGGACTGGATGTAGGAGGATTCCGAACCAGTATAAAATCCGGTGTGTTCTTTTCTTTTACTTGCTTTACTTTACTATTTGCATTTGTTATATGTTCTGTGATCATTCTGTGTTAGAATTCTATTTAGATTTGTGTTGAAAGTTTTAATTTAGTCATATAGTTCATATATTCTTTAAAACACTATTCACCCCCCCTCTAGTGTTATTTCTGCCTTAAGATCCTTAATCTGCATCCCTAACAATATATACATATATCACTATGCACGTCTGTTCACAGGCATAAATGCCTCTGTTTATGCATGACAGGGTTGATAAATATGTTCAAAAATATATAACATCCCAAACAATCAAATAGGCTTTGATCTCTAAAGAGGAAATGTTTGAAACATTGTAATTTAATTTTTAAAAATAGTTTTTAAGCAAAAATATTTAGTTATATTTTGGAAAATAAGATATAACAGTAAAAATCATTTTTTTCTTTCAGGAATCAATAATCAAAATTTCAAAATTTAATTTTACAACCTGATTTGTTCTTACAAACGATGAATTTTGACCATAGTTTTAAATTTTTTAAGTATATATACATTATGAATTCTCGACTTGAATGAGAAGTCATTTTTAGTCAATTCTCGATGATCAATGGGGAGTGGCAGGTCGTGCTGGGAGTCAGAGGTAGGGTGAAGGATGTAGATCATCAGAAAAATAGTTAGAGAATTTATAGATGAGCGAGGCGGCAGCTCGGTGGTTTTGTAGGGTTTAGCAACCCATTTTGGTCAGGTTTGAAATTAAGTCGATTTCGTCATCAATGATGGATTGGGTTGGATCGCACTAGGGGGATTAGAGGCGCAGGCGTGTAAAGCGGCTCCGGTGTAGCTCACGTGACTGCTGATGATCGGAGGTGGATGCACGTGGAAGATTTGGGCGATCGAACTCTGGTTCCAGGTTGGGTCAGATTGCTTTTTGGCGAATTCATCGTAGTTTATGGTTCCTGGGTTGTCATGGTGACTCAGGGGAGGATCAGTGACTTGTAGAGGGTTGGAATGATGGTCGAATTCTCCTCGTTCAGGCGTACACATGCACCGGTGCATGTATATATTAGGTGATTGTTTAGTTGGGGAAGATGAAGAGGGAACTCGGGTTTGTGCTTGAACCCTTTGCTGTTTGTCTCAAAGTCTGGTGAAGAATGTCTCGGGGAAAATCGAAGGTCGTCTCGGGTATATTTGTGTGTAGTAATAGATTATAAAACTAAAAACAAGTTTTAAAAAGAAAAAAAGAAGATGCGGGTTTCGCGAAGCTTGGCTCGGGAAAATCAAGTAACGACTGGGGTTGTTTAATATGTTAATAAGTTTTAAAGGTGAAGGAGGAAATTTTTTGTTACAGGTTATCTTTTAAATAAAACAGGGTTATTTTGAACAATTTTTGGTTAAACCAAATTCTTTTGTATATGATAATCCAAGTTTAGAATTTGATTAAAAGATTCTAATTTATCATTTAACTTAAAGGTTTTGAGATAATAAGTTGATGATGAAATTATTTCAAAGATTTTAAGATTCGAATGATAATTAATTGATAATTTATTAGTTAATAAAGGTAATTTAAAAGAATAAATTACCCAATGTAATTCAAGGGATTAAATATTTAATCCCTTGAAGGTTTATTTAATATGATTAATTAAAGAAAAATTTATCAAGGTGATTAATTTATTTATGTGATAAATTAAAGATTACTTAAGGTAATTAATTTAAAGTTAATAACTTAATTTAAAAAGTAACTATTTAATGATTAAAGTTGATTAATCAAGTAATTAAGGATAATTAATTAATTTAATAAGTTCTATATGGTGATTAAGTAGTTTGTTAAGATCAATGGATTGTCTTTGATTAATAAAGGTCTTACTGTGATGAATTAAAAGTTAATTAATCAATGTAATTCATTGAAGGTAAAATTACTCAATGTAATTAATTAAAGGATTGATTACTTAACTATTAAAGGATAATTTATTAATGTGATTAATATAAGGTAATTAAATTGAGGATAATTAATTAATTAAGTGTTAATTAATTAATGAAAGTGATTAAGGGATGATTTATTAATTAAGGGTTAATTTATTTTGTAATTAACTTAAAGGTTAATTTAATGAATGTGATTAATTAAGGACTAATTAATTAATTTATTAAAGGCAATTAATTAAGATGGATAATTAAAGATTATTTAATTCATTAATACTAAATGATTTGTAATTTATTAATCAGGATTGAGTAGTTAACTCATGAGTATTTAATTTAATTGAATTAATTTAGGATTAAACCATCAGTTAATGCTGTTTATAAATGATCATTGAATTCTTGGATTGCTTATGAATGTTTGTATTGTAGGAAATGCCTTGAATTGATTGTTATATCTGGACTGTAATATTATGTTCTGTGAATTGAGCTGTGTGTAAAATTAATTAATTATTTATTTAATCTTTGATACATTTATCTGTGAATCTGTGAATGGCGATAAGCGTTATAGGATCATACCGCTTATCAAATATTATTGATATGCTTGAATCTGTGATGATTGATGTATTGCACTATTTTGTAAAACCCCTGGACTACACCATACACACACAAATATGGATTGAACGAGGAGATTAGTTAAGTCATAGATTTTTGAAATAGTTTTAAAGTTGAAATTTTGAATCTAAAATAGTTTTGGAAATGGAGTTGAAAGCTTTTGAAAAGGAGTTTCAAAAATAAAAGTTATTTTGCATGACTCGATTGAGTTTTGAAATTTGAATAATTTAATTTAAATTTGAATTCAAAAATTGAAATTGAATTCTACGTTTGGAAACTATGGTTTAAAGATGTTATACAAGTTATAAATGTGTTTATATGGTTTTAAACCATTTTAAAAGTATTAATTAGGGAATTTGAATTAACTCAAGAGCTTTAACTCGTGCAAATGTAATTGAATTTTTTCGAAACGAAAACTATTTGTTTTCAAATAATAATAGCTTTCATATAAAGAAAGGATTTCCAATTTGTGTTGAAAGATTTCAAGTTTGAAATGGAATTGAAATGTTTTGAAAGCTATGAATAAATCCTTGTGAAAGATAATTGAATCTTGTTTTGAAATTGAAGAAGATTTAAAAGGTGTATCTTTTGTATAAAAGATTTAAAATGAAAATTATTTTTGAAAGCTAGGAATCTTTGGAAATGGTTTTGAAAGATATGAATTGGGTCTTTGATTTAAATGATTGGATGAGTTAATCCAATTTGAAAAGGAAATTGTTTTGAAAGCTATAATAGAATCTTTGTGGAAGATTGGTGAACTTTGTGAAATAAATCTTTTTGTTAAAGATTTGAAACGGTAATTTGTTTAAACCATTTAAAGAAAGTTTTGGGTTTTAAGTTGTGACTTAACTGAAATCCTAATATCCATATGTTTTTAAATATTGCGCTCATTATTCAAGTTTACCCGGGAGAAGACCTTGTGTCATATAACCCTTTCCAAATAATGATACGACGTTCTGGATAGTATTTGAAGACCGGTGGTGAAGACCAGGTATTCCCGGGAACGAAAGGATAACCCATCGAGTGACTCTACATCGATTAGCTCCCAGTATAGAGATCTCCATATGTGATGGGGAGTCTAATCGGGATTAGGAATTCCCAGAGTGCAAGGGCTTCTTTAGAAGTACCTTCGGTTCTGTTCAAACCCAGAACAGACTTGTATGGATGTGTGTTTGACATTACACTTTGAGATGTGAAGCTGGTTTCTATCAAATACATTCCTGTTTGGTGGCGGGGATTTATTCTCTTAGCTTCACACCCTTTTCTGAGACGTACGAGCTCAGAGGTTATGTAGTTGATGGTTACTAGTGATACATTCCCAATTTGGTAAGGTGGCATACAAAGTGCTGCTGATCATTTGTTGATCAAAGCATGGCTTTGTGAAAAAGTGTAGCTTTGTGGACGAGACCTCATCGAGCCTCACAACCTTGTAATGGTCGAAACAGGAAAGATGCGGCAAGGTTTCAGGGGTCGCGCCCCTAGGGTATGTCAATTCCTTCTGGAAAAGGGTGGTATCATGGTATGGAGCCCAGATGCTTAACTCGTGTGGACACTGTAAATTTATTACTGTGTGATGTTGCTTTGTGATTGAGGTACCTCAGATAAAGGTCGCAAATGACCGGGGATGGCATATCTTAGGTTCTACTCTCGGGAAGGGAGTAAACCGGCCTTGTGTTGGCAGAGAGCTGGGTAAGTTCTCGGGGCATCCCTCCAGAGGCGTACCCATTTTGTAATGGGAATTTCCTTGGCCTGACCATTTGTTGGAAAATCGAAAGAAACAATACGCGCCCTATACGGTTTTAGTTGTATAACCTGCCATGGAATGTGGTGGTAACCTGCTATTGAACATGGTAGCTATAGCAGGCATACAATAATGGTTGTATGCTGGCTAAGATTAATATTATACTTTCGAAATGTTTTCTACACTGTGCACTAATAATAATATCAAATGGTTTTCGCATATCAAGCATTTTTGACTATCATAAGGAGAAATCTCCTCCAATTCTGTGTTTGCATGGTGTGTGCGGTGGGAAGCTTTATGATAGTTTCATTTTCCAAAAAGCATTGTGGATTTCAATTTTAAATCTTTTGTTGTTTGTCTTTAAGATAAACTGTTTTTGTTTGCTCATACCAATCCCATGACTGCCCGGAGTTTATTGTTCCCTTCCTAAACTCTGGGTGCCCACAATTTTCCACACGGGCAGTCTAGAGTTGGGTTTTTCAGATAATCAAATAGTAGGTGTAGATTCGATAGTATTCAATCTCGGGGTATTGGCAATCACATTTGGATCGAGTTGCTTCACTTCAGCATTGATGGGGTTCGAGCTAGCTTTGGATTAGAGACTTGTGATGTAGTTGCAGATATTGGATTCATTCTTCATTGAAGATCATATTTGAGTTATCTCCTCCGCCGATGTTATCATATCCCGCTGTTGTATATTTATCTCTGATATTGTTGTGTCATGTTGTATCAGATATTGTATTCATTATTGTATCATTGATATTATCTTTTCTTCTGCCGTGTTGTTGTACTTTGTAATAAGCTCCGACGAACCAGATTCGGCGTTTGAATCTACGGTATTCGAGTACAAGTGAAGTATGAGTGCCGATTTTCGAAGGTCGAGTCAGGATTGTTAAAGTGAGGATTGTTTGATGGATGCTATATTTTCTATGGTTTCTTATCACTTTAGGGTGTCACACGATATAGGTACTTTCAACAATATACCTAGACACTAGACACTTTACTTTGATTGTAGTACACTTATATGGAGATGATAGTAGAAAAGCATATATCGATTGTTATGTGCCAACTCTTTAGATGTAAGGACATTTCAGGTATGGTTCTTCATACCATATGGCTCTATTTACTATATACGATTTCTATAGTACTTTTGAGATGATGTATCACTCACACCAGACTGTTGTCTAATCTAAGGTTTTGTGCTTTACTTCTTATTATCTCAGGTACTCTTAAATGAGTAGATTTGGGATAGCCGGTCTGGATAGTGCATGGAGCTGTATGGAGTATGAGCATGAGGATATGTTTTCATATATCTATAGTTCGGAGCTTACTATCACATATATTCTTTTGTGCAGTACTGTAGAGCTTTGTTAGTACTTATATTTTAGAGATAGTTATAGTGTTTATTTTAGATATTTGGATGTATAAACTCTTTATTTCATTTTTTATATAGTCTGCGAACCTGACGCACTCTGATGCTTTATTATGATTCATTTGATTATATCACCATCTCACCTATTTTACATTTATGTTATGGTAACATATTTTGTATATGCATTGTGGGATGTCCTATATGTTCTATGTATTGATTTTTCTCCACTTTATATCCTTGGCTACCGGCCTGCTTCAGCCGCTACCTCTATAGTGCATCATATAAATATATTGGTCACTGAAAGTGTAGGTTGGTCATCACATTTGGTATCACAGCCTAGGTTCCATAGATGACCTAAGTTAATGCTTGGATCTATTAGAGATAAGGAAGAAGCTATAGCCTTAGAACGGATCCAACGATATATGAGAAAGCATACTTGTTATATTTTGGTTTTCAAAACTATATGGTAGTACATATACAATATATAAGTTACATTGCATTTATGGACAATACTAGTTCCTTTTAGAGAGATTGATCATCCTTATAATAGCTTATAAAAATGAGTGGGTTAACGAGGAATGTTACTAGGAACTCCATCTTTGGAGTTGCGGAGGGGCAGGATCAGGGGCTATTGACCCCGACTTTTTGAACTTGTTCGCTGAGATGGTGCGAAACATGGTTCAGAATGAAGAAGTTGCTCCTGCTACAGCTATTGGTGGTGGTGCTCCAATGCAAACACTAAGAATTGACTTTGTCAAACTAAAAACTAAGTATTCTACTTTGGAAGGCAAACTATTCCTCGGAATGGAATCAACCTTCAAAGTGCAAGATTGGTTGGATACCTACAAACGCATCTTTCAGGATATGGAGTTAGTGGATGTGATAAAGAGGAAGCTAGCCTCTTGACAGCTTTGATGAAGGGCTATGGGGTTGGTAGAACACCATCAACATTACTACTCCTAGGGATCAAATTACTTGGGAGATGTTTAAGGAGATATTTGAAGAGAAGTGTAACACCCCTAATTTTGAATAACATTATTCAGGAGATTTAATTAGATAAACTAAATAGATTAATGTTAATATTAAAATGGTTAAGTGACTGAGATTTGTATATTTAGAGGGTTGTTGTGCCAAATTAACTAATGAACTAAGGGGAATAAAATGTAATAGATAAGGGTAAATAGGAGCAGGTTGTATTCTTATTCCTTAAACCTTCTTGCCACTTTCATTTTACATGTTCACAAACAAAAATTAAACCAAGTAAGGCCGACCACCATTAGGAGAAAGCAGGTGGAAGATAAGTTAAAATCTAGAGGAAGAAGCTTAATCAATTTAATTCAAGAGCAAACCTCAACTCCTTAACAACAAGCTAAAGTGAATAATAGATTACATCTCATTTTTATAGCTTTCGGTTTCTAGACTAGACTCGTGTTTATTTTGCAAATGATTTGCTATGTTTTAATTTTTTAAATGGATACATATGCTTGTTGATGATTTCTTCTATTTCATATATGATAAGAATCGTTTATGAAAACCTATTAAATGACATCCAAATGACTTGCGTTTTCGATACAAGGTCAAAAATAATATTTTTGAGATGGGTTTCAAGTTTCATAATTTTCTGAACTAATGTCGATTTATTATGAATTTTCTAGTGAAGAAAATGGTTAAAATGTGTTTAAATTAATTATGGCTATTATATGTTAGCTTCGGGTCAGAAATTTATATATGCTAGAAAACATATTGAAAGTGATTTATGGGAATTTTTGGAGAATTTTCCTAAGTGTTTTAATAAGTATATAAAATAATTTAAGATATGTGATTTAAATGTTTTATATGTTTATAAAAGGAGAAGGAGCAATCTGTAAATGTTTTAAATTGTTAATCTCTGAAATTCAGCAGCACTTTAGGAAAATATTTTGAAAAGTATTGGCAACCAATCATATGTTGAAAAACAAAGCAAGTTAGTTAGAAGGAAATTACATTATAAAGTTAAAATTTAGTTTTATAAGGTTTATCTTCTTCGCCACTTATAGTAGCACCTTTTGACCTCATACTGTCGCCTCCAACTAGTTCAAAACCAATACACATGGTATGGATTTCAATTATAGTGGATTGTAATCAGACGAAACGTGTGGAGTCGAAACAAGGCTTTCAAAGGGGTTGAAGTAGCTTCTAAAAACATGGAACTATTTTGATTGTAAATGGGGATTTCGAATGAGATAGCTTTCGACTTGATTGATTATTTTAAAGAAAAGAACTGTCAAAAGAAGTTGCCCCCTTTTTTTGAAATAAAGCTTACGAAGGGGTAAAAACCCCTACTGCCACATTCTACCTTTCGAAGCAATGCCTTCGAAAGTGGTCTTTTGTTTTAAACCTTGAAGCCGCTTCTCCAATGCTTTCGAAGGGGATGGTTTCGAAGTCATTTACTTTCTTTTACTTAGGAAATGGTTTTTGAAAGATGTGTTTTTGCCTTATTTGTTTTAAAACCCTTTGTTTTATTGAAAGATAAACCCGAAAGGTTTCAAACGGAAAGTTTATATGGTTTTGAAACCGTGTTCCATAAATTTTTACTTGAACCCAATGCTTTCGAAAGGTTCGTTATATGTAAAGGACTTAAATGCTTTCGAAAGATATATTGTAAAGGTTTCGAAGGGGTGGTTCCTTAATGTTGTAAAAAGATTTACCTTTAGATTTAAATGGAAGGTTTTCAATGTTTTTGAAAGGAAAATTCGAAGTGTTTTTAAAAGAAGATGTCTCAGCATATTGAGATTTAAGTGAAGCAAAGAGTATACTTCCTTGTTTAAGTATGATTTAAAGGGTTAAATCAATTTGAAGGAAATGTTTTCAAGGAAATTTTGATAGGGTAGTTGACCCTAAGTAAATGGCTCAGATATTAGAGTACCGTATGGGACTGGTATATGGTCTCTCTCTATACTTTTGCTAGTAGCACCTTGCTAATATAAGTCCAAGTTTCCAATGTGTAAGGCTTTGTCACAGATAAGACTAAAATGATGTTACACACAGAAAGGAATATACAAAGTAAGGATAGGTTATTGGTGAGCCCGCAAAACCATTAGGATTAGTTGACCCTGGAAGAAGTAAGTTAAGGACAGACCGTTCAGGATTGTGTTTAACATAAGTTAGATGATTGATTTTGTCTGGTAGGCCCGAATCAGCCAAAGGTTAGTAGTTAGCCAAATAAAACTATATTGTTCAGACAGATAGTCCATTGATTACATGATTTGTATGCATACATGATATTGCTATTATTGCTTTAATCAGTTTGATTGCAGGATGTTGATTTGCAAAAGATATGTTTTAAAAGTGATATTAGTGAGGGGAAACCCGTTCTGCTAAGCGGCATGGTCTCACTTAACATCAGATAACCGAGATGTACAGTATTATTCACACTATGGTTTATGTCTGACTTGAAGTTTACATTTCCCCTTTAAACTCTCGGGTGCTCAAAATATGATTTGAATAGTTTGAGAGTAAAGGTTTTACAGGTTTAGTAGGTTGGGTGAATAAGCTTCAGAAGACGTGCAAGAGACAATGCAAGCTATATTTAGGAGTTATTTTTTATTTCTACTGTGTTGTATCAAGACTTATTGTCGATTTAATGCTTTGATCATCCAAGGGGCATCATCATATGTTGCTCTTGGCATAATTTTTTATAACTATATTTTATCAAAACCTAGGAATCGTTTTGGGAGTATGTATCTAAATATGAAATATTGATTGGAAAGTAATTAGAAAAGTTATTTTAATCTGTGTTTGTTTTTATTTCATATTCGTGCGCTTATGATATTACGGACACTATTAACATTGCTGTATTTTGTCACCGGAAGTTAATACTGTAGATGACTGCAGCATCTGTAGCACTTAGCTTTGGGCCTTAAGATAGGAGATGTTACAAGAAGTATATACCGGCTGCTTGTAAGTTGGTGCTCTTTCGAAAGTTCGTTGACTTAAGACATGGAGATATGTTTGTATCAAAGTACGTGGCTGAGTTCGACACACTGTCGAAGTACGTCCTATCTTTTATCGATACTCTACTCAAGAAGAATGAGAAGTTTATTATGGGCTTGGATTGTTATCTTGGAGAGAGGCTAGTAGGACATATCGATGAGACCTTTGAGAGGCTAGTGGAGAGGCTATTTGACATGAGAGTCTGTATCCTAAGCCTAAGTCGATTGTTGCTCCCAAGGATGAGCCAAAGCCACGTGCTGGTGGGGGAGGCAAGAGGAAGTGGGCAACAAGAGGAAGAAATAGTTTCAGAAGAGTGGGCAGAAGAAGGGAAAGTGGGAGCCTACTTACTATAATTGTTGGGAGAAGGACCATCTTGTCAGAGATTGCAAGGCGAAGGGAAAAAAGTGTTACAAATGCAACAAGCCGGGGCAAGAAGGATTGTCCAAAATGGCCAAAAAATAAGCAAGTTGTGTCTGTTTACACTTTGAATGTTGTTCCAGCTTCGTCCAGTGCTCCATCGACGAAGGAGAAGGGGAAGAGCATCGTCATACGGGGTATGTTTTCTACTTCTAATACACATATACATGTTTTATTCGATACCAAGGCTTTACATTCCTTCATATCTAGTGATTTGAAGGATAGATTGAGCTTGAAACCTAAGATTGTTGACCAACCCTTGATTGTGACGAACCTAGTTGGAGGCCCTACCAACCTTTGCATGGTTTGTCGAGACTTAGCCTTATCGATTTGTGGATTTTTTTTTTGCATATGATTATTTTGTTTTGAGTTTTATGGGTTTGGTATTATTCTAGGGATGGACAGGCTGCATAGGTATGGGGTAGTGATGGATTGTGGGAGGTCGTTGCTGACGATACAGATGGATGATGAGCGTATGTTAGAGATAGGCTGCCTACCTGACGATGAGGTAATGGTTAGCCTTCTGTACTCACTTGAGGTCCCACAAGACAAGTTGCCATCTTTCCCTATAGCAAGGAACTATCTGGACATATTCAAGAAGTTGACAGGATTACCACCACATAGGGAGATAGAATTCCTTATAGATCTGTTGAAGGATGTCAGGCTGATAATTATGCCTTTGAGGTATATGGCACGTAGAGAGCAGAAGGAGTTGGAGGTGAAAGTGAATAACCTGTTAAGGCGAGCGTTCATTCGTAGGAGCATAGAGTGGAGTGCACCTATAGTATTCACCACTGTGGCGGATGAATCTCTAAGGTTGTGTATATATTACCATCAGATGAATAACACGACGACGAAGAACAAGTATCCACTCCCACGTATTGATGACCTATTCGATCAGCTCCATGGTGCTAGGGTGTTCTCTCAGTTATACCGTGCAATGGGGTTCCATCAATGGAGAGTGTCGAAGGAGAGTGTGTCGATTACAGCATCCCATACACCGTATGGATTTTAAAAGTGGCCGGTTATGCCATTCAGGCTAACCAACACACCAGCATACTTTGTTGATCTTATGAACTGTGTCTTCAGGGATCTGCTAAATAAGTTCTTATTTGTGTCCGTGGGCAATATCCTTATTTATTCGGGGATGGAGAAAGAACACAAGGAGCATTGAGGATTGTGCTCAAAGTGTTGAGGAAGCACTAATTGAAGGCGAAGTTCTCAAAGAATCACTTTTGGAGGAAGGAAGTGCAATTTTTAGGTCACTTTGTATTTGACTAGGGTATGTTATACATTCTACAAAGAGGTAACATTACAGGAGTAGGATTGACCCAAGATCGCTACAGACATGAAAAGTTTCCTTAGAAGCGGGATACATAGACGTTTTATCGAGGACTTCTTTAAGTTAGCAACGCCATTAACCAACTTGATGAAGAGGAAATAGAATTTTGTTTGGGTCTTCGAGTGGGAATAAGGAGCTGACAGGATACATAGATGCCTATGGTACTGTAATTGGTGCGATGTTGAAGCAGAGGAGAAAGGTTGTCACCCACACTAGTCGATAGGTAAAATCGCACGAGAGGAAGTATTCAACCCATGATTTGGAGTTGGAGCAATAGTATTTTCTTTGAAGATATGGATGTATTATTTTCTTGGGGAGAGGTTCGAGTTGTATATAGACCACAAGTCATTGAAGTATTTATTTTCCCAAAAGGACCTTAACCTTTAGTCAGTAGTGATGGTTAGAGTTCCAAGCCTCCTATGACTTTGACATTTTCTATACCCTTAGCAAGGGAAATGTAGTTGTTGATGCATTGAGTAGGAGACATTCCAGCTTGGGAGCGATGTTCCTAGAGTAGAAGCAGTTATCACTGGCTAAGATTTTGGACCTAGACGTGAGCTAGAGCTAGAAGTGTTGTCTAGCCTGACGATGATAGACTAGCATAGATCATGGCTAATATAGAGGAATGGCTAAAATCTGAGGAGATGAATCGATACAGGATCGACTGCAATGGTTGGCTCTATAAAGATGGGTGATTGTTTATTCCTGATGTTGATAGGTTGAGGGATGAGGTACTATGAGAGTGTCATCATTCAAGAATGACTATACCTCCTAGTGGCAACAAAATGTATAGAGTTATGAGAAAGACATTTTTATTGGGAAGGGATGAAGAAGGACAATAGGGCATTCATCTCGAAGTGCATGAACTGTCAGTTGGCAAAGGCAGAGCAGAAGATGCCGAGTGCTTTGCTGCAACCGCTCGAGTTTCTTAAGAGGAAATGGGAACAGGTTTCAGTGGACTTCATTGGTGAATTATTGAGGTCCAGAGGAAGGTATAGTTGATAGATTGATAAAGAGTGCTTGATTCATAGCCGTCAATTCTTGTAGGACGATATCCAAATTTGTCGAGCTGGATGTGAAGTGGGAAGTTCAACTCCATGGTGTGCCTAAGAGCATTATGAGCGACCGAGACCCTTTGTTCACTAGCAGGTTTTGGAAGAGCTTACAGGAAGAAATGGGGATAGAACTACATCTCCATACAGCTTATCACCCTCAAACTGAAAGGCAGACTGAGAGGATGAATCGTATTTTGGAGGTTCACTTGCGAGCTTGCGTTCTTGATTTTGATGGCTCGTGGGACAATCATTTACACTTAGTGGAGTTCGCAGACAACAACAGTTATCAGTCCAATATTGATATGGCATCATTCGAGGCGTTATATTTCTATGGCCGACCACGCAACGTTCTGTTATGTTGGTGGGAAGCGGACGAGAAACTAAAATGTGGAAAAGATATGATTAGAGATACATCAGAGAAGATAGAGATTATTTGCCAACGAATGAAAGCTGCTCAGGATTGGCAAAAGAGCTACGTTGATAGGAGAAATCATGATTTATAGTTCTCAGCCATCGATATGGTATTCATCAAGATCTCTTCGTTGAAGAATGTTGTTTGATTTGTTACTAAGGGGAAATTGGTGTCAAGATTCGTTGGGTCTTTTCCAATACTCAAGAGGATTGGGAACCTAGTCTACAAAGTCGGCTTACCTCAGAAGATAATGGGCACACACAACATGTTCCACATCTCTCACTTTGCAGAAATTTTTGCATAGCTCAAGCGTGATAGTTGAACCTAATCAACTTAATGATATTAAGATTTAATCAAAAGCTTTGAGACCTCGTAGCCCTATTCGTAACATCGGTCGTGATACAAACTAGCTAAGGAGGAGACATTGGATCTAATGAAGGTTCTGTGGAGTGAAAGGAAACGCGATTGTACTTAGGATATAAATGAGAGCATGAGGACTACTTACCCGGAGCCCTTTACTTGGTGAGACTTCTATTTATTGCATTTACTTTCACTTTCGATATCATATATGGTAGTTTATTATCCTGCATGCTAGAGTATGTATAGATATCATTATTTACTTTTGTGTGCATGTTTGATATTTGATGGTTGCTCGTGGATGTTAGGCATGTAGAGTAGCTATATTTAATCTTACCTTGATTGCGATGGGGATTTTGGGGCGAAATTCCTAACTGGGGTGAGTGTAATGACCCATATTTTACATATCGAACGATCATAAAATATTATTTTTAAATTCATATGAGGTTGTATGACTCTATAACTTTAGGAAATGCCTATTATTGACATTTCCTATAATTGAATTTTTTTGGATGATTTTACTCCTGAATGCTTATAACGAGTATAAATTTTGATAGAAGTCAAAATATCATCCTAAACCACTTCTATTGGAAAGACAAGATGGTTACTCTTTCTGTAGAGTGGTCATAATAACGATTTGGACTTTTTAACTGGGAAATATGACTGTTTGAAGTTTGGCTGTTTTTAAAATAGCTTAGTGGGTAATTAGTGAGTTTGGAAGCAGGCCACCAACCCAATTTGGGTTTGGAGACTATATTTGGCTGAACCATCGTCCCCAAGTCATTTTTACAACTTCCCAAATAGATCCAAGCCTCTATTCACCCATTCTTCAACCAAAACCATCACTTTTCTCCTTCAAATAAAGTCTAAATCTTAGATTAAGGGTAGATGGGCAAGGGGATTCACTAGAGTCTTCAAATCTACATTTTTATAGAGGGAAAATTAGATCTTTGCCATTCATTTTTAGATCTACCTCAATTTGCATGCAAAACTAGGATTTTGGAAATTTCCGTGAGTGATTTATCATCTCAAATTATGGTATATGTGTATATATTTTTTTGCCTGTTTTAAACCCATTTTTGAAGTCAAATTAATGTTTTGGAACAGTTTTAATTTCAAACCTGAAGTAAAAATGAATTTAAAATGATTTAAAATGTTCTAACGTTGTTAATTAGACTATTGCCTTGATGCGTATTAGGCATGCTTAGAGACATATTATAGGATGACTAGCAATGAATTGTTGTATGTTTGCATGTATGAATGTTATTTGATGCATGTACGGTGTTTGCTTGTATTCTTGTATGGTTGAAAATGCTTATTGGAGCAACTTAAAGTTAGGTACCGTGAAAGCGGGCTTCAATGGATTTAATCGTTGTTGAGAGTTGTATCGTTGCATACAAAATGCGTAAGCGTCAAAGAATGGGGCGTAGCGGTGAAATCGATGTGAAATTGAAAATGGAGACACTATAGGATTTTGATTCCTTGGTTTGGTTTTGGCCGTCGATGCTAGTTTGACGGTGGAATGGTGTGGTGACCGAACATGGAAATTGGTTCGGTAGTGGTCGATCTAGCTCTAGACCATTGAAGCTGCTCGATAGGGATGGCGGTTTCAGGAAACTTGGTTCGGGGGTTGGGTTTGCTCGACTCTAGGGATGGTTCAGCTCTTGTCACCGAAATTGGTTTGGGTTTTTGGGGATTGTTCTGTTTTGGTCATTGAATTTTTTTGGATTTTGGGGAGTCTGTCTTGGTTTATACGAAGGTTGGGCCGAATAATGGTGGAGCACTGGGTTTGGCTATAGACTTTGGGCGTGGCACGAAAGTACTGTGTGTGACTACTGAAGCAATGGCATGATGTTTCGATGTTGATGACGACAATGACAACTTTGGAACCTTAGTATTATGGTTCTACAACTTACAATGGGTATTAGAGGCGTTTCGAAGATGATGACTTAACGATGAGTGTCATGATGGTTATTCACAAAGGTAGGTTCAATGATGGGGGCTTGCGAGTGGGATTTGCGACTATGTCCTACTAAGGAAAAAGTCATGATGGAATAACAATTGAGTTCCATTATGGAGACACATGCAAAGGGATCATTGATAACTCTGAGGCTTCTCGTGTGCACATAAAGAAAGGGTGTGTAGGGATGCCTACGTACATTTGTAATTATGTCTGGATCTTGTGATCGTGGATTACACCGGCTTTGCGATTATGGGCCTAGTTCCTAGACTTTCAAAGTGGCATGGATTTGAGAACCAATGAAGCCGGATAATGATTGGGTCCCTAGTTTGCGATTGTGCCAATCAAGTTATCATATATCCAATGCACATAGGTGATGGTGAGGACTGTTTGATGGATGCTACGTTTGTTATGGTTTCTTATCACTTTATGGTGTCACATAATGTAGGTATTTTCGACCATATACCTAAACACTGGACACTGTACTTCAATTGTATTACGCATACATAGAGATGATAGTAGATTAGCATATATCGATTATTATGTATTAACTCTTTAGATCTAGGGACAAGTCAGGTATGGTTCTTTATACCCTATGTTCCTATTCACTATATATGATTTCTATAGAATTTTTAAGATGATGTATCGCTCATAGTAGACTGCTGTCTAATATGAGATTTTATGCTTTGCTTCTTATTGTCTCGAGTACTCTTAAATGAGTAAATTAGGGATAACAGGTTTGGATAGTGCATGGAGCAATATGTAATACGAGCAAGAGGTTGCACTTTCGTATATCTATACTTTGAAGCTTACCATTGCTTATATTCTGTTGTGCGGTACTGTGGAGGAATGCCAATACTTGTATTTTAGAGAAAGTTATAAAGTTTATTTTGGAGATTTGGATGTACAAACTCTTTATTTCAATTTCTATACAGTTTTGAACCTGATGCACTCTGATGTTTTATTTATTTCAATTTCTATATAGTTTTGAACCTGATGCACTCTGATGTTTTATTTATGGTTCATTTGATTATATCACCGTCTTGTCAAATTTACATCTATGTTATTATCTTATATCTGGTTTGTAGGCTGCGAAATGTTCTACAAGCTCCATGTTTGCATTTTTCTCTGCTTTATATTCCTGGGTACAGTCCTACATCGGCCAAGTACCTCCACAATGCATTATATAGGTATATTGGGTATCAGAGGTGTAGGGTGGTCGTCACAACTTTTTTGAGACTTGGGGATAAACTGAGCCACAAATATCTCCTTACACTGCTCACTGGTTATCTCTTCCTTTGGGACTTCAACAATCACTACCTTTCACCAACCCAACGTATCTTCCTGGAGCTGACGAGAAGCTAACCACATTCTTTGGGCATTGTTATATCCTAAGTCTTCGAAAATATATTCACATACTTTCAACCAATTTAGCACTTCTAAGGTAGACTCCTTCCCTATGAACCCCTTTCGTCCATCGCTCTTGAAATCTTTGTTCATCTTAGAAAAGTCTGTTTCTCTTGCTACCTCTTATCTTGGCTCAATAGCTCCAGCTAGTTGTTGCCTCATCATCTTCGTTATAAACCAATAGAACAAAGCATTCACATCCATTCCAACTCCAATCGGGGCAGACACTTGGGTTCCGGTTTCATTATGAACATTCGGGGCTGCCTCCCTTCTCTGGCCATTGGTTTGAATGTCATCTTCATACTAGGGTTCACTCTAGTACTTTCTAAAGTCAGGCATCAGTTATGAAGATCCATTCTTGCCTTCTATATTTGCAAGGGTTTACAAGAAACGGAAGCAAAGAGAGAGATCAATCGTAGAGAGGTAGATATATCCTACTATACATGTATATCAAAATACAAGTACATTATATATATAGCGTGTATCCTTCCCCAGGTGTTCATTTTCTTGTTATCTATCTTATATTTAGCTCTGTTTTAATCAGGTGTTTTCCTAACCTGTTTTCTGATACCATGTTGTGACATCCCTCACTTCGAGACTCGAAAATGAACATCGATGATCTTGTAGTCATTACCGAAATCATTTTCTAGCGACAAAGCAAGTTCAGTGTTATTTTGCACAACATAAATAAAAAGAGAAAATAAATGATTTTTTTCGTTACATCAATTTGAATTACACAATCTATTACATCATTATAATTTGAATCGTTCCCACGTAGGGCAAATATAATAAGAAAATACAGAGCAACGTGTGTTCGACATATGGTGATGCCAACACACACCTAACCGGTTATAAATCCTGGTTTTGCACAATGGAAATAAAAAATATATCCTTATTTAAATAGCAAGCCTCTAGCTTCATCTTTAGAATCTTTATTCTTCGTCAAAAGATACTCGTCTAATCCATCAACATAGCCTACTCGAATGAGTACCCCTGAAATTATAGAAACTACAAAAAACACGGGTCGGACATAAAGTCTGATATAAGTAAAACCTTTACTCTAAGCATCTATAGTGAGACTATGCCACTACATGGAATGAGTTTTCCTCGCACTTTATCATCATAGCATAAAGTATCATATAAAAAAAAGTATTGCATAAAACTATTCATGTGCAAACCAATCAAGAAGCGTGCCCTACACTTTCCATCCAGTTATGAACCATGTCATATATCAAATCAAGTTAAATATATCGTATACCTGTCATAAGTTATGAACCATGTCATATATCAAATCAAGTTAAGTATACCTTATACTTATAACCAATTATGAACTATGTCATACAATCATACATCATCCATTCAATCATCACCTAATATCATGTTTTAGGCTTTGATCGTTGATGACCATTAACTAGTTTAATGATTACCTCCCTAAGCTCGTCTATCATTATTTTATCTTTATTCGAACAACATCATAAGGTGAAATGTCAACTCATTTCCCCATGGGAACCACTCTGACTCTCCTAAGAGGTTGAATGTAAGCACTCTGAATACGTTCTAACAAGCGTCCTTACTAAGCGTCAATAACCCCACTTGGTCCTTGAACTGCTATCATTCACGTTGTCGAATTAATTTATAACACCACCATGATGTTTTTCCACTATGCAAGTTTTTTTTAATTATAACACCACCCTAATGTTTTGGCACCCTCCCTTAACTTGTATGTAGATTTTTACAATATTCTTAGGTTGAACCCTATCGTGGCACCCTGCCATATACTATTGACTACTAGACATGGCACCTTGCCATTCAATAACTACATGAGCCGGTATATCTTTACGGTTATAATTCAACCCATTTCATTCATTCATTTATGTTGTACCTACACTTTCTTCAAATAAAACATTTTTATCTTTTATTTAAATGATACTCTATCATTTAATGGATTCTCTAAGCTTTCTTCCATTTAAAAAGTAAGATATCCCAATTTATAACAATAAACTCTTCCTTCATTTCATTCTTATGAAATAGTTCAATAACATTTGTAAACCATCTTCTAAAGTGCCTAGTGTTCTTTATATTACTTAGAAAAACGAAGCATCCCATGCTTACATGGGTTATAATCAATCATTGCATTTAGGCTATCCTATGGCCTTTAATTGTTTCAGCCTAGCTATCGTAGATGCACTATCCCATAGTCCTCACGAGTTATTTATCCTAGGCTATTGCTTAGTATAACTTTAAAGTTATCGTGGGTTAATAGCTTCCCAAACTATATCATTTTCCTCTCCAAGGAGCGGTCGTGGGTAATCCGTCCTATAGTTATCACGCGCTATTCCTATTGAAGTCGTTGCGAGCAATCCCACATGACCATCATGTATCATCTCCATCGAGGCCATCATGACCTATCCATTCAAAATCATCGCATCAAACCTATGCTTAGTAATTATGTGCTATCTCCTATGAAGTCATCGCATGCAATATCACTAAGACCATTGCGTGTCATTTCCATCCAACCTTCATATGTTAACTCATTCAAGCCATCACACCTTATCTTCATAGCAGTCATCACATGCTATCTCTAATAGCCATTGTGAGCTAAGTTATAAGCTAGCTTTCATGGATAAATCTCAAAAGGGATTTCGTAGCTTACCTTCCCAAGGTCATCGTGGGTCGATACCTCCAAAGCCATCGTGTATAAACCTTTTTGGGGGTCATTGTGAGCTATTAAAGGCCTTCGTGAGTTTGTGTGGAACTCTCGTAATTATTCGAAAACTAATTCTTTACCACCTTAAGTATTAACTTTTCACCAAATCTCATCTGATGTCAAATTTTAATTGGCTAATGTTTATCTTTACAATTTGATTTTCAAGAATGGGCTAATATCATCTTCATTTATTAATTAATCATTACTAATTAATAACCCTTTCCATTAGCCAATTAATTCATATAAAATCGAAAATTGATGGGACAAATCCAAAAAATTCACCTAAAATCAATTTTATCATATTTTACCTTATCTCAAAATTTTATGTCAAAATAATTAGATTTATTGTTTTAAATAATTTGTTTTTAAGAATTAACACAATTTCTCAACTTAAAAAATTGTATAAAATCCAAATTTATTCCAAGAATTATGAAATTAAAAACCCATCTCTATTTTATCATTAAAAACATTATATTAAACTTCTGTGGCATTTACATATGATTTAATAATGTCTTGCCCTAAAACATTAACAAGTTTATTACATATAAGTTTCCAACAAAAGCAATTAAATGTTTAGTCATTCAATCATGCTTAACAATATCAAAAAATCAAATCCAAACCAAAATAGGTAGGGATAGATTTCAGAGAAAGATTTTATCACCTTAATTAATAAAACTTGATTTAATTTCCCTTCTCTCAAATTTGGAAACTTGAATCTTTTTAGCTTTGATTTCCACTTCTTCCTCTTGAATTTGCCTTTCTCTTAATTATTATGGCCTACCTTGGTTATGGTTCTACGTTTTTTTTGTGTAATGAAAATGAAATGAAATGAGGGGTTGGGGCAAAGGAATATGGTTTAGTTGTTTTGGGCCTTCCTAACTTATTCCACTCAACAAATCCTTCCCATTAAAATTTGTATGGTTTATTTTCATTAATCAAGGATAACCAAATTGCTTTAATTACCTTTGATCCATCCAATCCATTTTTTAAATGATCACACTTAGTTAATTAAATTTTCCATAGGTATTTCTTGCAATTAAATCATATTAATAATTTAATTAATAATGTCTTCATGTTATTAACTTAATTTAATTTTCCATATTATGGACCCTATAGAATATGAGGTGTTACACTGAGTTTGTACGGGACCAACCCCTGCAACTTTTGTATGAAAAGTGGCAATAAATAATAAACAACCTTTGTTCGTATTGATATTCCTGCACTTTTACTTTACGTTCCTATATATAACTGCATGCATATATAGTATAAGTTCCTGTAATGTGATCTACTAATACTGTACATGTCTATGTCTACGTAATTATTTTACTTACTATAGCTCTGTATATATAAGTAAATTTCTTCGATTGCTCGGTTATATTCCCTTGTATATTACTATTTACCATTGCTAAAACATTTCTATGTAGGACAAACAAAACTTGTTATTCATTTGGTCATCTCCATGGCTTTCCTAATTCATTCTCAGTGGAGTTCCGTCTAGCTATGAACAAGGATAGAGTCAAAGGAATGCCTGATTTCCTATAGTTTCCTACCTTTGGGAATTGATACTCCGAGTGTCTGTCTTAAGACACCATATTTCGATTCTACCCAACTCTAAGCATTGATAAAAATTATTCAATAATCCATATCACTTGCCATCGGTTAGGCATGTCACATTAGACCATATGTGATAGGTAGTCCAATTTCTCATCGATCCCTAACTCGGGGAATCAATATTCCAGTTACCTCTAAGCATTTTTATTTGACCTCATCAATCATCGAGCATTAATCGAAATGGCTCCTTGACTATCATTATTTTATCCCCGACCGAACATGTCCTACCGAGTTACAAATGCGATCGAGAAAATTCTAGTTATACATCGGTTCCTATCTCCAGGAATTAGTGTTTCGGGTACCTATCTCTTGGCCCCCACTATTGATCTTACCTATATCCAGGCCTTAATCGAGAACATACATCTATCACTCTCGCTTATCGTTAACCGAGCATGTCCTGCTGGGCCTTGAGGGCAGTTGTGAAAACCTTGGTTATACATCGGTTCCTATTTATAGGAATCTATGCTTTATATGCCTAACTTTGGGAATTCCTCGACTTTGCCTATCTTTAGGCATTAACAAATACCGAAGGGATAAGGGTGAATTATCCGATCAACCCTTGTGATTATACTCCTTTGTCCTGATCATAAATCCAAGAAGTTAGTCGGTACCTACCTATGGGCACTTGATTATACCACTAACCATGCTACACATGATTTTGCTCACAAGAACATGGTTCTATTGGTTCAAGAAGCAAACTTTATATATAACCAAAAGAAGTGGCAAGTCACGCCTTATTACGTTGCCCTAATTCACTAGGGTGGATTTTTTAATAAACTAAATAAATCTAAGTGAAATAGTGTCGTAACAGATTGCTATACCATGCCAATGAAATTGGATTCCACCGACAATGGCCTACTTGGAAGTTATATCTCGAAGCCTGTGATTTCGCTCAATCGCATAAGTGCCTTCCCAATTTGAACCAAGTGCCCCATACCTGGGAGAATTCGTTTCAAGATAAGGTCCCCTACATTAAAGGCATGGCTTCAGACCTTAATGTTGAAATTTCATGCTACGCTTTTCTGGTGAGCAGCTACCTTTAATTCAACCTCTTCTTGCTTTTCATCAACCTAGTCGAGGAACTCAAGAAAAAGTACCTTGCTCACCTTAGGGTCATGATGCTTTTTCTTATGAGAAGGAACTTCCTATTTTATCAAAATCATGGCCTTAGCTTCGAAGGCCAGAGAAAATGGAGTATGCCCATTTCATGACTTGTGGGGTCAACCTATAAGCCCACAATGCAAGTGTAACATAATTGCCATTGGCATTAGTTAACCATTTATTCAAGATGGACTTGATGATTTTATTCACCACCTCCACTAGTCTATTCGCTTACAGGTGTGCTCCTACTGGAAAGCTTTCTCAATCTTCTACCGATTGTAGAAATCCTTGAAGATGGTACTTCTGAACTGGGCTCCAATGTCAGTTATAATTTTTTGGAGAATTCTAAATCTATAAGTAATATTTTTCTCTACAATGTTGATCGCTTTCCTAGTTTTGATCGTGGAAAGCGGTTCTGCGTCATCCAACTTTGTGAAGTAATCCACAGCAATAACGGCATACTTACCTCCTCCTTTTAACATCCATAGCACATCGATTATATCAATTCTCGAAATCGTGAATGGATACGGGCTAAACAATTGCATATGCTTTGTGGATGGGCTCTTGTAATTTTCGCAAACCTTTAGCATCAGTCTCACGGCTTGGTGTAATCAATATCTTAGTGGTTCATTGTTGGCCAGAGGTATAATCAGCGAAGTATCTTCTTTGCTAATGTCTGCCCCTAGTGTGATCACTACAGCTACCCTCATGGATTTCCATGAGGAATTTCCTTGCCTTATCCTTGGTTACATGCCGAAGCAAGGGGGTTAGGAAACCTCTCATTTAGAGCACTCTTTTTTGCATTATAAATCGCGGCACTTCATGAAGTAGTTTTCGTTGTTCATTCCTTTCGGTCGGGAGAGTCCCCCTAAGCAAATAATCCTTGATTGAAGTCATCCATGACTCCATTTCCTCCTCATCCTCCAAGATCTAGTCGACATTTATCTATTCGATGATTTGATCTGATAAAACCTGCACTAGAACCAATCTAATCAACTGTGCATTCCCAAACTAGCTAATTTGGCCAATAGATCGGCCTTTGTATTTTCCTCTATAGGAATATGTGTAATATCCTAATGCTATAAGCCGTTTAGCAGTTTTAGCATCTTCATCAGGTAAGGGGCAAGTGTTGCACCCTTAGCTTGGAATTCCCTTTTTATCTAGCAGTCCACCAACTGGGAGTCACTAATATATGCAGCATTCTCACTCCCAACTCCTTTGCTATCTTTGGTCCCGCTATCAACGCCTCATACTCATCCTCGTTGTTCGTCGTGCAGGACTCTAGCTTCGATGCATAGCAAATCGGCCATCCTTTTGGAGTCACGAGCACCACTCCTACCCCAGAATTACATTCATTAGAAGCTCCATCTATGAATAATTTCCATTGAGAAAGTAGGACCATATTTTTCTCCTCTTCCGCATCCCAGATGGAAAATTCAATGATGAAATCTACCAACGCTTATCATTTTATCACCTTTCTTGGATAATAAGTGATGTCATACTGGCTCAATTCAATGTTCCATTTCAAAACCTTCTTGAAGTCTTGGGTCCGTGCAGTACTTGATTTAAGTGTTGATCCATTAGCATCTTTATTGGGTAAGCCTAGAAGTTTGGTCGCAACTACCTTTATGCAATCAACAAGCAGTAAACATGCTTTTCCAGCTTCGTGTAGTTCTTTTCGGCTCTAGTAAATCACTTGATGATATAGTATACTGGCCTCTGAATTCTACCTCCTCACATACCAATGCTACACTTAGTGCATGAGCAGACACCACCAAATAGAAAAACTGATCTTCTTCATCCAAAGGATTAGAAAGGATTAGTGTTTTTTCCATATGCCTTAATAAATCCTCCAAAGCATCCTAGCATTCCTTATTCAAGATGAAGTTACCTTTTTCCTTATTAAGGACATCAAAGAGCGATATATACTTATTGGTTGCTTTTGAGATGGACTGACTCAGCACTACAACATTTCCATTTAAGCTCTGCATGTCCCTCATTGTGTGTCAGGTAGTTACATATCTCAAGGCATCAATTTGCTCTGGATTAGCCTCATTGCCCCTTGAATTCGCATTATATCCCAAAACTTGCCCGATGTAACTCCAAAGGAACACTTTACCATTTTAAATTTCATCCCATACCTCTGCATCACTTCCAATTTTTTTGAAAGTTCGTCTATGTGCTTTGTTGATATCCATGACTTCATGAGCATATCATCCACGTAGTTTCCATTGTCCATTTGATTTGGTCCTTGAACATGGAATTAACCAACCTTTGGTAAGCAGCTCCAGTGTTCTTCAAACCAAATGGAATCATTCGATAGCAATACTATCTCTCTATTATAAAAATTATGTGTTCCTTATCCGACACATGCATTAGTATCTAATTGTAGCTCGAGTATGCATCCTTGAATAATGTAACTCATATCCAGAGGTCTCGTCTACCAATTGGTCGCTTCTGGGCAATGGGAAGTTGTCCTATAAGCATGCCTTATTTTGGTCTGAATAAACAATGCATGTCCTCAATTTCCTATTTTCTTTCTTGACCAACACGGGGTTCGATACCCATTCTGGGTATAAAATGTCATGGATAAAGTCATTTGCCTTTAGCTTATCCACTTCCTCCTTCAACGCAGCAGATCGCTCCGGACCCATACTGCATCTCTTTAATTTTACCAGGGAGTATTTTGGGTCCACATTCAGTGCGTAACACGCTATATCTAGCGATATCTTGCACAAATACAAATGCAAACACAACTAGGGTTGCTAGGAGAAAATGACCAATTCCTTCCTTAATTCATCACTGAGCTAAGCTCCATTCATAAGGAACCGAGTCGGAACGTCCATATCGACCGGAACATTGATTGTCAACTAAGCTGGTTCGACCTGCACTTTCTCTAACTGCTTCCATAGATCGTAGACTTAAAGAATTTTCTATGGTTCACGGGCGAGGGCTTGGGCATTAATTTCTATGCATCTAAGTTCTTGATGCCAAGAGCTCTCTTTACACCCTTTCCTTTCTCTCATTGCTTTGCCTCTTTAAGCTCAGTAACGTAACATTCCCAACCAGGCATTGGCCACCTCGAATGATCTGACCCTATTCTCCATTGGGAACTTTATCATCAAACACCAAGGAGCTAGAGGTATTCTAAAACTACATAGGGCTAGTCTACCTAAGAAGGCATGATACATTGAAAATTCATCCACAATCACAAACTTCCGACCCACGTGATCTTATGGTTTCCATCTCCTACTCCATGGAAAAATAAATAGTCCCGATTGGCTCCTTCGTCTCTGTAGTAAATCCTTGAATCCTAGATTGACAAGACTTAATGTCCTTTAAATGGATTTTCATTTGATGAAAAGTCCTTTCGAGTAGAATGTTACATAGCTTCCACAATCCACTAAACTCGATGCATAGTAGCTAGGCCTACAATGGCCGTTTCCACCACATGATTAAAGGTTGGCTCTTCAATCCCACTAGAATACCTATTAGGAAAGACGATGTCATCAGTCATTAACCTTTTCTACTTAGCCAGAGCTTCGTCCTCAATGGTGAAGTAGCTCTCCCATGGTACATGCTTCAAAGAAGTCACATATCGCTCCATCTCATTCTAGATTTTCTCCACTAGTTGAGGTCCTCCGGTTATGATGTTAATAATAATCCTTCCATTAGGCTGCTAGGGCCCCTCTCTACTGGGTCCAGGCTAGTTCTCTTAAGCTTTCGACCCTGGGCTCTTACATTATGTCTGCCATCCTACAGCTCTATAACTTATTGCTACAATTTCTTTTTACCGATTAACTCCTCAATAGTATCTTTCAAATGACGATAATCATTCATATTGTGTCTATGAGTCTTATAGAACAAATAGTACTTTCCTACCCGTCTTTCGATTTTTGTTGGCTCCTTCTGAGGCAGTCATCTAAATTTCTCAGTTCCTTATGTAGCAAGGTATATATTTTCTAGTGTATCATTCATAGGCATGTACTCCTCTGGTCTCATATCCTTCGAATGCTTTTTGGCATCATTTTTCCTCCCCTTCAGTGCCATGATTCTTCTTTCTTTGCTTATTAGAATTCTCAGCATTCACATCTACATTACCAACACTCTCACTAGTCTGCTTAATAGTAACATTACTTTAAATAACTTCCTTGTACTGTCCACCACTAGCCTTCTAGCAATTGGTTTTCGTCTTCCAAGTGCAGGAATTGGTTGACCTTTCGATGAAACTCTCTACAGTAGTCAGCTGCTTCATCCTTGGTTGTTTTCCAAAATATGTATCTGAATGTATCCCCAAACTAAATCCATCAACACAATATCCTCATTCGGATTATTTACTTCATTAATTGCTACATTAAACCTGTTTGGGAGTTCCTTCAGTGACTCTTCAGGTCCATAAGAAATGCCCGTGAAGGACATCATATCATTGGGCCAAGCAGCATTGAGCCTGAACTGCTCTAAGAACTTCCTAGGTAATTCATCAAAAGTAGAGATGGACTTTGGCATAAGCTAAGTGAACCATATCGATGCGAATCCATCCAAAAAGGTAGGGAAATGCTAGCATCATACCACATCTATCAACCTGGCACTATCCATGTGTCGCTCGCACTTGAATTAATGTTGCCTAGGATCGGTCATCTCATTATATGATGGCATTGAAGGCATTGCAAACTTTCTTAGACATATTCCTCACAAGATATTCTTTGTAAATGAAGTTCTACTAGGGAAAGAACCCCAATCTTCATTCTTTATCTATCGGTTTTCTTCTAATGACCACTTTATCACATCAGCAATATGATGTTCACTTGTCCAGTGATCCGAACGACCACTTTCAAGAGCATCGCAAGTGTTTGACTCCGTAAATAGTCTTGCCTTGCTTGTAGATGTCCAGGCTTTCCTATCTCTAGGAGAACCACTCCTTCAAATCTTTGACATCTAGTTGGCTCCACAGTGGTCGTTTGAACACCAGCATCCTGAGCTTCGGCATTTGGTCCGACTTCATTGCCAATGTCCTATAAATCATCTTCAAAATTAAAGAGATTAGTGGCATCAGGTTGGGGCCTCCTAGAATTCCTCAACTTCATGTCGATACCAACATGATTTTGGTTGGTACCGATATGAATTCCTCTGGCTGGGCATAGCCACTTCCTCCAGCTTTCTTCTCTACTACTCCAATAGCCTATTCCTTCACCTTCGACTTCCCATCCATTCTATTCTAACTAGAAGCGGATGAATTTTCCTCTTCAAAACCAAAAGGTGACACTTCTCTTCTGCTCGACCTGGGCCTTTGAGACTGCTAGGTCAACAAGGCCATGCTAGCATCTATCATGTCAAAGAGAGCCATCTCCCTATCTGCCATCCTTTGATTCCGCTCTGCCATCATCTTGTCAAACTCGTCCTCTGTCACCATCTCCTGAGGGGCAGATGGTCATGACAACGTGGATGTCGGTTAGTTAGTAACCTTGTTATAGTAGAAAGCTTTGTCTTCTCTACCAATAATTTCCCCAAACCTACTAGATCTCCTTGGTTCCATTACTTCCAATATGAAATTCATCTAAATTTAAAGCAAAAACCTTTTGGATCCGACTATTGAACGTTCTAATCCATAATAGACAAAAAGATTTATGCTCGAGAAGCTCTATTCTTGGCGAAAACACCAAAAATGTTGGTCCAAAAAGTGCTAGAAAACCCTAATTTGTGTTAAAGAGTACAGATCTAACTATAATCAGCAAGTAAACAATAGAAAACACATGAACTTTATAGTGGTTCGGTAAATCTCTGGCCTACGTCCACCTTATTCATATTCTGGAATGTTTTTAATAAATATAAGGATTTACTATTAAAATCAGCTGAGAATAGCAAAAGTAGCCCCTTACTATCAAACTTAAGAAGACAAAGAAGATAAAGAATTAAATTGCCAAAAAACCTTCTCCAATTTGCTATTGGCTTGCTATTTAGAGGATAATCGTCCAACGAAGTCATTGGATCATGAAATACTAGTTCCAACTCTAGATTCGAGAAAGTAGGAGGGGAGATGATGAGACGACCCGTCTTCCTATTTCCAGGAAGACGCATCACCAATTAAGAAAGAAAGGGATAGAAGAAGAAAAGATAAGAAAGAAGAAACACAACAACACAGATAACTCACAGCGGAACGAATGAAATATAATATATAAAATAAAATATTACATAGTATCATATTACATCAGAGTATACAACTTATACAACACATATTAGATGGTTATAAACATTTGTCTAACTATACAACTCAAGTATACAAGATACAGATACCACACAAACATAGCGGAACCATAATATATCTACACGTGGAAGCCTCCTGCTCCATATCTCCTCCATAATTTGTCAAGCAAACCTGAATAACTTGACTACTCATACATAATATGAGTACCCAAGAGTTTAATAAAATAGAAAATAAACACTCGAGTCAGATAGGGGTCTGGTGTGAGTAAACGGGTTAAAATTGTTTAACTTTAGAAAAACCTATGAAAAGAAAAGGTATCACGTAAGACTTCCCACACATAAAAATGGAAAAGTTTTTACCTTACGCTAACCAAAACATTTGACAGGAAATCCAGTGATATTATAATAGTGTCTAGGGTTTTCAAGTAAATATGAAATAGCCGAAATTGTTACATTATTAAATTCCAGCTACCAGCCACAAAAGTGGGTAATACAAACAAAACCGTAGGGTCTCGTAGGAAGAATGGGTTTCCATCAATGGAAGGGCTACTGGGGTACCGCCCGTCACAGTACGTGGCCTAGATCAACATACCGAGGAGTCACCCTAACTGCCCTGCAACACAAGGCCGGAACCATCCCTTACTGGACAGTCCCGAACAAGACAACCCCGACAGTTGTCGCGAATCAACCGCCCCACACAGCCGAATAAAAAGGGACTTCTAGACAGGAAAATCTTGTCTTGAAATGGGCGCTACCCACCTAGCCTTGCTACATCTCCTCTGTTTTAGCCATTCCCGGGTTGATGAGGCTTGAGGCTGCGATTACCTTTATAGAACACATCTATCTTAGAATGTTCATCGTCCACCTGACGGTGTTCTGAAAGCATTCAATCCATACAAGTTCGTTCCGGGTTCGAAAGAAACCGAAGGCACTATCTTGTTGTACTTATTTTGGAATCACCCTCAGAGTCAACGACCATAGCCCTTGCACTCTAAATCACCATCTCGAACCTATAAGTACTATCTCCGTCAAACTCATTACGGAATCACCCACAGAGTTATACTGACGAATAGTCCTTACACCTCGAGTCTTCACTTGCTCCACTTGGATTCGCGACCTAACGTTTAATTGGAATCGATGTGGTTTTCGGATATCCAAATATGGAAACCCGATCCCGGTCTCACCGAAACCAAACGCCATTTTAATGTCCAAGTTGTTTAAGGGTTTTAAACAGTTTAACTTATATACAGGATGATATAAACAGATAGATGAATCACATTATCACAATAGATAATTCATATCAACTATTCATCTCACAAAGCAGCATAATATATATCAGAGATATCCAAATCATCCAGTATCAACCAAACACCCAATATCAATCATCCAATATAAATCAACCATCCAATATTAATCATCCAATATCAATCAATTATCCATAACAAAATTGATTAACTCTTAATCAATTGGATTACATTAATCCTTCTTCATTAATTTATTCCAAAAAAAATTAATTAATCATCATCTCTTAATGATCTTCCTTAATTAATCTTCTTTGATTAATTATACTTTAATTACATTCAAGTAATTATCCATATATAGTAATTAACCTTTAATTACTATCATTAATTACAATAATTAATGATCCTTCATTTGCTTCCATTAATTAATCAATTATAATTAATTACATTAAACCTCAATTAATTAAAATTAATCAATCATACCTAAATTAATTACTTTTATTAATCAACCTTGATTATTTACTAATGATCCTTATTAATTAATAATTCCTTTAAATTAACTAAATAATTAACTTGTAATTAATCATCTCATTAATTAGAGTTAATTAATCATAAACAGTAATTAATAACTTGTAATTACTTATCTTAATTAGCATCTTAATTACTTATATTAATCCTTGATTAATTAATCCAATTAATTAATCTTTAATTACTTCATTAAGTAATTATTAATCAATTTAAATTAATTAATAATCCTTAATTAATTACTTTATTAATTAATTACATTTTTAATTAATTACCTTAGTAATTAATCTTAAATTAATCACATTTATTAATTAATTAATCACATTAATTAAATTAATTAAGTAATTAACTCTTAATTACTTACATAAGTAATTATCTCTAATTACTATCATTAATCAATCTTGATTACTCTCTTAAGTAATTACTTAACAAGTAATTAATTCCATCATTAAATAATCTTTAATTCGTTAATTTATTAATTAATTACTCCAAAATTAATTAATTTCAATAATTATATTAATCAATCCTTAGATTAATAACATCATGTGATTATCCATTAATCACTTTAACTTAATTAATCACTTCAACTTAATTACTCCCATGAGTAATTTCTCTAATTACTTCCATAAGTAATTACCTTCTTAATTATATTCAATTATTAACCATCAATTACTTCATTAAGTAATTACACTTAATTAATCCATAATTAAGTGATTATTAAAAATTAAATAAACAATTAACTAATTATTTAAAATTAATTAAACAATTAATTAACATCTTATATTTCAAAATCTTTAATTAATTAAGAAAACATTATTCTTAATTAAACTTACTTATTAACAAATCATATTTAATTATGTATTCTTAAGTTTATAACAAAGATAAGTTAACCCTATTGATCTTCATAAATAAATTATTTGAATTTAATCAAATTTTAATAACTTAAACAACTTATTCTATTTGGTTTACTAAATTATAACATTAACCTTTATTTGAAAATATTGCATTAAGAAATGAAGTTTAAAATTTAAAACACTTTAAATTATCTAATATAAACTTATTTATTTTAATATAAATTTGAAAACTTAGTTATTAAAACATTACTTAACAGTTCACTTAAAACTTTGATTAATATTTAAATTCAAAACACTCTTTTAAATTGAAATTGAAATTTTAATTAAGGTAGTTGCTTTCAAAAACAAACATCTTAAACAAATTTAAATTTTCAAAATAAATTCAATTTATACTTTTAAAAGTTTGATTAACTTTCACTTTTACATAAAAGAACAAGTTTAATTTGAAACCTAATTCCATTTACCCAATATCAAGTTAAATTGCAACTTTATTTATTTAAAAGCTCTTAACAAATGATCAAACAACCCAGCACTCGAGTAAAACACTACAACAACTCGAGCTTCCCTTAAAGCAAAACCCTGATGCCACAACCTCGATACGAACACGGGAGAAACACGAGAGCTAACCCGAGCTTCCAACGAACCAACGATGGTCTCACAAACGCGCATGAGCATGAAACTAAACCCAGATCCAACAAATATCAATCGAATCGAAATTCGACCCCATAACTCAAAACCTGCAGAACAACTCAAACCAAAAACCCAAGCCTCTGGCCATCTCGTCGCCGATGGTCTTCGCCGACCATACCATCGGAGTGCCATGACCACGAACTTCCTCTCTCCACCATTGCGATTACTTCCGGTCGAAAATCCAAGTCCCGACAGTCACGACGTTCAAACCGAAACAACATCAATATAAAACCCTAGTTCATTCAATTTCAAACGATTCACCTATTGGAAAAATTCTTGCATATTTTTCCCATCATCACCCATCCACTAGGAAGCTTCGACCACAATTCTAACCCCAATCACAACGCCGATCAACGACAATTGCCAAAAACCCCCATTTCGAACAAAACCAAAATTCTCATCAATTTCTCAACTAAAAATTATGATATGCACTTTAACATTCATCATTTCTAACGCGTAATCCATTTATACAATCCAAAACAGAAATCGAAAAGGTTGATTTTTGACATGCAACAAGATTTCACTGTAATTTTCATTTTAAAATTATTTGTAAATTTAAATTTACAGAACCTATTTTTAATATTACCAACAAACAATAACAAACAACTTTTATTCAATCATCAATGGAAAAATATTGATGTTTAGTGGGAGATTTGGATTTTGAAGTGAAACCTGGTCTTTAAAAAAAACAGTAAAACAGAGTTTCCATAAACATTCAAACCTATTTCATATATATACAGATCTTATAAATTCAATAATATAAAATTCTGAAAAGGGTTTCATGCAATCACCAGCTCAAATCACAGATCATTACATGCATGGAGGTTAGAATAAAGCAGATCAAACTGTTTTTAAAAATATTTACTCACCATTTATATATAGGCAGAGCAGGTTTATTACTTCCAGGCTTCAAATCTTTAAATCTGAAAAAGCTTTGATTTTACTTGCATGCCTCAATCGGATGATTTAAAAGTTGAAAATTGTTCTTGATCTTCATGAATTGCAGGTTGAAGTTGTAGCTTTCATTGTTAATTTGCAGATTGAAGTTGATGATTTGCTTTTTGAATTCCAGTCTCAGGTTTGATTTGGTTTTAAAAATTCGGATTTGAAAAACTTTCTAGTTTCAGGTTTACTTATTTTTTTCTTTAATTCGTGAAAGGAAGAAAAAGAATTTTATAAGAAGAAGGATTTCCAATTTCAGGTTTTCTCAGATTTGAGTTAAGAAATGAGAATAAAGAAATGAAAGTGAAAAACAAATCTTCTCTTCAAACTATTATTTTTTATATAAATTTAAATTCTAAATAAAAGAAAATGATGCCACATGTTGTATAGACTTACATTTGTCATTTTATTGACTTAATTACTTACAAGTGTTATTAAGAGGTGTTTATAAGGTTACATTTGTACTTAAGCATTTTTAATTAATTTTTACTTAATTTAAATGTAAATATAACTAACTTGTTTAAATTTCTTAATTAATAAATGTTTACATATGTATATATAAATTCACTTTTAAAAGAAATATTCTAAAATTAATTATAATGCAAATATATTTTCTTATGCATGTAATTTAAAATCTAAAACATTTATTTTTATACATTTACAATCATTTAAGTTTAAGCATTTTAAAAGAAAACAAAATAAAACTTTGATTAAACCCTTTTTAAATTATCATATTAAAAATAACAATTATCTTATATTTCTAAAAAATTTGAATTAATCTAAATTAACTTTTGAAAAATATAAATTCTAAAACAAAGCTTCAAATTACAATATTCATTCACACATAAATTATCAATAGATTTAAATTAAATTTCAAAACAACATCAAATTATAACATATACATACATATATATTACAATTTGAAAATTCATCTTTAATTTTAAACAAAAGATCATCTATTCACAATATATATCATATATATATTATAAACAGAATAAAATTTTATCAGCTTTGAAGAATAATTCTTATCAATTTTAAATTGTTAAAAAGACATTGATCAAAATTACCAGATTAAATATTCATTAACCTTTAAAATATTAAATTTACCAATTTAAATTAAAATTATAAAGAAAAATTATCAAATCAATTTAATTATTAATGCAGATTATTAAATTGATATTGCCCAAAATTCCGCGTCGTTACAGATGAGTTCCCATGTTCCATAAAATCATATATGTACCGGCATGAAAAAAGTCGGTACTGATATGAATTACTAGTTGTAAACCATATGATTTTCCAATTATCCATCTTCAATTCTTCAAGTTTTGAGCACCGTTGCCTTAAAAATCAGGTTGTTACCAAGAGGTTCTGACATGTATGGTATTTTTCCTTCTCTATATAACCTATTGGATTTGCTCAACTATTTCTTCAGAAATGGTCCCCAAAACGACCACTTTATCCATCAGTACCTTGACCATAGCTCCAAAGCTTCCCAAGAGCACCAAAACATATCGATATCGACCTGTATAGTTGTCGGTACCGATCTTTTTCTCTATTATATTTGGCACTCTAACTTCTTAAAGCTTCTTTCAATGTCATCCCAAGCTTATCCCCAAGTTCTTGAACCATTTTGACTTCATCCTAACATCCAGATTCATTTGAAAGTTGCTTGGTCCTTGATCCAGATAACATATATACATACAACTAATTAAGTTAACTTGTCAAAAATATTAAAAAAATATAGAAACATAAGAAAGAAATAAAAAGCAATATACAGAAGTATAAATTTCAAAAAAGGAGATAAAGTTTGGGAAAATTTTAACCTTAAGGGAACAAGTTTTCTTTTTACCATGAAGGCAAATATTTTTTTATCACAAGTTCATAATGGATTAAGAAAAAATGATATGACAAGGGAGGAAGCAAGGGCTAAGGCTAGTAGAGGCGGTATAAATTTTTGTGAACTACCACTAATGTAACGACCCGCTATTTTGGACTATTCGCACCCGCACATGTCGGACTTGAATAATTCAAAATATCGAATTGTTAATTTAAATTTGGCAAAACTCAGATATACAGTAAATAAATAATCACAGAATCACAAACACAGAGTAATAATATGCAGCGGAAGTAAAAGAGATAGTAGTTCATGAAGCTACTATAAAAATATATAAGATACATCAGAGTTAAATAAGTTACAACAGAAGTCTCGAATACAACAGTCATATAAGAATCAGAATACATCACTGGAATCATCGAATATCTGAAAGCTGGATAGATAGCTGGATCTCCAGGCGAAGCTCCAACTCCAAAGATAAGCCTCGAAAGCTGGTACTCTCGGTCTGACCCGAGCGTAAAGCAAAACACAAAACACTCGAGTCAGGATTAATATTCTCATATCAATAAATCCGACTCAAGTGAAATAGCAATCGAAATACGAGTAACTCAAAGGATGTTGGAATCACCATCCTCTAAGGATCCGTTAAACTATCTACTATGTAGTAATATACGCTAAATAGATAATGTCTATCAGTAATATAAAGTATCAAAATAGTGTTAAGGCGTTACCATTATCCCCCTTAACACATTTTATATAGATGTCATAGTCTATACAGCACTGTAAACTCCACCGTAAACTAGTGGGACATCAGGGAGTACTCCATAGGTATAACACAAAACAAATTCGTAGTGGTCGCGTATATAGGGATACAAGTATGACAAGGCACATGAGGTAATACCCAAGGTAGTGAAACTACCGTTCGCCTGATCCGGACTGGTGAGAACGCATCGCCGAAGCGATCGCAACACCGCGAAACAACACTCCTGAAATTCCGAGGGTGCACCAATCGATAACAAGTAATGAGTAGTAGTTACGAAGAAGTGTGTTCGCTCGAGGTAGCTAACCCCATTTGGCCCGGCACGGCTCCTGATTTTAGTCATTTCCAATTTGACACAAGTGTCAAGGCTATCCATTATCGTTCTCTTTCTTCAGTCATTACGTACATCATTCCAACCACTTCATTCTGGATCATCACTCCGCGTATAGTTATTAAAGTGGTTTTCGGTTTAGATAGAGAGTATATCCATAACCGATTCCGGTTTCTTTAATAACCTTCGTATTATTACACCGATTGGTCATTTAATATATTTCAAAACCAAATCAAATTCAATTTCAATTAGAATTCATAAATCAACATTTCGTTGTCTTTCTAAATCAATTTCCAAAGTTTACGTTTCAAAACTTCCAAATTACCATTTCAAAATCTTATAATTCGATTTCAACCTTTATTTAAACAATTCAAATATTGATTCGTGTTCATATATAAATTTCATTCTGTAATCATTTAAATTAATTTAATTTAACATTCAAATCAATTTCAATTCATTTATCGATTTCGTTCAATATTCACTAAGTAAATTTATCCTTCAAAACAACTTCTATTTAAATTCCAATTCATCTAAATCAATTACTTACGTTCAACTTCATTATCTCAGAACTTCAAATTGAAATAAATTAGATTCGTCAAATCAATTCTTTAAATTACAAGTTTTACGTTAATTTCTATAATCTCATTTATTTCAATAAATCACATTTTATTTCTTGTTAAAGAAATTCAATTTTCACTTATTTATTGACTTCGTTACAAATTTCAAACTCAATTAATGAAGAACTAAATTTCATATATTCGAGAAGTTTAATTTCACTTATTAACTTACTTAAATTTTCCAAAGCTTAATTAATAAATAAAGAAACTCAATTTCATTTATTAACGAAGTTCAACTTCACTAAATCAAAAGTTCAATTTCTCTTATTAAAGAATTCAGTTTTTATTCAATTATCAAATAATTAAATCTTATTCAATTATTAAATAATTTCAATCTTAATTATTAATAATTTCAAAATTTAATAATTACAAACTTGATTATCAATTCAAACTAAATTTTTAAATCATTTCCACTTAATTATGAATTCAAACTTAGTCATCAAATCATTTCAACTTAATTATAAATTCAACTTAATAATTTCAAACTTAATTATAATTTCAAATTTAATTATAATTTCAATTTTAATTATTAAATGATTTCAAACTTAATAATTTCAAAACTTTGTTATCCAAATAAAATCTTTATTTTATTTTAAATCAAATTATTGACCAATCGGTTTATTTAATTCTCTATCCTAAGTCAAGTTCATTTATGGGTATTTATCATTTCAACCCGATTCCAATTCCAATTCCAGAACAATCATAATAAAGGGAACTTGCAGTGTGATAACTGGGATGATGTCAAAGTAAATAAACAAGCAATAACAACAATCAATACAATCTAATTCAAAAATCCCGAAATAATCGTATTAATTCACATTGTTGTTTGTGCAAATTAATATAATTATTTCTAGAATCTACACTATCATTTCATGTAGATTAAAGATTATTACATTACGGTTTTTCCCACTTGTCGTTCAATTTCAATTTCAAATTTTATTCTACAACAATTAATCCAATATACGTTCAAAGGTTCAAAATATAATTTATCAAATTCTATGTGTCAATTAACTTAACAATTAAAAGGGTCATATTATTCAAATTAACTAATCAAATTCAACACATATGTCGATTCACATTTTTAAACTATCCTACATCAAATTCAATTGCATAACATTTATCACTTTATACATTACAATTTACATCCAATATAAACAACAATCAATCAATCAATTATCAACCAAACTGTATTATTATTGCATACATAACAGATAACGGTGTCAGATGTCAAAGGTGAACTGATACATAAATAACAGTGCAATAAATAACAGCAGTATATTTCAATTGTCGTTCCAATTGAAGTCAGATCTAATAAATAAAAGAATATTAATCGTGAGTGATTGCTCACCTTTCGAGGCTAGAGAAAATAGGAGATGGCACGGATACGCACACTGATACGGACACTGAATTTGAGTTACAAATCCAAGCATGAATCTCAGAGCAAAGTAAGATTGGCACGAATCAACGAGCAAAACTGTTAAATGAGAATTGCCGAAATCAAATCAAACATTCAACATAGCAACAATTTCAAAAAAGGTCAAATGTTCAGGTCTGAAAACCCCTCTGGATCTGACTTTCAGGTAAGAAACAGAGGACTGAAACACCTCGTATGAAGCTAAAATTTCATATACATAAAGTAGAAAACTTAATCTTTTAAACAAAAAAAGAATCACTATAATCCGACGTAAGACGGAGGAGATACGATGCGTCAAACATGAACTCAGGTCGTGTTTGCAGCAGTGTAAAATAATTCCAAGTACAAAAGAATATCTGCCTGGGTCTAACTTCCAGATCCTCGACCACAAATCAAACGATGTCGGATTTTGCTGGAATTTGACATGTATAAACTAGGTAACTTAAACTCCTTTTTAAAAATAGAATCAACCCATTCCGATAAAACATGAGTGAGATATGATATCGTGAACATGGAGTCTAACTGCTGTTCAAAAAAAATAAACATGCAAACAAATTCAAATACACCACCTATATTTTAATCTAAGGCCAAAAATATCTATATAGTTAAAATAAAATACATTCTATTACTATATCAATATATATAAAACACAAATGGAAAAAAAAATCAAAATTTGTAATCTGTACCTTTGTATATTATATATATATTTGAAAACTTATATGTATTCAAAACAAAAATACATACTTAAATATTTGACAGTCCACAGGTAGCATATGTGACTAACAGTACATTAATAAGCTTAAAACCAAAATCACAGATATACATTTTGAAAACATATATTGTCGAAGTTATATAAATACTTGTACAACAATACAACAGAAGTATAAACATCATACCTTCTATCCAGAAAAATGTACATGCGAACAACTTAGTATGAGTAAACAAATATGCAGAACAACTTTATGCCCAAACAAAATACATACAAAACACTGCACTCCTTATTAAATACAAAACATTCAAAGCTTTATGAATATATATATATATATAATATTAAATCAATAAAATTTACTATATATACATATAATTTATAATACATGATACCAACCTATTATAACGGTAAACAAAATCTAAAACATATATAAACTTCAAGCTGTAACCAAAATAACCCATACAACTTGCTTTATAAATTGATACATAATGTGGCCAATAGTACACACATGCATTGAATACGTTTCTAAATCATGCAAAATCCTATATAAAAACAAAATATCAACTTTCTAAATCATGCAACACTTGACATATAATATGTATCCAATTACCTTTATAAAAAATATGAACGGCAGAGGAGAAGGAGCCAAGGGTGATGCGAGCGGGTGGGAAGAGTGATGAGTTGTGTTCGGAGGTGGGCTTGGGTTCGGCACTTGTGTGGTCGTTGAGTTGCTTTCAGCCGAGAAAGATGATGGAACGGCTCGGCGCTAGGGAGGGTTTCGGTCTGGGTGCTGTTCAAGGCGGCAGATGAAGTGGGTGGATAACATCGTAGCCATTGAATTTGGTTGTGGCCGCGACCGAAGGGGAGAGGACGCGGTTGCGGTGGTTGTCCGCTTGATGATGAGCGGCTGCGGCTCACCGAAATTTGTGCTCGCGTATGGCCAAGGTGATGGCCGTGCTCGGCTAGACTTGACGGAGGAAGAGACTGTGGAGCGGAGGGCGGCTTGATGGTGCCGGGGGAGGTGAAGGCCGACGTGCTCTTTGGGTGTGGAAATGGAACTTGCGTGGAGTAGAGAAAAATATGGAAAGGAAATGAACATGCTTTCAAGCTTCAGGTAGTGATTCATTTTATATTTCATTTTCTGAAGGACGTGACATTTCAAGTAACAAGCTAAAATAAGCAATTGGCTTCAGGGATATGCTTTTACTTGGGTTCTGGCAACAAAAGTTTATTATAATGTAAACTTATTTTTTTATGAACAGAGAAGAAATGAAGGGGCCAATGAAGATGAATAGACCAACGTATAGATGACATAGGGAATAGATAAATCACAGCGTGAATTCTGGAAATTGGAATAGGCTACTGATTTTGTACGGTGGAAATTTGAATGGTCACGTGAAGTTCAAAGGTTTAAACGGTATCGGTATGGAAACCGTTATACTGATTTCTCAACACACCAAGATTCGAAAAACAAAAATGAATATACTACTATGTTAAGCACGATGAGATGATCAAAATGGTATACAGATATCAGTGGTATACTCGAATTATAAAAATTCGAAATTTTCAACTAGCGGAAAATGCGCAAAAATCGTAGAAAATTAAGATCGACGGAGCCAAATATGTCCGAATTTGGAAAAACGATAAACTGACAACTTGCTCAAAAGATGGTTTAGAATTTTTCTATGTAAAAAATTTTGATTTTGAAAACGTTTTATTTTCATCACTTTTTAACTGATTAAATTGAAGTAAATTTACGCGCGAAATAAACTTCCATATTTTCGGACGAAAATTTACCAGCTACTATATTTAATTAGACGCATTTCAAATATCAAATTTATATTTCAAAATTTTATCGTTTAACACTCCAAAAAAAAATTTCAATAAAATACGTTACGAAAACCGTTTAAATTTACGGGTCGTTACACTCTCCCCCACTCAAAACTTTTCGTCCCCGAAAAGGAAGGAGGTGGGAGAATAGAGACAACCAGAAGAAAATAGACTTGAATTTACATAATAAACAATTAATTTGAACCATACAGATTTCAATTTAAATAATTTATTAACTTTCAAAACCTTTTTTCTATTTTATTAATCGCATCTATTATTCAATTAACCTATTATTTTATTTATCTCCCGAAACATTTATAATATAATTAAAATCTAAGTAAATAACATTTATTATAAACACCAAAATTTATTTATAAAGATATTTATATTGTATATTATTAATAATTTCAAAGATTATACTTTGAATAGTCTTTTATTATAATCATACTTTATTCGACAAATTTTAATTCTTCTTTGTTCCACTTAATATATCCTATCACATATATCAAGCATATTTACAGTTATTATAACTACTCAAATTTATTTAAAATTTCCTTTGACGTCATTTTGTACTGTATAATATTCAATTACATAGTTAACTTTTGAAAATTTAGGTAAGTTATATATATAATGCAATTAAGTGTTATCCAAATAAAAATTTCTAATTCAATTATTCAGGCTTAATTTTTATTCAAAATTTCGATTCCATTTATAATTGAAATTATTCTTTAACATAAATTTAAGAATTAACTTTTCGGGTAACTTCCAATTTATTTAGAGATAAATAAATATACATAATATATCAAATCAGATTTAAATCATATATCAATATATATATTACAAATCAAATCATACTTTAAGAAATTCAAATCAATTTATTTTCAAACAAACCATAGCAAAGCTACAGAATAGTCTCTCCACTTCGAAACTCGAAAATGAATGTCGATGATGCGGCCGCCATCACCGAAGTTATTTTTCCAGCGACAAAGAGAAGAGCGCTGATTTAAACATTATAAATTCTTGAAATGATTTCTATTTGAAAATACTTCAAATACTATACACTTTAAAACTTTAAAATCAAAGTTTGAAATCACCGAAAATCAAATTCTTTAATTCCTGATTTACATTCATTTAAATTTCCAAATAAATTTACAAACCAGGTTTTATAAATTCATTTATTTATTTTATGCAATAGTCAATGATTTATAATATAATAAATGAGAATTAAATTTTAACATTTTGAACAACAGATTCATTAACCTTTTGATTTCAGAAAAATTTATGCTTATACATAATATAATTATACAAAACCATTTTATTCACCAAATTTGAAAATATTATTGTGTCAGTTTGCTCTGCTCAAGTGTTTTAGAAATTCTATCGATAGCGTTGATCAGACGAATCGATCGAAAATCCAAGTCAACATCAACAACTCAAACAACACAATATATAGATATATAAAACATTTTAATATCAAAACAAATACACTTCCTCGCTTGATGATACAAGGATGGTTTTCAAAGCAAGGATAGAAATTCAATTTGATGGAAATCAAATCGAAGAGAATTTTGATTCGAAAATGGGTTCGAAACAGAAGATAAGATAATTCAATTAACATAATTGGGAGATGGATAAGCTTATTTAATTCACGGGCAACCTTAACCGGATCGACCGTAACTTAAAGAATAAGATCGATGCAGAATTCCAAGGCAAATCGACATTCGATCTCAAGAAATAGAGTTCAGGCATAGCGGAAGATAGATAGCATCATAAACCGAGGATACAAATCTCTGGTAAATCGATGTCTATTGTAAAGGAGTTTCACTCATTTACAAATCATTCGAAGTTTGGCGAGACCGCCAATTCATTTTAAAGATCATTCGAAGTGGAGTTATGGTATGCTCCAGTATTGAAAGAAGACGAATAGTGAGGGACAAGAATGAATTTTGAAACCGTGTGAACGTTCCAAAATTCATAGGAATTGAGTCAAAAGGAAGAGATTGAAACTCGAATGAGAGTGATTCTGTAAATACATTTACCATATATGCTGAGTTCTGCCTAGAGCTACCAAAAGCTCTGATACCAACTGTAACGACCCGCTATTTTGGACTATTCGCACCCGCACATGTCGGACTATTCGCACCCGCACATGTCGGACTTGAATAATTCAAAATATCGAATTGTTAATTTAAATTTGGCAAAACTCAGATATACAGTAAATAAATAATCACAGAATCACAGACACAGAGTAATAATATGCAGCGGAAGTAAAAGAGATAGTAGTTCATGAAGCTACTATAAAAATATATAAGATACATCAGAGTTAAATAAGTTACAACAGAAGTCTCGAATACAACAGTCATATAAGAATCAGAATACATCACTGGAATCATCGAATATCTGAAAGCTGGATAGATAGCTGGATCTCCAGGCGAAGCTCCAACTCCAAAGATAAGCCTCGAAAGCTGGTACTCTCGGTCTGACCCGAGCGTAAAGAAAAACACAAAACACTCGAGTCAGGATTAATATTCTCATATCAATAAATCCGACTCAAGTGAAATAGCAATCGAAATACGAGTAACTCAAAGGATGTTGGAATCACCATCCTCTAAGGATCCGTTAAACTATCTACTATGTAGTAATATACGCTAAATAGGTAATGTCTATCAGTAATATAAAGTATCAAAATAGTGTTAAGGCGTTACCATTATCCCCCTTAACACATTTTATATAGATGTCATAGTCTATACAGCACTGTAAACTCCACCGTAAACTAGTGGGACATCAGGGAGTACTCCATAGGTATAACACAAAACAAATTCGTAGTGGTCGCGTATATAGGGATACAAGTATGACAAGGCACATGAGGCAATACCCAAGGTAGTGAAACTACCGTTCGCCTGATCCGGACTGGTGAGAACGCATCGCCGAAGCGATCGCAACACCGCGAAACAACACTCCTGAAATTCCGAGGGTGCACCAATCGATAACAAGTAATGAGTAGTAGTTACGAAGAAGTATGTTCGCTCGAGGTAGCTAACCCCATTTGGCCCGGCACGGCTCCTGATTTTAGTCATTTCCAATTTGACACAAGTGTCAAGGCTATCCATTATCGTTCTCTTTCTTCAGTCATTACGTACATCATTCCAACCACTTCATTCTGGATCATCACTCCGCGTATAGTTATTAAAGTGGTTTTCGGTTTAGATAGAGAGTATATCCATAACCGATTCCGGTTTCTTTAATAACCTTCGTATTATTACACCGATTGGTCATTTAATATATTTCAAAACCAAATCAAATTCAATTTCAATTAGAATTCATAAATCAACATTTCGTTGTCTTTCTAAATCAATTTCCAAAGTTTACGTTTCAAAACTTCCAAATTACCATTTCAAAATCTTATAATTCGATTTCAACCTTTATTTAAACAATTCAAATATTGATTCGTGTTCATATATAAATTTCATTCTGTAATCATTTAAATTAATTTAATTCAACATTCAAATCAATTTCAATTCATTTATCGATTTCGTTCAATATTCACTAAGTAAATTTATCCTTCAAAACAACTTCTATTTAAATTCCAATTCATCTAAATCAATTACTTACGTTCAACTTCATTATCTCAAAACTTCAAATTGGAATAAATTAGATTCTTCAAATCAATTCTTTAAATTACAAGTTTTACGTTAATTTCTATAATCTCATTTATTTCAATAAATCACATTTTATTTCTTGTTAAAGAAATTCAATTTTCACTTATTTATTGACTTCGTTACAAATTTCAAACTCAATTAATGAAGAACTAAATTTCATATATTCGAGAAGTTTAATTTCACTTATTAACTTACTTAAATTTTCCAAAGCTTAATTAATAAATAAAGAAACTCAATTTCATTTATTAACGAAGTTCAACTTCACTAAATCAAAAGTTCAATTTCTCTTATTAAAGAATTCAGTTTTTATTCAATTATCAAATAATTAAATCTTATTCAATTATTAAATAATTTCAATCTTAATTATTAATAATTTCAAAATTTAATAATTACAAACTTGATTATCAATTCAAACTAAATTTTTAAATCATTTCCACTTAATTATGAATTCAAACTTAGTCATCAAATCATTTCAACTTAATTATAAATTCAACTTAATAATTTCAAACTTAATTATAATTTCAAATTTAATTATATTTTCAATTTTAATTATTAAATGATTTCAAACTTAATAATTTCAAAACTTTGTTATCCAAATAAAATCTTTATTTTATTTTAAATCAAATTATTGACCAATCGGTTTATTTAATTCTCTATCTTAAGTCAAGTTCATTTATGGGTATTTATCATTTCAACCCGATTCCAATTCCAATTCCAGAACAATCATAATAAAGGGAACTTGCAGTGTGATAACTGGGATGATGTCAAAGTAAATAAACAAGCAATAACAACAATCAATACAATCTAATTCAAAAATCCCGAAATAATCGTATTAATTCACATTGTTGTTTGTGCAAATTAATATAATTATTTCTAGAATCTACACTATCATTTCATGTAGATTAAAGATTATTACATTACGGTTTTTCCCACTTGTCGTTCAATTTCAATTTCAAATTTTATTCTACAACAATTAATCCAATATACGTTCAAAGGTTCAAAATATAATTTATCAAATTCTATGTGTCAATTAACTTAACAATTAAAAGGGTCATATTATTCAAATTAACTAATCAAATTCAACACATATGTCGATTCACATTTTTAAACTATCCTACATCAAATTCAATTGCATAACATTTATCACTTTATACATTACAATTTACATCCAATATAAACAACAATCAATCAATCAATTATCAACCAAACTGTATTATTATTGCATACATAACAGATAACGGTGTCAGATGTCAAAGGTGAACTGATACATAAATAACAGTGCAATAAATAACAGCAGTATATTTCAATTGTCGTTCCAATTGAAGTCAGATCTAATAAATAAAAGAATATTAATCGTGAGTGATTGCTCACCTTTCGAGGCTAGAGAAAATAGGAGATGGCACGGATACGCACACTGATATGGACACGGAATTTGAGTTACAAATCCAAGCATGAATCTCAGAGCAAAGTAAGATTGGCACGAATCAACGAGCAAAACTGTTAAATGAGAATTGCCGAAATCAAATCAAACATTCAACATAGCAACAATTTCAAAAAAGGTCAAATGTTCAGGTCTGAAAACCCCTCTGGATCTGACTTTCAGGTAAGAAACAGAGGACTGAAACACCTCGTATGAAGCTAAAATTTCATATACATAAAGTAGAAAACTTAATCTTTTAAACAAAAAAAGAATCACTATAATCCGACGTAAGACGGAGGAGATACGATGCGTCAAACATGAACTCAGGTCGTGTTTGCAGCAGTGTAAAATAATTCTAAGTACAAAACAATATCTGCCTGGGTCTAACTTCCAGATCCTCGACCACAAATCAAACGATGTCGGATTTTGCTGGAATTTGACATGTATAAACTAGGTAACTTAAACTCCTTTTTAAAAATAGAATCAACCCATTCCGATAAAACATGAGTGAGATATGATATCGTGAACATGGAGTCTAACTGCTGTTCAAAAAAAATAAACATGCAAACAAATTCAAATACACCACCTATATTTTAATCTAAGGCCAAAAATATCTATATAGTTAAAATAAAATACATTCTATTACTATATCAATATATATAAAACACAAATGAAAAAAAAAATCAAAATTTGTAATCTGTACCTTTGTATATTATATATATATTTGAAAACTTATATGTATTCAAAACAAAAATACATACTTAAATATTTGACAGTCCACAGGTAGCATATGTGACTAACAGTACATTAATAAGCTTAAAACCAAAATCACAGATATACATTTTGAAAACATATATTGTCGAAGTTATATAAATACTTGTACAACAATACAACAGAAGTATAAACATCATACCTTCTATCCAGAAAAATGTACATGCGAACAACTTAGTATGAGTAAACAAATATGCAGAACAACTTTATGCCCAGACAAAATACATACAAAACACTGCACTCCTTATTAAATACAAAACATTCAAAGCTTTATGAATATATATATATATATATAATATTAAATCAATAAAATTTACTATATATACATATAATTTATAATACATGATACCAACCTATTATAACGGTAAACAAAATCTAAAACATATATAAACTTCAAGCTCTAACCAAAATAACCCATACAACTTGCTTTATAAATTGATACATAATGTGGCCAATAGTACACACATGCATTGAATACGTTTCTAAATCATGCAAAATCCTATATAAAAACAAAATATCAACTTTCTAAATCATGCAACACTTGACATATAATATGTATCCAATTACCTTTATAAAAAATATGAACGACAGAGGAGAAGGAGCCAAGGGTGATGCGAGCGGGTGGGAAGAGTGATGAGTTGTGTTCGGAGGTGGGCTTGGGTTCGGCACTTGTGTGGTCGTTGAGTTGCTTTCAGCCGAGAAAGATGATGGAACGGCTCGGCGCTAGGGAGGGTTTCGGTCTGGGTGCTGTTCAAGGCGGCAGATGAAGTGGGTGGATAACATCGTAGCCATTGAATTTGGTTGTGGCCGCGACCGAAGGGGAGAGGACGCGGTTGCGGTGGTTGTCCGCTTGATGATGAGCGGCTGCGGCTCACCGAAATTTGTGCTCGCGTATGGCCAAGGTGATGGCCGTGCTCGGCTAGACTTGACGGAGGAAGAGACTGTGGAGCGGAGGGCGGCTTGATGGTGCCGGGGGAGGTGAAGGCCGACGTGCTCTTTGGGTGTGGAAATGGAACTTGCGTAGAGTAGAAAAAATATGGGAAGGAAATGAACATGCTTTCAAGCTTCAGGTAGTGATTCATTTTATATTTCATTTTCTGAAGGACGTGATATTTCAAGTAACAAGCTAAAATAAGCAATTGGTTTCAGGGATATGCTTTTACTTGGGTTCTGGCAACAAAAGTTTATTATAATGTAAACTTATTTTTTTATGAACAGAGAAGAAATGAAGGGGCCAATGAAGATGAATAGACCAACGTATAGATGACATAGGGAATAGATAAATCACAGCGTGAATTCTGGAAATTGGAAAAGGCTACTGATTTTGTACGGTGGAAATTTGAATGGTCACGTGAAGTTCAAAGGTTTAAACGGTATCGGTATGGAAACCGTTATACTGATTTCTCAACACACCAAGGTTCGAAAAACAAAAATGAATATACTACTATGTTAAGCACGATGAGATGATCAAAATGGTATACAGATATCAGTGGTATACTCGAATTATAAAAATTCGAAATTTTCAACTAGCGGAAAATGCGCAAAAATCGTAGAAAATTAAGATAGACGGAGCCAAATATGTCCGAATTTGGAAAAACGATAAACTGACAACTTGCTCAAAAGATGGTTTAGAATTTTTTTATGTAAAAATATTTTGATTTTGAAAACGTTTTATTTTCATCACTTTTTAACTGATTAAATTGAAGTAAATTTACGCGCGAAATAAACTTCCATATTTTCGGACGAAAATTTACCAGCTACTATATTTAATTAGACGCATTTCAAATATCAAATTTATATTTCAAAATTTTATCGTTTAAAACTCCAAAAAAAAATTTCAATAAAATACGTTACGAAAACCGTTTAAATTTACGGGTCGTTACAACTAATGGTGGTGATGGCATGGTAGTAAAACTTGAATATGATTGGGTTTTATATATTTGATGATATTGGATGGAAGTAGTGGTCAAAATATGGCAGAAATGGATGATGATGGTGCTATAGTGATGCTTAATATAGGTGCAATATTGATGGTGATAGAGGAGGAAATTGATGTTTGAGCCAGCATATTTTATGAACTATCAACCTAACATTGCTAATTACAATTAGCATTATTTAACTGTAAATTGAGATATAGCACTTGATTATTGATGCTAGTTATAAATAGCATATCATGGACTGTTAAAAATAATATAGCTTCATATGCAATGTATAGTCAGCGTAAACTAGCATTATATACATATAAAGTTATTTACTATAAACCAGCATTATGCTAATATATACTACTAGTTATGTGTATGTGTATAATGCTAGTATGAACAAGCATTTCATTTATTTAATATTAGGTTTTATTTGAATGGTGATGGACAGTGATGTATGGTAAGTGAATGTATCAAATAAAGGTGTAGTAAGGTGATGTAGCATGGTAGTGTGTTGAAGTGATGAAAAATGGCAGCAAGGTTAGGTTTGATAGAATTTAGAGTTATATTGAATGAACTGGCATAGATGGTGAGACGTAGTAGCGGCTAGGGAATTGGTGGTGTGAAGCAAGACGCCTAGGATTGCGGCTGACATTTAGAGGAGGAGATTGATGATTCGAGTGTTCTTTAGCTTAAATTTTGTATATTAGTGACCAACAAAGTCAAATTTTATTTCTATGTCAGTGCAAAGATACAATCAGCGAAAAGTAGAAAATAAATTATAAAACTAAGCGACTAACAAAAAGTAAAGTGATGTAGTACTGTATTTTTGTAATAAGCATTAAACACAAAATATCAAACGAGATAAAGAAATAAAGATGCAAGTATGATAGCTTAGAATTTTAATGATCATAACAACACGAGAACCATCACCATTATCCACTGCATAAGAGTTCTTATAGACAATTCCAAAAAAATTTAGAACGGTCGAATGGACGATAGATTGAAAGGCTTTGAAGCGCAATTGACTATAATTCCCTAGACCTCGTATAATGTTTTCCAACTATGAATTAGTGAAAAGAGAGATAAAGACGTAGCAAGTTGAGGAGGAAATGGAAATAGTAATGATAAGGGAATTTTATCTGATTATTAAATTTATTTCACAAACTGACCGCTTTTCAAACTTGTTACAAAAACATGTCACTTTTGGCCAGCTTAGTGACGTGTTGGTAAAAGTATATAAGCGGCATTTCAGATGTCGATCATGTTTTTCTTTTACTAAAACCTAGTAAGGAACGTTTAAAATGGCGTACATTTCTTTTTGTACAGGCACCATTTGAAATAGCATCTGCCAGGTTTTAGCCTTAAAAGATGATGGTGCATTTTGAAAAGCCGCATACGGGCGCCACTTGAATACCGCCATATTTCCTACACCCTATAAAACTGGAGCCTTCCCATCCCTCTCTTTAATACCACTTTACCAAACTTTTATTAAAAAAAATCAATACCCTCTCTTCTTTTTTAGAAATCTCTTTCCATTTAATTAAAAAATGATCATTACCTAGCAGCACAATAATATCGAGCTTCATCGGGGACTTTTGATTCCAAGTAAGAATTATCCTTCAACAATTGAAGATTGCATTTTTCCACCCATAACACTTTAGACTGCATCCTACGAGCATATACAAGCTCCTTCAAAACATTGAAGGATCTATCCACTAGAAGAAATTACATTAAGAGTAAACTTTAGGCATCGTTCTATTGTACACATACTATGATCATCCATAGAACTGCCGACCTATATTACTTCTATTTCTGCACATGATTACATCACATATTACTCCACAGCCACACCATTTCAAAAAGTGGTGCTCTCCAATAGCCAATACTTTCTTGTTCTTCGTTGATCTATCGAACCAAGGCTCTTCTTTGTTTATGTGTCCTATATCGGTACCACCTTCTTTGATGGGTACATGACGCAAACTTCTTTGTCGACCTATGCTCAATTGCCTCAACGTTATTTGAGTTTTGGGTACAATGCCATAATCATAGGAATGTTATGAAAATTGTGTTTCAGATACCAATTCATCGACATTGACATTACAATCAAACTCCAAATTGCCATAAATTTAACTAAAGTCTCATCATTAACTTCCCCATTATCCATAATAACTATTGAAAAAATACAAATATTAACAATAAATATATAACAAGTGAAAATCAAATTTAATTATTGAAAATTACCTTAGACAACGAAGTAAATCTATTAAAATTATACAATTTAGTTGAAAATTAAATAGAATTTTAGAATAGAAGAGTAAGGAGGGTTTTTGGTTTTTTAGTTTGAAATTTGGTAAGGCTGAAATGAGGAGAGAAAGGAAGGACAATTGTTGTTATATACAGAAAGCGAAATAGACCAGCCGACTTTTCAAATGGCGCCCAAGTGAATGCAATGTGGCTTCGCCAAAATCGATTGATGAAAAAAATGATGTTGGCGATAGAGCCAGGTATATGCCCTAGGGGCAATTATGTAATTTGTTACATATATCTAACATGATAAACAATCCTATACAAAATAAAATATGTTTTCTTTCTATACATACGTGATATAATGTGTAATAATAATTAATTAATTTAACTAAAAGTATATTCAATAGAAAATCCATAAATGATATGTCTTGTGATAGTGATTACAAAGTGTTGTAACCATGAGTAACTTATCATAATGAAAATAAATTACTTTTTTGAATATTCCCAGTCAGGATGCATCGAGACTAGATAGTGATACATTCGTTAAGACTAGAGTATATAACGTTCTCTAAATGTTGTATGGTATATTACTCATGACTGTTAGGGGAACCAAGAGGTTATATACTACTAGTTATTGGAAAACTATGAAATGACTGACTTGATATTTTTCTGTTAGTTAATGTAATTAAGGTCAAATAGAAAATATCGATGTGACAAAATTACACGATTCTCTTGACTTAAGAATACTATTGATCTTTAATGTGAAAAGTGCTTTGATGATAGTTAAATAATGGCACGGTTTCTATCGAGCGATTATAGTTGGATCGAGTGTATGCATTGGAAGTGAAATACTATTCAAGAGAGGATTAGTCTCCTCGATTATATTAGGTTATTATCACAGTAAATTAAAATCAACCTAAATCACTATCTCTAGCTAGAGGATTTTTTGTTAATAATAATTGTTATTATTGAACTAAGAACTTTATGCTTGAACTAGAGTTGAATATGGATGATATTGGAAATTTTGACCATTACCAAATTTCATAAGTCTAAAGCGACAAAGTTTTGATGAAAAGAATTGGTGTAAATAATTGTCATTATCGGGTAATGTTTAATAAAGTAAATTTGATTTTATCGAAGCCAATTAAGCGATAAATTAGCCATAATGTCACACCACCTTCGAAGTGACATGTGATGTTTAATATTTGAAACGTTCAGTATTAATCGTTGAGTAAATTACACCTAAGAGTCACACAACCGAAACTTTGAGTATTCCTTTTGCCACCTGATTTAATTAATTTATAAATAGTTGTAAATTAACTAAATTAATCAATAATTACGAAACATTAATTATAAAATTTTATTTAGTGTACTGAACAACATTCAACAGTGTGTTTATAATAGTGATAAATATACCGATCGATATATGATCTTAGTATGCATGTAAATAGATTTAAATTTGAATTGAATAATGTTCGGAGTTGAACTAGATTTAGGGCCCATATGGGCATGATATTTTTGGCTGCAAGAGGCATGGTTTGGATGGCAATTTTATGGCAAATAGGGAGGATTTTAAATGGTTAAAAGAGTGGAATTGGTAAGAGAAAGATATTAGGATGTAATCCACTTTCCACTCTCTTGAGTTTCTATTTATAAGCCATCTTTTACACCATTTCTTTTTACACTTTTTCTCTCCTTCCTCTTTGAAAATTTAGGCTAGGAACCCTCTAGTCTAAGCCTCAAAAATCAAAGTACAAGATTACAACAAAATACTTCGAATTAATCGTCGGTGGTAAGGCAGTTCAAGTGCTAGCAACTTCTGATTTGTCAACGGATTCAAGGGGATCAATTTAACATTTCAATATATACACAAGGGCATTGGCGAATGGTAAATCTTTATTTGATCTTAGTCACTTGTACATGCTTTATTATTTATGTGATAGGATATTAGATTATATTACAAATCTTGTATATCGAAATACTTCGCAAATTGGTTGATTGTGTATGTTATTACATATTTATAAATAAATAAATAAATAAAGTATTTTTTTAATATTTATCATACCTAGTGCTCACGGCTAGAAAAATAAAAAAACTGTATAATCAAATAATAATATAACTGATTTAGGTAAGCTAGCAATTATTTTTGAAGATTATAAATCATATATTACATGATTTAAACTTAATAAAATTTATTCAGAAAAAATATACATTTGTTAGAAAGAATAAAAAAATTATTTACAAATAAATATATTTAATTATTTGTTTAAACTAAAATTGATTATGTAGTCTAAAATGTTTACATATATACATATTACAAATAATATGTATTTTTCACAAATTAAATTTATATATCGTACACTAAACTTTCGAAAATAATGATTTTCATTTTTATTTTTATTTTAGATAAATTTAAAAAGATTTAAAGACTATATTTTCAAAACTGAAAAGAAGTTAATAGAAAAAATAATAAATTTGGCAAGAGCAAAATTTGCAGAAATATAATTTTTATAAAATTTTAATTTTATTAAATATATAAATAATTAAATATTTATATGTATTGTATAAATTAAGTAAAAAATATTACTTTAATAGATAATTCATGGCCCGTACGTATATATTAATATTATATAGTAAACTAGTATTCAATTAATTTAGTGGTTTAATTATTTTAAATATATATTTTTACATATATATATATTATAAATGTTTTTTATATAAATTGTTTCTAATTAACCTTTAATATATATATATATATATATATCGGAGCGTTCAACAACACCCCCAAATAGTGCAGCATCCTAAAGCCTCATGATTTCTACCAATAGCTCTTATTTAAATAATAGTTACTTCTATCTCTTTCCACTACCATATTATTTAAATTAGAGCCTGCGATAGAAATTAGAGGCATTTAGGGTGCTGCACTATTTGGGGTGCAGTTGAACGCTCCTTATATATACACAAATGTGTGTGCATGTATGTACATATATATTATTTTGATGCATATACACACATACATTTAGACAGCAAATCGAATACAAGAGTGACTAACATGTCTGTTGCATTGTAAATCCCGGCATCTGCACATGGTCATGTTAAACTAAGTACACATTATTTGTAACATCCGAAAATTTTAATAACAAATTAAAATATTAATATGGGAAAATTTAATTTTATATAAAAGGGAAAAGTAGTATATTTCTGCAATAAAGAAATTTAGGGAATTTGACTTTTCCATGGTGTCAATTAGATTTTTCTATCCCAAGTTTATATATAAATTGTTAGAAACAAATATCGTATAAAGAAAATACAATTTGTTTACCATAAAGCGCATTTCGAGTCTTAAGCTTATTCTTGAAACTAAGTATAAGAATCAATTACGAGAATAAATCAAAACATAGATATTAAGTTGTAACGACCCGAAATTTTCAAAGCCGAAAATTCCAGATAGTTATGAAAAAGAAGAGAGAGATAGAAGAAGAAGAACAGAAACATCAACAACTCACATTCGCAGCGGATAAAATATAATAATAAATAATAACAATTTACAAAAGAATATTATATCTGCCTGTTACATTTAATATACATCAGAGTTTCACAAAATATTCAGTCACAGAATAATTACAATTATCATGTCTTGGATTAACAATAATATAAATACAGTGGAATACTCTATACGATATCACCGTCCAGCTCGCCTCCTGAGCTCCAGAACGTCCTACCTGAAAATTTGTAACACTCGGTCTGACCCGAGCATTACGCCAAAGTAACACCCGGGTCAGGCTGGAAACCAGCGTGAGTAATCGCAACTAACATGGAATACCAAGCAATCAACTTATACAAAAACCCGGGGGAAACTCAAACCTATTTATCCCATTTTACAATCTGCTATAGACAACACTTATTTCACATATCAATTTCTAAGTACCAAACTTAGACAAAATAATCCAATACACTTAAATCATTTTATTTCATCATATTGATTTCACAAATCAATTTATATAACTTCGAAGTGGTTTCGGGTATTTCCTAATACCCGTCCCCGGCCTCTTCGAAACTCATGTTATCCCATCCCAAATTATTCAAATGAAATACACAACAGTTCATATCAGAGATATCAACACATTCAAAACATCCAATACCATTCATTTATCCCTAACAAAGCTTAATAACATACAAATAAATTCAATTGATTCTAATTGAATTTCCAACCTCAATCACTTAGATTCTTTCATCAATTAATTCCAATTCAATCAATCAATCAACCATTCCATATCCATTCATCTTAATTAATCACCCTGGATTAATAAATTTACAATTACGTTCAAGTAATTACCTTTAATTAATTTCACGACATTAATTATTTTGACCAAACCGATGATGAAATCTTCAATTACTTCACAAATTAATTAACTATAATCAATTACACTAATTCTTAATTACTTACATTAATCAATTTCTCATGGGTCTTATGATCAATTCATCTTAATTAATCAATTTTTAATTACACCGTTGATTATATGAATTAATGATTTTCAATTATGTTTTGATTTGTTCTAATCTAAATTAATTACTTTAATTCAACCCCAATATTAATCATTCTCGATCAATCTCAATCTGTAGTCAATTATTCTCTTATTTACTTCATTAATAAATTAATTACTTCTTAATTAATTACCTTAATAAATCTCTTGATTAATTTCAAAAAGTAGTTATATTTTATTAATTACATTAAGTGACTGCCCTTCAAACCATCCATTGATTATTCCAAATTAATCAATCTTAAGTAATTAATTTAGCCCATACTTAATCAAATCAAACCCTTAATTACTAAATTAATTAACCCAAATCTTAAATTAATTTAATTAATTAATTATCCATTTTATTTGCCCTTCTAAATCGTTGAATCACAAATCATTAAACCCTTATTAATAATGAAAACATTTTCTTCTTTATAACTTAAGTTTAAAACAATTTAAAACCCCGATACTTCGAGTTAATCAACAATTTACTCGAGAACCAACCAGATCAAAGTCAACAGATCATTAATTCACAATGCACATCAATTCAATTTCAATTATTCAACCAATTATTAAATTTAACTATTTAAATATAAATAATACCAGACGAGTGAGATTTACTCACCTTTGTTTTGCTGTTTGCAAATCCGATCCAATCTTGGCTTGGCTTCATGGTTTCGACCTTGTATACACATTTTATAATTTATTAATAATTTGTACTTATTGAACAATTCCTTCTCTTTGATAATTTACTTAGCCAATTATTTATTTAAATTACCTTTCTTTTTATAAAATATCCTTTGGTAACTAAACAAATAAATGAGTTTTATCAACAAAATTAAATCACCATTAAATAAATAACTCAACTAATAATTTGGTTAAACTAATTTTCTTTTACTATTCTTTAGTAACTAATAAATAAGAAATTAAATTGGTTAACCATCTTAGTATTTATTTTTAAATTGAAACAGTAAGTGTAATTGTATATATATTTATCGGATTAAAAAAAACAGAACTAAGTTATACTTTCTGCTAATGTGGTATTTAATAAAAAAAAAATTGAAACTAATACCTGCAGCTCAACAAACATCCCATACCCCGCGAGATGCTCCACACGAATACACCCAAATCGCCGACAGTCACACCATCTCCTCGACACATGCGAAGCCACCCTCCCCATGAATACGTCGCGGCCCAAGTCGCGTGCCCCAAATCGCGAGTGAAACCTAGCCGCCTTGACCCCCTCCTCCTCACGTTCGATCGCGACCAAGCTTGCGAGCTCGTGCTTGCTCGGCTCCTCAATTGATCTCGATCCCACTGATGCTCAAACTCAAACCCTAAGTCGCCGCCGCCTTCTGACCTTTGCCGTGCTCGAGTTCGTGAAGAACGAAGAGGCTGTCTCGAAATTCGTTCGATTCGAATTAGGGAGAGGGTGCGGCCATTTTTTTGTACGAGGGCTTCGGCCATTATAATTTTTTTTTCTTTCGAGAGTTCATTCTTTCGGGTTGAAAATTAGAGAGAGAGAGGATCGGCAGAAAAAAGAATTTGAGTAGCTTCTAGTGTACGCTAATATAATATAAATAAATATTAAAAATATCTCGAGTTGCAAAACGCAAAATCCCGATCCCCAAATCAGATATGCCGACAGACATTTATAAGGTTTTACCCATGTTTCGAACACAATGGAACGGGTTTCAAAGGCTAACTTGATCATATGCGCGAGTTACGGAAATAAACGATCGATTTTAAATTAAATTGATTAAAATAGTTCTAAGCGTTTTGAGTTGCCAGGGTCAAAGGACAACTCCGATTGCTACGAAAATTGAAATCCGATAATAACTAACTATTACGTATCCATTGGAACCGGTTTCGTCGAATTCCGAGACTGTGCCTCGGAAGGCTATTTTTAAATTCAATTTGAACGATCTATTATTAAGGTTGAACAAATTACCTTTAAATTAAATTCCAACCATTCTATTATCTTCATTATCATCATTATAAATTTTATAAGCCTTCAAAATATTTTTAAACAGGCTTAGAATCCCAGATTCAACAGTTTACCCAATTTCAATTATTAAATTCAATATTGAAACTATATAACTCAATAGTTAAATTATCAAGTAAATAATAATATTTCGAAATTCAAATTAAAATTAACCTTCAAGTATTTAAAATTAGTTAATTATTTTATTTTAAATTGTTAAAAATTCTGGGTCGTCACATTCCTCCCCCTTAAAAGAATTTCGTCCCCGAAATTACTAATTTGGAAGAATGGTCCGATACCCGTCTACCTTCTCCCAAAATTCACAATTCAACATTCTACCAACTATCTTTATTTAAGGCCCACTGTCACCTTAACCAACTTCCTAAATATATTTTTTTTATTTTTTTTATAGTTTCGAACAATACCCTCTTGCTTAATCCTCTAAATTTCAGTTTAAAACTAAATTTTGGATTATCAAAAATTTTTCAAATTTTTTTTCTAACTTCCTAAATTCCCGAAATTTTTTGCCAGCGTCTCTTTTGCGCGGCTAGCTCGGTACTACTACAAAAGGCCTCTACGGGCTCCCAATTTCCAAAAAGAAAACAGAAAGCCAAGTGGCTACATCAAAAACCCAATCCAATTCATACAGAATTTAAAATACATACCTTTTTGTCGGGCAATTCACATTTATCTTTTGGAATCAAATCCAATTTCTTTTCTTCCCTTTATAATACCTGCATATCCCACTTAGCAACAATATCCAATCATAACCTTTCAAATCATTTTATATATTTCCCTATATAGGTTTTCATATTTACATCTATTCAAATTCGTTTTTCCCGTTTTAATATGAATTCAACTTTTTCAATTTTGAATATTAACCTTTTTTTTTCATTTATAACTGCCTTTTATTAGTTCCATCTACTAATCCATTTCAGTTTAATATTTAAAATCGTTCAATTGCTTAACAAAAATTTTCTCAAAAATTTTCTAACTCCCAAAATTTTCGGAAAATTTTGGCAGAGTCTCCTTTGTACGGAGGAGCTTTTGCAATTTGACAAGAGATATAAATATATATACATCGACCCACACGGTCGGAAAAAGCAAAAACAGTTCATATTTCCTATTTTCATTGCGTAGGTGTACCTTATTTAGCATTTTAAGCAAGCAGCTTATTAATTTAGGAAATTAGCGCAATCCAAACCAGCCAAACGGCCTTCAGGTACCTGTACTTACTCAATTTACATATGTAAGTGCCAAATATAGAAAATCTACTAGTATTTCATTTATTTTCAATAGCTAAGCACATGTATTACATACACAACTAGTGCCAAACGCTTCCCACAAGCGATTCATATGATTCTAAAGCTTATTCAATTGTTTCAACCAAATTTATGTGCCATTTCATTTAATTTTGTTGGCTTGCAATACAATTTCTTACATCAAATTGATTTTAAATCCAAACAAGCTCACATTCAATTTATTTGATTTCAAAATCAATTTATTTAATCTCTATCAGCCCATAGAATTTTAATTATTTTTATTTACGTCATACGAGGATTCATTCTATACCAATTCATCAATATTCGCTTAATAGAGTATTTATTTAGTTTATAACTACTTTAAGTTAATTTTAATTCATTCATTTAGCTCAACACATTCCATTCTTGTATACTTCGAGCCATTCCCAAATTAAATTAATCCAAGCCTTTATTTAATGAGTTTCCATTCTTATTCTAAGCCAAGCTTTCATAAATTTTAAACTTAAGTTAATTTACTTTAATTTATTCCAACATCAAACTTAAGTTTACTTTTATTTAATTCTCATTTAATCAACTTCCATTAAATTTAGTTAGCCCATCCATTTAAATTTTAATATTAATTCGCCTTCTCAATTTATCAAAATAATATCCAACACATACTTAACTCATTTGCGAATTTATTTTACTTATATAAAGCCATTCTCAATTTATATCTCTTCACCTGGGTTTTGTTTGCAATCCAAACCATGACTATTATAATTCACTTTCATTAGATAATATCCATAACTCACTTGAATTTTACTTGTAATTCAAACCATCGTATTTTCCAATCCAACTCTATTTTATTCAACTCAATTCATATTCAAACTCCATTATTAACTTACAATCCATTTATTTAAACAGGTCAAATTTTATTAACAATCTCTATAAAATAATTATTTATTAGCTTACTTTCAGTTTTACATCAATATTCGATTTATTACAAAGAATCACTTTATTAAATCTTCCTGAGTTCAAATTCTATAATTTCAGTCTGGATTTCCCTTTTTATTTTTCCCAAAATTCCAGCACTTTATTTAAAAATTTAGAAATGCCTTTAAATTCAGATAATATAATTAAAATTGCTTTTATAAAAATAGGTTTTTTTTATAACTCGATGTCTCAACCAGTCCATCCTTGTTCTTATAGAAATTTAGTCATACATTGATCAGGCGTAGAACTGAAAATCTATAAGTACTTAGCAGACTCATTCTCAACATCCAGTGAAAATATTTTTGAAAATATTTTTATTGAAATTATAGAAATCAGTTTTTGAAAATATAGAGGAAATATCTTTGGTGAGAATGTTCTGGAAATCATCACCCCCATCCATGGTCACAGTTACATACCAGGGTTACGTTGCCGTCACAGCAAAAGTCCATGTAACTGCAGGCTCTCCGCGACCTCTTAATTACGCCATGGATCTCACACAACAGATCAAAGTTACATCTAAGCTTACGTTGCCGTCGCAGCAAAAGTCCATGTAACGGCAGGCTCTTCGCGGCCTCTGATTTCCGCTGTCGAAATGAATCCTCTCCACTCCTACATAGGTCGTAGTCTGCCGATATAAAATCAAACGCAGACTGTTGGCTCTCAGCGGCACACACGACCTTCGCTATATTATACCATAGTTCGCAGTTACATCCTGGGTTACGTTGCCATCGCAGCAAAAGTCCATGTAACTGTTGGCTCTCAGCGGCACACACGACTTTCGCTATGGTATACTCAACTCACAATCCTCAGGAACTAGTTTTGTCCGGACTCCTCACAGGATCAACTTTAGAACCCCCTCTTAGGGCTCAAGGCAGCACCACCCGGTGGCACTCCTGAGAAGTTCATTTCAAGGGAGCGCCCTTTTCCCCAGAGCCATCATCAAAGCATTTTATACTATACACATATAGTATCTTCAAATCATACACCTAGTATGATCCCATACAAAGCTCCTTTACACAAAATCGATTATCCCAAATCGATAATTCTCAAACTAGGCTTTTCACATTTCAATATTAATTTTAACCAAAATCAAAAGCCTTTCCAAATCCAAAGGTACCCAAAACCTTTTTCGAAAATCCTCATAAGATCCTTTATATATATACAGATATATATAAAAAAAAATTAACTTTGGATCACTTTAAACTCGTATAAAATTCCTTTTATACTTCAAACACTTCCAAAATCCTTTTTCTTCCAACAATAGATTCAACAAAGGGGTTTCATCTTAAATAAAACAAAGATATATAACCTTGTTTATTCAAAATCAAATATTCCAATTTGATTACTCTTTTCAATATCAATTTCTTTTCCATTCACTTATCCACCTTTACATTAATCCCCATTTGGATTATCACTTCAATTCCTATCTCAGTTGGGTATTAAATCCATAATAGTTTGAACTCCGACCAGTTTATTTAGAAAATAGCTTGAAAATTTTAAAAAAAAATAAGTAGTTGGAAAATAATTACTAGTTTTGTAAAATAGTTAGAAAATAGTTAAGTAATTGTAGAATAGTTGAAAATAGCTGAATAGTTTCAGAAATTTTAGATAATTGTAAAATAGTTGTAAAATAGTAATTAATTTGTAACATAGTTGAAAAAAATAGTTAAATAGCTTCAAAAATAATCGTAAAACAAGTATATAAAATAATTTGACTTTAAGAAAGAATATATATTTAATAGCTTAGAAAAATAAGTTTATATTAAAAACAATTTATATTAAAAATAGTCAAGAGTCAAACTGTTCACTTTCCCAACAATTCAATTTAAATTTCCATTTAAACTGACCCAATTCCAATTCAAATAACTCCAAATTCCATTGGATTTGATTAATTCCCAATTCAAGTTGAATCAATCTTGATTCCTTCCCAATTTAAATCAAATTCTAGTTGATTTTAAATCATGTTCGATTTAATTTTAATTTCGTATTATTCAAATCAATTTAAATTATCATCAGTTGAATCCATTTCAAATTCAAATCATTTCAATATAATCCAATTCAATTTCCCAATTAAATTTCAAACTTATACATCTTCAATTACTGATCCAATTAATTCAAACCAAATTCAATTTTGAACTGATTCAATTTCAATCTTGAATCTAAACTATCTCGAACTATATAAATTCGAGTTAAATCCTCAAAGGTTGGTTTAACCAATTAAACCAAATTAACCTTTATTAAAAGTTTTTAATTAATTTAATTTCTGAGTTCAATTCTCAAAATTCCATTTTAAATTTTTTATTTATTTATGTATTTCAAGGTTCAAATAAGAGTTCAATACAATTTTATTTCAAAATTTTAATTATTCAATTTTACCTTCCAGATTGAAATTAGTTCTTAAACAAGTTTATTTTACAATTCGATTATTCAAATTTATTTTATTTATACAATACCATTCTCAATTTAAAGATTTTTATCAACAATAGGATGATAACATCCAATTTATTCTAAAACATCCATCCATTTTCAATTTTTAAATCTCGAACCCGTTTTGAGGTCACACAAATTCCCAATTCAAATCAACCATTGAAGTTTCCAAGTTCAATTCCAATTTCATTTTGAAATTTCCAATTCTGGTTTCTTTTTCTACACTTATTTAACTTCCCAAAGTTAAATTCCAATTTACTTAATCCAATCAACCTTACTCAATTTGAATTCCCGCTTCAACTTCAAAAATTCTTTTCCTCTTATAAGTTCAAAACTTATACCACATTGGGTTTTCACACCACACTCCAGGAGAAATCAAAACTCAACACCTTAGAGTTTATTTCAAATTATCTTTTATATAATGTATATCTATACATATATATACATATTTATTTCTTGGCCCTCCCAGCCATGTTCTAAAATTTTAAACCACTTTTGGTTTTAAATTCAAATCAATTTTCAAACAACCCATTGTTTGCAACAAGTCCCAATTATCCAAATAATACTTATTTTTTTTTTCTCATTACTTTGAACCCAAATTTTCAAATTCTAGGATTAGATTTAGAATTTCATTTTCAATCACTTAAATTTTAATTTAGTTGTATTTTGTTCCTACTTAATTTAATTCCAGTTCTAAACTTCAGTTTCAGTTTAAATCCATTTCAAACTTATCTTTATTAAATTTCAGTTTGGTTGTATTATATTATTCCTTAATTTTAATTCCAATAATGAACAACCAATCACCTTAATATTTATTAGAGGGATATCAACATATATTTTATATAAAATCATTTAAAATCTTTATATAAGAAAATAACAAGTACGCGCTCATATATATACACTCAACTCATTCTAGAGTACTACAGACTCTCTTAAATGAGTGATCCCCACCAGAGCCAAGGTTCTCGCTTAACCTTCCAGCTCTGATACCAAATGTAACGACCAGAAATTTTCAAAGCCGAAAATTCCAGATATTTATGAAAAAGAAGAGAGAGATAGAAGAAGAAGAACAGAAACAACAACAACTCACATTCCCAGCGGATAAAATATTATAATAAATAATAACAATTTACAAAAGAATATTATATCTGCCTGTTACATTTAATATACATGAGAGTTTCACAAAATATTCAGTCACAGAATAATTACAATTATCATGTCTCGGATTAACAATAATATAAATACACCGGAATACTCTATACGATATCACCTTCCAGCTCGCCTCCTGAGCTCCAGAACGTCCTACCTGAAAATTTGTAACACTCGGTCTGACCCGAGCATTACGCCAAAGTAACACCCGGGTCAGGCTGGAAACCAGCGTGAGTAATCTCAACTAACATGGAATACCAAGCAATCAACTTATACAAAAACCCGGGGGAAACTCAAACCTATTTATCCCATTTTACAATCTGCTATAGACAACACTTATTTCACATATCAATTTCTAAGTACCAAACTTAGACAAAATAATCCAATTCACTTAAATCATTTTATTTCATCATATTGATTTCACAAATCAATTTATATAACTTTGAAGTGGTTTCGGGTATTTCCTAATACCCGTCCCCGGCCTCTTCGAAACTCATGTTATCCCATCCCAAATTATTCAAATGAAATACACAACAGTTCATATCAGAGATATCAACACATTCAAAACATCAAATACCATTCATTTATCCATAACAAAGCTTAATCACATACAGATCAATTCAATTAATTCTAATTGAATTTCCAACCTCAATCACTTAGATTCTTTCATCAATTAATTCAAAATCAATCAATCAAACAACCATTCCATATCCATTCATCTTAATTTATCACCCTGGATTAATAAATTTTCAGTTACGTTCAAGTAATTACCTTCAATTAATTTCACGATATTAATTATTTTGACCAAACCAATGATGAAATCTTCAATTACTTCACAAATTAATTAATTATAATCAATTACACTAATTCTTAATTACTTACATTAATCAATTTCTCATGGGTCTTATGATTAATTCATCTTAATTAATCAATTTTTAATTACACCGTTGATTATATGAATTAATGATTTTCAATTATGTTTTGATTTGTTCTAATCTAAATTAATTACTTTAATTCAACCCTAATATTAATCATTCTCGATCAATCTCAATCTGTAGTCAATTATTCTCTTATTTACTTCATTAATAAATTAATTACTTCTTAATTAATTACCTTAATTAATCTCTTGATTAATTTCACAAAGTAGTTATATTTTATTAATTACATTAAGTGACTGCCCTTCAAACCATCCATTGATTATTCCAAATTAATCAATCTTAAGTAATTAATTTAGTCCATACTTAATCAAATCAAACCCTTAATTACTAAATTAATTAACCCAAATCTTAAATTAATTTAATTAATTAATTATCCATTTTATTTACCCTTCTAAATTGTTGAATCACAAATCATTAAACCCTTATTAATAATGAAAACATTTTCTTCTTTATAACTTAAGTTTAAAACAATTTAAAACCCCGATACTTCGAGTTAATCAACAATTTACTCGAGAACCAACCAAACCAAAGTCAACAGATCATTAATTCACAATGCACATCAATTCAATTTCAATTATTCAACCAATTATTAAATTTAACTATTTAAATATAAATAATACCAGATGAGTGAGATTTACTCACCTTTGTTTTGCTGTTTGCAAATCCGATCCAATCTTGGCTTGGCTTCATGGTTTCGACCTTGTATACACATTTTATAATTTATTAATAATTTGAACTTATTGAGCAATTCCTTCTCTTTGATAATTTACTTAGCCAATTATTTATTTAAATTACCTTTCTTTTTATAAAATATCCTTTGGTAACTAAACAAATAAATGATTTTTATCAACAAAATTAAATCACCATTAAATAAATAACTCAACTAATAATTTGGTTAAACTAATTTTCTTTTACTATTCTTTAGTAACTAATAAATAAGAAATTAAACAGGTTAACCATCTTAGTATTTATTTTTAAATTGAAACAGTAAGTGTAATTGTATATATATTTATCGGATTAAAAAAAACAGAACTAAGTTATACTTTCTGCTAATGTGGTATTTAATATAAAAAATTGAAACTAATACCTGCAGCTCAACAAACATCCCATACCCCGCGAGATGCTCCACACGAATACACCCAAATCGCCGACAGTCACACCATCTCCTCGACACATGCAAAGCCACCCTCCCCATGAATACGTCGCGGCCCAAGTCGCGTGCCCCAAATCGCGAGTGAAACCTAGCCGCCTTGACCCCCTCCTCCTCGCGTTCGATCGCGACCAAGCTTGTGAGCTCGTGCTTGCTCGGCTCCTCAATTGATCACCCTCGATCCCACTGATGCTCAAACTCAAACCCTAAGTCACCGCCGCCTTCTGACCATTGTCGTGCTCGAGTTCGTGAAGAACGAAGAGGCTGTCTCGAAATTCGTTCGATTCGAATTAGGGAGAGGGTGCGGCCAATTTTTTTTTACGAGGGCTTCGGCCATTATAAATTTTTTCTTTCGAGAGTTCATGCTTTCGGGTTGAAAATTAGAGAGAGAGGATCGGCAGAAAAAAGAATTTGAGTACCTTCTAGTGTATGCTAATATAATACAAATAAATATTTAAAATATCTCGAGTTGCAAAACGCAAAATCCCGATCCCCAAATCAGACATGCCGACAGACATTTATAAGGTTTTACCCGTGTTTCGAACATAATGGAACGGGTTTCAAAGGCTAACTTGATCATATGCGTGAGTTACGGAAATAAACGATCGATTTTAAATTAAATTGATTAAAATAGTTCTAAGCGTTTTGAGTTGCCAGGGTCAAAGGACAACTCCGATTGCTACGAAAATTGAAATCCGATAATAACTAACTATTACGGATCCAATGGAACCGGTTTCGTTGAATTCTGAGACTGTGCCACGGAAGGCTATTTTTAAATTCAATTTGAACGATCTATTATTAAGGTTGAACAAATTACCTTTAAATTAAATTCCAACCATTCTATTATCTTCATTATCATCACTATAAATTTTATAAGCCTTCAAAATATTTTTAAACAGGCTTAGAATCCAAGATTCAACAATTTACCCAATTTCAATTATTAAATTCAATATTGAAACTATATAACTCAATAATTAAATTATCAAGTAAATAATAATATTTTGAAATTCAAATTAAAATTAACCTTCAAGTATTTAAAATCAGTTAATTATTTTAGTTTAAATTGTTAAAAATTCCGGGTCGTCACATAAGTAATAAATTAAGTATATATGGATCATTTTAAAAGGGGAAAAAATTTAATGAACAATGAAAAAAAAGGAAAAAGATTTTTAATGCAAAGAGGGGGATCATCAATTACCATATTACGAAATTTATTGTTATAATTAATGAAAGTACATGCTACATGTGTTAGGAAGGAAATGCAACAATAAATTTTAAATGAAAAGAATATATCTATCTAATGTTATATGTTTGAAAAGTGAACATGTATGGAAGTAAAAAAGCTATTTTAAAGAAAATGTTTTTACATGCACAGAGGTAAAGAAATTAATTACAGGGTTAATGGTGAAATTTAATACCATACATATTGCTTATGCTAGAAAAGAGATGAAACAAACTATATATAACAGGAGTACCTTCAAGTGAAGCTTCTGAAATTACCAAATTCCCTATATATGTTATTTTCTATTATTAAAAAGACCTTAGGACCTTTTAGTCATTTTAGTTCTCCATGTTTTCATCTACCACATTAATCATCTAACCTCTATTCCATTCCCCTTCCTCCATCGTCAGAAATACTTCTTACAAAATCTAGGTTTTTGGCTCAATCTAAATTCACATTTGGAAATTAACGCCTTCAATCCTATGATTTCCATCACAGAATCTATCTTCCACTTCTCTCATGCATCAAAATTTATCAATCCCTTTCATGAAATATAATTAGATCTACGCAGAATTTAAATAGTGGGGATTTGGTGGTCAGTAAAGACGTAATATTTATCTTCTTTATTTTAACATCCACTTTTGTTGATTATGTACTTTAACAAATTGAGGTTATTTGGTTTTGATAGAGTGGAAGGAATTAGATGCAGATGATAACAAATGAAAGATGATTTGTATATATGGGTAAAACGGCTTCTCATATCCGACGGTATGACTAAAAAGGTGTGATCTTTTCTTTCTTTTTGTTATTTTACTTGATTAGTTGAAAATAATATCTACCTTTCAAACTAGCCTTTATTTGGGTTTGAAAATATACTATATTCGGATTGAAATATGAATACATAGGATTTGAAAGGTTAACTTAATGAACTGTAATGCACGTTTCATATTTAATGGCAATTCAAGTGGCTTTTCATGAAAAAAGAAGTATTTATTTTCATATGTTTCTGAATGTGCATTCGTTTATGTCGGAATTGAACCATGATTAAATAAGATTTGAATAGTTAATTCATGCTTAGAAACAAATTTTCCTTCTTATAGGATGGCTAAGTGGTTTTCATGAAAAGACAGGATTTTGTGACCAATTGTTTTAACTATGATTAAATACAATCCAAGCTGTGTATTATAAACCGATATATATATATATATATATATATATATATATTGGTTTTGATTTTTGATTTTTGATTTTATGACTTTCACACTATTTTGTTGCATTTCCCTAAGAAATATTTGCATTCCTTAAAGCAAATGATTTTGTTCCCATATTAATTGACATTTTCACCAAGTTTAAATTGAAAGTCTACAGGGTGGATCATGTAGTGTATATGCATGTATATGTGACAAAATATATGACGCAACTAAAACAATATTAATATAAGTAAATATAGAATAAGAACATCAGGATTTTATACTAGTTCGGACCTCCTGTCCTACGTCCAGTCCCGAAGCTCCTCTTTGGAATTTGACTATCGAACACCCTCGCTTTGCCCAGAGGAATAAGCTTGGTTACAATAAGTTGTTCTTGTCAAATATGTGTTCTAGTATAACACATATGTTGACTAATTAGTACAATTGCTTCCAATATATATCTAAAGAGTATTGTCTATGAAGAACTGAATATATGGAAGAGTGAATACAAATATAGATTGCAGGGATCAAGAATATATGATAGAGTGTAGAATTAGAGAGCGTAAGTAAGTAAGGTAATTTGTTCTCTTGATTCTTGATGCTATATATAGTTGTAGATAGGTATCTTGAGCAGTTGCATCCATTAACGAGTGCTATATAGTTGCTTCTGTTGATGATGAAGAGTTGCAGCGAAGAGAAGCGGAGATGTCCATTCGAATGTGGCAGTTGAAGTTCTTATTTGAAATTTGAGTTTGAAATCAAACGTCTGGGATATGTTTCAGACATCTGATACTATATATATTTTTGAATATAGCAGTAGATCAGACGTTTGAGTGAAATTGCCAGATGTACGGTTCAGCCTGTTTGTTTTTCTAAAGAACTGTTTCAGACGTCTGGCTTGTGCACCCAGACGTCTGATATTGTGCATATCAGTTTTTGTGCTCGTTTTCTTGTGCTTTTTTATTCCTATCAACTTGTAGTCTCTTGTAGTGTCCAGCCTTGTTCTTTTCTTTCTAGTGATGTTGTTCTAGCAACTACCTGTATTTATAAATATATGTATATTGGATTTCCATTGTATAGTTGCTGTCATCGAAACCGTAGATTTGATTTCCTAAAAATCTCCACCTTTTTAATGATGACAACCATACAATGTACTTATATATAATTTTATAAATCTCCCCCTGAATATATGCTTTTTTATTGTGCTTTTTATTATTTCTCCCCCTTTGGCATTATCAAAAAGCATCACTAATTTTTAACTACAGACATCATGTTCATATCATTTAGTATTTGCCAATCGTTGTAAGGTTAACTGAATATACACAGAAGTAACACACCAAAAGGCAATTTTCATTAATCATACTAAGCAATTACATGCATAGATTTTTTTATCATTTTGATACAAAAGATGAATCCTAAAAAAAATCTAAGAATTTTTTTGGGAAAGATTTATCTTGATCATCTCCTTCATCTTCATTCATGGAAGAGATAGCTTGTTTTTTTGGAGATGTCGGAGTGTGTTTGATAGGTTCTTTTTTCTCATCAAAGAGTTTGGAATGTTTTGAAGGAGGAGGAGAAGGCAATGGAGTTGGCCAATCTTCTGAAGGTGCTGTAGGACCATGAACCCGTTGAAGAACCTCTTTTAGAACGGATAATGTAGTTGAAATGGACGCTTCAACTGTGGCTAGGCAAGAAGCAAAAGATGTTTCAAAACTATCAATGCGCTTAGCCAATAATTTTTAATTACAAGATAAAATAAGATGATTTTGGAGAGTTAAGTCACGAATACTCTCATTTGGATTCGTCGCAGTGCGAGTCTCCAAAATGTCATCTTGGCATGTATAATCAAAGGGTGCAGGAGGAGGAGGAGTATTCTCGCGATGTTGCTCTCCCTCTTGTGATGGTTCAGGTTGTTTTTGAGGTGGAGGCCTAGCTTGTCCGGCTTGACGACGTTGCTTCCACTCTTCAAATGATATACAATCCAGAGGATTTTTTGGTAAGTGCATTAGAGAGAGAAATTTTGTGGATGCGTATTTCAGAGAATCTCTTCAAAAGTGAATAAATATGAAGGGATGTTGTGAGCTCTTAGAAGTTTCATGATGTATGTAGGACAGCTGATGGATGGGTATGATCAAGTCTAAATTTTTTTGAGCTTGTTAAATATAAAATTTGCCCAATTAACCCTTGATCCAAAGAATATAGCATATAAAGCCTTGTGCTTTAATTCTGTGATTTGGTCATGAATGCCAAGGTGAGGAATGATAGTGTTGATAATCATTCTAGTGAGAAGTCTCGCCTTAGGTCTGAGGTATTTTGATGGAAATCTAGGCATTTCATCTTCCCATATTTGATGTGTGATATTATCTCTCGGTTTGAGAGGCATATCCAGAATATTATATAAATATTCGCCGGAGTCGGAACATCCGAGATTTCGGCCTATGATCCCTAGAGTAAGTCTAATTGTGTTGCTGTAAACACTTGACCGTAGCCAATTATCATCGTTGTCAGTGTTCCAAACTGCTGTGCTATCTAAATTAGCATAGAAAAGAAAAATGGCTAGCTGATCGATTTGGATATTATTCGGATTGAAGGAAATCAATGTTTCTAATCCAGCACTTTCGCACATTTCGTCCAAATCATACATTGGGAACTTTAGCAAATTATAAGATGGACCTGTATGGAGCTTCTTCTTTTGAATATCCTCATATCTCTTGATTGAATGTGGTACACGATTCATCCATTGCTCAATTTGATCGTCAAAGCAAACTTGCAGGTTGGATAAAGTAGCTTGGTCTTGCTTTCACGTAGAGATTTTAGGGTTTTTCGTTTTAGGAGCCATGAGATTCGAGCGTGTTTGGAGGAGAAAGCGAGCTTGAGAATTAGAGAATCGACTTTGCAGTTGAAACGAAATGAAAATGTAAGTGAGAAAAAGTGAAAAATAGACGTTAGCAAGGTACTTAAGAGAGTCGATTGAATTTGGGATGTATGGAAGGTTAATCAGACATCTGACTTAACATAGTTTGAAGACAGTAAATAGAATAAGACGTCTGGTTGTTGGTGGCAGACGTCTGGAATTGATCGATTTGTAAATGTTGAAAGTCATAAAGTTTTGTCAGACGTCTGGGAGTAAAATCAAACATCTGGAATAGGCCAAAGTGTAATTTTTTAGGGCAGACAGTTTTCTTAGACATCTGGATACAATATTAGACATCTGAAAATGATCATAAGGAGGCAGAGACTTTGTTCAGACGTCTGGCCAATAGTGCAGACGTTTGAAATAAACTGGTTTGTATTTTGTATTATGCATAGATGGTTTTCAGACGTTTGGAAGGTTATATCAGACGTCTGATATATGCATGATGTATAAAAATTTGTGTGATACAAGAGTGTCAGACGTCTGAGGGCATTGTTCAAACGTCTGAAATGGCCAATATGTCTTCAAATAGCCTAATTTTGAAGGGTGTTGCTTATTTTTTGAGAGATTTATTTTAGTGAAACATAGTTTTATTTTTTTTGAAAAAGAATGCAAATATACTTAGATAAAAAATACAATGAGAATAAGCAAATTTATTTAGATGAAGATGGAGCATTGCGATCTTCAAAGGTGCTATCCTTCCATGGTTTGAGTGGAGACCATATATTTCTACGTTCGTTGATTCTCGAGAAACTAGAGAATTTCCTAGGTAAAGGATCCAAAGGTGTACGATAAAATGCATAAGGATCCAAACGATTGCAAGGAATCGAAAGTGGTTCATGTACATCTTTCTTTTGTGAATTGCAAAATTTGATCGCTACTTGCTCTAGAAAACTTAGTCGCCGCGTAGTGACCTTATGTTCAAAGTATAATTCTCGTTGTAAATCTATTTGTTGCATTTGGTAGTGATGCGTCTCATCGATTTTCTCCTTGGTGTTAGGAGAGACAAATAGGGATTGTTTGGACCTCTTTGTATCCGGAGTGAATCCCGTGTGGTAGGAGGACCACTTATATGTCGGTTCCTGATCTAGTGTAGGAGTAGAAAGGCGATGTGGTGTATCCACCGAACTATCCGTTGTTGGTGTTGAGAAGGAGAGATGAGAGTTGTCGGAAGACATGCTTTTATTTTCTTGTGTAAAAAAATATGAAATCTATATACTCTTTACTTTTAGTTTTGTAAAAAGGCTATGTATACATGATTTTAGAGGTTATACATAGGTAATTTCAGAAAACAAATTTCTAAAAAATTGTTGGTTAGTGTTAACAATTTTGATTTGTGGATAAAAATTGTAGCCAAAAATAGAATGAATGCAAATGTAGTATTAGTTAAGAAGATCATCAAGAGAACATATTCCTAAATCGCATCGCAGTTTAACAAATGTCTGTTCATTTAGTGGTTTTGTGAAAATATCTGCTATTTGATTCTCGGTATTTACGTACTCTAATGTAATAATTCCATTTTCTACATTGTCATGTAAAAAATGATGTCGTATACCTATATGTCTAGTACGTGAGTGATTTATAGGGTTTTTTGATAGATTTATTGCACTCGTATTATCACAATATATTTGATAGATTTATTGCACTCGTATTATCGCAATATATTGGTGATTTATGGATAATTTGTCGAAATTCTTAAGCGTTTGTTGCATGTATATCACTTGTGTACATGCTAGAGCCGCTAAAATATATTCGTCTTCGCAAGTGGATTAGGAGACACAGTTTTGCATTTTGTTAAACCATGAAACTAATGATTGTCTGATAAAGTGACACGTTCCGCTAGTACTCTTACGATCTGTTTTACATCCACCGAAATCAGCGTCACTATATGAAACTAGTTCAAACGATGATCCCTTAGGATAAAAAAAACCGTAATCTCTAGTACTAGATAGATATCGTAAGATACGTTTAACAGCACTTTGGTGAGATTCTTTTGGTTTTGCTTGAAATCAGGCACAAAGACATACGCTCATCATAATGTCGGGTCGACTAGCCGTTAAATATAGTAAGGAGCCAATCATTCTACGATATAATTTTTCATCAAAACCTTTTTCATTATCATCTTTTTCCAAGTGAACACTAGTACTCATTAGTGTTGGTTTGCTTGAAATTTTATCCACTTCAAAACGACGTAATAGATTGTTACAATATTTTTCTTGATGAATAAAAATACCATTTTCAAGTTGTTTTATTTGTAAACCTAAAAAGAAATTCAACTCACCTATGTAAGACATTTCAAATTCGTTTTTCATAATATTTGAAAATCAAGTACAAAGATTTTCGTTAGTTGAACCAAAAATAATATCGCCTACGTAAATTTGTACAACTAAGATATCATTATTTTTTCGTTTAATAAATAAAGTTGTATCTGTTTTACCTATTTAAAAACCAGATGTGATTAAATGATTCTTAAGATGTTCATACCAGGCACGAGGGGCTTGCTTTAAACCATATAAGGCTTTGTGTAATTTAAAAACATGATCGGGATATTTTTCGTGAACAAATAATGGAGGTTGTTCAACATATATGTTTTCTTTAATAAAACCATTTAAAAAAGCACTTTTGACATCCATTTGAAATAATTTAAAATTGTGATGACTTGCAAAAGCAATAATGTATGTATGGCCTCGTGTCTTACTACTAGAGCAAAAGTTTCGTCGTAGTCGATACCTTCTTCTTGATTATAACCCTAAGCGACTAAACGTGCATTATTTCTCACTATATTTCCGTTTTCATCTGCTTTGTTTTTAAATACCCATTTTTTTTCAATAAATGATTGATTTTCTGGTTTTGGTACTAATTCCCAAACGTTATTACATTCAAATTGATTTAATTCTTCTTGCATAGCTATTATCCAAAAATTACCGTTTGAAGCTTCTTTATAATTTTTTGGTTCAAAATTTGACACAAATGCTATATGACTTATTTGGTTAAGTTGATTTTTAGTTACTCTGGAGTTAAGATCTCTAATGATATTATCTTTTGGAGGATCTCTTAGAATTCTAGGAGATGACACTAAAATATTGTTTTGTGCATTTGTCTCATTATCATAAGAATTTTTTGTATTTGTTACTGGAATTATTTCTTCATCGTCATTAGTTTGATGGTTAAGAAAATTTTCATCAAACGAAACATGTAAACTTTATTCAATTGTGTTAGTTCGTTTATTAAAAATTCTATACGCCTTGCTGCGATCCGAATATCCAACAAAGATTCATTCATCGGCCTTTGGATCGAATTTTCCCAAATTATCTTTTGTATTTAGTATAGAATTAGATTTTAAGATCTCCAATTATTTTTTCTTTCTACTACACCATTTTGTTGAGGTGTGCGGGGAAAAGAAAAATTATGACTTATACCCGTTTTATTACAAAAATTGGTAAAAAGATCATTATCGAATTCTCCATCGTGATCACTTTGAATATTCTTAATTTTCAAATCCATTTGAGTTCTAATTCTTTTAGTAAAAAATTTAAACATTCCAAAGGTATCACTTTTATATTTTAAAAATAAAGTCCATGTATATCTTGAAAAATCATCAACTATTATGAAAACATATTTGTTGTGATTTATAGATCGTACTTGAGTTGGACCAAATATATCTAAATGTAATAATTCTAATGGTTGTTTTGTAGAAATATTATTTTTAGATTTAAAAGAGCTATTTTTTAGTTTTTCGATTTGACAATCGTCACATAAATTTTCTACTTTATAATTTATTTTAGGTAAACCTCTAACTAGCTCATATTTTGCTAATTTATTAATATATTTAAAATTAATATGACAAAATCGTTTTTGTCACAACCATGTATCATCATGTTTGGCAGTTAAAAATAAATTTGAATTTCGATTTATATTCATATTTAAGACATAAATGTTTTTGTTTCTAAAACCCTCAAAGATAAGTTGTTTGTTATTGTCGAAAATATTACATCTATCTTTTTCAAAATTTATTTGAAAACCTTTATCGCATAATTGATTAATGATAAGTAGGTTGTGTTTTAAATTTTCCACTAACAAAACATTTGTAATAATAGGAGAGTTAGAAATACCAGAGTTGATGACTTCTCCGATGCCAACTACGTATCCTCTTGAGTTATCTCCAAAAGTTACCGTTCCACCATCGATGTATGTTATATTTAATAACATTTTTGAGTTTTGGGTCATATGCTTGGAGCATCCACTATCAAGTATCCATTTCTCCTTATTTTTTATTTTGAGTGCCTGTAAAAAAAGATGATTTAATTGGTATCCATATACTTTGTTTGGGTCCTAGATGTTAGGAGGAGCAGGTAGCCATACCCCAGAAGGTTTGGTACCTTTATGAACATAATTTTACTATAGACTACATTGTCTAAAAATTTGTTAATATGTTTTTGTCTAATCAACTTATTATTTGTCTTAGGTATCCAAATTTTTATATTTTTGGTATTCGTATTAGACTTAGGTGATCTTTTAGTCTTTTGATAAATAAAACTATATCTCTTAATATCATTCCCTTTTTGTTTAGGAATATTTTTAAAACCTATTCCATTTCTATTGCCTGGTGGTTTTGAAGTTTTGATAAGGTTTTCCAAATCATGTTTTCCTTTATTAAATTTTAAAACATTATTTGTAATTTTATCTAATTTTTCTTTTAATTCTAAATTTTCAATGTTTCTATATTACTTTTCAAGTTGATATTTTCATTTAACAAGTTATCCTTTTCTAGTCTAATATTTTCAAAATCATTAGATATAGTCGTATTTTCAACTAAACTACTTTTAATTTATTCTTGAGAAAATTCTAGTTCATCCTCTAAAATAATTTTTTCATCTTTTAACGTTCCTATTTCAAGTTCTAATCTATTTACTTTGGCTATGTGTTCTTTATTTAATTTTTTAATTCATCTAAATTTATCATCTAATTCCATGCTAAGTTCTAATGATTCATTATAGCTAAGTTCGAGACATACCTCATCAGTTTATTCCATAAAATATACATTAGCTTGTTCTCCGTCACTATCGCTGTCACTGTCTGACGATGATGAAGAATCTGAGTCATCCCATGTTACTTTGAAAGCTTTCTTCTTTTTGAATTTTTTAAATTTGTTCTTCTTTTTATCATTGTTGAGCTTAGGATGATCTTTCTTCATATGTCCAAATTGGTCACATTCATAGCATTTGATTGATGTTTGATTTGTAGAGCTTGATTTCCCTCCTTTTTGAAATCTGGTCATTTTCCTAAATTTCTTGAATTTGCTGTAGTTTTTGGCAATAAATACGATTTCGTCTTCGTTTAAGTCAGTGTCTTCATTTGTTGGTGGGAATGCTATGTTTTTTCTCCGAGTTTTGTTCTTTTCTTACCTGCAAATTAGCTTTATAGGACATTAGATTTCCTATCAATTCTTCAACTAAGAGTGTTGAGAAATCATTAGCTTCTTCGATAGCTAATACTTTTCTTTCCCACTTTGGAGTTAAAGAATTGAGTATTCTAGATATTAAGTCAAAATTTGTGAATTTGACTCCAAGTGCCATTAAATTGTGTTGAATGGTTTGGAATCTGGAATACATGTCTATTATAGATTCATTTTGTTTCATTTTAAATGATGAAAATTGATTTTGTAAAATTGAAATTTTAGTTTGTTTAAATTTGTTTGTGCCTTCGTTTGTAACTTGTAAGGTACGCCAAATATCATATGCAGTGTTACATAACATGACACGTGAAAATTCATTCTTATCTAATGAACAAAATAAAACATTCATAGCTTTGACATTATTAGAAGATGCGGTTTTTTGTGCATCATTCCATGTGTTTATAGCAGTGTCAGGTGCTTCATATTTATTTTGAGTGGCTGACCAAATTTCTAATCCATTAGCTTCCATAAAAATTCTCATACATGTTGACCAATATGCATAATTAGAACCATTAAAAAGTGGGGGACGTGCTGTGGATTGTCCTTCTTGAAAAATAATTGCCATATTAAAGTGATTCAAATACATGTTACTGTACTTTGATCAAACCTTGCTTTGATACCAATTGAACGTCTACAGGGTGGATCATGTAGTGTATATGCAAGTATATGTGTCAAAATATATGATTCAACTAAAACAATATTAATCTAAATAAATATAGAATAAGCACAACAAGATTTTATACTGGTTCGGACCTCCCGTCCTACGTCCAGTCCCGAAGCTCCCCTTCGGAATTCGACTATCAAACACCCTCGCTTCGCCCGAAGGAATAGGCTTGGTAACAATAAGTTGTTCCTGTCAAATGTATGTTCTAGTATAACACGGATGTTGACTAATTAGTACAATTGCTTCCAATATATATCTAAAGAGTATTGTCTATGAAGAACTGAATATATGGAAGAGTGAATACTAGTATAGATTGCAGAGATCAAGAATATATGATAGAGTATAGAATTAGAGAGCGTAAGTAAGTAAGGTAATTTGTTCTCTTGATTCTTGATGCTATATATAGTTGTATATAGGTATCTTGAGTAGTTGCATCCATTAACGAGTGCTCTACAGTTGCTTATGTTGATAAAGAAGAGTTGCAGCGAAGAGAATCAGAATGTCCATTCGAATGTGGCAGTTGAAGTTCTTATTTGGAATCCAAGTTTGAAATCAGATGTCTGGGATATTTTTCAGACGTCAGATACTATATATATTTTTGAATATAGTAGTAGAATAGACGTCTGAGTGCAATTGCCAAACGTCTGGTTCAGCCTGACTGTTGTTCCAGAGAACTATTTCAGACGTCTGGCTTGTGCACCCAGACGTCTGATATTGTGCATATTAGTTTTTGTGCTTTTTGTCTTGTGCTTCTTTGTTCCTATCAACTTGTAGTCTCTTGTAGTGTCCTCCAAGCCTTGTTCTTGTCTTTCTAGTGATGTTGTTCTAGCAAGTACCTGTATTTATAAATATATGTATATTCAATTTCCATTGTATAGTTGTTGTTAACGAAACCATGGATTTGATTTCCTAACAGTCTCCCCCTTTTTTACGATGACAACTATACAATGTACTTATATATAATTATATAAACCTCCCCTGAATATGTGCTTTTTTTATTGTGCTTTTTATTACTTCTCCGCTTTTGGCATTATCAAAAGGCATTAATAATTTTTAACTGTTAACATCATGTTCATATCATTTGGTATTTGCCAATCACTGTAAGGTGCATGCATGCATGCAAAACAAAGTCATCTATTATATAAAAAATAGTACATGAAAATATATACTGTGAAAATATGCATGTTTGTATGTATTATTTTACATTAAAAAGAAGTTAACTCACGGTTGTCTTTGCACAACTCCAACTGAGGTGCCATGCATACTGGTATATTTAAGGTGAAAAGAATACAAGTAATATTATAGAAAGGAAGATAATAAAATATTTAAGTAAATGGTTATTTTAAAAGGAAGGTAAAATACGATATCTCCTTATTAATAAAGAATAAAAGGGTGAATCTAATTTGAACTTGGAAACATAAATATCAATCAATTAAAAATTGATTGTGTAATTAATTAGGGTAATGAAAACCTTAATAAAAGCTAAGGTGTTAAAGGAAATAAATGTTACAAATTTTAATGGTAGTGAGAACGTTTATAGATTACTTTACCTTAAATAAAATTTTAAATAACAAAACGTAACGAATAAGGAGTGTTAACTAAATAAGTAAACAAAGGCCTGGATTGTATATACATATATCTACGTGTGTGTGTGGATATAAATCAGTGATGTTGATTGGACTTATAATTAGTGACAATAGTTTAAATTACCATTTTAATTATAGTAAATGGGGAAACTAATAACATTAATTGGGAGGATAAAGATGTTAACTTCTTTAAATAAATAGATAAGGAATTGAATTTTTCGTACACGTAAAGGAAATAAATTTGTGGATAAACATGTAATTTTTTAGAGCTAGTTTTTAGCTATAAATATAGGCATAAGCTTTCACTTTCATTGAAAATCCTTGCCTCCACTCTTTAAAAGTTCTTATTCTTCATCTTCAAGAAAAATTCCAATTCAAAAAAAAAGTAAATGAAACAAAAAGACAAAAGGAAATTTACAGAAAAAAAGTGCGCAATCAACAAAAGCTAAAGAATCGAGAGGAGAGAATCCACGAAGGCAGGGAGAGGAAAAACTATAAAGGTTAGTGGGAATGTATATATTTGACATAATATCATATTTATGAGGATTTCTATTTCAACACAGATAATTACTCAGTAGCTTCCCTAAAATAAATAAAATTTTAAAGACTAAAATACCCTTAGAAAGCTGCGTACTTTCTTTCTTCTCAATTCCGTTATTTTCTTACGTCAGTTTCTCAATCCCAAATTTTTTTACTTTGATTATATAAGTCATTGAACTTGAATTAAAGATGTTCTAATCTGATTTGGGATCTAAGTTTATATTTTAATTCATTAGAATAAAGAATGTTTTTTGTGAATTACTATTTATTATCCAACTTTACAATTAAATATGAAAGGCATGTCCTTTGAAATAACAAGGAATATGCTCAAAGGAAAGTGATATGAAAAATAAAGATGTTTACCTTGTTTTGTGCTATCTATTTGGATAAACAGAAAAGGAAATTCTTTGTAATTCCAAACACAACAAAATAACTCTTGTAAATAATTTATGAGAGTTTACAGTGGTAACATTACCTTTCTGAAAAGACTCAGTTTCAATGCACTAAAATATAGAAATCCCTAAATGTAAAACTAAAGTATTATAAATACAAATAATAAGAATCATGTTGTTGTTAAGTAAGCACTAAATATAAATAAGACAATGAATTAAAGAATTAGAGAAATAATAGTAATTTCATTAAAATGGGCATTAATAAAAAGAAGTAGTAAATATACTTAATTATATTAATTGAAAAGAAGCATTATATGATACTAAAATGTATTAATTGGAAAGAAACAGTAAATGGTACTTGATTGTATTAATGTAAAAGAAGTACTCAAGGTTAGTTGATCGACATTAATAAAATGAGAAGCAAGTTTATGACTAGTAAATGAATATTAAAAATTAAACTTTTGAGGCATAGTGATTTTCCAGTTGAAATTATATACCATAAGAACACATTTATGATGTGTGTGAATTAGTAGGTCTAGCCAAATATTTTGATTAATTATAAATGTCAGAGTCATTAGTATGAGTTGTAATGCAAGGTCAATAATGTTATGTAATTGAAGTCTTCCCTCTACAAGGGGCCACCGGCACTTGTACATAAATCATACAAGTGTAAGACATCTCCAACTATATGACCCATGGGGAAATAAGGCAATTCGATCGCAAGGGTGCGCAAAGCACACGACACCAACAAGAGGTTCCTCGGTGTATGCACAACACTATTGGTGGATGCCTAGCGCAATGCATAGTCTAACACTAATGTGAGGTTCCATGGTGCATATGATAATTAGGTCGCGACATTGATGTAGATGTCCGACGTGGTGCAATATGCAACATTGTCATTAAGATGTGGACACAGATGCAGCAAACCCTAATTTATCTCTAATGCGATTCGACATTGTGGGCTCCCTTTAATTAGTAAGTACAATACATGTACTCATAGTTTGGTAATTAAAATTTGAAAATAAATATTAAGCAGTTAGATAAGTTTTTGAGACAATTTAGCTTGGCTCTAATGGGAGGTTCATTGGTGTATGCTGGCAATTTGGCTAAGACACTATTATTGGATGCCCGACATGGTGCAATAAGTGGGGTTGCCATTGAGCTTTGGACACGGATGCAGTGGACCCTAAGTCATCTTTGGCACGAGTTGGAATTGCAGGCTCCTCCCAACGTGTAAGTACGATATGTTATAGTCATAGTTTGGTATTTCAAATCAGGCATTCGAAACAAAGCAGTTAGATCAGAAGGGTGCGATGTCTAGTTACAGGTACTAGTGGGGAGTGTATCCTTGTCCATGAAGGGATGGTGATCCTTATAATCAAATATATTTGTATGAATGTATCTATGTATGTGTATGTATGTATGTACACACACCTCAGAATAGGTTGAGTGTATCGCACACATATATAGAGTCAAAATGATTATATTTTGAATAATAGACATAATACGTATTGGAAAAAAATCGGCGTAAACCAGTGTTATGGAAAAATTATGTAATTTACTAGTCACCAGAATATTGTTCCGACCTCCTTCCTCATTACAACCTACATGAAAGGTTTAGAGGAACATGTCTGGTACAAGGCGGGAATGATGTGAGGACAGATTTCCTCATGCATGCTCTACACTGACAATGGCACTAGATACCAAAGGTATTGGCCATAGTCAATATTTATACACACATTATACTTTATTATCTACTATGAGTTCATATCGATAGCTCTTTGATATACTTTAGTTTATTATAGGATACCAATGCCAATGACCCGTACCTTAGCGGACTTAATTTAGCAAAAATTCGGACCCATTAAGGCACAAGTTGTTACATTTGGTATTAGAGCTTAGCTTAGTCGATCATAGAAATTCGGATACGCTGAGTGAACGTACTTTTATTTTTACATACATACATACATACATACATATAATAAGCCAAACCCTATAAATTATGACTATAGAAATAGTTACGACCATATTCTGAAAAGATGTATAAGACAACTATGGGATAGGAAAATAAATAGTGATAAAAGTATATACCTATCCCGATCATCCCATGGGAGATAGGTCATATTGTAAGAAGTTGACTTAAGAAGAGCATGAATGCGACATATAGAAGGGTCCTTGAAGCTAAATGGTATTTGATCCCTTGTTAGGCCTAGAATGCCTTATGCTTATGGATCTCCGCTAGATTGTCGAGTAATGATGTAAGTAGATCGAGATAAATATCGCTCTAAGATGATAGCCGAATTTAATATATTCAGAATGAAGATAAGTTAGAAAATAAGTGCAAAAGAAGAAATGTCCAAAAGAAGGAACAAATAAAACCACTTTGAGTCCCACCTTATATGAAAGAATTTAATAAAAGGTTTTAAATTTCTTTGAAGATATTTGGAATGGTTTTCAGAGGATTTATTTTTAAGTAGAAAAACCATATTTTTATTACAGGGGAATATCCTTTGAAATAACTAGAAGTAGAGCACATGTATAGCTCAGCGATTTTTATGATTTTAAAAATCCAAAGTTTTAATATTCTTTAAAGGGATGGGAAGTAGGAAGTGGTACAGGTTTTAAATGGGGTAAAGTGAATGGAAGGGTAAGAATACTATATAGGGGAAATATAGAGAAAAACAACCGAAATAGAGCAATATAAAAAAGGATAGTTCCATAAATATGTGCAGTAATTGTACATACCTTTTAAAGACCTCTTCACATGCTATTAGAGTCTCCGCTAAGGTTGCAAATGGAAATAGAACGAGTGATAGAAAAATAATAAAATGTAAGTTATACTTGTATACTGCAGTTTTTTATTGTTTAAAATTATAAAGGATGTTTTAAAAACATTGTATGGTGCATATTGAAAATAGTTTGCATAACAACTGATATTTTGGAATGCAAAACTTAATAAATGATTTGAGTTAAAAATCTTACTTTTTAAGAAGTAAAATCTATGTTGAAAAAAAGTTTGTTTACATTCTTATAGATAAAAGATTTAGGTTAAGTACTTATGACTATGAAGTTTAATAATCTTATAAAAAGTGATGAAAACCAAATAAATTTTGAAATGGAGTAAATAGGGATGACTGCCTAGTTAAGACGGAGTACAAGTAAAGGATATGAATAAAACATCGATGGATGCTCATAGAATAACAACAAGGAATCCTCATATAATATAAAGAATATTGGTATGAGCCTAGGAATGTTTCATTAAATATGTGTGAAAGCCATAAAGAAGAACCCACAAAGAAATGTGAAATGGTATCAAAAGCGCACTTTTGTGAGTGCTAGAGTATACTCATATGAAAGACCAAAGATAAAACTAGAAGTTTGTAAAATAAATTAGGAAAATTACTAAATAAGCAACTAAAAGTGAATAATGTTCAGATGCGAAAAGCTTCAAACTTTTAGGAAAAAATAAATTTTAACAGAAGAATAACAGGGAAGGTCATTACGGAACCACGGGTGGCTATCCATATGCCTTAAAAGCTAAAATTCATAAATGTACTCGGGTGCTGACTGTTGTTCTAAAATAAAAGAAAAGGTTTTCAAAATTTGAAAATTCACCGTGTAGTCTGCTAAGGTCAGTCATAGGCATTATTTATTTGAAAAGGTTAAAAACAAAAACTTTTAAAAAAAATTTCGAAAATCTTTGAATTTTAAAATATAAAATATTTTTGAAAAAGTTTAGAAAGGTAGGTTTTATTGTGACAACCCACCTTTTTGACCCTTGTGAATGACACTTAATACATCCTTGGTATTCGTGTGCCATTGCCCAAGCATCCGAAAGATAAGTTGTCTTGGAGTAAAATAAATAACAAAAAGAACAGAATAGAAATACCTCACAATGAAATGGTTACATATAATACAAAATGATATGGTAAAAAGGTCACTCCTTACATGGAGCTATCAAAGTTAAACAAAAGTACACATCTAATAGATTAGAAGCTATACATTCCGACTTTACATTTTTCGAATACCAAATATACCAACATAATCATACAATGGAAATACATAACTAAGGAGCTGCCAGTTTGATCACCATCTTCAAAGCGCTCCTAAGAAAACCTGTTATTCTCGCACTACCCAAATGTAATTGAGTACCCGAGAGTTGAGTAAAAATAAACAACTCGGGTCAGACAAAGTTCTGGTATGAGTAAAACTCTAAAACAAAAGGAAGTGTATTTAACAATAATATGTGGAACCACACCGCTAAAATGAAATTCTCCCATATAAACAACAACCACACCAATAGGGAACAAATCCAAACATAAATGATGGGTACAATTAGGTATAACATTTAGACTTGAAAGAATGGAAATAGTTTGAATAAAAATCCAAACTGGATAAAATGGATGAAACAAGACAACAGTCCAAACTTGATAGAATGGACTAAACAAGATAACTATCCAAACTCGATAGAATGTACAAAACTAATAATTGAACAGCACAAAGAGTGGTTGACTCTTCCCATTGTCATTAAATAAAACAGATTCAAAGGATCTAATCAAATAAGAAAAGGAAATTTTCCAACAAATGACTAGGAGAGTGCGCCCCCCTTACCGAAAGTATACCTCTAGAAATTTACTTGAGAACTTCAACGGCTCTCGGGAACCTCCAAGCAGACCCCGCCAACTGTTACCAAGTATCCGAGTATTTCTCATCTCAATGCACAACACCAAATCAATCTAGAGTGGATGTGAAAGTACCCTAATAGGAGAAGCCCTACATTGCTTGGCCCCTATTAGCTCTTTAGTTTTAGTCATTTTTGACAAAAGATGTCAAAGCTCAATGGTTCAACTCATCATCTTAGAACGATGATAATAAAGAAGCTAAAGTAATCGATAGCTGAGGAACCAACTATGGAGGATATAAAATGATCGTATATGAAAATTAAGTCTTGAATACTTATCACCACTCATCAAATTCGAACTTTTACTATTTCTTGGTTAACGATAATATCAGACAAGTCAAGATAGTGTTACCTCAAAGTCATGCCTCACAATTATTCTAAACTTTCGATATAGCGACAAGTCTATTGTATACAAATAAATCCATCCCATATAAGTGAATCGCTTTACGGAAATTAATTCATTTCCATAAACAAATCAAACCTTTTCTTTTAAAAACCCGAATTCATGCTTAGCTTCACATTACAAGTATTAGCTTTAAAACACTTTGTTAAAAGAGTTTATTAACTTCAAAACATCAATTTTTAAAGGATTTATTAATTTAAACATCCTTATTACATTGATTGATTAACTTTAAATTTCATTACGAAATTTGATTTTTGAACTTCAAATGGCTTTAAGTAATAAAAAAGGGTAAACCACTTTAAACCTTATTAATCCAATTAATTGGTAAAATATAATTAATTAAATTAATGAATAATTAGTCATCACTATTTAAATTGAATAACAAAGTCAAAACATCCTAGTTACATTGATAAATTCACTTTGAAACTTCTTAAATTAAGTTGATCAATTAATCCAATAACCTTTGATTAAAATGGGTAGATCACCTTTAAAACGTCATTAATTCAATTACTTAATAAATTTAAATACAATTAATTAATTCTCATGATTCGAAAATGATTTATTAATCATAAATATCAATAAAGGAAAGACTAATCAGAGTTAAAATAAGTTGATCAATTTTAAAAATCATTTGTTAAGAATATTTATTAATTTAAAAGCATCATTATCAAATTGATTAATTAACTTTAATCCATCATTATTGAATGATTAATTTTCCTTAAACATCGTTAACTAAAATGATTAATTAAATTTAAACATCATTAAGTAAAATGATTAATTAATTTAAACAATCATTAACCAGATAATTAATTAAATTTAATACACATCATTAACTTAGTAATTAGTTAACCTTAATCCTTATAACTAAGTTATTAAATAAATTAATATTAAAATGGTTAATTACTTTTGAAAACATTGTTAATCAAAATCTTGCCTAATTTGTAAAACAATTGCAAGCATGATGATGAAACCAAATGGTTTCGATAAAAGGTGATTTTTCGAAAGTGCTGATACAATGACTATCGTAATATGGGCAGTTCGGCAAACAAACTTATCACTTCAGCCATACAACCAGACATCAAATAGCAATGGTTTAAACATAACATAAGGTAAATAATGATGACTCAACATGTAATAAGTATTTACTAACAATTATATGAACTTTAACTACCAACTTTTCATATAGCTAACCACGTGCTTACCATATTTCAAATGCGATAACCTTTCAAGCATGAAACAAAGAAACAATTGAACCATCACTTCACATATACAACAAGCATTCAAAGGCTATTTTCATGAACATTAACATAGTATAAACTTGGTTTAAGAAGGCGTAGTTTTACTCACCAAAAACTACCCAAACTCTCCCTAACTTAGGGTATGATCTAACACTTCCATTCCAAAGAAAAATATGGAGTCTTAGACCCTTAATGCACTAAGTAGGCTCGACGTTGAAAGAAAAAGGAAGTAAATTTTGTTTTGGTAAGGTGGAGTGACTTTGGATAATCATCGAACTCTCAAAAATGAACCCGAAAATAGGTCATTTTCCAACTAGTTTTTGGACTATTTACTCTAGGATTTTGAAAAGATTAGTGGAAAGTTTTATAAAATTATTTTCATTATAATTTCAAAAAAGGACCAACTCAATTTTTAATTTTTTTTGAACAAGATATCGTCAAAAGAAGAAGGACCATTTTCGGACTTGAAATTCTGGGTCCAAAAATGCTCTTTAAAGAAGTAAGACTTCGACATGGTTAAGCTCGAAATTTGAAGAAGTGGTACGAACGAAAATTATCGCCACTAGAATTTACTATGGTTTGAAAAAAAAGCTCCATTAGATTAATTTATGAGAAAGATATGGTAGAGTAAAAGAGATGAAATTAAAGAAGTGAAAATGGTATTTATAAGCAAGAGAACAAAGTGAAGTACCTAAATGCCATTGTCCTTTTCCTCCATTACCCTCTTGCCACCTTAGTTAGCCTCCTTCACCTCATGTATTCATGCCCCCGTTTAGTCTCCCTCCCTTTACTTCATGAGAAACTTGTTTAAACATGTTTTGTACTTAGTTGCCAAAATGTTTCTAATGATATGACATTTATATTTTAAACTTTATATACTTAGGTATTGGTACATATACACATATACTAAAACATACATATATATACATATACTAACTAGTTTACATTCTTAACCATTTAAATGTTGTTTCAAGTACAAAACAAGGCTTATAACATTTCAAACAACTTTCATACGATGAAACGTCAAAAATTCTGAAAATGGTTTTCGGTCACATTTCATATTGTTCATCGAACTAAATATTTTTGTAAACTAAATTTGAAACTATTTTATCTTCAATTTTATTATTTAAAAGTGTTTTTATTTTAGTTATAAAACTGATTATTTGAATATTTAAAATTAACTAAATATTAGGAAATTAACGGTGAAATATCATATCGTTATGCAATTAAATATTCGAAGTTAATATTGTGAAATTCTAGGTCATTGCATTTATCTTAAACTTTTATAACTATTTCAGAAATTTAATTAAAAACGCTTTTGAATGGAAAATGAGAATATTTTTGATTTTAGAAATGCCATATGCTTAGCGTAGTAAATTCGACGAGTTAGCAAATATGAGTCTTATTGTTCAGTAGGAGTGACATCATGTAAAACGTAGACAAAGACAAGGGAAAAAGCTGTCTTTGTTTTGGAATATCATTTTCCATATATTGTTGATAAACTAAACTTGTTTAAAAAGTATTTCTATTAAAAATTTTTAAAAATAAATTTCCTTATGTGAACCGTACTTGAAAAGGTTGAAAAAGATTCAGAGGCTAAAGAGAAGATTCCAAGGTATAGTAGAATGGGTACACAAGAGAATGGTGGAAATATTGAATTCTCCATCTAAATTCCATTTCTGGCATTGACAGAATATATTTTACATATATTCGAGGCGATAGAATATTTCTTGCATTATTCCCTGATCTGACGATTCCTTTGTTTGGTAATACACGGCAGAGGGGGCATGGACTTGAAGCTTTTTTTCACGATAACAAAGCCTCTCGGGCTACCCATCTCGAGGAGGACTTTACGAACGCTGCATTTGAGCCTTTCAATTCGATCGACAATTACTGTAATTATCTACAATCTTTGGCGGACATGGTGGCTGATGTTGATGCTCCGATACCATGAGAGAAATCAATTGCTTGTCTATTGTATTCAACGCCCAATAATATATATGGTTACAAGAGTCAAGATAGGCTACAAATTAGCCAACTGATTTGCTAAAACAAAGGTAACTAAATAAATACTAACCAAATAAAGAGGCTACAAATTAGCCAACTGATTTGCTAAAACAAAGGTAATTAAATAAATACTAACCAAATAAAGATATCGTCAAATCAGAGAATAAATGCAAGAAATATTCTAACGCTTAGAATATATATAAAATTGTTTTCTAAATTGATTTCTTTCATGGTATCGGAGCATCAACATCAGCCAACCTGTCTGTTAGAGATTGTAGATAATTACAATAATTGTCGATCGAGTTGAAAGCCTCAAAAGTAGCATTCGTAAAGTCCTCCTCGAGATGGGTAGCCTAAGAGGCTTTGTTGTCCTGAAAAAGAGCTTCATGATGGTTCCATGCCCCATATGCCATGTCATTACGTCCGAGGATAGCAAGGAGGAGATCGGAAGAAAAGGTGTGGTAAATCCATTGCAAGACAACGACATCCAAACGTCTCCAAAGAGCCGGATCAACGGGCTTAGCCTGGGCATAGGCAGCCATAGCCTTCTCCTTCATTGGTGGAACCAAGTGATCATAAAGATCATGAACCCTAGCAAGATTGGTAAACAGAGTAGCCCAAGAATGATACATGGCTTGCTCATTGTCTAATGTTACGAGAATAAGAGATTTAACATTAGTGATGGTGAGTGTGAGATGAAACTTGGATGAGTCATTCCCATGGTCTTTTCTTATCTCAGACATAGTATGCTGCAAAAATTATTGAACTTACCAAAATGTCTAACTACAGTTCATGTCCTATTCCTATTGACACTAAGTCCAAACTAAGTGCCACCGCAGACACTCCTTATGGTGATCCGACTAAGTATCATAGTCTTGCAGGTGCTCTTCAGTATCTTACATTCACTCGGTCAGACATTTCCCATGCATGCCCCGACTAATGAGCATATGAAAGCTCTTAAGCGTATCATACGTTATCTCCAGGGTACCCTTTCTTTTGGTGTCAGGACCCGATTCTTCGTCTTCCGAAAATTCAACATCGATACTCACTTTATCGACTGCCGAGCAATCGAACGACGGAAAACCGAACACTGAGGGTTTAAGAAGAAGAAAAAGGATAGAAGAAGAGAGAAAAAGATAAAAAAATAGAGAGAAAAGAACATAGAAAATAGAACGGAACAGAAAACAACAGAACAACATCAGAATCTCACAATTCGCAGCGGAACAACATATAATAAATAAATGAATAATCTTTAAACAAAGAACTATATCAGTTATTACATTTTATACATTACATTACATTACATTACTTCAGAGTGTACAACAACAAACAACAACAAACAGCGGAAAAGAAATACTATATAAACTAGTAATACGCCATGCCATCCAGCTTGCTTCGAGCAATTCCAGAATATCCAGAATATCCTGATAAACCTAACTCTTGACTGCCCGTGTGGAAATTGATGGGCACCCAGAGTTTAGGAAGGAAAACAATAAACTCCGAGTCAGTCATGTGACTGGTGTGAGAACTCAAAACAGTTTATTTATCTTTAAAATCAAAATAGAGGAATATTTTTAAAGTCAATTCGCAATGCTTTTAAAAATGAGACTACCATAAGACCTCCCGCACACACACACAATGCAAACGCAGAATCGGAGGAGATTTCTCCTTATGATAGTCAAAGATGCTTGATACGCATTAAAAGAACATTTGATATTATTACTAGTGCATAGTGTAGGAGACAATTTCGAAAGTAGAATATAAATCTTAGCCAGCATAGGTACCATTATAGTATGCTTACTATAGCTACCATATTAGATGGCAGGTTCTACAACTAAAACCGTACAAGTCACGTATTGTTTCTTTGGATTTCCAACGAATGATCAGGCCAAGGAACTTCCCATTGCCACATGAGAATGCCTCTGGATGGACATCCCCGAGAACCAAACCGGATCTCTACCAACACAAGGCCGGGTTACCCCTAACTGAGTAACAACTGACCGAATATGCCATCCCCCGGTCCTTTGGGACCTTTCACCAAGCGCTCGTAATCAATTCACACAATCATAAAGTGTTTTCAACATGAGTAAGTATCTGGACTCCATACCATGATACCACCCTTTTCCAAAAGGAAATGCACACATCCTAAAGGGCGCTACCCCTCATAACCTTGCTGCATCTTTCTTGTTTTGACCATTCACGGGGTGTGAGGCTCGACGAAGTCACGTCCACAAAAACATACTTTATACAAAAGCTATGCTTTGGGTCAACAAATGATCATAGAAATGATCACAAAGATAGACGATCAAATAAATGATCCTATCACAAATAATCAACACAATGATCATTTCACAGCAACACTCAGCATGTCACATTACCAAATTGGGAATATATCGCTGATAACCTTCAACTACATAACCTCTGAGCTCAGAGAAGGGTGTTAAGCTAAAAGAATAAATTCTCCGCCACCAACAGAAATATATTTGAAAGAAATCTGCTTTATATCTCAATTTGTAATGTCAGACATACAATCCATACAAGTCTGCTCCGGGCTCGAACAAAACCGAAGGCACTTACAAAGAAGTCCTTGCAATCCAGATAATCTCTAATCACGTCCGGACTTCCCATCACATATGGAGTCTCTATACCGTAGCTACTCGGTGCAAAGACAATAGACGAGTTGTCCTTTCACTTTTAAAAAGATCCGGTCTTCAACACCGGTCTTCAAATGCAATTCATAACGACGTATCACATATTCGAAATGGGTTATACGACCCCATGGTCCTTTCCCGGTTAACCCGAATAGTGAGCGCTTATTCAAAAATAAGTGTGGCATTCAAATTCAAGCAAATCACATCAAATACCCATTCAAAGGGAAATATTGATAGTCGATTATTGAACTATCAATGGATATGCACAACATCACCAGATTCCAAATAATTTTCCAAATTATTTATTTCTCAAAAATATCTTTACAAGATATATAATTTCACACTTCAAAAATAAATCAATATTTACTTTTAACAAATTCCACTTTCTTTTGTAAATTCCATAGTGAATTTATATTTCAAAATATCTTTGAATATACGATTTCAATTATTCATTTTCAATTTATCTTCAAAATGATAAATTCTCTAAACGTTTCATTTCACATTGGAAAAACATTTCCATACTTATTTATTCATAAGTAATTCCCAAATTTTTATTTATTTTCAACACTTGGAAAATATTCAATATACTTCAATCGAAATTAAGTATATATTTCATTCTTTAAGGAAATCGTTCTCTTAAACAAATTTATATGGGCCAAAACAAAGGTTACGTAAAACATCGTTACGACAACCCAAAATCACTAGTATAGGGATTCGAAATTAAAATAGATATATAAATCCCAATACTATACAAAACATTTCCTTTCGGAAATCATTTACTATAACAATAGTGTTATAGTCCACCATTTCCTTCTATTTCTCGAAACGTCTATTTCAACAATAGATGTTGAAATCTATGGTTTCGAATCTCAACACATTTTAAAACATCGTTAGATCGTTTTAATTCTATTTAAAACATCAAATCTAAACATTTTCTTTAACATATTATTCGTTATTCAAAAACGTGAATATACTACGTTAACCAATTTCATCCTTTTATACATTTCGTCTCAAAGGATTATTCACAGTCAAAAATGTGAATATAACTCCATAAATAAGTTATAACAATTTTCTTATCAAAATAAGTCATTTGCGAATTTATAAAACAACGTTTATAAATTCCTTTATTTTCCTATATTCAATTCATAACCCAATTATATACCAAAGGTTCATATTATAAGTTAAATACTTATAATTTATTTGTTTGCAAAAATCGTTCCTTTGAACTTCATAATTATAAATCTTATAACTTATAAGATTCATTTATTTATCCAAATATATTCCTTAATAACTTTACCATTTATAATTTTATAAATTCCATTCACTTATGCAATCCATTTTCACTTCATTCAAACACTTATAAAAACTCGTTTTATAATCCAAAATATTCTAATTTATAAATATCCATTTATAAATCTTATATAAATCAATTTGTATCATTATTCTAAAATGTCTTTAAACTTCTTTATAATTTCATCCTTTTGATTTATAAAATAATCAAATTTTATAAATCCTACGTTTTAAACTTTTTATAATAAATTCAATTATTTATAAATTCAATTAATCCCGATTTAAATTATTTTATAAAATCATTAACTCCATATTTTCAAAAATCAACCTTTAACTATATTTCTCAAAAACCATAATTTTTATAACATTAAAAATTATAACGTTATTCATTTATAATGGATCAATTCCAAACATATAGTATATTTTCAAAAATCACTTTAAAAATCATTTTAAAGTTCCAAATCTTGGTCCAATGATGCTACATACCAAATAGTCAATCACGACAACAACGATATCATATATCGATATGATAATCCATCAAATACCAAAATATCTGAATTCAAATAAATACTGTTGAGGAATCCAGTCGGATCCCTCCAACCTATTTTTCTGCATCCACAAACATTAGCACAATACCAATTCCGCTCCAGTACGGAATTATCGCGGTATATGGGATTTTAAATATTATCCGCTTAATAGACGGCGCAATAGGGTCTCATCCGCTATACAAATGCGGGAAATCAATAACTGCGATATATACATATGCCAATATATATATATATTGCTATTATAAATAATACCAATTTCACTGTTTATGAAATATTCGCGGTATATGTTTTTAATAAATAACATCCGCTTACTAACGGCGCATAATGTCTATTTTAACAATTAATAGATAACAATCATCATTCAAACATGCATTCAAATATTTTAAATCTAACTATTTAAAATAAAAAAATCGAAACTGATTCGATTGAGTGAGAAGTTCTCACCTTGATTTCAATTTCGTTTTAGCGATTTATTTCGAATAAAATTAAACGGACGTTTAATTTTATCCGAAATTCTCACTAACTCCAAACGACTCCAATCTAACTCCATCACGTAGTGCTCGTCCATACGATTCCAACGCAACTGGTTTCGCGCGTTTTCGACCTCGTATGAAAAAGTTATGAATTTATGAAGTTTACTCGATTTTAAACTAAAATTAATTTACAACTTTATTTATATTTTTAACCTACAATCATTCCTAGCCGTGAGATCCCATGCCCCTTGCATCTCCACCGTGCTTGGTCATCTTCCTCATCTCACGTTATCTCCAGTATCTTCATACGCATATAAACCCATATAACAAAATTTAGGTTTTGATTTATCGATCACCACAAGCAACTAGAACACGATCGGAGACAAGGGTTTTGAAGCTCCTCACACAAGCTACTCTCGGCCTGAGTATGGGGAAGCTCGGCCTCACCATTGTCATGATTTGCATGCATGAACGGTGGAGAACGCGGCCTCCCTGACGACGCTGTGGTGCTCCAAATTCGATCATCACCGTATGGATGTGAAGCCCTCGCGAACCTCTACAACTTTCGTGTTGACGCGTCTTTCTAATTGCTGATGGATTTCGAGATATTAAGAGGAGAAGATTGGAAGTTTTCAGCCCTTGATAAATAATGGTGGCGGCTGTGAATTATTAGGGTTAGGGTTTTATTTTTCTCGAAATGGTGAATGGTTGGTCTATTTATAGAGAATTAAAACGACACTATTCATTCCGGTTTTCTAGACTCCGATTTACGCGCCGTAACCAGCGTTTCTAGGGTTTACCCCGCATTTCGGACACAATGAAACAGGTTTCGGAAGCTAATTCGGAAATCTGTGCGAGTTATGGCTATAAAGTTCAATTTAAATTAAACCGATTTAAACGATTTTCTAGGCGTTTTAATTTATACCGGACAAACGGTAAGTCCAATTGACACAAAATTTGAAACCTTACAATAATATCACATTACGGATCCGATGAAACTGGTTTCGTCGAAATCCGATACTGTTTGAAAAATGGCTATTTTAACTCGCCAAATTAAAATTAAAAATAATTCGATGCGTTTCGAGCTGCTACGATCAAACGATAGCTCCGATTGACACGAAAATTGAAATCCAGTAATAACTAACTATTACGGATCCAATGAAACTGGTTTCGTTCAATTCTGAGACTGTTCAAAAATTGGCTATTTTCACTAGTCGATTTAATATTAAAATATTCAATTTTCACAAATTAACTTTTAATTCGATTTTAAAAGTTCTAAAATATCGTTCTAACTTCAACATGATAAAATAAAATTTTACAAATCATTTACAATCATATTTAACTCGATTTTCAATTATTTCCATAATTTAACCTATTAAATTATCGATTTAATTATTCAATTAAATCCAATTATTCGAATAAAATTTATTCGACTTATAAATTCACTTATTAATATTTAAAATTAATTAAATATTCAAATTTTAATTACTTAAAATCCTGTGTCGTTACAATCTTCCCCCTTAAAAGAATTTCGTCCTCGAAATTATTAAGTAAGAAAAGTTACAGAATCTATTAACTTTCCCAAAACAAATTTTTAACTTCTCACCATACTTTACTAAGTTTTCAAATCATACTTAGTTATCTTTTCAAAAACAACCACTATTGTTTAACTTTCAATTCCAAAGTCAAAGTTAAAGTTTTCAAAATTTTCCAATTTTTCTCAAATTTTTTCTAACGCCTTAAATTTTCGGAAAAATTCGCCATAGTCTCCTTTGCGCGGCTCGATCCAAAAAAAATGACAGTATATATATCACAAATATACATCTCATCAAGTAATGAGGCATCCCGAAGGGAAAAAAGTATAAAAGTACGATATTTAATCCGAGATATGTACCTTATATTTTATTAGCGAGCATATACGGCTAATATAGCGCGAAAGCGAGCTCCAAATGCGAAGCAAACGCGATCTGCACCTACTAATCACTCAACAAACAATATGAGAATCATGTATATAGACAATAGTATCGATATACAACATATAGCAACATAATAACTATATATGTTAACATAGCGAATGTATGAAAAGCAATATATTCAACCATCAACCAACTAGCATTCATAACCAATAAATATTCATTCATATTCTCATTAATATTCAATGAAATAGGTTTTTCAATTTAATCATATTTGATTTATTAACAGTGGATGTTTTTACAAACATTCATTTTCACTTAGTTTATATTCACTAATTCATATTCAAGTTGGTTCACTTCCAAATCAAATTCAATTTTATTCAAGATTCACTTAACTTCAAATTGAATTTCAATTACTTTAGCTTCCAATTTCATTAACTCTTAATGAATTATATACAATCAACTAACAATCATATAACAATCAATGTATATTAATTGCAACCAAATTCCTTTGCTTATATTCATTTTTTCATATCAACTTAATTCACATTCAGTTGATTAACATTTAATCCATTCATTCAATTCAATTTCTAAAGTTGGATTTCATTTACATAACTTAAGTTCACATCTATCACTTAACTTTATTAATTTTCTTTGATACTAATATCAACTTCATTCAACATCTCTTAAGTTATATTTCCATTTAATAAACATCACTTGGTTTTACATAACTTAAATTCCCACTTATAAATCAATTCAGATTTCAATTCTAAAGTAAATTTCCATTTAACTTTAAATTCATTTTTATTTCAACTCATATTTATAAATATATTCCTATAGTTTCACTTCTTATATATATAAGTTTATTTCACAATTGTAAATCACATTAATTATAATTCAATTCTTATAATTCTTTTACTTATACAATTATTCTTTTATTTAGATTATTCAAACAACCAAACAATCTACTTATATACACTTTAATAATTCTGAAAAATTATTTCTTTTATATATAAAAATATAATCAAGGCAAAAATTATTTCATTTACCCAACTTAAAAACAATATTGTGTCGGTTTATCTTGTTTAAGAGTTTAGAAACCCCTTTCTACGATAGTTAGCTAGACTACATCGACCTCGTATGAAAAAGTTATGAATTTATGAAGTTTACTCGATTTTAAACTAAAATTAATTTACAACTTTATTTATATTTTTAACCTACAATCATTCCTAGCCGTGAGATCCCATGCCCCTTGCATCTCCACCGTGCTTGGTCATCTTCCTCATCTCACGTTATCTCCAGTATCTTCATACGAATATAAACCCATATAACAAAATTTAGGTTTTGATTTATCGATCACCACAAGCAACTTGAACACGATCGGAGACAAGGGTTTTGAAACCCCTCACACAAGCTACTCTCGGCCAGAGTATGGGGAAGCTCGGCCTCACCATTGTCTTGATTTTCATGCATGAACGGTGGAGAACGCGGCCTCCCTGACGACGCTGTGGTGCTCCAAATTCGATCATCACCATATGGATGTGAAGCCCTCGCGAATCTCTACAACTTTCGTGTTGACGCGTCTTTCTAATTGCTGATGGATTTCGAGATATTAAGAGGAGAAGATTGGAAGTTTTCAGCCCTTGATAAATGATGGTGGCGGCTGTGAATTATTAGGGTTAGGGTTTTATTTTTCTCAAAATGGTGAATGGTTGGTCTATTTATAGAGAATTAAAACGACACTATTCATTCCAGTTTTCTAAACTTCGATTTACGCGCCGTAACCAGCATTTCTAGGGTTTACCCCGCGTTTCGGACACAATGGAACAGGTTTCGGAAGCTAATTCGGAAATCTGTGCGAGTTATGGCTATAAACGTTCAATTTAAATTAAACCGATTTAAACGATTTTCTAGGCGTTTTAATTTGTACCGGACAAACGGTAAATCCAATTGACACGAAATTTGAAACCTTACAATAATATCACATTACAGATCCGATGAAACTGGTTTCGTCGAAATCCGACACTGTTTGAAAAATGGCTATTTTAACTCGCCAAATTAAAATTAAAAATAATTCGATGCGTTTCGAGCTGCTACGATCAAACGATAGCTCCGATTGACACGAAAATTGAAATCCGGTAATAACTAACTATTACGGATCCAATGAAACTGGTTTCGTTCAATTCTGAGACTGTTTAAAAATTGGCTATTTTCACTAGTCGATTTAATATTAAAATATTCAATTTTCACAAATTAACTTTTAATTCGATTTTAAAAGTTCTAAAATATCGTTCTAACTTCAACATGATAAAATAAAATTTTACAAATCATTTACAATCATATTTAACTCGATTTTCAATTATTTCCATAATTTAACCTATTAAATTATCGATTTAATTATTCAATTAAATCCAATTATTCGAATAAAATTTATTCGACTTATAAATTCACTTATTAATATTTAAAATTAATTAAATATTCAAATTTTAATTACTTAAAATCCTGGGTCGTTACATTTGGTCTCCACTTGTACAAATCCAATATTAATCGTATTATCTCATATACAGATGCCGATTGGAGTGGTTGTCCTGACACCCGTCGTTCTACCTCTGGTTATTGTATATTCCTCGAAGATAATTTGATTTCTTGGTCTTCAAAATGGCAACCTAATATTTCCCATAGTAGTGCTGAGGCGGAGTACGGGGGTGTTACTAATGTTGTTTCTGATTCGTGCTGGATCAGAAATTTGCTTCTAGAGTTGCATTGTCCTATTCAAAAGGCTACTCTAGTTTATTGTGACAATGTGAGTGCTATATACTTATCCAGCAATCCTGTTCAGCATCAACGCACTAAACACATTGAGATTGATATTCATTTCGTCCGTGAGAAAGTAGCTAGCGGCGATGCGTGTGCTTCATGTACCGTCCCATTACCAAATTGCTGATATTTTTACAAAAGGGCTTCCGCACGTATTATTTAATGATCTCAGGGACAGTCTAAGCATACGAGAACCTCCCGCTTCGACTGAGGGGGTGTGATAGAATATATTTTACATATATTCAAGGCGTTAGAATATTTCTTGCATTTATTCCCTGATCTGACGAAATCTTTATTTGGTTAGTATTTGTTTAGTTACCTTTGTTTTAGCAAATCAGTTGGCTAATTTGTAGCCTCTTTATTTGGTTAGTATTTATTTATTTACCTTTGTTTTAGCAAATCAGTTGGCTAATTTGTAGCCTATCTTGACTCTTGTAACCATATATATTATTGGACGTTGAATACAATGGGCAAGCAATTGATTTCTAAATGGCATAAGAATATAGATGTAGAAAACTAGATTTTCAAATTTTTTACCGATAGAAATTGTGTGGTGGATATTTCATGGTAGGGATTGGATGCAAAATTGATTAAACCAACCTCCTATTTGTATGGGTGTGGAAAATGGTCATTTAAAAAAAAAATTGAAACTTGCATATTTATATAAAATGGCCAGTATATACAGGTTGTTTGCGCTCTATTTTCAAGATTATTTTAAAGAATGCTTTCATATAGGAGGTGTCGACCTGGTATTATTTTGCATACATATCATACATGTTATGATACACCATGTATTTTTACATGATTGACTGTTAATTGGTTGGCCACTGATAGGATGGATAGTTTAGAATGGTTGAGCACTATGTTACAAGATTCGGTCCTTGAAGATTTTTGAGTATGAAATTCATTGAAGGGGGAAGAATGTAACACTCCGGAAATTTTAATAATAAATTAAAATATTGATGTGGGTAAAAATGTAATTTTACATAAAGCGAAAAATATTAATTTCTTTTAAATGATGGAATTTGGGGAATCTGACTTTTTTATGGTGTCAAATAGATTTTTCTAGCCTAAATTCTATATAAATTGTTAGAAACAGATATCGTATGAAGAAATACAAATTGTTCACCATAGTGCGCATTTCGCATTTTATGCTTATTCTTGAAATTAAGTATAAGAATCAACTACGAGAATAAATCAAAACTTAGCTATTAAGTAATAAATTAAATATGTGTGGATTATTTTAAAAAGATAACAATTTTGTTGATGAACATTAAAATAAAAGGAAGAAGATATACATTGCAACAAGAGGAATCATTAATTACCATGTTATGGAATTTATTGCTATAATTAATGAAAGTATACGTTACATGTGCTAGGAAGTGAACGTAACAATATATTTTAAAAGAAAAGAATACATCTAATGTTATATATTTGAAAAGTTAGCATGTATGAAAGTAAAAGGCTATTTTAAAGGAAATATATTTACATTCACAAAGGTAAAGTCATTAATTAACGAGTTAATGGTGGAATTTAATATTATAAATATTACTTATATTAGAAAATAGATGCAGCAATACAATTTAGGAGAAAAGAATACATGTAATGTTATAGAAGTGAAGATAATAAAATATAGAAGTAAATCATTATGTTAAATAGAAGGTAAAATACACTATCTTCTTATTAATGAAGAATAAAAGGGTGAATCCAATTTGAACTTGGAAACATAAATATCAATCAATTAAAAATGGGTAATGGAAAAATTAGTAACAAGAAAGGAGTTAAAGAATATAATATTAACTAACGTTGATGGTAAAGAGAAATTTATATATTTCTTAAATTTAAGAAAATTCAAATAAACAAAACTCAACGATTAAGGAAGTGTTAACTAAATAGGTAGTGTCTGTGTGTGTATGATATAAATTAATAATGTCAACTAGAATTATAATTAGTGACATTGGCTTAAATTACAATTTGAATTATAGTAAACTGTAATTAATAACATTAATGGGGAGGACGAAGTTATTACCTTCTTTAAATGAGAGGAAAAGGAAATGAATTTTTTATGTACGTAAAGGAAATAAATTTTGTGGATAAACATGCAACTTTTCCAGATGTAGTTTTCAACTATAAATATAGCCGTAAATTTCCACTCTTCACGTAAAATCATAGCCGCCACTTATTAAAGTGCTTCATATTCTTCTCCTTCCTGAAGCAAAATTCTCATTCAACAATAAAATAAAAAAGTAAATTAAACAAAAAGAGAAAATGAGAATTATAAGAAAAAAAAGAAGCGAAGGCAAGAAGTGGTAAAATTATAAAGTTGAGTGGAAAATTATATATTTTACATAATATTAGATTCATAACATTTGGGAATATGTTTCTTTTATGCCCAAATATGAATCAAGGAATTGCAGGCTTAAATATATATGCATAAAATGAACTTTATATTCTTGCCTACATATTCAGTAGATTGTTAAATTCAATTAAATGTTGTATATACCTAAATCTTGAATGTAAGGGCTAAAGTAGTCCTTAAAAATTAGAGAATAAATTGTCAAAATAAGATTGTGTATAAATTTTAGATTTCGTTAATTTAATGTTATATATCGTTGCACTTGAATTGAAGATGTTCTAATCTGATTTAGGTTTTAAGTTTATATTTTAATTCATTAGAATAAAGAATGTTCTTTGTGAATTTCTAAAACTATCCAACTTCACAATTATATATGAAAGGTGTGCCATTCGAAATACTAAGAAATATGCCCAACAGATAGAGGTGTTCAAAATAGGGATGTTTGCCGTATTTTATATTGTCTATTTTAATAAAAACAGAAAGGCTAAGTCGGGGTAATTCAGAAAATAGCATAATTACTCTTTTAAATAATTAGTGGAAATTTATAGTGTTAGTATTTCCTTTTTGAGAAGATTCAGTTTCAATGCATTAAAATGTAGAAATCCTTATGTGTAAAACTAAAGTATTATCAATAGAAATAATAATAACCCCGTTGTCATTAAATGAGAACTAAACATGAATAAAATAATGAATTAGATAACTAGAGCAACTATTGTAATTTCATTAAAATGGCCGTAAATTAAAAAGTAGAAGTAAATATATTTAATTGTATTAATTGAAAAGTAGCAATATATGATTCTAAATTGTATTAATTGGAAAGAAATAGTAAATGGTGCTTAATTTTATTATTGAAAAAGAAGTATTAAAGGATTCTTAATTGAAAGTAATAAAATGAGAAGTAATTTCATGACAAGTAAATGAATATTAATAATTGAACTTAGAAGGCATAATAATTTTTCCATTGAAATTATATCGCCTCAAGAATATGTTTATGATGGGTGTGGACTAGTGGCCATTGCCTAATATTTAGGTTAATTATAAATGATATAGTCATTACTATAGGTTGGGTCGTGAGGTTGGTTATGTTACACAATAGAAGTCTGCCTTCCTCAAGGGGCCACCAGCAGTTGTGTACATATCCTACTAATGTAGGACATTTCCAACTATACGACCCATAATGAAATAATCCGGTTCGATCGTGAGGGTTTGCTAATTAAACAACACTATCAGGAGGATCCTCGGTGTATGCGCAACACTGTTGGTGGATGCCTAGTGTGTGTTAATGACGGAATTATTGATCTTAAGGCTTAACCAAACACTAATGGTGGGTGAATAGTGTTTTCTAACATTAATGAATTTTTGTTTGTTTCTTTCAAGATTATACTCAATTAACATAGAATAAACAATCATAGATTCAAACACAGATAAACATAAATGCAGTGAAGTAAAAGTAGAGTTACAGAGAGATCATACTAGGGTTTTATACTTGTTCGGAGTTACCATGCATCGGGTCCCATACAATTTCTTGCGTAGTTTTCTTTTCAAATTCCAAACTTTCAATGAGCAGTAGGCAAACCTATTACAATCTCAATTTCAAGGCTACGAGACACACCCTCTAAATTTTTCGAGCTCTGGGCACACTCACTTGATTTGTCTCGGCACAAAACAACAGCCACTTGGATTTCTGGGACACCAAGCACACCCAATTGATTTGAATCAGGACATATTGACACACAATCAACTATAATTAGAGTTTAAATGGTTTTTCTAAAGACAAATTTTGATCTTTATATACAATTGATCGTATAGTCGACAAGCACAATTATCTCAGTCGTTAAATGATTTGACTTTGGTGCGAGAGGTCACAAATTTGAAACTTGAGTAGCGTGATTCGAACATTTATTGACACATGATTTATGGTTTGTTATCTTAGTGACATGTTGTATCTAAGTACAATTTCGAAAAAAAATTGATCCTATAGTCTCTTAGACAGCACTTTGATCTTTGAGTGTGTGAGAGAGATGATTGAAACCAAAGAGTAAATAGTTGTTAATCAATATAATGAAGGTTGAATTGATTCTGGTATGACTTTGAGAAAATATGAATATATTTACAATAGAAATTTTGGCAGAGTAAGAGGAGAAAGGATAATAAGAAAGTAGCTGTTAAAAATTCGTTTGGAAACCCCTTATGTATAGAAAACAAACAGACATGTTCATTAGCGGAGAGTTATGATGAACAGACATTTCGTTCCAAATTTGAATTTTGGAAATTGTGGCATGTATGTCGACATACAATCTGCCTACATGTCGACATATTCTAGTATATTAAACTTGTTTATTTTAAAAATTTTTTAATCTAATGCTTTGTAAAATATCTTGATACTTTGTAAAATAGTTTAAGCAAACAATTACTCCCTAAATAAAAGACAAAATGATATATGATAATATATTTCATTCAAAATCAATAATCTAAGTAAAAATAAATAAATATATATATATATATATATATATATAGACACACATACCCATACCCAAGTGATATATGATATATTACTGAACATGATGATATATGATGGAGCAAATTTTATTAATGTAATTTTAAACTATATATAAGTGAATCGAATACACAATAATCTAATTTCAAATCAAACCAAACTAAAACATACAAATTTGTACAATCCAATCTAATCAAACATTCAATGTCAAGGAATCCAACTAATCAAAAAACCACATCAATTAAATCCTAGGAGTGTGTGTATATTTACATATTAAATTCAAACCTAACAACTAGACGTTTTGAGGATCTTCAACCAAATCATCATCCCTAAAGATTGGATCTGCTTTAATGGCATCCCAATCTTCCTTATCCTTATTAATTGTGCACTCTGAATTCTTGGATGGTACATCTTTGATTAGGCAAGACATCATCCATCGAACATCGTCAAAATGCTTCTTTTGTTCTTTTATTAACCGCAGTTGACTGTATTCTAAGTATCTCTGATCTCATAGGATAAAAGAGAGAATATCTTTGAAAGATTATATAATTTTTTCAAGATTTTCACAAAGTTTTTGATGCGGAGAAGACATATTTGTGAAAATATGTTTGAGAATGAAAATAGAATATAGGATGAAATGTTAAATGAGTTTTCTCGAAGAAATAGACTTATATAAGAGTAGAAAGTCATTTGAAATGGATACGCGGTTGGTAGTTATACTAATTTAAAAATTTCATTTCTTGCCATTATATGTCGGCATATATAATATATATATGTCGACATACATACCATAATTTTCAAAACTATATTATTTATTATAACTTTTATTTTTATCCTACGTTATTATACTTTTACGACTTCCAGAGACTAAATGAACAATATAACAAAGTAAGAAACATATTTCATTGATTAGAACTCGAGGGGTTCTTGGATTTCATTGGAAATAAGAGAAAAATACATAAGAACTACACAAACTTTAGCTATAAAATGGAAAGTACAAGGTTAGATTACACAAGTAAACTACCGGATAAACTTTAACATAGATGAAGATGATAAAGAACCACCAAGCTTGCGAATGACCTTTCCAAAGAATTTGTCCATTTTTTTGAAAATAGAAGTTAACTTTTTACTAAAGGAACGCTTAAGCTTCTTTTGGTTTTTAAGAAGCTTCCCTTGAAATATCTCTTTGGTTGTAGGGTTGGGTCGTTTTTCTAAAATTTCCAAAGAAGAATCTTCTTCCTCTTCCTCCTCTTCTTCTTCCACTTCCATTTCATCTTCTTCCTTTTCCTCTTTCTGTTGAATTTCTTGTTCTTACCATGCTAACCTTTACTTCTTTTCGGTAAGAGTTCCACATAGCTCGAAGAATGTGGAATGTGCATAAGAGAGATATTTGCTTTGTTGAAAACTTTTTGAGGAATGAATTTTTCTCCTCTTATATCCACACCAAAATATAAGAAAATTATAGCAAGATACACACCATGGAAATGTGCATTCATGTGTCTAGAAATGTTTTTTTGGACAAAGTCATTTAAAATGACATGGGACCAATTTATGCCATAACGACCACAAATAGAAAAAAGCGCTTTCAAAAATTTTTGAGTCAGATTATTATAATTTCCTATTCTCGGTGTAATACTTTGTTAAAGAAAGAGACTTATAAGTCTCGATTTAAGTCGAAGATTAGTATGTTTATATTCAAAATGTTCATTACTTTCGAAAATGGCATGAAGAACCTAACGATTTTGCATATCAATTTGAAAAATGAAGAGGTTAATTCCACTAGATTTACAACGAAAAATATAATCCAAAAGCTCCCAATTTAAAACCATTTGAGTGTCATTAACACTGCTCCAAATTTGACTTTTTTTCCTCTGACAAAAATTTGCATAAAACATTTTTACCAAATCGGGATAGCAAACAAAATCATTTTGGGAAGATTCAACTAAATCAAGAATAATATGTTCAAAACATAGTTCATGTAAATTATAAGAATCAAGATCATTAAATATAGCAAACCTTCTAGGAGGAACTTTTTCGAAAGTTAAATGTAATGACCCGTAAATTTTAACGATTTTTAATAACATAATTTATTAAACTTTTCATGAAAATAAACAATAAAATTTTAGAAATGAAATTTTGATATTTGAAATACGTCTATTTAAACGTAGCAAGTGTTAGAATTTCATCAGCAAATATGAAAGTTTGTTTGGTTGTGAAATTTTAAATTTAAAAATTTAAATCAGTTAATTTGATGGAAATATTATATTTTTGAAATCTGAATATTTTTATATAATAAAATTGTAAATAGTGTTCTATGTGAGACGTCATAATTTGTTTTGCCAAATTTGGATTTCTTTAACCCCGTTTATATTATTTTCGATGGTTTAACAGCGGTTTGACAGTGAATATCGAGTTTTGATTAGTTGTACATATCGCTGATATCTGTGTACCATTCTATTCGTCTCATCGTGCTGATTTCCGTAGTATGTTCGTTTGTGCATTTCGGCGTCTGATGCGCGACGAAATTAGTAAAACGGTTAGCCGTATGGGTTCAGCATTTGAGTCATTTGGACTTTCAGTGTCTTTTCGTTTGTCCTCGAGACAACCAATAGCCATCATCTTTTAATACTGCCAGAATAGTCAATTGCTTTCATATTCCTATGGTTTCAATTTGTATTCTGGTCCGTTCATTGCTGTTCGTCCTTTCCATTCCTTCTTCTCTTTTCATATTCATTCTGCCATTGTAAAAAATACAATGTTTTATATTTGTATGCATCAGGAAACCTGCCGATTCTTCATGCTCATCACCCTAGTCTGATCCACGCAGTGTCGGCCTTCCTCAGCTTTGCTCCACCAACCCCATCTCCATGCACGTCCACGTCATCTCTGCCTTGTCAACCCACGTCAGCTTTCAACCTACCAGCCAAACCTCTTCGGTCCTTCAACCCCATGGAGCAGATCTCACCTTCGAACACTCCACAACCCGACTGCTCAATCCACCATCCCGAACCCCTCCCCTGTTCAACTTCCACACCACCTCCCTGCCGACCCATCACCTTCCACCACTAAGTAGCTCGTTCCCCTTCCCATCTCACTAAGACCGATCGCCAGTGCTGCCTCTCCCCATACAAACCTTGAACCACCTGATAGCCTTGCATCACCTGAGCCTGGCGACCTCTGCATTGACCAAGCACCCCGAACATCAGCACTTGCTACCCCATCGCCACCTAACTCCAATGTGCAGCCGAGCAGCCCCTCTACCCCATAGCTGAGCAAACCCCTAGCCTTTCTCCTTTTTATATAAAAGAGAAAAGAAAATGAAAAAATATACATGTTTGCATGATACCAACATCTATACAGTACTCTAAGCAATGTGTAGAGCATGATTTTGTAGCAACTTGTTTAGGTGTAGTGCATATAAATTTCTTCTCGATTAGCCAATGGATCAATTAACAACTCTAATAGGTATATATGTTACATATATGTGTGATATATATTGTTTCCATTATTATCAAGCCAGCTTTGATTTGTTTTCATCGAATTCGTGTAGATATTTTCTTTGCCTTGTGTGCTCGCTGTCCGGATTTATAGCAGTTGTCGCTTTGCTTTGAAGTTGTCCCTTTGTCGATCCGTGCTTATCAGTATCTGTTTGGTGATTTGTCGCTTATCCGTGTCCATTTGCTTTCACTCTCATTGTTTCTCTAGCTTCAAAAGGTGAGCGATCACTCACGATTAACATTCTTATGTTTAGTAAATTGATTTCACCTGAAATGACGATTGAAATAGGTTGTTAAATTTGAATTAGTTAGTAAATAAATTATTGAATATGTTATGTCAATATTTAAACTTTTAATCTATGTTAATTGATAATACTAACACCAATGACCTTTTAGTATATATAATACATTTAAATTGTTAATTACGATCATAATTGCCATGGATATGCCATGTTATTTTATGCTATTATTCTTATTATTCTAACACTGCAAGTTCCCCTATTAGTTTAGGAAATCCTTATGGGTTGAAATGATACACACCCGAATGATAGATTAAGGAAAATCGTTATGGGTTGAAATGATAAACCAAAGCGATTTTATTGATTTGGAATTTTGGGATTGCGAGTTAAAATGATATATACCTGTAAATACTAAATTATTACGGGCCGAAATGATAAATATCTATATCACTTGACCATAGGATAGAAATTTATATACGGACACTGTTGGTCTAATTTGAAAATGATTTCCAAGGTTTTGAAAGGAAGTAGATGGGTTTTAATAAATATTGATTTTAAAAATATAATATGAAGAAATCTTATTTTAATATATGTGTAAAATTTAGATTTTAAAATTATATATTTTGGAAATTTCAAATTTATAAGTTAAGTTTGAAATTTTAAATTATAAAATTTTACGTATAACTTTATTATTTTTAAAGTATTTAATTAAGATTTAAAATAGATTTAATAATAAAATTTAATATAGTAAAAATTAATAAAATTTGATTTAACTAATATATATATATACATATAATATGTTTAAAATATTTATTTAGATTTTTGTTAATATTTTAATATAGATTTTTGTATTAACTTTAATAAATAAAGGTTGGGAAGAAAAATTAAAGTTGATTTGAAATTTAATTTGATTAAGAATTGTACTTAAATAGAAATTGATTTGAAACTTATTAAATTTGAGATTTTAACAATATGATTTTTACAACTTGATAACTAGGTTTGATTAAATGTGATTAAATGAATATTTTCAAATATAAATAAATTTAAATGAAATATTTAATATTGGTTTAAATTTGTAATTTGAGATTATATTTAATGTTATTAAAAGTAATTAAGTGAATATTTTTAAAATTTAAATAAGATTTAAAGTTGAATTTTGAAGTATAAATGAAATTCATCAAATTGAGTTTTTGAAATCTTTTTGAATATTTAAACTTTGAAACCTATTAAATTGGAAGTGGTTTAAATTTGTAGTTCAAACCTGGATTTGAAATAGATCTAAATTAAAAATGGTTTTATTGAGAATTTGAATTGAACCTTTAACCATTAACCTTTTTATTTGAAATTGGTGAACTGAGATTGATTTAAATTGAAAATTGGAACTAAAGTTGATTTGTATTGATTTATGGAATTGGAAGAAACAATTATAATTTGAAACTATTTTTGATATAAACTCTTTTAAATATATAATTTTTTATTATATATTATTTTTATTATAATTTTTTTAAATATGTATATTTTAACATATAAACTATTTTTAATATATAAACTATTTTAATCTATAACCTATTTTTAAATATAAACTATTTTAATGTATATCTATTCTAATATATAAACCACTTCCAATATTCAAACTGTTAAGTTGGAACTGTTATGATTTAGATTTAATGGATTTAAATGCGAATACTTTGATATGATGGTTTAACCTATTTTGAGGTTATGAATTTGGAAGTGAATTATAATATAAAAGAATTATAATTTAAAGTGAATAACGATTTCAAAAGTGAATAATGATTTGGAAAGTGATATAATTTCGAAAGTGATATGATTTTGAAATGAATATGATTTTTGATATGAAATGTGAACTATTTAAAATGAAAATGACCACGGTGTGAAATAAGCGTTTGGTTGTTAAAGAGACCGGGATCAGATGTTGTCATACTCTCTGCCAATACCGAAAACTACTTTAACAATTGTGCACGTGGTGGAGAATCCGGAACGAAGTAGGATGGTTTGGACAACTTCTGTATGTGGTATGAACGCAGCTCTGACTTCCTCGAGTCAGCTTGATGTGGCTAAAACAGGAGATATACCGGGCCAAGTAGGGTCGCTCCCTCTATCAGGCACATTCCTTCGATACCACATCTATTACTTTGTGATTTCATTGGGTGCACCTTTGATTTGAGAGTGTGTCTCGAGGTGGGCGGTAGTAGCTGCTATGCATTACCGCCAGTCCGGGAGTGCAAAACGGTAGTATCTTACCCTGGGCTTTGCCTCGCATGCCTTGTCACATGCCTTACCGCACCCTCTACAAGTTTGGTTTGTACCGTACCTATGGAGTGCCCTTTGATAGCCCTTCAGTTTACAAAGGAATTACGGTAATGTACAGACTACGGGAATATTTAGAAATGTGTTAAAGGGATATGGGTAACGCCTTAATGCTATTTAAATAGTTTACTTAACTATAGACATTATCTATGTAGCGTATTGTACTATGTATGTAGATAGTTTAACGGATCCTTAAGGGATGAAATCGCAGCATCCTTTAAGTTATATTGCATTTCACTTGAGTTGATTTACTTGCATAAGAATGTTAATCCTGATTCGAGTGTTTTGTGTTTTTCTTTATGCTCGGGTTAGACCAAGTGTCACGGTATTTTTGACTCACCTTTGAAGCTTGGAGCTATGCTTGAAGATCTGTCTTATATCTATTCAGCTTTCAGTCATTTCAGTTATTTCCAGTTGTTATGTTCAGATTTGTCAGATGCTTTTGTATTAGTGACTACTTTGTATTTGAGATTTCTGTTATATCTTGTTTTAGACTTTGATGTCTCTATAGTAGATTCATGAACTATTACTTATCTATTCAGCTGCTTATTGTTGTATTGCTCTGTGTCTTTGATTTTATAATTGATTTATTTAATGTATATGCTAAGTTTTCCCAAATATAAATTAACAATTTGTTATTTCGAGCAATTCAAGTCTAACATGTGTGGATGATTGTCAATTTGAATGGTTCAAAATGCCAGGCCGTTACATGTGGTATCAAAGCTTTGGTTTAGGCAAAACTTAGCATGGAGTAAAACTCATTAGAGATAGGGTAATGATACCCTAGAATGAGTAGAATCAATTATAGAATCATGTTCGTTCGAGCTTGAAATTCTTTCGTAGGGTCCTCCTGGATTAGTATTTCTTTCGAATTTTAGAACTTTCCCTTTGTTCTAAAATCCATTCATGTCTTTTCCTGTTCATATTCCTCTTGATACTGGAGCATTCCATAGCTCTATATCTGTTGATCTCTATAATAAATTTGGACACATCAACGTCATCCTTGTGTGTGACTAATCTCATCGATGGTCCCGTTAAGCTTGGTATGATTTATAAAGGGGTGAAACTACTTTACAACAAGCTCGATTCACCAAAGATTTCTATATCCTCGGTTTCGATGCTATTATCTCTTGCTAAGCCCAAATCGTTTCTCCAGTAGACGACCAGGGTAATTCTCTTGTGATCGAATGTCAATTTCCTTAGGATTATGCAGGCAGTTTATCTATTTGCTTGATTCTCAGCCTAGTGATCTTGACTCCACCCCTGCTGTCTAACTCTTGTCGGATGTCTTTGGTGAAGTCACTTCTCTTCATCCCAAGTGAAAAATTGAATTCCACATCGATCTTATTCCTGGAGATCGATAAGTTGTTCTTCCTCCTAAACGAATGGTTTCTATGAATGTTTAGTCATGCCCTTTGGATTAACCAATGCTCTTGCTTCTTCATTGATCTCATGAATCGCGTTTTCCATGATGTTCTTAACATGTTTGTCCCATTTTCATTAATGATTTTCTCGTCTTTTCTAAGTCAAAGAAGGAGCATGAATCTTAATTAGGCTATGTTCTAGAAACTCTTAGGAGTCATCAGTTGAAGGTTAAATTTTCTAAATGCCATTTCAGGAGGGATGAAGTCTGATTCCTTGGGCACATTGTCTCAGAAAATGGAGTCTTGGTTGACCCGGTTAAGGTCACCACGATTAATATAAGTCTATCCATCTTTTCTCTTTGTAATTTAATTATCTTATCTTCCTTTCGGGTCTATCTTTGTAGTCAGAATTCTCTTTGATTAGGGTCCCTCTAAATTTGAATCTCTATCCTTGTTCTAAAATCCGCTCTTGAATCATCCTATGAGAGAACATATTTGTAATTGATATATAAAATGGTTTATATTGTGTTGTTTGAGTTGTTAAGTTTGAATTTTGGGTTTGATTGATCCGTTCGGCCAACGCTATCGATAGGAATTACAAAACACTTGAACAAAGCAAACTGATGCAATATTATTTTCAAAATTAGTAAATGAAATAATTTTATGTATGATTATATTTTATATATAAAAGAATAATTTTCTGGAATTAGATAGTTAAATGAATTGGTTGTTAGAAATGATAGTACTAGATTATCATTTATTTTTTGTCAATATTGCTAAACCATTAACTATTGTTGTATGTTATAAGGAGATGAAATTTTATAATTATGGTTTACAAATCTAATTTGCAAATAAAATGAATTTAGATTAAGGATTTAAGAATTAATTTTTCGGCGCTTTTCTAAATTTGGTTTTCAAAGTTTTGAAAATATATTATTTGAAAGTATCTTCGAATGGAAATTGTTTCCAAAGTATTTTAAAAGAAGTAAGTCGGTACTCTTCTCTTTTGCAATTGGAAAATAATTTTGAGGGCGATTGCAGCATCAACGACATTCATTTTTGAGTCTCAAAGTGGGGGGACCACTTAGTAGCTTTGCTACAAATTTGTTTTGGAAAATAGATTTGGTTTAAAACTCTTGATTATGATTTGATGTATAATATATATATTTATTTATTTATTTCAAAATGGGTTGAAGTGAAACCGAAAATCTAACTCTTAAGTTTTATGCTTAGTCATGGTTTTCAATTATTGAAATGAAGCAAAATTTTGAATAATTGGAGTATTTAAAATGATAAATGGAATTGAAACAACTTAAAACAGTTAAACTAGGATAAAATTAATTTGTATAATACTCAATTGCATTCTGAAACATATATAACTTACCCGAAGTATTCAAAAAGTTAAAATGTTAATGTGAATATGTAATTGAAGGTTATATAAGAAAAATTAAGTAATAAAAATGTTCAAACTAAATTTTTTCTTAATAGAAATGTTGTAAATAGAAGGTAAATTTGTACAGTGCTCAATCACACTCAGAAGCATTAATAAAACTTACCTGGAAAAAGTATGAATCTAATGAGAACATGTAATTGAATAATATACAATATAAAATGTAAGAATAAGATGTCCAAAAATGAAATTTATATGGTTTGAATTAATTGTTGTATCTGGTATTATTTATTTTGAATCTATCTTTCCATTCTGTTGCTTCTATTCTCATATCCAGTTCCTGTTCGGGGATGAAAAGCTTTGAGTGGAGGAGAGTGTAACGATCCATAAATTTTAACAATTTATAATAACGTAATTAACAAAATTTTTCATGAAAATAAACAATAAAATTTTAGAAATGAAAATTTGATATTTGAAATACGTTTATTTTAACGTAGCAAGTGTCAGATTTTCATCAGCAAATATGAAAGTTTGTTTGGTTGTGAAATTTCGAGTTTAAAATTTTAAATCAGTTAATTTGATGGAAATTAATTATTTTTGAAATCAGAATATTTTTATACAATAAAACTGTAGATCATGTTATCAGTGAGACGTCGTGATTCATTTCGCCAAATTTGGATTTCGCTAGCCCCATTTAAATTATTTTTGGCGGTTTTAGCAGTTGTTGTCATACTCTCTGCCAATACCGAAAACCACTTTAACAACTGTGCATGTGGTGGAGATTCCAGAACGAAGTAGGATTGTTTGGAGAACGTCTGTATAAGGTATGAATGCAGCTCTGATTCCACGAGTCAGCTTGATGTGGCTAAAACAGGAGTTATATCGGGCCAAGTGTGGTCACTCCCCCTATCGGGCATATTCCTTCGATACCATATCTACTACTTTGTGATTTGATTGGGTGCACCTTTGATTTGGGAGTGTGTCTCGAGGTGGGCGGTAATAGCTACTATGCGTTACCGCCAGTCTGGGAGTGCAAAATGGTAGTATCTTACCTTAGGCATTACCTCGCATGCCTTATCCCGCCCTCTACGAGTTTGGTTTGTACCGTACCTATGAAGTGTCCTCTAATAGCCCTCTAGTTTACAGAGGAATTAAGATACTGTATAGACTACGGGAATATATAAAAATGTGTTGAGGGGGATATGGGTAACGCCTTAACACTATTTTAATAGTTTACTTTACTATAGACATTATCTATGTAGCGTATTGTACTATGTATGTAGATAATTTAACAGATCCTTAAGGGATGGAATCCCAACATTCTTTAAGTTATATTGCATTTCACTTAGACATTTCACTTGAGTTGATTTACGTGCATAAGAATGTTAATCCTGACTCATTTTTGTGTTTTTCGTTATACTCCTGTCAGACTGAGTGTCCCAACATTTGAGACTCACCTTTGGAGCTTGGAGCTTTGCTTGAAGATCTGACTTATATCTATTCAGCTTTCAGTCGTATTTATTATTTCCAGTTGTTATTTTCAGACTTGTCATATGATTTTGTACTTGTGACTATTTTATATTTGAGATTTCTGTTATATCTTGTTTTAGACTCTAATCTCTCTGTAGTAGCTTCATGAACTAGTATTTACCTATTCTGCTGCTTATTATTGTATTAGTCCATGTCTGTGATTTTTTGATTGATTTATTTACCGTATATGCTAAGTTGTGCTAGTCCGTGAGATGATGGTTTTGATGACAACAACCTTAGAATAGATTATAAAATATAAATACTAACAGTATAAGTTTAGATATATACGTATATGCAAGATTTAACCATGCAGGTACCAAGAATGAAGACTGTACAGTATAAAGTGTGACGCCCCACCTCTATACCCACGCTAGCCAAGAACACTCCGGAGTAGTGCTGTCAACTAGCACGGAGAATAAGGCTGTTGAGGAGCGACCATCCATGTAATTGCTTATCACACGGTGGCTATAAATAATCTTCGGAAACAAACATAGAAATAATCATATCACAAATCAGTCACAGATATCCATATCACAAAGGCGGAAGAAGATATGAATATATAACTAACACATGAAAGTGTACATCAGAGTAGTGGTCAGTAAGATCCACGATAATACAAAAGAATAGCAACACGTGCTATACAAAAGAATACAACTATGAGTCTATATCTCAAGTGTATACAACAAAAACTGCTAATCTAAACAGTTAGCCAAAAGTCAGAGTGATGAATCCCTGGGAAGAAGTCAAGCAGAAGCACCTGTAACATCTCGGTCTGACCCGAGTATTATTTAAGAAAATAATAAACGGGTCAGTCTAGCTATAAATATCAGATGACATGATATAACATAAAAGATATGGCATAAACATAAACATCCATAATGACATACCACTACAAGTATGTAAATAATGATCAACAGAAGATCAATCAATAAGAGATAATCAATATCACAAGAATCTTCTCAAAGATTCGGGAAGGGCATCATACCCCAAACTTGTACTCATAACAAGTCAATGACATAAATTCTAGAAATCAATGCAAGAAGTCCAAAAATCATAGAAAAGAGAAAGAGGCCTATCACATGACGGTTCGAAGACCAAGGGGAGCTACCTCGCATGTGTGAATGGAATCACACAGATTGAGGTCAAGACTAACCAAAAAGCAGAAAGGTATGTGTGAATGGAATCACACAAGTGGTGTCTAGTCTAACCTTGCAATGAAAGAGACATCGCGCAATTGCTAGTCTAATTCATAAAGCGATCATCAAGATCAACGAGAAGTGTCAATTACACTAAGCTAGTAAATATAGAAGTTTAGCTTCATGTCCCATAACCACTTGCTTAACTTAAATATTTACGAACAAACTGTAAATCTTCACTAATAAAATTGTCACAAGAGGTTCAATCGAACAAGTCCAAGAATTAACCGACGAAGTGAACGCAAGCGTTTCATACCACTTGTTTTACTAAGTCGTTTAATTAGATTTCTCATCCGAGTGAGGTAAAGGTTTGTATATACTAATAGATTGGAAAACGGTTTAAGAAAAGAGCTTTGTTATTAAAAATAGAGTTGAAATTGTTTGTTAAAAGAGTTTTGATATTTACTACTAGTATTGAAACCTTTATATTATAAAGTGACAAAACACAGAAGCAATTGTAGAAACAATTAGTCACAAAAATCGCATACGGAGATGTGAATAAAATCCAAGGAAATCAGCTCAATGTTTTTCAGATAAGATCCCCTACGGAGGGGGGGTCCAGGGGGGGTGGCAACCCCCCAAGGTGGGGGTGCGGGGGCAACGCCACCGCTTACGGGGTTCGACCTGACCGGTCAGGTCGCGGGGGTCCAGGGGGCAGCGCCCCCGGCGGGGTGCGGGGTGCGGGGCAGCGCCCCGACCAAAACGGTACGACCTAGTGAAGACAAAATGAGGTCTAACGACCTAAGAGGGATAGAGTCGAGCGACCTAATGGTTGTGACCTAGGGGTCTAAGGGGCACGACCTAGTGGTCCAGCGACCTAAGGGGTAAAGGTCATGCGACCTAAAATGGGTTCGCGACCTAACGGAGACGAGGTCATGCGACCTAAAGTGGTTCGCGACCTAAAGGTGTTCGCGACCTAACAAGGTTCACGACCTAACGGAGACGAGCGACCTAAGAAACTCGCGACCTAACAATAGCACAGGTCAAGCGACCTAAGGGAGACGAGCGACCTAAGGAACTCGCGACCTAACAATAGCACAGGTCAAGCGACCTAACGTTTTAAGGCCGAGCGACCTAATTAAACTCGCGACTTAATGGTGTGAAAGGCGTGCGACCTAAAGTGTTACGACCTAAGGGTCGAGCGACTTAGTGGAACAAGGTCATACGACCTAACGGAGTAAACGGTCGAGCGACCTAACAGGTTATAGGTCATGCGACCTAGTGGGTTAACGGCCTAACGACCTAAGGGTTATAGGCCCAACGACCTAACGGGTTATAGGTCCAACGACCTAGCGGGTTAGAAGGTCATGCGACCTAAAAATGGAAGGCAAGGCCGAGCGACTTAAAGAACCAAGGCCACACGAGTTAAGGCCTAACGGCCTGACGACCTACGACCTAAAGGCCCACGACTTACGACCTAAGGAGCCAGAGCGAGCGACCTAAGGCTGTATAGGGGATTTAAGGCCAAAAACGACCTAAGTGTTTGCGACCTCACGACCTAAAAGCCCGCGACCTACGACCTAAGAGCCATACGACCTACGATCTAATTCCGAGTGCCGAGCGACCTAACGTTGTAGGCCATTTTAAGGTCGAAAACGAGCTATTTTGAGGCCGAGACTTTTCCACGCGAACGACCTAGCATAGGCAGAACGACCTAAGTGCAGAATTTCACCAAAAACACTAAAAATTGGAGTTTTTCGCCAATTCGATTCAAACCAAATGCAAATGTGCATGCAAAAGTGATAGGGAATCATTCCCAACAGTCCAATATAGTTATAGACTAGAATTGTGAGATAAAAATCTCACTTTTGCACTAAAGTTTATGAAGATGAAGCTTGAAAGCAAGGAGAAGCAATCCAAAGCTTGAATCCAATATCTTCTACTTGAATTTGGAGTTGAATGTTGGATTTGCAATTGAATTTGTGCTTGGAGTTTTAATTTCCCATTCTTTTCACCATTAATGCCCAAGCTTGAGTTAGTTAGGAAATTTATGAAGAGTGAGGAGAAGGGGGTTGGAACTTGGGCTTAATAGGCTAAACTAACCCAAAGTCCAAAGTGGGAAAAGTTGGTGAAATTTCGCTAACTCCAAACCTATCGATGTTTATACTTAAAAATTTGTAAACGGCATTTCGAACTCAATGGAAGTGGTCTCGAGTCCTGATTTGACCGTTTGCAAAAAGTAGCTTTTCGGACCAATATCCGATTAACGACCTAATATTTAAATAAAATATTTAAATATTAAACCGATAAATATGCGGGTTGTTACAGACTCTCCTCCTTAAAGAAATTGCGTCCTCGCAATATATAAGATGGAAATAACAAGTAACAACCATAAAAGCATATTAACACAAATGAAATTTGAAATAGGAAGTTCACCTCAAAGAGCAGGAGTAAGCAAGTCCGGATGTGTTCGCTCGATGAATTCTCTGGATTCCCAAGAGCAATCCTTAGGATTTGAAGACCATTGAACCTTCACAAGCGGAACATCTTTATTTCGAAGTCGTTTAACCTCAGAAGCTATAACTCGAATATGATGCCGCTCATAAGTTAAATTCGGCGAAACTTCAATTTCTTCCACAATAGCAGGCTCAAGAATAGAATCGGAATCCCGAAGGCATTTCCGTAATTGAGAAACGTGAAATACATCATGCATAGCAGAAAACTGAGTCGGCAATGCTAGGCGATAAGCCATGGAACCAATACGTTCAGTGATAAGAAATGGCCCAATATATCGAGGCGCTAACTTCCCCGATCGACTGAAACGTACAACACCCTTCATAGGTGAAATACGAACAAAAACAGGATCCCCAACAGAAAATTCTAATTTCCTTCTTCGATTATCGGCATAGGATTTTTGTCTACTCTGGGATTCTTTCATCCTATGTCGAATAAGTTCAATCTTTTTCGTGGAATCATGAATAAAGTCTGGACCTAAAACCAGCTTCTCACCGGCCTCAAGCCAACAAGAAGGAGATCGGCATGGCCTTCCGTAGAGTGCCTCGAAAGGTGCCATACCAATACTAGATTGGAAGCTATTATTATAGGAAAATTCAACAAGTGAAATATGATCTTCCCAACTTTCACCAAAATCAAGCACACAAGCACGAAGAAGATCTTCAAGAGTTTGATTCACACGCTCGGTTTGTCCATCGGACTGGGGGTGATAAGCGGTGCTAAAATTAAGCTTCGTTCCTAAAGCTTTTTGAAGACTCTTCCAAAATCCACTAGTAAACAATGGATCACGATCGCTAACAATAGAAGTAGGAACTCCATGCAATTTTACAATTTCCTTGACAAATAGTTTGGCCAAAAGAGGAACGGTTCAGTTAGACCGAACCGGAATAAAATGGGCGGATTTAGTAAGTCTATCAACAATCACCCATAAGCTATCATGACCCGAACGAGAACGGGGAAGGCCATCTATAAAGTCCATGGAAATTTGATCCCACTTCCAAATTGGAATTTCTAAAGGTTGCAATAACCCACCAGGCCTTTGATGTTCGGCCTTGACAAGTTGGCAAGTCATGCAACACTTAACAAAGTTAGCAATATCAGATTTCATTCCCTCCCAATAATAAAGTCGCTTCATATCAGCGTACATTTTACTACTACCAGGATGAATGGTGAATTTAGAACGATGGGAATCTTCTAAAATATCTTTACGAAGATCTCCAATACTTGGTACGATAAGTCTACCAAATTTTCGAATGCCGCCACGAGAATCAATATCAAAGTCTTTCAAACCTTCAATATCAATTTTATTCTTAACATTTTTGCCAAGAAGAGCCAATTCAGAATCTAGACCTTGAGCTTCAAGAATGCGGTCTAAAAGCGAAGGATGAGCCTCAAGGCTACATAAAACAAGCGATGAGCACAAATCGGATACGTGCTCTCGAATCTCACAAGTGGATAAGATCTCGAGATCGTTCCATTCAGATATCATCATAGAAACAACTGCTTGTTGCTTACGGCTAAGAGCATCGGCGACACGATTACCCTTACCGGGGGTATAAAGAATATCAAGATCATAAGGTGCAAGGAACTCGAGCCAACGCTGTTGACGTAAATTAAGTTCTTTTTGAGAAAATAAATATTTCAAAGACTTATGATCCGTGTAAAGAATAAATTTCTCTCCCAATAGATAATGACGCCACATTCGAAGGGCGAAAACAATAGCCGCGAGTTCTAGATCATGTGTGGCATATCTAGTCTCGGCCGGCTTCAATTGCCTAGAAGCATAAGCAACAACACGTTCTTTTTGCATAAGAACGGCACCCAAACCAACGTGACTAGCATCGGTATAAACAACAAAATCTTGATTCCCTTCGGGAATAACAAGAATAGGAGCATCGGATAGGAGTTCTTTCAATTTCTGAAAAGAGGCTTCACATTTGTCCGACCAAATGTATTTAACTCCCTTCTTAGTCATGCCAGTAAGAGGCACGACAATCTTAGAAAAGTCTTTAATAAAACGACGGTAATAGCCCGCCAATCCGAGAAAGCTACGGATTTCTGTCACACTCTCCGGTCTCTTCCAATCTTGAATCGCTTCGATCTTTGAAGGATCCACGGATATCCCGGATTCGGAAATAATATGACCGAGAAACTTCACACGAGATTGCCAAAAGTGGCATTTAGAAAATTTCGCCTTTAATTGATTACTCCTAAGTGTTTCCAATACAATCCGAAGATGTTTCTCATGTTCCTCCTCGGTTTTTGAATACACTAGAATATCATCAATGAATATGAGAACAAACCGATCGAGGAAATCTTTGAAAACTCGATTCATGAGGTCAACGAAATAAGCTGGAGCATTCGTTAACCCAAATGGCATAACAAGCCATTCATAAGATCCATATCGAGTACGGAATGATGTCAAAGGAATGCTATCCTCAGCAATACGAAGCTGATGGAAACCGGTTGCGAAGTCCAATTGTGAAAAGACCTTAGCACCACTAAGCTGATCGAATAGATCATCAATCCGAGGTAAAGGATATTTATTTTTAATAGTAAGATCGTTAAGCTTGCGATAGTCAACCCAAAGCCTAAGCGTACCGTCCGATTTCCTCACGAAAATAGCCGAAGCTCCCCAAGGCGAGGAACTAGAGCGAATAAATTGCTTCGTCTCCAATTCGGACAACTGTTTGCGCATCTCCTCATTTTCCTTATTGGACATGCGATAAGGAGGACGAGTAATAGGTTGAGCTCCAGAAACAAGATTAATTCTGAACTCAATTGCTCGTTTAGGTGGTAAACCTAAAACGGGCTCGAATATGTCGGAAAATTCACGAACAACGTGAATACGAGAAATAATATCATCTTCATCATCGTCATCGTTATCACGAGGATTTAAAGAATATAAAGATCCCACCAAACATGATTCTGAATCTTTAAGATTAACAGAAATCTGTTTAACAGATAGTGGATGTCGGAGATGAATAGTCCGCTCAGGACATAGGATATGGGCTTGATAACGGTTAAGCCAATCCATTCCCAAAATTATTCCAAAGCCTAAGTAATGCATGACATGCAAATCGGCTAGGAAAGAAAAATCACATAAAATAATCTCCACATCTTTACAAAGCAAACTAAGAGTTGCGGATCCACCAACAGGATTCGCAATTTTTAAAGAAGTCATCAATGCAGTAACACTTAATGAAAAAGTGTCTACCAGTTCCTTTGATATAAAAGAATGGGATGCACCCGTATCAAAGAGAACTCTAATAGGTTGATCATGAAATAAAATAATACCATCAAGAATGGAATGAGAAATACCTTGGCCACGAGATGTGTTGCCAGGGGCTTGAGCCACATTTAACTTTCCTTCATTCCTGCCTTTACGTTTGAGGCATTGATGTATAAAGTGATCTGGGCTCTTACAATAGCGACAAGATTTGGGCTTTGAGCACTTGTTCGCAAAATGATCCTCTACGCCACAGTTGAAGCATCTCGCAATATTAGGAGAAGGAGCCTTTGCAGCAGTAGTTGCTTGTTTACTCTTCTTGTTGGGATAAGGGCCTTTGAACTTGTTGGGCCTCTTTTTGTTATTGAAATTGGGTTTGGAAGCTACTACCTCCACCTCACTTTCTTTATCAGCCTCTTCAAGACGAAGAGCGATATCGACGAGTTGATCAAATGCGACTTCTAGTTTCAGGAGCAGTGGCTTCTTAAGATTCTTATTTAAGCCATAAACGAACCTCTGGTTCTTCTTCAATGGGGTGTTGATGTATTCAACCCCATATTTGGAAAGCGACTCGAAGGCTGCGACGTAATCAGTCACAGAGGATTGACCTTGAACAAGGTCTATAAAACGTCGAGCCAAGGTTACTTTCCCAGCTTCTGGTACAAACTTTAACTCGAAGCGTCCCTGAAATTGCTCCTAGGTGAGATCCGCTTCATTAATTTCTGAAATAAGGAGTTCGTACCAGTCCAATGCTCTCTCCTGGAGCATGCTGGAAGCCACCTGAACGCGGTGGAGATCGATAAGGTTCATGCGAGAAAAGATTCGATCGCATGATTTTAACCAAGCCTGGACCTCGATGATATTTTCCGAACCTTTGAAGGGCTTCCCACCCAAGTTGGTGTAATCGCTGCACAAGCGTGCAAATCCCGACTTTGGGTGAGTAGGTTCCGGATTAGCTCCAGCTGCTTGAGCGTTCGTTACTAAATCAAGTAACTGTTGAGTAGTCATAAAAACTCCATCCGGTGGTGGAGCACTAGATGATCCAGCTCTGGGACGACCTGGTCTAGACATTCTCTTCCTTAAGAAAGAAAGAAGAGAAAGAAAATAGTTATTCACCAAATGAATATCAAACATTCTTGACAAGTGAAGTAAGGAATCATAAAAGGAATAGGATGAATCAGTTTGAAAACCCGAACAGAATCCTAAAGCAAGACTCCTAAGGCGGACTTAGGACGATGATCCTTGTCAAGTTATTCTACATTGTTCCGAAGTTTGGCTCTGATACCAAGCTGTGACGCCCCACCTCTATACCCACGCTAGCCAAGAACACTCCGGAGTAGTGCTGTCAACTAGCACGGAGAATAAGGCTGTTGAGGAGCGACCATCCATGTAATTGCTTATCACACGGTGGCTATAAATAATCTTCGGAAACAAACATAGAAATAATCATATCACAAATCAGTCACAGATATCCGTATCACAAAGGCGGAAGAAGATATGAATATATAACTAACACATGAAAGTGTACATCAGAGTAGTGGTCAGTAAGATCCACGATAATACAAAAGAATAGCAACACGTGCTATACAAAAGAATACAACTATGAGTCTATATCTCAAGTGTATACAACAAAAACTGCTAATCTAAACAGTTAGCCAAAAGTCAGAGTGATGAATCCCTGGGAAGAAGTCAAGCAGAAGCACCTGTAACATCTCGGTCTGACCCGAGTATTATTTAAGAAAATAATAAACGGGTCAGTCTAGCTATAAATATCAGATGACATGATATAACATAAAAGATATGGCATAAACATAAACATCCATAATGACATACCACTACAAGTATGTAAATAATGATCAACAGAAGATCAATCAATAAGAGATAATCAATATCACAAGAATCTTCTCAAAGATTCGGGAAGGGCATCATACCCCAAACTTGTACTCATAACAAGTCAATGACATAAATTCTAGAAATCAATGCAAGAAGTCCAGAAATCATAGAAAAGAGAAAGAGGCCTATCACATGACGGTCCGAAGACCAAGGGGAGCTACCCCGCATGTGTGAATGGAATCACACAGATTGAGGTCAAGACTAACCAAAAAGCAGAAAGGTATGTGTGAATGGAATCACACAAGTGGTGTCTAGTCTAACCTTGCAATGAAAGAGACATCGCGCAATTGCTAGTCTAATTCATAAAGCGATCATCAAGATCAACGAGAAGTGTCAATTACACTAAGCTAGTAAATATAGAAGTTTAGCTTCATGTCCCATAACCACTTGCTTAACTTAAATATTTACGAACAAACTGTAAATCTTCACTAATAAAATTGTCACAAGAGGTTCAATCGAACAAGTCCAAGAATTAACCGACGAAGTGAACGCAAGCGTTTCATACCACTTGTTTTACTAAGTCGTTTAATTAGATTTCTCATCCGAGTGAGGTAAAGGTTTGTATATACTAATAGATTGGAAAACGGTTTAAGAAAAGAGCTTTGTTATTAAAAATAGAGTTGAAATTGTTTGTTAAAAGAGTTTTGATATTTACTACTAGTATTGAAACCTTTATATTATAAAGTGACAAAACACAGAAGCAATTGTAGAAACAATTAGTCACAAAAATCGCATACGGAGATGTGAATAAAATCCAAGGAAATCAGCTCAATGTTTTTCAGATAAGATCCCCTACGGAGGGGGGTCCAGGGGGGTGGCAACCCCCCAAGGTGGGGGTGCGGGGGCAACGCCACCGCTTACGGGGTTCGACCTGACCGGTCAGGTCGCGGGGGTCCAGGGGGCAGCGCCCCCGGCGGGGTGCGAGGTGCGGGGCAGCGCCCCGACCAAAACGGTACGACCTAGTGAAGACAAAATGAGGTCTAACGACCTAAGAGGGATAGAGTCGAGCGACCTAATGGTTGTGACCTAGGGGTCTAAGGGGCACGACCTAGTGGTCCAGCGACCTAAGGGGTAAAGGTCATGCGACCTAAAATGGGTTCGCGACCTAACGGAGACGAGGTCATGCGACCTAAAGTGGTTCGCGACCTAAAGGTGTTCGCGACCTAACAAGGTTCACGACCTAACGGAGACGAGCGACCTAAGGAACTCGCGACCTAACAATAGCACAGGTCAAGCGACCTAAGGGAGACGAGCAACCTAAGGAACTCGCGACCTAACAATAGCACAGGTCAAGCGACCTAACGTTTTAAGGCCGAGCGACCTAATTAAACTCGCGACTTAATGGTGTGAAAGGCGTGCGACCTAAAGTGTTACGACCTAAGGGTCGAGCGACTTAGTGGAACAAGGTCATACGACCTAACGGAGTAAACGGTCGAGCGACCTAACAGGTTATAGGTCATGCGACCTAGTGGGTTAACGGCCTAACGACCTAAGGGTTATAGGCCCAACGACCTAACGGGTTATAGGTCCAACGACCTAGCGGGTTAGAAGGTCATGCGACCTAAAAATGGAAGGCAAGGCCGAGCGACTTAAAGAACCAAGGCCACACGAGTTAAGGCCTAACGGCCTGACGACCTACGACCTAAAGGCCCACGACTTACGACCTAAGGAGCCAGAGCGAGCGACCTAAGGCTGTATAGGGGATTTAAGGCCAAAAACGACCTAAGTGTTTGCGACCTAACGACCTAAAAGCCCGCGACCTACGACCTAAGAGCCATACGACCTACGACCTAATTCCGAGTGCCGAGCGACCTAACGTTGTAGGCCATTTTAAGGTCGGAAACGAGCTATTTTGAGGCCGAGACTTTTCCACGTGAACGACCTAGCATAGGCAGAACGACCTAAGTGCAGAATTTCACCAAAAACACTAAAAATTGGAGTTTTTCGCCAATTCGATTCAAACCAAATGCAAATGTGCATGCAAAAGTGATAGGGAATCATTCCCAGCAGTCCAATATAGTTATAGACTAGAATTGTGAGATAAAAATCTCACCTTTGCACTAAAGTTTATGAAGATGAAGCTTGAAAGCAAGGAGAAGCAATCCAAAGCTTGAATCCAATATCTTCTACTTGAATTTGGAGTTGAATGTTGGATTTGCAATTGAATTTGTGCTTGGAGTTTTAATTTCCCATTCTTTTCACCATTAATGCCCAAGCTTGAGTTAGTTAGGAAATTTATGAAGAGTGAGGAGAAGGGGATTGGAACTTGGGCTAAATAGGCTAAACTAACCCAAAGTCCAAAGCGGGAAAAGTTGGTGAAATTTCGCTAACTCCAAACCTATCGATGTTTATACTTAAAAATTTGTAAACGGCATTTCGAACTCAATGGAAGTGGTCTCGAGTCCTAATTTGACCGTTTGCAAAAAGTAGCTTTTCGGACCAATATCCGATTAACGACCTAATATTTAAATAAAATATTTAAATATTAAACCGATAAATATGCGGGTTGTTACATAAAGATTCAAGATATCAAGATTGAAGACTCATGAGTAACAAGAATATCAAGATTATCAAGAGTTCAAGATTTCAAGTAATTTATTTTTTAATTAGGAATTTTGTTTAAACTCTTAGAAAAGCACTAGCATCTTAAAATCCAATTTATTTGTGGAATGGAATCCACTTCGAGCCCGTTAAAGAGATGGAACCCTAAGTAGGATGGAATGTACGAAAAATCTAGTGGAACATTGTTTTGTATCCGCTAACTTTTTATTCAAATGATTTTTCAAAATTATATTGTTTTCGAAATGATTTCAAAACCTTCCTTTTAAAAGAATCAAAAACATCTATCCTGATTTTAAATATTTTTAGCCTCAAAATAATCTCTAATTTCAAAGTCAAATTATCCTTGTTTTTATACTATCTTTTAATATAATACATTTAACTTTTAAATATTTATATACTTAGATTTAAATATAAAATTATAGTAAAATTTTATATATACCAAAATATTATTCTTTATATCTATTTATGTATTTCAACTACATTTAAGTATATTTATAAAAGTTTAAAATATTTTTAATATAAGATAAAAGTTATTTTCAAAGAAAATAAAACTACCAAAAATCCCTTTGACATGTCGACATACCCAAGGTGACCATGTCGACATAGTGTTAGCTGAGTTCAAAATTTAAATTTCAAAAGAAGTGTGTATTCGTCATAACTCTTCACGAATGGACATGGCTGTTGTTGTTCTATAAATAGGGGTTAGTTTCAATGAATTTTTATTCAGTTTTTCTGGTTTTCCACTCTTCTTCTTCTTCCACATTTCTTTATACATATTCCTATCATTACTCTGCCGAAATCGACATTGAATCGAACTCGATCATTTCTAGTTTGATTCTCTATCACTATCTCAACAAGATTCTCAGTGCTATTCAGAGTTATAATTTTCTTTGTAATCAATTGAGCGAGAAAAGGTGTGATTGCAGCCTTGGAAATCAATTGGGTGAACTTGTTGCCTTGGAAATCAAGTAACTCTACCTAGAGGATTGTGATTCTGGAGGGCGTACCTCGTTCCTTGAAATCAAGGGTGTAATTGTACGATTGCTTTTGAAAGGAAATCCGTACTTTTTGTGCGGGACTGGATGTAGGGTAACTCCGAACCAGTATAAAATCCGGTGTGTTCTTTCCTTTACTGCTTTTACTTTATTTCTTCATCTGTATTTGTTTCCGTGATCATATCTGTGTCTGAATATTGCATACATCTGTGTTCAAATTAACATAAATTCAAAAAGAATTAGTAATTCTTTATAAACACTATTCACCATCCCTCTAGTGTTAATCCTAGCCTTAAGATCTGTAATCCACTTTCTTACAAGATTTTCCAAATATAAATTAACAATCTGTTGTATTGAGCAATTCAAGTCCGACATGTGTGGATGATTGTCGATTTGAATGGTTCGAAATGCCAGGTCGTTACAATAAATATTCCGTATAGGCCTTAATTGCATCTTTCTTATTGGAAAGAAAGCTTTTAGTTTTTTTAGATAGACTAATGGATTTCGGATTTGAACTTAAGCAAGCCATTGAGAATAGTTTGAGGAGATAAGAGAGTTTATTGGATTTTTGAATTTTGAAAAATGAGAGTGGAATGAATGGATGAAGATATAGTAATTAAATAAAGAATCAATAGTCATGTTCTCCAGTTAGCAGACACCTTTTCATAACATACGGTTGGTGAAAATGTTAAGGGAACTCAAAATTTGAATTTAAAATGAAAATTCAAATTTCATAATTCTGGTGCATACGTCGACATATAGAATATGGGTATGTCAATATATAGCCAGTAATTTCCAAAATACAAAATTGAATAAATTATTCCTATTTGCATATATATATTTCTAATAATCCTACAATTACCACTAATCTATAAACTTAGCCAAAAAAATTAATTTTAAATATATATATATATAATAATATATATATTGTCTTTTAGTTAATATTATATTCCTATTAACCAAATAAATTTTAAAGATATACTTTATACTTACATTATATTCATCCAATATTATTTATTGATCTGTAGTTTATTCCTAGTAATCAGAAGAAGAAAAATGTAACTAAAAATGTAAAGCGTGCCAATTTTGCTACTTTTTATTGATCGGTATTGACTAGTCTGTTGTTGCAGTGAAACACATATTCACATTTTTAGAATCTATTTCATTGCCGATAGAGGAGGTGTCAGAATCATGCAAATTTGCTTTATAAGCCCTTTTATTTTCTGGGTCAATCATTTATCAGTGAGACCAATGATTTATTTGGATGTAGGTAGTCTATCTGAAAATGACCGAGTTCATCGCAGTTGAAGCTTCTAATCATTGGTTCCAATTCCATTGGTTTTGTTTTTAGGTTTTCTAAAGTTGTTCATTTTTCTATACTTCAAGAATTTTCTAAATTTTTTGATCATAAAGGTGATTTTCTTGTCATTATCATCGTTTGGATTCTGATCGTCAGTCATTGCGTTGAAAGCGGTGGATTTCTTCTCTGTTGCCTAGCTTTCTCTTCTTCCTTGCATTTGTGCTTCATTGGAAAATTCGATTCAAAATCCGATGAAGGAATTTTCATAGGATATTTGGAATGAAGTAAGGCTTATCGAATTTTTAATAAAAGAACTAAAGTAATCGAAGAAACACTTCATGTTTCCTTCGATGAGAATTTTAAATTTAATAAGAATCTTGAGGATGATGAGAAAATAACTAAGACGGTCACAAATACGGTTACTCAACATAATTTTGAAGAAGATTAAACATTTTTCATAATGAAAATGGATAAAGATCTCCTCCTAGGATTTTATGAGATCATCCAGTAGAAAATGTCATTGGAGAAATTAATTTACATGTTAGAACTAGAAATCAACTTAGTCAAATGGGCCATAGCATTCCTTTCTAATATTGAACCTAAAAGTGGTAAAGAATCCTCTACTAATGACTATTGGATTATAGATATGCAAGAAGAGCTAAACCAATTCGAACGAAACAAAGTTTGGGACTTAGTTCCTAGACCGAGTGATCGAACAGTCATTGGTACTAAATGGGTCTTCAAAAATAAATCTAATGAACAAAGAAATATTTTTAGGAATAAAGCTAGACTAGTTGCACAAGGATATAATCAAGAAGAAGTAATCGGCTATGAAGAAACATTTGCTCCAGTCGCACACTAGAAGCAATACGTAACTTACTGGCCTTTGCATCTTTTCATAATTTTAAACTCTATCAAATGGATGTTAAAAGTGATTTTTTAAATGGATATATAAAAGAAAATATTTATGTTGAACAACCTCCTCTATTTTCACATGAATTTTTTTTAGACCATGTCTATAAACTCAAGAAAACTTTATACGGTCTAAAACAAGCACCCCATGCTTGGTATGAACGTCTTAGAAGCTATCTTATAAACTCTGGTTTTGAAATTGGAAAGGTTGATCAAACTCTATTTATTAAACGAACTAAAAAGGATATTTTAGTTATTCAAATTTGTGTTGATGATATTATTTTTGGTTATACAAATGATAAGTTATGTTAGGAATTTTCTAAAGCAATGACCAAAGAATTTGAAATGTCATATATGGGAGAATTATCGTATTTCATTGGATTATAGATTAAATAATTAGATAATGGGATTTTTATTAATCAAGAAAAATATTGTAATAATCTAATTAAATGCTTTAGTATGGAAAATACTTCTGCCAAACCTACTCCAATGAGTACAACAATACATCTCGATCGAGATGAAGATGGCGAAAGTGTTGACCAAAAATTATATCGAAGTATAGTTGGGCCGTTACTTTATCTAACAGCTAGCAGACCTGACATAATGATGTGTGTTTGTTTATGTGCTCAATTTCATGCAAATCCTAACGAATCACATTTGTGAGCAGTGAAACGAATATTACATTATTTAAGCAAGACCAAAGATTTTGGACTTTTCTATCCGAAAGAATGTCCTTTCGAATTAGTATCATACAATGATGCTGACTTTGGAGGAAGTTTGTCAAATAGAAAGAGTATGAGTGGGACTTGTCACTTCATTGAACAATCCCTAGTATCATGGTTTAGCAAGAAACAAAATTGTGTCTCCCTCTCGACTTGTGAAGCAGAATATATTTCAGTTGCTTTAGCATGTGCTCAAGTCATTTACATACAACAAACACTTCAAGATTTTGGAATTAATTTATCTAAGTCAACAATTTTTTTTGTTAACACAATTGTTATAAACTTATCTAAAAATCTTACCAATCATTCACGAACAAAACATATTGACATCCGTCGTCATTTTCTTCATGATAATATTGAAAAAGATATTGTCAGATTAGAATTTGTATCTTTTGAAAACTAGCTGGCCGATATATTTACAAAACCATTAAATGAAAATATTTTCATAAAATTAAGAAGAGAACTAGGAACTTTATCATTAAAAGATTTATAAGTATTTTCTTCAATTTTTTCGATTTTTTCAAAAATAAAAATATTATTCAAATATGGAGCTGCTAACACTCGACCATTGGTCTCACAGTTGGAATCACATGCATTTCCTTTTTGATATATGGTTTTTTGCATCTAAAACTATATTTCACTTTTCTTTATATTTTTTATTTTCAGAGTTCAAATTTTCAACCAAACATTAGCTTTAACTTCTAACCAACCATTTATTTTCTCGTCATAATCAATTTTACCATTAGTTTGATCACTATTTCTGAAAATTTATGCCTTATATAAACCTTTATTTACTATTCTTTTCATATTATTTTATAAGAAATTACACAAGCCTTTTTCATCATCTTTATACAAGAAACTTTAGAGTATTCCTATATGGACTATTCCTCTCCAAGTTCTGGTTCTATTCATTTACCAACTCCTACTCCAATTTACAAGCCTGTTCCTATAGTTCCTCCTGTTTATCATACCGGATATACAACTGAATCTAAGCTAGTATGTAGGAATTTTGGTTTTGGTTCTCTATCCGTTTCTAAAAAAATAGATGATATACACCATTATCAAAGAGAATCATTAAGCATACAAAGAGTGATGTTCTATGAACAAAAGAATCATGGCAGGAGACTTAGTCTGCTCGAGAAATTTGCTCTAAAATTTATAGTTCCCCTCCGCCAAATAATTATGTGCATAATCCATCTCCCCAGTGGTCACCTTATTCTCCGAATTCATGGGATCTCTCTACTATACAACCGATACGAGAAATTACAATGATTGAGCAGAGGAATGCGCAACTCCCACGTCTTCTGGATCCTCCAAATAATTTTCTTACTATTGTTTGTCTCTACAATATTATTTTTTAATATCATTGTATATTTTCCTTGTTTAATAAAATTGAAGATTTTGCTTCGTAGGAAATTTAGTCGACTGGTTCATTCCAGACAGTCGATTGAACCTATTAAAAATAAAAAAATCCTGCATTTCAGTCAACTGACTTAATCATTCAGTCAACTGACTTAATCATTCAGTCAACTGACTTAATCATTCAGTCGACCGAATTTCTCAAAAATGAACTAATTATTCTCGAAAAAGATTCAATCAATTGAACCATAAGGTCAGTCGACTGAACCTACTTCCAAACATTTTAATGGGTCTCCGATCATCATTCAGTCGACTGAAATTGAATATCCAGTCAACTGAATCTGGAAACTGGGTATTTTAGTGCAAATAGACATTTCAATTATCAATATAAACTTCATAAAATAAAACAACCCTTCATTATTTTCTTTACCCTTTTACTCTCTATATATCTCATTCACTAAGAGCCCCAACTCCCCACATCAATTTCAAGTTTTCTTCTCCAAACCCTAACCCAAAATGCCTCCCAAAAGAGCAAGACCCTCCTCCTCCTCTGCTGGACCATCTGGATCACAAATTAGAGGATGACTTCACAACGAAAAGGAAGCACAAAGATTCGATAAGGTGAAAAATTCAAGAAAATTTGAAGGTACTTTTGTCAAATATCCTAATGTTGCCTCCTATGCAATCTAAGACCTTGCTAGAAGAAGTGGTTTGGAATCCTTAACTCAATTGCAATGCCAACAGCTTGAAGATAAATCATCCCCTTATCATTCTTTTCTATGCGAACCTCAACTTGGATCACCACAATATTCAAAACCTCGACGATTATACGTACTATCGTATGCAGAGTGAAGATAGCGCTTGCTTGACCACGAAGAATGCTCAATTGCACTTACGAAGGAGAAGACGTAATTGAGATTGAAGTAAACATGGATACCTAAGACAGAACTAGCCATCGTTTTCTCTTCGAAAATTTAACAGAACATATGGCAATAGAGCTTCGACCGAAGGCTAGAATCATGCATCGAGCTCTTACTCATTCTATCAATCTTCGTATGGATAGCTATAAGAAGGTTTATAGGCGTGATTTTCAATCTCTATATGCTTTTTAGGGACAATATTCCCTTATTTGGGCTAAGGTAATTCTCAATGAATTTCTAACTTTTAACCAAGGCGTATGAAAACCATACACTACGACGCTTAATCATGAGAATTATTAAACATTTCAAAGTTGATCTCCCCGATTTAGACTATTCTGCAATTGATTCCGTTAACACCAAAACTCTAAGCCTCATGGGACTTCCAAAACAATACCGAAGCCAAACTATTATAACCTTTGAACATTAGCAAGAAAACCAGGCGGCAGGTCAACCCCAACCTTCTTCTAGACAACAAGCTCTACAAACCGAAGCCATACCCTCTTCCCAACCTCAACCTTCACGAGAATTCCATGAAATTGAAGAGATTAGACCGGAAGCCCAACCACGAGAAGCTTTAGCAGTTGTCTCTAAAAACCAAAAACTTTTAGATAGGCGACTATCTTGTGTTGAGACAACTGTTACCCGTGTTGAGGAAACCGTTACCAAAGTAAACTCAAAGCTAAATCACATCAAAGGTTTTATAAATAATATTTGGGAAGTACTTTCTTATGTACAATCCTCCTCGACATCCGTCCATGTGCCTATGGTTGCAAGGAAGCGTCCACAACATCATTTCACTTGGTCAACTTCCGAAGAAGGACAAGAAGGAGAAGAAGAAGGAGAAGAAGTGGCGGTGCAGGAAGAGACTCTAGTGGGGATGATGAAGAAGGAGAGGAAAGCTCAAATAGTAATGGTGATGAGTAAGTGGTTAAATTAGTTTTATTTTAGATATTTTGGAACAATGGTATGTTTTATTTTGGAACAATGGTATGTCTTTTATGCTTTACAAATTATATAGTTTGTTATATGACTATGTAATAATTTTATTTCATATTGTTGTGTATGTCATTATTCGTATATGCTCTTATGATAATCTATGTTGTGAATATATTGCTTACATATTTTTATATACTAATCTCCTTTTTGTCGATGACAAAGGGGGAGAAGAAGTGTTGTACTAACAAAATTGGCATGTTTAACAAAGATTTCGTCTCGGATTAGGGGGGAGTTATATAAGGATTTTTGTCAAGATTTTTCTCATATTTCAATATATCATAAAGAGTTGTCATCAATCAATAAGGGGGAGAATGTTAGATCTCAGGTTTGATTCATGCCAAGATGATCGAGACGACATAAGAATGATAGAGTATTTGACAAATCTACGACTACAAATTATGAAGGCGACTAGACTTGAAGATTGTATATATCAAGTATGAATTTTGTTCTAGAGTCTTAGTTAGTGCTCATATATATTAAAATCTCTCCTCAAGTAGTTCACACTCCCTCACATATCAACAATAATTATTTAAATTGAATTTAAACTGATTTTCATACTTTTTTTATAAAAATTTCAATGATAAGTCGATTGAGTGCGTACAGTCAGTCGACTGACCCTGTGCATATTGTTTTTTATAAAATTTCACAGCTCAGTCGACTTAATGCATATAGTAAGTCGATTGAAATTGTGCATACATATGTGCACGTATATGTTGTCAAATTCAGTCGATTGAAGTTCCTCAACCAGTCGACAGACCTGGTTATAACTGTCACATTTATGAAAGGACACTTCTTTTCACGAACAGATTTCTTCTTCGCAGAGAGTTACATCCATTACTGTTCGATAGAATCTTTCACCAGAGGTTGCAACTCTTTGTCTACTATAAATAAACATGATTTTCAAGATCAAATTCATTTCAACTTTCTCAATCATACTAGAATTAACTTTTCTAAATTTAATGCTCTCTTCAATATTCAATTATCTATTGCTTTCAAATACTATTATAATTCTACATTTCTTAAGCAATCTAAATCTTCCTAATCTTCATATATACACAATTACATATATTATACTTGAGGAAAAGGTAATAGGAAGGGTGTACTTCAATTGACAAATCCATGTTGTTAAAAGAACACAAAAGGTCAAGACAATCAATTTACTTGTATTCAAAGTCCTGTTCGGTTGCTCGGGCAATCAAGTCATGTTCGGTTGCTTAGGCGGAAGTTGTCATATTCAGTTGTCTAGGCGGTAGAAGTCATGTTCGGTTTCCCAGGCCGTGTAAACTTATTCCTCCGTGTTAAGTGAGCGCTGTTAGTTAGAACTCCAGAAGGAGTCTGAGACTGAATGTAGAACGGGAAGTTCGAACAATTATAAAAATCTCTGGTATCAATTTACTTTACTGCTGTTTTTATTTTATAATTACTTTTCGAACTAGTTAATAAGTTTAATATATATTCTATATTACATGATCCAATAGCACAGTCACTTTCAATATCTACCATCCTTTGATTCAGCTTTGTCATCATCCTGTCAAACTCCACCTTTGTTACCATCTCTTGAGGGGCAGGTAGTCATGACAACTTGATTGTCGTTTGGTTAGTCACCTCGTTATGGTGGAAAGCTTTGTCTTCTCTACCAATAATTGCCTTAAATCTACTAGATCTACGTGGTTCCATTACTTCCAATATGAAATTGCTCGATATTTAAAGCAAAAACCATATGGATCTAACTGTTGGACGTTCTAATCCATAATAGACAACAAGATCTATGCTCGAGAATCTCTATTCTTGGCAAAAGCACCAAAAATGTTGGTACAAAAAGACCTAGAAAAGCCAAAATATTGGTCCAAAAAGTGCGAGAAAACGCCATTTTGTGTTAAAAAGTATAGATCTAACCATAATTAGCAAGTAAACAATAGAAAACACATGAACTTTATAGTGGTTCAGCTAATCTCTGGCCTACGTCCACCTTATTTTTATTCTAGAATGTTTTTTTCCATTAGTATAAGGATTTCTCTACAACAAAATGGCCTATTAGTAGCAACAAGGGATTGCATTGAAATATGCCATGCTATGGTTAAGTATATCAGCGGTCATTAATGTCTAAGACGGCTTGTGTGCACGCAATCTTTAAGCAAAATTTTATTTTGGTGGTCATATTCTACGTGTTTCCCTCTTCTTATTATTCGACCGCCATACTTTGCTTTTCCATTCACTTCCAATTTCCCTAAATCCTCTCCACTTCACTAACAAATCTCCTCTCCACTCTTTAATTATCTTCAATCGCTAATCCCTCTTCGCTCAGAAAGCTCGATTCTGCCGCTCGCTCTATTCCTACACCGCGCGATTCTTCATTGATGCCGATTCCTCCACGAAGTTGAAGCACGATTCTGCAACGAAGCATGATTTCGCAACGAAGCACGATTCAAGGCTTCTTAGGCACGATTCTGCAATGTAGCTCTATTCCTCGACCAAGCTCGATCCCTCAACAAAGCTGAAGCACGATTTCAATTTTTGACCAAGCTTTATTCCTCGACCAAGCACGAACTTGACTATAGGTATATCTTCCTATTTTTTTAATTGTGCGTTTAATGGTTGGATTAAATTATTCTGAATGGTCTTAATTATGTTGTTTAATATTTATAACTTTCGATTTTGGCTTGCTTTTTTTATTATTTTCCATGTTTGCAAATTAAATAATGTTGTTTAGCTGATTTCAAATTAGTTCAACATGTAGTTCATTCATATTATGGAAGTTAGTTGGGATTGAAATAATTCATTAGCTAATTCTTGATCGGTTTCTCGTTTTTCTTGTTGTTGGTTGTTGCTTTGATAGGAACTATCTTGCATATTGCCATTGTTCATGTTTAGCTTCTGCTTTTCTTGCCGTTGGTTATTGTGTTGAGAGGAACTGTCTTGCATATTGCCTTTGTTCGGGTATTTTATTATGAACGTTAAAAAATAGTATAATTTACTCTACAATTATTTTAATTGTTTTAATTGTTTTAGTTGTGTGTGTATTCTTTTAAACATGAATGGCAGTGAGAACTAGTTGTTAGTGTCTCTGTGGATTATTTGTGCTTCCCATGCATGTGTTTGTTGTATTGCTATTTGTAAACAAACAATATGGTTTAGCCATGTATCATTTGTGTGTGCAAGAACCTTGATGTGCTTGGCTGTATTTAATCATTTACTTTATGGATTTTTGATAATTTATGTGTTGCTGTGCATTACATGTTTATTTTTTTTATGTAAATTTGATATAGACTTGAAATATCTATTTGTTGCAGCTTACATGCACTAATCTAGCGACATTTGTGTTACAGTGTAGATCCATATGCATGTCATGTGGATTTATTTCAGTTGCAGAACTAGATATTTGAGTCGCATACAAAGACAGATAATGTTTCTTTCAGGTATGATGATTGTATTACTTTTCCTTTTCCATTTGATTCTTTTTGAACTAGTTTATATATTTTTTCTCCGACAAAATCACAATCAAAATATGTTATAGGAAGACTATCCCTACCATTTTTCTTACCCATATAATAGTATTTAACGAAAACAATTATTTATGGTAATAAAGCCTTTGACACTGGATTCAAAGGTGATGGATTTGAGAACAAAAGAACATCTGTCTTCTTTTATTTATAGAAAATAATAATATTTACTAAAGAGGAAATGAAGCTTAATTTATCAGTAAATACGTTCGGATATGTATGATGAACAAGAAAGGATAACGATGGTTTGTAGATATAAAAAATAGCATAGTAATTACTTTGTAACTTGAAGCATCTTTTGACAACCTAATATGAAACTGAAACTGAATATGAAACTGAAACTGAATATGAAACTGAACAACCTAGTAAGTATCTTTTGACAACATAATAACAATTTCAAATTTTGTAAATCTTACTATCCTCTTTAAAATTTTGAACTGAATATGAAACTGTTTTCTTATATGTATTTTGCATTTCATGATATCTGTAATTGGAACAGAACTATAAATAATGTGCATGTCCCTATTCAGCCTTATTCTGTGCCTAAAGTAAATCAAAAAATAAATTTCATGTATATAATTTATGGCATGAACCTGATATGATATGATACAATATTATACTTCTAACATTAGCTTTATTTAATCTTGCTTGAATGATCTGTTTTGTTCTATTATTTTTTCTTGCTTATGTAACTACGTAATGTGTTGGTAAGGCAGATTATGCATGTTGGGCTTGATGATCGTGCTTCTCTTTGAATGCAAGCGAGCTAAATTAATATCGTCTGATTCAAGGGTACGTGTATATTAAAGGACCGTTCAGAAGAAAGTGGTAGAGTTAATTATAGGACGTATCATTGTAGGGCATGCTTTACATCATGATCTGAAGGTTGGTTTTCTTTCCTTTTCCCTTTTTTGTTGGCACACAACTAATACTGTTGTGTTGTTTTGATATCTTATGCTTTCTGTTGCCTTCTTTACAGGTTCTACTACAGAGTCATCCAAAGAAGGATATAAGGGATACTTCAAATTATCCACCATTTCTTAGGTATATACTTGTCTTGCATTTTAATATATATTTTTCAAAAACGATTTCTTAAAATGTTAATACTGGCTTTAGGAAGGATGGGAAGAAAAACTCTCTAAAGCATCTTGCTGCTGAAATACCTGGTGCAATAATACAACAACAACAATATTGCCCTGTAAGTAATCTAACTGTTGCTGTTGTAGTAGCAGTTGCTATTTATTGTTATTGTTAAATTTGATGGTTTGAAATAATAAAAAAATAGAAGTGCTGTAATGCACAACTCTCATTACCTATGCAAATATTCTGTATTAACCTCAAATCAATAGCTGTAAGAGACATTTTTTGAATTCCGAATTTGCTAGTGCAAATATTCTTCCTTCCAACACTACATGAATAACTACAAATATTCTTCCTTCCGACCCTACAGGCACGGGCCATATATCAAGTTTGCTCATCGGTAGTTAAGTGGACAAGTGTGAGTGTTAGCAAGAACTGATGTGTTTTGAATCAGTGTTGCTTCTTGTGTGCCTTATTACATATTACATATGGATGCTACTTTGCTAATTTTAAGCTTAGTTGGAGCAAATGTCATAGTTAGTCGCGTGAGTTTCTCGTCCTGGTAAGCTACCGAAGCTAAGTCATTGTACAACTTGGATCTTTAAAGACTACTAGAGCCAAACCTATAAGTCACTGTGGAACATTAATCTCAATCATGTCATTTTTTTGACCGTTTCCAACGCCAATAATGTTTGCAGTCATAAGGAGCGGTTGCTTATCACCTCTTCCTCTTTGCTTGAATCAATTATATTGTTGGAATGGTGGAATCGTTTCCTTAGACACACACCATGCACATGTACACCTAAATTGGTGGAGGAATATATACAGTTTTAGTTGTACCATGGTGGCTGTCATTTTTATAATTATTAAGAGCAGAAATCTGAAGATGATAGTTAAAAGGAGAAGGCGGGATTTACAAAGTAAGCGGTGGAGGAAGATGATAGGTAAATAATTAAGAGTACATTGATATTTTACTGTGTTCATAAAAGCTCTTACCGTGGTATTATGAAACCACGGTAAAAAAAACCTGCAGGCAAGCTTGCTAGTAAATTTCTTTTTTGAACTTCATAATATGAAAAGTTTTTTATTTTTAACAGATATGAACATGTTAGTAAAATTGAGGTCTGAAAAGTTCTTCATCCTTTTTATTTTTTGTAATGTGCATGCTACTATATAATGCATATGCTTTTATTTCAAAAGACTTCATTGCAGCAGTCACTATCTTCTTTGCAATTTTCTTTTCTTCTTTAACTTGAGTTTGTTTTAGATAATAGAAGAGTACATTATTGAAGAGAATGTTACTTTATGTACAGGGAGTAGCATAGTACAAATATTATTTTGGGCTGTACTGATTTTTGCAATGCTGCTTCAAAATATATACCAACACAAGGGACTATACTTCTACATCACTTAAGGAAAGGTAAGGAAATCAATATTTACAATAAATTCAATGCAAGGTAAGGAAGTCAATACTTTACATCATATGCATGTTTATTGTAACTTCATAATCTCCCTATACAACAGTTTTGAAATTAATTTCTTTAAACGCTCGTTTATCCTCTGTCCTCCTTAACATTTTGTCCTTAACATTACAGGTCGATACAATCCAAATGTTGCTCACATTCCAACCACCACAACAAAAGTTTATTTTCTTAGCGCCGTTAGAACATAAATTAGCACAATTGGTAGGTCGCACTGATGCTCAGTGCTTGCATAGATGGAAGAAGGTTTTAAATCCTGAACTAGTTAAAGGAGCTTGGTCTAAAGAGGTATATAGATTTTCCCATATTTAATATGATTTTGCATGAAAGAATAGACATATTAATTAAAATAAGACTGCATGATGTACATTTGTAATATGTTACGTTTCTTTGTTATCATGGGTTTTGTTTCATTTACTGTTCAGGAAGACGAAGCTCTTGTTGCAATGGTAAATAAATTTGGACCGGAGAAGTGGCCAAAAGTTGCAAAACATTTGCACGGACGCATTGGGAAACAATGTCGTGACAGGTAGCACTATTCATCTAAACTTGACATTGTTTGCTAAGCTTGTTTTTTCACTTGTTACCGATACATACAGAACTTCAATTCTTACTAATGCATACAAATGCCTCCTTAGCTATGAATAATCATCTTTTATAATGTCGAGTTCCTTTTGATCTACCACTACATGATATTGTCTTGCATGTCAAGGAATAAATTTGATTAATGATTTGAATTAATAATTAAATTATAATTAGGTTAATAATTTTAGTTTAAGTTCATTTCAATAAATTTATTTTACATAATTTGTATAAATTTTGTCTAGTATTAATATTGCATATTTGTTAGCGTATGTGGAAAAATTGTACTCGAATTTAGAAACCCGAATCAAAGGGGAATTTTTGAAATGGGACCGAAAATTTGGAATTTTCCACTGACCGGAGTGGAAACTAAAGACGGAATTTCAAACCTTGACTAGTATAATTGCATATTGAGTCTATCTGTAACATAGGTTTTTATATATGCTTGGTTCTATTTACAGAGCTGTTATTCTTTTATTTACAAAGTTTGCACCGTATTTTAATTATTAAACAAATCAGTAAAGAAAATTTAACCACTCTGAAGATTTGAAAAAATTGATATACTTCTTAAATTACTCTACTTCACTTGTAAATGCTACTTGATTTTATGGCATGTTGTTTACTTTGTATTAGTCGATCGCCTAATGAAATGGTGTGATGAATATTTAGTGTTTGCATTACGAATCCGATTTAACTTTATGCATACTTTTTTGATGAATTGACTCTCAAGCATTACTTTTTCTTTACAGGTAGATAGATGACTGTGATGCAAAAAAGGTTGCAACGACTTATGGATCGAAGTTATTTTTGCTGCAAGAACTACTTTTTGGTTTTAACGTATATACTACTTGCTTTTGTTTTGCTATTGCTACTTGTTCTATATTTTGTTTATGAACTATTGATGACGAACTATTTATGTTTGGTGTAAGAATATTATGTATTTTGATTATGAAATTTTATACGTTGGTAATCAAACATGTGTCCAAAATGTGGTATTGTTACAATATGTTGATTTTGAAATGTGGTATTGATATAATATGCTAATTTTGAAATATGGTATATATACACATTGTGATCGATGTTTACTGAAATGGAATTTATAGAAAAGTAGAAAAAGATTAATTGACTTTGCTCTGTATACAATTTAGCGGCATTTTTAAAACGCTGTTAAAACGTTCCACGGCGTTTTTTAAACGTAGTGGAATGTTTTAACAACATTTTAAAAACGCCGTTAAATTGTATCTAAAAACATAAAGCACGATTTATTGCAATAGGTAAACACAGTAAATAAATATCACAATAATGAAAAAACGCTATAAAAAAGGACATTTAACAGCGTTTTTGAAACGCTATAAAAAAGTTCTTCCAAATTAGACCAAATGCTGTCAAATGATTTCATGACACTAGAGAAACGCTATAAAAAAAAAGACATTTAATAGCGTTTATTCCTTATCATTGTATATCTCTGACATATAACTGCATGCTGTTAGCGTTTTTGAAAAGCTGTTAAAGGTCCTGTTTGTTGTAGTGTTTACTATTCAAATCAGCTGAGAATAGCAAAAAGTAGCCCCTTGGTGATAAACTCAAGAAGACAAAGAAGATAAAGATTTAAATTGTCAAAAAACCTTCTCCAATTTCCTATTGGCTTGAAATTTATAAGATAATCGTCTAACAAAGTTGTTGATCATGAAATACCAATTCCAACTCTAGATTCAAGAAAGTAGGAGGGGAGATGAGGTCCCATGTGCCATAAAATCGTATCTGTACCGGCATGAAACAGGTCGGTACTGGTATGATTTACTATTTGTAAATGATATGATTTTCCTATTATCCATCTTCCATCTTCAATTCTTCAAGTTTTGAGCACTTTTGCCTTAAAAATTCAGGTTGTTACCAAGAGGTTCTGACAAGTATGGTATTTTTCCTTCTCTGTATAGCCTATTGGATTTTCTCAACTGTTTCTTCAGAAATGGGACCCAAAACGACCACTTTATCGATCAGTACCTTGATCGTAGCTCCAGAGCTTCCCAAGATCATAAAACATATCAATGTGGAGTTGTATAGTTGTCGGGACCGACCTTTTTCTCTGTTATATTTGGCAATATAACTTCTTAAAGCTTCTTCCAATGTCACCGCAAGCTTATCTTCAAGTTCTAAAATCATTTTATCCTCATCCTAACATTCAGATTAGTTTCAAAGTTGATTAGTCTTTAATCCGGAAAACATATATACATACAACCAATCAAGTTAACTTGTCAAAAATATTAAAAAATACAGAAATATAAGAAGGGAATAAAAAGTAATATACAAAAGTATAAAATTCAAAAAATGAGACAAAAATTGGAAAAAATTTAACCTTAAGGACAAGTTTTCTTTTTACCATGAAGGCAAATATTTTTTTGTCAAAAGTTCATAGTTGTTCAAGCAAAATTGCTGTGGCAATGAGAGGTAGCAAGGGCTAAGGCTAGTAGAGGCGGTGAAAATTTTTGTGAACTATGACTAATGGTGGTAATGACATGGCAGTAGAAGTTGAATATGATTAGGTTTTTATATATTTGATGATTAGGGATTGAAGTAGTGGTCAAAATGTGGTAGAAATGGATGATGATGGTGCTATAGTGAGGCTCAGTGGAGGTGCGATGTCAATGGTGGTAGAGGAGTAAATGGATGTTTGAGCTAGCATTTTTTATGAAGTATCAGCCTAACATTACTAATTATAATTAGCATTATTTAACTGTAAATTGGAATATAGCACTAGATTATTGATGCTAGATATAAATAGAATTTCATGGACTATTAAAAATAATATAGCTTCATATGCAATATAAGGTTAGTGTAAACTAGCATTATATACATATAAAATTATTTACTATAAACTAGCATTATACTAGTATACACTACTAGTTATATGTATATGTGTAATGCTAGTACGAACTAGAATTTCATTTATTTAATATTATAGTTTATTTGAACGATAATGGACTGTGATGTATGGTAAGAGAATGTATCAAATAAAGGCATAATAAGGTGATGTAGCATGGTAGTGCAGTGAAGTGGTGAAATAAGGCGGCATGGTTAGGTTTGAATGAATTTAGAGTTAGGTTGAATGAACCGGCTAAGATGGTGAGATGTTGTAGCGGCCAGGGGTTTGGTGGTGTGAAGCGAGATGCCTAAGATTGCGGCAGACGTGTAGAGAAGGAGATTGATCATTCGAGTGTCATTTAGCTTAAATTTGTATATTAGTGACCAACAAAATCAAATTTTATTTGTCTATGTCACTCCCTAATTCCCTCTTTTGAAATACGGGCATTGAATACCACCAAATGTTCGGTGCAAAGACACAATCAACGGAAAAATAGAAAATAAATTATAGAATTGGATGACTAACAAAAAGTAAAGTAAGGTAGTACTATATTCTTATAATAAGCGTCAAATATAAAATATCAAATGAGATAAAGAAATAAAGATGCAAGTATGATAACTTAGAATTTAAATGATTGTAACAATACAAGAACCATCACCATTATCCACTGCATAAAAGTTCTTGCGGACAATTCGAAAAAAAATAGAACGGTTAAATGGACGATAGATTGAAAGGCTTTGAAGCGAAATTGACTGTCATTCCCTAGACCTCGTATATGTTTTCCAGCCATGAATTAGTTAAAAGAGAGATAAAGAGGTGGCAAGTTGAGGAAGAAATGGAAATAGTAAATATAAGGGAATTTTATCTGATTATTAAAATTATTTCACAAACATTTCACTTTTCAAACTTATTACAAAAACATGTCACTTTTGGCCAGCTTAGTGACATGTTGGCAAAAGTATACAAGCTTGGCATTTCAAATATCGACCGTGTGTTTCTTTAACTAAAACCTCGTAAGGGACATTTCAAATGGCGCATGTTTCTTTTTGTACAGGCGCCATTTGAAATGGCACCTGCTAGGTTTTAGCCTTAAAAGATGATGGTGCATTTTGAAAAGCCGCATACGGGTGCTATTTGAAACACTGCCTTATTTCCTACACCCTGAAAAACTGGAGCCTTCCCATCCCTTTCTTTAATACCACTTTACCAAACTTCTATCAAAAAAAATCAATACCCTCTCGTCTTTTTTAGAAATCTCCTTTCATTTAATTAAAATATGATCATTACCTAGCAGCACAATAATATCGAGCTTCATCGGTGACTTTTGATTGCAAATAAGAATCATCTTTCAAATAGAAAATATCAATGTGACAAAATTACATGGTTCTCTTGACTTAAGAATACTATTGATCTTTAATATGAAAACTTCGCTTTGACTATAGTTAAATCATGGCATAGCGTCCATCGAGCGATTATAGTTGAGTCGAGTGTAAGCATTGGAAGTGAAATACTATTCAAGAGGGGATTAGTCTCCTCAGTTATATGAGGCTAGTATCACAGTAAACTAAAGTCAACCTAAAGTCAATGTCTTAGCTAGAGGATTTTTTTAATAATAATTGTTATTACTGAACTAAGAACTTTGTGGTTCAACTAGAGTTAAATATGGATGATACTGGAAATTTGACCATTACCAAATTCCATAAGTCCAAAGTGATAAAGTTTTGATGAAGAGAATTGGTGTAAATAATTGTCACTACCGGGCAGTGTTTAATAAAATAAATTTGATTTTACCGAAATCAAGTAAGTGATAAATTAGCCATAATGTCACACCACCTTCTAAGTGAAATGTGAACTTTAATATTTGAAATGTTCAGAATTAATCGCTGACCAAATTTACACCTAAGAGTCATACAACCGAAACTTTGAGTATTCCTTTTGCCACCTGATTTAATTAAATTATAAATATTGTAAATTAAATAAATAAACGAATAATTATGAAACATTAATTATAAGAATTTATTTGATGTACACTGAACAATATTAAACAATTTATTTATAATAGTGATAAATATACCAAATCGATATATGATCTCGATATGCATTTAAATAAATTTAAATTTGCATTGTATATTATTCGGACTTGGACTAGATTTGGGACCCATATGGGCGTGATATTTTTGGTTCTAAGAGGCATGGTTTGGACGGCAATTTGATGGCAATTAGGGAGGAATTTAAATCGTTAAAAGAGTGAAATTGCTAAGAGAGAGATATTAGGATGTGATACACTTTTCACTCTCTAGAGTTTTATAAGCCACCTTCTACACCATTTCTTTTTAAACTTTTTCTCTCCTTCCTCTTTGAAAATGTAGGCCAGCAACCCTCCTGCTTAATCCCCAAAAATCAAAGTATAAGACTACAACAAAACACTTCGAATTCGATCGCCGGTGTTAAGGTAGTTCGGGAGCTAGCAACTTCTGATTTGTGAATGGATTCAAGAGGATCAATTTAACATTTCAACATATACACAAGGGCTTTGGTAAAAGGTAAATCTTTGTTTTATCTTTGTCACATGTATATGCTATATTATCTATGTAATACGATGTTAGATTATATTATGAATCGTTTATATCGAAATGCTTCGCAAATTGGTTGATTGCGTATGTTATTACATCTTTATAAATAAATAAAGTATTTTTTTAATATTTATCATACCTAGTGCTCATGGCTAGAAAAATATATATAATAAAATAATAATATAATTGATTTAGGTAAATTAGCAATTATATTTAAAGTTTATAAATCATATATTACATGTTTTTAACTTAATAAAATTTATTTAGAAAAAATATACATTCGACAAAAAGAATAGAAAAGTATTTTATTCACAAATAAATATATTTAATTGTTTATTTAACCTAAAATTTATTATGTAGCATTAAATGTTTACATATATACATGTTACAAATAATATATATTTGTCACGAATAATATTTATATATCGTACACTAGACATCTGAGGATAATAATTTATATTTATATTCTTATTTTAGACGGATTTTAAATTTAAAAAGATTTAAAGACTATATTTTCAAAATTGTAAAGAAATTAATAGAAAAATCATAAATTTAGTGTAACGATCCCGATTTTTAATTAAATTCAAATTGATAATTAAAATGAATTTTGGAATAAAATTGTAGATTAATTTGGATTTTTCAAAATTAAATAGGATATTTGATTATTTGAACATTGATTTTTAAAATTTAACTGTGGTTTTGAATTTGTATATTTAATATCTTATAAAATAAATAACATTCTAAAATTTATCAATTGAAATTTATAATATATTTTATACTTTTGGAAATTTACTTTGAGGATATAATTGCATAAGTATGTGTATGAATATAATAAATGGACATAAATGTTTATATTTCAAAGCTTAAATTTGAGATTTGGATTTAAAATTTAAAATGAATGTTTTAAAAATAAATGGCATTTAAAATTCATTCAAGAAGTAATGTATATAATATAAAGATTGGTTAAAAACAATTTTTCTTTTAAATGGTATATATATATATGTACATACAAACAAATGCTAACATACTTTAAAAGATCTTACATATATGCATATATATACAAATGGCATCATTACTTTAATAAAATAATCAAATAGAAAAAAATTATTATAGAAAACTTTTTCAACTCCCAATATGCAATTATGTAGTCTCTCTCCAAATCTTTGAAAATACAGTAGAAAAGAGATTGAGCCTCACATATCTCAATATCAAAAGCATTATGGTTCAAAATAAGAACAAATACAAACCCAGGCTTCTTTACTTTCTTAGCTTAGTCCTTCTTTATCAAGTCAGAAAAAAATAGTTCGGAACCTTCAATCAAATTTTGATAAATCTGGAAATGAAAAGCATGCATTTGGATCAGACAACAACCTGATCTAGAGCAATGCAAATGGAATAGAAGATCAGAGCAAGCAAAGTTCAGACAAGATCAAAAACAAAATATAAAACCTGAAAACCAGAAACAAAAGCATTTCCACTTCGAGTATCAAGTAACAAATCAAGCTGTAACTTATGTTCCTTCTCTCAGGTAAATGTTAAACTTTAAAGTTTAATAGATTTGTGACTTCAAAATCAAGTTTTAACATAAGACAAATTCACAAAAATTTGCAGATTTGTTTTATAAAAAGAAAAAAAGTGGTGCTTCAGTTTGGACAGGAAAACAGTGCAGTTTTCCTCTGGAATGAGATAAAGGCAAGTAAAATTCCTTTGAAAATTTTGAATTAGAAGTTGTAATTAGTAACTAACACAAGATTTAAACAATAATGTTCAATAAATGGCTTGCAGGAAAATCAAGTACAGGGCAAATTTGTTTCCTGTTCTCAAATGCAGGAAGTCCCTCTGTTATATAACAAGATTTCAAACTTGTAAGTAATTAAAACTGTTTGTATTTAATAAATTGAGTACAACAAAAAGTAAATAAGGACCTGTATTTACAATTGACAGGTCTAAACTCCGAGATCTAAAGAGAAAAAAAAGAATTCAGCTTTGCTTCCTTGAAACTCTCAAACACTTTTGTCTCTACATTTCTCTGTCTTTCTGAAACATTTCAGGTGAGCAAATCTCCTCCCTGAATTTGTTTATTTTTGTTTGTGAGCAAACTTAACCTGTTATAGCTTGATGTTGTGATTGGTTCATGAAGTAATGTGGTTGCATCATGCATGAAGGATGATATTGCATGTTTATAAAAATATATGTGTGTAAAATTGCATGCATCAATGGTTACAGGAATTTATATCTCTGTTTAAAACAATTGTAAGCAAAATCAATACAAATAAACCCACATCTCTCCAAATATACGGCTTTGGGCTTTGATTTTTGAAAGTGAAAGGTTTGTTTTACATAAATTAACATGTAAAAATGGGTTCAAGCCTAATAGGTTGGGAATCTTCTGGAATCAAGAAAAAAAGAGAAAGGTTTAAACTGTTTTTCTGTTCAATATTAAAAAGAAAAAAATGTGAGCAAAACCCCCTTACTCTGCTATACCCATGGATGTTTGGATTTGTATCTGATATATGATATGAATTGTGCTGGGTTGATGTGTGAATGTATTTGCATGCCTTTATAGAAATAATAATAATAACAACTGGGTGCATCTTAGTGCACAAACAAGAAACATGCCTCTGTTTCATATTCTACAGATTTTAGAATCTGTTTACGAAATTCAATACCTCCCCATAAAAATCAATTTTAGGTTATGATTCGTGAAAGAAAAATGTTTGTAACATTGTAAAGTTTTTCCTAAAAAAATATATGGTAAATAATTCAACAATGTACGATTTACAGGAAAAATACTCAAAATAGAAAATTCAAATCTTTTGATTCTCAATCCTGATCATTCCATCAGATTCGTCTTGCTAAATAGTGATTTTTAAAAGAAATTTCATGATTTTTAAATTTGGGAATGTGGCGTAATTGCGAGAGGAACAAATTTGGATTTTTTGTTGTTTTCTGGTGATCAGGAGGATGATGGTCGTTGTGATCGAGTTGGAAGGTGGCTGGAGGATAGGCGTTCGTGAGAAAAATATTCGCGAGTTTTTTTGTTCACTGTGGAGGATGAACGACGTCGAACTAGGGTTCGATGTTGGGTCTGGGACGAGGGGTTTTCCAAGGCTATTGCGACGTTGATGGTTGACCGGAGTCGACCGGAGTGGCGATGATCAAAACGTGGCCGTATGGTGCGTCTTTGAGTGAAATGACGTGGGTTTTGGTGGGCTGGTTCGTCGTTGGCGAAGCATTTTAGTTGGTCAGGTTGAGTGTCTGGATGATCGAACCACTCGTTTTCGATCTTTGGGATTTGTTTGAAGATAAGGTGGTCGGAGTCGAAGGAGATGGTTGTGGTCGACTTGTCGGTGGTGGTCGTGATGAACGGAGCGTCGCCGTGCGACTGTGCACGTACACGTGTACGCTTTGATGTTGCTGTGTGATGATGGTTTGGGGAAGAAGCAAACGTACGCAGGGAATTCGAATTTTTGCTCGGGGAAAAACACGAGTTGTCTTGGGTCATTGCTCGAGTGAATTTTGTTATACTAGGAAACAGTTAGAAAAAAAAACATAAGTTTGTGGAAGTTTTTTTTTACTCGAGTTGATTTTCAGAAAACTCGAAGAAAGAGGGGAAATTTCTCGTGTAAGACCCGAAGTGGCTCGGGCTTGTTGAAGTGAAGCATGTTTCCAGGTCTTTAAAAAATTTTGAAAGTAAAAATTTGTGCCAGGTTTAAGTTATAAAATTCGTACCAAAGGTTAAAAACTAAATAGAGAACGAGACCTGGTTTTGGAAACCAAAGTATCAAAATAAGTTTGTAAAATTAAAAATAAAAGCAAAAGGTATTAATAAATTTATTAAGGTAGTTAATTAAAAGTTTATTTACTTAATTATTTAAAGGATAATAAATTATGTGTGATTTATTAATGAAGGTAGTTAATTAAGGATGATTGATCAAAAAAAAAAAACTAAATTAATATTGGGGATTTACTAATTAAAGTAATTAATTAAAATATTAAAGTAATTAACCAAGTAATTAATGAGTGATCTATATAAAAATAGTGATTACTTAGTGGAAGTAATTAAGGGAAGGTAATTAAAGATTTAAGATTGATTAATCTATATTAAGAGTTAATTACTTTAAAGAATGACTAATTAATGTGGTTAATTAATTAAGGTAATCAAATTAAGAATAATTAATTAAAGGTTAATTAACTAAAAGTGATTAAGAAATTATTATTAATTAAGGAGTAACTAATTTTTTGTAATTAATTAAGGAATGATAAATCTATAAATTAATCAATTATGGACAATTAACTATAGTTAAGATTTAATCAATAATTAAAGGTTTATTAATTAAAGTAATTAATTTAGGAATAAGTAATTAAGATTTAATAGATACAATTAAGGTTAATTAATTAAGATAATTAATTAAAGAATGATAAATTATGAAGGCGATTAAAACATAATCAATTGTAGTTAATAATAATTAATCATTGGTTTAAAATTTCTGATGAAAGTAATTATGTATGTAATAAATTTAAAACCCCCCTAATTATTCATCTTAATTGTAGATGTTTGATTGCTGTTGAATGCTTTCTGATGGAGTGATATATTTGATATGTGATGTGATGCTATGTGATGCTTTGTACTAAGCTGCTAAATTTGGGATGAAAATACTGTCGTATGAATATTAAAACCCCTTGACCCGTAAAACGACATTTGAATTTCGATGCGACAGGGAGTCGGATTCCAATTGGTTATCCGAAACCCACATCGAATCGTAATGGTGAATCTTTGTGATTGATAAATTTATTATATCTATGAATCTGTAAATAAAGATAAGCGCTATGGGTTATACCGCTTGTCGATATTATTATGATGTTGTGCACTATCGAGTTGAACCCCTGGACCACACTCGTACACACACAAATATGGATTGCACGTGGGAATGGGTTAAGTCACAGATTTTTGAAATAGTTTTAAAAATTGTATTTTTGAATCCAAAATAGTTTTGGAATTTGAATTGAAGCTTTTGGAAAAGTTATTTTAAACAACTTGATTGAGTTTTGAAATTTAAATAATTTGATTTAAATTTGAATTCAATATTTGGGATTGAATTCTATGGTTTGGAAACTATGGGTTAAAAAGGTTACTCAACTTATAAATGGGCTTATATGAGTTTTAAACCATTTTAAAGGTGTTGTTTTTGGGACTTTAAATTTAACCAAAAAATTTAACTTGTATAGATATAATTGGATTTTTTCTGAAACGAAAACTATTTGTTTTCAAAAAATAAAAGCTTTCACATAAGAAATGAATGTCCAATTGGTGTTAAAAGGATTTCAAGTCTAAAAGGAAAATAGTTTTCCAAGTTATGAATAAATCTTTGGAACGGTTTGAAAGCTATAAGTAAATCTTAAATTTAAAGATTTAAATGAGTTAATCCAATTGAAATGGAGATTGTTTTTGGAGATCTATAAATAGATCTTTGTGAATCTAGGTGAACTTTATGAAATGAATCTTTTTATTTAAAGATTTGTAATGGTAATTTGTTTAACCATTGAAAGAAAGTTTTGGATTTTATAAGTCGTGACTTAACTGAAATCCCATATCCATATGTTTTAAAATATGGCGCTCATTATTCGGTTTAGCCGGGAGAGGACCTTGTGTCATATAACCCATTCCGAATAGTGATACGACGTTATGGATTGCAATTGAAGACCGGTATTGAAGACCGGGTGTCTTCGAGAACGGTAGGATAACCTGTCGATTGACTCTGCACTGAGTCGCTCCGGTATAGAGTTCTCCCTAAGTGATGGGAAGTCCGATCGGGATTGTGGATACCCGGATTTGCAAGGGCTTCTTCGGAAGTGCCTTCGGTTCTGTTCGAACCCGGAACAGACTTGTATGGTTGTATGTCCGACATTACACTTTGAGATATTAAACTGATCTCTATCAAATACATTTCTACTTGGTGGCGGAGAATTTATTCTCTTAGCTTAACACCCTTCTCTGAGACGTACGAGCTCGGAGGTTATGTAGTTGATATTTATCAATGATATATTCCCAATTTGGTAATGTGACGTGCTGAGTGGTGCTGTGTGATGATGATCATTTGTTGATCATTTGTGATCAAAGCATGGCTTTTGTATAAAGCGTAGCTTTGTGGACGAGACTGCATCAGGACCTCACACCCCGGAAATGGTCGAAACAGGAAAGATGCGGCAAGGTTGTGAGGGTCGCGCCCTTTAGGGTGTGTCATTCCCTTCTGGTAAAGGGTGGTATCATGGTATGGAGCCCAAATACTTACTCATGTGGTTGCTCCAATCTCATTTACTGTGTGGTTGTTGCTTTGAGGCGCCTCGGATAAAGGTCCCAAAGGACCGGGGGATGGCATATTCGTGTAGTAGTTACCTAGTTACAGAGGTAACCCGGCCTTGTGTTGGCAGAGATCTAACCGTAACGTTAGTTCTCCGGACGTCCCGCCAGAGGCGATCCCATGTGGCAGTAGGAAGTTCATTAGCCTGACCATTTGTTGGAAATCCATTCATCCAATACGTGCCTTGTACGGTTTTAGTTGTAGAACCTGCCATTTAACATGGCAGCTATAGTAGGCATAATATCATGGTACCTATGCTGGCTAGGATTTATATTATACTTTCGAAATGGTTTTCCACACTTTGCACTTATAGTAATAATATCAAAGAAATTTTCTCGTATTAAGCATATTTGACTATCATAAGGAGAAATCTCCTCCAAGTCTGCGTTTGCATTGTGTGTGTGGCGGGAGGCCTTATGGTAGTTTCATTTTCTAAAAAGCATTGCGGATTTCAAATTTAATTCTGTAGTTTGTTCTAAAAAGACCAAATGTTTTTGTTTGCTCATACCAGTCCCATGACTGACCTGGAGCTTATTGCTCCTATCCTAAACTCTGGGTGCCCACTATTTTCCCACACGGGCAGTCTAGAGTTGGGTTTTTCAGATAGTCAGGTCTAGTAGATTATCTGGAGCTAGTTCATTCTTTGGATCTGAACTGCACTTGCTTAGCTTTGTGCATCGTTATTGAGAGTTCGAGCTATCGCTGGATTGGTGATTTGGAGATGGAGATTACCGATGCTGGAGTTCTTTCTTGAAGACCATATTAGAGATTTTTGTTCCGCTGCTGTGTTATCTTTTCTTTTCCGCTGCTGTTATCTTGTATCATATCTCTGATGTATATTCATTGTATCATCTGTTGTATCATATTGTATCTGAGATTGTATCAATGTTGTATATCAAATGTATATTCTTTTTCTTCCGCTGTGTTGTTTTACTTAATGGTGTTATAAGCTCCGGCGAACCAGATTCGGCGTTTGGATCTGCGGCATTTGAATACGAGTGTCGTATTCGGTGCCGATTTCGAAGGCCGAGTCAGGATCGTCACATTTGGTATCAGTGCTGAGGGTTAAACTTTAGCTCAGGAGTATAACACATTAAGTAGCTCATTAGAGATAGGGTGAAGTATACCCTAGAATGAGTATATCCCTAAGATATCCGTTCGAATGCCTTAGTAAATTCTCTTACTATCCACTGATAGTAAGTATGAGTGCGAGAAGAGGACGAGATAGGGGACAGGGGAGTACCACTACAAATGGTCAATACCCTACAATAGCAGAATAACCTTTCTCTATCAATCTCGTTTGATTCGATTTCGAATTCTTTTGATTGCTTCGTGACAGCTCCAGAAAGAAGTTTCGGTGTGATGGTGGCCTTACGAATCGTTGTAGAAAATCGTTGCTTCGTATCTTCATCCGTTTCTTATCAGCTTTCCGATCTAAACTCTAATGAATTTGAAATTGAAAATATTAAATAAATTGAAAATTTTAAATTACGTAAATTGGTTAACAAATATGAAGCTAAATTTGAATTGTATTAATAAAACGATATCGGTTAAAACCAAATCGTATTTTCTTGTGTATATCAAAGTCCGAAGAGGGACAAGTTATATATAATTTGGGATATTCCAACCCGAATTTGGAATCCTACCCAGCGTTTGAGAAATTGTAGAAGATTGAATCCATCTATCTATTCTCTGGGATCCGATATATTCTACGAACGATTAGTTATTCCTTCGAACTAATCAATGCCCTTGCATATTCGTAGACCGGTGGATCCAAATATCTTGTGTAATATTATATGAGTTTGTTCTCATATTGTTGATATTCTGATTTGATAAGCCAAATACAGAATTGAAATCCAGTTCGATTTGGAAAGACATTTCTCTATCTTTCATCTATTCTTTCTCGTCTTCCTTGCAAATTTCGAGGACGAAATTTTTTTTAAGGGGGGAAATCTGTAACGATCCCGATTTTTAATTAAATTTAAATTGATAATTAAATGAATTTTGGAATAAAATTGTAGATTAATTTGGATTTTTCAAAATTAAATAGGATATTTGATTATTTGAACATTGATTTTTAAAATTTAACTGTGGATTTGAATTTGTATATTTAATATCTTATAAAATAAATAACATTCTAAAATTTATCAATTAAAATTTATAATATATTTTATACTTTTGGAAATTTACTTTGAGGATATAATTGCATAAGTATGTGTATGAATATAATAAATGGACATAAATGTTTATATTTCAAAGCTTAAATTTGAGATTTGGATTTCAAATTTAAAATGAATGTTTTTAAAAATAAATGGCATTTAAAATTCATTCAAGAAGTAATGTATATAATATAAAGATTGGTTAAAAACAAATTTTCTTTTAAATGGTGTATATATATATATGTATATACAAACAAATGCTAACATACTTTAAAAGATCTTACATATATGCATATATATACAAATGGCATCATTACTTTAATAAAATAATCAAATAAAAAAAATTATTATAGAAAACTTTTTCAACTCCCAATATGCAATTATGTAGTCTCTCTCCAAATCTTTGAAAATACCGTAGAAAAGAGATTAAGCCTCACATATCTCAATATCAAAAGCATTATGGTTCAAAATAAGAACAAATACAAACCCAGGCTTCTTTACTTTCATAGCTTAGTCCTTCTTTATCAAATCAGGAAAAAATAGTTCGGAACCTTCAATCAAATTTTGACAAATCTGGAAATGAAAAGCATGCATTTGGATCAGACAACAACCTGATCTAGAGCAATGCAAATGGAATAGAAGATCAGAGCAAGCAAAGTTCAGACAAGATCAAAAACAAAATATAAAACCTGAAAACCAGAAACAAAAGCATTTCCACTTCGAGTATCAAGTAAAAAATCAAGCTGTAACTTATGTTCCTTCTCTCAGGTAAATGTTAAACTTTAAAGTTTAATAGATTTGTGACTTCAAAATCAAGTTTTAACATAAGACAAATTCACAAAAATTTGCAGATTTGTTTTATAAAAAGAAAAAAAGCGGTGCTTCAGTTTGGACAGGAAAACAGTGCAGTTTTCCTCTGGAATGAGATAAAGGCAAGTAAAATTCCTTTGAAAAATTTGAATGAGAAGTTGTAATTAGTAACTAACACAAGATTTAAACAATAATGTTCAATAAATGGCTTGCAGGAAAATCAAGTACAGGGCAAATTTGTTTCCTGTTCTCAAAGGCAGGAAGTCCCTCTGTTATATAACAAGATTTCAAACTTGTAAGTAATTAAAACTGTTTGTATTCAATAAATTGAGTACAACAAAAAGTAAATAAGGACCTGTATTTACAATTGACAGGTCTAGACTTCGAGATCTAAAGAAAAAAAAAAGAATTCAGCTTTGCTTTCTTGAAACTCTCAAACACTTTTGTCTCTGCCTTTCTCTGTCTTTCTGAAACATTTTAGGTGAGCAAATCTCCTCCCTGAATTTGTTTATTTTTGTTTGTGAGCAAACTTAACCCGTTATAGCTTGATGTTGTGATTGGTTCATGAAGTAATGTGGTTGCATCATGCATGAAGGATGATATTGCCTGTTTATAAAAATATATGTGTGTAAAATTGCATGCATCAATGGTTACAGGAATTTATATCTCTGTTTAAAACAATTGTAAGCAAAATCAGTACAAATAAACCCATATCTCTCCAAATATACGGCTTTGGGCTTTGATTTTTGAAAGTGAAAGGTTTGTTTTACATAAATTAAGATGTAAAAATGGGTTCAAGCCTAATAGGTTGGGAATCTTCTGGAATCAAGAAAAAAAGAGAAAGGTTTAAACTGTTTTTCTGTTCAATATTAAAAAGAAAAAAATGTGAGCAAAACCCCCTTACTCTGCTATACCCATGGATGTTTGGATTTGTATCTGATATATGATATGAATTGTGCTGGGTTGATGTGTGAATGTATTTGCATGCCTTTATAGAAATAATAATAATAACAACTGGGTGCATCTTAGTGCACAAACAAGAAACATGCCTCTGTTTCATATTCTACAGATTTTAGAATCTGTTTACGAAATTCAATACCTCCCCATAAAAATCAATTTTAGGTTATGATTCGTGAAAGAAAAATGTTTGTAACATTGTAAAGTTTTTCCTAAAAAATATATATAGAGTAAAATATATGGTAAATAATTCAACAATGTACGATTTACAGGAAAAATACTCAAAATAGAAAATTCAAATCTTTTGATTCTCAATCCTGATCATTCCATCAGATTCGTCTTGCTAAATAGTGATTTTCAAAAGAAATTTCATGATTTTTAAATTTGGGAATGTGGCGTATTTGCGAGAGGAACAAATTTGGGTATTTTGTTGTTTTCTGGTGATCAGGGGGATGATGGTCGTTGTGATCGAGTTGGAAGGTGGCTGGAGGATAGGGGTTCGTGAGAAAAATATTCACGAGTTTTTTTGTTCACCGTGGAGGATGAACGACGTCGAACTAGGGTTCGATGTTGGGTCTGGGACGAGGGGTTTTCCAAGGCTATTGCGACGTTGATGGTTGACCGGAGTCGACCGGAGTGGCGATGATCAAAACGTGGCCGTATGGTGCGTCTTTGAGTGAAATGACGTGGGTTTTGGTGGGCTGGTTCGTCGTTGGCGAAGCATTTTAGTTGGTCAGGTTGAGTGTATGGATGATCGAACCACTCGTTTTCGATCTTTGGGGTTTGTTTGAAGATAAGGTGGTCGAGTCGAAGGAGATGGTTGTGGTCGACTTGTCGGTGGTGGTCGTGATGAACGGAGCGTCGCCGTGCGACTGTGCATGTACACGTGTACGCTTTGATGTTGCTGTGTGATGATGGTTTGGGGAAGAAGCAAACGTACGCAGGGAATTCGAATTTTTGCTCGGGGAAAAACACGAGTTGTCTCGGGTCATTGCTCGAGTGAATTTTGTTATACTAGGAAACAGTTAGAAAAATAAAAAACATAAGTTTGTGGAAGTTTTTTTTTTACTCGGGTTGATTTTCAGAAAACTCGAAGAAAGAGGGGAAATTTCTCGTGTAAGACCCGAAGTGGCTCGGGCTTGTTGAAGTGAAACATGTTTCCAGGTCTTTAAAATTATTTGAAAGTAAAACTTGTGCCAGGTTTAAGTTATAAAATTCGTACCAAAGGTTAAAAACTAAATAGAGAACGAGACCTGGTTTTGGAAACCAAAGTATCGAAATAAGTTTGTAAAATTAAAAATAAAAGCAAAAAGTATTAATAAATTTCTTAAGGTAGTTAATTAAAAGTTTATTTACTTAATTATTTAAAGGATAATAAATTATGTGTGATTTATTAATGAAGGCAGTTAATTAAGGATGATTGATCAAAAAAAAAACTAAATCAATATTGGGGATTTACTAATTGAAGTAATTAATTAAAATATTAAAGTAATTAATCAAGTAATTAATGAGTGATCTATATAAAAATAGTGATTACTTAGTGGAAGTAATTAAGGGAAGGTAATTAAAGATTTAAGATTGATTAATCAATATTAAGAGTTAATTACTTTAAAGAATGACTAATTAATGTGGTTAATTAATTAAGGTAATCAAATTAAGAATAATTAATTAAAGGTTAATTAACTAAAAGTGATTAAGAAATTATTATTAATTAAGGAGTAACTAATTTTTTGTAATTAATTAAGGAATGATAAATCTATAAATTAATCAATTAAGGACAATTAACTATAGTTAAGGTTTAATCAATAATTAAAGGTTTATTAATTAAAGTAATTAATTTAGGAATAAGTAATTAAGATTTAATAGATACAATTAAGGTTAATTAATTAAGATAATTAATTAAAGAATGATAAATTATGAAGGCGATTAAAACTTAATCAATTGTAGTTAATAATAATTAATCATTGGTTTAAAATTTCTGATGAAAGTAATTATGTAGGTAATAAATTTAAAACCCCCCCAATTATCCATCTTAATTGTAGATGTTTGATTGCTGTTGAATGCTTTCTGATGGAGTGATATATTTGATATGTGATGTGATGCTATGTGATGCTTTGTACTAAGCTGCTAAATTTGGGATGAAAATACTGTCGTATGAATATTAAAACCCCTTGACCCGTAAAACGACATTTGAATTTCGATGCGACAGGGAGTCGGATTCCAATTGGTTATCCGAAACCCACATCGAATCGTAACGGTGAATCTTTGTGATTGATAAATTTATTTTATCTATGAATCTATAAATAAAGATAAGCGCTATGGGTTATACCGCTTGTCGATATGATTATGATGTTGTGCACTATCGTGTTGAACCCCTGGACCACACTCGTACACACACAAATATGGATTGCACGTGGGAATGGGTTAAGTCACAGATTTTTGAAATAGTTTTAAAAATTGTATTTTTGAGTCCAAAATAATTTTGGAATTTGAATTGAAGCTTTTGGAAAAGTTATTTTAAATAACTTGATTGAGTTTTGAAATTTAAATAATTTGGTTTAAATTTGAATTCAATATTTGGGATTGAATTCTATGGTTTGGAAACTATGGGTTAAAAAGGTTACTCAACTTATAAATGGGCTTATATGAGTTTTAAACCATTTTAAAGGTGTTGTTTTTGGGACTTTAAATTTAACCAAAAATTTTAACTTGTATAAATATAATTGGATTTTTTCTGAAACGAAAACTATTTGTTTTCAAAAAATAAAAGCTTTCACATAAGAAATGAATGTCCAATTGGTGTTAAAAGGATTTCAAGTCTAAAAGGAAAATAGTTTTCCAAGTTATGAATAAATCTTTGGAACGGTTTGAAAGCTATAAGTAAATCTTAAATTTAAAGATTTAAATGAGTTAATCCAATTGAAATGGAGATTGTTTTTGGAGATCTATAAATAGATCTTTGTGAATCTAGGTGAACTTTGCGAAATGAATCTTTTTATTTAAAGATTTGTAATGGTAATTTGTTTAACCATTGAAAGAAAGTTTTGGATTTTATAAGTCGTGACTTAACTGAAATCCCATATCCATATGTTTTAAAATATGGCGCTCATTATTCGGTTTAGCCGGGAGAGGACCTTGTGTCATATAACCCATTCCGAATAGTGATACGACGTTATGGATTGCAATTGAAGACCGGTGTTGAAGACCGGGTGTCTTCGAGAACGGTAGGATAACCTGTCGATTGACTCTGCACTGAGTTGCTCCGGTATAGAGTTCTCCCTAAGTGATGGGAAGTCCGATCGGGATTGTGGATACCCGGATTTGCAAGGGCTTCTTCGGAAGTGTCTTCGGTTCTGTTCGAACCCGGAACAGACTTGTATGGTTGTATGTCCGACATTACACTTTAAGATATTAAACTGATCTCTATCAAATACATTTCTACTTGGTGGCGGAGAATTTATTCTCTTAGCTTAACACCCTTCTCTGAGACGTACGAGCTCATAGGTTATGTAGTTGACATTTATCAGTGATATATTCCCACTTTGGTAATGTGACGTGCTGAGTGCTGCTGTGTGATGATGATCATTTGTTGATCATTTGTGATCAAAGCATGGCTTTTGTATAAAGCGTAGCTTTGTGGACGAGATTGCATCAGGACCTCACACCCTGGAAATGGTCGAAACAGGAAAGATGCGGCAAGGTTATGAGGGTCGCGCCCTTTTGGGTGTGTCATTCCCTTTTGGTAAAGGGTGGTATCATGGTATGGAGCCCAGATACTTACTCATGTGGTTGCTCCAATCTCATTTACTGTGTGGTTGTTGCTTTGAGGCGCCTCGGATAAAGGTCGCAAAGGACCGGGGGATGGCATATTCGTGTAGTAGTTACCTAGTTACAGAGGTAACCCGGCCTTGTGTTGGGAGAGATCTAACCGTAACGTTAGTTCTCGGGACGTCCCGCCAGAGGCGATCCCATGTGGCAGTAGGAAGTTCCTTAGCCTGACCATTTGTTGGAAATCCATTCATCCAATACGTGCCTTGTACGGTTTTAGTTGTAGAACCTGCCAATTAACATGGCAGCTATAGTAGGCATAATATCATGGTACCTATGCTGGCTAGGATTTATATTATACTTTCGAAATGGTTTTCCACACTTTGCACTTATAGTAATAATATCAAAGAAATTTTCTCGTATTAAGCATATTTGACTATCATAAGGAGAAATCTCCTCCAAGTCTGCGTTTGCATTGTGTGTGTGGCGGGAGGCCTTATGGTAGTTTCATTTTCTAAAAAGCATTGCGGATTTCAAATTTAATTCTGTAGTTTGTTTTAAAAAGACCAAATGTTTTTGTTTGCTCATACCAGTCCCATGACTGACCTGGAGTTTATTGTTCCTATCCTAAACTCTGGGTGCCCACTATTTTTCCACACGGGCAGTCTAGAGTTGGGTTTTTCAGATAGTCAGGTCTAGTAGATTATCTGGAGCTAGTTCATTCTTTGGATCTGAACTGCACTTGCTTAGCTTTGTGCATCGTTATTGAGAGTTCGAGCTATCGCTGGATTGGTGATTTGGAGATGGAGATTACCGATGTTGGATTTCTTTCTTGAAGACCATATTAGATATATTTTTTCCGCTGCTGTGTTATCTTTTCTTTTCCGCTGCTGTTATCTTGTATTATATCTCTGATGTATATTCATTGTATCATCTGTTGTATCATATTGTATCTGAGATTGTATCAATGTTGTATATCAAATGTATATTCTTTTTCTTCCGCTGTGCTGTTTTACTTAATGGTGTTATAAGCTCCGGCGAACCAGATTCGGCGTTTGGATCTGCGGCATTTGAATACGAGTGTCGTATTCGGTGCCGATTTTCGAAGGCTGAGTCAGGATCGTCACATTTAGCGAGAGAAAAATTGGCATAAATATAACTTTTATGAAATTTTAATTTTATTATATATATAATCAAATATTTATATGTATTGTATAAATTAAGTTAAAAAAATATATTGCTTTAATAGATAATTCATCGCTTTCATATTATATTATAAATACATATATATTTAAATTATTTTATAAACAAGTATTGAATTAATTTAGTGATTTAATTATTTTAAATATATATTCTTACATATATATATTATAAATGTTTTTCATATAAATTGTTTATAGTTAACATTTAATATATATATATATATATATATATATATATACAGGAGCGTTCAACAGCACCCTAAATGCCTCATGGTTTCTACGAATAACTCTTATTTAAATAATAGCTTCTTCACTGTCTTTCCACTACCACTATTATTTAAATCGGTGCTTGAGGTAGAAATCAGAGAGCATTTAGGGCGCTGCATTATTTGGGATGCAGTTGAACGCTCCTTATATATACACAAATGTGTGTGCATATTTGTGTGTGTATATATTATTTTGATGCATATACACACATACATTTAGACAGCAAATTCGAATACAAGAGTGGCTAACATGTCTGTTGTGGTGTAAATCTCAAAATCTATACATGGGCATGTCAAACCATGTACATATTATTTGCAACATCCCAAAAATTTTAATAACAAATTAAAATATTAGTAAGAGTAAAGTTAATTTTGTATAAAAGGGAAATATAGTATATTTCTACAAATAAAGGAATTTGACTCTCGCATTGTGTCAATTAGATTTTCTAGCCCAAGTTCATATATAAATTGTTAGAAATGGATGCTGTATAAAGAAAATACAATTTGTTTACCATAAAGCGCATTTCAAGCCTTAAGTATATTCTTGAAATTAAGTATAAGAATCAATTATGTGAATAAATCAAAGCATAGATATTAAGTAATAAATTAAATATATATGGATCACTTTAAACGAAGTGATTTTTTTAATGAACATTAAAATAAAAGGAAGAAGATTTAATGCAAAGAGCAGAATCATTAATTACCATATTACAGAATTTATTGCTATAATTAATGAAAGTACATGTTACATGTGTTAGGAAGAGAATCTAAAATTATATTTTAAATGAAAAGAATATATCTATCTAATGTTATACGTTTGAGAAGTGAACATGTATGGATGTAAAAGGCTATTTTAAAGAAAATGTTTTTACATGCACAGAGGTATAGACATTAAATAACGGGTTAATGTTTAAATTTAATACCATATATATTGCTTATGCTAGAAAACAGATGCAACAATATATTTAAGGTGAAAAGAATACATGTAATGTTATAGAAGTGAAGATAAAAAATATAGAAGTAAATCGTTATTTTAAAGGAAGGTAAAATACACTATCTCCTTATCAGTAAAAAAATAAAAGAGTAAATCTAATTTGAACTTGGAAACATAAATATCAATCTATTAAAAATTGATCATGCAATTAATTAGGGTAATGTAAACCTTAGTAAAAGCTAAGGTGTTAAAGGAAATAAATATTAATTAACGTTAATGGTAGTGAGAACGTTTATAGATTGCTTTACCTTAAATAAAAATTTAAATTAAAAAATGTAACGATTAAGGAAGTGTTAACTAAATAAGTAAACAAAGGCCCGGATTATATGTGTGTGTGTGTGTGTGTATGTGTGTGGATATAAATCAATGATGTTGATTGGAATTATAATTCGCGACATTGGTTTAAATTATCATTTAAATTATGGAAAATAGGGCAATTAATAACATTAATTGGGAGGATAAAGATGTTACCTTCTTTAAATGAAAAGAGAAGGAATTGAATTTTTCGTATACGTAAAGGAAATAAATTTGTTGATAAACATATACATTTTTAGAAATAGTTTCTAATTATAAATATAGGCATAAGATTCCACTCTTTATTGAAAATCCTAGCCTTCACTTCTTAAAAGTTCTTATTCTGCTTCCTCAAGCAAAATTTTGTAACATCCCCTATCTAAAGGCCTAAAACTAAGCGCTATAGATTCTACAGTCATCCATAATATTAACTTTCAGCGACTAAATACGGCTATGTCAATGGTATTTATAATATCAGAAGCACTTGAATATGAAACAAACACAGATTTCAAAACAACATTTTCTTCATTAAAGTCAAACAGAATTTCCATATTCATCTTACATAATCCCAATACGTTCCCAGGCATAGATCAAATATACTTATTACAAAATATGCCAAGAGCGGTATACGAAGATACCCCCTTGGATGATCTTAGTCATATAGTCATAACAGACTTAAAACAAACATAGCGAAAATTCAATAAACATAAAACTGCAACTCCTAAATAGCTATTTGTTTGCCTCATGCATGCCTCTGGTAGCCTTATTCGTCATCCTACTAAAACTTGAAAAAGATATCAAACCCTCTGCCTACTCAAATTAATTTTGAGTACTCGAGAGTTTAAGGGGAAAACATAAACTTTGGGTTAGACATAAAGCCTGATGTGAATAATATTGTACATCCTGGTTTAGCACGTTAAGTGAGACCACACTGCTTAGCGGAACGGGCTTCCCTTCACTAACATCCTGTTAAAACATATCTTTGCAAAACCTTTTCCTGCAACCAAAACAGGTTAAATACTACAAAGCATCATTATGTAAACGTACATAAATACCAGGTAATAAATAATTGTCTGTTCAAACACATAAGTTTTGTTTGGCTGACTCGGGCCTACCAGACAATATAAACAAAATTAATCTATCACTTGTTAGATATTTCTCTTTTGGACGATCTGTCCTTAACTATCTGTTAAATACTTCTCTTCTGGAAGGTCTGTCCCTAACTTAACCATCTCCCAGACCTTCCTGATCCTAATGATTTTTCGGGCTCACCAATAACCTAACTGTATACAAGCATATATCCCTTTCTGTAACATACGCCTTTTTGTATGTTTCAAATCGACGATAAAACACACACGTCAGAATCAAACCATACAAAAGAGCGGATTGTTATTTGGGTGAATAAGAAAAAGAGAGAAAGAAATAAAACAAAATAGAATCTAACAGCGGAATGACAAAATTTAATAATCAAATAACAATTCATGAATCTGTTTTACAAAACATTTGATTATACTTATACAACGTAGATCAGAGTTACACCTACGAGAGAGTAATAAATAATGCAGCGGAATACATGATGCAGTGGAACAATATAGTAAATAATAGTAATAATAAAATCTTTGTCTTCGTCCTCCAGAAATAAGGTCTTCAAACCCTGAAATTCTCAGACAGACCCAAGCGAATTTAAAAGACAAAACACTTGAATCAGAACTAAAAGATCTTATGTAAGTTAAATCAACAGTAAATAATATGAGTGGAACAGCGTCAGAGATGTTTACAGGATTTGACATCTCCTATTCAATGTCTAACGTTAGTGCAGTAACTTAAGAGATTTCCGAGATTCACATCTCCTAAGGATCCGTTAAACTATTTACTATGTAGTAATGTTTCGCTGTTATAATAATGTCTATAGTAAAATAAACTTACTTTTAAATAGCGTTAAGGAGTTACCCAATCTGCCCCTTAACACAATAATAGTCCCAGTAGTCCATCCAGTATCAGCGCATCTCTAGATCGGGAGACTATCCTAAATACTCCACGGGCTACGGGAGAAAACCAAACTCGCAAGGCTCGCTAGGGTAGGTGACACGGCACAACTAGGCAATGCCAGGGTAGATATACCAATTACGCTTCTGGACCGGTGGTAACGCGTAGCAACTACTACCGCCCACCTCGAGTCATACCCCCAAAATCAAAGGACCCAAATCAATCACAAAGTAATAGAATGGAATCGAAGGAGTGTGTCCAATAAAAGGTGCTACCTTCTTATCCCGTCAATCGCTCCTGTTTTAGCCACCTTATGCCAACTCACGGGAGTCGGCTCCACGTATATACCTTAATAGAATGTCGCCACCATCCTACTTCATTCTGGAATCTCCACCGCGTACACGGTTGTTAAAGTGGTTTTCGGAGTTGGCAGAGAGTATGACAACTTTCAATCCCGGTCTCTTCAAAAACCAAACGTTATTATAACAATGCGGTCATTTCAAAATAATTTATACTTCAAAACCAGAATATAATATCCATTTCAAAACCATATAAATACGATATTATTTCCATTTCAAAAAGCAAACCAATATGATATCATTTTATTAAAGTCCAAATCAATATAATATCATTTTTATTTCAAGTTTATCCTTTCAAAAATGATAGCACTTTCAACTTTATAACACTTCGAAAACAAAACACTTGAAATATAACACTTCCAAATCATAATACTTTGAAACTCGTAACTTTGAACCATAACTTCCACCACTTAAACGGTTTAAATATTAAAATACTTTATATAATAAACTAGCTTCTTCAATTTTCACAAATCAATTCCAAAACACTGGATTCCAAAATTTTAGATTTAACCAAATCTCAAATCCCAAATGAAGCATTCCAAATTATATTGATTTAAAAAAATAGATTTGATCCAAAAATAAACCATTTCAAATTCAGTATATTTCAAACTTTAAGCATTCAACAGTTTCAAAACTAAGTTTGATAATTTCATATATATCCAATTCAATTTCTATTATTTATTCTCGAAACATTTACTTGACAAATCCATTATCCTTTGAATAAATCACATATTACAAATAACTAATTATTTCCTTCAATTTATTTATACTTGGAATATTCATTTAATTCACCTTAAACCAAAATCAAGTTATAAAAATCATACCTTCTAAAATCTCAAATTTAATACATTTCATATCAACTTATTTTAGTTTAATTCTTAAATAAATTCAATTTCAAATAAATTTCAAATTTATCTGCCAACCTTAATTTATTTAAATCGTTATACACTCTATATTAAAATATAATTTAAATACTTACCCATATTATATTTAATCAAACTCTATTATTAAACTTATTTTTATTAAACGAATTTATACATAGCTTAAATTCAAGAATTTAACTATATACAAAAATAATATTTATATAATATCAAAAATCAATATTTGTTAAACCATATTTTCCTTTCCAAAACCATAGAAATCATTTCAAAATATTTATATATATAGACCGACGGTGTCTGTATATAATTTTCTATCCTATGGTCAAGTGATACGGATATTTATCATTTCAATCCGTAATTTAAAATATAAATACGGTTATATATCATTTATAACCGCAATCCCGAATGAAATAAAAATCCATAACAACTTGCAGTTTATAACAATATAAAATACAACATCCATTCATCCAATATCAATCATCAAACATTTATCACAATCATCATCCAATTCAATCAATAACATCAATATAGAACAAATAACAGGTATTTACTGGCAGTTTATATTCAATAATAAATTAAATAACTATTTTATCCAAATAAATTCAAATTAACTGAGATGTTGATTCAAAATATGCCAAATAGTCATAAATAAATTTCTAATCACATCATAAATCAATTTAACAAACATAAGAAATTCTAGAAGTTGTGAGTAGGTTAAAACACTCACCTTTTTGAATTTAAATCCAATTTAAATCCAAAATTTGAACATGTTCAGAATCCATCCAAACCAGCGTTAAAAAGTCTGGAATCTCAATATGATCCCATCAGAGAAAACTGCGTGCAAATCTGAATTCGTATGAGAAAGTTATATGGATTAGAACATTAACGATTCGAATTATAAAAAAAGAATAATTGAAACATATCACCTGCCTTGTCATCCTACTCTCATTCCCATGCGCTACAGTAACTAGGTATTCATTGTTCGAATACAGGAAGCGCCATCACCCAAGAATCATGCTCGACCAATTACCGCGGCCACCTTACGAGTTTCACGATGATCAGGCAACGCCTTCGCCTCCAGCAGTCCACGGTGCGCCTTCTGGTGATCTCGGGACCCATCACGGTGCCCTCGAATGACCCATCACCGCTAACCCTAAACGCCAATTTCTGGCGATCACGATAGCCGTTCCGACCAACCGACCCTACCGATGCACACAACTCGACCCCCTTCACCAGCCCGTACTCCCCAATCGACCTAAAGTTGAAAATCCATCGTTGATCGGGCATGTGGCCTATGAAAGGTCGGGAATTCTTTGATGATTACTGATCAAACAATGAACCAAAACAAAAAATGAATTTCAAATCTGTGATGCATCCGTTGAGAGCTTCAGATCGATATATAATTCGATATTATTTGCGGAGTTTGAATTTTTGACTTTGAATTTTTATTCGAAATTGCAATTGGAATTTTGGTTTTGTCTGCCATTGGAATGAGGAGGAGCAACTGGAATTGTATGTACAGAAAAACGAACATAAGAAATAGGCTAGGATTTTTAACGAGGTATATATAGGCAAAGCTAAAATTAGAATGGACCGGATTGATTTGGATTGGAAGTTGAACGACAAATGGCCCGAAGAGCCGTTCTGACTCGGAATGAAAATAAGTCAACCCATATATCAAAATAGATGTTTTAAAGTATTTTAAAATCAATGGAATAGGTTTCAAGTCCAAATTCCATCGTATGAAGAAGTTATGCTAGAATCAAGCTATTTGAAATTGATTTCAATTTAATTGATTTCTAGGTGTTTCAAGCCTGTACGATCAAACGACAAGTCCGATCGCTACGAAAGTGGAAATCCTATAATAATTCACCGTTATGGATCCGATGAAACTGGTTTCATAAAAATCCGAGTCAGTGGCCAAAATGGCTATTTTCCAGTTAATTAATAAATTATTTTTAAGTTAATTAAATCAAATTTTCAATTACAATTCTAAAGTTGGCAATCTTTATCATTATTGGTTTATAAGGCCACCGCAATAATTTAAACAACTTATATATCAATTTAAAGTTAATAAATTTACCAATTACAGTATTAAGTTTCAATTTCATTAAATTCACTAACTATCAATAGAAATACCGATAAATCCATTCATGTGATTTCTAAATCTTGTTATTGAATCAATTATCACCCTATAGGTATAATCATCATTGGTTTATGTTTATGGCATTAATATTTACCAATTCATTCTAATTCCAATTTGTAAAGTAATAAATTTCATTTACAATAAATTCATTTATTAAAATTTGAATTCCAATTAATTATAATTAATTCCAAATAATTTGATTTGATTCAATTCCAATCTTTATATTAAGTCCATTATTATTCTATAAACCTAGTTACTATTGTTTACCTTTCATTTACTTAACATTTAAATGAAATTGATTTCCAATTAATTTCAGTGGAAAATTAATTAGGTAATTTATAATAATTGTTATCATAACCTTTAATTTACACTTAAGTTTGTTTTATATTCAACTAATTGTCATAATTACTTATATAATACAGAATTCATCCAATTACCATTACTTATACTAATTCACTTATTTATACAATACTTTCCTCTATTTACTATTTTCAATTTTATAACCAAGTGCAACAATTTACGCTATTTCATTATTTGAATTTCGCTTCAATTGTCAATAATTAGTTTTAATAACCATTGCTGCATTTCATTTTTAACATTCACTTCATTATAAATTATAAAGTTTTTATTTCTTTCTAAATTTAATTACAAAAAATTAAATTAACCAATTTTTATCGAAATTTACAGGTCGTTACGCTCTCCCCCCACTCAAAACTTTTCATCCCCGAAAAGGAAAAAGAAGGGAAGAGAAAGAATTGAGTAAACAATACATCTTATTCAAAAATATTAATTTTATAAACAAATAAATTTACAAAAGTTAATAATTCACATAAAATATATCAATTTATAACTATTAAATCTTTTTATACTCAAATTAATAAAGTTTGGAAACATTTTTCAAAATTTTTCTAAGTCCAAAATTTACGGAAAATTTCGGTAGAGTCTCCTTTGTACGGGGAGGCTCGGAAGAAAATATAATATCAAGTATAACAATATATATCACAATATCACAAAATAATATATCCCAACAACGGGTAAAACAATATAATAACGTTATAAAACCGTAATCCGAGAACATACCTATTTTTCGGGCAATTAACGCTTATTTTATGAAACCAAACGCAGTAGCAATTGCTTCCATAACCTGTATTTCACTTATATAATCCCAAAAAGGTTAACAATTATAAAAAATGAAATATTTAAAGTTGTTTCAATCACTAACAATAAATCAATAATAATCACTTGCAATCAGAACATAAAACCATTATATGAAGCCAATAAAATCAACCATCCATATATCCATAGCAAACAAACCAATAGTTGTTCGGGTTTAAAACTTTAAATTGTACAGAATGGAAAATAAACTACTAAGTGCACCATTTACTCAACAGTCTTAGATGAAACTAAATAGATTATTCATAAATCCATTCAATTTTAAAGTATTCTTGCCCAAACAACCATAAACCAAACAAACAACAATTTCAAACAATAGATCAAGTTCATTCTTATAAATTTCATTTCATACATTTGTTGTTTGATTTTCTTTTGATCCATATAATAATTTATCCTTTCAATTTACATTTATTTCTTGCAAATTTTCATTTCCATCAATTGATTCAGTGTTTATTTCACTTATTTGCACTTATACTTACATAAATTCAATTTTTATTTATATTCATATCATATAAATTTTCCTTTTTTTTGCATTACATTATTCATTACTTAATCTCATTTATTTATGTTCATTTATTAATTGTATTCATGTTCAAATTCAAATTTCTTAGCATATCAATTTATTAACTTAAGTTTATAATTATGTACTCTCAATATTTACCTTTCTATCTCATTTATTATAGTAACATTTCAATTATAACTTAGGTTTATAAAAACTACAACATCAAATTATTATTTATTAAAGAATTTCATTGAATACCTTCATTACTTCAAGTTTTACTTGTATAAGGTTCCATTACATTTTCTTATTAAACATTTCAACTTTTAATATTTGATAACTTATATATACGCTTTTAAGGATGTAATTGGAAGTTACACAAGTTTATCTTATTTCTTTTAATTGACTTAATGTTCAATAATCATATCTTTTGTTTTATAGGTTACTACTTTCAACTTTCTTGAAATTACATTTATAACCTAGCATTAATCTCTTATTTCCTTTAGAGGTTTCAATTTTTAGTTGAATTTCATTTCACTACACTAATTGAAACTATTAATTAACGGAAACTTAAGAATTAAATACCGGGTTTATTTTTTCAAAAATCATTTTAAAATAATAGATAAATGTATATACTTGCAACCTATATATCCAATTAGATTTAAAACAATCTAAAATTTACATTTGTTTATCAAAATAAATATGCAGTAAAACTACTAAAGTGGCCATCCCACTTCGAACCTCGAAAATGAATGTCGACGATGCGTGCACTCATCACCGAAATTATTTTCCAGCGACAGAGAGGGGAGTACAGAACTTATTTTTTTCAAAGTTTCTTTAAAACAATTCTTTCAAATCATATTGAAACATTTATATCAGAAAATACTTCTAAATAACATTATATTATATTCCAAAATCATTCGAAAGAAATTTTCAAAACCCCGGGACTTAGGTTCTAAGTTTCCAATCTTCATTTATTTTATTTTAGGTCTTATTTCAAACCAATATTTATAAATTTCACTACCTAACAACCAATATATTAAAACCAAATATATCCCTTATAAAATATATGATTTTATACATTAAAATATATAATAGGCAAAATTATTTCATTTACCTATATTTCAAAACAAATATTGTGTCGGTCTGTCCTATTAAGTGTTTAGAAATCCCTATTGATGTCATAGCGTCCTATGCACCAACCAGAATTTATAAATACAAAACGGAACAAATGAACACAATATTAAAACCTTTTTATAACACTAACAAATACGCTCCCTCATATATATACGCTCAGCGACTCATTATAGGGTATTACTACCCTATTAATACTGTGTCAGACCCCACAAAGCTAAGGTTTATCGCTAAGCCAAAGCTCTAATACCAAATCTAACACTCGCCTTTTTGTACGTTTCAAATCGACGATAAACCACGCACGTCATACTCTAACTATACAAAAGAGCAGATTGTTATTGGGGTAAATAAGAAAAACAGAGAAAGAAATAAAACAAAATAGAATCTCACAGCGGAATGACAAAATATAATAATCAAATAACAGTTCATGAAGCTGTTTTACAAAACATTTGATTATACTTATACAATATAGATTAGAGTTACACATACCAGAGAGTAATAAATAATGCAGCGGAATATATGATATAGTGGAACAATATAGTAAATAATAGCAATAATAAAATCTTCATTTTTGTCCTCCAGAAATAAGGTCTTCAAACCCTGAAATGCTCAGACTGACCCGAGCGAATTGAAAAGACAAAACACTCGAGTTAGAACTAAAAGATCTTATGTAAGTTAAATCAACAGTAAATAATATGAGTGGAATGGCGTCAGAGACGTTTACGGGATTTGACATCTCCTATCCAGTGTCTAACATGAGTGTAGTAACTTAAGAGATGCTCGGGATTCGCATCTCCTAAGGATCCATTAAACTATTTACTATGTAGTAATATTTCGCTATTATAATAATGTCTATAGTAAAATAAACTAACTTTTAAATAGCGTTAAGGAGTTACCCAATCTCCCCCTTAAAAAAATAATAGTCCCAATAGTCCATCCAGTATCAGTGCATCTCCGGATCGGGAGACTACCCTAAATACTCCACAGGCTACGGGAGAAAACTAAACTCATACAAGGCTCGCCAGGGTAGGTGACACGGCACAACTAGGTAATGCCAGGGTAGATATGCCAATTACGCTTCCGGACCGGTGGTAACGCGTAGCAGCTACTACCGCCCACCTCAAGCCACACCCCCAAAATCAAAGGGCCCAAATCAATTACAAAGTAATAGAATGGTATCGAATGAGTGTGTCCGATAAAAGGTGCTACCTTCTTAGTCCGTCGATCGCTCCTATTTTAGCCACCTTATGCCAACTCACGGGAGTCGGGTCCACGTATATACCTCAATAGAACATCGCCACCATCCTACTTCATTCTGGAATCTCCACCGCGTACACGGTTGTTAAAGTAGTTTTCGAAGTTGGCAGAGAGTATGGCAACTTTCGATCCCAGTCTCTTCAACAACCAAACGTTATTATAACACCGCGGTCATTTTAAAATAATTTATACTTCTAAACCAGAATATAATATCCATTTCAAAACCATATAAATACGATATTATTTCTATTTCAAAAACCAAACCAATATGATATCATTTTATTAAAACCCAAATCAATATAATATCACTTTTATTTCAAGTATATCCTTTCAAAAATCATAGCACATTCAAGTATATACTTACCCATATTATACTTTACTAAAATCAAACTCTGTTATTAAATTTATTTTTATTAAACAAATTTATACATAGCTCAAATTCAAGAATTTAACTATATGTAAAAATAATATTTATATAATATCAAAAATCAATATTTATTAAACCGTATTTTTCTTTCCAAAACCATAGAAATCATTTTCAAAATATTTGTATATATAGACCGACGGTGTCTGTATATAATTTTCTATCCCATGGTCAAGTGATACAGATATTTATCATTTCAATCCGTAATTTAAAATGTAAATACGGTTATATATCATTTCAAACCGCAATCCCGAATGAAATAAAAATCCATAACAACTTGCATTTTATAACAATATAAAATACAACATCGATTCATTCAATATCAATCATAAACATTTATCACAATCACCATCCAAATCATCAATAACATCAGTATAGAACATATAACAAATAACAGGTATTTACTGGCAGTTTATATTTAATAATAAATTAAATAACTATTTTATCCAAATAAATTCAAATTAACTGAGATGATGATTCAAAATATGCCATAGTCATAAATAAATTTCTAATCTCATCATAAATCAATTTAACAAACATAAGAAATTTTAGAATTTGTTAGTGGGTTAAAACACTCACCTTTTTGAATTTAAATTGAATTTAAATCCAATTCAAACCCAAAATTTGAACAATTTCAGAATCCATCGAAACCAGCGTCAAAAAGTCTGAAATCTCAATACGATCCCATCAGAGAAAACTGTGTGCGAATCTGAATTCGTATGAGAAAGTTATATGGATTAGAACATTAACGATTTGAATTATAAAAAAAGAATAATTGAAACACGTCACCTGCCTCGTCATCCTGCTCACATTCCCACGCGCTACAGTAACTAGGTATTCATTGTTCGAATACAGGAAGCGCCATCACCCAGGAATCATGCTCGACCAATTACCGCGGCGACCTCGCGAGTTTCACGATGATCAGGCGACACCTTCGCCTCCACCAGTCCACGGTACGCCTTCTGGTGATCTCGCGACCCATCGCGGTGCCCTCGAACGACCCACCACCACTAACCCTAAACGCCAATTTTGGCGATCATGATGGCCATTCCATCCAACCGACCCTACCGATGCACACAACTCAACCCCTTCCACCAGCCCGTACTCCCCGATCGACCTAAAGTTGAATATCCACCGTTGATCGAGCATGTGGCCTATGAAAGCCCGAGAATTCTTTGATGATTACTGATCAAACAATGAACCAAAACAAAAAATGAATTTCAAATCCGAGATGCATCCGTCGAGAGCTTCAGATCGATATATAATTCGATATTATTTGTGGAGTTTCAATTTTTGAATTTTTATTTGAAATTGCAATTGGAATTTTGGTTTTGTCTGCCATTGGAATGAGGAGAAGCAACTGGAATTGTACGTATGGAAAAATGAACATAAGAAATAGGCTAGGATTTTTAACAATGTATATATAGACAAAGATGAAATTAGAATGGATAGATTGATTTGGATTGGAAGTTGAACGACAAATGGCCCGAAGAGCCCGTTGTGACTCCGGAACGAAAATAAGTCAACCCATATATCAAAATAGATGTTTTAAAATATTTTAAAATTAATGGAACAGGCTTCAAGTCCAAATTCCATCGTATGAAGAAGTTATGCTAGAATCAAAATATTTCAAATTGATTTCAATTGATTTTAATTTAATTGATATCTAGGCGTTTCAAGCCCGTACGATCAAACGAAAAGTCCGATCACTACGAAACTTGAAATCCTACAATAATTCACTGTTACGGATCCGATAAAACTGGTTTCATCGAAATCCGATTCAACGGCCAAGATGGCTATTTTCCAGTTAATTAATAATTTATATTTAAGTTAATTAAATCAAATTTTCAATTATAATTCTAAAGTTGGCAATCTTTATGATTTTTGGTTTATAAGGCCACTGCAATAATTTAAGCAACTTATATATCAATTTAAAGTTAATAAATTTACCAATTACAGTATTAAGTTTCAATTTCATTAAATTCATTAACTATCAATTGAAATGCCGATAAATCCATTCATGTGATTTGTAAATCTTATTATTGAATCAATTATCACCCTATAGGTATAATCATCATTGGTTTATGTTTATTGTGTTAATATTTCCAAATTCATTCTAATTCCAATTAGCAAAGTAATAAATTTCATTTACAATAAATTAATTTATTAAAATTTGAATTCTAATTAATTATAATTAATTCCAAATAATTTGATTTGATTCAATTCCAATCTTTATATTGAGTCCATTATTATTCTATAAACCTAGTTACTATTGATTACCTTTCATTTACTTAACATTTAAATGAAATTGATTTCCAATTAATTTCAGTGACAAATTAAATAGGTAATTTATAATAATTGTTATCATAACCTTTAATTTACACTTAAGTTTGTTTTATATTCAACTAATTATCATAATTACTTACATAATACAGAATTCATCCAATTACCATTACTTATACTAATTCATTTATTTATACAATACTTTCCTCTATTTACTATTTTCAATTTTATAACCAAGTGCAACAATTTACACTATTTCATTATTGGAATTTCACTTCAAATGTCACTAATTAGTTTTAATTACCATTGTTGCATTTCATTTTTAACATTCACTTCATTATAAATTATAAAGTTTTTATTTCTTTCTAAATTTAATTACAAAAATCTTATTAAATTAACCATTTTTATCGAAATTTACGGGTCGTTAAACTTTTGGTGTGTAACCATAATTTTAGTCTACCTATGACCAAGACCTACATATTGGAATTTTAGACAACAATTAGCTGGGGCGAATAGCTAATGTATAGGGCGCGACTCTATACCAGTCCCATCTGTTATTCTAATATCTGAGTCATTCTTACTTAGGGATCCCCTCTCATTATTTTCCTTGAAAACCTTTTCAAAATATTTTAAAACTTTTAAATCAAACTAACACAAAGGAAATATATAATGTTTATGCTTTACCCAAAATCACATTGCCAAGTAATATATGTGTGTATGTGTGTGTTACTTAAACCTTTGTTGATGAAAATATTTAAACATTTGAAAGTACCCCTTTCTAAAACTTTGCTAGTATCTATTTCGAAACCAAGCAAAACCCTTCAATTATCTAGGCCAAGAGGTTAAAACCTTAGCTTTTGACACCATACTTCAAACCTTTCATAACCACTGAAATCTTTCCCTTCGAAAGCAATAAAACTTTAGACATCCTACGTTTAAAACCTTGCCTTAGAAAACCTTTGAAAAACCATCCATTTCAAACCTTTCGAAACCATTCTGAAATAGGACACTTCGACCTTGTCGGAAGCTACCTTTCAAGCCCTTCGAAAGCTGCCTTTTGATTCCTTCGAAAGCTTGGCTTTCGACCCGTTTGAAACCATTCAGAAAATAAAACCGTTCGAAAGAATTCAACCCTTAAAACATAAACCTTTCGAAAGCTCTTTGGGTACAATTTTAAACATGTGGAAAATCTTCTTTGAAAACCTTTTGACTTCATCGGAAGCTTAGCCTTCAACCCCTTCGAAAGCTGTGCTTCGAAAACTTGGGTTATACTTCAATCGAAAAAACAAGGTCAAAACATCTAAGTCGAAAGCTTACTTTCAAATGCATGGAGAAGCGGCTGATTCAAAAAAATCAAGTGTACCTTTCGACCTTGTAGAAAGCAATGACTTCGAAAGTTAGAAAGGCGGCAGAAACCTTTCGACCTTGTCGAAAGGTTTAAACCTTTGTTTTAAATGTTTGACTTGTCGAAAGCAACCAAGTCGAAAGCTTCTTTTCAAAAGCGAAGTAGGCGTTCTTTGGCTTATACAACAAACATACTCCCACCTCTTCGACAAATAAGGCTTCAACAAAGTACCCTTCAGCCTTGTTCAATTTGTTACCTACCAAATTACTTGATACCATACACATTGATTTTTAACCTTGTCGAAAGCAATAATTCCTTTTGACCTTGTCGAAAGGTCTTGGTCGGAAGGTTTGATGCCGTAAATCGCTGACACAACCTTCATCGGTGAAATTTTAATACAAACATAGTCTCCAACAGAGAATTCCAAGTCCTTCATTTCTCTATCAGCATAACATGTTTGCCTAGACCGAGCTTCTTTCATCCTGGCTCGGATCAACTCCATCTTCTCTACGGCTTCTTTAACTAAATCCAGACCAAGAACCAATCTATCCCCGGTCTCTAACCAACATACGAGAGATTTGCATGGCGTTTCATATAAAGCTTCAAATGGTGCCATCCCAATACTAGTTTGATAATTATTGTTATAGGAGAACCCGACTAAATGGAGATGGTCTTCCTATAATCCTTGAAAATCCAATACACAAGCTCTCAACAAATCCTCTAAGACTTTGTTAACTCTTTCCGTTTGCCCATTAGTCTGTGGATGGTAAGCGGTACTCATGTTGAGCTTGGTTCCTAAGGCTTCTTGTAAACACTTCCAGAACACACTAGTAAACAAAGAATATCCGTCACTGATGATACTGCTAGGAATCTGTGCAGTCTAACCACATTCTGTATAAACAACTTTGCTAAAATAGGTGTCGTCCTAGTTGACTTTACTAGAATAAAATGGACACTCTTAGTCAGTTTATCTACTATGACCAATATGCTTTCATTTCCTCTACTAGATCTTGGTAACCTATCAATAAAATCCATAGAGATAGAATCCCACTTCCACATCGAAACTTCTAACGGTTGAAGCAATCCGCTTGACTTCTGGTGTTCAGCCTCTACCTGTTGGCAATTCAAGCACTGCTTAACACACAAACCAATGTCCCATTTTATACCTTCCCAGAATAAACTTCTCTTCATATCATGATACATCTTCGTTCCTCCTGGATGGATAGTTCACTTCGAACGATGGCATTCTTCCAGAACTTCCTTTCTCATGTATCCTACATTCGAAACACATAGCCATCCTTTCTTTTTCAACCATCCCTTCTGGTCAAGACTGAAATCTTTCAAGTCATCACTCTATGTTCCTTCCTTTAACTTTCTGATCCGCTCGCCAAAACTAGATCCTCCTCTTGTTTAGAAGCTATTTTCTCAATCATTATCGGTCGAACTTCTAAACAAGACAATACAGCACTTCTTGCACTAGAACCTGCCTCGGATCTAAACTGCACTCTACAAGCTGATGATGTTTCCAAATCTTTCCATCCAGCAATCATAGCCAATACTACACTCTGATGTTTCCTGCTAATTGCATCTGCAACCTTATTTCCTTTTCCATGTGTGTACTAAATTCCAAAATCATAAGCTGCAATAAACCCTAACCATCTTTGCTGTCTCATGTTCAGCTCCTTCTGAGAGAACAAATACTTCAATGACTTATGATATGTATAAAGCTCAAATCGCTCTCCCAAAAGACAATTCTTCCACAACTTCAAAGCAAATATAACGGCAGCTAATTCCAAATCATGCGTTGGATACCTAACTTCATGTGGTCTGACCTGTTTAGAAGCGTAAGCAATCACTTTACCTCTTTGCATCAACACAGCTCCCAATCCAGTTCCACACACATCCGTATAAACAACCAAATCCTGATTCCCCTCCGAAACCACCAATATCGGTGCATGGTTCAATATGTGTTTCAAGCTCTGGAATGCTTCTTCACACTTATCGGTCCATACAAACTTCACATCTTTTCGTGTAAGCATCGTCATCGGTGTAGCTATCCACGAAAAATCCTTTATAAACCTTCGATAATATCCAGCCAATCCAAGAAAGATCTATATCTCGGTCACCGTTCAGGTCTCCTCCCATTATTCGCCGCCTCAACCTTAATCGGATCTATAGACAACCCTTTATCTAAGACTACATGTTAGTCCGTGAGATGATGGTTTTGATGACAACAACCTTAGAATAGATTATAAAATATAAATACTAACATTATAAGTTTAGATATATATGTATATGCAGGATTTAACTATGCAGGTACTAAGAATGAAGACTGTACAGTATAGAGATTCAAGATATCAAGATAAAATATCAAGATAGAAGACTCATTAGTATCGAGACTATCAAGAGTTCAAGATTTCAAGGATAAGTACTTTTTATTATTATTAGGATTTTTTTGCTAAAACTCGTAGAAAAGCACTGGCATCTAAAAATCCAATTTATTCGTGGAATGGAATCCACTTCGAGCCCGTTAAAGGGATGGAACCTTAAGTAGGATGGAACCAACGAAAAATCTAGTGGAACATTGTTTTGTATCCGCTAACTTTAATTCAAATTGATTTTTCAAAATTATATCCTGTTTTCAAAATGTTTTCAAAACTTTCCTTTTAAAAGATTCAAAACCCTCGATCCTGATTTTAAGTAATTTTAGCTTCAAAAACATCTTTATTTTCAAAGTCAAATTACTCCTGATTTTAAACTATCTTTTTAAATAATATATTTAACTTTTAAATATTTATACTTAGATTTAAACATAAAATTATAGTTAATATATATATATATATATATATATATTATTCTTTATATTTACTTATGAATTTTAACTATAGTCGAGTATATTTATAAAGTTTAAAATAGTTTTTATATAAGATAAAGGTTATTTTCAGAGAAAATCAAAAACACCAAAAAATCCTTTGGGATGTCGACATGCCTAGCAAGACCATGTCGACATGGTGACAGTTTTATTCAAAATTTCAAATTTCAAAAGAAGTGTCTATTCGCCATAACTCTTCATGAATCGTCGTGGCTGTTGTTCTTCTATAAATAGGGGTCAGTTTCAACGAATTTTCAATCATAATTTTCTGGTTTTCACTCCTCTTCTTCTTCATCATTTCTTAATACATATTCTTATCATTACTCTGCCGAAATCAACATTGAATCATACTCGATTACTTCTAGTTTGATTCTCTATCACTATCTCTACAAGATTCTCAGTGCTATTCAGAGTTATAGACTTCTTTGTAATCTATTAAGTGAGAAAAGGTGTGATTATAGCCTTGGAAATCAATCAAAAGGGAAAAGGTGTGATTGTAGCCTTGGTAAATCAATTGGGTAAACTTGTGGCCCGGAAATCAAGTATCTCTACCCAGAGGATCAAAATTCTGGAGGGTGTACCTCGTAGCCTTGAAATCGAGGGTGTAATTGTACAATTGCTTTTGAAAGGAAATCCGTACTTGTGTTGCGAGACTGGATGTAGGGTAACTCCGAACCAATATAAAATCTGGTGTGTTCTTTCCTCCAATGCTTTTATTTTATTTCTGCATCTGTGATTGTTTCCGTGATCATATCTGTGTCTGTATATTGCATACTTTTGTGTCTAAATTAACATAAATTAAAAAGATTTAGTAATTCTTTATTAACACTATTCACCCCCCTCTAGTGTTAATCTTAGCCTTAAGATCCGTAATCCACATTTCTCACAATCGGTATCGGAGCAAGGTTTTCAAAGTTTCATAGTCTGATTTTTGAAAAGTTTTCAAAATGGCTACCAACACTAATACTGTTATTAACACTAGTATCCCTGTCACTAGTTCATTTGTAGAGGGTCAGTCTACTGTCAGACCACCACTTTTTAATGGCAGTAACTATGCATATTGGGCATGTAGGATGAAAATATATTTACAATCTATAGGATTAGACACTTGGAATATCACACAAACTGAATATTCTGAACCCACAATTGATTTTGCACAGTGGACTGCTGAGCAAAAGACTGTTGCACAAAATAATTCTAAGGCAATGAATATTCTGTTTTGTTCACTAGATAGAAATGAATTCAATAGAGTGTTAGTTTGTAAGTCTGCATATGAAATCTGGAAAACTTTGCAAGTTACTCACAAAGGAACAAGCAAAGTTAAACAGACCAAAATTTCCATGCTCACAAATCAGTTTCAATTATTTAAAATGAATGCTAATGAGTCTATTTCAGATATGTATAGTAGATTTCAGGATATTGTGCATTCTCTAATATCTTTGGGAAAGGAATTTTCTGAAGAAGAAGGGGATGAAATGGAAATTGAAGAAGAAGAAGAAGGTGAAACGTCTTTGGAAAGCATTGAATATCCTTCCAATCCATCCAACAAAACCCTTCTCAAAAACCAAAAGATAATTATGGAGAATCAACGGATTCTAAAACGATCCGTTATTAAAAAGTTGGACAACGGTTCTTCGAAGATGAACAAGTTATTTTCCAAAGTTAGCAAGAAACTTGGACTATCTTCATCATCTTCATCCTCTAACTAGTTTTATCTTTTCGTATCTTGTTGTATTTGTTTTAGTTTGCTTTATTTCGAATGTTCATGTAGTTTGTTGTGTGCTTAATCATTGTATTATCGTAGTATGCAATGAAATGAAATTTCCTTTCTGTTATCTAGCTTATCTTATCTCTAGAATAAATGTTAGTATATTATATATATATATATATATATATATATATATAGACAATTATTCATAAAATCAAATTAGTCATAGCATTTTACTAACCCATGTCGACAACCCCTATGTGACCATGTCGACATATACTGGTCAGAAATGGCAATTTATTTTGAATTTGAAATTTGAATAACTACCACATGTCTATTCAATTCAAATGAATTTCTACACCTACATATACCTGTTTCTTCCAGAATTGTTCACTGAAATTTATTTCTTATCATCTATATCCTCCATTTCTTTCACAAATTCAACTATGGCTAATCCTATTCACAATTTATCCGAAAATCTTGAGGAAACACTTAATTCGTTCAAGAATATTCTCGCATTTATTCTACGAAACCAGTGTCATTTATAATTAAGTCAAATGCAGATGATAAAGGAACAAGAAAGGCACTTCGATGCGATACGATGGATGATCTCCTCTCTGCACAAGGATGATAACGAAGCACATCCTTCTGTCTCTCTCACCAATGACAGTGACAATTGGGATGCTATTAAGGCAGACCCAATCCTTGGAGAAGAAGGATTGATGGAAGCTCCATGTGATGTTTGATTTTTTATTTATTTTATTTACTTTGTTTTATTTGTTTGAATTGATTTGGTTTGAATTGATACTTTGTGTGGATTTATTTCTTATTGACTTGAAGATTGGTGTGTAATATATATATATATATATATATATATATATATACACATTGAAATGTACATAATCTTTAAATTAGTTATCGTGCTTAGAAGTATAATTATTTCCTACTCTATATATTCTGTTGTATAGTTTATCAATGCAGGTACTGAAGTCCAAGAATGAGGGGGAGTAAGTTTTTGTTGATGACAAAGGAGGAGAAATATAAAATAAGGTAGTTAGGTATAGATTAAGGGGGAGTTGTTAGTTTTAGGGGGAGTTATTAGAATAGAAATAATATTTTATAAACAAAGGTTGTCATCATCAAAAAGGGGAAGATTGTTAGTCCGTAAGATGATGGTTTTGATGATAACCACCTTAGAATAGATTATAAAATATAAATACTAACATTATAAGTTTAGATATATATGTATATGCAGGATTTAACCATGCATGTACTAAGAATGAAGACTGTACAGTATAGAGATTCAAGATATCAAGATAAAATATCAAGATAGAAGACTCATGAGTATCGAGACAATCAAGAGTTCAAGATTTCAAGGATAAGTATTTATTATTATTATTAGGAATTTTTATTAAAACTCATAAAAAAGCACTGGCATCTTAAAATCCAATTTATTCGTTGAATGGAATCCACTTCGAGCCCGTTAAAGGGACGGAACCCTAAGTAGGATGGAACCTACGAAAAATCTAGTGGAACATTGTTTTGTATCCGCTAAATTTTATTCAAAATGATTTTTCAAAATTATATCATGTTTTCAAAATGTTTTCAAAACTTTCCTTTTAAAAGATTCAAACCCTCGATCCTGATTTTAAATAATTTTAGCCTCAAAAACATCTTTATTTTCAAAGTCAAATTACTCCTGATTTTAAACTATCTTTTTAAATAATATATTTAACTTTTAAATATTTATACTTAGATTTAAATATAAAATTATAGTTAAAATCTATATATATATTATTCTTTATATTTACTTATGAATTTTAACTATAGTCAAGTATATTTATAAAGTTTAAAATAGTTTTTATATAAGATAAAGGTTATTTTCAGAGAAAATCAAAAACACCAAAAAATCCTTTGGGATGTCAACATGCCTAGCAAGACCATGTCGACATGGTGACAGTTTTATTCAAAATTTCAAATTTCAAAAGAAGTGTCTATTCGCCATAACTCTTCATGAATCGTCGTGGTTGTTGTTCTTCTATAAATAGGGGTCAGTTTCAACGAATTTTCAATCATAATTTTCTGGTTTTCACTCCTCTTCTTCTTCATCATTTCTTAATACATATTCTTATCATTACTCTGCCGAAATCAACATTGAATCATACTCGATTACTTCTAGTTTGATTCTCTATCACTATCTCTACAAGATTCTCGGTGCTATTCAGAGTTATAGACTTCTTTGTAATCTATTAAGTGAGAAATGGTGTGATTGTAGCCTTGGAAATCAATTGTTAACCCCGTTTGATCAACGAGTTAAGACCTGAGATGACTCACGACTGAAAGTAGCAGAGCGACTTAAGGAGTGGTCCGACTCAATAAGTAACCGACTTAACAAGTTAACGACTCAGGGGAGTTACACGACTTAACGAGTCAGGGATTGGTCGACCTAAAGGAGTCAACAGCTTACGGAAGTGAACGACTTACGACATATAGGAGTCTACGACTTAACGGTTTAAGAAGGAAGGGATGGATCACGACTTAAGGCCTTCACGACTTAAGGTTCTTACCGACTCAATGGGTCTACGACTCAAGGTAATTCACGACTTAAAGGTAGAAGCGACTCAACAAGCTGGCGAGTTAGAATTCAAGGCGGCTTAAGAGAAGCGGAACGACTCAAGAGATTAACGGTTTATGAGACAGGCCGACTCAACGAGTTACCGACTCAACAAATTGAGGAGTTGCGCGAGTCGCAGAATCGTGCAACCTACGACCTACCTTGAGTCGTCAGCGACTCAAGGAAGCGACTCACGACTCACGACTCAGCATGACTCACCTACGACCTAAAACCACTGAGTCGTAGCCCGCAGTCACAATGCTTATGTCAAAGAGAGTTGACTCGTGAGCGACTCATGACTTGTAATTCTGAAGAAGTGAACCATTGAGGAACCAAGGGCTTAGTCAGATAAGTCGGCCATGACTTCTTAACTCGTGAACGAGTTAGGACTTGCGCTATATCCAGAAGACCGAAGGCGCTCTGACACCAAGCATGAACTCTACCAGCTGAGTCTCCCATGACCCAACTTAACTCGGCCATGGGTTACCATGAGTCGAACACGACTTACGATCCAAAGGGAAGATTTTTCTATAAATACTGACCTACCTCAAACATGAAGGGGACTTTTGGGGGCCGATCATTTCAAGCGCCGATACTCTGCTGAATTCTCGACTCACTCAACACTTCAAGTACTCCAGACACCAAGGACATTACTACAATCTCCAAGAGAAAATCTACATCATCCAACATGAATTCGGAAGATTATTCTCCATCAAAGTTTGATCTACTAGTCAAAAGTGTGTTGTAATTGAAGATTGTTGTAAAGTCGTAACCAAATTCAGTAATAAAGAGATTTAAAGTGGACGTAGGCTTATCCTAAGCCGAACCACTATAAAAACTGTTGTCTTTTCTGCTTTTTTCTGTGATTTCTCTACTTGTTTGTAGTTCCTGTGTACACGGGTGGTGCTTTCATTCAACTTCAACTTACACCGGGGTGTTAGCGTCTGATTTTCACGTTAACATTTTTGGCGCTTTCACTGAGAACCCAACTCAGGAAACTTCTACTATTGCTCCGCAAAGGATTGTTGAAAGGATTTCTTTTAAAACCAGAAGTTTGTTGGAAATAATGGTTCCGGGGAGAAAACGAAATTCTGTAAGATCCGATAATGTTCAAGAGAATACTGCTACCTCTCCTCCTTCAAGTCAAGCAGCTCCAACTGTTGGAGTTACTCGAGCAGAGTTGGATGCCGTAGTTTTGGGGCTGAATCAACAATTGAATGCTCAGAATGCACAGTTGGAGGCCCAGAATGCCCAGAATGCCCTGATCTTGAGTAAGCTGAATGATCTGCTTGGGGCAAACCGTCAACCGAGTAATAATGATGGGAACCCTACTGTGGGAGTTCAGGATGTTGAAGGGAACATTTCTCAAAGAGCCGCAGACCCTGTAGAAAGGACTCCTCTTCAAGCTGGAGGGTCAGGGCCGCAGCCGACCCTCCGTGAACGATTGTCAAGGCAGAATTCAGAGAGAGTGGCTGATGTGTGTCCTCCAGAGCCTCTAAATGATGAAGAGTATTTTTCGGGTATGGTTCGTCAAATCATGAAGGAAAGTATGCGAAAAGATGAAGAGGAGAAAGAGTGGGGATTTGCTCCAAGCAAAACTCCATTTACTGAAAGGATTTTGAAGGTAGAGTTCCCAAGGAAATTCGTTCCCCCTACTATTCCGGCTTACAAGGGGACGAGTGATCCTAACGAGTTTCTGTACAAATAAGACTGGCACATGACTGGTGCCAGGGCGTCTGATGAAATTAAATGCCGATACTTCCCGGTTTATCTAGAAGGTGTAGCTCTATTATGGTTTACAAAGCTACCGGTCAGATCCATCGATCAATTCTCCGATTTGACCAGGAAATTCAAGGAGCAATTTCGATTGTATGCTTCTAAAGCAAAGGACATAATGTCGCTGTCAAGTCTAGAGCAAAATCCGGGAGAATCTATCAGGTCGTTCTTGAATCGCTTTAACATAGCATTGGCTGAGGTGGATAATGCTGAGCCACGCATGGTCTTGACGTACTTGATGAGGGCAATTGACAAGTCAAGCGAATTTGGAATATGGTTGAAAATGAAAGAACCAAACTCACTTGACAAATTCTACAAGAAAGCGGATGAATTCATGCGCTTGCAGAGCCTCCAAGCACCGGCTAAGGTGGTATCAGGGCAAGCCGGGAACAATGGTGCTGCTACGAACAAAAAAGAGCCAAACACTCAGAAAAGGGGAAACGGTGGTGGAAAGAAATAGGGAGACGCTAAGAAAGGTCGTTCTTTCAATTTCACACCCGTGACCGATACCCCTGAAAACATCTACTTTGCAACTAAAGATGATGTCAAGTATCCGGCACCACCTAAAATGAGAATTGCGGTTAAAATGGAAAAAAGTGGAAGGTACTGTCGGTTCCACAACCAGCCCGGCCATGACACCAACGAATGCCGCCAATTGAAATAGGTAATTGAACAACTCTTGAAGGAAAACAAACTCCAGCAGTATGTGAAAAGGAACAGAAATGCCCCAGCTTCGTCAACTCAAGAACAGCAAGTTCCCGCTCACCGTCCTGGCTCAAGTGAGAAAGCCGTGGAACACGAATCAGAAAGGCCTGTCATCAATATAATAACTGGAGGATCTCACCCAACAGGCAAAAGCTGGGGCGAGATGGAAAGGTATGCTCGGGCCTTGAGGCATGTTCCAGCTGAAGAGAATGTTTTTGTTTTAGAGAATGATGCGCCTTTAAAGCAACAAAAGATTTCCACAAATGATATTGTGTTCAGTGCCAGGGATTCTTTGGGTATCGAAGCTCCGACCATAGATCCTTTGGTCATATCCGCTGGTATTGGGCCGGCAACTGTGAGAAGAGTTCTAGTTGATTGTGGAGCCTCATGCAACATCCTCTTCAAGAAGACCTTTGAACAAATGAAAATTCCAATGGCTGACGTTCAAGCTTCATCACTTAAGATTGCTGGGTTTGCTGGAGAACCCAAACGACCAATTGGTACCATAGATTTGTTTGTAGAACTTGGAAAGGGACTGAGGAAGGTGGCTCGAAAGCAAACCTTTATAATTGTTGAAGAATTCTCTGCCTACAACGCCTTTTTGGGCCGACCAACTCTTGCTGCATTCAAAGCTGTTCTTGCTCCATGGTGCTTGACTCTAAAATTCCCCACAGATGATGGAGTTGGTGTGGTTAAGGGAGACCAAGATGCGGGGCGAGAATGTTATTTTGCAGAATTGCGAGAATCCAGGAAGAGAGAGATGGGAAAAGGTGCGGCGGCTCCAATCCGCATCAAAGAACCAACCTTGTAGCAATTACAGGGTGGACCCTGCACTGGTGAATGTAGTGGGGCACGAAGAGAGATGGATCCAAGGAAAGCCAGTGCAGGGGAGAATAGAGTGGTACCAGTAGAGGTAACAGTACCGGTGCCTGTTGACCCAAAGGACCCAAACAAAGTGCTTAATGTGGGTTCACAACTCAATCCGATAGTTTAGAATGTTTTGATTTCATTTTTGAAGGCTAATTTGGATGTATTCGCTTGGACTCATGCGGACATGTGCGGAATATCCCCAGAGATTGCAGTACATACCCTGAACATTGATCCAAAATTTACACCTGTGAAACAGAAGAGAAGGACTCAAGGTCCTGAGAGAACGGCAGCGTTAAAAGAAGAAGTGGATCGGCTCATGGAGAACGGGTTCATTAGAGAATCTACTTATCCAAATTGGGTCTCAAATCCAGTGCTGGTTAAGAAAGCTAACAGAAAGTGGAGAGTATGCATTGATTTTTCAGATCTGAATAAAGCCTGCCCCAAAGACTGTTTCCCGCTGCCCAGGATCGATCAGTTGGTGGATGGGACAGCGGGACATGAATTGTGATCTTTCATGGATGCATACTCCGGATATAACCAGATTATGATGCATGAGCCGGATCAAGAGGATACAAGCTTCATCACAGATGTTGGACTCTACTGCTACATGGTCATGCCTTTCGGACTCAAGAATGCAGGGGCAACTTACCAGAGGCTTGTTAATGCCATGTTTAAACCACAGATTGGCAAGACAATGGAAGTTTACGTTGATGATATGCTAGTAAAGTCTAAAAAAGCAGTGGACCACATGGATCACTTGGCAGAGATGTTTGCAGTACTCCGAAAGTATAGAATGAAGCTTAATCCCCTGAAATGTTCATTTAGAGTGGAGTCCGGAAAGTTTTTGGGTTTCATTGTGAGCGCTAGGGGCATTGAAGCCAATCCAGCTCAAATCACTGCCCTGAGAGAGGTCAAGGCTCCCAGAGCGAAGAAGGAATTGCAAAGTCTCAATGGAAAGGTTGTTGCTTTAAGTAGGTTCATTTCCAAAGCTACTGACAAATGCATTCCATTCTTTGATGCTCTGAAGAAAGGAAAGAAAAACTTTGAGTGGACTCCTGAATGTCAGAAAGCATTTGATGAGTTGATTCGTCATATGGAAGTGCCTCCGATACTTTCAAAGCCTGACAGTGGTGAAGATCTCTTCATATATTTGGCAATTTCGTCTCATGCTCTCAGTACAGTGTTGGTACGGGAAGATGCAAGGATTCAACGCCCAGTCTATTATATCAGCAAAAGGTTCACTGGGGCAGAGATGAACTATTCAAGATTGGAAAAGCTTGCCTATTGTTTGTTGATCGCATCAAGAAAATTGAGGCCTTATTTCCAAGCTCATCCCATCAAAGTCCTCACTGATCAGCCTCTAAAGCAACTCCTATTCCGTCCTGAGACTTCGGGCCGTCTTTTGAAAAGGAATATCGAACTCAGCCAGTATGACATCACTTATCATCCCCGGAAAGAAATCAATGGACAAGCTTTAGCAGATTTCATCGCAGAATGTACGGATAAAGGTGATAGTGAGGAAGAAGTCATTGATAGCATCCCAATCCAATGGAAATTGTATGTCGATGGCGCAAGGAATGATTACTGTTCCGGAGCAGGGGTTGTCCTTGAAATCCCAGAAGGGCGATCACTATGTTATGCACTGAGACTAGAATTCCCTTCGACAAATAATGAAGCTGAATACGAAGCTCTCATCGCTGGTTTAAGGATCGCTAAAGAACTAAATATCAAGGCATTGCATATCTTCAGTGATTCTCAACTTATTGTTTGTCAAGTCAAGAAGGAATTTCAAGCTAAAGGAGGAAATTTACCAGCCTATTTGTCAAAGGCCTGGGAGCTCCTTCAAGATTTTGACCATTATTCAATAAACCATATTCCCCGAGAAGAAAATATGAAGGCGGATTCTCTCGCAAAGTATTCGAGTACTGGTGAAACTCAACTTTTGGGGTTAGTTCCCGTTGAAGTCTTGTCAGCTCCAAGCACAGATGAAATGGATGTTGATTGGATTATGAACATATCCCAAGAGCAAGAATCATGGATGACTCCGATATTTGAATATCTACTCAATGGTTCTTTGCCAGAAAATTCAAAAGAACGACAAAAGCTGATGAGGAAAGCCTCCAGGTATATAGTTCAAGATGGTCGTTTGTACAGACGAGGATTTTCAATGCCATTACTCCGATGTGTGACAAAGGAAGAAGCTAAGACGATTCTAACTGAAGTACACGGAGGGGAATGTGGGGATCATACAGGTGGTCAAACTTTAGCAAAGAAAATCCTCCGTTATAGATACTTTTGGCCAGAAATTAATCAGGATGCTGCTGACTATTCCCGAAAGTGTGATAAATGCCAGAGATTCGCTAAGATTCCTAGAGCACCTTCCACTGAGCTAACACAAATGGTCAGTCCATGGCCGTTTGCCATCTGGGGAATAGATCTCATTGGGCCTTTGCCGACTGCCAAATCAAGGATTAAATATGCTATCGTTGCTGTTGACTATTTTACTAAATGGGCTGAGGCCGAACCCTTGGCCACTATTACCTCTAAGAAAATGATAAGTTTTGTGACTAAGAATATCATTTGCAGGTATGGTATGCCTCAGAAGATAATCACAGACAATGGTACTCAGTTTGAAAATGAGGAATTCCAAGATTTTTGCAAGCGATTCAAAATCCGAAAAAGCTTCTCAGCAGTGGCTCATCCGCAGGCAAACGGGCAAGTGGAAGCAGTAAACAAAATCATCAAATCAACCATCAAAAAGCAGCTGGAAAAAGCGAAAAGTGGTTGGGTTGACAAGTTACCGCTTGCACTATGGGCATACAGAACCACCCACAAAACTGCGACTGGGCATACTCCATTTTCATTGTCATATGGATCAGAAGCAATGATTCCAGTGGAAACTGAAGTCCCCTCACACAGAAGGATCCATTTTGATCGAGATGAGAATGAAAAACTGCAATTGGAAGCACTTGACCTCCTTGATGAAAGAAGAGAAGAGGCTAGACTTAGAATTGCAGCTCATCAACAAAGAATAGCCAGGCACTTCAATTCCAAAGTTCGTCAGCGCAACTTTGAAGTTGGGGACCTAGTTCTGAAAAGAATCATGACAGCTACAGGTGTGTTTGGGCCAAACTGGGAAGGGCCATATGTTATAGGCACGAAGCTTCTTGACGGCACATTCAAACTCACAACTGTCGAAGGAGAACCAATCCCAAGAGCTTGGAACAGCAATCATTTGCGTCCTTATTTTACTTGAAAGCTTTGCTGAAATGTTGTAAAAGAATTGCAAATATATGATTCTTGTATTGAAAACAATTGTAAAGCAAGTGAATAATGAAAAGCTATAAAGTGGATGTAGGCCCAGTTTTTGGCCGAACCACTATAAATCTTGTGTTTTCTTCTATTATAAACTGCTTTGTTTTATTTGGACATATAAAATACGTTAACTGTGTTACTAAAAGGTCGACTTAATAATGCAGGCTATAAAAATGAAGCTTACCCATCGCAAGACCAATTGATCCCCAACACCACTCAGCAAGCAAGCACTAAACCATTCAAGATTTCCATACTCAAATCCTACAAAAGAAGTGCTTCGAACAAAAGTGAGCAATGTGGATGGAAGTGGACCATATCTAACTAACTGCAAATGTTTGAATAAACAAACAACCAGTTAAATAGCCTGTGTCTACCACCACCAACTTGCTTAACTATGAAGTGTATTTCTTTGGATAAGGGAAATCATTGGCAACTAAAAAGTGATGACACTTGCAAAAGACAACGGGAATCGCCAACGTGAATGGATGGCAAAAGAGACATGGGCGAGCAAGCATCAATCAGCAAAAGACCTCTTCGGAGGCACAAGCCCTCTACGGAGGCACAACTCTTCGAAGGATAAAGACCTCGAGCGGGCCTAGCCAGAAAAAGAGAGATCTTTCTCGTTACAAAGTAGCGGAATGATCGGTCGATACACTCCCGTGAATCCATCCAACCGAGACAAAGAAACTCCAAACTTCCAAGCAAAAGCCCTACTCAGAGGCACATGTTTCACCGAGATTGAAATAAAACTTCCAGGTGTTGAAACGTGAAAAAAGCCCTCTTCGGAGGCCCATTTCACCACAGTTGAAATGCTAAAAGACCTCGAGCGGGCCAACCAGAAAAAGAGAGATCTTTCTCGATACAAAGTTGCAGAATGATCAGTCGATACACTCCCGTGAATCCGTCCAACCGAGAGAAAGAAACTCCAAACTTCAAGGCAGTAACCCTACTCGTAGGCACACATTTCATCGTGATCGGTCGATACACTCCCGTGAAATGAAATGTGAAAAGCCCTCTTCGGTGGCCCGCTTCCCAGCGAACAGGGAAAAACAAAAGCCTCTCCCAAGGGGCAGAAACAAAAAGACCTCTTCCCAGAGGCACAACAAAACAGAAAGACCTCTTCCCAGAGGCAGAAATGAAAAGACCTCCTCTTGGAGGCACAATCAAGCAGAAAGACCTCTTCGGAGGCACACGTTTCACCGAGATTGAAATAAAACTTCCAGGTGTCGAAACGTGAAAAAGCCCTCCCCGGAGGCACAACTCTTCGGAGGCACACGTTTCACCGAGATTGAAATAAAACTTCCAAGTGTTGAAACGTGAAAAAGCCCTCCTCAGAGGTGCAACTTTTCAAAGAAGCATTTCGTCAGAAACGCAAAGCAAAAGTCAGAAAGCCCTTTACTGAGGCGTAAAAAAAAAAAAGAAGCCCTCATCAAAGGCACACTTTAATTTTCAAAGGAAGAATGATCCACCTATTCTGGAAAATACTCTTCCTCAAAAGAAGTTAAAGTACCCTTCAGAGGCCCGCTTTACCACATAGAAGAATTCACTTGGTAAAATGTGTATATGCACAAAAGAAAACGTGATATCTTCGAAGGATGAAGCGTAAAAACTTATATGGAGGGAGTTGTACTCTGTTTTTTAACGAAATAATATTCCTCCAAGTATGGAATAATTATTCTATAGAAAATGAAAGTACAAGTCCCTTCAAAATATAAAATATTGCAACGAGCTTATGGTATAGGGGCAACATGGTATAACTACATCGGTAAAATTACGCTCGAACAATTTACCACAAGCTCACTGCAATATCGTTTAAAGAAACTTGTACAAAAATGAATAATAAATGTATTCTCAGATACAGACAGAAGTTTGTACAAAGAAAAAGAATCATTTTATTCAACACTTAAAATTTTGCACAGGTACAGGTTTCAAAATAAAAAGAAAAAGAAAAACAGAGGCTGGTATCCGCACAATCTCCGGTCAGTATATGCAAAAAGCAAAGAGCGATACGAAAGCCACAGAACCAGAGCCATCATTTCTTCTTCCTTCCACCTTTTGAGCCCGCACCTGGCCGGATGATCAACTTCTTAGGCCGGCTTGTAAGAGTAGGGGACGAAGGAGAAAGGGGCTCAGTCGGACTTTCTTTCGTTTTTTCTTCGCCAGTTGAAGATTCCTTCTTCTTTTTAGAGACTCCCTGCTTTCCTCTATTCTTGGAGGAAGACCCACTCCCTGGAGAAAAAAGTTTAGCTAACGGTTCATCATCGGAGCCAGTAGGTTCTGGGGTCTTCTTGCTTCCTTCAGTTTCTTCTCCTCTCGGATCTTGAGAAGCAACAGGGTCATCCAAGCCGTGAAGAGCTTCTATTTGCTCCTCTTGTGACCCGGGTTAAGAGGCGGACGGAGGAGCGACTTGGAGAACCGAAGAAGGAATAATTGGAGGAGGAGAAGCTTGAACAATGCTCGGTGCTTTCTCTACAGAAGAAAATAAGTTAAAGTCAGTAAAGAAAGGAGATAAAGGCTCGCTGAGGTTCAGAAAATAGTCAAGAAGCTCATCAAGCTCGTAAGAAACAGATGAGCAGTCTACTTGGGCAAGATTAACAGTAGAGTTACCTGGAGAAGTCGGTTTCCTGACATCAACCTCATCAGCCTGTGCCTCGGCACTCTCGTCGCCTTCATCTCCACCCTGTATACTCGTGATCTCAGTGGTAACTTTAGTAGGGGATGGAGAATGGGAACTGGAACTGGAACCAATGATATCGACTTCGGTCGAAGGAGAAGGCTGAATCGGAGCAGTTAAGATAGTTTTTCCTGAATGTTCCCCTACCGCCATTTTGGCCCTTAATTTTGCAAGTTGTTCCTTTCCCTTGGCGAGAGCGGCGTGAGCATCGTCATCAAAATAATGCTCTTCAAGAGCTGGTTCGACGTAGCCAACACCTTTAGCACCGAGCATATCAAGTGCGGCCTCACATACCTCAGCCAGAGTAATTTCGTACTTGGGGCCTAGAAAGGCGAGGCTACCGCGCCCCAAGACGCTATGCAGGTAGAAGTCAAGTAATGTTGAGCTGATGTTGGTCTTCGTTGCCTCATGAGATTCTTCAGCTGCGATTTTGCCGGCAACGGCCTCATCACGCTCTCTTTCAGCTTTGGAAAGTTGAAGCTTAAGCATTTGAATTTCCGCCTCCTGAGAGCTGACTTTCTCCTATAGTTCTGTAACCTCAGCACGATACATTCCTGCAGTTTTCTGCACAGCTTCAAGTTGTGCCTCGGCATGTCGCTGAGCTGCATGAGCATCGCGAACTTGCTTCTGAAATACTTCTTCTTTTTGAGTATATGTGGTAGAAGAAGTAGAAAGCTCTTGTTTAAGTTCCTCAACTTTCGCTTCAAGCTCTTCATTGTAAGTAGCGATGCTCCTCATTTCAGTATCATGCTGCTTAAGAACCTTCTGCCATTCGGCTTTATCGTTCTCCATAGTAAGCATGGCCTCTATATTTGCACGGTTGACCCTTTGAAGCTCGTCTACAAGCTTTTGCCAGTTCAACATCCTTTCAATATCAAGCTTGACGGCATCGAGATTTCGCAGCATGGCAGGCTTGTCGATAGGGACCAAGTCAAGATCGAACCGCACTCCCTTCAGGCACCACTGTGGAAACCGGCTTAGCAAAGTGGCTGGGCCCGGTCCAACTTGGAATTTAGGCCTGCTAATTATTGTTTGGATGTCTGTCTTCCCAAGAGCGGGTGAGCCGGAAGGAATGTCAAGCGAGACGGGGGAAGTGATCTTTTCGGGAGTTGTAGAAGTATGCTTCTCACCGTGTCGGGCACGTTTGCTTAGTTCCTCAACCATATGACTTTTTCCCCGGTCATCATGGGATTTTTTCTTATGAGAATCATCGCCTTTATGGGAAGAATCGTGGCGCTCCTCCCTCTCTTTTCTCTCAGAACGCTCTTCTTGCGCCCTCCTCTTCTGAGCCTTTCGGGCGGCTCTCTCTTCATCGGATACTCTGTAAGACGGGAGGTAGCGCCTATAATCATATTGGCTACGCCTCCCGTAGCACTGGAAGTCATCATAGTAGGAGCCGCTGCGTCCCATTAGAGAATCTGAAATAAAAAGAGATAAGTGTTAGAAGTCTTCAAAGTACAAAGAGTCAGAAGCATAAATGTGCCGAAAGATTCTAAGTGTGTGTGATGTGCAAACTACGCGCATCAAACTATGAACCACTCTTTAATTGTGGAGTAGTTGTGGGTGTAGTAGTTAGCGTCAACTCTTGAGTCGACGGAGTCTGTTGTAGAGTAGAGGTCGCCTCAGCTACTGAAGAAGAAACCCTGGTGGTAAAGGGGTCATCTTTAAAGAGCTCCTGTGAAGTGATAAACAGGTCGCTCAACCCTTCGAAAGTGTCATCTCCACTCTGTTTGGCAGGGCTTGTTTTCCCAGCTTCTTTGTCGCCGGATTTCTCTGAATGTTGGAGAGACCCCTGAGGCTCTTCTTCTTCGGTAATCGGGGCAAGTGCAAGATTGCCAGATGACCCGCAATATCAATAGAAGTAGAGCACTTCACTAGTGAAGCCTCAGGAGCAGGTCCTTTTGGTATGGATGTGTCAGTGGAAACTGGGGCATCCGACGCTCTAGCCGGGGAGTCGGGGACCTCATGGGGGTGTGTAGAGCGAGAAGCGTGCAAAAGCCCATACTGATGCAAAAGTTCATCCCTCAACAAAAATTTTATGCTCCTCTCTTCTGCGGGCACAGCAGTCAATCTCTCAAAAACTTGCTTATGGCCTGGATCTCTAGAAGGGGGAGGAAGTGCTGAAAAAGGAAAGAGTGAAATTAACGATTAACAACTCGAAATTCGAAAAGCTCGGGAATGGAAAATAGAAGCAGGTAATCTTACTTCCTACTCTCCAGATGGCATAAAACCCTGGGGGGCAGCGACCAAAGAAAAACTGATTTAAAAATCCATGAGCACTTTCGGGAAGGTCAGTCACGAGTTTGCGATTCCTAGCACTCCTTATGACGACAATGGAGGGATGGTCTTTAGTCTTGGTGAAGGAACATAAGTAACAAATTTCTCCGAAGCTCGGTAGCCGACCCAAGGTTCTCATGAATAAAACACACAACCCCATCAGAATGGCGTAACCATTGGGGTGCAGTTGAAACGGAGAGATGGTCAATCGAAGTAGAAATTGCTGAAGAAACTCGTTGAAGGGAGGAATAGCACCGCACAAGCACATTTGGCGGTTGACAGCAACGAAACCACGGGGAGGCCTATCAGCAAAATCATTTGGCCCAGGCAATATAGCATCTGTTTCAACGATGCCAAATTGGGCGCGCAATAAGCTAAACGTCCGGTAGTTCAAGGAAGTTGAGACTCTTTCCGGTGGAGTAGTCAGTGGAGCGGCTATTGGAAGAGCCTCTCCAATCTATTCCGTTACTTCTTCTTGATGTGAGGCCATTCTACATAAGCAACTAGATATTCAAATTTGAAGGTGCACGTTTCCTAAAAGTGTGAAGTGTTGTGTAGAACTAATAAAAATAAACAAGTAAACATAACTGGAGTTAAGCTCGTCAACAATTGATTGGCTATCAAATTTCAGGACTTGTTAATTTGAAGTTCAAGTACAGTGTCAATGCAAACAGGAAAGTTTAGTTGACTACTCCGATGTTGCCTTGATACTTTGCCTGAATTCGTTGTTTTAAAGCACTTCGTTCACACAATCTGTTCAAGTTGATTAATTGTTATTAACTAATCTGTCATTTGATGTGGGCAGTCAGTGGTAGTATATTCGTCCCAATTTTCTGTAAATGTTGTATTAGACAGGTTATTAGCTTGCAAGAGTGACCTGTGAAAAAATGCAACAAAGTATAACAAGTTAAAGTCCAAACAATTCAGCACTCAGGCAGTTTATTTCAGCAAATCAAGTTAAAGTTCAAGGTTCAAGCAAAATTGTCAACTGCGACAACTTAAGTGTTGACTCGACGACGACTTAAGTGTTGGCAACGACTTAAGAAATTCTTCCTACGGGTTAAATCAAATCATTGGCTATCTGGCTAACTCATCCACGACCTAAGGATTACGAGGCGAGTTAAGTTAGGTCGTTTCAATCTTGGATTGTTGGTGCCTTAAGTCGGTCGAGCTCTAAGTCGTAAACCATGGAAAATAGAAAAGGCTTCAGTCCGAAGCAACGTGAAATTCTCCAAGTCCTATCCCGGCTACGACTTAAGACTTATGTCGTGAAGGTTGGTAAGTCGGTCAAAGGATAAGTCGCGATGGTTATTGAATCGCTCAAAATTACTGCGCTCAAGATTACTGGATCGCGTCCAAGCTAGCGTCACGTTTCCTTCAACCGACTAACCTCTTCTCAAGTTAGTAACCCATTATCCTCCTAACTCCTAACCCATTATCCTTCTAACCCCTAACCTGTTATCCTCCCATATCCTAATCCGATAACCCATACAAGACAGTATCATCTCCTCTAAATTCATGGATCAACTGACTCGAAATATAAAAACCCATCATCTCCTCCTTGCAAATCGTCTAAAAATTCAAATCAAACCGCTCCAAGCTTGTTAGAAATCAATCATAACATGACCCGAAATAAAGCATGGTGCGAGGATTTGGATTGAGGTTAAGAAATGGGAAGTCCATGATCGAAGGGTAACGGTAATTGCGAAATAGAGCGGGCAATGAGTTTACTTACGTAGCGTAATGATGAAGATTGTAGGAATTTGGTTGGAAATGAGGTGAGCTGGATGAATTCGACTCTGAAAGCTCCGAAGGTTGCTAATGGCGGAAGTAAACAATTAAGTAGGAAGGTGAAGTAGAAGGAGCGACTTAAGCCTTTTATACACCAGGAACTCGAAACGGCACACGCGGGTTAAGGGAAAGTCGAAGCACGTGACCTACAACTTAGGCGCGCACTTCGAGGGGCAAATGTTAACCCCGTTTGATCAACGAGTTAAGACCTGAGACGACTCACGACTTAAAGAAGCAGAGCGACTTAAGGAGTGGTCCGACTCAATAAGTAACCGACTTAACAAGTTAACGAATCAGGGGAGTTACACGACTTAACGAGTCAGGGATTGGTCGACCTAAAGTAGTCAACAGCTTACGGAAGTGAATGACTTACGACATATAGGAGTCTACGACTTAACGGTTTAAGAAGGAAGGGATGGATCACGACTTAAGGCCTTCACGACTTAAGGTTCTTACCGACTCAATGGGTCTACGACTCAAGATAATTCATGACTTAAAGGTAGAAGCGACTCAACAAGCTGGCGAGTTAGAATTCAAGGCGGCTTAAGAGAAGCGGAACGACTCAAGAGGTTAACGGTTTATGAGACAGGCCGACTCAACGAGTTTCCGACTCAACAAATTGAGGAGTTGCGCGAGTCGCAGAATCGTGCAACCTACGACCTACCTTGAGTCGTCAGCGACTCAAGGAAGCGACTCACGACTCAGCATGACTCACCTACGACCTAAAACCACTGAGTCGTAGCCCGCAGTCACAATGCTTATGTCAAAGAGAGTTGACTCGTGAGCGACTCATGACTTGTAATTCTGAAGAAGTGAACCATTGAGGAACCAAGGGCTTAGTCAGATAAGTCGGCCATGACTTCTTAACTCGTGAACGAGTTAGGACTTGCGCTATATCCAGAAGACCGAAGGCGCTCTGACACCAAGCATGAACTCTACCAGCTGAGTCGCCCACGACCCAACTTAACTCGGCCACGGGTTACCATGAGTCGAACACGACTTACGATCCAAAGGGAAGATTTTTCTATAAATACTGACCTGCCTCAAACATGAAGGGGACTTTTGGGGGCTGATCATTTCAAGCGCCGATACTCTGCTGAATTCTCGACTCACTCAACACTTCAAGTACTCCAAACACCAAGGACATTACTACAATCTCCAAGAGAAAATCTACATCATCCAACATGAATTCGGAAGATTATTCTCCATCAAAGTTTGATCTACTAGTCAAAAGTGTGTTGTAATTGAAGATTGTTGTAAAGTCGTAACCAAATTCAGTAATAAAGAGATTTAAAGTGGACGTAGACTTATCCTAAGCCGAACCACTATAAAAACTATTGTCTTTTCTGCTTTTTTCTATGATTTCTCTACTTGTTTGTAGTTCCCGTGTACACGGGTGGTGCTTTCATTCAACTTCAAATTACACCGAGGTGTTAGCGTTTGATTTTTACGTTAACATCATTCAAAAGGGAAAAGGTGTGATTGTAGCCTTGGTAAATCAATTGGGTAAACTTGTGGCCCGGAAATCAAGTATCTCTACCCAGAGGATCGAAATTCTTGAGGGTGTACCTCGCAGCCTTGAAACCGAGGGTGTAATTGTACAATTGCTTTTGAAAGAAAATATGTACTTGTGTTGCGAGACAGGATGTAGGGTAACTCCGAACCAGTATAAAATCTGTTATGTTCTTTCCTTTACTGCTTTTATTTTATTTCTGCATCTGTGATTGTTTCTGTGATCATATCTGTGTCTGTATATTGCATACTTTTGTGTCTAAATTAACATAAATTAAAAAGATTTAGTAATTCATTATTAACGCTATTCACCCCCCTCTGGTGTTAATCTTAGCTTTAAGATCCGTAATCCGCATTTCTCACACTACATGGCGAAGGAACTTTACTTCCTTCTTCCAAAAAAGATATTTTGAAAACTTAGCCTTCAACCGATGCTCCCTTAGCGTCTCAAGCACAACTCTAAGATGAACTTCATGCTCCTTCTCATCCTTAGAGTATATTAGAATAACATATATGAACACCAATACAAATCTATCCAAGTGTTCTCGAAAAATTCGGTTCATCAAATCCACAAAGAATGTCGATGAATTAGTTAGTCCGAACGACATAACTAACCATTTGTATGATCCATACCTTGTCCTAAATGCCGTTAAAGGAATACTATCCTCCGACACTCTAAGCTGAAGAAATCCAGTCGCCAAATCTAGCTATGAGAATACCTTGGCTCCACTTAACCGATCGAACAAATCATCAATTCTCGAAAATGGATATTGGATCTTTATCGTCTTCTCATTCAACTTACGTTAATCGATACAAAGCCTTAACGATCCGTCCGGCTTCTTAGTGAACACTACAATAGCTCCCCAAGGCGAACTACTCGGTCTAATAAAACTCTTGCCTTCTAATTCCACCAACTGCACCTTCAACTCTTACATCTCTATAGGTGTCATCCTGCTTGGTGGCCTACTTATCGGTTCTGCTCCAGGCACCAAATCAATCTGAAACTCAATGGCTCGTTTTGGTGGCAATCCAACAACCGACTCAAACACATCAGTAGATTCTCTAACCATAAAAACTCGATGCAACTCATCCTTCAACTCCATAATACCTAATGAAGCATTCACCTCACAACTAGGGTTCTCTACGGTAAAAACTATCCGGTCACTACAGTTCGGTTGTCTAAGCGATATATTCCTATCGTGGAAAAATATCCTAGCATCATATTTACTTAACCAATCCATCTCGAGGATAATCCCGAACCCCACAAAATCAAGTATATGCAAATAACAATCAAAAGTATGACCGAGAAATTCAAACTCTAAATGGTCACACCTCATCCCAAGTGTCTCACACCCTCCTATCAGATTTGCAAACCATAAGGAAGTAACTAAATATGAGGGTTCTAGGTTAAGTTTATCTACCAAACATCGAGAAATAAAAGAATGTGATGCACCAATATTACACAAAACGCTAATAGACATACCGTGAATGTATAGCGAGCATCCCAGAATAGCATTCCCTTTCTCTTGCACAACTGGCCTTGATGTTGCGGGCTCCAGTGCATAAACTTGCTCCTCTTCCATCTCTAGCAGGCTCTGGGCATTTGTTCTTATTATGGCCGATTTGATCACAATTAAAGCATCGAATGTTCTTCTTTCCAAATCCTTCTTACCCTTTTCCCTTTCGGTCAAACACTCATTAGCATAGTGTCCTTTCTTATCACATTTGTAACAAACCACCTCAACTTTTCCCTTCTTCTGTGTTCCTCCCTTCTGAGCATTCTTCTAATGGAAAAACTTCCTTTTTTGGCCTTGTACCACCTGGACTTCCTTCTCTTTCTTCTTCAAAGAAGCTAATGCCTCTTACTGCCTCAGCATCATTTCCACAACTACATCACTTGGATCTCTTAGGTGCGGTAAGGTAGCACTTACCAACTTCGGCTTCAAGCCTCTTATAAAGTTCTCATTCCTCTTGATCACCGTTTCAACCATGGCATTCCCATATCAGGCTAACTCTTCAAACCCTTCTTGCATACTCTAGAACGGACATCTCTCCTTGTTCTAGTTTAGCAAACTTCCTAACCAACACTGACTGCGCCATCACTAAAATAAACCTTCCTTGAAACCTTCTCTTAAACTCTGCCCCAAGTCATAGTTTTTTCATCAACACCAGTTGCAACAGTATTCCACCAAAATAGAGCAACTCCCTGAAGCTGTCTCGAAGCTAGTCTCCTCTTCTGCTCATCATTCAATCCTAAGTCTGTAAATATCCTGTTGCAATGCAGCATCTAGTTTTCTACCTCTCGCATCTTTAGTTCCAATAAACGGCTTCCCACCAAGCCTGGTATAGTCTCTGCTCCTCGGATTGGCATATTGGTTGACCATCAGAGCTTCCTGAGCTCCTCCTCCAACAGCATTCCCTCCAACAATCCCAACTGCAATTCCAGCTTGCATCATGTTTATGAAAAACTGATACATGGCTCCCATATCCACATGGGGAACCCCAGGACCAATATTTTCAGCTTGAGCCTGACCTGGACCTCTTCTATCATTTGGTCGGGCATTTCCATTAGTGGTGGTTCTCTCTCCTTCAAGATTAACTCTGCCTCTTCTTCCTTTCATATTTTTATTCAAGCCTCGTGAGATACAGATGAATAGCCTAACAATGATAAGAGTCTAGAGATATAACGTATACTTATATATAGCAAATACAAGTATGTTACTACAGCGCTATCCCATACCCGATCTTAACTCTAATTGCTAAGGATTATGTTTTCAAAAACCATTTTTTGTTAAAGTATTTAATAAACCATGTTCTGATACCAAGCTGTAACATCCCCTATCTAGAGGCCCAAAACTGAGCGTTACGATGCTTCAGTCATCTATAGTATTAGCTTCCGGTGACTAAATACGGCTACGTTAATGGTACCTATAAAATCAGAAGCACTTGAACATGAAACGAACACAGATTTCAAAACAACATTTCCTTCATTAAAGTAAAAATAGATGTTCCATATTCATCTTACATAATCCCAATACGTTCCCAGGGACAGATCAAAATACTTATTACAAAACATGCCAAGAATGGTATATGAAGATAACCCTTGGATAATCAGAGTCACAATAGACTTAATTCAAACACAGCAGAAATTCAACAAAACATAAAACTGCAACTCCTAAATAGCTATCCGTTCGTCATCCTACTAATAGTTGAAGAAGGCCTTAACCCCTTAACTTACTCAAATTAATTTCGTGCACCCGAGAGTTTAACGGAAAAGCATAAACATCGAGTTAGACATAAGGTCTGCTGTGAATAATACTATACATTTCGGTTTAATATGTTAAGTGGTACCATGCTGCTTAGCGAACCGGGTTTCCCCTTAATAACATCCTTTTAAAACATATCTTTGCAAAATCTTTTCCTACAACCAAAACTGGTTAAATACTGTAAAACATCATTATGTAAACATACATAAATGCCAGGTAATAAATGAACTGTCTGTTCAAATACATATGTTTTGTTTGGCTAACTTTTAACCTTTGGCTGACTCGGGCCTACTAGACAATATAAAAAAAATTAATCTAACACATGTTAGATACTCCTCTTCTGGACGATCAGTCCTTAACTATATGTGAAATACTTCTCTTCTGGACAGTCTGTCCCTAACTTAATCTTCTCCCATGTCTTCTTGATCCTAATGGTTTCGCGAGCTCACTAATAACCTATCTGTATACAAGCATATATTTATTTCGGTGTGTAATCATAATTTTAGTCTACATGTGACTAAGTCCTACACACTAGAATTTTGGACAACAATTAGTTGGGTCTACAAGCTAATGTATAGGGCGTGTAACGACCCAATATTTTCAACCATTCGCATCCGCACATTGTCGGACTTGAATTGTTCAAAATACTGCGTTGTAGAATAAATTTGGCAAAACTCAGAATATACAATAAATAGATCACAGAATCACATACACAGATATCAGAATCTCGCAGCGGAAATTAAAAATTTAGTGGTTCATGAAGCCACTGATATAACTTCAACAAAACAGAACTTACATTGTCTATAATCCTCAATACAAATTTTAAGACATAAATAGAGATAGAGTCTTCAAAGTCTTGAATTCCAGAAAAGATAAAGGCTGAAACAACTTCCAGCAGCGCGAATGATCTACTGAGTGTCCTAGCTACGGAGAAGAAATTGAAGCTGCAACTCAGGCTGACCCGAGCGAAAAATAAAACATAACACTCGAGTCAGGACATACATACTTATATAATGTAAGCTAATTCAAGTGTACTGTAATATAGAGCAAGTAACTTAAAGGATGCTTGGGACCGCCCATCCTCTAAGGATCCGTCAAACTATTTACTATGTAGTATATTGCGCTATTATAATAGTGTCTATTTATAAAATAAACATACTTTTAAATAGCATTAAGGCTTTACATTTTCCACCTTAACACGTAATAGTCCCAGTAGTCCATCCAATATCATAGCTCCTCCTGATCGGGAAGCAACTAGAGGATACCACACGGGCTACGGGAGAAATCTAAACTCGTACAAGGCTCGGTATGGTAGATGACACGGCACAACTAGGCAATGCCAGGGTAGATATACCAATTGCTATCCAGGCTGGTGGAAACGCGTAGCCGCAGTTACCGCCCACCTCGGACTAACTCCCCAAAATCAAAATATAGAGGTGGCCACCGAATCAATCCAAAATCATAGTATAATATCGAAGAGGAGCGTCCGATCAGAGGAATGACCTCATTGGCCTGGAATTGCTCCTGTTTTAGCCACCTTATGCCAACTCACGGGAGTCGGGTCCACGTATTTACCTTACAGGAAACGCCACCACCGACCTACTTCATTCTGGAATCTCCACCGCGTACACGGTTGGTCAAAGTGGTTTTCGGTATCGACAGAGAGTATGTCCATATCCGATCCCGGTCACTTTGCCAACCCATCGTTATTATAACCCGTGGTCATTTAAAAACAATTTATACTTTAAAACCAGTATAAACATTTCCATTTCAAAACTATAAATACGATATCATTTAAAACCCAAAACAACATGATATCGTTATATTCAAATATAATTCTTTTCCAAAACCATACTGCTTAAAATTTATAATATCTGGAAACCAAATATTTGAATTATACCTTTAAACCATAATATATTGGAAATTTTTCTTTAAAAAAAACATAACTCCCAAAACACAAATGGTTTGGATATAAATGGTTTAACTTTATGGTTACTTTGTAAAGAAGATAATTTACATAGCTTTACAAATATATTTCTTTATTTTAAACCATAATTTAAATATCACTTCATGTTCCCAAGACCATTTCAATTCCTATATATATATCCAATTGGAGTATTAATATTCAAAACTAAGGTTGGATATTTTTTTCTTTCAACAAATTAGTGTTTATTATTTCGTCTTGAATATTCCCATAAATTCCATAGATAAAACTCCAAAATTATGCCATTAAATAATTTCAAAATTTACTTAACACTAGAATGTTCATCTTAAATTTATTAAGAAAAATACAGTTATAAATCTCATATCTTAAAGGTCTCCAAAACTTAAACATAAATATAATTTATCAAATTCCTTAAATTTCAAAACAATCAAATTCCAGATTCTATAGCACTTAGGAAATGCTACCTAAAGTTACGGGTAAAACTAGTCCAATTTCAAAAGACAGCATTTAAATGCTTTAGTAGATTGTTTAACTTAATAAATATTTCCAAATATAACTTATATATATATATTTCTTAACTGAAATCTTATCCTTTCAAAAATCCAGAATTTCCAAAATAAGTTATATTCCAAAATTTTATTCAAATATTTATTTATTTATTTATTAACATTTATAACTCATTCAAAATCAATATAAAATCCTTTAAAGATATTAAATCAAATATTTAACTTCCAAAATAATTTTAAATATTTTAGAAAATATTATAAGGACCACGGGCCTGTATATAGTTTTCTAGCCTAGGTCAAGTGATACGGATTTATATCATTTCAATCCGTAATTTACAAACCCCGGGTTCTATCATTTCAAACCCGCAATCCCAAGTTAACAGTTAAACAGTTAACATAATAATAGCACAGTAATCATCATTTAGGCCTATCATTTCAGCCCACAACAATCTAAATTTAACAGGGAACTTGCAGTGGTGATTTAAGCAGTAAATAAACAATAATATAATATAACTGCAGAAATAATACAACAGATAATAACTGATGAGGTGTCAATTTAAATGGGATTCATCATTCTACGTTATACTACAGACAGATAATATTTAAATAAAATTTTTACACATACACTTGCGATAATTCACAAAATATATGTACATATGTCTGGTGAGGAATACTCACCTTAAACGCTGCAGTGGATCTAAATCAAACACGGTATCTACTTCGGAAAAAAAAAACGGAAAGCACGATCAAACTTCGGCGGATGCAAAGCCTTGACTTAAATCTATAAGATCCAAATACCAAGTATGCGAATTTAAAAATTACGGTCAAAGCAAAATTTCAGAACAACTGGAACGAATAGAATAAAAGAAATTTAGTTCAACTTGCTCGACTACTACAACCCGCTAACCGTCTCAACATATCCTAGGCCCATACTTCAACCGTACGCATGCATAAAATAAATTGAATAAATTGCAAAATAAATTGCAAATTTAATACAATTGATTGAATAAAAAGATGTTATGCACCCAAACAAAACAAATACATGTTTAGACATTATTAAATTATTTCTCACATTTTTAATCATATTTATCATGATCAATTATTTTCATTCTCATATATATTTATTTAAATAAAATGACAATATTGGCAACAAACACAATACTGTTCAAATTATTCGATTTAATCAAATGTAGCCACTAACTACATTCGAATTCATTAAATAATACTTTATTTCACATACATGTTCATCATGTTTAGGCAAATTATTTCTTCTTTTACTTTTATTATTAAACATTAAAAGGTGATTATTGGTATACATCACCAATATCCTTTTATTAACCATAATAAATACAATCCATTGATATTTATCCACCCAAATTCTCAAATAAGTAGTTAAATTTATTTTTAACCATCTTAAATTTATTTCAACCATTAAAAATTGAAATAAATGTCATTTTATTATATTCACCCAAGATTTATTCATACAATATTGTTTATTTGAATTAAACAACATTTCATATCATTTTCTCCTTATCAATTTATCTTCTCCATTATTAAATTGTAATTCTTTTTTTTTTCTTTCTATGCCTTCCTCTTCAAACTGCACTTATCCAAATCCACAATACCACTAACTACATCATAACTACACTAATTCCATAGTCTAGCTTCCTACAATCAATTTATATCATTTCTTCCAGCCTACTACTAACAAAGTTCTATATGTATTTATAAATGGCACGGCATGATGGGGAAGTAGCCGAGCAAGGAAATCAGAGAACACAAGAAGGAGGAAGGAAAATTGGAAGAAGCAAAGAAATAAACAATGCAAATTATTTACCTGATAGAAGCTTGTACCAGAGAGGGACAAACAAGGAGATATGAAAACTTATGTGAATGAGGCAAAGTATTTATAGATAAACTTGCGAAATAAAAAGGGGAGATAAATAGGCAGGTTTGAAAACGTAAGAAATAAATGCAAGCGTTGATTTTTGAGTGCATGCGTTTAGGCAAGAGATTTATTTCCAGTTCTTCTTGTTTGAACGCTACACGAAAATTGTGATAAATGCATGCGTTGATTTCTCTTTCCAGTTTTATGTTTGAACGATATCACTCTTTTGGATTTTTTTTTTAGATAGCTTGCGTGATTTATACCAGTTATAATCTAAATTTAAAGCATGCGTTACTGCAAATTTGAACAGATTTGATTGAGGAAGCAAAACTTGAGCTCTTGCGTGATTTATGGTAAGCAATGAAAAAGCTTTTAACTGAAAAGGCAAAAGTAATAAATGCTTACATAAATATTTACTTGATCAATGGTTCGAAAAATTTATTTATTGCAAAACAAACGCAGTGGAAACAGAGAGATATAATGGGTATGCGAAAATTTGCAAAGATAGGCAAGATTAAATTTTGAATGCATTTAATTTAGGTGAGAGGAAAAATGGCAATTGGAAGAGTTGATATTTTTGTGGATAAGGCTGCGTGAATAAATGAATACAGTGACATGCTCAAGAAACAAATGGTAAGAGGCAAATGTCAAAATGTTAAAAGAATAAAATTTTGTGTCACGCGCAAAGGAAGGCAAATTTGATTTCCAATTTGATTGAATTAAATGAAACGGCAAGAATTGGCAAAGATTTTGGAATCAAAATTTGAAACCCAATAGAAAGCTGTGGAAAAAGGTAACGTTTGCTATAAAACTACTGACTGATATTTTTAATCCATATAGATATTTAAATATGATTTTTAAACTACGCCAAACTGACGTAATACAAAACACCCAACTTTTATATAAAAAAAATAACGTTTTTAATTTATACGTTTATTACGTTACTTATACCATAAATTTATACGCCCTTTAAACGCGAATTTTAACAGTTCATTAACCTACTAAATTCTTCAACATTATTACTTAACAAAATTAAATTGGTTTTCATATATACATGTATACCATATTCACTTTAATATTGCGAATTTAATTATCTTTTAACAAAGTTAAAACTTCAAAACTTTTAATTTTTAAATTAGTTAATTCCCTCTAATTGATTTCCATATTCTTCTAATCAATTAATTCCCCTTTAATTGCCTTTAATTGATTTCAATTGATTACCTTATCCCTTTTAATTACCCTCCTTAATTGATTTCAATTAATTACCATATTACCAATTAATTATGCTCCTTTAATTACATACTCAAATTTGGTTACTAACTTAATTAGTTAATTAACCCTTTTTGTTAATTATCAATCCTGCGACGTCTCACATTAATCCGTCCGCTTTGTAGGCACTGGTAGCCGGACTGGTTACACGGGCAGATTTTTCCTACAAAATGGGGATTAACCTCGTGTCCTCATGCCATTAACCAAAAGAATTAACTTATTTATCTTTCATCAATTTTATTAATTTGCATTAATTATTCAATAAATTAATTCTGGTCAACTACTGAAATTTTACAATTAATTTCTCTATTAATTGTCATAAATTTCTTTTTGAAATATCTATTAATTGTCATTAACTCCATTTTAAAATATCTGTATGTGCCTTTATTCAAGTTTTGAATTGCTAACTAGGAATAAGGTAGATTTATCAAATAAATTGATTGTAAGTTTCATTGTTTTAAATTGCTTAACAATGTTCACTGCTAACATAATTAATATGTCAAAATTGAGAATATTCCACCAACATGATTTGCATGTCATAACCTACCAAATTAACATAATTAATTAACTACTTTAATATGTTACAAATTTTCTCCTTTTCATTATTTTTAGGGAATGGGTATAACAACAGATATTATGATAATATCCAAAACATTTAGTTACCACACACTTCATTATACATTATAAAAATTTCCTTTTTTTTTTTCTTCTTCTTAAATTTAGTTACAAAAATCATATTAAATTAACGAGTTTAATTCTCTAAATTAAATATTTAAACAATATTGGTAAACACAATTTATATAAATTATATTCCTAAAAACAAAAAAATTAAAAGAAATAAATAGCTAAAAACTAGGGCTGTTACAGGGCGCGACCCTATACCAGTCCCATTTGATATTCTAATATCTAAGTCATTTTCACTTAAGGACCCTCCTATTATTTTCCTTGAAAACCTTTTCAAAATGATTTAAAACCTTTAAATCAAACTAACACAAGGGAAATATATAATCTTTATGCTTTACTCAAAATCACATTGCCATGTAATATATATATATATATATATATATATATGTGTGTGTATGTATATATATATATATATTTGACACAAACCTTTGTTGATGAAAATATTTAAAAATTTGAAAGTACCCTTTTCTAAACCTTTGAAAGTATTTCTTTCAAAACCAAGTAAAACCCTTTAATTATCTAGGCCAAGAGGCCAAAACCTTACCTTTCGAAACCATACTTCAAACCTTTCGAAACCATACTTCAAACCTTTAGAAACCATTGAAATCATTCCCTTCGAAAGCAATAAAACTTTAGACATCCTACTTTGAAAAAACTTTAAAACATTGCCTTCGAAAACCTTTCATTTCAAACCTTTCAAAACATTCAGAAATAAACTCTTTCGGCCTTGTCGGAAGCTACCTTTCTACCCCTTCGAAAGCTACCTTTCGAGTCCTTCGAAAGCTTGGCTTTCGACCCCTTTAAAACCATTTAAAAACTAAAACCTTTCGAAAGAATTTAACCGTTAAAACATAAACCATTTGAAAGCTCTTTGGGTTCAATTTTAAACATATGAAAAATCTTCTTTTAAACCTTTCGACATCATTGAAAGCTTAGCTTTCGACCCCTTCGAAAGCTTGGTTTATACTTCAATCAGAAAAATAATGGTAAAACATCTAAGTCGAAAGCTTCGTTTTGAAAGCGTGGAGAAGCGGCTAATTTTAAAAAAACAAGTATACCTTTCGACCTTGTAGAAAGCAACGACTTCGAAAGGTAGAAAGGCAGCAGTAGCCTTTCGATCTTGTCGATAGGTTTAAACCTTTATTTTAAATGTTTGACCTGGTTGAAAGTAACCAAGTCAAAAAAAAATTCGAAAGCAAAGTAGGCGTTCTTTGGCTTATAAAACAAACATACTCCAACCACTTCAAGAACTAAGGCTTCAACCAAGTACCTTTCGACCTTGTCCAATTTGTTGTACCAAATTGCTTGATACCATACACATTGGATTTTGACCATGTTGAAAACTATAATACCTCTCGACCTTGTCGTGTGATATCCCGGAAATTTGGGCAATACTTATTTAATAATTTCATTTATAATTTATTTTAAAATGTGAAATACTGATTTAATAATCTAATTCAAACATAATTTTCTTTTGAAAATTTATAATTATTTTGTTTGGATAAATGATATTCTTTTGAAAATTTATAATAATAATTGAATTTGAGAATCTTATTGTTTTAAATTGTTAAAATATTTAAATGATAAAAAATTCCTTTCTAAGTTGATTTAAAAATATTTTATTTATAATGTATATATGTGTATACATTGTAAATAGGAGTTTCGATTTTAATTTTAATTTTAAATTTAATAAATGATATTTTCAAACTTATAATATATAGGTGTATAATTTATGAATTGATTTGAATTAAATTGGAATTGGTATTGGAACTATTCATAAGTCAATTTATAAATCTATCTTGTATTTTCAAAAAGAAATTATAGTAAATATTTTGTTATAAATATATAATAATTTAAAATTGTATTCTATAATAAAGTTTATTTTGTTTTATCTTTAAATTGTTTTGAAATAAATTTAGTTTATTTATATTAGAGTATAGTATATTTGAAACTCTTGAATAAAATGAATTCGGCATTGTTCTTTTCTTTTTAAAAAAAAGTTTCTCTTGTGAAAAATGGTTTTAAATAATTTTTAAAAATATTCAAGCAAATATTTAAATATGTAAAGGTAATTCATTTGTAGTCATTTTAAAGACTAAATATAAATAAACATACAAAACATCTTAAATTAAATTAGATTGGTTTTAACTTAAATTAAAACATTTATAAACAAAGACATTTATCTTTATATTAAAAATCTTACATGTGTTAAGCTTCATGTTTTTTAAGTAGACACTTGTAATTTATTTTCATACTTAAGTAACAAGTGGCATACTAAAACATTATTGAATTTATTATTTTAGATAAAAACTTGACAAATCTCTTTATTTCAAACACTTATCTTCTATGGGAAAATCTAAATTCAGTTTTGAGAAAACTGAAATCCCATTTCACTCTAAAAATCTACAGCCTAAAACTTAATCAATGTTTTGCAAATATCAAAACCATATTACATCTGCAATCAAAGGTTTTAAAACCTGCAAAAGAAAATACATCTGAAAACCCAAATTTGCAAATTCTGTTAACCTGCAAACAAACAAAAGTTCTTCAACCTGTAAGATTAACTCATGCAAGATGAAAAGGGGAAGCATGCAGACTAAAATCATCACCAAATGCAGTTTCAAAAAGCCTGCAATCAACATGTTATAATCAACTCTAACTAGGAGCAAGCACAGATTCAATCTGCATTGGAATTCAGGCTGCAGGGATGAATTTCATCTGGATTGCTCTCTGTCTTTTTCAATTTTAAGGTGAGTAAATTTCTGTTTTAAAAACAGTTTCTTTTTTTAAAATCAAGCTATCAAAATTTGCAGAAATTAAAGTTTAATTTAAAATGTTGTTCAAATAAGAAAATCAAAACAGTGATTAGTAAAAAAAAAAAAAAACTGCTTTGTTCTTTCTTTTAGTAAGCAACATCACTATGTATAGGTTGTTTAAAAATTTATCTGTGCATGAGTTTGAGTATATGCTTGACTGCTGTGTGATTATGCTTGAGTATGCAGAGAAGTGTGATGTGAATATTGTGAGATTTTGCCTGCATACATTCTTGTATAGGCAGATAGTTGTGATGAAAATTTCTACAGGCTTGCTACTGTTCTTATTAGGATTCTAAATACAAATACACTTCTTTAGGTCTGAATTTTAGTTAGAATTTATTGTGTAAACATATGGTGTTGTTTAGCATAGAATTAGGATTGTGAAAATTTTATTTTAGAAGAATATAAAAAAAGCCTGTTACTTCTGAAAATAAAGAACAGCAGTCAATAGTTACCAAAAGTAAAATTAGCAAACATCTTTAAATTATTCAAACAAGTTTAAAAACTTTAATGCATGTTTAAAAACATGATTAATAAATCAAGCATAATTTTAAAATCTTCTGAGGAGTTAGTATTTAAGGTCTGCGCAGTATTTTGGGATTTTGGGTATCTGATCATAAAATTGATTCTGGAATCTGGATTGCTTCCTGATGATGGAATGTTGACTGCAGAGAGTGGGAGAAATAAGGTGAAGTTGGTCAGAGAATGGTGTGATGACAGTGGGGTTTTTTTTTCAGGTTTCAATCCCTAGTTTTAGTGTAGCAGAGGTTTTGTTCTGCCTGTACTCTGTGGTGATTCGAGTGGCCTGAGGTTTTGGGGTTTGGAAGAGGGGGTTTAGGTGGAGCAATGGCCGGAGTTGGAGGTCATAGGATGGCCGGAGTAGGTTGTTGTGAGAGTTGACAGGTTGGCATGTTTGGGTTGAAGCTTCTTCAGGTCGATGTGTTTTTTTGCTTGAATCTGATTTCAAGCTGCAGAAGATTCTGTCGGTGGTTGTTATCAAGTCAAGGGGTGGATGGCTTCTTGGAGAGTTGGTGAAGGGTGCTGGAAGTCGCCGGAGTAGTGGACGCATTTGCACAGTGGTTTGTGGTCTCTGGTGAACTTTGGCCGGTGCAGGTTTTGGTAACTCGAAGTCAACCTCGGGTAGTTTGTGTGGTGACTCGAAGATGGAAGAGTTTTGCCTCGAAGTATTTAGATGGGGTTCTCGGGTTTAGTTGTACAGGTTGTAACCTGTGCAGTGTTGTTTTTTTTAAAATCTGGAAACCCAAAAATATTTAAAGGCAATGATTTAATTTAAAGTGTAGGTATGGTTAAAATTCAAGTAAGTTATGAATTCAAAAGTTTGAAATAAAAAATCCAAATATAAAGTAAGATTTAAACTTAAATCTGGAAACAATGTAAATATAGTTTCAGGTTTTTGAATCCAGATTTTCTATTTTTAAACAGTTTTGTTTTTTTTTAAATCTGAAGGGAATTCAATTTTTAAAAACAAAGATTCAAATTTAGGTGTAAGTTTGAATTGGATTAAGAGTACTTTTGAATTCAAAGTTTAAAAATGAAACTTTTAAATTTTAAGCAAGATTTAAAATTTAGTTTTGAAATCAAGTTTTAAGTATGATTTCAGTTTGCTTTGAAATGAGTTTGAATTCAAAATAGTTTTGAAAATTTTTAAAAATTGGACAGAAAATGTTTTTAAGTAGAATTTAAATATGAATATGATTTCAAATAAAGGTTTAAATTTGAAGAATTCTTTCCTTTAAGTATTGAAATAAAATTATGATATGTTTAACTTAAAATTGAAAAGTTAAATAATCTATCTATTTTCAAATGTTTGATTTCTTAGTAAAATTTAGTAATATTGATTTTTAAACTTTTCTTATATAATAATGTTAGTTCTTTACTTTTAGGTTTATTAAATTATTTAAATTTAGAAATGCTTATATGGTTAAACATTTTTAAATCTTAAATTTTAAAATGGAAGTTGAATTTAATTTTAGAAATGTATTATTTAGATACATTTGAATAATTAATAAGTCATTAATAAGTAAATGGATTAATTTGGAAATAATTAAGATAATTTAGGAATTTACTTATTTAATTGATTTTAATTAATGTTTTGGATTAATTTATAATTAAAGATGATGATTCACTTAAGTAAAGAATTAATGAAATGTTGTTAATTATCTAAGGGTAATTAATAATTAATTAATGAGATTAATTTTGATAAATTAATTAGATTAATTAATTGAAGATTATCATTTGTAATTGGTTAAGTATAATTACTTTATAAAAGTAATTAAGGGATTAATTACTTATTGTAATTAATTTTGATAATGTGTATTGTTTAAATTAATTAATTTAGTTTAATTAATTAAAGAAATAATTTAATGATAATAATTACATAATGTAATTTATGGAGCAGGATTACTTAGGAAAGTAGTAATTACTGGATTGTAATTAAGGAAAGGTGTTTTATTTCAATTAAGTAATTTGGATAATTACTTTTGTAATTAATCAAGGATTAATTAATGAAGATAATTAATTATTGGATAATTGATTTATTAATAAGCAATTAAGAGTGGTTAATTACTGGATTTAAGTATTAATCAAGGTGATTAATAATTTGATTAATTACTATATGTAATTAATTTTTAATTGTGTAATTAATTTAAATATTAATTAGAGATCATTAATTATTATAATTAACGATGTAATTAAGAATTGTTTAATTAAGTAATAATTAATTAATTAAGTGATTAATTAATTGTAATTAATTAAGGATAAATGTAATTAATTATAGTTAATTAATGAATGAAGTAATTAAATGTTAATTACTTATGATTAAGGTTAATTAATTTTATAAAATTAATTTAAGACTAATTACTTATTGTAATTAGTGGATGATTAATCATAGATGTTTAATCAAGTTAAATACTTAATGAATGATTAATTAACTAGGTTGATTAATCAATAGATTTATAAGTAGGATTTATAGGTGAGTAATTAATTTACTTTATTTTAAATTAATTAAAGATAGAAGTAATTAATTTAATTCATTTTAAATTAATTATAATTGATGAATAATATATCATTGCTTATGGATGATATTGATATATCTTTTGGATGGTTGTGATCTCAGAAATGAGATGAGTAGTATCTATAGGATATGGATGCTTAGTTATAGTATGATGGATTATTTTGGTTGTGATGATTGACTGTTGTGATGATTATCTGTTGTGATAATGTTATGGGATCTGTTATGATATATGTAGTTTATCTATCTGTGTGAAATAGATAAAAATAAAGTGAGTTAATTGTTTAAAACCCTTAAGTATAACTTGGACATTAAGATGGCGTTTGGTTTCGGTGAGACTGGGATCGGGTTTCCATATTTGGATATTCGAAAACCACATCGATTCCAATTAAACGTTAGGTCGTTAATCCAAGTGGAGCAAGTGAAGACTCGAGGTGTAAGGGCTATACGTCAGTATAACTCTGTGGGTGATTCCGTAATGAGTTTGACGGAATAGTACTTATAGATTCGAGATGGTGGTTTAGAGTGCAAGGGTTATCGTCGTTAACTCTGAGGGTGATTCCAAAATGAGTGTAACGAGATAATGCCTTCGGTTTCGTTCGAACCCGGAACGAACTTGTATGGATCGAATGCTTTCAGAACATCGTCAGGTGGACGATGAGCATTCTAAGATAAATGTGTTCTCTAAAGGTAATCGTAGCCTCAAGCCTCATCAACCGGGAATGGCTAAAACAGGGGAGGTGCAGCAAGGCTTCGTGGGTAGCCCCCACTTGAGAGTGAGATTTACCCCTGTCTAGAGGTCCCTTTTTTTTCGGCTGTGTGGACGGTTGAGAGCTCCAACTGTCGGGGTTATCTTGTTCGGAACTATTCAGTAAGGAATGGGTCCGGCCTTGTGTTGCAGGGGAGTGGGAGTACTCCTCGGTACGGTGATCTAGGCCACGTACTGTGACGGGCGGTACCCCTGCCATTGATGGAATCCAAAAATCCAATAAGTGCCTGTACGGTTTTGATTGTGCCCAACTATGTTGGAACGTGAGATGTAAGCATTCCAGCTATTTCTGTATTTTACTTTGAAAACCCTAGACACTATTATAATATCATTGGATTTCCTATCAAATGCGTTGGTTAGCGTAAGGTAAAAACTTTTCCATGTTTATATGTGGGAAGTCTTACGTGATACCTTTTGTTTTCAAAGGATTTTCTAAAAGTTAAGCAACTTTTAACCGTTTACTCACACCAGACCCCTAACTGACCCGAGTGTTTATTTTCTGTTTTATTAAACTCTTGGGTACTCATATTACGTATGAGTAGTCAAGTGATTCAGGATTGCTTTGACGAGTTCTGGAGGAGATAATGGAGCAGGAGGCTTCAGCGTGTAGATATATGTAATGGTTCCGCTGTGTTTGAGTTGTATCTGTTTTTCTCTGATATACTTGAATTGTAATCGCTAGACAGATGTTTATAACTGTCTAGTTTGTGTTGTATTGGCTGTAAAACTCTGATGTATATGATACTATGTAAAGTATTATGTGATATAATATAATTTATTCGTTCCGCTGTGAGATTCTGATGCTGTCTGTTTCTTTCTTTCCTTTCTTTTCTCTTTTCTATCCATTTCTTTCTTCTTAGCGATCCGACTTCCTGGAGTTTGGAAGTTGGGTCGTTACAACGTGGTATCAGAGCGTTAGGTTGAGTGAATACCTAGGCTCTGTAGTGGTTTCTTTCTTGAGAGAGCGTATTTGTAATTTTTAAATATATATAAATATAAATTTAATTCTACCTATCTGTTGGGTTGCCTGTTCAGGTTTTCCAATATAAGTAATAAAGGTAGATAGGGTAGTGGTGTGTGTAACACAACTACCAATGGTGGGAGTCCGAGTATTTGAGGTTGGAAGTGATCTGCTAGGGCAGTATTGAACATCTTGAGTAGTTTGGCAGTTTGGTGTGAAGGATTTTTCTGATCTCTGAAGGAAAATCTTTTGAAGATTCGGAGTGTATCTTTGGATTTTAAGCTTGATTTCACTCGAGTGAGTGGATTTTCTTGAGTCTGGATCAGTTTGGAGTACTGTAGCCAGCAATGGTATTTTGGAAACCTTAGGAAGGAGTTCTGTCTATATTTGAGTTTGAGACTCAGTTTGGCAGAGTGTTTTGAGCTGGGTTTGGAAACAAGTTTCCTGAGGGTTATATGTCTATATGGACGGCTCTATTGTGAAGTGGCTGGTGTAGCTTTGAGGTTCGATGAGCTTTTGGGTAAGGAAGTTTTTGGCAGCAGTAGCAGCAGTGAGTGGCCTGTTTCTTCGATGGTTCAGAAGTCTCTATGATTCTTTTGTCAGTAGGTCGGGCAGATGGTGAAGCTTGTCCATTTCTTCTAGAAGCTCAGCTGGGTGTGATGTTTGTGGTTGAAGGTGGACCGCTAGTTTCCCTTTTGATTTGAAGGCTTTGGCTGTTCTGATTATTGAAGAGAGAACGATTTCTTGGAATCTGAACTGAATAGAATCACAAAAGTGACTTGCGATGATCCGGAAGTTTTCTGAGTAATCTTTGTTTGGATCGAAGCATCTCTAGAAGATGTTTGAGTTATCAAAGTGGTTTGATATTTTCTGGATGTCTTCAAAGGAGTTAAGTTTTGCATCCGCATCAGGAGATTGAGTTCTGTTTCGACTTGGTTTTTTTTGAAGATTTTATGGAATTTGATGAACAATGTTTTCAGGATAAGTTGATCAAGTTTGTACTTGTGTTCATCAACAACATTCTCGAATCAGAGTTGCGCAGTGGAAGCATGGTAGCAGCTATTCCAAAATAGAAGCAACACTGATTCATTGGGAATTTGTGTTTTGTCTTGGATCAGAGGATTTCTACGGGAAATTCACTTTAATCTGGAGACTTGGATGTCTTGTGCATCTGTTTTCCGAATAAGTGTAGTTTGTCTGAAGTCTTCTGATATCTGTAGTAGAGTTTGTGTGGTGGATTGGATTGATCTAGAAAGTTGAAGGAAGCCCAGGATCGACAGGAAAGATTTGTGGATAAGAGATTGGATCTTTCTGTTTTATCTCAAGGGTTAAGTAATTGATCTACAGGATTGGATTGCCAGTTTGGATAACTGGGATTCGATGTATTTCACGTATCTCTGAGGGAATACGTGTATGATGTATCTCTGGTTGTGGAACCAGCAGTTCTGGAGTTTTGGTTGTTGAGTCAGACTCGTCTGCAGTTTGATATCTTGTCTAGTGTTGTAGATATAGTTGTATGAGAGTTTTTGAGCTTCTTAGTATTGATTGTTTGGATTCTCTAGAGCGAGTATCTCGGTATATATATGTATTCGGGGAAACTCGATAAAATTTTATCCAGAATTTGTCTGGATAATTAGATTTGTTTGATTGGTTGAATTGGTTGTTTTGATTGTTAGCATATGTTTGATATATGCTTGTGTTTTAAATAAAATCTTTAATGAGATTATTAAATTACCTTTGCTTTTAAATTTCGGGGACGAAATTCATTTAAGAGGGGAGGAATGTGAAGTCCCGGAAATTTGGGCAATATTTATTTAATAATTTCATTTATAATTTATTTTAAAATGTGAAATACTGATTTAATAATCTAATTCAAACATAATTTTCTTTTGAAAACTTATAATTATTTTGTTTGGATAAATGATATTCTTTTGAAAATTTATAATAATAATTGAACTTGAGAATCTTATTGTTTTAAATTGTTAAAATATTTAAATGATAAAAATTTCCTTTCTAAGTTGGTTTAAAAATATTTTATTTATAATGTATATATGTGTATACATTGTAAATAGGAGTTTTGATTTTAATTTTAAATTTAAATTTAATAAAGGATATTTTCAAACTTATAATATATAGGTGTATAATTTATGAATTGATTTGAATTAAATTGGAATTGGTATTGGAAATTTTCATAAGTCAATTTATAAATCTATCTTGTATTTTCAAAAAGAAATTATAGTAAATATTTTGTTATAAATATATAATAGTTTAAAATTGTATTCTATAATAAAGTTTATTTTGTTTTATCTTTAAATTGTTTTGAAATAAATTTAGTTTATTTATATTAGAGTATAGTATATTTGAAACTCTTGAATAAAATGAATTCAACATTGTTCTTTTCTTTTAAAAAAAAAGTTTCTCTTGTGAAAAATGGTTTTAAATAATTTTTAAAAATATTCAAGCAAATATTTAAATATGTAAAGGTAATTAATTTGTAATCATTTTAAAGACTAAATATAAATAAACATACAAAACATCTTAAATTAAATTAGGTTGGTTTTATCTTAAATTAAAACATTTATAAACAAAGACATTTATCTTTATATTAAAATCTTACATGTGTTAAGATTCATGTTTTTTAAGTAGACACTTGTAATTTATTTTCATACTTAAGTAACAAGTGGCATACTAAAACATTATTGAATTTATTATTTTAGATAAAAACTTGACAAATCTCTTTATTTCAAACACTTATCTTCTATGGGAAAATCTAAATTCAGTTTTGAGAAAACTGAAATCCCATTTCACTCTAAAAGTCTACAGCCCAAAACTTAATCAATGTTTTGCAAATATCAAAACCATATTACATCTGCAATCAAAGGTTTTAAAACCTGCAAAAGAAAATACATTTGAAAACCCAAATTTGCAAATTCTGTTAACCTGCAAACAGACAAAAGTTCTTCAAACTGTAAGATTAACTCATGCAAGATGAAAAGGGGAAGCATGCAGACTAAAATCATCACCAAATGCAGTTTCAAAAAGCCTGCAATCAACATGTTATAATCAACTCTAACTAGGAGCAAGCACAGATTCAATCTGCATTGGAATTCAGGCTGCAAGGATGAATTTCATCTGGATTGCTCTCTGTCTTTTTCAATTTTAAGGTGAGTAAAATTTCTGTTTTGAAAACAGTTTCTTTTTTTTAAAATCAAGCTATCAAAATTTGCAGAAATTAAAGTTTAATTTAAAATGTTGTTCAAATAAGAAAATCAAAACAGTGATTAGGGAAAAAAAAAAAGAACTGCTCTGTTCTTTCTTTTAGTAAGCAACAACACTATGTATAGGTTGTTTAAACATTTATCTGTGCATGAGTTTGAGTATATGCTTGACTGTTGTGTGATTATGCTTGAGTATGAAGAGAAGTGTGATGTGAATATTGTGAGATTTTGCCTGCATACATTCTTGTATAGGCAGATAGTTGTGATGAAAATTTCTACAGGCTTGCTACTGTTCTTATTAGGATTCTAAATACAAATACACTTCTTCAGGTCTGAATTTTAGTTAGAATTTATTGTGTAAACATATGGTGTTGTTTAGCATAGAATTAGGATTGTGAAAATTTTATTTTAGAAGAATATAAAAAAAGCCTGTTGCTTCTGAAAATAAAGAACAGCAGTCAATAATTACCAAAAGTAAAATTAGCAAACATCTTTAAATTATTCAAACAAGTTTAAAAATTTAATGCATGTTTAAAAACATGATTAATAAATCAAGCATAATTTTAAAATCTTCTGAGGAGTTAGTATTTAAGGTCTGCGTAGTATTTTGGGATTTTGGGTATCTGATCATAAAATTGATTCTGGAATTTGGAATGCTGCCTGATGATGGAATGTTGACTGCAAAGAGTGGGAGAAATAAGGTGAAGTAGGTCAGAGAATGGTGTGATGACAGTGGGGTTATTTTTTCAGGTTTCAATCCCTAGTTTTAGTGTAGCAGAGGTTTTGTTCTGCCTGTACACTGTGGTGATTCGAGTGGCATGAGGTTTGGGGTTTGGAAGAGGGGGTTTAGGTGGAGCAATGGCCGGAGTTGGAGGTCATAGGATGGCCGGAGTAGGTTGTTGTGAGAGTTGACAGGTTGGCATGTTTGGGTTGAAGCTTTTTCAGGTCGATGTGTTTTTTTGCTTGAATCTGATTTCAAGCTGTAGAAGATTCTGTTGGTGGTTGTTATCAAGTCAAGGGGTGGATGGCTTCTTGGAGAGTTGGTGAAGGGTGCTGGAAGTCGCCGGAGTAGTGGACGCATTTGCACAGTGGTTTGTGGTCTCTGGTGAACTTTGGCTGGTGCAGGTTTTGGTAACTCGAAGTCAACCTCGGGTAGTTTGTGTGGTGACTCGAAGATGGTAGAGTTTTGCCTCGAAGTATTTAGATGGGGGTCTCGGGTTTAGTTGTACAGGTTGTAACCTGTGCAGTGTTGTTTTTTTTTAAATCTGGAAACCCAAAAATGTTTAAAGGCGATGATTTAATTTAAAGTGTAGGTATGGTTTAAATTCAAGTAAGTTATGAATTCATAAGTTTAAAATAAAAAATTCAAATATAAAGTAAGATTTAAACTTAAATCTGGAAACAATGTAAATATAGTTTCAGGTTTTTGAATCCAGATTTTCTATTTTTAAACAGTTTTGTTTTTTTTTTAAATCTGAAGGGAATTCAATTTTTAAAAACAAAGATTCAAATTTAGGTGTAAGTTTGAATTGGATTAAGAGTACTTTTGAATTCAAAGTTTAAAAATGAAACTTTTAAATTTTAAGCAAGATTTAAAATTTAGTTTTGAAATCAAGTTTTAAGTATGATTTCAGTTTGCTTTGAAATGAGTTTGAATTCAAAACAGTTTTGAAAAATTTTAAAAATTGGACAGAAAATGTTTTTAAGTAGAATTTAAATATGAATATGATTTCAAATAAAGGTTTAAATTTGAAGGATTCTTTCCTTTAAATATTGAAATAAAATTATGATATGTTTAACTTCAAATTGAAAAGTTAAATAATCTATCTATTTTCAAATGTTTGATTTCTTAGTAAAATTTAGTAATATTGATTTTTAAACTTTTCTTATATAATAATGTTAGTTCTTTACTTAGGTTTATTAAATTATTTAAATTTAGAAATGCTTATATGGTTAAACATTTTTAAATCTTAAATTTTAAAATGGAAGTTGAATTTAATTTTAGAAATGTATTATTTAAATACATTTGAATAATTAATAAGTCATTAATAAGTAAATGGATTAATTTGGAAATAATTAAGATAATTTAGGAATTTACTTATTTAATTGATTTTAATTAATGTTTTGGATTAATTTATAATTAAAGATGATGATTCACTTAAGTAAAGAATTAATGAAAATGTTGTTAATTATCTAAGGATAATTAATAATTAATTAATGAGATTAATTTTGATAAATTAATTAGATTAATTAATTGAAGATTATCATTTGTAATTGGTTAAGTATAATTACTTTATAAAAGTAATTAAGGGATTAATTACTTATTGTAATTAATTCTGATAATGTGTATTGTTTAAATTAATTAATTTAGTTTAATTAATTTAAGAAATAATTTAATGATAATAATTACATAATGTAATTTATGGAGCAGGATTACTTAGGAAATTAGTAATTACTGGATTGTAATTAAGGAAAGGTGTTTTATTTCAATTAAGTAATTTGGATAATTACTTTTGTAATTAATCAAGGATTAATTAATGAAGATAATTAATTATTGGATAATTAATTTATTAATAAGCAATTAAGAGTGGTTAATTACTGGATTTAAGTATTAATCAAGGTGATTAATAATTTGATTAATTACTATATGTAATTAATTTTTAATTGAGTAATTAATTTAAATATTAATTAGAGATCATTAATTATTATAATTAACGATGTAATTAAGAATTGTTTAATTAAGTAATAATTAATTAATTAAGTGATTAATTAATTGTAATTAATTAAGGATAAATGTAATTAATTATAGTTAATTAATGAATGAAGTAATTAAATGTTAATTACTTATGATTAAGGTTAATTAATTTTATAAAATTAATTTAAGACTAATTACTTATTGTAATTAGTGGATGATTAATCATAGATGTTTAATCAAGTTAAATACTTAATGAATGATTAATTAACTAGGTTGATTAATCAATAGATTTATAAGTAGGATTTATAGGTGAGTAATTAATTTACTTTATTTTAAATTAATTAAAGATAGAAGTAATTAATTTAATTCATTTTAAATTAATTATAATTGATGAATAATATATCATTGCTTATGGATGATATTGATATATCTTTTGGATGGTTGTGATCTCAGAAATGAGATGAGTAGTATCTATAGGATATGGATGCTTAGTTATAGTATGATGGATTATTTTGGTTGTGATGATTGACTGTTGTGATGATTATCTGTTGTGATAATGTTATGGGATCTGTTATGATATATGTAGTTTATCTATCTGTGTGAAATAGATAAAAATAAAGTGAGTTAATTGTTTAAAACCCTTAAGTATAACTTGGACATTAAGATGGCGTTTGGTTTCGGTGAGACTGGGATCGGGTTTCCATATTTGGATATTCGAAAACCACATCGATTCCAATTAAACGTTAGGTCGTTAATCCAAGTGGAGCAAGTGAAGACTCGAGGTGTAAGGGCTATACGTCAGTATAACTCTGTGGGTGATTCCGTAATGAGTTTGACGGAATAGTACTTATAGATTCGAGATGGTGGTTTAGAGTGCAAGGGTTATCATCGTTAACTCTGAGGGTGATTCCAAAATGAGTGTAACGAGATAATGCCTTCGGTTTCGTTCGAACCCGGAACGAACTTGTATGGATCGAATGCTTTCAGAACATCGTCAGGTGGACGATGAGCATTCTAGGATAAATGTGTTCTCTAAAGGTAATCGTAGCCTCAAGCCTCATCAACCGGGAATGGCTAAAACAGGGGAGGTGCGGCAAGGCTTCGTGGGTAGCCCCCACTTGAGAGTGAGATTTACCCCTGTCTAGAGGTCCCTTTTTTTTCGGCTGTGTGGACGGTTGAGAGCTCCAACTGTCGGGGTTATCTTGTTCGGAACTATTCAGTAAGGAATGGGTCCGGCCTTGTGTTGCAGGGGAGTGGGAGTACTCCTCGGTACGGTGATCTAGGCCACGTACTGTGACGGGCGGTACCCCTGCCATTGATGGAATCCAAAAATCCAATAAGTGCCTGTACGGTTTTGATTGTGCCCAACTATGTTGGAACGTGAGATGTAAGCATTCCAGCTATTTCTGTATTTTACTTTGAAAACCCTAGACACTATTATAATATCATTGGATTTCCTATCAAATGCGTTGGTTAGCGTAAGGTAAAAACTTTTCCATGTTTATGTGTGGGAAGTCTTACGTGATACCTTTTGTTTTCAAAGGATTTTCTAAAAGTTAAGCAACTTTTAACCGTTTACTCACACCAGACCCCTAACTGACCCGAGTGTTTATTTTCTGTTTTATTAAACTCTTGGGTACTCATATTACGTATGAGTAGTCAAGTGATTCAGGATTGCTTTGACGAGTTCTGGAGGAGATAATGGAGCAGGAGGCTTCAGCGTGTAGATATATGTAATGGTTCCGCTGTGTTTGAGTTGTATCTGTTTTTCTCTGATATACTTGAATTGTAATCGCTAGACAGATGTTTATAACTGTCTAGTTTGTGTTGTATTGGCTGTAAAACTCTGATGTATATGATACTATGTAAAGTATTATGTGATATAATATAATTTATTCGTTCCGCTGTGAGATTCTGATGCTGTCTGTTTCTTTCTTTCCTTTCTTTTCTCTTTTCTATCCATTTCTTTCTTCTTAGCGATCCGACTTCCTGGAGTTTGGATGTTGGGTCGTTACAACGTGGTATCAGAGCGTTAGGTTGAGTGAATACCTAGGCTCTGTAGTGGTTTCTTTCTTGAGAGAGCGTAGTTGTAATTTTTAAATATATATAAATATAAATTTAATTCTACCTATCTGTTGGGTTGCCTGTTCAGGTTTTCCAATATAAGTAATAAAGGTAGATAGGGTAGTGGTGTGTGTAACACAACTACCAATGGTGGGAGTCCGAGTATTTGAGGTTGGAAGTGATCTGCTAGGGCAGTATTGAACATCTTGAGTAGTTTGGCAGTTTGGTGTGAAGGATTTTTCTGATCTCTGAAGGAAAATCTTTTGAAGATTCGGAGTGTATCTTTGGATTTTAAGCTTGATTTCACTCGAGTGAGTGGATTTTCTTGAGTCTGGATCAGTTTGGAGTACTGTAGCCAGCAATGGTATTTTGGAAACCTTAGGAAGGAGTTCTGTCTATATTTGAGTTTGAGACTCAGTTTGGCAGAGTGTTTTGAGCTGGGTTTGGAAACAAGTTTCCTGAGGGTTATATGTCTATATGGACGGCTCTATTGTGAAGTGGCTGGTGTAGCTTTGAGGTTCGATGAGCTTTTGGGTAAGGAAGTTTTTGGCAGCAGTAGCAGCAGTGAGTGGCCTGTTTCTTCGATGGTTCAGAAGTCTCTATGATTCTTTTGTCAGTAGGTCGGGCAGATGGTGAAGCTTGTCCATTTCTTCTGGAAGCTCAGCTGGGTGTGATGTTTGTGGTTGAAGGTGGACCGCTAGTTTCCCTTTTGATTTGAAGGCTTTGGCTGTTCTGATTATTGAAGAGAGAACGATTTCTTGGAATCTGAACTGAATAGAATCACAAAAGTGACTTGCGATGATCCGGAAGTTTTCTGAGTAATCTTTGTTTGGATCGAAGCATCTCTAGAAGATGTTTGAGTTATCAAAGTGGTTTGATATTTTCTGGATGTCTTCAAAGGAGTTAAGTTTTGCATCCGCATCAGGAGATTGAGTTCTGTTTCGACTTGGTTTTTTTTGAAGATTTTATGGAATTTGATGAACAATGTTTTCAGGATAAGTTGATCAAGTTTGTACTTGTGTTCATCAACAACATTCTCGAATCAGAGTTGCACAGTGGAAGCATGGTAGCAGCTATTCCAAAGTAGAAGCAACACTGATTCATTGGGAATTTGTGTTTTGTCTTGGATCAGAGGATTTCTACGGGAAATTCACTTTAATCTGGAGACTTGGATGTCTTGTGCATCTGTTCTGTTTTCCGAATAAGTGTAGTTTGTCTGAAGTCTTCTGATATCTATAGTAGAGTTTGTGTGGTGGATTGGATTGATCTAGAAAGTTGAAGGAAGCCCAGGATCGACAGGAAAGATTTGTGGATAAGAGATTGGATCTTTCTGTTTTATCTCAAGGGTTAAGTAATTGATCTACAGGATTGGATTGCCAGTTTGGATAACTGGGATTCGATGTATTTCACGTATCTCTGAGGGAATACGTGTATGATGTATCTCTGGTTGTGGAACCAGCAGTTCTGGAGTTTTGGTTGTTGAGTCAGACTCGTCTGCAGTTTGATATCTTGTCTAGTGTTGTAGATATAGTTGTATGAGAGTTTTTGAGCTTCTTAGTATTGATTGTTTGGATTCTCTAGAGCGAGTATCCCGGTATATATATGTATTCGGGGAAACTCGATAAATATTTATCCAGAATTTGTCTGGATAATTAGATTTGTTTGATTGGTTGAATTGGTTGTTTTGATTGTTAGCATATGTTTGATATATGCTTGTGTTTTAAATAAAATCTTTAATGAGATTATTAAATTACCTTTGCTTTTAAATTTCGGGGACGAAATTCATTTAAGAGGGGAGGAATGTGAAGTCCCGGAAATTTGGGCAATATTTATTTAATAATTTCATTTATAATTTATTTTAAAATGTGAAATACTGATTTAATAATCTAATTCAAAAATAATTTTCTTTTGAAAACTTGTAATTATTTTGTTTGGATAAATGATATTCTTTTGAAAATTTATAATAATAATTGAACTTGAGAATCTTATTGTTTTAAATTGTTAAAATATTTAAATGATAAAAATTTCCTTTCTAAGTTGGTTTAAAAATATTTTATTTATAATGTATATATGTGTATACATTGTAAATAGGAGTTTTGATTTTAATTTTAAATTTAAATTTAATAAAGGATATTTTCAAACTTATAATATATAGGTGTATAATTTATGAATTGATTTGAATTAAATTGGAATTGGTATTGGAAATTTTCATAAGTCAATTTATAAATCTATCTTGTATTTTCAAAAAGAAATTATAGTAAATATTTTGTTATAAATATATAATAGTTTAAAATTGTATTCTATAATAAAGTTTATTTTGTTTTATCTTTAAATTATTTTGAAATAAATTTAGTTTATTTATATTAGAGTATAGTATATTTGAAACTCTTGAATAAAATGAATTCAACATTGTTCTTTTCTTTTAAAAAAAAGTTTCTCTTGTGAAAAATGGTTTTAAATAATTTTTAAAAATATTCAAGAAAATATTTAAATATGTAAAGGTAATTAATTTGTAATCATTTTAAAGACTAAATATAAATAAACATACAAAACATCTTAAATTAAATTAGGTTGGTTTTATCTTAAATTAAAACATTTATAAACAAAGACATTTATCTTTATATTAAAATCTTACATGTGTTAAGCTTCATGTTTTTTAAGTAGACACTTGTAATTTATTTTCATACTTAAGTAACAAGTGGCATACTAAAACATTATTGAATTTATTATTTTAGATAAAAACTTGACAAATCTCTTTATTTCAAACACTTATCTTCTATGGGAAAATCTAAATTCAGTTTTGAGAAAACTGAAATCCCATTTCACTCTAAAAGTCTACAGCCCAAAACTTAATCAATGTTTTGCAAATATCAAAACCATATTACATCTGCAATCAAAGGTTTTAAAACCTGCAAAAGAAAATACATCTGAAAACCCAAATTTGCAAATTCTGTTAACCTGCAAACAGACAAAAGTTCTTCAAACTGTAAGATTAACTCATGCAAGATGAAAAGGGGAAGCATGCAGACTAAAATCATCACCAAATGCAGTTTCAAAAAGCCTGCAATCAACATGTTATAATCAACTCTAACTAGGAGCAAGCACAGATTCAATCTGCATTGGAATTCAGGCTGCAAGGATGAATTTCATCTGGATTGCTCTCTGTCTTTTTCAATTTTAAGGTGAGTAAATTTCTGTTTTGAAAACTGTTTCTTTTTTTTAAAATCAAGCTATCAAAATTTGCAGAAATTAAAGTTTAATTTAAAATGTTGTTCAAATAAGAAAATCAAAACAGTGATTAGGAAAAAAAAAAAAAGAACTGCTCTGTTCTTTCTTTTAGTAAGCAACATCACTATGTATAGGTTGTTTAAACATTTATCTGTGCATGAGTTTGAGTATATGCTTGACTGTTGTGTGATTATGCTTGAGTATGAAGAGAAGTGTGATGTGAATATTGTGAGATTTTGCCTGCATACATTCTTGTATAGGCAGATAGTTGTGATGAAAATTTCTACAGGCTTGCTACTGTTCTTATTAGGATTCTAAATACAAATACACTTCTTCAGGTCTGAATTTTAGTTAGAATTTATCGTGTAGACATATGGTGTTGTTTAGCATAGAATTAGGATTGTGAAAATTTTATTTTAGAAGAATATAAAAAAAGCCTGTTGCTTCTGAAAATAAAGAACAGTAGTCAATAATTACCAAAAGTAAAATTAGCAAACATCTTTAAATTATTCAAACAAGTTTAAAAATTTAATGCATGTTTAAAAACATGATTAATAAATCAAGCATAATTTTAAAATCTTCTGAGGAGTTAGTATTTAAGGTCTGCGTAGTATTTTGGGATTTTGGGTATCTGATCATAAAATTGATTCTGGAATCTGGAATGCTGCCTGATGATGGAATGTTGACTGCAGAGAGTGGGAGAAATAAGGTGAAGTTGGTCAGAGAATGGTGTGATGACAGTGGGGTTATTTTTTCAGGTTTCAATCCCTAGTTTTAGTGTAGCAGAGGTTTTGTTCTGCCTGTACACTATGGTGATTCGAGTGGCATGAGGTTTTGGGGTTTGGAAGAGGGGGTTTAGGTGGAGCAATGGCCGGAGTTGGAGGTCATAGGATGGCCGGAGTAGGTTGTTGTGAGAGTTGACAGGTTGGCATGTTTGGGTTGAAGCTTTTTCAGGTCGATGTGTTTTTTTGCTTGAATCTGATTTCAAGCTGTAGAAGATTCTGTTGGTGGTTGTTATCAAGTCAAGGGGTGGATGGCTTCTTGGAGAGTTGGTGAAGGGTGCTGGAAGTCGCCGGAGTAGTGGACGCATTTGCACAGTGGTTTGTGGTCTCTGGTGAACTTTGGCTGGTGCAGGTTTTGGTAACTCGAAGTCAACCTCGGGTAGTTTGTGTGGTGACTCGAAGATGGTAGAGTTTTGCCTCGAAGTATTTAGATGGGGGTCTCGGGTTTAGTTGTACAGGTTGTAACCTGTGCAGTGTTGTTTTTTTTTTAAATCTGGAAACCCAAAAATGTTTAAAGGCGATGATTTAATTTAAAGTGTAGGTATGGTTTAACAAGTAAGTTATGAATTCATAAGTTTAAAATAAAAAATTCAAATATAAAGTAAGATTTAAACTTAAATCTGGAAACAATGTAAATATAGTTTCAGGTTTTTGAATCCAGATTTTCTATTTTTAAACAGTTTTGTTTTTTTTAAAAATCTGAAGGGAATTCAATTTTTAAAAACAAAGATTCAAATTTAGGTGTAAGTTTGAATTGGATTAAGAGTACTTTTGAATTCAAAGTTTAAAAATGAAACTTTTAAATTTTAAGCAAGATTTAAAATTTAGTTTTGAAATCAAGTTTTAAGTATGATTTCAGTTTGCTTTGAAATGAGTTTGAATTCAAAACAGTTTTGAAAAATTTTAAAAATTGGACAGAAAATGTTTTTAAGTAGAATTTAAATATGAATATGATTTCAAATAAAGGTTTAAATTTGAAGGATTCTTTCCTTTAAGTATTGAAATAAAATTATGATATGTTTAACTTCAAATTGAAAAGTTAAATAATCTATCTATTTTCAAATGTTTGATTTCTTAGTAAAATTTAGTAATATTGATTTTTAAACTTTTCTTATATAATAATGTTAGTTCTTTACTTAGGTTTATTAAATTATTTAAATTTAGAAATGCTTATATGGTTAAACATTTTTAAATCTTAAATTTTAAAATGGAAGTTGAATTTAATTTTAGAAATGTATTATTTAAATACATTTGAATAATTAATAAGTCATTAATAAGTAAATGGATTAATTTGGAAATAATTAAGATAATTTAGGAATTTACTTATTTAATTGATTTTAATTAATGTTTTGGATTAATTTATAATTAAAGATGATGATTCACTTAAGTAAAGAATTAATGAAAATGTTGTTAATTATCTAAGGATAATTAATAATTAATTAATGAGATTAATTTTGATAAATTAATTAGATTAATTAATTGAAGATTATCATTTGTAATTGGTTAAGTATAATTACTTTATAAAAGTAATTAAGGGATTAATTACTTATTGTAATTAATTCTGATAATGTGTATTGTTTAAATTAATTAATTTAGTTTAATTAATTTAAGAAATAATTTAATGATAATAATTACATAATGTAATTTATGGAGCAGGATTACTTAGGAAATTAGTAATTACTGGATTGTAATTAAGGAAAGGTGTTTTATTTCAATTAAGTAATTTGGATAATTACTTTTGTAATTAATCAAGGATTAATTAATGAAGATAATTAATTATTGGATAATTAATTTATTAATAAGCAATTAAGAGTGGTTAATTACTGGATTTAAGTATTAATCAAGGTGATTAATAATTTGATTAATTACTATATGTAATTAATTTTTAATTGAGTAATTAATTTAAATATTAATTAGAGATCATTAATTATTATAATTAACGATGTAATTAAGAATTGTTTAATTAAGTAATAATTAATTAATTAAGTGATTAATTAATTGTAATTAATTAAGGATAAATGTAATTAATTATAGTTAATTAATGAATGAAGTAATTAAATGTTAATTACTTATGATTAAGGTTAATTAATTTTATAAAATTAATTTAAGACTAATTACTTATTGTAATTAGTGGATGATTAATCATAGATGTTTAATCAAGTTAAATACTTAATGAATGATTAATTAACTAGGTTGATTAATCAATAGATTTATAAGTAGGATTTATAGGTGAGTAATTAATTTACTTTATTTTAAATTAATTAAAGATAGAAGTAATTAATTTAATTCATTTTAAATTAATTATAATTGATGAATAATATATCATTGCTTATGGATGATATTGATATATCTTTTGGATGGTTGTGATCTCAGAAATGAGATGAGTAGTATCTATAGGATATGGATGCTTAGTTATAGTATGATGGATTATTTTGGTTGTGATGATTGACTGTTGTGATGATTATCTGTTGTGATAATGTTATGTGATCTGTTATGATATATGTAGTTTATCTATCTGTGTGAAATAGATAAAAATAAAGTGAGTTAATTGTTTAAAACCCTTAAGTATAACTTGGACATTAAGATGGCCTTTGGTTTCGGTGAGACCGGGATCGGGTTTCCATATTTGGATATCCGAAAACCACATCGATTCCAATTAAACGTTAGGTCGTTAATCCAAGTGGAGCAAGTGAAGACTCGAGGTGTAAGGGCTATACGTCAGTATAACTCTGTGGGTGATTCCATTATGAGTTTGACGGAATAGTACTTATAGATTCGAGATGGTGGTTTAGAGTGCAAGGGTTATCGTCGTTAACTTTGAGGGTGATTCCAAAATGAGTATAACGAGATAATGCCTTCGGTTTCGTTCGAACCCGGAACGAACGTGTATGGATTGAATGCTTTCAGAATATCGTCAGGTGGACGATGAGCATTCTAAGATAAATGTGTTCTCTAAAGGCAATCGTAGCCTCAAGCCTCATCAACCGGGAATGGCTAAAACAGGGGAGGTGCAGCAAGGCTTCGTGGGTAGCCCCCATTTGAGAGTGAGATTTACCCCTGTCTAGAGGTCCCTTTTTTTTCGGCTGTGTGGACGGTTGAGAGCTCCAACTGTCGGGGTTATCTTGTTCGGAACTATTCAGTAGGGAATGGGTCCGACCTTGTGTTGCAGGGGAGTGGGAGTACTCCTCGGTACGGTGATCTAGGCCACGTACTGTGACGGGCGGTACCCCAGTAGCCCTGCCATTGATGGAATCCAAAATCCAATAATTAAGTGCCTGTACGGTTTTGATTGTGCCCAACTATGTTGGAACGTGAGATGTAAGCATTCCAGCTATTTCTGTATTTTACTTTGAAAACCCTAGACACTATTATAATATCATTGGATTTTCTATCAAATGCTTTGTTTAGCGTAAGGTAAAAGCTTTTCCATGTTTATGTGTGGGAAGTCTTACGTGATACCTTTTGTTTTCAAAGGATTTTCTAAAAGTTAAGCAACTTTTAACCGTTTACTCACACCAGACCCCTATCTGACCCGAGTGTTTATTTTCTGTTTTATTAAACTCTTGGGTACTCATATTACGTATGAGTAGTCAAGTGATTCAGGATTGCTTTGACGAGTTCTGGAGGAGATAATGGAGCAGGAGGCTTCAGCGTGTAGATATATGTAATGGTTCCGCTGTGTTTGAGTTGTATCTGTTTTTATCTGATATACTTGAATTGTAATCGCTAGACAGATGTTTATAACTGTCTAGTTTGTGTTGTATTGGCTGTAAACCTCTGATGTATATGATACTATGTAAAGTATTATGTGATATAATATAATTTATTCGTTCCGCTGTGAGATTCTGATGTTGTCTGTTTCTTTCTTTCCTTTCTTTTCTCTTTTCTATCCCTTTCTTTCTTCTTAGTGATGCGACTTCCTGGAGTTTGGAAGTTGGGTCGTTACATGTCGAAAGGTCATTGTCGAATGGTTTGGTGTCATAAATGGTTGAACATGCTAAAAGTATGTATTTCTTATTTTTAACTTAAAAGAGATAACTTTCCAACTAACGTGCCTTTGTTTGTTAAATTCTTATTGGTTAATAAATATTTTTCAGAAAAGTGCCGCCAATAATTTCAAAAATAAATAATGATTTTATTTTATAAAATGCCCATTCTCCTTAATTAAATATATAAAACATTTGAGTTTCATACCTTAAATAATTTTATATATTTATCAAAACACTTAGGAAAAATCTAGAAAAAATCCCGAAAATCTATTTTAATATGTTTTCCAACATACAAAAATTTTAAACCCAAATAATTATTTATTTGGCGGTAAATAACTTATAACCCAATATATCATTTCCTTAACTAGAAAATTAATATAAAATCCAAATTAATTCATAAAATTATGAAAATTGAAACCCATCTCTAAAATATCATTTCTGACCTATATTTAAATTTTTAAGCATTTGGATGTCATTTAATAAGATTTTCATATCAAACATATCATAAAAACTAATATGAACATGTATAATTCATCAACAAGCATATATAAAACTTTAACCATCCAAAACATGGCATAAACTTGCAAAAACCATTTTGGATCTAATCTTAAAACCGAAAACCATAAGAAAATAGGATGTAGTAGTCATTCACCTTTGACTTTGAGATTAAAAGATGAGAGATTTGATGTTGAACTAGTTGATTATCTTCTTTCTCTTGAATCCTAACTTTATCTTCCTTTGAAAATAATAATAATAATAATAATAGTGGCCGGCCTAGATATACTTTAGTTTGAGTGAAAATAAAAATGAAATTGAACATGTGTGGCCTTGATATACTTTAGTTTGAGTGAAAATGAAAATGAATGTGTGTTTCTTCTCCTAAGGTTTTAGGGTTTAAGCCTCTCCTATTTCCCATTTTGCCATTGCCTATTTCCTAACACATTAGTTCATGTTGTTTCATTTGATTTATATTTAACATGGCACCTACCACTAGCTAAATCAAATCTCAACCGATTAATATTCACATTATTATTTTTAATTTAAGTAATTAAATATTCTAAATAATGTTATGAAAATATGTGTGTTAAAAAATTCAAATTCAAAAATATAATAAAAGTAAATCAAACAAAAAGATAAAGGGAGATTTATAGAAGAAAAAAAAGCGTGCAACCAATAAAAGCTTAAGAATCGAGAGGAGAGAATCTGTGAAGGCAGGAAGAGGGAAAACTATAAAGGTGAGTGGGAAAGTATATATTTTACATACTATTATATTTATATCATTTGTTAGTCTTATTCTTTTATGCCTAAATGTGAATCATGCAATTGTAGGCTTAGATATATATGTATAAAATGAACTTGAGATTCTTACTTACATATTCAGTTGGTTGTTAATTAAATGTTGTATACACATAAATCTGAAATGTAAGGGTGGAAGTAGTTCCTAAAAGTTGAGTAAATTATCTAAATAAGATCGTGTATAAATCCCATATTTTGTTAATTTAATGTTATAAGTCATTGAACTTGATTTAAAGATGTTCAAATCTGATTTAGGATTTAAGTTTATATTTTAATTCATTTGAATGAAGAACATTTTTTTTGTGAATTTCTATTAATTATCCAACTTCACAATTATATATGAAAGTTGTGTCCTTTGAAATAACAAGGAATATGCTCAAAGGAAAGAGATGTGAAAAATAAGGATGTTTACCATATTTTGTATTGTCTATTTCGATAAATATAAAGGGAAATTCCTTGTGATTCCGAACACAACAAAATTACTCTTTTAAATTTTTATGGGAGTTTACAGTGATAACATTTCCTTTTTGAAAAGATTCAATATCAGTGCATTAAAATATAAAAACCCCTAAATGTGAAACAAATTATTATAAATGAAAATAATAAGAATCGTGTTTTCGTGAAGTAAGAATTAAAATTAAATAAGATAATGAATTAAAGAATTAGAGAAGTTATAGTAATTTCATTAAAATAGGCATTAATTATAAAGAAGTGGCAAATATACTTAATTATATTAATTGAAAAGAAGCATTATATGATACTAAAATGTATTAATTGGAAAGAAACAGTAAATGGTACTTAATTGTATTAATGGAAAAGAAGTACTCAAGGATACTTGATTGACATTAATAAAATGAGAAGTAAGCTCATGACTAGTAAATGAATATTAAAAATTGAACTTTGGAGGCGTACTAATTTTCCAGTTGAAATTAAATATCCATAAGAACACATTTATGATGGGTGTGGATTAGTAGGTCTAGCCCAATATTTTGGTTAATTATAAATGTTAGAGCCATTAGTATGGGTTGGAATGCAAGGTCAGTAATGTTATGTAATAGAAGTCTTCCCTTCGCATGGGGCCACCAACACTTGTACATAAATCGTACTGGTGTAAGACATCTCCAACTACATGAACCATGGGGAAATAAGGCGGTTTGATCGCAAGGGTGTGCTAAGCACACGACACTAACAAGAGGTTCTTCGATGTATGCACAACACTATTGGTGGATGCCCGGCGGGGTGCATAGTTCGACACTAATGTGAGGTTCCACAGTGCATATGATACTTAGGCTGCAACGCTATGTAGATGTCCAATGTGGTGCAATATGTGGCGTTTCTATTAAAATGTGGACACAGATGCAACAAACCCTAAGTTGTCTTTGATGCAATTCGGCGTTGCGGGCTCCCCTTAATTTGCAAGTACAATACATGTAGTCGTAGTTTGGTTATTCAAATTTGAAAATCGATGTGAAGTGGTTTGATAAGTTTTGAGATAATTTAGCTTGGCTCTAACGGGAGGTTCCTTGTTGTATGCTGGCAATTTGGCTAAGACACTGTTGTTTGATGCCCAACATGGTGCAATAAGTGGGGTTGCCATTGAGATTTGGACACTGATGTAATGGACCCTAATTCATCTTTGGTGCGAGTTGGCATTGCAGGCTACTCCCAATGTGTAAGTATGATACGTTATAGTCATAATTTGAGATTTCAAATCAGGTACTCGAAACAAAGCTTTTAGATCATAAGGGTGCGATGTCTTATTAAGGATACTAGCGGGGAATGTATCCTTGTCCATGAAGGGATGGTGATCCTTATAAACAAATATATTTGTATGTATGCACGTATCTATGTATATATCTGTATGTATGTGTGTATGTATGTACACAGAACTCATAATAGGTTGAGTGTATCGTACATGTATATATAGTCAAAATGATTATATTTTGAATAATAGACATAACACGTAACGGAAAACAATCAGCGTATACTAGTGTTATGGATAAATCATGTAATTTACTAGTCATCAGAATATTGTTCTGGCCTCTTTTCTCATTAGGACCTACAGCTGAGGTTTAGAGGAACATATACTGGAACAAGGCAGGAACGGTGGGAGGACAGATTTCCTCATGCATGCTCTACACTGCCAATGGCATTGGATACCAATGGTATTGTCCTTAGTCAATATATACACACACATTATACTTTATTATTCCGCTGTGAGTTCATATCGATAGCTCTTTGATATACTTTTGTTTATTATAGGATACCAACACCAATGATCCTACCTTAGCGGACTTGAGTTTTTGATTCAGTGAAAATTCGGACCCATTAAAGCGTGGGTTGTTACATTTGGTATTAAAGCTTAGCTTAGTTGATTATAGGAATTAGGATACGCTGAGTGAATGTACCTGTATTTTTTCCTATATATAAGTTATACGCCAAACCTTGCAAATTTTGACTATAGGCATAGTTACGACCATATTCTGAAAAGATGGATAAGATAACTATGAGTTAGGACAATAAATAGTGATAAAAGTATATACCTATCCCGATCATCCCACGGGAGATATGTCATATTGACTTAAGAAGAGCATGAGTGTGACATATAGAAGGGTCCCTGATGCTAAATGTCACTGGACTCCCATGTTTGGCCTAGATTGGCTTATGCTCGTGGATCTCGCTAGATTGCCGAGTAGTGACGTACGTTAGATCGAGATAAATGGGAAGTTAGGAATCATTATGTTGTAGATACTTGGAAATAATATTTGAGAAAGTTCCCAAAGGAAGGTGTGTAGTAATTGCTCCAAGATGATAGCCGGATTTATTATATTCTGAATGAAGATAACTCAGAAAAAAAGTGCAAAAGAAGAAATGTCCAAAAGAAGAAACAAATAAAACCACCCTGAGTCCAACCCTATATGAAAGAATTCAATAAAAGGTTTCAAATTTATTTGATGATATTTGGAATGGTTTTCAAAGGATCTATTTTAAAGTAGAAAAACCATATTTTTAATAAAGGGGAATTTCCTTTGAAATATATAGAAAATAGAGCATATGTATAGCTCGGTGATTTTTATGATTTTAAAAATTCAAAGTTTTAAAATTCTTTTAAAAGGATGGGCATTAGGAAGTGGTATAGGATTTAAATTGGGTAAAGTGAATGGAAGGGTAAGAATCCTGTATATTGGAAATATAGAGAAAAAAAATTGAAATAGAGCAATATAAAAAAGGATAGTTCCATAAATATGTGTAGTAATTGCACATATCTTTTAAAAGACCTCTTAACATGCTATTAGAATCTCCGCTAACGTTAAAAATGGAAATAGCATGAGTGATAGGAAAATAATAGAATGGAAGTTATCCGTGTATACTCCAGTTTTTTATTGTTGAAAGTTATCAAGGATGTTTTAAAAAGATTATATAATGCATTTTGAAAATGGTTTGCATAACAATTGATTTTTTGGAATGCAAAACTTAATAAAAGTTTTGAGTTAAAAATCTTACTTTTTTTAGAAGTAAAATCTCTGTTGAAAAAAAGCTTGTTTACATCTTTAAGGATAAAAGATTTTGGTAGTACTTATGACTATGAAGTTTAATAATTTTATAAAAAGTGGTAAGAACCATCAATTTTGATATGGAGTAGATGTGGATGGCTGCATAGTTAAGACGGAGTACAAGTTAAGGATACGAATAAAATATCGATGGATGCACATAGAATGGCAACAAGGAATCCCCATAGAATATAAAGAATACTGGTATGAGCCTAGAAATGTTTCATTAAACATGTGTTTGAAAGCCATAAAGAAGAACCCACAAAGGAATGAGAAATGGCATCAAAAGCACACTTTTGCAAATGCTAAAGTATACTCGTATAAAAGACCAAAGATAAAGCTAGAAGTTCATAAAATAAATTAGGAAATTTACTAAATTAGCAACTAAAAGTAAATAATGTTTAGATCCCAAAAGCTTCAAAATTTTGGGAAAAATAAATAAATTCTAACAAATAAAGAACATGAAAGGGTTGTTGCGGAACCACGGGTCACTATCCTTATGCCTTAAAAGCTAAAATTTATAAATGTACTTATGTGCTGATTGTTGTTCTAAAAAAGAAAAGGTTTTCAAAATTTGAGAATTTAATGTGTAATAGGCTAAGGTCAATCATAGACATTATTTGTTTGAAAATTTAAAAACAATACTTTTAAAATTTTGTTCAAAAATCTATGAATTTTAAAATATAAAATACTTTGGAGAAGTTTAGAAAGGTGAGTTTTATTGTGACGACCCACTTTTCTGACCCTTGGGAACAACACTTAATACATCCTCTATATTCGTGTGTCGTTGCCCAAGCATCCGAAAGATAAATTATTTTGGGGTAAAATATATAACAGAAAGAACAGAATAGAAACTCCACATAACGGAATGGTTACATATAATACAAGGTTACCCCTTATGTGGAGCTATTAGAGTTAAACAAAAGTATTACATCTAATAGATTTGCAGCTATACATTCTGAGTTTATAATTTTTCAGATACCAAATGTACCAACATACTCGAATAATGAAAATAAATAACTAGATAACAATGGAGCCGCCTGTAGGATCACCATCTTCCAAGAGCTCCTAAAAAACCTACTATTCTCGGATTACCCAAATATAATTGAGTACCTAAGAGTTTGGGGAAAATAAACAATTCGAGTCAGACAAAATTTCCAGTATGAGTAAAACTCTAAAACGAAAGGAAGTGTATTTAACGATAATATGTAGGACCACGCCGCTTACGTGAATGGGTTTTCTCCTACATAAATACCAACCAAACCAATAGGGAAAAAATCCAAACATGGATGATGGGTACAATTAGTATAATATTCAGACTTAAAAGAATGGAAATAGTATGAATAAAATTCCAAACTGGATAGAATGGATAAAACAAGACAACAGTCCAAACTCGATAGAATGGATTAAAAAAGATAACTATCAAAACTCGATAGAATGGACAAAACCAATAATTGAACACCACGAAGATGGTTGACTCTTCCCGTTGTCATTAAAGAAAACAGATGCAAAGTTTTGAATCAAATAAGAAAAGGAAAATTTCCATCAAATGACTAGGAGGGTGCACCCCCTTACCAAAACTATACCTCTAGAAATATATTTGAGAACTTCAATGGTTCTCAGAAACCTCAAAGCCAGACCCCACCAATTGTTACCGAGTATCGGAGTATTTCACATCTCAGTGCGCAACACCCAATCTAATTTAGAGTGGATGTGAAAATACCCTAATGGAAGCAATCCCACATAGCTTGGTTCCCACTAGCTCTTTGGTTTTAGTCATTTTCGACAAAGGGTATCAATGGAGCAACATGTCATCTTAGAATGACGATAATAAAGAAGCTGAAGTAATTAATAGCCGAGAAACCAACTATCGAGGATATAAAACGATCGTATATGGGAATTAAGTCTAGTATACTTATCATCACTCAACGAATTTCAACTTGTACTATTTCTTGGTTAACAATGATATCGGTCAAGTCAAGATAGTGTTACCTCAAAGTCATGTCTCACGATTATTCTTAACTTTCGAAATAGAGACAACTCTATTTCTTTGATGTTTAGTGCTAAGTATACAAATAAATCATTCCCATAAAAATGAATTGCTTTATGGAAATTAATTCATTTCCATAAGCGAATCAAACCTTTTCTTTTAAAAACCCGAATTCGTGCTCGGCTTCACATTACAAGTATTAGCTTTTAAACACTTTGTTAAAAGAGTTTATTAACTTCAAAACATCAATTTAAAAATGTTTAATAACTTAAAACATCCTTATTACATTGATTGATTAATTACACAATTTGATTTTTGAAATTCAAATGGATTTAAATAATAAAAAATGGTAAACCGCTTTAAACCTTATTAATCCAATTAATAAGTAAAATATAATTAATTAAATTGATGAATAATTTATAATCACTATTTAAAATGAATAACAAAGTCAAAACGTCCTTATTACCTTGATAAATTTACTTTGAAACTACATAAATTAAGTTGATTAATTAACTCCAATAACCTTTAATTAAAAATGGTAAATCACCTTTAAAACATCATTAATTCAATTAATTAATTAATTTAAATATAACTAATTAAATTAAATAAATAATAAATTAATTCTCATTATTTAAAAATGATTCATTAATTATAAACCTAAATGAAGGAAAGATTAATAAGAGTTCAAAAAAAGTTGATCAATTTTAAAAATCATTTATTTAAAATATTTATTAATTTAAAAGCATCATTAGCAAATTGATTAATTAACATTAATCCATCATTATTTAATGACTAATTATCCTTAAAAATCATTAAGTAAAATGATTAATTAAATTTAAATGTCATTAAATAAAGTGATTAATTAATTTAAACAATCAATAACTAGATAATTAATTAAATTTAAAACACATCATTAACTTAGTAATTAGTCAACCTTGATCCTTATTAAATAAGTAATTAATTAAATTACATAATCAATATTAAAATGGTTAATTACTTTTAATAACATTGTCAATCAAAATATTTCTTAACTTGTAAAAAAATTTAAGCACGAAGATGAAACCAAACGATTTCGATAACAGGTGTTTTTCGAAAGTGCTGATATAGCGACTATCGCCATATGGGAAGTTCGGCAAACAAACTCATGACATTATCCATACAACCAAACATCACATAGCAATGGTTTAAGAACAACACAAGGTAAATAATGATTATACAACGTGTAATAAGCATTTACTAATAATTATATTAACTTTAACAACCAACTTTTCATATAGCTAACCACATGCTTACTAACTTTGAAATGCGAAAACCTTTCAAAGCATAAAACAAACAAACAACTGAACCATCACTTCACATATACAACAAGCATTCATAAGCTATTAACATGAGCATTAACATAGTATAAACTTGGTTTAAGAAGGTGTAGTTTTACTCATCGAAAGCTACTCAAACTCTCGCTAACTTAGGGTATGACCTAGCACTTCCATTTCGAAGCAAATGATGGAGTCTTGGACCCTTAATGCACTAGGTCGGCTCGCCATTGAAAGAACAAGGAAGTGAAACTTGTTTTGGTAAGGTGGAGTGACTTTGCATAATCATTGAACTCTTAAATATGAACCCAAAAATATGTCATTTTCCAACTAGTTTTCAACTATTTACTCTCGGATTTTGAAAAGGTCCTAAAGACAAAAGTTTTATAAAATTATTTTCTCTACAATTTCAAAAAATAAATTAATTAATTTTGAATATTTTTTGAAGAAGATATGATGAAAAGAAGTAGGACCGTTTTCGAACTTCAAATAACTTTCATACGATGAAACGTCGAAAATTCAGAAAACGTTTTCTGGTCACATTTTATGTTGTTCATCGAGCTAAATATTTTTGTATACTAAATTTAAATCTATTTTATCTTTAATATTTATTAAATAAAAGTGTTATTATTATAATTATAAATGTTTGAATATTTAAAATTAATTAAATATTCGAAAATTAATATGGTGAAATTCTAGTTAGTTGCATAATTAAATATTTAGAAATTAATATGGTGAAATTTTGGGTCGTTACATTTATCTTAATATTTTATAACTATTTCAAAAATTTAATTGAAAACACTTTTGAATGGAAAATGAGAATATTTCTGATTGTAGAAATGCCACATGCTTAGCATAGTAAAGTCGACGATTTAGCAAATATGAGTTTTACTGTTCAGTAGGAGTGACATCATGTAAGACATAGACAAGGACGAGGGGAAAAGCTGTCTTTGCTTTGGAATTTCATTTTCCATATATTGTTGATAAACCAAACTTGTTTATAAAATATTTATATTTAAAAATATTTAAAAATAAATTTCCATAGTGAACTTTACTTGAAAAAATTAAAAAGGATTTGGAGCCAAAATAGAAGATTCTCGGGTATAGCAGAACGGGCACATAAGAGAATGGTTGAAATATGGAATTCTCCATCTAAATTCCATTTCTTGTATAAGAATATAGATTTAGAAAATCGAATTTTCAAAATTTGAATGTTAAAAATTGTGTGTTGGATATGGGATGGTTGGGATTGGATGCAAATTTGACTGAACCATCCTTTTATTTGTAGGAGTGTGGAAAATGGTTTTTAAAAAAAAGAGATTTTGAGTTTTAAATCTTGCATACATAAAAAATGTCCAGTATATAAGTTATTTTCGCTATATTTCAAAATTATTTAAAGAATGCATTCATATAGGAGGTGTCGATTTAGTATTATTTTGCATACATATCATATATGTTATGATACACCATGCACGTTTACATGATTAATTGTAAATTGATTATACATTAGTAGGATGGCTAGTTTAGAATGCTGCACATTATGTTACAACATTAGGTCCTTAAGGAATTTTGAGAACGAATTTTTTTTAAGGGGGAAGAATGAAACACTCCAGAAATTTTAATAACAAATTAAAATATTAATAAAGGTAAAAATGTAATTTTACGTAAAAGGGCAAAACAGTAAATTTCTACGAATGAAGGAATTTGGGGATTCTTACTTTTCTACCGTGTCAATAGATTTTTCTAGCCCAAATTCTATATAAATTGTTAGAAACGGATATCGTATGAAGAAATACAAATTGTTTACCATAACGCGCATTTGGCGCTTTACGCTTATTCTTGAAATTAAGTATAAGAATCAACTTCTGGTCCCTTCACCTTCTGATCTCCCACCTCTATGTGGGCATATTCCTCCCAGCCTCCTTCCTCATGTCTTCAAATCAATCTCCGCTCTGTCCCCTTGAGCCGCCTCCATGTGGCTTTGATCCACCTAAAGGTTTCGAACACATGAATGCTTCAGATCCGAACTCCCAATCCGATGATGGTTTTACGCTTGTTCTTTCCAAAAAATGGAAGAGACAAAATAGAGCGCTTCTGAAAAATTCCAAACCTAATCGTGCTCCAATTTCTCCTACTATTAAAAATGTGAACTCGCTTACTCCGCATCCGGATCGCCCTAGCTATCATCAACCCCAAATGAAGACATCAATCCAAGAAAACCAGAGAAATACACAACCACCAACAAATGGAATTTTTCATCCATGTCCAGTAGGGTGTGGAACGAAGTAGTAAAGGGTAATAACATTCCAGTCCATATTCCACTGAAATATTACCCTCCTCATGAAATCAATTCTATGAAATGTGCAAAAGTGCCAGCTAATGTGGTTCAAGCGGCTAGAAAACAATGGGACAATGCTATTATCATTTACGTTGTCAGACCCAAACCTCATTATCTATATTTTCGAGACTATAGCTCCAGAGTGTAGAAGCCAGAGGTTGATTTCTCGACATTCTCTAAAAAAATGGTTTCTATGTTATTAAATTTCAAAACAAGAAAGACTGTGATAGGGTCCTAGAAGGCGACCCTTACTATTATAACAAAAAGTTAATGGATGATGAAAAGATGGAGCTTGGTATGCAACTCAATAAAGAACTCCTTAATTTAGTCCCAATCTGGGTTCGTTTTCCCAATCTTCCGTTAGATTACTGGACGGAAGATGGTATTATTTATATTGCATCAGTTCTTGGCACTTCTATGACGCTGGACAAAATTACAGAAGGTATAATTAAAATTTCATACACTAGAGTTCTAATTGGAATTAATAGCTTCTGTAAATTTCCAAATAAAATTCCTATAGTATCGGAAAAGTATGATATTTTGTGGCAAGGTGTGGTGTATGAATGGAGACCAAATATTTGTCCTAATTGTTATAGCTTTGGGCATGCTGAAGCTAATTGCCAATTTACCAAAGTTTGAATTCCAAAAGTAATTACAACATTTGGTCCAGAATCTAGCAATGAGATGAGCATTGATAAAGATCAATTAGAAGGAAATTTGAACGAAATATCGAATAATTCTCAAACACTACCTGAATTTGTTTTCACATCTCAAGAACAGAAAGATAGTAACAACAAGTTTGACAGTTTCAATGAGTTACAAGGATAGCAAAACTCTAAAGAAAATGAAACAGTCCAGTCGAACATTGTTGAGTCGACTATTATTACAAAGAGTAGTTTATGCGAAAATAATATAGACACGGAAATGGAGTTGCAAATGTCCACCAACAACGGGCCTGATATTGAAAGTCTTGAGAAAAGAATTGAAGTACTTCTCGATCCTCTGACTTGTACTCCTCTCGACGAATAGAACCCTGTACATAAAAAAACCGAGAGTTAGAGCCACTCAAAAAATTCATTCTGAGGAGGCTCCTTTCGAATTCAAAGCCACTACATCCGAAGATGTTGTTGGCAATCCAGCATGGACAAACTTAGTTTAACAACGTAAAGGAAACAACAAAAATAAAAAAAAGCATAAGACCATGGGGTCTGATACTCCCCCTAATGATAGTAGTAGTCAAGGTAATAGTAGTTAAATGGAGTTCCTCTTTTGGAATATCCGGGGCATGAAGGTGCTAACTAAGAAGAAGAAAATTCTTCGTCTGCTCAATAGTAATAAATTTTCATTTTTGGGTATCTATGAAAATAAACTTACTGTAGACGGTATTGAAAATTTTATGGCAAAAACTGACAGAAAATGAAAATACTCTTATAACATCTCTAGCAATCAAAAAAGCAGAATTTTAATAATGTGGGATTCCTCTAAGTGGTCCAATATCATTGTGCATGCTAATGACCAACTTATCTCTTGTATTTTGCATAATGCAAATGGCGTCGGCATTATATGCACTACTGCTTATGCATTCGGTGATGAAGATTTACGAGTGAACGTATGGAATTACCTATTTGAGCACTCAATTTAAACTTCTTTGGATTATTGTTGGTGATTTTAACTCTATTTTATCATCTAATGAGAGAATTAACAATGGTGTATCTAATTCGATGGGTGATCAAGCATTTTTCAACTGCATTTCTTCTTCAAAACTGGTTGAACCAGATTTTAGTGGTAATTTCTACACTTGGAGGGGAGGAAGTAATTTATCTATTCATAGTAAAACATACAGTGTGTTTGTTAATGAGAAATGGATGGATAAGTTTAGTCAGATTGGCATTCACTTTGGATACCATTCATTAAGTGACCATTCTACCATTAACATAATATTTAAACATCAAATTAACAGGGGGATGAGAATACCTTTCAAATACTGCAACTCATGGCATCTCCAAGCTGGCTACCATTCTTCTCTCCAACAAGCCTTGACTAAAGCTCTGTTTGGCAATCCTATACACATTTTGATTAGCAGGCTTAAAGCAACCAAATATGCCCTGAAAAACTGGAAGAAAGATAAAGTGAATTTGAGTGTTGTAGTTAATAAATTGAATGCAGAGGCTAATTAATTATACAAGCTATTAGTTCAAAATCCCTTAAATGAACATATTATTGAGCAATACTTGCAGAAAAATGGACAAATCATTTCAATGCTGAATTCTGTTGCTCTGGATAACAATCAGAAAATGAAACATAACTGATTGCTTAAAGGAGACAGGCCCACACATTTCTTTTATAATAAAATAAATTACATCAAGCCAAATAAAAGAAGTAAATTCATTATGAACTGCAAAGGGGAATGGGTCTCAGCATCAGAACAACCAGCTAGTGAAGCTATTAATTATTTCACTGACTTATTTTCATCTACACAACTTACATATCAATTTCAAGACATTGTGTATAAGAGAATTCTTTCCAGTAATGTTAGAAGCAACATATGCAAACCTTTTGATATAGAGAAGGTTAAAAATGTAGTCTTTCAACTCAATGATAATAACACCCCTAGACCAGATGGTCTTAACTCCAAGTTTTATAAAATTCATCGGGAGAGCCTCAAGTTTGAGATTTAAAATGATATGAAAAGTTCCCTTCAATCATGAAAAATTATGAAATAAATAAATCATATTTTATTTGCCTCATCCCAAAAAATGCTGAGCCCAATCAAATTTCTGATTATAGACCTATCTCACCGTGTATTGTCTCCCATAAAATTTTAGCCAATTTGCTTTATAATCGACTAAAACCCTATATGGAAGAGCTTATCTCTCATAATCAAAATGCTTTTATTTCCAGGAGAATTATCATTGAAAATTCGCTGCTTTCATATGAGATGGTCAGGGGATTTAATAGGAAGAATTCAAATAACTTCGGTTTGAAAATTGATCCTCATAAAGCTTATGTTAAAATCATTAGAGAATTTGTTCATCATATGATGATTTCTATGGGCTTTCCGATGTTGATAGCTAATCTCATCTATGAATGTATATCCATCCCTACTTTCTCTGTATTAATTGATGGATCCCCTTTCGGATTTATTCGAAGCTCAAGGGGATTAAGTCAAGGGGATCCTCTTTGACTGTACTTATTCTCTATAGCTATGGAATTCCTCACTATTAGTCTTGATGTGGAACTGCTAAAAGGTAAAATCTATCCCATATGAGAGAAATGTGGCTTACAGATCTTAAGGCTGGAATAACAATAGAGGGGGTGGGAGGTGAAGAGTGTTTTATGGATTTTCTAAATCTTTTTGAAACTTATGTAATTTAATTACTAACAAATGCAATTTGCAGACACAGATATAATCACGGAATCAGACATAGATGCAAATACTAAATAAAAGCAGTAAAGAAAAGAACACACCAGGATTTATACTAGTTCGGAGTTACCCTACATACAGTCCCGTACAATTGTATGGATTTCTTTTCAAAATAATCTCCCAGATTGAACCCTCGGTTTCAAGACTACGAGGTACACCCTCCTGTATTCGAGTCTGGGACAAACTCTCTTGATTTAACCAGGCTACAAGATCACCTAATTGATTTCCGGGGTAACAATCACACCCAATTGATTTCAAGGCTCAACCGCACCTTTTACTCAACAGTTTGATTTACAAATGATCCTATAACTCTGAATAGCACTGAGACCTTATAGAGAGAGTGGCAGAGAGTCAAACAAGAGATAATCAAGTTTGATTCACTAGGTATTTCGACAGAGTATAGTTAGAGATTATTTAGAATAAATGTGGAAGATGAAGAGGAGAGAAAACAAGTGAAATCTGATTAAAAATTTGTTTAGAACTACTGGTATTTATAAAAGATCAACAACCAAATCTATTCATGAAATGATACGATGAATAGACACTTTTTTTGAAAATTTGAATTTTGAATTTTAGCGGGCACCATGTCGACATGGGGGTAGGAGTATGTCGACATGCTCTAGGCAAAAATGGTGATTTTGATTTTCTTATTAAAATTGGTTTCTATAATTTGTCAAAACAATTTCTAAACTTTTGTTAATATATTTGAATATAGTTTAAACATATAAAGGTAATTTTTAATATATATAATCTTAATCTATAAAGTGATTTAAAATCTGAGTATATAAATATTTAAAACAAAAGATAGTTAAAAAAAACAAGGACAATTTTAGAATCCAAATATTAAAAATGATAAAGATAATTTTGAAACTAAAATATTCCAAAAAGAGAGATGTCTTTTTGAAAAGAAGGTTTTTAAAACATTTAAAATTAGAGATATACTTTTGAAAAGCATTTTCATAAAATTAGTGGATACCAAAATAGGATCACTCTATGTTACACTAGATATTGTCGTGGGTTCCATCCCACTAGGGTTTCGTCCCTTTAACAGGCTCGAAGTGGATTCCATTCTATGAATAAATTTCGAATAAAGATGTAAATGGATTCAAGAAGTTTTAACATAATTCTAGAATCAATACTTATCTTGTACTTTGAAATCTTGAATTCTTGATACTCATGAGTCTTCAATTTTGATATCTTTAATCTTGAATCTCTATACTGTACAATCTTCATTCTTGGTACCTGCATGGCTAAATCATGCATATACATATATATATCTAAACTATAATGCTAGTATTTATATTCTATAACAAGTCCTAAGGTTGTTGTCATCAAAACATTCATCTCAAGAACTAACAATCTCCCCTTTTTTGATGATGACAACTTATGTTTATAAAATATACTTCTCTTTCACAATAACTCCCCCTAAAACTAATAACTCCCCCCCCCCCCCCCCCCTTATTCTAAGCCTAACTACTCTAACTACTCTATTTTATATTTCTCCCCCTTTGTCATCAACAAAAACTAATCCTAAACTAGTATAATTCCTCTTTAGTCTTATACTGGAGTACCTATGACAAATTATGATATAATATATATATATATATATATATATATATATATATAATAACATGAGTTAAAGACATGATAAATAAGAAGGTGTACATCCAATATATACTATGTTTCATGTAATGTTATACATATCAAACCAAATCAAATCAAATCAAATCAAACAATTCAAGCAATTCAAATCATAAGGAGATCAAATATCTCTAGGAACTTCAACCCATCCTTCTTCTCTAAAGATAGGATCCTTTTTAATATCTTCCCAATCTTCATTATCTTGAATCAAAGTTCCTTCAGGATTTGCATCGAGATCATTTTTGTTTAGGGAAGGAATCATCCAACGGAGGGCATCGAAATGCTTCTCTTGTTCTTTAATCATCTGCATTTAACTTAGTTCTAAGTGCCTTTGATTGCGGAGAATAAAAGTAAGTATATTCTTGAATGAATTAAGAGTTTCTTCGATTATCACATAGAGTTCGAGAAGAGGAAGCCATTTTTGATAAGTAGTTAAAAATGCAAATAGAGATAAGTAGAAATGAAGAGATTACAAATTTCTGGAAGAAACAGGTGTTTAAATAGGCAGAAATTCGTTTAAAATGAATAGATATGAGTTATTTATTTTAATTTCAAAAAAGTTTAAAAATAACCAAATCAGACGGTTATATGTCGACATAAAAGGTTGGGGTAGTCGACATGGGTATGATAATCTATGCATCTTCTTTGTTTTGTGAATAAGTATATATATATATAAACTTATATACTATACTATCATTTATTCCAGAGAGACACGAGTGATAACACGGATTTTGGTCATCTGATAATTGGATAATTACCTGATTTTACTACAAGGATACTGATTTTTATTTGGATTAATAAATGGAAATCTAATAATATAAAGAATATTTAGATATGTATATAAATGAATTTGAATCTGTAATATTAAATTTAAATATTTGGAAATGATAATCTTGTGGGAAATTAACATATATATAAATTTAGGCAAACTTTATGATGTTAGAAAATTCAAGTATATACATACAAGTATATAAGTGTGTGTGTGTGTATATGTATATGTATATGTATATGTATAGTGATTAGGAGGCATTGATTTGAATTCAATAATTTTCAAAGGGTAATTAAAGTTAAATTCTATTTAAAAAAATATAGAAAACCCGGTTTCAAGAGCTATTTAAAATACACAACACATATGTAAATATAAAATAAATAATCTATATAAATAAATAAAAATTAAGTATGGATTTAAACATAATTTATAAATAAATTAGAGGCAAGGATTTAAACATAAAATACATAGTTAAGACATTTGTAAAACAATAGTACCATACACATAACAAGTGTTAATAAAATTAAACATGTGGCAACTAACTTCTCTTTAAAATTAAATTTTAAAGACAATATGTAGAAGGAGAAACCAGGTTACATTTTTTTTCTTCTCAACAGTAAACTGAAAAAAAAACAGGTAGCCAGATCAAAAACAAAGGAAATAAAAAAAACCTGTAGATCAAAACAACATCTTCATGCCTGGAAACAAACCTGAGAGGGAGTTTTAATCAAAACTGAGATCAATCCAACAGCATCTGTAGCATTTCAAACATCAACAACAAATCCAACCTGAACAACACCAACATAAATCAAAGTGCAGGTCAAAAGTTCAGATCAATTCATTAGCTAAAAATCTGGATCTCTGTTTTCTGGAAAGCAGGTGAGCAAACTTCTCTATTAAAAACTCAGATCAGTTTTATTTTGATGCTTATGAATATTATTTGTGGTAATGTTCTAATAAATGAAATCTGAATACATGCATGTGTATGAATATGTTGATTTGGTGTGTATATATGTATATGATATATATATACATATACATACATACATACATACATACATACATACATATATATATATATATATATATATATATATATATATATATGCAGAGCACTGGTTTCAGGTTTTACAAGGTTCAAATTTGATCAAAAATTCAATATATCTCTCTCTGATTCTTGTTAGGCCTAGATGTATAAATCAAACTTGATTGTAATGAGAAGGGATTTTATTTAAAAATATTTTCAAGCAAGATTTAATGATAGTTTTTAACAAAATGAAGAAATACAGTAAAAGTGTGAATATATCAAAATCTCGATTTAAATAAATCGGGGATTCAAGTATATAATCAGGTTTGTTATTGGAAATGGTGATTTTTAAAAATAAAATCGAGATTTTTAAACATGTATTGATTGAGTAATTTAGGGTTGAGCGGGAATTGTGATTTCATCGTTTTCTGGTGAATTGTGAATCTAGGGTGTTCGGGGTCGTGCCTGAAGGTGGCTGGAAGGGAGGAGGTCTCGGGAAAAATGGTCGGAGTGTCCAACGATCATCGTGGCGGCGATACAAAGGCGTTGTAAGGTTTAATGCTCCGATGGGTTAGTCGATGTTTCTCGTGACATTTGCGATGACGAGATAGCATCGAGTGCGACCGGTGTAGGGGGATTAAGGAAGTGAAAGTACGACGAGGTTCTAGGCGAGATAACGAAGTCGCTGGTGGTCGGGGTTAGGTGATGTGAGGCAAAGTTTGGGAGACATGGTTTAGTACCTGATGGTGTTCTGGTTCGTTTTCGATTTAGGAGTAAGTTATGAATTCTGGGTTGTCGACTGGGAAGAGGTTGTCGCCGCGACTTGCGAGTGACCTCGACGACGACCAGTGGCGATCGGAGTGGTCGTGCATGTGCAGCGTGCACCAGCAGGTCTGGATTGTGTTTGGTTTAGGGTAGATGATGATTTCTCGGGACGATCTCGAGGAGCTTGCGTGGGTGACTCGAAGTAGAAAGGAATCGGTTTGACTAGGGAATTTTGTGGTGTGGCACGAAGGAAAACTCAAGTAATCTCGCGTTATGGCTTTAACAGTTTTAATCTTTAAAATTAAAACTAGTTTTAAAGGTGTAATAATTTCTTAATTAATCCTTTTATTTAATGAATGCCAATTAAGTATGGGTTAATAAAGGGTTCTAAAATAAATTATTTTAAACTATTTTAAATTAATTAAGTTTATAATGTTTTAATATATATATATATAACATTTATCTTAAAAGTTTATTTTATTAAACTTAATATTTTAATTGGTTAAAAAAATTAAGGATATGAAGTGTTTTCTAATCATAGATTAAACTGAAAGATTTTAAGTAAATAGGTTAATGATAAATTTACCTCAGAAGGGTATTAAATAAGATTTAAATGTTAATGAACTAAGGTAATTAAAGAATAAATTACTTAATGAAATTTATTAAGAGATGATTACTTATTGTAAGTAATTTAAGGTTAATTAAGTAATCCAAGGTTAATTACTTAATAATTATTGTAATTAATCAAGGTAATTAATTGATGGGAAATCTGTTAATGTGATTAATTAAGTTATTAATTAAAAGATGATTAATTTATTAAAGTTAATCACTTAATGAAATTAATTAACGATGATTACTTAATAAAAGTAATTAAAGAAAATTTACATAATATCATTAATTGAGGAGGGTAATTAATGGGTGATTACTAAATGTGATTTATTTAATGATAATTACTTAATGAAATTAATTGAGGATTAATTACTTAGTGTAATTAGTTTAAGTAAGGATTAATTAAGGAAATTAATTAAGGGATAGTTAATTAATGAGTATGATTAATTAAAGGATAATTAATCAATGTAAGTGGTTATAGAATAATTAATTTGAGTAAGTAATTAAAGATAGATGTAATTAAAATGAATGGGTGAAGGGTAATTAATTTGGGTAATTAATTAAGGTTAATTACTTAATATAATTAAAGGATATTAATCAATGGTGATTAATTAAGATGGATAAATAAAAGATGATTAATTAAAGGATTTGTAATTAATTAATGTTAAGTAAAGGTGATCTAAGTGATTAAAGTTAGTAATTAATTTAATTAGAGATTAATTAAATTAGTTGGGAAGTGATCAATCTTGCTTATGAATGATGGAATGATATTAAATGCCTTGAATTGGTTGATATCTCTGATATGAAATGTTTTGTGATATGATATCCCTTCTCATTTGCATTTGTACTTCAAACGACATTAGATTTTCAATCAATTCTTCAATATTTAAAGTATTGATATCATTTGCTTCTTCGATTGCAAGAGTTTTCTGATCCCATTCTGGATTAAGAGAATTTAGAATTTTTCTGACTTGATCTTCTTTGGAAAAACTTTTTCTCAATGATATTAGAGAATGCACAATATCCTGAAATCTACTATAGATATCTGAAATGGACTCATTAGAATTCTTGTTGAATAATTGAAATTGATTTGTGAGTATGGATATTTTGGTCTGTTTGACTTGCTTGTTCCTTCATGAGTAACTTGCAAAGTTTTCCAGATGTTATATGCAGACTTACAAACAGATACTCTATTAAATTCATTCCTATCAAGAGAACAAAATAAAATATTCATGGCTTTGGAATTATTTTTTGTGCAATAGTCTTTTGCTCAGCAGTCCATTGTGCAAAACTAGTAGTGGGCTCAGAATATTCAGTTTGTGTGATATTCCAAGTGTCTAATCCTATTGGCTGTAGGTATATTTTCATTCTACATGCCCAATATGCGTAGTAACTGCCATTAAAAAGTGGTGATCTTGCAGTAGACTGACCATCTACAAATGAACTAGTGATAGTGTTACCAGAACCAATGTTGGTAGCCATTCTTTTTTTAACTTTTCAAAATTCGGATTATGAAAACTTTGAAAACCTTGCTCCGATACCAAATGTGAGAAATGCGGCCTACAGATCTTAAGGCTGGAATAACACTAGTGGGGGTGAATAGTGTTTTATGGATTTTCTTAATCTTTTTGAAACTTATGTAATTTAATCACTAACAAATGCAATTCACAGACACAAATATAATCACAGAATCAAACACAGATGCAAATACTAAATAAAAGCAGTAAAGGAAAGAACACACCAGTATTTTATACTGGTTCGAAGTTACCCTATATCCAGTCCCACATAATCGTACGGATTTCTTTTTAAAATAATCTTGCAGATTACACCCTTGGTTTCAAGGCTATGAGGTACACCCCCTTGTATTCGAGTCTAGGGCAAACCCTCTTGATTTAACCAGGCTACAAGATCACCTAATTAATTTTTGGGGCTACAATCACACCCAATTGATTTCAAGGCTCAACCGCACCTTTTACTCGATAGTTTGATTTACAATTGATCCTATAACTCTGAATAGCACTGAGATCTTATGGAGAGAGTGGCAGAGAATCAAACAAGAGATAATCAAGTTTGATTCACGTGGTACTTTGACAGAGTATAGTTTGAGATTATTTAGAATAAATGTAGAAGATGAAAAGGAGAGAAAACAAGTGTAATCTGATTGAAAATTCGTTTAGAACTACTGGTATTTATAGAAGATCAACAGCCAAATCTATTCATGAAAGGATACGACAAATAGACACTTCTTTAGAAAATTTGAATTTTAAATTTTAACGGGCACCATGTCGACATGGGGTATGAGTATGTCGACGTGCTCTAGGAAAAAATGGTGATTTTGATTTTCTTATTAAAATTGGTTTCTATAATTTGTCAAAACAATTTCTAAACTTTGTAATTATATTTGAATATAGTTTAAACATATAAAAGTAATTTTTAATATATATAATCTTAATCTATAAAGTTATTTAAAGTCTAAGTATATAAATTTTTAAAAGCTAAATATTTAAAACAAAAGATAGTTTAAAAAAAAGAATAATTTTGAAAACAAAATATTGGAAATGATAAAGATAATTTTGAGATTAAAATATTTCAAACAAGAGAGATGCCTTTTTGAAAAGAAGGCTTTGAAAAGATTTAAAATAAGAGATATATTTTTGAAAATCATTTTCATAAAACTAGTGGATAACAAAATAGAACCACTATATGTTCCACTAGATATTGTCGTGGGTTCCATCCCACTAGGGTTCCATCCCTTTAACAGGCCCGAAGTGGATTCCATTCCACGAATAAATTTCGAATAAAGATGTAAGTGCTTTTAAGAAGTTTTAACATATTTCTAGACTCAATACTTATCTTGTACTTTGAAATCTTGAACTCTTGATATCTTGATACTCATGAGTCTTCAATCTTGATATCTTGATACTCATGAGTCTTCAATCTTGATATCTTCAATCTTAAATCTCTATACTGTACAGTCTTCATTCTTGGCACCTACATGGTTAAAACCTGCATATATATATATATATATATATATATATATATATATATATATATATATATAAACTATAATGTTAGTGTTTATATTTTATAACAAGTCCTAAGGTTGTTGTCATCAAAACCATCATCTCAAGGACTAACACTATATATAAAGTTGAGCCAATGATTACACACTTATTATATGCAGACGACGTTCTTAGCATGGCCAAAGCCACTACTAAAAATGCAGAAACTGTTGTTAATGTTTTTAAAGATCTGAAAGATGTTGCAGGTCTGAATCTTAATGAAAATAAGTCCTCTCTGTTTTTCAGTAAAGAGGTCAAGGAGAAACAGAAAATTGCAGACATGTTAAATATCAATATTGGTAAACTACCAGTTATATACCTTGGCATTCCATTGTCCATTAACAAATTAAAGTCTATAGACTTTGGGAGTTTAACTGATAAAATTAATAAGAAAATTAACCATTGGAATTCAAAGATGCTTAACATTAGTGGCATAAGTGAACTGGTTAAAATTGTCATACGTCTAATGGTGCAATTCTGTATTCAATTTACTCAGATTCCAATGGCAGTCATTCATAGAATTAATGTTATTTGTGCTAATTTTATATGGAAATCAAAAATGCACAAGATGAGCTGGGAAAATGTATGTAAACCAAAGCAAGAGGGAGGCCTGGGCATTAGGAAATTTGATGATATGACAAAAGCAATTGTTATCAAAATGGTTTGGAAGTTTCTCCAGGGTGATTACCTTTGGGCTAAGTGGATTTGCAATAGATATTATAATAAGTCAAATTTTTGGACTAATAACTCTTCCACCATTACATCATACACATCGAATCTAATGCTTAAGGCCATACAATGATGCAATGGCCTTATTGATAGAAAAATTGCAAATGGGGATAGTACTGAACTGTGGAAAGACCCATGGATGAATGACAATTCATTATTAGATAAATGTGGATAGAATGACATAAACATAGCATCTAGCTTTAACAAAAAGTTCCACTCTGATAGCAGGTACTAGATGAAAGGAACAACTTGATTATGTTCCTATTCAGTTCCACAAGGCAATCCAAGCAATTAAAATTCATAATCATGAGCATAAAGATTTTTGGTTTTGGCTACCCAATGCAAATGGGCAATTTAGCATCAACTCAGCTTGGAATCATATTAGAACTAAGAAAAATGTTTTGAATTGGACCAATATCATATGGGATAGCAGTTGTGCACCTAAAATATCGACTTGTTCTTTGTTAGCAATTTTAAATCGTCTTAATACAAAAGACAGAATGAAAAAATGGAATAGTGAACTAGATGATTTGTGTATACTGTGTAAAAGCAGCAGTGAAGACATAAACCACTTGTTTTTTCAACGCAGTTAGTCCAAACAATTACTTAAGAATCTAATACAAAAGACTCAAATTTCTACTGGAAACTCAATCGACATCAACTAATCTCTACAGATTTTGCTACAAAATCAGACAAGTGACCAACTTTCTAAACAGCTTCAGGAACATTGAATTCGCTACTATTATTTGGCATATCTAGTGCAAATGCAACATAAGAATTTTTAAGGGTATTGAACTTCCAATTCAAGTGAGGATTATGCCAACCGCTCAAGATTGTACTCGACTGATTCAGAGAAAAATCGATTACAAGAAATTAAATAGTGAAAGCAAACTTAGCTTATTAAACTTCGGCATAGTGGATGTACAAAATCAAAACTTTAGACCTCCTTGATCTTGCTGCTGGCTATTTCTAGCTTCGGTACTGTAGAACCCTTCTTCGACTGAAAGTTTGAACTGATAATTTCCAACATTTCTGAGTTTTTGGCTAAAGAGTTTTCGTTTCTGTTCCATTTTAGTAAAGAGATTTTTGGATTTCTCTTTCCAGTTCGATGTGGCTTGTGAAGTGCCCCTCCTTAACTTATTGTCCTTGTTTGCTGTTTAGCATGTTTACACGTGCTTTCACATTTTCTTTGTTTTTTCTATAGGTAATTTTGTTTGTTGCTTAAAGTTGTCTTGCATGTAGGTGATTTTGAGTGTGTTCTCTATTTGTTACTCTTCCATCTACTTGAAAACTTGGTCAACTACCTCCGGTTATTTTTAAAATGTTGATATATGGACATGATATGTACTCTTTTCCCTGTTAAGTCACATACCTAGGTTATGGGGGTTATCGGGCTTAATAAGGCATATCATGAAAGTATATGTTTTTCTTGTGTAAATAAAGTACATGTTTCTAAAAAAAGTATAAGAATCAAGTACGAGAATAAATCAAAACTTAGCTATTGAGTAATAAATTAAATACGTGTGGATTGTTTTAAAAAGAGTACAATTTTGTTAATGAACATTAAAACAAAAGGAAGAAGATGTTTAATGTAATGAGAGGAAGCATTAATTACCATGTTATGGAATTTATTACTATAATTAATGGAAGTATCTATTACATGTGTTAGAAAGTGAATGTAACAATATATTTTAAATTAAAAGAATATATATAATGCTATGTATTTGAATAATGAATACGTATGGAAGTAAAAGGCTATTTTAAAGGAAATATATTTGCATGCACAGAGGTAAAGTTATTAATTATCGGGTTAATGGTGGAATTTAATAATATATATTGCTTATATTTGAAAAGAGATGGCACAACATATTTAAGGAGAAAAGAAAATATGTAATATAATAGAAGTGAAGATAATAAAATGTAGGAGTAAATCATTGTGTTAAACACACTGTCTTTCTTATTAATGAAGAATAAAAGGGTGAATCCAATTTGAAATTGGAAACATAAATATCAATCAATTAAATTGGGCAATGAAAACATTAGTAACAAGAAAGAAGTTAGAGGATATAAATATTAACTAACGTTAACGGTAAAGAGAATGTTTATAGATTACTTAACTTTAAAGAAAATAATAAATAAACAACACTCAACAATTAAGGAAGTGCTAACTAAATAGGTAAACAGGGGCCCAGTGAGTGTATATGTGTGTGTGTATGATATAAATTAATAATGTTGACTAGAATTATAGTTCAAGAAACGAGCCACGGGTACCTGTTTTTGATGTTGTTATAGAAAAAGTCCCTGTAGAAATGAATATGTAAATTTGGTCCCTATTTTTGAAAAATAAAAAACGTAAGGTACTTTGTACTTTTCTGACAGAAAATGCAAGGTACCTTGCACTTTTTTGATTTTCAAATTTGTTTCAAAATTTTGAAAAGCGCAAGGTATCTTGCATTTTCTATCAGGAAAGCGCAAGTTAATTTGCATTTTCTATCAGGAAAACGCAAGCTAGTTTGTTATTTCTGATTTTGAAATTATTTTTAAAAATTTTAAAATTTTTGAAAAGCACAAGGTAACTTGCGCTTTCGATTAGGAAAGCGCAAGCTAGATTGCGTTTTTTGATTTTATTTTAATTTTTAATTTTTTTTAAATTTAATGTTTAAAAAGCACTAGCTAATTTGCGCTTTCTGATTTAGAAAAAACAGGGACCTAACTTACATACTCATTTATATAGGGACTTTTCTTATAACAGCAACAGAAATAGGGACCTTTCGTGCAAAGCCCCATTATAAGTAGTGACATTGGTTTAAATTATAATTTGAACAATAGTAAATGGCAATTAATAACATTAATGGGGAGAATAAAGTTGTTACCTTCTTTAATGAGAGGAAAAGGCAATGAATTTTCTGTATACGTAAAGTTATAAATTTGTGGATAAAAGTGTAACTTTTCTAGACTTAGTTTTCAACTATAAATATAGGCATAAACTTCCACTCTTCATTGAAAACCCTAGCCGTCACTTACTAAAGTGCTTCATATTCTTCTCCTTCCTCAAGCAAAATTATCATTCAAAAATAAAATAAAAAAGTAAATTAAACAAAAAGAGAAAGAGAATTATAGAAAAAAGAAGCAAAGAGCATAACAAACAAAAGCTTAGCAATCGAGAGGAGAGGATTCACGAAGGCAAGTAGTGGGAAAATTATAAAGTTGAGTGGGAAATTATATACTTTATATAATATTAGATTAATATCATTTGTGTGTTATAAAATGAAGAAAGTAAAAGCCATTAGAGAGGACAATTTTATTCATTCAGAGATTCATAATGTATTTACATTACATAGCCTACTTTATATAAAGGCTTCAGAACTAAGGATTGAACTTATCACACGATGTGGGACTAAACAAAACAATATATAAGCATATTCGCTTCATAATATACATATATTATAACATTCCCCCTTGAATATGCGTCTTCAAAATCTTGAATGCTCGGATAGTTTGAAATTTTCCATTTCGAAACGTGTATGATGATTGCTCCCCCTCATTATTATCTTGCTTGCATTTATCAATTCAATCGATATACATATTGTCTGTTGCCTCATTAAAAACCTCTATAAGGAAAACTCAATGGGAAAAACCTTGAAAGAGGAAAAGAATGCAACTTGTGAAATCATAAATATCATACTAAAAATAATATTTCTTCTAAGTGTTTGATACTTCGGGATCAGAATAATGCCTCATTAAAATCCTTACGAAGAAAAACCCAATGGGAAAAATCTTAGTGAAGGAAAAAAAGAGTACAACGACATATCTTATTTTCTCATTTCTTCAAACGAAGTTTGATACTTCTGGATCAAACTAACGCCTCATTAAAACCTTACTAAGAAAAACCCTATGGAAAAAATCATAGTGAAGGAAAAAGAGTACAATATAGTATGAGATATTTCAATAATTTACAGAATCAAATAGAGTTTGATACTTCTGGATCAATACAACACTTCATTAAAAACCTTACAAAGGAAGACCCGATGGGAAAAACCTTAGTCAAGGATAAAAGTACAATTTAACTTAAATAACATATTTGAGATGTTATTTCTTGAAAAGACGTTTGATTCTTCTAGATCAAGACAATGCCTAGTTAAAACCATAGTAAGAAAAATAAATAAGGGAAAAGAGTACATTGTAACTTATTTTCAAATGTTACTAGGGAGTTGATACTTCTGTATCAAGATAATGCCTCATTAAGACCTTACTAATAGAAACCTAGTGGGAAAATCTTAGTTAAGGAAAAAGAATGCGTTATAAAATACTTATAGATGCTCCCCCTGATTCAAAATTTTCCTCTGAATTCATATTCGCCTTTCGATAACTCAAATTGGTTATAGATACTTCTGAATCTTTAAATTTGAATCTCATTAATAATACAATTTATTAACAGTTTCCTTCGCTACAATCAAATTTTCTAAGATTGTTTCTTCCAATATGGTTTGCATTTTGTATGCAACTTTTATGAAAAACACTTCATGTGCTTTCAATTTTGTGCTTCAAATTAGTTTTGTGCATTGCAACTATACATTTTTCATGAATATTAAATATTTCGTTACAACATTACTAGAAAGCAGGAAGTAATCTACTCATCTTGAAGTGTATCAAGATTTTCATTAGAACAATACTTAGAAGAAATTTGTAATCTACATTTCATGTCTTTTGCATTCTTTATAACTACTAAAGTTATATATATTCTTTAGAAATTTGTATACTTTAATAAGTATTTGCTATCGCAACTATCACTTCAATGGATAATAAGAGTTACATCACAACGATACTTAAATATAGGAAGTAATCTACTCATCATGAATTATATCAAGATTTTTATTACAACAATACTTAAAAGTAGGTTGTAAACTATGCTCCTTGTTCTTTGCCTTCTTTATAACCACCAAAGTTATTTATATTCTTCAGGAATTTGCATACTTTCATCATTTAATATGATTTAAACCATATTTATACCTTCAGGGTATATTAAGCATGTCAATTACTTTTGCTACTTTACGGACTACATGTCCATATTTCTCTATTAGTAAAGGATTCATGATGACTGGTCATGTTTTTCTCTGATTAAAGATCCTTAATTTATTTATAAACACAAGCGCTTTATTTTTTTTCAAATTTATCATCGATAATTATTTCTTGACAGTCCTAGACATGATTTATTGAGATCTCTTTAATTATCATGTTTTAGGTACCTAAACCACTTCTAGGGTTATTTGACAATCATGTCATGGATCTCTTCCAGAGCATCCTTAAGTGTTTCTTTAAGAACACTCAACTTTTTTTTAATTTGACATCTTTATTACTCACTCCAAAAATATTTTGAACTGACTTTTGAACCACATTTCAGATGTGGTTTATACATTTTGATCCTTCAGGGATTCAAATCTACAATGGAGAAAGTCTACCGGGGATATTATTGATAATTTATTCAAGTTGCTTAATATTTTGCATCATTGTATACTGTAACAAATATTTTACACTGATGATCAAAATGAGCTTGTATCCCTTTATCCTCCCCCTCGATGTTGACAAACATTGTCACTTTAAATAATAATCATCTTTGGAATCTCATTTTGATCCATTATCATATTGCTACTAGCGAATACACCATACATATTAATAATAGGACGATAATTCTTTTATCAATTGATAAGACGCATTAAGTGATATTGTGAGCTTCTGGCTCTTGTTTAAATATGGGATTCAGTTATGCCAAATTTCGTGAAATATGATCTAGTTGAAATTGTACGAAATTTTTCTAAAATAAGCTTCTGGCTTTCAATTTTAGAAATAACGCAAAGATATTCTTTGACATTTTCATTATAGTTCCAATATGGTAGTTATTCATTTATATATCTTCAAAACTGAACAAATTTCTTTTAAATTTGCTTTAGCATAATGTATTTTGAATTAAGATATATGTACCATTCGGTAATACTATATGGGCTCTTCCGGACCCTTCAATTATATTAGCAGATGCTATGGTTTAAATTTCTAGCTAAAATATTTTCAGATAGTTCAGAGAAAAACTTCTGGTTTTTCAAAATCATATGAGTAGTTGCACTATCTAGTAGACATATATTATCACTCAAATATTGATGGTCCATATCTTAAGAATTAAAGGCAATATAGTTAGTCAACTATTAAAATTTGTAAGCATAAATAAATGCCAGTACTTTCCAAAAATTTAAAATAGACTACTGATTAAAGCCAACATTATCGGTACATTATTACAGTTAATTATGAAAGGAAAAACATACAAGCACTAACTTCCAACTGATTTATTGAACTGAAATAAAATAAAATCCACATAGCAGACTTCAGGCTGCTACTATTGATCAATTCGACCATATCATTTATTATTGCACTTATATTTTCATCATTAATGAAGTTTCCATCATCAACTTCGAAGAAATGATCTAACTTCAGGCTAGTATTACTAGACAATCCTTTCACATAATTTAAGTTTAGAAGTAATTCTAAATCTAGAGGAATTGTATTTCCTAACCGATTTAAAGACTTGAAACTTCAAGTTCAACCACTCATGTCTAGTATTTAGAAGTGTGACCATATTTTGGTGGTCATAACGCTCCTTCGGGGAGTTCCATAGGTAAAGATGATCTTTTTCAATTAAATGTTTTATTTTAAGCTTGTCATGGATATGACACCTTAAAAATATAAGAGCCATTGTTTTATCCTATTGGATTATCATTTTTATGGCATTTTCTAAGCAACGAGATTGTAATTTGATGTCAACATCCAATATCTATGACAAAAAGTTATCTTCTAATAAGTCCAAAGCTTTAAATTCAAGCTTGGCTGTGTTTATCATATTACCAACTACAAGTGGAAATAAAAATGCATAAGCATCAAAATATTATTCATGGGTATATAGTCAATGCATTTCATAAAATAAGAATCCATATCTGATAGTAGTTACAGTGAAAGAAAAAACATTACTGCAAAATAGTAAAAGACAACCAAATATAGTATATAAAAAGTGACTATAATTTCATATTTACATCATTTTGATAGCTTTAGATCCAATCTCATTAATTACATTCATTAATTTCCTTGAAAATGCAAAACTACCCTTGAAAATATGGAAAGGACTTTATATGGATTGATTGGTGGCGAAGGGATGAATTATAATCAAAGATTATGCTGACTTGATTATGTTTACTTTCATAATATAGGCAGATTTAAGAATATGAATATGTAGTATTAAATACCATTTATTAATTCATAACAACTGCAATAGTGAGAAACATGAATATGTAACATGCATATACGTTATGATCCTTGTCAACAATAAGAGATATAAAAGAAGAGTAAATGTATGAAGTATTCATACGCATCTTTGTTGGACCATTCTCATTAATCAATTAATTTTATTTAATGATTTATTATTTGCTACTAACTAATATATGAATTAATATATGTGGCTATTTACATATTATAAGCTAAACAGAGAGAGGAAATTTGTACATCACATGTTGTATGAATGATATCATGAAAAACAAAATAGTTTGACTTGGCAACTAAAAAGTATGTTGTATAAGTTATAGCTATTGATAACATCAGTAAGTATATTTCTGTGACATGACAATAATAGGTAAAAGATTAAGCATATAAAATAGTAAACATTGGAATACCTCTTTGCTGAAAGAGGAAAGATGAATGAGTTTTATATATAATATAACATAATTGATGTGTTTCTAGATATTAATATTCATTTTATGAAGAATCTAAAATACTTACTTGATGAGCCAAAGGAATGAAACTTGATATATTATATTTTACCTTTTGAAAGACATGATTGGATGGATGGAAGAAGGGAAAAAATTAGGAAATAAACTTTCTATTAGAATACCTTGTTTTCTATTAAAAAGAAAGAGAGTAGGAGAGTAGATATATTTCTATGTATTTATTTGGTTTAGCAAAAACACCAAATATATCAACAAATCTCTTCTGGAGATTTTTTTTATTAGTATTATCACCACTTTTGGAGTGAACAAATTTCTATACATTTATTTGGTTTAGTAGTTAATACAAGTGGTAAAAAAATTTAGAACTTCAGGTTCCAATTTTACTTTAAAATAAAGTCTTTGTTTAGTACTTTAGATCCTAAATGGTACAACTTGATTTTCATTATCAAACTTCAGGTTTGATTACAATTGGAATTTACCATAATCTGAATTAGCTTTTCTAATAATTCAAAGCTTCACATATCAAATTTATATATTTATGTTTCGATATATAAGCCTTTTTTAGGAATGCAAACTTATATGCATAATTTTTATTTGAGAACTTCAGGTCTCCAATATTAATTAAATACAATGAAACAAGAGGACTCTTCATAATTGTATTTGAACATGAGAATCATAATACTATTTCTCTTCGAGGAAATAGTATTTACCACATTTCTAATGTTATTTCAACATATTATTTTTATGTTATCTCTTCTGGATATATCAACATCTTCTTTTGGAATTGCTCGCTTATATTTTTTTTCATGGCTTTATTTCAGCTTATGAAAACTTTGATCTTTCACCTTCGCACATATGAACTTCAGGTTCTTATTCTTTCATATAGACTTAATACGATCTTCTAGATACGTATTATCCTTATATTTGTTTCTATAAGAAACAGTGAAATATTTCTTCTGGAAATATAAATCATGTGGTAAATTATTTCTGCAGTTCTCATTCAAACCGAAATCCAGATAAAAAAATTCAAAATGAAACCCTCTTTTTTTTCACCAAACAATGGAATGAGATCTAAAAGTTTAGATCTACAATAAAATGAGATCTAAAATGATAAGATTAATAGAGCAAGATCTATGAGGTAAGATATATATGTGTGTGTGTGTGTGTGTGATGTATTTATGTGTATGTACGTATGTACGTATGTATGTGTATATTTATGTATGTGTATGTGTATGTATGTATGTATGTATGAGGTAAGATTAATAGAGCAAGGTCAAAAATTACATTTTAGTCTATGGAACAACTTTAGTCTCAGATCAAATTTAAAATTATCACAAAAAATGGGTATACATGAATGAAAATTAAATAAGAGATCCGATGAATAAAATCTACAGATCTAAAAAAAAATATCGTTTCAACATGATATTAAAATCTACAAGAGATCTGAAAAATTAGAACTAAAAAAAAGATCTACAACAAAACAAGATCTGAAATACATGGACAAAAAAATAAGATGTACAAATATAATCAGATCCCAATAATTAGATCAATGATACAATGAAATCTAAAAGGAAAAAAATTAATAGAATGAGATCTGAAAGATTTGATCAATTAGATCAAAAAGAAAGCTTACCCTTTAGAAGATTTATAAGAGCTTCATGCTGATAACGTGTTATAAAATAAAGAAAGCAAAAGCCATTAGAGAGAGAACAATTTAATCATTCAGAGATTCGTAATGTATTACATTACATAGCCCACTATATATAAAGGCTTCAGAACTAAGGATTGATCTTATCCCACGATGTGGGACTAAACAAAACAATATACAAGCATATTCACTTCATAATATACATATATTATAACATTGTGGATCTATTTCTTTTATGCCTAAATATGAATCAAGTAAATGCAGGCTTAAATATATATGTATAAAATGAACTTGAGACTTTTGCCTACATATTCGGTAGATTGTTAATTTCAATTAAATGTTGTATATACCTAAATCTTGAATGTAAGGGTTAAAGTAGTCCCTAAAAATTAGGGAGTAAACTGTCAAAATAAGATTGTGTATAAATTTTAGATTTCGTTAATTTAATGTTTGATGTCGTTGAACTTGAATTGAAGATGTTCTAATCTGATTTAAGATTTAAGTTTATATTTTATTTCATTAGAATAAAGAATGTTCTTTTTAATTTCTATAAATTATCAAATTTTACAATTATATATAAAAGGTGCGTCATTCGAAATACTAAGAAATATGTCCAAAAGAAAGAGGTGTTCAAAATAGGGATGTTTATTGTATTTTATACTATCTATTTCAATAAAAACAGAAAGGATAAGACATGGTAATTCGGTAAATAGCATAATTACTCTTTTAAATAATTAATGGGAATTTATAGTGTTAGCATTTCCTTTTTGAGAAGATTCAGTTTCAGTGCATTAAAAAGTAGAAATCCTTATATGTAAAACTAAAGTATTATCAATAGAAATAACAATGACCCCATTGTCATTAAATGAGAACTAAACATGAATAAAATAATGAATTACAGAATTAGAGTGGCTGTTGTAATTTCAATAAAATGGGCATAAATTGAAAAGTAGAAGTAAATATATTTAATTTTATTAATTGAAAAGTAGCAATATATGATTCTAAATTGTATTAATTGGAAAGAAATAGTAAATAGCGCTTAATTTTATTATTGAAAAAGAAGTATTAAAGTATACTTGATTGAAATTAATAAAATGAGAAGAAAGTTCATGACAAGTAAATTATCAAAGTTCTAAACTAGTATTAACAAAAATTTTAAACAAAGCTATTTTAAAAACTTTTTCAAAAATCAGATTATGAAACTTTGAAAACCTTGCTTTGAGACCAAATGTGAGAAATATGGATTACGGATCTTAAGGCCAGGATAAACACTAGAGGGGGGTGAATAGTGTTTTAAAGAATTACTAATTTTTTTTTGAGTTTTTGTTAATTTGAACACAAATGTATGCAATATTCAAACACAAATATGATCACAGAATCAAACACAGATGCAGAAATAAAGTAAAAGTGGTAAAGGAAAGAACACACCGAATTTTATACTGGTTCGGAGTTACCCTATATCCAGTCCAGCACACAAGTACGGATTTTCTTTCAAAAGCAATTGTACAATTACACCCTCGATTTCAAGGCCACTAGGTACACCTCTCCAGATTCACAATCCTCTTGGTAGAGATACTTGATTTCACGGGCAACAAGTTCACCCAGTTGATTTCCAAGGCTATAATCACACCTTTTCTCGCTTGATTGATTTCCAAGGCTACAATCACACCTTTTCTCCCTTGATTGATTTCCAAGGCTACAATCACACCTTTTCTCCCTTGATTGATTTCCAAGGCTACAATCACACCTTTTCTCGCTAAATTGATTACAAAGAAGTCTATAACTCTGAATAGCACGGAGGATCTTGTTGAGATAGTGATAGAGAATCAAACAAGAAATGATCTAGTTAGATTCAATATTGATTTCGGCAGAGTAATGGTAAGAATGTGTATAAAGAAATGTGGAAGAAGAAGAGGAGTGAAAACCAGAAAATTAGGATAATAAATTCATTGAAAACAGCCCCTATTTATAGAAGAACAACAGCCATGTCCATTCGTGAAAGGATATGACGAATAGACACTTCTTTTGAAATTTAAATTTTGAACCCAACTGCCACTATGTCGACATAGGTATATTGAGTATGTCGACATCCCAAAGGAAATTTTGGTGGTTTGTTTTTCTTTGAAAATAACTTTTATCTTATATTAAAACTATTTTAAGCTTTTATAAATATACAACTATAGTTAAAATACATAAATAAATATAGAGAATAATATTTTGTAATATATAAAATTTTACTATAATTTTATATTTAAATCTAAGTATAAATATTAAAAGTTAAATATATTATTATTAAAGATAATTTAAAACCAACGATAATTTGATTTTAAAATTAAAGATTATTTTGAGGCTAAAAGTATTTAAAATCAGGATAGATGTTGTTGATTCTTATAAAAGGAAGGTTTTGAAAACATTTTGAAAACGAGATATAATTTTATAAAACATTCGAATAAAAGTTAGCGGATACAAAACATTGTTCCACTAGATTTTTCGTAAGTTCCATCCTACTTAGGGTTCCATCCCTTTAACGGGCTCGAAGTGGATTCCATTCCATGAATAAATTGGATTTTAAGATGTCAGTGCTTTTCTACGAGTTTTAACAAAATTCCTAATTAAATTACTTATTCTTGAAATCTTGAACTCTTGACAATCTTGATATTCTTGAATCTCTGTACTGTACAGTCTTCATTCTTGGTACCTGCATGGTTAAATCCTGCATATACATGTATATCTAAACTATACTGTTAGTATTTATATTTTATAATCCTATTCTAGGGTTGTTGTCATCAAAACCATCATCTCTAGGACTAACAATCTCCCCCTTTTTGATGATGACAACCTTTGTTTATAAAATATTACTTCTATCCTAATAACTCCCCCCTTAATCTATGCCTATCTATCCTATTTTATACTTCTCCCCCTTTGTCATCAACAAAAACTAACTCGAAACTATATAACTCCAAACTATATAACCCCCCCTTAATCTAATACTCTACAACATGTGATTATAATGATAGTGTTATCATAAATAATCAACACTTAACTCAAAAACTTAAAACTTAGTCCTAAACTACTAACTATCCTAACTAAGTATCCATATAATAATACTTTTAATAGAACACATATAAGAACACAAATTATTTATTAATTATATAGTTATATTTACATTTTCGTAGAGAAAATATGAAAGAACATACAATCATAGGAAAAAGAGGAAAGAAACTAACGAGTGTCTTTGAAAATGGGAGATCTATGAACCGAACAATTTGGATTGTGGAAACAGAAATTTCCACGTTGTTCGACAAGATTTCCATCTTTGTCGAAACACACTTCGCCAACACAAACGACTTTGCAGTCTTCTTCAGCGTGCTTTTCTTCCATGAAGGCTTCTTCTTCTTCTTCTTCCTCGCTGTCCTCTTGCATTTGATCTCCTAATGAATCTTCATTAATCAAGATCGGATTAGCATGATTGTCCATTAGAAATTGCAAATTTCTAAGGATTTTTCCTTGCCTTTCTTGTTCTTTTGCCATTCTAAGTTGCACCACTTGAACTTCAGTTAATAATTACAGTATCCTTCAAACAATCCTCCATTTTCATTACTCTTGCAAGCGTAGTTCGTTGAAAAGGTCCAAAATAAGGAGAAGGGAACGAAAAGGTTGAATTTTTATTTGATTTGGCAGAGGAGGCCATAGTTTTATTGATTTCAGAAGTTCGAACAGAAAGGAAACAGGAAGAATGATAAAAATTTCAAAAATAAGAAGAATATATAACCACTAATTTGAATTTTGGTGGGAAAAATTTCAAAAATAAAAAATCATTATATGTCAACATGGGTATAGGGGGGATGTCGACATGGTGCTTTAAATTTTTACTATTTGATTTATTTTGATTTGATTTTTAATTATACTTTGTCATTTATATTTTATATTTCAGTTATTGAACAAATACCTAATTCTCTTCTTAATTTAGTAAATATAGATTCATTTAATGGTTTTGTTAAAATATCAGCAATTTGATTCTCAGAATTGATATAATCGAGTGTAATTACTTCCTTACTAATATCATCTCTGAGAAAATGATGTCTGATATCAATTAGTTTAGTTCGAGCATGATGAATAGTACTTTTGGATAAATTTATTGCACTAGTATTATCACAATAAATTGGTGATTTTGAGATATTTAAACCATAATCTTTTAAAGTTTGTTGCATATATATTACTTGAGAACAAGCCAAAGCATCAGAAATATAGTCTGCTTCAGTTGTTGATAAAGAAACCGTGTTTTGCTTTTTACTAAACCAGGAAATCAGAGAATGCCTCAAAAAGTGACAAGTTCCAGTTGTACTTTTTCGGTCTGATTTACAACCAGCATAATCAGCATCACCGTAAGATATTAAGTCAAAGGAATCATTTTTAGGATAAAATAAGTCATAATCAAAGGTGTGTTTAACATATCTTATGATGCGTTTTATGGCCTTTAAGTGGGTCTCTTTAGGTTGGGATTGATATCTTGCACAGAGACAAACACTATGCATGATATCAGGTATACTAGCAGTGATATAGAATAGTGATCCAATCATTTCTCTATATAATTTTTGATCTACATCTTTCGAGGGATCTTCTTTACTAAGATACTCATTGGTTGCCAAGGGAGTGGGTTTTCCACTCGCAGCAGTCAAACCAAATTTACTAACTTGGTCTTTAGCATATTTTTTGACTAATAAAGATACCATTATCTAATTGTTTTATTTGTAATCCTAGAAAGAAGTTTAATTCACTCATATGACTCATCTCAAACTCTTTTGTGATCTGAAAATTATATCATCTACATAAACTTGTACTAGTTGAATATCATTTTTATTTCTTTTAATAAAAAGAGTATTATCTACTTTACCAATTTCAAAATTTGATTGTAATAAGTAAGATCTTAGTCTGTCATACCAGGCTCTAGGAGCTTGTTTTAGACCATATAGAGCTTTCTTAAGTTTAAAAACATGATTCGATGATTTTTCATTTTCAAAAAGTGGTGGTTGTTCAACATATACTTCCTCTTTTACAAATCCATTTAAAAAGGCACTTTTAACATCCATTTGAAATAATTTAAAATTATTATGATTTGCGAAAGCAAGTAGAATCCCAATGGCTTCTAATCTTGCTACGGGAGCAAACGTTTCATCAAAATCTATTCCTTCTTCTTGACAATAACCTTGAGCGACTAACCGGGCTTTATTTCTAATAACCTCTCCTTGTTCATTCATTTTATTTTTATAAACCCATTTAGTTCCAATTATAGTTTTATTTTCGGGTCTAGGAACAACTTCCCAAACATCATTTCTAGTGAATTGATTTAGTTCTTCTTGCATAGCCAAAATCCATGAATCATCAATTGATGCTTCTTTTGGATTTTTGGGTTCAATAATTGATATAAAAGCTACATTGCTCATTTTACTTAGTTGATTTCTAGTTTTAACAACAGATTACATATCTCCAAGTACATTTTCAATAGGATGTTCTTTTAACAGTTTAATCCTTTTATTAGGATGATTAATTTCATTATTAGTTTTAGTTGATTCTTGATTTTGAGTGATTAAATCCTCTTCATCATTTATATCTTTAAAATTTTTGAGACTTTTATCGAATGAAACATGCATTGTTTCTTCGATGGTGTTAGTTCTTAAATTAAACACTCTGTACGCTTTACTTCTATTAGAATATCCGATAAAGATACCTTTGTTGGATTTAGGATCAAATTTATCTAAGTTATCTTTTGTATTTAAAATAAAACATTTACTTCCAAAAATTCTAAAATAAGATACCTTAGGTTTCTTTCTGTGAAGAAGTTCATAAGATGTCTAATCAGTTAAAGGTCTAATTAAAATTTTATTTAAAATATAACAGGCGGTAGCAACTGCTTCTGCCCATAAATACTTTGGTAATTTACTATCTGAAAGCATATTTCTCATACACTCTTGAATAGTTCTATTTATACGTTCTACTACTCCGTTTTGTTGTGGAGTTCTTGGAAATGAAAAATTGTGAGTTATTCCCTTTTTATTGCAGAATTCCTCAAACTTTTTATTTTCAAATTCACCACCGTAATCACTATGGATGGTTATAACTTTTAGAGAAAGTTGATTTTGAATCCTTTTTGTAAAGTTCTTAAAACATTCAAAAGTATCACTTTTATGTTTCAAAAATATTGTCCATGTAAATCTAGAATAATCATCTACAATTACAAAAACATATTTACTATGATTTATTGACAGAATTTGAGATGGACCAAATAAATCAAGATGATGTAATTCAAGAGGTTTTGAGGCTGAAATCATATCTTTTAATTTAAAGGAACTTTTTCTAAGTTTTCCTAATTGACATGCATCACATAGACTATCTACTTTAAAATTCATTTTGGGGAGACCTCTTACTAGATCATATTTTGAAAGTCTAGATAAGAGTTTGAAATTCAAATGCCGAAATCTCTTATGCCAAATCCAAATGTCACTTGTATTTGCCAACAGACACTGGTTATCATTTGAAACTTTCATACTAAGAATATAAATATTCTTTTTCCTAATTTCCTCAAATATTATGGTTGAATTATTATCTTCAATGTGACACTTATCTTTTTCAAGTTTAATTTTATATCTTTTATCGCAAAGTTGAATTATACTTAGCAGATTATGTTTAAGATTCTTAACTAGCAAAACATTAGTAATAATAGGAGTTTCAGAGTTACCGACTTTGCCGATGCCAATCACATATCCTTTTGAGTTGTCTTCGAAATTAACCAGTCCTCCGTCTTTGTATATTATATCATTCAGCATATTTGGATTACTAGTCATGTGTCTAAAGCATCCACTATCGAGTATCCATTTATTTATTTTTATCTGCACAATCTTTGTATTGTGGATTGATTCCTCAACCCCCATAAAGCATGTTTCCTGCACATCAAACAATCTTAGTAGACAATTTGAATTTGAATATTGATCATATGCAGATTCATGAGAAAATGATGATCTGAATATTTCTAAACTAGTATTAACAAAAATTTCAAACAATGCCATTTTAAAGACTTTTCAAAAATCAGATTATGAAACTTTGAAAACCTTGCTTTGATACCAAATGTGAGAAATGCGGATTACAGATCTTAAGGCTAGGATAAACACTAGAGGGGGTGAATAGTGTTTTAAAGAATTACTATATCTTTTTGAGTTTTTGTTATCTTGAACACAATGTATGCAATATTCAGACACAGATATGATTATAGAATCAGACACAGATGCAGAAATAAAGTAAAAGCGGTAAAGGAAAGAACACATCGGATTTTATACTAGTTCGGAGTTACCCTACATCCAGTCCCACACACAAGTACGATTTCCTTTCAAAAGCAATTATACAATTACATCCTCGATTTCAAGGCCATGAGGTACACCTCGCCAGATTCACAATCTTCTGGGTAGAGATACTTTATTTCACGGGCAACATTTTCACCCAATTGATTTCCAAGGCTACAATCACACATTTTCTCGCTTGATTGATTTCCAAGGCTACAATCACACCTTTTCTCGCTAAATTGATTACAAAGAAGTTTATAACTCTGAATAGCACTGAGGATTTTGTTGAGATAGTGATAGAGAATCAAAACAGAAATGATCTAGTTAGATTCAATGTTGATTTCAGCAGAGTAATGGTAAGAATGTGTATAAAGAAATGTAGAAGAAGAAGAGGAGTGAAAACCAGAAAACTATGACAATAAATACGTTGAAAACAGCCTCTATTTATAGAATAACAACAGCCATGTCCATTCCTGAAAGGATATGAAGAATAGAAACTTCTTTTGAAATTTAAATTTTGAACCCAACTGCCACTAGGTCGACATGGGTATATTGTGTATGTCGACATCCCAAAGGAAATTTTGGTGGTTTGTTTTCTTTGAAAATAACTTTTATCTTATATTAAAACTATTTTAAGCTTTTATAAATATATTTAACGATAGTTAAAATATATAAATAAATATAGAGAATAATATTTTGGTATACATAAAATTTTACTATAATTTTATATTTAAATCTAAGTATAAATATTAAAAGTTAAATATATTATTATTAAAGATAATTTAAAACCAAGGATAATTTGATTTTAAAATTAAAGGTTATTTTGAGGCTAAAAGTATTTAAAATCAGGATAGATGTTTTTGATTCTTTTTAAAGGAAGGTTTTGAAAACAAGATATAATTTTGTAAAACATTTGAATAAAAGTTAGCGGATACAAAACAATGTCCACTAGATTTTTCGTAGGTTCCATCTTACTTACGGTTCCATCCCTTTAACGGGCTCGAAGTGGATTCCATTCCACGAATAAATTGGATTTTAAGATGTCAGTGCTTTTCTAGGAGTTTTAACAAAATTCCTAATTAAATTACTTATTCTTGAAATCTTGAACTCTTGATAACCTTGATATTCGTGAATCTCTATACTGTACAGTCTTCATTCTTGGTATCTGCATGGTTAAATCCTGCATATACATATATATCTAAACTATACTGTTAGTATTTATATTTTATAATCATATTCTAAGGTTTTTTTCATCAAAACCATCATCTCAAGGACTAACAATAGTCATCAGTATAGGTTGGGATGCGAGATCGGTAATGTCACATAATAGAAGTCTGCCTTCCTTAAGGGGCCACCAGCAGTTGTGTATACATTGTACTAATATAAGACATCTCCAAATGTACGACCCATGAGGAAACAATCTTGTTTGATCGTGAGGGTTTGCTAAGCACACAACACTAACAGGAGGATTCTCGGTGTATGCGCAATATTGCCGATGGATGCCTAGAATGTGTTAATAACGGAATTATGGATCTTAAGGCTTAACTAAACACTAACGGGGAGGTGAATAGTGTTTTCTAACTTTAATGATTTTTTTTGTTTCTTTTAAGATTATACTCAATTAACACAGAATAAAAAATCACATATTCAAACACAGATAAATATAAATGCAGTAAAGTAAAAGCAGAGAATCAGAGAGATCATACCAGCGATTTTATACTGGTTCGGAGTTACCATGCATCCAATCACGTACAATTTCTTCTATAGATTTCTTTTAAAATTCCAAACTTTCAATGGTCAGAAGACAAACCCAATACAATCTCAATTTCAAGTCTACGAGACACACCCTCTAAATTTTTTGAGCTCTAGGCACACTCTCTTGATTTGACTCGGGACACAAGAATACCCACTTGGATTTTCGAGACATCAGGCACACCCAATTGATTTGAATCAGGACATAATGACACACAATCAACTATAATTAGAGTTTTAATGGTTTTTCCAAAGACAAATTTTGAACTTCGAATACAATTGATCCTATAGTCTCTCAGACAACACTTTGATCTTTAAGTGTAAGAGAGATGATTGAAACCAAAGAGTGGATAGTAGAGAATCAATATAATGAAGGTTGAATTGATTCTGGTATGACTTCGAGAATATTTGAAAATATTTACAATAAAATTTTTGGCAGAGTAAGAGGAGAGAGGATAATAAGAAAGTAGTTGTTAAAAATTCGTTTTGGAAACCCCTTATGTATATAAAACAAACAGACATCTCCATTAGCGGAGAGTTATGATGAATAGACATTTCGTTCCAAAATTGAATTTTGAAAATTATGGCATGTATGTCGACATACAATCTGCATATATGTCGCATATCCTAGCAAATTAAACTTGTTTATTTTAATTTTTTTAATCTAATGCTTTGTAAAATATGTTGGTACTTTGTAAAATAATATAAACATAGTTTATAAACATTTTAAACTTTAGAAAATTTAATATAATATTTTTAAATATATTTTAAAAATATATTTTTATTTAAAACTAAATGATAAGAAAATGAGAAATTGAGATCAAAGATTGCTATTAGGGACTTTAACAATGTTCTAGAGCTCTATACATTGTACCATCGTCTTGAAATCTTTACGTCTTGATCTGTATACACTGATTCTTCATGTTTATTTTTTGTGTCTTTATATTTTACAGTCTTCACTTCAAAACATGTACAATTTCCTACATTATATACTATATAACTTGGCAAAATCATTAGTATCCATATTTTATATGAATGTATAATTATTACCGTGGTTGTTATCGTCAAAATAACTATCTGAGTTACTAACTGTCACCCCTTTTTGATGATGACAATCATTATTATTTTGTATATAAAATATGATAAAACCCCCTCTGAGTTAGATAAACCCCCCATTTAATATGTGCAAATGTATATTTTATATATTTCTCACCCTTTGTCATCGATAAAAATAGGTGAAAAACAAACTATTACACCCCTAAATAAAAGACAAGATGATATATGATAATATATTTAATTCAAAATCAATAATATAAGCATGTGTGTGTGTATAGACACACACCCATACATAAGTGATATATGATATATTAATAAACATGATGATATATGATGGAGCAAATTTTATTAATGTAATTTTGAACTATATATAAGTGAACCCAATACATAACATTCCAATTTCAAATCAAACCAAACTAAAACATACAATTTGTACAATACAATCTAATCAAACATTCAATGTCAAGGAATCCAAACTAATCAAAAACCCACATCAATTAAATCCTAAGAGTATGTATGCGTATTTACATATTAAATTTAAACCTAACAACTAGACATTTTAAGGATCATCAACCCAATCATCAGCCCCAAAGATTGAATTTGCTTTAATAGCATCCCAATCTTCATTATCCTTATTGATGGTGCATTCTGAATTGTTGGATGGTTCATCTTTGATTAGGGAGGAAATCACCCATCGAACATCTTTAAAATGCTTGTTTTATTCTTTTATTATCCGCAGTTGACTCAATTCTATGTATCTCTGGTTCATAGGATAAAAGAAAGAATATCCTTGAAAGATTATATAGTTTTTTCGAGATTTTTACATAGTTTTTGATGTGGAGAAGACATATTTGTGAAAATATGTTTGAGAGTGAAAATAGAGTATGAGATGAAATGTTATATGAGTTTTCTGGAAGAAATTGACTTATATAAGAGTAGAAAGTCATTTGAAATGAATAGGTGGTTGGTAGTTTTTTTATTTTGAAATTTAAAAAATTTCATTCCTCGCCATTATATGTCGGCATATATAATATATATATATATGTCGACATTCATACCATAATTTTCAAAACTATATTATTTATTATAACTTTTTTTTTCCTATGCTATTATACTTTTATGACTTCCAGAGACTAAATGAACAATATAACAAAGTAAGAAACATTTTTCATTAATTAGAACTAGAGGGGTTCTTGGATTTCATTGGAAATAAGAGAAAAATACATAAGAATAACACAAACTTAAACCATAAAATGGAAAGTACAAGGCTAGTTACATAAGTAAACTACTAGATAAACTTTAAAAGGATGTAGATAAATATGATGAAGAATCACCAAACTTGCAAATGACCTTACCAAAAAAATTGTCCATTTTTAAAAAAATAGAAGTTAACTTTTTACTAAAGGAACACTTAAGATTCTTTGGGTTTTGAGAAGCTTCTCTTGATTCCTTAATATCTCTTTTTTTGTAGGGTTGGGTCGATTTTCAAAATTTTCCAAAGAAGAATCTTCCTCCTCCTCCTCCTCTTCCACTTCCATTTCATCTCCTTATTTCTCCTCTTCTTGTCGAATTTCTTGTTCTTATTCCTATGATAACCTTTACTCCTTTTCGATAAGAGTTCCATATGGCTCAAAGAATGTGGAATGCGCATTATTAAGACATTTGCTTTGTTCAAATCTTTTTGAGGAATGAATTTTTCTCCTCTTAAATCCATACCAAAAGATAAGAAAATTCTAACAAGACACACACAAAGGAAAAGTGTGTTCTCGTGTCTAGAAATGTTCTTTTGGACAAAGTCATGTAAAATGACTTGTGGCCAATTTATGCCATAGCGACCATAAATAGAAAGAAGCTCTTTCAAAACTTTTTGAGTCAGATTATTATAATTTCCTATTCTTGGTGTAATACTTTGTTGAAGAAAAAATTTCATAAGTCTCGATTTAAGTCGAAGATTAGTATGTTTATATTCGAAATCTTCATTACCTTCAAATATGTTGTGAAGAACTTCACGATTTTTAATATCAATTTGTTACAACATAAAATACAAAAGTTCCCAATTTAAAACTATTTGAGTGCCACTAACACTACTTCAAATTTGACTTTCTTTCCCTGATAAAAATTTCCATTTAAATTTGCAAAAAACATTTTTACCAAATTGGGGTAGCAAACAAAATCATTTTGGGAAGATTCAACCAAACCAAGAATATATTTTTCAAAACAAACTTCATGTAAATCATAAGAAGCAGGATCATTCAATATAGCAAACCTTCCAGGAGAAACTTATTAGGAAGTTAAATATTCTGTATAGGCCTTGATTGCATCTTTCTTTTTGAAAAGAAAGCTTTTAGTTTTCTTAGATAGACTAATGGATTTTGGATTCAAACTTAAGGAAGCCATTGAGAATAGTTTGAGGAGATAAGAGAGTTTAATGGATTTTTGAATTTTGAAAAATGAGAGTGGAATGAATGGATGAAAATATAGTAATTAAATAGAGAATCAATAGTCATGCTCTCTAGTCAAGAGAAACATTTTCAGAACATAGAGTTTGTGAAGATGTTAGGGATACTCAAATTTTGAATTTGAAATGAAAATTCAAATTTCAGAATTCTGGAGCATATGTCGACATATAGAAAATGGGTATGTCAACATATAGTCAGTAATTTCCAAAATACAAAGTTGAATAAATTATTCCTATTGGCTTATATATATATTTCTAATTATCCTACAATTACTACTAATCTATATAATCAGCTAAAAACAAAAGAAATTAATTTTTGAAAATTATATATATATATATATATATATATATATATTGTCTTTTAATTAATATTATATTCCTATTAACCAAATAAAATTTAAAGATATACATATTACTTATACTATATTCAACCAATATTATTACTATTAACCTATAGGTTATTCCTAATAAATAGAAGGAAAAGATGGAATTAAAAGTGTAATGCGTACCAATATTGCTACTTTTTATTGCTCAGTATTGACTAGTCGTTGTTGTAGTGAAACACATATTCACATATTCAGTATCTGTTTCATTATCGCTAGAGGAGGTGTCTGAATCATGCTGAGTTGTTTTATAAGCCCATTTATTTTTCTGGGCCAATCGTTTGCCGGCAAGACCATTGATTTATTGGGATGTAGGTAGTCTATCTGAAAATGACCGAGCTCATCGCAGCTGAAGCTTCTAATTGCGGTTCCAATTCCATTGGTTTTGTTTTAGGTTTTCGAAAGTTGTTCATTTTTTATAATTTAAGAATTTTCTAAAATTTTTGGTCATAAAGGCGATTTCTTCGTCATTGTCATCGTTTGGATCCTGATCGTCAATTATTGCATTGAAAGCGGTGGATTTTTTTACTGTTGCCTAGCTTTCTCTTCTACCCTGCATTTGTGCTTCATTGGAAAATTTGATCCAAAATCCGATGAAGGAAATTTCATAGGATATTCTAAACGAAGTAAGGCTTATCGAATTTTTAATAAAAGAACTAAAACAATCTAAGAAACACTTCATGTTTCCTTCGTTGAGAATTTTAAATCTAATAAGAATCTTGAGGATGATGAGATAATAACTAAGACGGTCATAAGTACGGTTACTCAAAATAATTTTGAAGAAGATGAAAACAATGTTCATAATGAAAATGGATTAAGATCTCCTCCTAGGATTTTACAAGATCACCCAGTAGAAAATGTCATTGAAGATATTAATTCACATGTCAGAACTAGAAATCAACTTAATCAAATGGGCCATGTTGCATTCCTTTTTAACATTGAACTTAAAAATGCTAAAGAAGCCTCTACTGATGACTATTGGATTATAGCTCTACAAGAAGAGCTAAACAAATTTGAACGAACCAAAGTTTGGGACTTAGTTCCTAGACCTAGTGATCAAACAGTCATTAGTACTAAGTGGGTCTTCAAAAATAAAGCTGATGAATAAGGAAATATTGTTAGGAATAAAGCTAGACTAGTTGCACAAGGATATAATTAAGAATAAGGAATCGACTATGACGAAACGTTTGCTTCAGTCACACGACTAGAAGCAATACGTATCTTATTGGCCTTTGCATGTTTTCATAATTTTAAACTTTATCAAACGAATGTTAAAAGTGCTTTTTTAAATGGATATATAAAAGAAAATGTTTATGTTGAACAACCTCATCTATTTTTACAAGAAAAATTTCCAAACCATGTCTATAAACTCAAGAAAGCTTTATACGGTCTAAAACAAGCACCCCGTGCTTGGTTTGAACATCTTAAAAACTATCTTATAGACTCTGGTATTGAAATTGGAAAGGTTTATCAAACTCTTTTTATTAAATGAAATAAAATGGATATTTTAATTATCCAAATTTATGTTGATGATATTATTTTTGGTTCTACAAATAATAAGTTAAGTTAGGAATTTTCTAACATAACGACCAAAGAATTTGAAATGTCACATATAGGAGAATTATCATATTTCATTGGATTACAAATTAAACAATTAGATAATGGGATTTTTATTAATCAAGAAAAATATTGTGTGGTAAATACTTCTGCCAAACCTACTCCAAGGAGTACAACAATTGTGACGCCCCACCTCTATACCCACGCTAGCCAAGGACACTACGGTGTAATGCCGTCAACTAGCAGGCTGTTGAGGAGCGACCATCCGTGTAATTGCTTTGTGCGAGCACCGATATGCCGGATAAAATATAACATGCATTTCATCTCAAGAGGAACTCCGACATACCGATACAAACACAAGGCTACTACACAGTGGCTATAATAATCTTCGGTAACAAATATAGAAATAAGCATAACACAAATCAGTCACAGGTAATTCATATCACAAAGGCGAAAGAAGATATGAATATATAACTAACACATGAAAGTGTTCATCGGAGTAGTAGTCAAGAAGAACCACAATAATACAAAAGAATAGCAACGCGTGCTATACAAAAGAATACAACTATGAGTCCATATCTCAAGCGTATACAACAAAATAAACTAATAATCTAAATAGTTAGCCAAAAGTCAGGATGATAACCCCAGAAGAGAAGTCAAGCAGAAGCACCTGTAACATCTCGGTCTGACCCGAGTATTATTTAAGAAGAAAATAATAAACGGATCAGTCTAGCTATAAATATCAGATGAAATGATACAGAATAAGAGATATGACTAAATGTATAATAATCACAATGCCAAGCTGTGATAAATAAATAATTGAAAAATCAATAAGAGATTAATCAATATCGCAAAGATCTTCTCAAAGATAAAAAGGAATGTCATACTCCTAATTTCATTCACCAAGCCACAATAAATGACATATATATCAATGCCAATCGTAAAAGTTGGTGAAACATAAATTTCAGAATTCAACACACGAAATCCAGAAATCACAAGAAAAGGATGGCCAAGACATTGATGTAGTGCAAACGGTACTTCCAATGTATCAAAAGCAAAGACATTGATGTAGTGCAAACGGTACATCCAATGTATCAAAAGCAAATACATTGATGTAGTGCAAACGGTACATCCAATGTATCAAAAGCAGAGACATTGATGTAGTGCAAACGGTACATCCAATGTATCAAAGACAAAGACATTGATGTAGTGCAAACGGTACATCCAATGTATCAAAGGCAAAGACATTGATGTAGTGCAAACGGTACATCCAATGTATCAAAAGCAAAGACATTGATGCAGTGCAAACGGTACATCCAATGTATCAAAAGAAAAGACATTGATGTAGTGCAAACGGTACTTCCAATGTATCAAAAGCAAAGACATTGATGTAGTGCAAACGGTACATCCAATGTATCAAAAGCAAAGACATTGATGTAGTGCAAACGGTACATCCAATGTATCAAAGGCAAAGACATTGATGTAGTGCAAACGGTACATCCAATGTATCAAATAATTCGGAGCATCGACGTCGTACAACGTGACATCTGATGAACCTAATCAAAAAGACATCGCATAATGCTAGTCTAAAACATAAAAATGACCGTCATGATCAAAGAGAAGTGTCAATTACAGTAAGCCAGTAAATATATGTGCTTAGCTTCATGTCCCATAACCACTAGCTTAACTTAAATATTTACGAACAAATTGTAGATCTCCACTAGAAAATTATCACAAGAGATTCAATCGAACAAGTCCAAGAATTAACCGACGATGTAAACGCAAGCGTTTCATACCACTTGTTTTACTAAGTCGTTTAATTAGATTTCTCATACGAGTGAGGTAAAGATTTGTATATACTAATAGATTGGAAATTGGTTTAAGAAAACGAGCTTTGTAATAAAATATTGTTGAAATCATTTGAAGAAAGAGTTTTGATATTTACTACTAGTATTGAAAACCTTTATATTTTTAAGTGACAAATCATAGAAGTGATTGTAGAAACAATCAATTCATAAAAATTCACATTCGAAGAAGTGAATAAAATCCAACAAATCGATATCGAATCCATCAAAGTGGATATATCCTAAATTCCCAAAGAAAATGTCATCAAAGTCGATAATAAATGATAACAACAAATAGGAAACAACACGAATCGATAAAAGTTGGAAATTCAAGCAACTAGGCGAAATAGGCAAAATATCATCAGGTCGGTCGGCCAGCTACAGAGCTCGGTCGACCGGACCAAAAAAACAGAAATGCTCGGGGTAGCAGGTCGGTCGACCGGACCCTGTGTTCGGTCGGCCGGACCTGTAACCTCCACTTCCTAAGAGAGGCTGGGAAGTGCCTGGGTAGCAGGTCGGTCTACCGGACGCTGAGTTCGGTTGGCCGGACCTGTAGCCAGCACTCCCCAAGCCAATCTGATGAATGCCAAATTCTTCCATATTACTAGCGGTCGAGCATCGGCACTAAGGGTTTACGCCAATCGACTACCCGACCATATTATCTCTTCGTTGCATCACCAAAAACACATTCAAACATCAAAGTTAGGATTTTTAAAGATTTGAACCCAAAACACCAAAAATTTGGAATATTCACAAAATCAATCCAAACCAAAAGCAAATGCACACGAATAAGTGTTAGGAATTCATACCTAACAATCGAAGATAATTATATACTAAGATGTAAGATAACAATCTCACCTTTGAACCCAAATGATTGAAGAAGAAGCTTGAAAGCAAAGGAGAATCAACCACTCTTCAAATCCAACTCAAGAAGCTTGATTCTAAGCTTAAAAGAAGAACATTCCCAAAGTTAGGTTTAGGAATTTTTTGAAATCAAAGAGAGAATGAGTTGGAGAAGAAGAAGGAGATGCTTACTAATAGGTTCTCTTTGATTTTGGAGCAAGAACTTGAGCTAGCAAGAGGAACTAGGGCTTGGAGTTTCTAATTCCCATTCTCTTCCACCATTTTTGCTTAAGCTTGAGTGTTAGGAATATGAAATGAAGTAATGAAGATTTGGAGTGGGTTGGGGCTGAGTTAGTAAGTGATTAATGGGTTCAGCCCAAACCAAAGCCCTAAGTGAAAAGTGGCAAAAATCAACTTACTTCAAACATATCGAAGCTTACACTCAAAAAGGTCGCAAACGTCATTTTGAACTCAATGGGGGTGGTCTCGAGTCCCAATTCGACTGTTTGCAAAAAGTAGCTTTTCGGACCAAAATCTGACGAATCGGTGAAATATTTAAATGAAATATTTAAATATACAATCGATAAATATACGGCTTGTTACAGACTCCCCTCCTTAAAGAAATTGCGTCCTCGCAATACTTAAGAGGAAAATAAGAAGTAACAACCATGGAAGCATATCTACACAAAAGAAAATTTGAATCAAGAAGTCCACCATAAAGAGCACGAAGGAGTAAATCCAAAAGTTTTCGTTCGATGAATTCTCAATATTTCTCAAGAGCAACCCTTAGGATTTGAGAACCATTGAACTTTTAAAAAAAGAATATCTTTATATCGAAGGCGCTGAACCTCCGAAGCAATGATGCGAATAGAAAGTTGCTCAAAAGTCAAATTTGGTGAAACTTCAATCCCCTCAATAACACCGGGCTCAAGAATAAAAACCGAAAACATAAAAGCATTTCCATAGTTAAAAGACATGGAAAACGTCTAGAATAGAAGAAAATTGAGCCAGTGCAACGGCGTAGTACAGAAATGGTACACCCGAGAAACTAGAAACTCGAATAATTTGGAACACCGACGTAGTACAAAAACGGTACATCCAATGAACCGAACACCATAAAAGAACATCAGACGCAAGTCCATAAAAGAAATGAGATGAAACTCAATAAAATGAAGTACATCAAAACTCCCGATGAACTTGATAAAAAGATAATTCCATTCCGACATCATCAAAGAATCAACACCTTGTTGCCTACGACAAAACGTATTGGCAACACGATTTCCCCTTCGGGAATAAAAAGAATATCAAGATCATAAGATGCTAGGAACTCGAGTCAACATGAAGTTCCTTAAGAGAACATAAATATTCCAAAGATTTATGATCGAGGTAGAGAAGAAATTTCTCATCCAAATATGATGATGCCAAATTCCAAAAGTAAAAACAATAGCCGAGAGCACCAGATCATGAGTGGCATATCTAGCCTCGATAAGCTATAATGATTTAGAAGCACAAGTGATAGCACGTTCTCCTTTGCAAGAGAACGACATCCAAACCAATACGACTAGTATCAGTACAAATAGAAAAGTCTTGATTCCCCTTCAGGAATCACAAGAATAAGAGTATCGAAAGGAAGAGTTCTTTTAAATAATCCTCTTTTCCGAAAAACTAAAACTTTCAAAATTACATTTATCTTTATGTAATAATCTTTCTAGAAAAATTTACATTTTTACAAGTCAATTTATCGTGTCTGATTCTCTTATCTAAGCGTTTAGGAAATTCCTATCGATAACGTTGATCAAGCGCATCGACCAAAATTCTTAAAGCACTCAACGGGCAATATAATCACAAAATCATCTTCCATATAATAAACATGTTTCTTAAAAACTTTAAGAATATTCTTTGCTTGTTTAAGAGCAAAGTCAAATAGTACTTATAAATAAATCTTATGAAAAAGATTTGCAAAATTTTTAAATTGCTATTTTCATCCAAAATCAATAAATACAAGAATGGTCTCATCGAAATATTCATAGAATGTTCGATTTATAAAATGGATGAAATAAGCTGGACAAACTGAATGACAAAATAAGTCATTCATAAGAATCATAACGAGTGCAAAATGCGGTAAGTGGAATGCTAACTCTCGCAACTCGTAGCCAAATGAAAATCGGTGGCAAGGTCGAACTAGAAAGACCTTAACACCACACAAAAGATTTCTTAGGTGATAATCCAAAGACAAGCTCAAAAATACCGGAAAAGTTTCACAAATTATTTAAATAAGAGAAATAACACTTTTCTCATCTTAAGGGCTTAAAAAATAAAATGATGCCACCAAAAATTTGAAATCGGAATCACAAAGGAAAAAATAGAAATCTGCTTAACAGAGAGAAAATGTCGAAGATGAATAGTCCACACGGAAAATAGGATATGGGCTTCACAACGATTGAGCCAATCCTTACAAAAATCAATTCCGAAGCCTAAGAAAAAAAATCGGCTCGGAAAGAAAAATCACATAAAATAATTTCGACATCAATAGAAAGCAAATTGAGTGTTGCGGATCCACTAATCCGGATTCGCAATCCTCAAAGAAGTCATCAAGCCCATAAATGTTTAAAGAAAAGGATAACAAGTTCTCTTGATATAAAATAACGAGATGATTATATCAATAAGAACTTGGAAAGGATAATCACAAAACAAATGAAATCAATGACTGAACGAGAAATATCTTGACCAAGAGAAGAGTTGCCAAGGGCTTGCGGCTTTCCTTCTCTCTTGCTTGGAAGCTTAGGACACGAAGATAAAAGATGACCCAAACCTTTGCAATAACGACAAAAGAGGGGTTTCGGGCATTCCCTTGCATAGTGGTCAGTGGAACCACAATTGTAGCATCGTCCATGACTAGAGGTAGGAGTCTTTTGCTACCGGAGTTTGTTGCTTCCCTTTCTTATTAGAATTGGGGCCTTTGAATTTGATAGGCCTCTTCAAGTTATTGTCGAAGTTCTGTTGGGCACGCACAACTTCAACATCACCTTCATTATCGGCCTCTTCAAGACGAAGAGCGATAACAATAAGCTGATCAAATGAAACCTCAAGTTTCAGAAGTAATGGCTTCTTAAGATTCTTATTCAAGCCACAGACAAATCTCTGATTTTTCTTCAATGGGGTATTAATGTACTCAACCCCGTATTTGGAAAGAGATTCGAAAGATGCGACATAGTCTGTCACAGAAGATTCACCTTGAACAAGGTCAATAAAACGCCGGGCCAAAGTTACTTTTTCAGCCTCCGGCACAAATTTCAATTCGAATCTTTCCCGGAATTGCTCCCAAGTGAGATCCGCTTCAACGATTTCAGAAATTAAAAGCTCATACCAATCTAACGTTCTTTCTTGGAGCATGCTAGAAGCCACTTGGACTCGATGAAGGTCAATAAGGTTCATGCGAGAAAAGATGCGATCGCATGATTTGAGCCAAGCTTGAATTTCAATAATACTCTCGTATCCCTTGAATGGCCTTCCACCCAAATCGGTATAGTCACTGCACAAGCGTGCAAAGCCAGATCTTGGATGAGTAGGCTCTGGATTGGAACCGGCTGCTTGAGCATTCTTTACAAGATCAAGAAGCTGCTGGGCAGACATAAATACTCCATCCTGGGGAGTAGCACTAGATTGACCGACACTGGGACGACCTGGTCTAACCATTTCTCTTCTTTAAGAAAGAAAGAAAGAAGAGGAAAAATTTATTCTCAAAACAAATATCAAGCAATCTTGATAGATAAAACAAGGAATCATAAAGAAAGTAGGATAGGACGGTACGAAGACCCGAATAAAATCCTAAAGCACGACTCCTAAGAAAGACTTAGGACGATGATCCTTGTTATAATATTTCGCATTGTTTCGAAGTTTGGCTCTGATACCAAGCTGTGACGCCCCACCTCTTTACCCACGCTAGCCAAGGACACTACGGTGTAATGCCGTCAGCTAGCACGAAGAATAAGGCTGTTGAGGAGCGACCATCCGTGTAATTGCTTTGTGCGAGCACCGATATGTCGGATAAAATATAACATGCATTACATCTCAAGAGGAAATTCGACATACCGATACAAACACAAGGCTACTACACAGTGGCTATAGTAATCTTCGGAAACAAATAAAGAAATTAGCATAACACAAATCAGTCACAGATAATTCATATCACAAAGGCGGAAGAAGATATGAATATATAACTAACACATGAAAGTGTTCATCAGAGTAGGAGTCAAGAAGATCCACAATAATACAAAAGAATAGCAACACGTGCTATACAAAAGAATACAACTATGAGTCCATATCTCAAGTGTATACAACAAAATAAACTACTAATCTAAGTAGTTAGCCAAAAGTCAGGATGATAACCCCAGAAGAGAAGTCAAGCAGAAGCACCTGTAACATCTCGGTCTGACCCGAGTATTATTTAAGAAGAAAATAATAAACGGATCAGTCTAGCTATAAATATCAGATGAATTGATACAGAATAAGAGATATGACTAAACGTATAATAACCACAATGCCAAGCTGTGATAAATAAATAATTGAAAAATCAATAAGAGATTAATCAATATCGCAAAGATCTTCTCAAAGATAAAAAGGAATGTCATACTCCTAATTTCATTCACCAAGCCACAATAAATGACATATATATCAATGCCAATCGTAAAAGTTGGTGAAACATAAATTCTAGAATTCAACACACGAAATCCAGAAATCACAAGAAAAGGATGGCCAAGACATTGATGTAGTGCAAACGGTACATCCAATGTATCAAAAGCAAAGACATTGATGTAGTGCAAACGGTACGTCCAATGTATCAAAGGCAAAGACATTGATGTAGTGCAAACGGTACATCCAATGTATCAAAGGCAAAGGCATTGATGTAGTGCAAACGGTACATCCAATGTACCAAAGGCAAAGACATTGATGTCGTGCAAACGGTACATCCAATGTATCAAAAGCAAAGACAATGATGTAGTGCAAACGGTACTTCCAATGTATCAAAAAGCAAAGACATTGATGTAGTGCAAATGGTACATCCGATGTATCAAAAGCAAAGACATTGATGTAGTGCAAACGGTACATCCAATGTATCAAAGGCAAAGACATTGATGTAGTGCAAACGGTACATCCAATGTATCAAATAATTCGGAGCATCCACGTCGTACAGCGTGACATCCGATGAACCAATCAAACAGACATCGCACAATGCTAGTCTAAAACCTAAAAATGAACGTCATGATCAAAGAGAAGTGTTAATTACAGTAAGCTAGTAAATATATGAACTTAGATTCATGTTCCATAACCACTAGCTTAACTTAAATATTTACGAACAAATTGTAGATCTCCACTAGAAAATTGTTACAAGAGATTCAATCGAACAAGTCCAAGAATTAACCGATGAAGTAAACGCAAGCGTTTCATACCACTTGTTTTACTAAGTCGTTTAATTAGATTCCTCGTACGAGTGAGGTAAAGGTTTGTATATACTAATAGATTGGAAATCGGTTTGAGAAAACGAGCTTTGTAATAAAATAGTGTTGAAATCATTTGAAGAAAGAGTTTTGATATTTACTACTAGTATAGAAAACCTTTATATTTTTAAGTGACAAATCATAGAAGTGATTGTAGAAACAATCAATTCATAAAAATTCGCATTCGATTAAGTGAATAAAATCCAAGAAATCGATACCGAATCCATCAAAGTAGAAATATCCTAAATTCCCAAAGAAAATGTCATCAAAGTCGATAATAAATGACAACAACAAATAGGAAACAATACGAATCGATTAAAGTTGGAAATTCAAGCAACTAGGCGAAATAGGCAAAATATCATCAGGTCAGTCGGCCGGCTACAGAGCTCGGTCGACCGTACCAAAAAAACAGAAATGCTTGGGGTAGCAGGTCGGTCGACCGGACCTTGAGTTTGGTCGACCGACCTGCTACCCAGGCACTTCCCAACCAAGCTGTGACGCCCCACCTCTATACCCACGCTAGCCAAGGACACTACGGTGTAATGCCATCAACTAGCACGGAGAATAAGGCTGTTGAGGAGCGACCATCCGTGTAATTGCTTTGTGCGAGCACCGATATGCCGGATAAAATATAACATGCATTTCATCTCAAGAGGAAATCCGATATACCGATACAAACATAAGGCTACAACACAGTAGCTATAATAATCTTCGGAAACAAATATAGAAATAAGCATAACACAAATCAGTCACAGATAATTCATATCACAAAGGCGGAAGAAGATATGGATATATAACTAACACATGAAAGTGTTCATCAGAGTAGTAGCCAAGAAGATCCACAATAATACAAAAGAATAGCAACATGTGCTATATAAAAGAATACAACTATGAGTCCATATCTCAAGTGTATGCAACAAAATAAACTACTAATCTAAGTAGTTAGCCAAAAGTCAGGATGATAACCCTAGAAGAGAAGTCAAGCAGAAGCACCTGTAACATCTCGGTCTGACCCGAGTATTATTTAAGAAGAAAATAATAAACGGACCAGTCAAGCTATAAATTTCAGATGAAATGATATAGAATAAGAGATATGACTAAACGTATAATAATCACAATGCCAAGCTGCGATAAATAAATAATTGAAAAATCAATAAGAGATTAATCAATATCGCAAAGATCTTCTCAAAGATAAAAAGGAATGACATACTCCAAATTTCATTCACCAAGCCACAATAAATGACATATATATTAATGTCAATCGTAAAAGTTGGTGAAACATAAATTCCAGAATGCAACACACGAAATCCAGAAATCACAAGAAAAGGATGGCCAAGACATTGATGTAGTGCAAATGGTACTTCCAATGTATCAAAAGCAAAGACATTGATGTAGTGCAAACAGTACATCCAATGTATCAAAAGCAAAGATATTGATGTAGTGCAAAAGGTACATCCAATGTATCAAAGGCAAAGACATTGATGTAGTGCAAACGGTACATCCAATGTATGAAAAGCAAAGACATTGATGTAGTGCAAACGGTACTTCCAATGTATGAAAAGAAAAGACATTGATGTAGTGCAAACGGTACATCCAATGTATCAAAAGCAAAGACATTGATGCAGCGCAAACGGTACATCCAATGTATCAAAGTCAAAGACATTGATGTAGTGCAAACGGTACATCCAATGTATCAAATAATTCGGAGCATCGACGTCGTACAGCGTGACTTTCGATGAACAAAATCAAAAAGACACCGCACAATGCTAGTCTAAAACATAAAAATGACCATCATGATCAAAGAGAAGTGTCAATTACAGTAAGCTAGTAAATATATGAGCTTAGCTTCATGTTCCATAACCACTAGCTTAACTTAAATATTTACGAACAAATTGTAGATCTCCACTAGAAAATTGTCACAAGAGATTCAATCGAACAAGTCCAAGAATTAACCGACGAAGTAAACGCAAGCGTTTCATACCACTTGTTTTACTAAATCGTTTAATTAGATTTCTCATACGAGTGAGGTAAATGTTTGTATATACTAATAGATTGGAAATCGGTTTGAGAAAACGAGCTTTGTAATAAAATAGTGTTGAAATCATTTGAAGAAAGAGTTTTGATATTTACTACTAGTATAGAAAACCTTTATATTTTTAAGTGACAAATCATAGAAGTGATTGTAGAAACAATCAATTCATAAAAATTCACATTCGAAGAAGTGAATAAAATCCAAGAAATCGATACCGAATCCATCAAAGTGGATATATCCTAAATTCTCAAAGAAAATGTCATCAAAGTCGATAATAAATGATAACAACAAATAGGAAACAACACGAATCGATTAAAGTTGGAAATTCAAGCAACTAGGCGAAATAGGCAAAATATCATCAGGTCGTTCGGCCGGCTACAGAGCTCGGTCGACCGTACCAAAAAAAAGAAATGCTTGGGGTAGCAGGTTGGACGACCGGACCCTGAGTTCGGTCGACTGACCTGCTACCCAGGCACTTCCCAACCAAGTTGTGACGCCCCACCTCTATACCCACGCTAGCCAAGGACACTACGGTGTAATGCCGTAGACTAGCGCGGAGAATAAGGCTGTTGAGGAGCGACCATCCGTGTAATTGCTTTGTGCGAGCACCGATATGCCGGATAAAATATAACATGCATTTCATCTCAAGAGGAAATCCAACATACCGATACAAACATAAGGCTACTACACAGTGGCTATAATAATCTTCGAAAACAAATATAGAAATAAGCATAACACAAATCAGTCACAGATAATTCATATCACAAAGGCGGAAGAAGATATTAATATATAACTAACACATGAAAGTGTTCATCAGAGTAGTAGTCAAGAAGATCCACAATAATACAAAAGAATAGCAACACGTGCTATACAAAAGAGTACAACTATGAGTCCATATCTCAATCTAAGTAGTTAGCCAAAAGTCAGGATGATAACCCTAGAAGAGAAGTCAAGCAGAAGCACCTGTAACATCTCGGTCTGACCCGAGTATTATTTAAGAAGAAAATAATAAACGGATCAGTCTAGCTATAAATATCAGATGAAATGATATAGAATAAGAGATATGACTAAACGTATAATAATCACAATGCCAAGCTGTGATAAATAAATAATTGAAAAATCAATAAGAGATTAATCAATATCGCAAAGATCTTCTCAAAGATAAAAAGGAATGTCATACTCCTAATTTCATTCACCAAGCCACAATAAATGACATATATATCAATGCCAATCGTAAAAGTTGGTGAAACATAAATTCCAGAATTCAACACACGAAATCCAGAAATCACAAGAAAAGGATGGCCAAGACATTGATGTAGTGCAAACAGTACTTCCAATGTATCAAAAGCAAAGACATTGATGTAGTGCAAACGGTACATCCAATGTATCAATAGCAAAGACATTTATGTAGTGCAAACGGTACATCCAATGTATCAAAGGCAAAGACATTGATATAGTGCAAACGGTACATCCAATGTATCAAAGGCAAAGATATTGATGTAGTGGAAACGGGACATCCAATGTATCAAAGGCAAAGACATTGATGTAGTGCAAACGGCACATCCAATGTATCAAAGGTAAAGACATTGATGTAGTGCAAACGGTACATCCGATGTATCAAAGGCAAAGACATTGATGTAGTTCAAACGGTACATCCGATGTATCAAAAGCAAAGACATTGATGTAGTGCAAACGGTACACCCGATGTATCAAACGCAAAGATATTGATGTAGAGCAAACGGTACTTCCAATGTATCAAAAGCAAAAATATTGATGTAGTGCAAACGGTACATCCAATGTATCAAAAGCAAAAACATTGATGTAGTGCAAACGGTACATCCAATGTATCAAAGGAAAAGACATTAATGTAGTGCAAACGGTACATCCAATGTATCAAATAATTCGGAGCATCGACGTTGTACAGCGTGACATCCGATGAACCAAATCAAAAAGACATCGCACAATGCTAGTCTAAAACATAAAAATGACCATCATGATCAAAGAGAATTGTCAATTACAGTAAGCTAGTAAATATATATGCTTAGCTTCATGTTCCATAACCACTAGCTTAACTTAAATATTTACGAATAAATTGTAGATCTCCACTAGAAAATTGTCACAAGAGATTCAATCGAACAAGTCCAAGAATTAACCGACGAAGTAAACGCAAGCGTTTCATACCACTTGTTTTACTAAATCGTTTAATTAGATTTCTCATACGAGTGAGGTAAAGGTTTGTATATACTAATAGATTGGAAATCGGTTTGAGAAAACGAGCTTTGTAATAAAATAGTGTTGAAATCATTTGAAGAAAGAGTTTTGATATTTACTACTAGCATAGAAAACCTTTATATTTTTAAGTGACAAATCATAGAAGTGATTGTAGAAACAATCAATTCATAAAAATCCACATTCGAAGAAGTGAATAAAATCCAAGAAATCGATACCGAATCCATCAAAGTGGATATATCCTAAATTCCCAAAGAAAATGTCACCAAAGTCGATAATAAATGATAACAACAAATAGGAAACAACACGAATCGATTAAAGTTGGAAATTCAAGCAACTTGGCAAAATAGGCAAAATATCATCAGGTCGGTCGGCCGGCTACGGAGCTCGGTCGACCGTACCAAAAAAACAGAAATGCTCGGGGTAGCAGGTTGGTCGACCGGACCCTGAGTTCGGTCGACCGACCTGCTACCCAGGCACTTCCCAACCAAGTTGTGACGCCCCACCTCTATACCCACGCTAGCCAAGGACATTAGTGTAATGTCGTCAACTAGCATGGAGAATAAGGCTGTTGAGGAGCGACCATCCGTGTAATTGCTTTGTGCGAGCACCGATATGCCGGATAAAATATAACATGCATTTCATCTCAAGAGGAAATCTGACATACCGATACAAACACAGGCTACTGCACAGTGGCTATAATAATCTTCGGAAACAAATATAGAAATAAGCATAACACAAATCGGTCACAGATAATTCATATCACAAAGGCGGAAGAAGATATGAATATATAACTAACACATGAAAGTGTTCATCAGAGTAGTAGTCAAGAAGATCCACAATAATACAAAAGAATAGCAACACGTGCTATACAAAAGAATACAACTATGAGTCCATATATCTCAAGTGTATACAACGAAATAAACTACTAATCTAAGTAGTTAGCCAAAAGTCAGGATGATAACCTCAGAAGAGAAGTCAAGCAGAAGCACCTGTAACATCTCGGTCTGACCCGAGTATTATTTAAGAAGAAAATAATAAACAGATCAGTCTAGCTATAAATATCAGATGAAATGATATAGAATAAGAGATATGACTAAACGTATAATAATCACAATGCCAAGCTGTGATAAATAAATAATTGAAAAATCAATAAGAGATTAATCAATATCGCAAAGATCTTCTCAAAGATAAAAAGGAATGTCATACTCCTAATTTCATTCACCAAGCCACAATAAATGACATATATATCAATGCCAATCGTAAAAGTTGGTGAAACATAAATTCCAGAATTCAACACACGAAATCCAGAAATCACAAGAAAAGGATGGCCAAGACATTGATGTAGTGCAAACGGTACTTCCAATGTATCAAAACAAAGACATTGATGTAGTGCAAACGGTACATCCAATGTATCAAAGGCAAAGACATTGATGTAGTGCAAACGGTACATCCAATGTGTCAAAGGCAAAGACATTAATGTAGTGCAAACGGTACATCCAATGTATCAAATAATTCGGAGCATCGACGTCGTACAGCGTGACATCCGATGAACCAAATCAAAAAGACATCGCACAATGCCAGTTTAAAACGTAAAAAGGACCATCATGATCAAAGAGAAGTGTCAATTACAGTAAGACAGTAAATATATGAGCTTACCTTCATGTCCCATAACCACTAGCTTAACTTAAATATTTACGAACAAATTGTAGATCTCCACTAGAAAATTATCACAAGAGATTCAATCGAACAAGTCCAAGAATTTACCGACGAACTAAACGCAAGCGTTTCATACCACTTGTTTTACTAAGTCGTTTAATTAGATTCCTCATACGAGTAAGGTAAATGTTTGTATATACTAATAGATTGGAAATCGGTTTGAGAAAACGAGCTTTGTAATAAAATAGTGTTGAAATCATTCGAAGAAAGAGTTTTGATATTTACTACTAGCATAGAAAACCTTTATATTTTTAAGTGACAAATCATAGAAGTGATTGTAGAAACAATCAATTCATAAAAATTCACATTCGAAGAAGTGAATAAAATCCAAGAAATCGATACCGAATCCATCAAAGTGGATATATCCTAAATTCCCAAAGAAAATGTCACCAAAGTCGATAATAAATAATAACAACAAATAGGAAACAACACGAATCGATTAAAGTTGGAAATTCAAGCAACTAGGCGAAATAGGCAAAATATCATCAGGTCGGTCGGCCGGCTACGGAGCTCGGTCGACCGTACCAAAAAAACAGAAATGCTCGGTGTAGTAGGTTGGTCGACCGGACCCTGAGTTCGGTCGACCGACCTTCTACCCAGGCACTTCCTAACCAAGTTGTGACGCCCCACCTCTATACCTACGCTAGCCAAGGACATTACAGTGTAATGTCGTCAACTAGCACGGAGAATAAGGCTGCTGAGGAGCGACCATCCGTGTAATTGCTTTGTGCGAGCACCGATATGCCGGATAAAATATAACATGCATTTCATCTCAAGAGAAAATCCGACATACCGATACAAACACAGGCTACTACACAGTGGCTATAATAATCTTCGAAAACAAATATAGAAATAAGCATAACACAAATCGGTCACAGATAATTCATATCACAAAGGCGGAAGAAGATATTAATATATAACTAACACATGAAAGTGTTCATCAGAGTAGTAGTCAAGAAGATCCACAATAATACAAAAGAATAGCAACACGTGCTATACAAAAGAGTACAACTATGAGTCCATATCTCAATCTAAGTAGTTAGCCAAAAGTCAGGATGATAACCCTAGAAGAGAAGTCAAGCAGAAGCACCTGTAACATCTCGGTCTGACCCGAGTATTATTTAAAAAGAAAATAATAAACGGATCAGTCTAGCTATAAATATCAGATGAAATGATGTAGAATAAGAGATATGACTAAACGTATAATAATCACAATGCCAAGCTGTGATAAATAAATAATTGAAAAATCAATAAAAGATTAATCAATATCGCAAAGATCTTCTCAAAGATAAAAAGGAATGTCATACTCCTAATTTCATTCACCAAGCCACAATAAATGACATATATATCAATGCCAATCGTAAAAGTTGGTGAAACATAAATTCCAGAATTCAACACACGAAATCCAGAAATCACAAGAAAAGAGAAGTGTCAATTACAGTAAGCCAGTAAATATATGTGCTTAGCTTCATGTCCCATAACCACTAGCTTAACTTAAATATTTACGAACAAATTGTAGATCTCCACTAGAAAATTATCACAAGAGATTCAATCGAACAAGTCCAAGAATTAACCGACGATGTAAACGCAAGCGTTTCATACCACTTGTTTTACTAAGTCGTTTAATTAGATTTCTCATACGAGTGAGGTAAAGATTTGTATATACTAATAGATTGGAAATTGGTTTAAGAAAACGAGCTTTGTAATAAAATATTGTTGAAATCATTTGAAGAAAGAGTTTTGATATTTACTACTAGTATTGAAAACCTTTATATTTTTAAGTGACAAATCATAGAAGTGATTGTAGAAACAATCAATTCATAAAAATTCACATTCGAAGAAGTGAATAAAATCCAACAAATCGATATCGAATCCATCAAAGTGGATATATCCTAAATTCCCAAAGAAAATGTCATCAAAGTCGATAATAAATGATAACAACAAATAGGAAACAACACGAATCGATAAAAGTTGGAAATTCAAGCAACTAGGCGAAATAGGCAAAATATCATCAGGTCGGTCGGCCAGCTACAGAGCTCGGTCGACCGGACCAAAAAAATAGAAATGCTCGGGGTAGCAGGTCGGTCGACCGGACCCTGAGTTCGATCGGCCGGACCTGTAACCTGCACTTCCTAGCAGAGGCTGGGAAGTGCCTGGGTAGCAGGTCGGTCGATCGGACCCTGAGTTCGGTCGGCCGGACCTGTAGCCAGCACTCCCCAAGCCAATCTGATGAATGCCAAATTCTTCCATATTACTATCGGTCGAGCATCGGCACTAAGGGTTTACGCCAATCGACTACCCGGCCATATTATCTCTTCGTTGCATCACCAAAAACACATTCAAACATCAAAGTTAGGATTTTTAAAGATTTGAACCCAAAACACCAAAAATTGGAATATTCACCAAATCAATCCAAACCAAAAGCAAATGCACACGAATAAGTGTTAGGAATTCATACCTAACAATCGAAGATAATTATATACTAAGATGTGAGATAAAAATCTCACCTTGAACCCAAACGATTGAAGAAGAAGCTTGAAAGCAAAGGAGAATCAACCACTCTTCAAATCCAACTCAAGAAGCTTGATTCTAAGCTTAAAAGAAGAACATTCCCAAAGTTAGGTTTAGGAATTTTCTGAAATCAAAGAGAGAATGAGTTGGAGAAGAAGAAGGAGATGCTTACTAATGGGTTCTCTTTGATTTTGGAGCAAGAACTTGAGCTAGCAAGAGGAACTAGGGCTTGGAGTTTCGAATTCCCATTCTCTTCCACCATTTTTGCTTAAGCTTGAGTGTTAGGAATATGAAATGAAGTAATGAAGAGTTGGAGTGGGTTGGGGCTGAGTTAGTAAGTGATTAATGGGTTCAGCCCAAACCAAAGCCCTAAGTGAAAAGTGGCAAAAATCAACTTACTCCAAACATATCGAAGCTTATACTCAAAAAGGGCGCAAACGTCATTTTGAACTCAATGGAGGTGGTCTCGAGTCCCAGTTCGACAGTTTGCAAAAAGTAGCTTTTCGGACCAAAATCCGACGAATCGGTGAAATATTTAAATGAAATATTTAAATATACAATCGATAAATATGCAAGTTGTTACAACAGTACATCTCGATTGAGATGAAGATGGCGAAAGTGTTGACCAAAAATTATATCGAAGTATAATTGGATCGTTACTTTATCTAACAGCTAGCAGACCTGACATAATGATGAGTGTTTGTTTATGTGCTCGATTTCAACCAAATCCTAGAGAATCACATATGCAAGCAATGAAACGAATATTACGTTATTTAAGCAAAACCAAAGATTTTGGACTTTTCTATCCAAAAGAATGTGCTTTCGAATTAGTATCATACAGTGATGCTGACTTTGGAGGAAGTCAGACAAATAGAAAGAGTATGAATGGGACTTGTCACTTCATTGGACAATCCCTAGCATCTTGGTTTAGAAAGAAACAAGATTGTGTCTCCCTCTCGACTTGTGAAGTAGAGTATATTTCAGTTGCTTTAGCATGTACTCAAGTCATTTACGTACAACAAACACTTCAAGATTTTGGAATTAATTTATCTAAATCAACATTTTTTTGTGATAACACAAGTGCTATAAACTTATCTAAAAATCCTACAAATCATTCACGAACAAAACATATTGACATCCGTCATCATTTTCTTCATGATAATATTGAAAAAGATATAGTTAGATTAGAATTTGTGCCTTTTGAAAACTAGCTAGCTGATATATTTACATAATCATTAAATGAAAATATTTTCATAAAATTAAGTAGAGAACTAGGAATTTTATCATTAAAAGATTATAAGTATTTTCTTTAATTTTTCAAACTTTTTTTTGAAAATAAAAATATTATTCAAAAATGCAGCTGCCAACACTCGATCTATGGTCTCACAACTGGAAATCACATGCACTTCCTTTTTGCTATATGGTTTTTCACATCCAAAGCTATATTTCACTTTTCTTTATATTTTTTATTTTCAGAGTTCAAATTTTCAACCAAACATTAGCTTTAACTTCTAATTCAGGATATAAGCATACCAACTTGGATTTTCGAGACACCAAGCACACCCAATTGATTTGAATCTATACACAATCACACCCAATCGATATAACTAGATTTTTAATGGTTTTCCAAAGACAATGTGTGATCTTTGGATATAGTTGATCCTATAATCTCTTGGGCAACACTTTGATCTTTGATAAGTGAGAGAGATGTCTTAGATCGGAGAGTAAATAGTAGAGAATCAATACAACGAAGATTGAATTAATTCCGGTTGGAATTTGAGAAAATTTGAATATATTTTCAATACAAATTTTGGAAAAGTAAGAGGAGAGAAGATAATAAGAAAATGATTGTTAAAAATTCATTTGGAAACCCCTTATATATAGAGAACAAACAGACATGTCCATTCATGAAGAGATACAATGAATCGACACTTCATTTCAAATTTTAAATTTAGAAACCGCGGCATGTATGTCGACATACAATCTACCTATATATCGACATATCCTGGTATAATTTAAAATCTTGTTTATTTTAAAATGTTTTTGAAAATCTAATGTTTTGTAAAATATTTTGATACTTTGTAAAATAGTTTAAACATAGTTTTTAAACATTTTAAACTTTATTTTATAAAATATTTTTAAATATTTTTTAAAAATAAATGCTAAGAAAACGAGAAAGTGATACCAAAGATTGCTGCCAGGGACTTTAACAATATTTTATAACTCTATAAACTATAACATAGACTTGAAATCTTTGTATCTTAATCTTTATACTTATGAGTCTTCATGTCCAATTCTTGAGTCTTTATACTATACAGTTTTCAATTAAAAACCTGTATAATATCATGAACCATATACTTGGAAAAATCATTAGTATACATATTTTATATGAATATATATATTTGTTACCAAGGTTGTTATCATCAAAATCAATAATTGAGGTACTAACAGCGTGATGCATAGTCCGACACTAAAAAGAGGTTCCGCGGTGCATACAACAATTAGGTCGTGACACTGATGTGAATTCCCGGTGAGGTGCAATAAGTGGCATTACAATTGAGATATGGACATAGATGGAGTGGAATCGTCTTTCGCACGAGTCGGCATTGCGGGTTTCCCTCAATGTTTATGTTCGGTACATTGTAGTCGTAATTTGGGATTTCGAGTCGGGTATTCGAAATTAAGTTGTTAGATCGCAAGGGTACAATGTCTAGTTACGGATACCAGTGGGGAGTGTATCCTTGTCAATGGGGGACAACGATCCTTATAAATATACATATACATATAGATACACACACATACCTAGGAGTGGGTTGAGTGTATCATACACGTATATGGATTCAAAATGTCTGTTTTGAATAATAGGCATAACACATAATGGAAAACAATCGACATAAACTAGTGTAATGGAAAAATTATGTAATTTACTAGTCACTAAAACGTTGTTCTGACCCATCTCCTCCATACAACCCATATGATAGATCTAGAGGAACAAGTACTGATACGAGATGGGAATAATGGAAGGAAATATTTCCTCATGTATGCTTTACACGGACAAGGGCATTAGATACCTAAGGTATTGGTTTTAGTCGGTGTAAATATTTTTTTATTGTACTTTATTATTCCACTATGAGTTCTTATCGATAGAGATCGAGTATACTTTTGTTTATTATAGGAAACCAATGCCAACGATCTGTACCTTATTGGACTTGGATTTTCGATTTACCGAAAATTCAAGCATATTAAGGTGTGGGTTGTTACATTAGTCTATTACACTTGCATGCACACGCATATATGTATATGATACATATATATAACATAATACAAATTATATAAAATAAAACCTTGTTTATAAATTTAAATAAATACTGATTCTATTTGATGGAAAATTTAGAAACATTAGAATTGAATTAGACAATATACACCCATTAAAGATCCAAACAAGTAAAAAAGATTGAAATTTACCAAATTACTCTACTATAGGCAGACCTAGTTCCTATAGTTGGTGCCATTTGAACTGGCACCTGTACAAAACCAAACAGGTGACATTTGAACTATCAATATTGGCCTTTAAACAGCGTTTGAATTTCGTGACGACCGGGGGTCGGATGCCGAATGGTTATTCGAAAACCACATCGAATCTTTGTGATGGTTGTTTAAAAGATCAAAGTGGAAATTTGTTGTGATTTGCTTGAAATCTGAATGTAACACTTATTTTAAAATAAGCGCCCGTTATTCGGATTAGCCGGGAGAGGACTTTGTGTTATAAAACTCATTCCGAATAATGATAGGATGAAATGGGATCGCATTTGTTACAAGTTCAGCATGATAGGGGGTTCTCGCTTTTCGTTTGGTGGCGAACGGGAGACTCTTACCCCTACATGTCCCCGGGTAGGGGTTGGCTTACCAGTTAGGAGGGTCGAGAGGCCGGCCGTAAAAGCAAATGTGAGGTACCACTGTATGCCACGGCGGGGCTGGGATGGTTGAAAAGCCTACCAGTCGAAAGTGGGCGCTATTGATGGTTGAAAAGCCTAGACCGTTTCATTTTGGTATCAGAGCAATTGGTTAAGCGACAACTTTGGCTCTGGTGGGGATTACTCATTCGAGATAGAGTTAGTAGTTCTCTAGAATGAGTTGAGTGCAATAATAGATATGAGCGTGTATTTGTTAGTGAATATAAAATTGTTTTATATTATGATTATTGGTTTGTTGAGTGGTATATGGATTCTGGTCGGTATCGTCTGTACAACTCTATCGATAGGGATCTCTAAACACTTGTACAGAACAATTCGATACGATATTGTTTTAAAATACGGTAAATGAAAAAATATTACCCAAACTATTTTTGTATTGAAAAGAAATCATTTTTCATAAATTATTATAGTTATGTATACTTGCTTGATTGTTAGGAAGTGATAATATTAAATTATTATCATTGTTATTGAATAAGAAAATGAAATTATAACTAAAGATTAAGAAATAAAATCATATACAAATGGGATTTGTAAATATAATTTGTAAATGTGATTTATAATTTGAAATAGAATCCCAGAGAAAATGTTTGGAAATGTTTTTGGAAAGATTTGAAATTTGGAAAATTTGGAAATTAAATCCCTTTTGATTTGGAAATGGTTTTCAAAGGTTTTGGAAAAATGTTTTAGAAGGGATAAAGACACTAAACTCTTTTCGGTCACTGGAAAATAATTCTGATGATGACCGCAACATCATCGGTGTTAATTTTCGAGTTTCCAGGAGTGGAATTGCTGCCAAATTGCTATAAATGAAAGTTGTTTGCAAACTGGGTTTGGTTTTGGAAATTCAAAAGATAATTTGAATTGATTTAAAAAAATGATTTTGAAATATTGGAAAAACTCTGGAATCTGATAAAAAATAGTCATGGAATAAAATTTATTAAGGTGGAAAATAAATTGTGAATGAATAAACGAATTTACAATTGCAAGTAAATGAAAGGGAAATTAAATGTTGAAATTCATTTCGAATTTGTAAGTAAATAGAACTGGAATTGGAATTGAATTTGATTGTGATGAACAAAGCGAAGTATTGAAATAAAATTAGTAAGTGACACTAACTGAAGAAATGACAAAATAAATTTGGGTTGAAATGAATTGAATTCAATAATTATAAATGAAAGGTAAATTGAATTCATATGGAATTGAAAATCCGGTTTAAATATAAATAGTTATAAACCGAAGCGGTGAATTGAAAATAAATAGAAGTATATAGAATATTTATATTGAAATTAAGGAATAAATGGTGAAATTCTTAAGTAAAATTTGGAGTTGAGAAAATATTCTAAATTAATAAGTGAATGAAGATTAAACTGGAAATTGTAAAATGGCTACTGTGAATAAGTGTATAGAAATGAAAATCAATGTGAATAAAAGAGAATTGATATAGCTAATAATCAACTGAAATCAATACGTAGGACGTACATATATTATTTTATTTGCATAACGATTTGATCAAGAATTCGAGCACAGAATTTCGAGATAGTTATATCAGTCCAAGTTGGAATTTTTCGCACAACTTTCGATGGCGAACCTGGATATGGATTTTTGGTTGATTTTGGAAATTCTCTATCATATTTTACGGCTATGCAAGGAGAACGACGGTTTCTGATCAAGAAACCAGATCTGGGTCCACACTATGAAGTCGGGTGGACGATACTAGTTCGAAAGTGAAATTGTGTGATCGAGTGAGCGATCGAATTTGATATTGCGTACGAATGATATAAGTATATCGTACGGATTTGAATGAATAAAATATTGAAACCTTTGTAATGGAATGTGCAAAATGATTTTTGAATGTAGAAATTGGATATGGTTGTTAAATAGCATACAGGTATTATAAAGGAAAAAGAATTGAGATTTTGATTTCGAAGGTAAATTTGAATTGCTTGAAAAAGGTATGCATTTAAATTTCTATATGAAATTTGATAATTTTCTTGTCCAACCACTTGGCTTTTCATTTTCTTTTTGAAATCTAGGGGCCCGGGGTGACATTTTGTAGTCGTACAGAGCTAGCCGAGCAAAGGAGATGCTGGTGAAATTTTACGAAAATTTATAGAGTTAGAAAATTTTTGAGGAAATTTTGAAAATTTAAAATTTGAATTTAAATTTAAATGGTTAGTAAACAATGTTGTTTGGGATTTATGGAAGATTTTGGAAAGTTAGTTGAAGTGAATGGGTCTTTAATAAAAAGATTTGTTTGGTAAGTTGATAAAACCATTTGGTTTTGGAAAGATAGCGAATGGGTTAAGGATTATTCTTCTTAACTAGTAATTTCGGGACGAAATTCTTTTAAGGGGGGAAGAATGTGACGACCCGAAAATTTTGAACATTTGAAATTGAAATATTTAATTGATTTTAAATATTTGAATGATGGTTTAGCTTGAATTTCAAATATAACTATGAATTTAGCAATTATATTATTGAATTTAATTATTGAAAACTTGGGTAAAATATTAAATCCTGAGTTTTAGGCTTGTTAAAAATATTTTCAAGGCTCAGAAAGTTCATACTGATAATACTGAAAGTGATAGAACTTTTGAAATTGAATTTAACTATGTTTTGTTCAGTTTTGAATTTATATCGTTTAAATCGATATTTAAAAATAGCCTTCCGAGGCACAGACTCGGAATTTGACGAAACTAGTTCCATTGTATCTGTAATATTGTATTAATATCGGATTTCATTTTTCGTAGCATTTTGAATTATCGTGTGACCGTACGGTTGATAAACGCGCTGAAATTTAAATCGAAAATTAGATATTATAATTGGTCCAAAAAGCTATCTTCCCCATATGATCAAATTTGGGCTCGAAATCTTTTCCATTGCGTTCGGAATAGGCATATAACATTATAAATGCTTGGCGGCATGCCTTGATTGGAGATTGAGATTGTGAGTAGCGAAACTGATATGATTTGAATTTGAATTTAAATTTGAAAATAATATATACAGTATTTAATATAATATTGTTTTCATAAGGCAAGTGACACGTTTCTTCGATTCTCCAACACTTGGCAAATATTTTTGCACGCGTATCATTTGAAAATTAACGTAAAACAGTGAAGAAAAAAATAATAAAAATAAAACGCAAACTGGAAAACAAAAAAACCATGGCCGTGATTTTTTTTTAAATCCCTCATTTTCAATTTAGCGAAATCGAAACTCAAAACGATGGCAGAATCGAAATCGTTTTCGTTTAAAAAAAAATCGATTCAGCCTCATTTAAAAATTGAGTTCAATTGAAAGCCTAGGCAAGTTCGTTCGAAGTCCAATTGGCGATGTTGCATGGCTGGGGAGAGCAGAGCATTGCGGCACAGCTACAGTTTCGCGAGGCGCGACAAGTAGTAGGTGTCGACCGTAAGGCTAGAGGTTGGAGCATCGATTTGGAGAGAGAAGGTTGTTTCGAACTCGGAGAGGGTGGCGAGCGAGGCAAAGACAGGGAACCGCGAGCGTGTGATCGATTTTGAAGGCAGGCACGAGCATGCATGGCACACGAGGCTAGGGTTTGGCTTCGATTGGTCGGCGAGGGAACCGAGGTATTTTCTTTTACTAAAACTAATAATTATACATATGTCGGGAAAAATATATACATAACACAGTATTTGGATTCACAGAAAAGGATATTTTACAATAAAAATAATAATAATTCTATTTAAATTTTATACACATACTTATTAAAAATATATATATATATGAATAAAACAGTAAATAAATATATCTTAAATTACTAGTTTATTTTAAAATAATGAATATTGGTGATTCATTGATTTAATTTATTGTAGTTACAAAAAGGTTTCAAAATGGAAATTTTTGATTTAAATAAAATTATTAGCAAATTTATTTTAACTACTAAAAGATTCTACAAAAAAAGAGATAATTATTTAGTTAGAATTGAATTGTTAATTAATTAATTTATTTAAAGGAATTTAGTTTTAAATTAAATAAATTAATTAAATCTATGGGAATTAATTGTTTGATTTATTCAAATATTAATAAAATCATATAATTCTTAGCAAGGTCAAAATTATGGAAAAAAAACAAGTCGAATTGGAAAATGGATTGCAAATTAAAGGAGCAAAGGTGAGATCTTCTCACTCAAATTTAAATAATTGAAATTTCAGTTATTGGTTGATTGCTGTATTGTGATAGTATGTGTGTGTGTGTATTTGGAGTGATTGATTTCCCGCATTATATAGCGGATGAGACCCTATGCGCCGCATAATAGCGGATGATTTTATATAATCCCATATACCGCGATATTCCACCTCGAAGTGGAATTGGTATTTAATTATTGTGCTAACATCTGTGGATGCAGGGAAAACATGTTGGAGGGATCCAACTAGATTCCTCAAATATTTGAATTTGTTTCAATGTTGTGTGTTGATTTATTTATAATCTGCATATGATAATATTTGTGATTGAAATCGTTGAAGGCTATAGTTTAGCCGAATATATTTTTGGGATCGTAGGATACCAAAAATATAAAAATTGGATTTTTGAAAATTAAAGTAGAAAACTTTAAGTAAATTCATTTTTAAGAATTGGTGAATTTGAAAGAAGGAATTGAAATAGGTAAAGATTGATTTTGAAATCTTATCAGATTAATTCAAAAAATATGGGAAAAGATTTTAATAAAGGGATGTTAAGTAATATTGTTTAATAGTTGAAGAATTTATTTAAAATTCAGATTTTAAATAGTTTGGAAGAAATAAAGGAGATTGTTTAAAAGATAATTAATTTAGAAATCAATTTGGAAATTGGTTTGGTGTTTGAAAATAAATCCTTTGGAAATCAATTTGGAATTTGATTTGGTGTTTGAAATAAATGTTTGGAAATCGATTTTGAAATTGATTTGGTGTTTGAAAATAAATTGTAAAATCAATTTGGGAATTTGATTTGGTGTTAAAAGTGAATGTTTGGGAATCTATTTGAAAATCGTATATCAGTGGATATTTGAAAATTTAAATTCACAATGGGAATTTATAAAGGAAAGGGGATCTTGTTTTAAAAATAAATATGGGTTTATTTTTTAAAAAGTGTGGATAGAAATTTACAGATTTGGAATGTAAATTAAAAATAAATCGAGAATGATTAATTAATTGATTTAAATGAACCATTTTAGAAACGGAAAATGTATTTTCCATGGAAAGCCGAGTATATTTTCAAAGTAGCTTTTGAAGTATAAATTAAAAGTTAAAGAGTTGGTTTTAAAAAGAATATTGTTGGAGATATTATTTTCGGAGATTGTTTTTAAATCTTTAAAGTGAATATTATTAAGTGAATTATAGAAGTGGTTATTTTTAAAGTTTAATTGGTATTTGATTTAGAAAATGGATATTTTAATAATTACACTTTATCTAATAATTTTATTCTTAAAATTATTTGGACTTGAGTTTTTATATTAGATACTGATATTAAATTTCATAACTAATGTTTTAAATAAAGTGTTTAAAAATAGTTTTTATTCTAAATATATCCAAGTACATATATCTTTGGATAAGTGTTTTAAATTATTTTGAAGTATTCAAACTCGGGAAATTTTTCAGTGGAATTAAATAAATATTTGAAAATTTATTCCACGTGAGGGAAGTGATTTGAAATTTGTTTTCAAATGGTTAAAGTGTTAAAAATATATCTTGCGAAGATATTTTGAAAATAAATAATTGGGGGAAAATTATTTGAAATCTGGTGATTGTTGTGAATGTCGATTGATAGTTAAATAATCGACTATCAATATTGGCCTTTAAACGGCGTTTGAATTTCATTACGACCAGGGGTCGGATGCCGAATGGTAGTTCGAAAACCACATCGAATCTTTGTGATGGATCTTTTGTTTAAAAGATCAAAGTGGAAATTTGTTGTGACTTGCTTGAAATATGAATGTAACACTTATTTTAAAATAAGCGCTCGTTATTCGGATTAGTCAGGAGAGGACTTTGTGTCATAAAACCCATTCTGAATAATGATACGACGAAATGGGATTGCATTTGAAGACGGTGTTGTAGACCGGGTATTTTCGAAAGCGAAAGGATTACCTGTCGAATGTCTCTGCATTGAATTGCTCTGGTATAGAGATTTGATCACCCTTTGTAATGGGGATTCAGACGTGATTAGTGAATATCCGGATTTGCAAGGGATTCTTTGAAGTGCCTTGAATTCTGTTCGATCCCTGAATGGACTTGTATGGATGTGTGTCTGACGTTACACTTTGAGATGTAAAGCTGGTTTCTATCAAATACATTTCTGGTGGTGGCGGAGAATTTATTCTCTTAGCTTAACACCCATCTCTAAGAGCTCAGAGGTTATGTAGTTGATGGTTACTAGTGATACATTCCCAATTTGGTAATGTGGCATACGAAGTGCTGTTGATCATTTGTTGATCGAAGCATGGCTTTTGTGAAAAGCGTAGCTTTGTGGACGAGACTTCGTCGGACCTCACAACCCGTAAATGGTCAAAACAGGAAGGATGCAGCAAGGTTATTTGGGGGTAGCTCCCCCTGAAGGTATGTTCATTTCCTTCTGGAAAGCGGTGGTATCATAGTATGGAGCCCAGATATTTAACCAATGTGGTTGCTGCAAATTTATTACTTTGTGGCTGTTGGTGTTGAGGATCCTCAGATAAAGATCGGTTATGACTTGGGGATGACATACTCATGACAGTTAGTTACCTAGTTACAGAGGTAACCCGGCCTTGTGTGGGCAAAGATCCAGTTAGGTTCTCGGGGCGTCCCTCCAGAGGCGTACCCATGTAGCCCAGTAAGTTCCTTTGTCTGACCATTTGTTGGAAATCCAATCACCAATACGCGCCTTGTACGATTTTAGTTGTAGAACCTGCCATCTAATATGGTAGCTATAGTAGGCATACTATAATGGTACGTATGCTGGCTAAGATTAATATTATACTTGCTAATGTTTTCCACTATGCACTAATGATAAGATTAAAAAGAATTTTGCGTATCAAGCATGTTTGGTATCATAAGGAGAAATCTCCTCCAATTCCGCGTTTGCATTGTGTGTGGGGGGAGGCCTTATAGTAGTTTCATTTTCCAAAAGCATAGCGGATTTCTTTTGATTTTCTTTGTGAAAATAACTGTTTTTAAGATCTCACACCAGTCCCATGACTGACTTGGAGTTTATTGTTCCCATTCTAAACTCTAGGTGCCCATAATTTTCCACCCGGACAGCCTAGAGTCAGGTTATCTGTTGTTCTGGAGCAAAGTCAGAAAAGTATGTTGTGGAGATCTGGAGTTCAAGCTGGATGGCGAGGCGTATCACTTGTATATGTTATATTCTTTTCCGCTGTTTGTTGTTTTTAACACTCTGATGATGTAATGTGGTGTATAAACTGAAATAGTACTTTTTTGTTAAAGATTATTCATTTATCTATTATATTTGTTCCGCTGCGAAATGTGAGATTCTGTTATTGTTTCTGTTTCTTCTTCTATCTTCTTCTTTAACCTTAACGGTTCCGTTTTTCGGCATTCGATTGTACGGCATTTGATACAGTGGACGTATTGATGTCGACTTTCGGAAGTCGAAAAATTGGGTCGTTACATATATTTTTTGCCTTTTTTATATTCCACTTGATAATCATAGCCATGAAGATTTACCAACCATATGGCTTGAATTCCAGTAGTTAGTTTTTAAGATAGGAGATGTTGCAAGCTTTGATGATTAGTACGAATAATGAATTTTCTAACCAATATATACCGAGGCCATTTTTTGTTGTGAGAATCAAGGTTAAAAGCTCTTTTTCAGAAGTTGATAGCTGTAAATTTCTTCCCTGTAGAGTTCGGCTGATGTAGTAAATAGGCTTGTTATCTTGAAGTAGCACACTCTCATATTCCTGACCTACTTGCATCACATTCTATTACAAATTCTTTGTTGAAATTAGGCATGGCTAGAATAGGTAGGCTGATAAGACAAGACTTTAATTTATATAAGGCATATGTAGCTTCTTTAGTCCAGAAAAAAGAATCTTTCTTTAATATTGATGTTAATAACTTTGGAATTATGATATATCCTCTTATGAATTTTCTATAATACCATGATAAACCCAAAAATTCTCTTGGAGCTTTTATATTCTGAGGTTGTGGCCATTCTAGAACTGCCTTGGTCTTTTCCTTGTCAACTGTAATACCATCTTCTAAGATGGTGTGGGATAAATATTGTATTTTATCTTCTACACATTTGGGAAGCTTGATGACTAGCATATTGTCTTGTAGAATTTGAAATGTTATTGTTAAATGTTTTAGGGGATCATCCCCGCACCTGCTATATACTAATACGTCATCAGAAAAGACCAAAATAAGTCTCAGAAATATTTAAAAAGTAGAATTCATAAGAGCCTGAAATGAAGAGGGAACATTTGTTAAACCAAAGGGCATAATAAAAAATTCATAGTGTCCATCATGAGTCCTAAATGTTGTTTTGTGGATATCATCTTCAGCATCCTTATTTGATGATAACTTAATTTCAAGTCGAGTTTAGTAAAATATTTAGAACCATATATTTCATCTAAAAGATCATCAACTAGAGGAATAGGGAATTAGTGTAACATCCCTTGATTTTAGCCAAGTTTAATTTGATAATTAATTTAATTTTTGAAATTAAATTGTGAATTAAATTTAGCTTTTCCAAAATAAAATAAAATATTAGTTGGTTATCTATATATATATTGATTTTTAATTGAAATTTGAAATTGAAAACTCAAAAATAAATATATTGGAAATAAATTGGATTTAAAATTTTATTTTTTTAAGTTAATAAGAATTTGTTTCTAATTATATTAAATACGCATTTTGATTTAAAAATGATATTTTGAATTTAATATAACAAATTCTTCAAAGGCTAAGTAAGAATAAAAATTCTAATATATTTATCCATATGTAATTAAATTTTTAAAACCATTTTTCTTTAAGAGATTATATGAATGATTAATAAAGAAAATGTATTTGTTTAAATAGGAAATAGGATAAAGTTTTAGAATGTACATATCTTTTGTAAATAAAAATAAGATAAAAGGTTTTCAACATAAAACATATATGAGATAAATATTTAAAAAAAATCATGATTCATAAATATAAATTAAAATTCTATATGTAAATATTTAAAAGAAACTAAATCTATAAATTTATTAAAGTAAAGGTTTAAACTATATAAATTCATTATCTAAGACATATTAATAAAAGATAAAACATGTTTATAAATTTTAATATGACAAGGGTTTAACATAAATTATAAAAATAAAATCTAACAAAAGGACTTAAACACAAAAATTTCACAAATGACATTTGTAAAACAAGTATTAATTTAAACTCACAAGTGTTAACAATAATTACAAGTGTCACAATTTTTACTTTTATTTTCTTTAATTTTAGTAAATCATAATTAATTCTATATAAACTTGTATCTCATTTCTTCTCTACATTTTTCTATCTTCATTATACAAACTCAAGAAGACAACCTGTAATACATTTCCCATCCAAATCAAAAGCCTGTAAATCTTTCTTCAAACCAGAAAAAAAACAAAATCATCTCAATATCAAAACAAAACCTGTAACCAAATTTTCAAAGCTGGAAAATATCAAAGAAAAGCATCAAGCAACTAAGCCTGTAATCAAGCAAAGATCAAGTTTGGAAATTAAGTCGGGCTTCAAAGCAAAACAAGAACAAGCTTCAGGATTCAAGAAATTAAGTTGCAAATCAATTTACAAGCCTGGGAACAATAATCAAACATCAAGTACAAATTCAGAGCATTCTAGTTCAAAATAGATTCAAGTCCTCTATTTAAAACAACATGTGAGCAAACCCTTAAACTCATATATATATATATATATATATATATATTTGAAGTTGCTTGAATAAGTGTTGATTTGCATGCAAAATCTGTGTGTATATTTTTTTATGTTTGCTTGTGCTTGCCTGGGAACAGAAAGGAACATCTCTGTTCTTGTTTCAAGCATTACAAAATCTGTTAGAAATTCAAAATCATTCTATTTAAGTAATTTTAGGTTCCAATTTCTAAATGAAAAGTAATGATAACTATGTAAAGCCAATTTTAAAAATAATTTTGAAAATTTATATTAGGTAAATAATTCGAAAATAGGATAATGTAGTAGAAAAATCAAATATAGGTCAAAAATTGATGATCAAACTTTCAAGTCTGGAATTCACCATCAGATTTATTGTAGAAAATCATGAATTTTAGTAGCAACTTCAAGATTTTTAAAACCGTACTATGTGAGAATTGTAAGTTGATCTGGATTGGGGTTTTTGTCAGTTGTCGTCGATCGGCAATAAAGTGACTGAGGGGTTTGGAACTGGAGATGGTCGGAGGTCCAAGGATCATCAGAAAAATGTTCAATGATTTTATAATTTATCGTGAAAGGTGGACGAAGTTGATTTTGAGTTTAACCCTAGTTTTTTGTAGAGGTGTGAAAACTAGTCACCGTAACTTCATCAGGGTATCAGACTGCATCGGTCACGGGGGAGACAACTCATGGATGATCGAGGAAGCTTCAGTCAGAGTTACGAACTACTGGCGGCATCACATGGTGGCGCGAGTCGTTTTAGTTGGTCATGTTGGTGCCAGTAGGGGTTGAAAAAGGTTCAATTTTAATTCTCAGATGATCATGTCAAATTGGATGGTCGGGTGGCTCGTGGGTATCGTCAACAGCTTGTTGAAGAGATCGATGTCGGTCAGAGGGCCGGCGATCATCGGTGCACGTGTATGCATGCACCTGTGCATATTTGTCTGGGTTGCTGGGGAAGAAGTATTTTGCTGGAAGTTGATCTCAGGGAGATGATGGATTGACTCGAGTGTGTCGTCGTGTTGGTACACGGGAGTGTTTGAATAGGATTTTAAAGATTTAAAATCAAAACAAGTTTTTGAAGAAAAAAAATATATGGTGGCTCGGGAAAATTATGTAGTGGGCTCGAAGTGGAGCTCAGGTAAGTTAGTATTTGGCTCGGGTCATTGATGTTGCAGCAGAATTTTTAAAGTTTTAAGTAAATATTTAACAAGGTTTAAACAATATAAATGTTTAAACAAGTTTTTAACAAACATAGGAGGGTGAAAAAAACTTAAAAAGTAATGGTAAATATAATCAAGTTTCAAAATATATTAATTATGTTTTAAAAGCTAAAATGAAAATTATATTTTCAAATGCTTTCAAATGATTGGTTTTTTAAAAGTATTATATTATGTAATTTATTTTTAAATGTTTTCAAATGGATTTTTATAATTAATTACTTAAGATAGGTGATTAATTAAATCAATATAATTAAAGGTTAATTTGTTTTTTTTTATCAAGGTGATTTTGTGATTAATTAAGAGTTAATAAATTAAGGAAAGTGATTAAGGAAGAATTGATTTATGAAGATGATTAAAAGATAATTATTTAATGTAAGAAAATTTTAAGGATAATTACTTAATAAAGATTGATTAAGGTTAATTAATTTCATAATTAAGAATAATTAATTAATTAGAAGATCAATTAATGTAAGTAACTAAAGGTAATTAATTACTTAAAGATAATTACTTAGTTGAAAGTAATTAATTAATGGTTAAAGTTAATTAAGTAATTAGGGGTAATTACTTATTATAATTAATTAAGGATAATTAATGTATGTAATTTATAAATTAATCTGAGGATAATTAATTAATTAAAGGTTTAGTTAATGAAAGTGATTAGGGATAATCACCTATTGTGATTAATTAAGGATAATTAATTAAAGGTTAATTAATTAATTTATTGATTTATTAATTTATTAATTAAGGTAATTAATACCGGTAATTAAATAATTAGGAATAATTCTTTAATGATTAAAGGTTGATTAATTTATTAATTAAGGTTAATTAATAAATAATTAAAGGATAATTAATTAACATAAATTGTAATAATTAATGTTAATTAACCTGGATTAGTGATTAATCTGGTTTCAATTAATCAGATGATCAATTAACCTTACTTATGGATGTTTGAATTGTATGCGCTGTTCTGAATTGTTTGATATCTTTGTTGTGTGATGCTTTGTGATATGAATTGTTTTAATTCAAGCTGTGATGAATGTAATTTATTTATCTATGATAAATTTGTATTATTTATCTATGGATCTATGAATGGAAGATAAGCGTTATAGGAATATACCGCTTATCTATAATTGTTGTGCTTGAATTTGTGATGATTGAAGATGTTGCACTATTGTGTAAAAACCCCTGGACTACACTATACACACACAAATATGAATTGCACGAGGAAATTGGTTAAGTCATGGATTTCTGAAATGGTTTTAAAGTCGAATTTTGAATTCAAATAGATTGGCAATGGATTTGGGTTAAATATGAAATTTTGAAAAGGAGTTTTGAAGATGAAAGTTATTTTGAATTACTTGATAAGGTTTTGAAATTTAAATAGTTTGATTTGAATTTGAATTCAAGAATTGAAATTAATTCTATGTTGAGAATTTTGGTTTAAAAAGGTTATACAAGTTATAGATGTGTTTATATGGGTTTTAAACCATTTTAAAATTATTGGTTTGGGAATTTAAATTTAACCCAAGGGCTTTAACTTGTACAAATGAAATCGGATTTTTTCGACACGAAAACTATTTGTTTTCAAATAATAAAAGCTTTCATATAAGGAAAGAATTTACAATTTGTGTTTAAAGGATTTCAAGTTTGAAATGAAAATGGTTTTCTAAGTTATGAATGAATCTTTGGAAATGGTTTTAAAAGCTATGAATTAAATCTTTGATTTAAAGATTGGATGAGTTAATCCAATTTGAAAGGGAAATTGGTTTGAGAGAATATGAATGAATCTTTGTTAAAGATTGGTATACTTTGTTTTCAAGTTGAAAAGGGATCTTAAAAGTGTATCCTTTCTATAAAATATTTGAAATGGAAATTGTTTTGAAATCTGTGAATGAATCTTTGTGAAAGATGGGTGAACTTTGTGAAGTGAATCTTTTTGTTTAAAGATTTGAAAATGTTAATTTGTTTAAACCATTTGAAAGGAAAGTTTTGGGTTTTGAGTTGTGACTTAACTGAAATCCTAATATCCATATGTTTTTAGATATTGCACTCATTATTCGGTTTAGCCGGGAGAGGACCCTGTGTCATACAACCCATTTCTAATAATGATATGACATTATGGATAGCATTTGAAGACCGGTGGTGAAGACCAGGTATTTTCGAGAGTGAAAGGATTACCCGTTGAATGACTCTGCACTGAGTAGCTACGGTATATAGATCTCTATATGTGATGGGGAGTCCGATCGGGATTGGGAATTCCCGGAGTGCAAGGGCTTCTTTGGAAGTGCCTTCAGTTCTGTTCAAACCCGGAACAGACTTGTATGGGTGTGTGTCTGACATAAAACTTTGAGATGTAAAGCTGGTTTCTATCAAATACATTTCTGTTTGGTGGCGGAGAATTTATTCTCTTAGCTTAACACCCTTCTCTGAGACGTACGAGCTCAGAGGTTATGTAGTTGATGGTTATTAGTGATACATTCCCAATTTGGTAATGTGGCATACGAAGAGTTGTTGATCATTTGTTTATCGAAGCATGGCTTTGTGAAAAGCGTAGCTTTTTGGACGAGACTGCATCAGGACCTCACACCTCGGAAATGGTCGAAACAGGAAATATGCAGCAAGGTTGTCAGAGGTAGCGTTCCTAGGGTATGTCCATTTCTTCTGGAAAAGGATGGTATCATGGTATGGAGCCCAGATACTTAACTCATGTGGACACTACAAATTTATTTCTTTGTGGTTGTTGCTTTGTGGTTGAGGATCCTCGGATAAAGGTCGCAAATGACCGAGGATGGCATACTTGTAGGTGTTACTCCCGGGCGGGGGTAAACCGGCCTTTTGTTGGCAGAGAGCTGGGTAAGTTCTCGTGATGTCCCTACAAAGGCGTACCCATGTGGTAATAGGAAGTTCCTTAGCCTGACCCTGTACGGTTTTAGTTGCAGAACCTGCCATTTAACATGGTAGCTATAGTAGGCATGCTATAATGGTACGTATGCTGGCTAAGATTTATATTATACTTTCAAAATGTTTTCCACTATGCACTAATAATAATATCAAAAAGGATTTTGCGTAGTAAGCATGTTTGACTATCATAAGGAGAAATCTCACCTAAGTGTGCAATTGCATGGTGTGTGTGTCGGGAGGCCTTATGGTAGCTTCATTTTCCAAAAAGCATTGCGAATTTCAATCTTAAATTCTTTTGTTGTTTGTTTTTATTAAAAACTGTTTTTGTTTGCTCATACCAGTCCCATGACCGACCGGGAGTTTATTGTTCCCTTCCTAAACTCTGGGTGTCCACAATTTTCCACACGGGCAGTCTAGAGTTGGGTTTTTCAGATAATCAAATAGTAGGTGTAGATTCGATAGCCTTCGAAGTCTTTGGTTTGGTAGCATTTGAAAATATTCTTCAGTCTTTGGATCTTTGAAGTTGTTGTTTTGGCAATCGTGTTTAGGATCGCATTTGCTATAAGTTCAGCATGATAGAGGGTTCGAGCTTGAAGTTTAGAGCTTTGGCTTTGGAGTTTTGGTTTGGAATTGCACATTATGGATTCACTCTCTATCGAAGATCATATGGAGTCATCTCTTTTGTTGTTATCTTTTTCTGCTGTTGTTTATGGTCTCTGATATTTATGGATATGCTGTACCATGATGTATCTGGCATTGTATCTATGTTGCATATCAATATAATCATCTTTGTTTCCGCTGTGTTGTTTATCATCTAATGTTGTTTTAAGCTCCGGCGATACGGATTCCGATGTCCATTGTCGGACATCGAGTTCGAGTCGTCACAATTAGTCTTTTATAGTTAATTTATCTAGACCTACGTAATCTATACAAAGTCTCCAAGATCAGTCTTTTTTCTTAATCTTTACAGCAGGGGTAGAGAAAGCACTTGTACTATTCCTAATAATGCCAACATGTCATTGATTAATTTTTCAAGTTCATTTTTGATATGATAAGAATTCCTACAAGATTTTAGACACAATTGTTTTGAACCATGCAATAATGGGATCCTGTGATCACATTCTTATTTAGGCGGCAAAGAATTTAGTGAAGAAGTTACTGCTCGAAACTCTAAAAGCAGCTGCTTAATATCAAGATGAATATAGTTGTAACATTCCCTATCTAGAAACCCAAAACTATGCACTACAAATGATGCAGTCATCTATAGTATTGCTTCCGACGACTAACTACAGTTATGTTAATGTTATCAATAATATCAGAATAATTTGAATATGAAACAAAACACAGATTTCAAAACCACAAATTACTTCATTACATTTCCAAATTAAATTGTTTCACATTCATTCACATAACCCAAATCATTTCCCAGGTGCAAATTAAATATAATCATTACAAATTATGCCAAGAGTTGTATATGAAGATACCCCTTTCGATTGGAGTAATATTGTCATGTTAGACCTAATACATAATATGACGGTGGAAAATCCATCATAACATAAATAAAAGCAACAAATCCTAAGTAGCTATCTATTACCTCCTGCATCCTCTGGTAGCTTATTCGTCAACATTCTAAAACCTAAAAAGGTCCTTAACCCTCAGCCTACTCAAATAGATTTTAAGCACCCAAGAGTTTAAGTGGAAATCGTAAACTTTGAGTCAGACATAAATCCTGGTGTAAATAATGTTATACATCCCGGTTTAATTATGTTAAGTGAGACCATGCCGCTTAGCAGAACGGTTTTCCCTCACTAACATTCTTTTAAAATATATCTTTGCAAAATTTTTCATAAGACCATATACTATGCTCCCGCATCCACAATGGTTAAAACAATAAATTAATCATTATGTAAACATACATAAATATCAGGTAATAATGAACTATCTATTCTAACACACAAGTCTTGTTTGGATAACTTTTAATATTTGGCTGTCTCAGGCCTACCAGACAATAAAATCAAAATTAACATAACATCTGTTAGATATTCGTCTTTTGGATTATCTATCATTAACTATCTGTTAATATTTCCCATTAACTATTAGTTAAACATTTCCCGTTAACCATCTGTTAAATACTTCACTTTTAAACGCTCTTTCCCTAACTTAATCACCTCTCAGGTCTTCTCGATCCTAATGGTTTTTGGGCTCACCGATAACCTACCTGTATGCAAACATATATTTCTTTCGGTGTGTAATCATAATTTTAGTTTACCTGTCACAAATCCCTACACACTAGAATTTTGGAAAACAATTAGCTAGGGCTATTAGCTAATGTATACGGCGCGACCCCATACTAGTACCATTTGGTTTTCTAATATCTAAGTCATTTGCGATTAAGGATCCCCTCCTATAATTTACCTTGAAAACATTTTCATAATGATTTAAATCTTTAAATCAAACTTAAACAAGGAAAGGTATATAATCTTTATACTTTACTCAAAATCATATCACCATGTCATATATATCCTTTACTCAAAATTTAGTTGGTGAAAACATTTAACCATTTGAAAGAACCTCTTTCTAAACTTTTGAAATCATCTCTTTCAAAATCAAATCTTAAATCTTTCGAAATAATTCCTCAAACCCTTCGAATACATTGAAAACCAGACTTTACAAAAGTTATAAACTTTGGACATCCTTCTCCAAAACCACTTTAAAACATTGCCTTAGAAAAACCTTTGGAAAACCATCCTTCATAAACCTTTCGAAATCATCAAATAAATATTTTGGTACTATTCAATAACAAACCCTTTGAAGGTATCAAAACCTTTAAAAACATAAACCCTCTGAAGGTAAATTGGGTTCAATTTAGAATAATTTGGAAACCCTCTTTTGAAACCTTTTGACTTCATTGGAAACAACATTTGAAAAGCTTTAGGTTATACTTGATAAAACAAGGGTAAATCACCCAAGTCAAAAGCTTCTCCGAAAGCATTAGAGAAACGACTAGTTTTAAAAACAAGTAAACCTTTCGACTGGGTCGGAAGATTCAAAACAAAACATTTATAAAAAGCCGTAGAAACCCTTCGGCTATGTCGGAAGGTTTCAAAATAAAGTATTGGCAGAAGGAGTAATAACCTATCGACTACGTTGGAAGGTTTAAAGTCTTTCTTTTTAAATAATTTGACCTCGTCGAAAGCAACCAAGTCGAAAGCTCAAATTTGAAAGCAAAGCAAGTGAAAGCTTTCCATTTATAAACAATTATATTCCAACCTCTTAGGCCATCAACCTTTTGGCTTAGAACCTTTCGGCTTTATTCAATTCATTACGTACCGGACATTTGATACCTTATGCATTGAACTTTGACATAGTTGAAAGCTATCCTTTCGACCGTGACGAAAGGTCTGGGGCAGAAGGTATACTGCCATATACGATGAAACATGGAAAAAGTGTGATCTTTGTTTTTAAACTTAAAAATGAAACTTTTCAACCAACCTGCCTTTTTTTGTCAAATTTTTATTGATCAATAAACACTTTTCATAAATGCACTGTCGCTATTACTTAAATTAATTAATTATTTTATTTTGCAAAATGCCCCTTCTCCTTTTTAAATATATAAAAACATTTAAGTCTCATACCTTAAACAATTTTATATATCTACAAATGACTTAGGAAAAATTTGAAAAAATTGCAGAAAATCTATTTTAATATATTGTCTAACATATTAAAATTCAAAGTCGAACAATTATTATTTCAGCCGAAAATAATTTATAACCCAATAAACAATTCTCTTCATTAGAAAATTAATATAAAATTCATAATAAATTGGAAAATTATGAAAATCGAAACCCATCTCTAGAATATTATTCTAGACCTATATTTAAATTTCAAGGTATTTAGATGTCATTAAATAGGGTTTTTATACTAAACATATCATAAAACACGAATGAACATGCATAATTTCACCAACAATATATATATATATATATATATATATATATATATATATATATATAAACACCAAACATGGCAATAACATAGCAAAAACATTTCGAATCTAATCACAAAGCCAAAAACTAAAAGAATTAGGGATGTATTAATTATTCACCTTAGCTTTGAGATTATAGATGAGATTAGGTTGTTGACTTAGTTGATTACTTCTCTTCCCTTGAATCCTAGCTTTAATTCTTCTCTTGAAAATGGAAAGTGATGGCCGCACTTGTAATTTTGTTTTAGTGAAATGAGAGTGAGTGAACGTGAGTTACCCTTCTCCTAAGGGTTTAGGGTATAAGGTTCTACTATTTTCCATATTGCCCTTCTCATTTCCTAACACATTATCTAGTGTTATTTCATTTTAGTTAACCCACTTAACATGGCACGACTACCTTTAACTAATCAAACCTCAACCTATGAATCTTCACATTATTTAATTTAATTTAACAAATTAAATATCCTAAATAAGGTTATAAAAATATAGGGCATTACAATATTGTTTATTTTGAATAGACGTTGTTGCTGAAAGAAGCATAAATTTTAAATGAGCAGTATTCAGTTCTTTTATAATGCTTTTGTTTTCTACATGCTGAAGATCTATAGTAGTTAAACCCTGCCATTTATATTCCTTTCCATTATAATAAAATCTAACTAAAAGTTTTTTGAAATTAAAGCTAATTTCATCAAGTTCTCGCATCCATTGTGTACCTAACACAATGTCATAGTGACGCAATGGATAATAACAAATGAAGCAAAACGATGGAACGATACAAAGATAAATTGGTGAATTGATGATACCAAATGCCCTAATCCGTTGATCTCTCGAGATACTGGATTCTATCTATCTTCAACACGTTGATCGCGCACGATGCCGCGTTAGAAGATCTACGATTCTTCGACGTTGATCTCGCGCACGAGATTCTGTGAATAGGCTTCAAATTCGTTGATTCGAGCGCACTCGAATAACCGAAGATGAAGAAAGGAGCTCACACTCAACTTCCAAATTTTAAAGAGGCATAAAGCACTCAACAAAATTTTATTCAAAATCAACTCACTTTACAAGTGACACAACACCCCTATTTATAGAGATTTTACAACACAACAAACCATTACATGCGACACACGAGATAACCCAATACACGACCTAACAACAAATGACCTAAGAGAATTACAACATATTTGACTCAACACCATTTGCGATTTAACGACAGCGACATAAGGAACTTCTTGCGACCTAGGTCTTCGCGACTTAGGAAAATGGCTTCTGGAGTGATTCATGGTTTTGCGACATACGCGACCTAACTTGCTAGGTCGTAGCTCGCTACTTCGTTCGGTCATAGCTCGCTATGATAGCACGCAGGTGGTTCCAGAAAACTTGCAGGGTCTCTAGGGCGACTTATCAACCCCTTAGGTCGCTGGAGCGACTTACCATCGTGTGCTGCATCAATGTCGCGACTTATGGCATAATTAACTAGGTCGCTTGAGCGACTAAGTAACTCGCTAGGTCGCTGGCGACTTAAGGCACGCGACCTAAGGAAAAGTGGCTTAAGTAGTTGAGTCGCTGGTGACTTCATATAACTCGCGAACGACCTACGGTTGAACACATGGTGCGCTGCATCATCCTCCCCTGGTTGAAAAAAATTCGACCCCGAATTTACACTCTCCTCTTCTTCGACACAATTATCCCCATGATATGGAATCAAGTGTTTGACATTGAAAACGTCTGCAGTATGGATATGATCCGGCAATCTTAACCGATAAGCATTATCATTGATCTTCTTCAAGATTTCTACTGGACCAATCTTTCGAGCTTTCAATTTGTTGTAAGTTCCAACTGGGAAACGATCTTTCGTCAATACTGCGTAAATAAAATCACACTCTTTGAAGTCCACCCTCCTTCCCTTCTTATCTGCTAGTTGCTTATACTTCTCATTTGACTTAAGCAATCGTTAATGAACAATCTTGTGACACTCCTGCAACTCATTCACGAAATCACAAGCTCGTTTAACAACCCCTTTTTGACGTGGAACTGTCGACAAATCCAACGATCCCTTCAGAATGGCTGAATATACTACTTGAAATGGACTGAATCTAGTACTTCGATTAACGGCATGATTATGTGCGAATTCTTCCTGACACAAGTTCACATCCCAGTTCTTCAAATTGTCCTTCACAAGAAATCTCAACAAGTTTCCCAAAGATCTATTCACCACTTCCGTTTGCCCATCCGTTTGTGGATGATAGGCGCTACTAAAATTCAGCTTACTCCCAACCATCTTCCACAGACTCAACCAAAAATGACTTAAAAATCGAGTATCCCGGTCAGAAACAATGGTCTCAGGTAGCCCATGTAGTCGATAAACCTCTTTAAAGAACAATTGAGCAACACGGACTGCATCGCCGGTCTTTTTACAAGCTATGAAATGTGCCATCTTTGGAAATCTATCCACCACAACATATATAGAATCATTCCCTCGTTGAGTTCTTGGCAAACCAAAACAAAATCCATGCTAACATCAACCCATGGTCTAGTAGGCACCGGCAATGGCATATACAATCCTGCATTCGTAGCTGTCCCTTTGGAAACTTGGCATATGTGACATCTCTGCACAAATCTTTCAACTTCTTTCCTCATTGAAGGCCAAAAATATGATTGAGAAATCAACTGCAGAGTACGATCTCTTTCCACATGACCTTCTTCATGCAATTCCTTCACAATCTTCATTCGCAAACTGCACTCTGGTATACACAACCGATTTCCTTTGAATAGAAAACCATCTACCAACACATACTCATCTGTCTTCCCTTTCTCGACTTCATCTACAATCTTAGAGAAGTAAGGATCCTCAACAAACAATTCTGGAAATACATCAAACCCCGTCACTTCAACTCTCATCGTAGTCAACAAATGATTTCCTCTACTCAATGCGTCTGCCACACGATTTGTAACTCCCGACTTATGCTTTACAACAAACGTAAACTGTTGCAAGTATGCGATCCATGAAGCATGTCTTGCTGCAATCTTATCTTGTCCCCACAAATGTTTCAATGCTTCATGGTCAGTATACAACACAAACTCTTTATAAAATAAGTAGTGTCTCCAATGCTTTATGGCTTGGACAATAGCATAGAACTCCAAGTCATAGGTACTGTATCTTTTCTTGGTTCCAGAAAGTTTCTCACTAAAATAAGCAATTGGACGACCCTTTTGACTTAACACTCCACTAATTCCAACTTTAGACGCATCAGTATTTAGCTCAAAGAGTAACTGAAAGTCCGGGTATCTAAGAATCGGTGTTGTAGTCAAAAGTGTCTTGATCTGTTGGAAAGCAGAATCAGCCTCTTCAGTCCATACAAACTTCTTTCCTTTCGTACAATCTGTCACTGGTGCCATCACGCTACTGAAATGTGGAATAAACCTTCGGTAGAATGATGTTAAACCATGAAAACTTCTCACTTCAGTTATAGTCCTGGGTTGTGGCCAATCCTTGATTGCTTCAACTTTACCTTGATCCACATGAATACCTTCCTTGGACAACACATGTCCCAAGAACAAAATACTGTGTGTCATGAACATGCACTTCTTTGTTGCCGCGTAAAATTGCTCTTGACGAAGTGCCATCAACACTTCCCGCAAGTGTTGTAGATGTTCTTCAGTTCTTCCACTGTATATCAATATATCATCAAAGTATACCACCACAAACTTTCCAATAAATGGTCGAAAGATCTGATTCATCACTCACATAAAAGTACTAGGTGCATTCGAAAGACCAAATGGCATGACCAGCCATTCATACAACCCCCCATGTCCTGAAGGCTGTCTTCCATTCATCCCGTGGTCGAATTCAAATCTGATGATACCCACTCTTCAGATCAATCTTTGAAAAGATAGCTGCTCCACTCAACTGATCTAACAAGTCGTCCAATCTTGGCATCAGAAATCTGTACCTCACTGTAATCTTGTTTAGTGCTCGACTATCTGTACACATTCTCCAAGTTTCATCCTTCTTTGGCACTAACAAGGCTGATACTGCACAAGGACTTAAACTTTCTTGTACGCGCCCTTGTTCAAGTAACTCCTCCACCTGCATTCTCAACTCTTCGTGCTTCTTTGGACTCATTCTATAATGTGGTCTATGTGGTAGCACGGCTCCTGGAACAAGATCAATCTGATGTTGTATGTCTCTCAATGGTGGTAATTTTTTTGGTAATTCTTCAGGAAATACATCTTCAAATTCCTTCAACACTGGCTTAACTTCCTCAGGAATTTCAAACGTTTCATTGCTTTCACGTCCAATCAACAGAAATATTTCAGGCCCATCCTCTACTTCTTTGACAAACTTCTTCAAAGATAACAGAGTCTTTAGTTCCTCGATTTCCTCCAACTTTCTTTCACTTTGTTGTCGCTTTTTAGGAACTAAAGTAATTCTAGTGCCATTGAACATGAAACTATAGTAGTTAGTCCTACCATCGTGTTGCATGGCTCTATCAAATTACCACGGTCTTCCCAACAACAAATGACATACATCCATATCCACCATGTCACACACCAAATTTTATCCTTATACTTCTTTCTGATGGAACAAATTACACAAGCTCTTCGACTTACCTTCACTTCCCCACCTTTCCTCAGCCAAGCCAATTTGTAGGGTTTGGGATGCTTCTCTGTCTTTAACGCTAACTTCTTTACAACTTCTGTAGAGATGATGTTATCATAACTTCCCGCATCGATAATAAACTTACAAACCTTTCCCAAAATAGTGCACGTCGACTGAAAAATATTACTCCTCAACCAGCTAGTCTCCTCTTCGTGCTTTGGCGTCAAGCAAGATCTCCTTATCGTTAAAGAATATCCCTCGTCTCCCGTCAGTAATTCTTCTTCCTCCTCAACTTGTGGTGAATTGAAACATTCTATTTTTGCATCCTCAAGCTCAACAACCATCGCTCGCTTCTTAGGCCTCGGGCATTCATTGCTCTTATGACCAAACTCCTGACAGTTATAACACTTGAAGTTGTTGTTGACCTTGGTCTTAGCAACTTCATTGACAACCGGTTTATTAACAGCCTTGGAAACATTAGTATTGCTACTAGCCCCTTTCACCTGATTGATCGAACTTGTAAATGCACCACCTCCTCTTCTACCTTGCTTCTCCCAAGCTAGAGCCTTCTGGTGTGCTTCAGCAATAGATCTTGGATCAAACATATTTACCATATCCTGAATTTGCATTCTCAATCCTCCAACAAATCTAGATGTCAACTGTTCCTCCGTTTCCATGATATCGTTTCTAGCAATCAGTTGATAAAACTCATCTGCGTAATTCTTTACCGACTTTGTCCCTTGTCTCAAATTCTATAAGCGCTGATACATAAGAGACTGATAATTATAAGGCAAGAAAGTAGCCTTCATCAACTTCTTCATCTTTTCCTATGAAACAATCTTCGACTTTCCCATTCTTTCCCGTGTCAGTTTAGTTTGTTGCCACCATGCCATAGCTCTACCCCGCAATCGTGTAGCAACCAAGTTAACTCTACGATGCACGGGTACTTCCTTAAAGTCAAAAATTTCTTCAATATTTGATAACCAATCTAGAAATTCTTCCGCTATCATTCCCCGTTTGAATTCTGGAATCTTTGTTTTCATCCCCGACTCCCATCGACGATCATCTTCGAAATCTCTATTTCGACTTCGTCCTTGGCCATGATTTCGACAAAAGCTACTATCACCATCACTGGATTCCTCCAAATCTGACGTATGTCGATGTCGATTCTAATCATCAACATTTCTGCTACCACGCACGTCTCTTTCTCCCGAAACTGAAGGTGAAACTCTGTTTCCACTATGGTGCGTAACTGGTGAAGTTCTCCTTTGACTTTGATTCAAGTCTCTCATCAACTTCTCTAACTTTCCAATACCTTCATCGAACTTTTCATTGATACGCTGCTCCATCTGCTCAGCTTCTTGTCTTCTATATACATCTTCAACATTCTAAAATTGATTAGCACGTCTCGGAGGTATGATCTTCAAACAATCTCTTTTCCGATCTAACTTTGATATGGTTCAACTTAACTCGGCTTGCTTTAACTCGGCTCTGCACTAGAACTTAGCTCGGTTTTGAACTTAGCTCGGCTTAACTTACTTAGCTTTGAACTGAATTGATTCGGCCTTGGATCTTACTTAGCTTTGCAAGCTCTTCAAGCTCTGATACCAAAATGACGCAGCGGATAATAACAAATGAAGCAAAACGATGGAACGATACAAAGATAAATTGGTGAATTGATGATACCAAATGCCCTAATCCGTTGATCTCTTGAGATACCGGATTCTAGCTATCTTCAACACGTTGATTGCGCACGATGCCGCGTTAGAAGATCTACAATTCTTCGTCGTTGATCTCATGCACGAGATTCCGTGAATCGGCTTCAAATTCGTTGATTCAAGCGCACTCGAATAACCGAAGATGGAGAAAGGAGCTCACACTTAACTTCCAATTTTTAAAGAGGCACAAAGCACTCAACAAAATTTTATTCAAAATCAACTCACTTTACAAGTGACACAACACCCCTATTTATAGAGATTTTACAACACACACAAACCATTACGTGCGACACACGAGATAACCCAATACACGACCTAACAACAAACGACCTAAGAGAATTACAACATATTTGACTCAACACCATTTGCGACTTAACGGCAGCGACATAAGGAACTTCTTGCGACCTAGGTCTTCGCGACTTAAGAAAATGGCTTCTGGAGTGATTCAAGGTTTTGCGACATACGCGACCTAACTTGCTAGGTCGTAGCTCGTTAGGTCGTAGCTCGCTACTTCGTTAGGTCGTAGCTCGCCATGATAGCACGCAGGTGGTTCCAGAAAACTTACAGGGTCGCTAGGGCGACTTATCAACCCGTTAGGTCGCTGGAGCGACTTACCATCGTGTGCTGCATCGATGTCGCAACTTATGGCATAATTCACTATGTCGCTTGAGCGACTAAGTAACTCGCTAGGTCGCTGGCGACTTAAGGCACGCAACCTAAGGAAAACTGGCTTAAGTAGTTGAGTCGCTGGTGACTTCATATAACTCGCGAACGACCTACGGTTGAACACATGGTGCGCTGCATCACATAGCCTTCTATTAGCTGTACCAATAAGTCCATGGGCATTTTATATCCTTGACATGATAATAAAATCCGAAAACAAACTTCATTACCTTGGAGTTTATGACCATCAACAACCTATATCTCTTTGATTTTGTTTGATTTTTATTCAGTTTTAACTTTTGTGCTAAATTGCTATAAATAAAGCTATGAGTAGATCCAGAATCAATTAATAGTATAACAGTTTTATTATTGTTACTGCCCTTGATCTTAGTAGTATGTAAATTGGGATTTCCTAAAAGAGTATTAATAGAAATTGCCAATGATGTATGATCAGAATCTTAGTTGCTTTCTGGATCAGTAAAATGTAAATGGTCATCATTAGAATCATCAAAACCTGTATCATTGTCTAAGTCCATACTGCCTTCTAAAATATAAACTTTCTTTGTTTTGCATATATGGCCATAGTGGTATTTTTCATTGCAGCCAAACAAAGATTTTTTGTTTTCTTTTCTAGTATTTCCTCGAGGGTAAGCCTGTTAATCTTTGATGGTTTATCAAAAGAATTTTGAGAATATGATTTAGAAGAAGATGCTTGATTGTTTCTAGAAAAGTTTTTGACATTAGAATTATTTTTGAAATAACTCTATTTGAAACTTTTGTTGGCCGAGAGCCATTTAGTTTCAAAAGTCATGGCTAAAGAAACCACTGCATCAAAATCAATAGGGTTTGCAGCTATAACATTGAATTTAATTTCCTCTCTCAAACCACAATTTTTTTTCCGCAAAAGATGAGTAGGGGTAAATTGTTCAATCATACCTTCAAGTTGCTCAAATTGATTATCATTGATGTGGTTTCCTTTAGGGGAGAGAAGGTATCATATGGTCTTTCTAAATCGTTAGATTAAAACGTACTCGAATTACCTTGTAGAATGTTGCCCATTGATCAAAGTCTTGAACATTATGAGAAAACCTACAAAACAATTGTAAAGCTTCTTTTTAAAGTAGGAAGGAGCAAATATGTATCCATTCTTGAATGTTAGTATTATTCTATCTGAAAAATTGCTCTACTTGTCTCTACCTGTCAATTACTCTATCCTATCCTGAAAATATAGGAAAATCTATCTTGATATTAAGCTTTGTAGTGTCTCTTGGGCGATGATCAGAATTTCTTAAGGGGAAGTGGTGATCGAGATTAATGGTTTTTGGTCTACCAAGAACAGGAGATCTATTCGTGGCACATAGATGTTTGATCTGTATGTTTGAGCCAAGCTTTGAGGAACAGAATTAGATCTATTTAAAAGAGTTTTGAAACTCAGTGATGTTTCTTGATCTAATTTTGACAAAGGAGAATTGAAACAGAACAAAATACTTGTTGTTATTTTCTGAATTGAATAGTTTACAAGTGCGAAGAAACAATGGTTTTATAATACAATTTGTACATAGTGGGGTTCGGCCCATAGACCATAAAAGAAAGAAAATAGCCTTCGGCTGAGATTGAATGATTTAGATCCAACGGCCACCAGAGGATTGCTACTTCATATATACTGCCGATGAAGGGTTTTCTCACTTTCAATAACCCCCCGCAAACCCTTCAGCGTCTAGGGTTCGCAGAATCCCCAAATCATGTCCAAACTGATAAATCTTGAATCTTGCTCGAAAGAAAATTGAGAATTTTTGAAGTAGATCTAAATATCCTCAGTCGAGCAACTCTCTACCTCCAATTTTTCTGCAGTATCTTTTGAGTGTAGCTTTTCTCGATCGTATGTTGGTTGAGACTTGAGATTGTTGGATCCTAGATTTTGTTTGGATTTGGTGAGAATCGCATTACAGAATGTTTGAGCCTTCCCAGTTGAATAATATTTCACGTTTGAATTTCTGGAAGCATTTTGAGCTTGAGTCTTCTGTGTTGGATGGCCTCTGAAGTTTGATATTCTGTTATCCTGAGACTTATCTGGTCCTGATGAGGTAGAACTTGACTCGAGGCTGTCTCTGGTTGAAGACTTGAGCTTGATCTGTGGCCTCTGTAAGTTGTTAACCTTCAGCTTATTCCTGAAGCTTGTAAAGTTAGTCTTTGACAGAGACTTGGTTAAAATATCGGCTATTTGATAAGTTGATGGTACGTGATTGATGTTTAATTTTCCTCTTGCTACTTGCTCTCGAACAAAGTACAGATCGAGTTCCATGTGCTTTGTTCTAGAGTGTAGAACGGGGTTTGCTGTAAGATGAACCGTACTTAAATTGTCGCACCATATTATTGCCTTACTGTCTGTTTTGAACTGTAGTTCATCAAGTAGTGATTGTATCCACATTACTTCTGCTGTTGCATTAGCAACACTCCTTTATTCTACTTCAGTTCTAGATCTTGACACAGTTGGTTGTTTTTTTGAACACCAAGATATAGGGCTGTTGCCTAAAACTATAAAATAGCCAGTAGTAGATCTTCTATCATCTGGATCACTAGCCCAGTTAGCATCTGCATATCATGTAATATTAATGTATTTGCTTGAACTTAAGGTCGGATCAAAGTCTAATGTCCCTTTGAGATATCTCAATATTATTTTCACAATTTTCCAGTGTTCAGTAGTTGGTCTTTGCATGAATTGGCTGACTTTGTTAACACTGTAGGCAACATCTGGTCTTGTAATCGTTGCATATTGAAGAGCACCAACAATGCTTCTGTATTGTTTCTCATTTGATATTGCACCACCTTTAAATTTTGAAATGTGCAAGTTGCTGACCATGGGTGTTGAGATAGGATTGCCTAAATTCATCTTTGCTCTATTCAGTATTTCATGAATGTAGTTCTGTTGGCTTAATTGTAAAGATGAATCTGACAATCTCTTGACTTCAATGCCGAGAAAATGATTTAAGTTTCCAAGATCTTTGACACTGAATTTTTGATCAAGCTGATATATAAGTGCATTAATTTCTTCAGCATTTTTACCTGTAATAATAAAACCATCCACATATATTAGTACATATATTATTGTGGTTTTGCTAAATTTTGTAAATAGAGAGTTGTCAGATTTTGTGGATATGTAGCCTAGCCCAATAAGAGTTGTCTTGAGCTCCTCAAACCACACCCTTGGGGCCTGTTTAAGACCATAGATAGCTTTATTCAACTTGCAAACAAGATTCTCTTTATCTTTTTGCACAAAGCCATGTGGTTGTTCCATGTAGACTTCCTCCTGCGAAACACCATTCAAGAAAGCATTATTAATGTCTATTTGTTTGATTATCCAATTTCTGCATAAGGCAATTGTGATTACTATTCTTATAGTAGTGGGTTTTACAGCAGGTGAGAAAGTCTCATCAAAATCAAAGCCACTCTGTTGTGAAAAACCCTTAGCTACGAGCCTTGCCTTATATTTAGAAATTGTACCATCAGCATTTTTCTTTAATCTGAAAGTCCACTTGAAACCAACAATATTTTTATTTTTTGGTAAAGGAACAAGATTCCAAGTCTTGTTTTTTATAAGTGCATTGTATTCATCAGACATAGCTGATTTCCAATTCTGGTTTTCCATAGCTTGGCAATAGTTACTTGGCTCTTCTGTATCCAAAGTGATATTATAAATTTTGGGTTTAAAAATACCACTTTTTGACCTTGTGATCATATGATGTCCTGTTCTAGTACTTTGTTGTTGAGGAATACTTTCACTTGACTGAAGTTGCTCATTATGATGCATTGTTTCCTTTGTAACCTGTTGTGAATCATGTTGTTCACTAACTCTTTGCTGAGGTGTCTGGAGAGCTGTATCTACATCTGCTGCCTCATGACCTGGTCCACAACTGGACACTGTGTGTTGTGAGAGGGCACTGACTCCTGTCAGATCTTTGTGGGTTTGCACAACTTCCTCAGGTAAAACAGGTATAGAGGATAGAGTTTCCTTTGAGTTGTAAACCTTTTTGGATGTTTTAACTGCTGCATCCTTAAATGGAAACATTTTTCATTGAAAACAACATGTCTGGATATAATTATTTTTCCAGTACTGTCTAGGCTTTATATCCCTTCTGATTAGTTGCATAACCAAGAAAAGTACAGGGTGCAGATCTAAAATCTAACTTGTGAGAATTATATGGTCTTAGATAGGGAAAACATAAGCAACCAAAAACTCTTAGATTTAAATAGTCAGGTTTGACATTATATAATATTTCCAAAGGACTTTTAAGTTTCAAGACTTTTGTTGGCAGTCTATTAATTAAATCGACTGTTGTAGAAAAAGCATTAGGCCAAAATTTTAAAGGCATAGCTGCCTGAGCTAATAACGTAAGACCAGTTTCAACAATTTGCCTATGTCTTCTTTCAATTATTCCATTTTGTTCAGAAGTATATGGGCAAGTAGTTCTATGAACTATACCCTTCTTCAGAAAATAAGATTTTAGTGGCATGTATTATGTTCCCCCATCGGATTGAATTACTTTGACTTGACAATTGGTTTGTTTTTCAGCCTGAGTAATAAACTGTAACACAACATTATGAGTTTCACTTTTTGATTTTAAAAAGTATATCCAAACATACCTGGAAAATGCATCTATGAATGATATGTAATATTTATACCCATAATCACTGTGAATAGGTGCAGGACCCCACAAATCTGTAGCAACTAATTCAAGTGGTTTACTATAAATTGTCTCTGAATTTAGAAAGGGTAGTTTATGTGCTTTACCCATTTGACAGAATGTACATATATATGGCATAGAAACATCTTCATAAGAAATATTATTACTACTCAGTATGTGTCTTACAATAGTAGCATTTGGATGTCCCAATTTATAATGCCACATGTCAAATGCCTTACAAATTTCTTCTTGTTTGAACTCAGAGTTATTACACCAATTTCTTATAGTTTCTGCATTTTCTGAATTAGCCACTTTGATCTTGTATAGCCCTTTATGTTCACTACCCTGCAATAGAATTTCTTTAGTTAGGATATCCTTAACTAGACAGTATTGTGGGTAAAACTCAAAATACACACTGTTATCCTTAGCAAATTGTGACACACTTAGTAGATTTTTCTTAATTAATGGTACTCTAAGCAAGTTGTTTAAGTACAACTGTCTTTTTCCCATAATGTATGATCTGCCAGTGTGAGTTATAGCAATTGACTTACCATTACCTACATGTATGGAATTCATACCTTTGTACTCCCTGTTTCCAAGATTCAACTTGCTCAGATTGTTTGTAATGTGGTTTTTTGCTCCAGAATCTGGATACCAATCTTCATCACATATATGTTCTGGCTTAGCTGTTTCTGTTGATTGATAATCGTTGTTGTCTGATTGATTGCTTGAATTGTTTTGAACTTGAGCAACATTTGCACTGAGATTTTGATTTCTTTGATTGTTGGAATTTTGTCCTGGATCATAATTCAGATTCAATCTGAAGTAGCACTTAGCAGCAGTATGACCAATTTTTTCACATATCTGGCACCTTGGCCTATTGTTGTTGTTCCATCTACCTCTGCCCCTGGATCTGTTAGAATATGTACCTCTTTGCAGTGCTTGATCATTTCTTTTATTGCCTTGATTTCTACTTTTGTTGGTTGCTGCATAATTAACTGTAAAATCTGAGTCTTGAGTTTTCTTATTGTCAATTCTTGCTTCATGAGCAAGTAGAACAAAGTGAACATCATCTATGCTTGGTAAACTCTTTTGTGATGAAATTACAGCCACCACAGCTTCATATTCATCAATCAATCCATTTAGAACTGTCATAATTTGTTCTGAATCACTAACTTTATGACCTGCTGCCTCAAGAAGATCACACGTAGTTTTGATTTTAGAAAGATACTCTCTCATATTCTGATTATCTTTCTTTGCATTGTGCAATTTTCTTTTATAGAACATAACTTTGGCGGCAGATTTTGTGTTGAAAACTTTGTCGATAGTTACCCATATTTCATTGGCTGTTTTACATCCAATAACATGTGACAACAGATTTACATTAATTGAGGACAGTAACCAAGAACATACGAGTCTATCTTGCCTATGATACTTGATGTATTCTTCATTGCTGACAATCTTATTTTCCTTGTCTGTGATGCATACAGGAGGAATTTGAATTGTTCCTTGAATATAGCTTTCATGTACATACCCTTGAATGGCTGTTTCGACTTGAAGCTTCCACAGAAGATAATTATCTTCATTTAAATGCACTGTAACCAATTGGCTTTGAGGACTGACCACAGTCTTGATTAGATTCTCGACAGAATTAGTGTGTTGAGAGGAATTTGCTACAGATGATGTCTCTGAACCAGCTTCATCAGCCATGATGATGAGATTATGTTTGTCTGATCAGAATGAAAAACTGAAGAAATATACAATCAACTTGAATTGAAGTTCAAGAATATAGAAAAGAATGCCGAAAACAGGTAAGTGCAACCAAAGAAATTCTTAAATGATGAATATGATGGATTTTCTGATGAGATTTCTTTCTGGATGGCACTTCTTTATTTCTTGTGTTGTTTTCTTGATTTCTTGATCTGATTTTCTGAGAATTTGAATGAAATCTTCACTATTCAATGATGAAATCCTGCTGCAGCCTTTTGAATACTGGCGAGGCACAGGATCGAGTTGAAAGAATCCTTCAAATGATAAAATGAATGATTTCTGATGAAGGATAATGCTCAAATGATGAGATTATCCTCTGATGAGTTTCTTTTTCTACCTTTTTTGAATTTGCTGTTAAGCAATTGGATGGCTCCGATACCATAAAAGAGTTTTGAAACTCAGTTATGTTTCTTGATCTAATTTTGACAAAGGAGAATTGAAACAGAACAAAATACTTGTTGTTATTTTCTGAATTGAATAGTTTACAAGTGCGAAGAAATAATGGTTTTATAATACAGTTTGTACATAGTGGGCTTCGACCCATAGACCATAAAATAAAGAAAATAGCCTTTGGCTGAGATTGAATGATTTAGATCCAACGGTCACCAGAGGATTGCTACTTCATATATACTGCTGATGAAGGGTTTTCTCATTTTCAATACTATTGATGTCAGTTCTTGATGTTCCTTCATGATGCTTTTGATTTTTAACCTCCTTTAATTCTGAAAAAAAGATTGACATCATTCCTTGCATTTTATCTAAATTTTCATTGACTTCTTGGAAACTCCTTGATAAATTCAAGATTGTTACACACAATTCCTGAGTGGTACTTTCCAGTTTCTTCAAAGATAATATATTTCTGTTGTTGATGAGATCCTGTCTTTGCCAAAGTTCTTAATGTGATAATCCCTTGATATTTACAGAGTCCAAGGTGGAAGAAGCTTCCTTGTTGACATCAGAACTTGTACTTAATGAATGATCGACTTGGTGAGGGTCTGAATCTAGCTCACCACGTTGCTCTGATATCAAACTGTGATTCTCCTTAGACTTGTCAGTTTGTGATCTGGTGTTGGTCATGGTGGAGTGGCAAGTTCAGAAAGATCGATGGGTTTATGGAATTAGTAGAAGAATTAGAAGATGGTGAGAACAAATAATAAGAAGAAGGAAGTGAGTAACAGAGAATAAGAAGAAGGTGGTGAAGCACAGAAGGTTACACAGGCAGTAAAGAAGAGTGCACGTGAAAATGAAGAAAATATGGTAATACTTCTATTAACTCAAAAATCTCATACCATGTGCATGTTTGATCACCCCTTTATATACATTATCATAAAAGACTGATTCAACCTAGACGTTGTAAATTACAGCTCATCATATACTTAGCTTATTACAGAGAATTTTGTAATTAAAATCAGCATTAATGCAAAAGTATATTCCAAGCTTGTACACGCGCGCACACACATCATAAAATGTCCTCCTCTATCTTCGATTATTTTTATTACTTGCTTCTTCTTGAATCTGAGTCTTCATTGAGTCATCAAAGACCCTTATGTTGATTCTCCTTGAACATCTATAAGGTTTTTGTTGCAAACATAGTAATAAATATTGGCTTTTGGTTTTAGTTAATAAACAACCTGAAACTTCTACTTCAATGTTTGTAGAATTTTCAAATAGCATCGGCCTTTTAGTTATCCTGTAACTGTACTTTCCATTCATCTAGTTTCCTCTTGTTTTTATTGTTAGATGATCTCATTATTTTGATTACGTCTACTGCTACACTCATTGAGTCGTTGTTCGCCATTTCTATCAACATTTTGGTACCGAATTGTTTTGGAATTTTTGCATTTGTTTGGATTAACATCCTGTAATTTGCTGATTGTCCATGCTTAATGCATTTATCTATTAGCAGTATATAATGATTTGGTTTGGAATTTTCGCATTTGTTTTGGAATTTTCACATTTGACTGATGTTAAGTTTGAAATGAGGAAGGAGTTTCTGTCGATTTTTAAAATAAGTACAGTTACAACCTTTTCATTTTCTGTAAGCAACTTAGTCTTATGTTTCTTATTTTGCTCAAACTAAGCTTAAATCTACCCATATACATCAAACTTTTGATTTTTTACAAGATATGGAAGTGTTTTGAATGGGTGCGTTAATTGGCATATTGTAAATGCCAAATCATTGTCTCTAACAATCACCTTTAATTCCCTCCAACATAGTTTGGTACGATGTACTAAAATTTTATTTGCTATTTCTTTTTTTTGGGCATGCCTGATATTTAAGTTTACAAGTTGACATATCAGTTACGCAACTTACTCGAGAATAAAAAAATGGGCACGACATTTAACCTTAATGTCTTAATTGTGTTTCATTTAAAAAGTCCTATATCGGTTATTCAATTATATTTGCTCATATGTTCTGTAGTAAGTGGTATGGATAAAAGTTTGTGCTTTTTTGTTTGCAGCCATATTGAATTAGCAACATCACAATGGTAATATAAAAACTCGGCCTAGAAAATGCAAATTATTGGGCAAGCAAAGGAACGTTGTTGCAGAAGACCCAATTGCATCTACCGATCCTACTATTTTATTGCACCATGTAACACAAGGAGCAGATACTGAGAACGTTTGGGTCGATTCAGTGATGGATCTTGAACCGATTCTATATAGGCCTACTTCAAACGTCTAGGTTAATACCTCGGTTATTGATTTTGATGATAACAATCTTAATAACAACAATATATATATTCATATAAAATGTGGATACTAACGTTTTCTTAAGCTGTGTAGTATATAGCGCAATATATTATACAGGTATTGAATTGAAAACTATACAGTATAATGACTCAAAAAATAGATATGAAGACTCATGAGTATAAAAACCAAGATATGAAGATCTCAATACTACAGTATAGCGTATAAAGTCATAGAATATTGTTAAAGTCCCTGATAGCAATCTTTGATCTCTTTTTCTTATTTTCTTATCTTTCATATTTTCAACAAAAATATATTTTTAGAATATTTTATAAAAGTTTAAATGTTTATAAACTATGTTTAAATTATTTTACAAAGTAATATCTCCAAATGTTTAAAAAGAAAAGAGTTTTCAAAATAAACATACATATGTCGACATATGTATAGGAGGTACGTCGACATAAACGCCACAAATCAGTTTTTTAAATTTTGAATTAAAGTGTCTATTCGTTGTAACTCTTCATGAACGTACATATCTATTTCTACACTATATATATCAGGTTTCAAACGAAGTTTTTGGCAGTTATCATCTTATTTTCTACCTTTCACTTACTCCGTTGAAAACTCCATTGAAATTATATCAAATTCTCTTCAAAATCAAGTAGAATCAATGCATATATTTGTGTATTGATTCAATATTACTTTCTTACTGTTTTGGAATAATTTCTCTCTCAAATCAAAGATCAAAAATCTGTCCAAGAGGCTATAGGAACCATTGTATCCAAAGTTCAAGTAATTATCTTTGGAAAAATCACCAAACTCTATTTGCATTTGCTTGGTGTGATTGTAGCCCGTTCAAATCATTGGGTGTGCTTAGTAGGCCTGAAATATGATTGGGTGTGCTTGTAGCCCATCCAAATCAAGTGGTTGTATCTTTACCCCGGAAAATCAGAGGGGTGTGTCCCGTAGCCTTGGAATCGAGATTGGAATTGGGCTTGTCTTCTACCCATTTAAATATTGGCATTTGAAGTGAAATCCGTACAAGCAATTATATGAGACCTGATGTAGGTAAAATCCAAACCAGTATAACATCACTGATATCGTCTCTCTACCTCTCCAATTTACTTTATTACTTTTATTTTTATCTGTGGTTGCATCTATGATTGATTGTTGACATAATTCTGTGTTGAAAATCTATGATTCAATATTAAACTTGAAAGAAATTTAAGAAGACGTACAAAAATTAGAAAACACTATTCACCACCTTTCTAGTGTTTAATCAGCTTTAAGATCCATAATTCCGCAACCCACACTTGGTATCAGAGCACTAGGTTTTAAAAATCTCATAATTTGATTTTTGAAATGTTTTAATGGCTAGCAACACCGTTGGTACATTTGCTGAAGGATAATCTACCGGTAGACCCCCACTTTTAATGGCAGTTACTACACTTATTAGTCATGTTGGATGAAAATTTACTTGTAGTCTAATGGTTTAGATATTTGGAATGTTATATTAAATGGGTATACTGAACCTGAGACTAATTTTGCAGAATGGACCGCTGACCAAAAGACGTTGCATAGAATAATTTTAAATCCATGAATATTTTTTTATGTTCACTAGATAAAAAGGGATTTAATAGGGTCTCTATTTTTAAGTTTGCATATGAAATTTGGAGAACGCTGCAAGTTACACATAAGGGCACTGGTAAAGTGAAACAGACTAAAATTTCCATGCTAACTAATCAATTTCAATTTCTTAAAATGAATCCAAATGAATCCTTTTTTGACATGTACTGTAGATTTCAAGATATAGTGCATTCATCAGCTCATTAATTAAAAAAAATTCTGAAGAGAACCAAGTTAAAATAGTCTTCAATTCACTCTCTTCAGAGTGGGATCAAAAGACACTGGTGATAGAAGAGGCTAATGATATTAGTACTATGAAAATTGAAGAGTTAATTTGGCAATTTAATGTCCTATGAAGCACAAATACAGGGAAAGCAAGGCAACGGAAAAGAAATCCATCGTCTTCAATCCAATAAATTACGATCAGGATTCTGATGATGACAAGGACGAAGAAATTGCCTTCATGATCAGAAATTCCTAAACTATAAGAAAATGAACAATTTTTGAAAACCTGAAAACAAGACATCTGGAACTAGAACTGTGACCAAATGCTTCAAGTGTGATGAACCAGATCATTTTCAGAGAGATTTCCCGCACCTAAACAAATAAAAGATCTCGCCATTTAATGATTCATCAAGAAAAAGAAAAAGTCTTATACGGTAACTTTGGATGATTCAGACACTTCCTCTAGTGACAATGAACCAGATACTGAAAATGTGAATATGTGTTTCTTGATAATAACTGACTAGTCAAAACTGATCAACAAAAAAGCGGCCAAAAGGTACTTTTTATCTAATAATTTTTATTTTTTTGGTTGATTATGGTTTTTAGGAATAACATATAAATTAATACTAATATTGGATGAATATAAGCATATAAGTATATATATATAGGAATATATTATCTTATTTTATTTTTGAAAATTCCGAGCCACATGTTGTCATACCCCCAGGGTATATGTTGACGTGCATGCCAGAAAACTGACAATTGAAATATTAATTCAAAATTAAAATTTCCTTCCCTTTTACAGTTACTCTCATGTGCTGAAAAGGCATCTTTGTGAACAAAGAACATGACTCTTCACTCTCTATAAATTAAATCTGTCTTTGTCCATTTATTCACTCATTTTATTTCAAATATCTCTTTATTATCTTATCTCCTCAAAAACTAAGAAATGGATTCCTCTAGTCAAAATCCTAAAATTTGATAAGGCTCTCTAAGAAAACTAAAAGCTTCCACTTCAATGACAAAGATGTCATTGAAGCCTATATGGAGTATACTACTTTTGGAAAAGTTTCTACCGGAAGATTTGCTAAACTCGAAGGTTTTTCCTCTTATGTTCTACAAAATCTTTGTTTTGGAAATAAAATTCTTAGTTTAATAGACAGTTCTCAAAATGATTTTGTTTGTTATTCGGATTTGGTCAAAATGTTTTAGGCAAATTTAAATGAAAAAAATTTCAAGGAGAAGAGGGATAAATTTGATGTAGTGTTAATGGTACTCAAATTGCTTAAATTGTGAAATTTTTGGTCATTATTGCAAATCTAGTGCAATTGACCTCTCCACTTTTCAAATTGATGAACAAAATCATGAAGTTTTTCACGATATTTTCGAAAGGATGTAGAATTTGACTTTAAACGCAAGAATCTTCGATCAAAATCGAGACTTATGTGCCTCATTTTACAACAAAGTATCACTCCGAGGACAAGTAATTACAATAACACTACTCAAAAAGTTTTTAAAGCTTTTTTCGCCATTTACAATCACTACATCAATTAGGCACAAGTCATTTTAGATGACTTTTTTCAAAAGAACATTTCTGGACACGAGAACACATTCTATCGTCATGTGTATCTTACTAGAATTTTTATACATTTTTTTATTGATTTAAGAAGGGAAAATCTATTCCTCGGAAAGACAAGGTCAACATTTCTCTGATGCACAATCCATCATTTTTCAAACCATATGATACACTTTCCAAAAAAATAACAAAGATTGGCATATGAAGAAGAATAAGAGATCCAAGAAGAAGAAGAAGAAGGCGATGAGATGGAAGTGAAAGAAGAAGTGGAGGAGGAGGAAGAAGTGGATACTTCCTTAGAAAGTTTTGACAAACCATCTCACCCCACAAATAAAGAGATCGTAAAGAATCAATAAAAGCTTCTTAAAAACCAAAAGAAGCTTAAACGATCTTTTAATAAAATGTTCATTTCCTACAAAGTGGACAAATACATTGGAAAGATCATTCAAAAACTTGGTGGTTCTTCTTCATCATCTACATCTTTCTAAGCCTCTATAGTTGTTTCCTTATGATATCTACCTTTGTATTATGTGCTTTTAGTTTAAGTTCATATTGTTTTTATGTATTTTCTTTTATTAATCTTTGAAATCCATGTACCCGTCAAATCTACGTAATGAAATATATCAATTACTGTCCTATATTGCTTTTTTGTCTATGGTAGTTATAAATGTATAATGGTATAAGTTTAAAAACAAAAACTATACCAAAAACATAAATTTTGCAATTTATGACATGTATGTCGACATACATTAACCCTAAATGTCGACATATAATGGCTAGTTGGCAAAAAAATTAAAATTCAAAATTAAATAACCACCACTTATTCAATCATTCCAAATAACTTTCCACTTCTATATAAGCTTATTTCTTCTAGAAAAGTCACTCATCATTTTATTCTATACTCTCTTTTTCATTCTCAAACATCCTTTTACAAACATGTCTTCTCCACATCAGAAATTATGTAAAAATCTTGAACAAACTCTTCAATCTTTCAAGGATATTCTCTCTTTTGTCTAAAGAAATCAAAGGCATTGAGAGTTAAGTCAAATGCAAATGATCAAGGAACAAGAAAAACATTTTGATGCCATTAGGTGGTTGATTTCTTCCTTAATTTAAGATGAACCATACAACAACCCAGAGTGCACTACTAATAAGGATAATGAAGATTGTGATGCCATCAAAGCAGATCCAATCTTTGGGTCCGCGGTTGGGTAGAAGTTCCACGAAAATTGAGTTATTAGGTTTGAATTGATTTGGATAAGTAAACACATACATACGTTTACACACAAACACACTCCTAGGATTTTATTGGTTTGGTGTGCGTATTTGGATTGACTTTGATTGGTTTGGATTGTTTGACATTTGGATATGTGTATTTTGAATGATTGAATAATATATAAAATTGATCTTAATTAAAATAAGTTGTGTTATCTTATTTATATCATCATGCTTAGCATAAAATAGTGCAATGGATCTAGGTATATCATATAGTCATCATTCATTATAATCATATATATCATTTTTAACTTACTTATTGATTTTGAATCTATAGTTTCTAAGTTTTTTAGGGGGGGTGGTTTACTTTTTCACCCACTTTTTTAATAATGTCAAAGGGAAAGGGAGTTATCTAACTTAGGGGGAGTTATACTTATTTTATATACAGGATATTAATGGTTTTCATCATCAAAAAGGGTAGATTGTTCCTTAGTTATCGATTTTGATGACAATAACCTTAATAACAATAATATACATTCATATAAAATATAGATACTAAAGTTTTTCCAAGTTATATAGTATATAATTTAGGATATTACACAAGTATTGAATCGAAGATAGAATGATACAACGACTCAAGAAATGGACATGAAGACTCATGAGTATAAAAACTAAGATACGATGATTCAAGACTAAAGTATAGTGGATGGAGTCATAGAATATTGTTGAAGTCCTTGATATTAATCTTTGATCTCTTTTTCTTATTTTATTATCTTTTATATTCTTAACAAAATATATTTTTGATATATCTTTAAAAATATTTTATAAACATTTTAAAAGTTTAAAATGTTTATAGACCATGTTTAATTTATTTTACAAAGTATCGGAATATTTTACAAAATATAATATCTTCAGAAAATTTAAAAAGAAAAGAGTTTTCAAAATAAACATACATAAGTCGACATATATATTGGAGGTAAGTTGGCATGTATGCCGCAAATCAGTTTTTCAAATTTTGAATTAAAGTGTCTACTCGTCGCAAATGTCCGCGAGTGGACACATCTGTTTATACAATATATATAGGAGGTTTCAAATGAATTTTTTGCTAGTTATTATATTATTTTCTTCCCTCCTCTTACTCACTTAAAAATCCCATTGAAATTTTATCAAATTCTCATCAAAATTAAATAGAACCAATCCATAATTTTGTATATTGATTCAATATTACTCTCTTACTTTTTTCGAATCATCTCTCTCAAATCAAAAGATCAAAGTGCTGTCCAAGAGGCTATATGATCCATTATATCTAAAGTTTAAGAAATTTTCTTGGGGAAAACCATCAAAATATATTTGCATTTGCTTGGGTGTGATTGTAGCATATTCAAATCAATTAGCGTGCTTGGTAGGCCAAAAATTCAAGTAGGTGTGCTTGTAGCCCATCCAAATCAAGTAGGTGTACCCTGAGCCCGAAAAATCAGGAGGGTGTGACTCGTATCCTCGGAATCGAGATTGTAGTTAGTTTTCCATCTACTCATTTAAAGATTGGCATTTGAAAAGAAATATATGCAAGCAATTGTATGAGACTGTATGTAGGAGAAATCTAAACAGTATAAAATCCTTGGTGCCATCTCTCTAACTCTCTGCTTTACTTTATTGCTATCATTTTATCTATGATTGCATCTGTGATTGTTTTTTGATACCATTCTATGTTGAAAATATATGATTCAATACTAAACTTGAAATAAATTTAAAGGATTTACAAAGATTAGAAAACACTATCTACCCCTCTGGTGTTTAATTAGCCTTACGATCCATAATTCCACAACCCACGGGCTATAGTATTGGATAAGCGGTTGGGACGATTGTTGCTTGGGACAAGGAATTTATCTCTTTAGATTAGTGCGCATTTATCCTCATATTGACATATGCTATGGATTTAGTTATCTTTTGTAATGGAGTTATGAATTCACAAATTGTGTAAACTTGAATTGTTTTGGCTCTTCTTGAATGTGAATGGTTCGTATTGTTTCAAGTAATGTGAATAATTGTAGTTATCATTAGTGAAATATTGATTTTAATTATAATTTTGTGACATATGTGGTTAATAGAAGTTGTGGAAAGATCAATTACAACTATTCCTAGCAGTTGTAAGAAGCTTTATTGCAACAGTTTTCAGCAGTTGTAGTAGATCATTTTACAAGGTTCAAAAACACTTGTAACAAATCTATTACAATTGCCAAAACAAGTTCCAAAGGAGACTTATAATAACTATCAATGCAACAACCATAATTATTGCGATAGGCTTTACTACAACTGCCGAAAAAAGCTGTGAAAAAGTTTTTTACAACTGCTTCCACAACTGTCGGTGACTGTTGTAAAAATCTTCAGCTCTATTATAACTTCAGATACAACGATTGAAAGGCGCCAGTTGTAATAGACCTATTACAACTATTTTTGGTAATTGTGAGAAGGTATTTTTATTGTAGTGTCTCTACCGAACAAGAAATCTTGCTTGTTGATCCAACTATCGAATTTTTTTTATTCGGTAGTTAGGCCACCAGATGGGAATTCCAATCTAGTAGCTTACTACCGATCATATGAGTTAGAGAGGCTTTATCTTGGCCTACTTCTTGCACTTCTACTTGTGCCCCCCAGGAGCTTCTTGCCTCTTTTCTTAAGGCAGTTAAACACACCATGTTCCTTAATATAAATAATATCTCAACTTCTCTTATCCTAAACTTGAATAACTTACAATTATTCCTCTTCCATAATACCTAGTGATTAGCAAGTAACATTTGCTTTTTACAACGAAATAGTCTAATTTGAGGTTGGCTCAAAAAACTAGCTAAAATTTTGGCGCTAGAAGGAGGGCCTCCCCTTTATGATTTCACCCTTCCATATTATTCTATTCTATGAACACCTAATCTGACTTGTTACCATAGCCAATCTTCAGCAAGTCGAAGGTAAAAACTTAAATAGGCATGAAACAAATGGCAAAACTCTCGCCATTGTTGTCAAAATAATGGCGTTAACAATGAAATGTGGCATACTGTGATGTCACAGCTGTTAAACATGGGCCAACTGGCCCGTAAATGAGTGGCTTAAGGACCTAGTTGGATGCACAAACTATTGTAAACTTTGTCCCACCCGTTCCTCCTATGGCCGACCTAGTCGACCTGCCTTCTCACAAGCCCCTACTTCCTAGTGGTTATGAACCCATGAACGATGCTGAAGCCCAAGAAAAAATTATGCCAGAAACCCCACTTGTGGATGTTCATATTTATCCTAGAAGATATGATGTGCTTGTGCGTAGCTGGATTGATATCACCCTATATGTGGATGTACTTGTAGAGCCAAGACTGTTAGAACCTTATATTTTGATGTTTTGATCTTGACAAATATATATGTAAATATTATCTAAACTAACCATATTTGCAGGAGAAGATACTATTCTACACGATAATAGATTGAAGACCAAGATTTCAGAGAGAATTTTCAAAATTTATTAATGGTTTGTCTATAGTCTAGTTTAGTGGATTAATCATTGTTACCTATGTGATATATGCATACACAAAAGTATTTAAATTTATTTTGAAATCATATGCACACAAAATATTTCATTTATTTCAAGTTCAATTGTCAACAAGTTTTCACAAATACTTTAATATCGAAGAAACTCCAAATTCAGTCAATTAAATGAGGATTTTTCCATTCAGTCGACTGAGCTATGTGTCGTTTTAATATTAAAATTTAAATTTCAAATGTTTAAATATTCAGAAAACTGAAATCTTTTCCTCGGTCAACTGAATATTCATAACGGCTATTTTCTGAGCGGTCACTTCCATTTAACGAACAGAAACAACACTTGACACAAGAGTTGTTTTCATATCTTTTGACTGCAATTATTCAGGAAGAGTTGCATCACTTAAACTCTATATATAGCCTTTAATTCAAGTTGTTTTAATAACTTAATTTCTGATTCTATTCTCATATACTTACTATCTAAAATTTTCTACTATTGCTTTGAAATCTAGTTCTAATCATTTGCACATTCAAGCACAAATTCATTTGTGATTAAATTTACTTCCAATCTTCATGAACTAAATTATATACCACAAAGGAGAAGATTTTAGGAATGGTGTACTTTAAAGACTTATCCATGCTATCAAAAGAGCTCAAGCAATAAAGAAAATTCTCTATATTGTTAAAGACCTGTTCCATTGTTCAAGCGGTAGAAGTCCTATTCAGTTGTCTAAGCAGTAAAAGTCCTGTTCGGGATCTCAGGTGGTGTAATACATATTCCTTCATGCTAAGATAGTCTGATAGTTAAATTCCAAAAGGAGTCTGGGACTCAACGTAGAACGGGAATTTGAACCAGTATAAAAATCTCTGGTGTCATTTACTTTACTATTTACATTTTATATTCATATTACGCACTAGTAGATAACTTAGTTTATATTCCATATTACAATCTTTAGTAGCACTTTCATTTGGTATCAGAGCACTTTCATTTACTAAAAATTCATCTATACTTCAAATTATTTCAGAAAACAGTCAACCGACCTGATACATTCAGTCGTCTGAATTTGTCATTTTACATTGAAGACTTGCGGGAAAGATATTCCTGCATATCAGTCGGCTAGCCATTCCAATTTAGTCGACTGATTTGTACATTTCTAGTTTTTTTAGTATCTATCTACATATTTCCCAACCTATCTTTTCACCAGCCCTATATATTCATCTTCTTTCTCATCAAACCCTTACCTCTTAAGTAACCAAAACCCTAGCCTCCATATTTCGTCAGATCAATTTTTTAATCTCAAATCTAATCAATCCCACGGCCCCAAGAACTAAGAGAGCAAGAGAATTCTCTGCCAGACCATTAGAAAGTCAAATAAGATCATGGCTTCATAACAACATTGCAGTTACTTGATTCAGTGCCATGAAGAGCCAAGGATTTTGATGGCTCCTACATCAAATTTCCTTATTTCAATGCTTATACCATTTGTGAAACTGCCGAAGCTAGCGTGATTGATAGCTTGATTGGGTTCGATGCTAATATTGTTAAGATTTACCCCCTCCTCATCAAACTATTCCTCGCAAACATGAACTTGGACCACAAGGATCCAAGAAATAAAGATGGCTACATTTGGACGTTAGTTTGCGGCGTCCGCATCTATCTTTCTCTTCAACGACTCGGCCATATTCTTCGTTGTCCATCCGATGGAGCCGATACCAACAGCATTGATGTCGACATGGACAATAGAGATGAAGTCTCTCATAGATTTCTCTCCGATGACTTGACAGCTCTTAAATCCATTGCCTTGCGACCAAAGGCGCGCATTCTTCATCGTGCTCTTATCCAATCTTTTCAACCTCGTACCAAGAGTTATGAGAAGGATTACAAAAGAGACTTTCAAGCACTATACTCCATTTTCTCCTACCAACAAGTAAATTGGGCTAAAGTCATTCTTGACGAATTTCTAACCATTAATCATAAGAGGAGTTATAAGACTATCTTCTACGGAGCCTATATCATGCGTATTCTCATGAATTTCGGAGTCACTATACCCGATGCCGACTTCATCACTGTTGGCGAGCTAAATTCTAAGACTTTAAGTCTTATGAGTTTGCCCAAATGTCCTCCACCTCAAGAAATCATTAGCTTCCAACAATGGGTAGCGAATCGAGAGCAAGGGATTCCACAACCCCAAGAAACGCATATTGCCTCCTCCTTCACTCAATCTTCCCGTCAAATAAAGGAAGAAGAAGAAGACGATGAATTCAAGAGCTTTAAGGCGAATTCCAACCGAATCATGCTGTTACCATGCTCTGCTGAAATCAAAGCAAGCTTAACCGATGATTGTTCACCGTCGAAAAGAACGTCGTCAAGACCAACAAGAAGCTCAATTCCATCAAGGGCTTCTCAAACAAGATATGGGAGAAAATTTCTTGTACCGGCTCTGCTTTTACAAGTATTGCTGAGAATCCTGCTCTTTTCACTTGGTCTACATTCGATGAAGAAGAAGATGAGGAAGAATCGGGGAGTGGGGAAGTTTAGTTTTTTATCTTAGTATATGTCTATCTATTTTTCACGTTGTCTCTTATTATATTCATTAGACATGTTGTTTAATGTTTGTTTAGTATTTTTTGGTGTCTTAAAACATGCTTGTCCCTAATGTTCATTTCATTTATCGTGTTTATCTGTTTTTGATTCATCTATGATACGGTTGTTTATCATAATATCCATATATTTCTTTTTGTCGATGACAAAGTGGGAGAAGTATATATGTTCAGCAGGTAAATCAAGTAAGTACATCATTTATTCAGGGAGAGTTACAATCATTTTCATAGATTTTTATAAGTTTTAGTCTTACATGGTTGTCATCATCAAAAAGGGGGTGAATGTTAGAACCTTGTATTTTGATGTTCTGATCTTGAAAACTATATAAGTAAATATTATATAAACTAACCATATTTATAGGAGAAGATACTATCCTACTCGACAATAGATTGTAGACCAAGATTTCAGAGAGAAGTTTCAAAATTTATTAATGGTTTGTTTATAGTCTAGTTTAGTAGACTACTCATTGTTAAAATCTCTCCTATGTGGTATATGCATGCACACAAGTATTTAAAATTATTTTCAAATCATACATACACAAAGCATTTCATTTATTTCAAGTTGAATTGTCAAAAAAATTTCATAAATAATACTTTAATATGGAAGAAACTCTAAATTCAATCAACTGAATGGGGATTTTCAGTTGACTGAATACTATGCACGTGCACAGTGCACTTGAAGGTTCAGTCGACTGAACTATGTGTCTTTTCAATATTAAAATTTAAATTTCAAATTTTTTGAATATTCAGAATACTTAAATCTTTTCCTTAGTTGACTGAACATTCATAATCGATATTGACGGACAGAAACAACCCATGATTCAATAGTTGTTTTCGTATCTTTTGACTACAACTCTTCGCGAAGAATTGGATCACTTAAACTCAATATATAGCTTTCAATTCAAGTTGTTTTAATAACCTAATTTATGATTCTATTCTCATATACTTATTATCTAAAATATTCTACCATTTTCTTTCAAATCTCGTTTAATCACTTGCACATTCAAGCACAAATTCATTTGTGATTAAATTAACTTCCAATCTTCACGAACTACGCTATATACCATAAAGAAGAAGATTATAAGAAGGGTGTACTCTAAAGACTTATCCATGCTATCAAAAGAGCACAATCAGTCAAGAAAATTCTCTGTACTACTGAAGTCCGGTTCGGTTGCTCAAGCGGTAGAAGTCCTATTTAGTTGCCTAGGTGGTAAAAGTCCTGTTCGGGTGCTCAGGCAGTGTAATACCTATTCCTCTGGGTTAAAAAAGGGCTGATAGTTAAATTCCAAAATGAGTCTGAGACTGGACGTAGAACGAGAGTTCGAACCACTACAAAAATCCCTGGTGTCATTTAATTTTTATATTTATATTCCGCACTAGTAGATAACTTAGACTATAATCCACATTACAATCCTTAGCGGCACTTTCAGAGGTATCATTGTTCCTATTCAGCGGAATGACCAGAAGACTCAAATCGTGCATGAACTTATGCCTTTGACTGTCTCAATGGCGGCACACTTCCACCGGAAGGGCACATTCTAGATCGCCCTTTGTGCATAGGCAGTGTTCGCGTGTTCATCATTATCATTCTCCACCTCATCGCCGATCTCCTACATCATGTAGGCATAGGCTGAACCCTTAGTCCTCAGCCCATGGTTGGCCAAAACATCCCTCAATAGGCCAATGCTGGCCTCAGGGAAAAGGCATATCCTTTACCAATAACTCAACCGAATGCAGGCCTGAAATGTTGGGGACAAGGCATTATCTGAAGATGAATAGAGGTGGCAATTAGACCCAACCCTATGGACCTAGACCCGACCCGACGGTTCTCGGTTCTTGGCGGGTCAGGTTTTATCGGGTCCAAGCTATACATTTCAAAAACCTAAATGCAACCCAAACCAGGATTTGATTCGGATTGGATCGGTTCGGGTCCGATTAGGTAATAGCACTAAAAATGCATATATTTCAATGTTTTTTTGTCACGACCCACCTTTCTTAGCCCAGAAAGATACATCATGATACAAGAAAGAAAGGGATAGAAGAAGAAAAGATAGGAAAGAAGAAACTTAATAACATTATATACTCACAACGGGACGTATGAAATATAATATATCACATAAGATATTACATAGTATCATATACATCAGAGTTACACAACTTATACATCTCATATTAGACAGTTATAAACACATGTCTATTATACAACTCAAGTATATCACAGAGATACAAACACAAAAATTAGCATAGCAGAACCATAATATATCTACACGTTGAAGCCTCTTGCTCCAAATCTCCTCCAGAATTCGTCAAAGCTGTCCTAAATCCCTTGGCTACTCATAAAAATTTGAGTACCCAAGAGTTTAATAAAAAAGAAAATAAATCTGGGTCAGACATGGGACTGGTGTGAGTAAACGGTTTAAAATTGCTTAACTTTTGGAAACCTTTGAAAACAAAAGGTATCTCGTAAGAATCCCCGCACATAAACATGGAAATTTTTTTTACCTTACAATAACCAAAACATTTGATAGAAAATACAGTTATATTATAATCGGGTCTAGGGTTTTCAAGTAAAATACAAAAATAGCTGGAATGCTTACATCTCACGTTCTAACATATTTGGGCATAATCAAAACGTACGGCACTTATTGGAGTTTGGATTCCATACAATGGCAAGGCTACTGGGGTACCGCCTGTCACAGTACGTGGCCTAGATCACCGTACCGAGGTCCACCCTAAATCCTTTGCGACACAAGGCCATAACCATCCCTTACTGGATAGTCCCAAACAAGAGAACCTCGTGGTTGACTCGACCAACCACACACTAAGCCGAATAAAATGGGACCTCTAGATAGGATAAAATCTCGTCCTACTTGGGTGCTACCCACTAAGCCTTGCTGCATCTCCCTTGTTTTAGCCATTCCCGGTTGATGAGGCTTGAGGCTACGATTACCTTTATAGAACAAATCTATCTTAGAATGCTCATCGCCCTCCATTGGCGATGTTCTGAAAGCATTCAATCCATACAAGTTTGTTCCGGGTTCGAACGAAACCGAAGGCACTATCTTGTTACACTCATTTTGGAATCATCCTCAAAGTTAACGACCATAGCCCTTGCACTATGAATCTCCATCTCGAACCTAAAAGTACTGACTCCATCAAACTCATCTTGGAATCACCCTCAGAGTTTTAATGATGAGTAGTTCATACACTTCGAGTCTTCACCTTGGTCTTCACTTGGATTCATGACCTAACGTTTAATTTGGATCGATGCGGTTTTCGGATATCCAAATTTGGAAATCCGATCCTGGTCTCACCGAAATCCAAAATGCCATTTTAAAGTCCAAGTTGTTTAAGGGTTTAAACATATAAACTTATATTAAGAATAACATATACAGATAGATGATTTACATTTATCACAGACAGATAATTCATATCAACCAAACATCTCACAAAGCAACACATATCACATATCAGAGGTATCACATCCCAATCATCCAATATCATTCAATCATCCATAAGCAGGTTTGATTCACTCTTAATCAATTTAATTTAATCTCTAATTAAATTAATTACTAACTTTTTAAATCACTTGGATTACCTTAATCCTGCTTACTTAACATTAATTAATTACAAATTAATTAATTAATCATCTCTTAAGTATCTACCATAATTAGTCTTCCTTGATTAATTTTTCTTTAATTACATTAAGTAATTAACCTTTAATTAATTACACAAATTAATTATTCTTAACCATTTACAGTAATTAACCTTTGATTATTTTCATTAATTACATTAATTAATGACCCTTCATTTACTTCCATTAATTAATTAACTATAATTAGTTACACCGATCCTTAATTAATTACATTAATTAATTTTACTTTAATTAATCACTTTCATTAATCAACCTTAATTAATCATAAACAGTAATTAACTATGCTGTAATTACTTTCCTTAATTAATTAATTCCTTAATTAATTATATTAATCCTTTGATTAATTATACTTATCAATTAATCCTTAATTACTTCCATTAATTAATTAATTAATTACATTAATTAGTAATCCTTAATTAATTACTTTCATTAATTAGTCACACTTTTAATTAATTACGTTTAGTAATTAGTCTTAAATTAATCATATTCATTAATTCATTAATCATATTAATTAATTAACTAAATTAATTACACTAAGTAATTAATTCTTAATTACTTCCATTAAGTAATTATCCTCTAATTACTTCATTAAGTAATTTCTCTTTAATTAATTACATTCAGTAATTATCCATTAATTACTTCACTAAGTAATTATACTTAATCAATTCATAATTAAGTGATCATTTTTGATTCCAAACTAATTAATTTTCTTTAGTTAATTATTTCAACTAATCATTTAAAATTAATTAAACAATTACCTAACTCCTTATATTTAAAAGACCTTAATTAATTAAGAAGATCATTTATCTTCATTAAACTCTTACTTATCAATAAATTATTAACATTAACTAACTATTCTTTAATCGTTAACTATAATTGATTTACCTTTATTATCTTCATAAATTAATTATCTTAAATTAATCAAAATCTTAATTTCTTAAAGGTAAACTCTTTATTATAATTAATTACATAACTATATCATTACCTTATTTAAAATAAAACATTTAGAAATCAATTATAATTAAAAATAATTTAAACATCTAATTTAACTTTTAAATATTTGAAATCTTTCCAAAGTTGTTTAACAAATTTTAATACATAATCATTTTTAAAAACCCACTGATCTTACCTTTTAAAGCTTATCTACTTTATATATTTTAAAACTTGTTAAACATTCACTTTGAAACAAATTACAACTTAAAACTTGTTTACTTTGCTTTTGAACTTGAAAACATTACTTTTGAAAACAAAGATATTTTAAAATTTGAAACTTTCAAACTGTTCATGCTTAAATTTCTTTTAAAACATGGCAACACTTTCCTTTACAATTGATACCTGTTGCTAAAATCAAAGCTACCCGAGACAAACTCAATCCCTCCCCGAACAAAACACGATGCGCTCGCATTCGACCACTGCTCCGAGTCAACCACGCAACCCTCTCGAGACCCACCCGAGAATTCCCACTCCATTCGTTCCAGATACAATGTGCACGTGGTGCATGAACACCATCACTCCGACCATCGGAGATCACCACTGCAGCTCTTGACAAACCACCCATACTCACGCTAACCCTCACACGGACCCCGATCGTTCATCTCATACAAATCAAAATCGAAGCAATCTCGACCAAGACCGCAACCCACCACTGTCGGAAATCCACTCCTTTCCATCGCCTCCGACCTCAGGATCACCTGCCGACTTCATCGAAGCTTCGTCACTCCTTCCAGCTCCAATTCACCCAACGCGAACTACTCCGGTCCACCCTAGCCGACGTACGAGTCCCTACAACATCGACAGCTTCAAGTGGGTACAAAACCCTACTTCGCCAATCTCAGACCACGACGGCCATTAATAAATTCCACCAATATTTTTCCTATGAACTTCAGCCTTCGCACAATCACCTGCCTCGATCGCGACTGCTATAACCTCGTTGTTCGTCGACAAACGACGAAAACCCAATTTCAGATCAACTTAGAAAAGCACAACAATTACTAACCTAAAAATCATTATTATTCCACCTAAATTCATGATGTAACATTAATTATCAGGTTCAAAAATCAAAAACTGAAATTAAAATGATTGATTTTTATTAATTTTTAAATCTTCACTATTATTTTTATTTTAGAAATTATTTGTTAAATTTAAAATCCAGAAACTATTTTTATAATTATCATTATACTTCAACAAATAACTTTCATTCAAATATTAAGAGTTAATATGGATTCGATTGGGAGATTTTGAATTTTTTTAAAAATCAAAACCAAAGCCTGAAACAAGAACAGAGACATATGCATAGGTATCATCACATTCTCATCTATATATATACATGCATTCACATCAGCTTCATATAAACATTTTTAATCTATGTCATAGCATCATTTATCACTGATATCAATTATAACATCATATTAAAACTGTTTTTAAAATAAAATTTACTCACCTTAAAACAAAGGATAGTTTCTTGATTACAGTTTTGAATTTGATTTGGAAAGTTGTATTTGATGTTGATTTGCTATTTGATTTTATTATGTTGAGTTGAAATGAAATGTTTGCTGTAGAATTTGAATCTGCTTAACTTGTTGTCTGATTTGCTTGCTTGATGACGAACATCTCTTTGAAATTTAATTTCCTTTTGAATTTAGATTTTAGTTTTTCTTTTGTTCTCGAAAATGAAAGAAAATAGAACAAAAGATTGAGAAGAATTTGAACTGAAATGAAAAGCCTGGTTCTTCAATTCAGTTTTTATGAATATATTTTAAATCAATTTTTTTATAAAGAACATACTTGCCACTTGTTTTAATGCATGCCATATTAATTACAAATGTAATTTGCATGAGTTCATTTATTTACAAATGTCCTAACTTGTTTAAATATGCTTACAAATGTCTTAATATACTTTTATATTAATTATGCAAGTATTTATTTTAATATGTTATGTTTATATTAATTTATATTTAAGGTTTAAACTTATACACATTTATAAACCATGTAATTTAAAGAAAGAATTTTAAAAACAAAGAGACAAACCAAAATTTAAATCTTATTTTAACTCAAGCTAAAATATTCTTGATTAACATATATATTGGTTTTGAAAATATAGAATAAATTTTAACTAACTTTGAAAATTATTAACTTGAATTTTAAAACATAGTTTCAAATCATAATATATACACATATATATTATAATTTGAAAACATATCTTTTATTAATTTAAAGACTTCTTATTTACAATGTATATATATACATATATGTATTGTAAATAGAATACAATTTATTAGCTTTGAAAGTTATTATATTGAATTTAAAAAAAATCTTCCAACCATAATATATATATATATATATTATAATTAGACAACATATTTATTTAAGCTTTGAAAAGTTAGAATTTTGCCAAATTAAATATTTATAAAAGAAAATTATTTAGTAATATTACCAATTTAAATAGTTAGAAAAATATTGCTAATTTAAATAAATTTTAAATGAAGATTATCAAATTGCTATTGCCCAAAATTCCGGGTCATCACATTCCTCCCCCTTTAAAAGAATTTCGTCCCTGAAATCTAAAGGAAAAGATAATTTAATAATCCAGCAAAAGTTTAAATTTCAAACAGCAAGCATACATATCAACCATACACTAATAACCATAGCAACCATTTTATTCTAAAAAACAAATCTAACTAACTATCCTGACACAAATCAGGATAGATCTTCATAACACTATCTAGAGTTTCCCAGGTACAATCGCCGAGATACTCGCTCTGCAGAACCTTAACTAGCTTACCATAAAGCTCCTGAGTTCCTTCTTATCTCAATCTATAATCTGAATAAGATACCAGAATATACTCAAGTTTAGCTCAACTTCCAAATCCTTCTCAACTGCTGATTCTACAACCATTAATGGATCATACACGTACTCTCTCAGAGATATGTGAAATACATTGAATCCCAGCCATCCGAACTGGCAATTCGATCTTATAGACAAAAGAACTTATCCTATCAAGAACACATATAAGAAATCCCAAATACCTCGAAGCTAGGCTTCTAGTCTTAACAAATCTTATTATTCCTTTGATTGGAGAAAACCTTATCCAAAATTCAAATATTCAACTTCAAATTCCAAATTCCTTCGTCTTTTATCCACAAAACTCATTTAACGATCCCGGGCTGTCTATATCCTAATCTGATCAGCTCAACCTTCACAGATGCTTCTTGAAACAAACTGGACCAAAATAAACCAATCTCTCGATCCTACTCAACAGAATGGTCTTCCAAGATCAACCGAAATCCAGAACACAAGCTCTACTTCCCAAGCATTAGAAGACTGAACTTACTTCTCCCATCTGGAACAGCCAAAACAGGTGTACTCTATAACCTTGCCTTTGGATCCTGAAAATTTCTATGCACTTAGGAGATCCATATAAACTTCCTGTAGAAACCTGTTAATCCAAGAATACTACAGACTTCCGTAGGAGTCTTTGGTTGCTTTCACTCTAGAACAACTCCTATCTTGCTTCCGCTGCACAACTGTGATTCTGGAATAGATGAGATTGTTGTTGATGAACACGAGTACAAACTTATCCAACATATCCCGGAAACTCTGTTCATCAAATCCACAAAATTTTAGTGACCCATCTGACTTGGTCATACAACCTTACAGCAGAATCCAAACTTGAAAACTAGATCTGACCAATCCATTTCCAAAAATTCCTAAGCTGCTACACCAACTCTTCTCTCTCTAAGAACCATCCTACTACCAGGCTAACCACCGGTATCTTTGATGGAACCAAGTCGATATGGAACTCAAACTCCAGATGCAGACAAACTTCTGACTTCCTCGATGACATCCGGAAAACCTCTGACTACTACAATAGCTTCTACTTCCTCTAGAAGTGCCTCAATATCAAACAAAAGATTACCCAAGATAAATTCCCAAACTAATCTCAAGTCACTTTTGCGATTCTACCTAGTTTGGATTCCAAAGAAACTGTTCTCTCTTTGCCAATTAGAACAACCTTAAGCTTGACAAATCCAACCAAAATAAGGTAAAGCCTTCAAGAATGCCTTATCTACCAATAAAACTGATGGCTCGCCTTCAAAAAAAAATCCTGCTCTGCTGAGCTTCCAGAAGAAATGGACAAGCCTTCACCATCTGCCCGTACCGCTGATAGTAAAACCACAAAGATTTCTGAATCATTGAAGGAACGGGTCCACACTGCTGCTTCCAAACTCCACCTCGATGATACTGCTTAGCCAAACGATCTTTCCGTTAGCACACGAAACATTTGTAAGCTGTACTGCTACCACAGCTAACCAAAAACTTCTTTATCATAAGCTCCTCGAACCACAAAGCCGTCAACAAACTTCATAAAAGACCCTACGAGATGGGCAGATATCCTCTAAAGAAACTCGGGCTCCAAACCAAGCATCAACATCTCGCTCTCCTTAAGGGGTGAAAATGAGACCACGCCGTAGCGAAGCAACTCATCGACCTTCGTCTCATACTTCAAAACAAACAAACTCCCTAGCTTGAAATCCAGAAAACTCCTTATGCAGTTGAGTCTTCCCTGTGGAAGGTAAAGACTGTTTCCTGAATACTTCCTTAACTTGATCCATGAGAAATTACCTTTAAACATCCTGTTAATACCATTCTGAACGGCGACTCAATTACTCAAAGGAAACAAGCGACCTAACGAGTTAAAATGCAAGCGAGCTAACATGATAAGCGACCTAGCGACCTAAACATGTGACAACCTAACGACCTAACGATCTAAGCAGGTCCACAGCACAATCTAATGAATTAAGGAAAAGCGACCTAATGATCTGAACACTTGGTGAGCTAATGCAACAGCAAGTTCTACAGCGACCTAGCGAGTTAGAAGGTAGAGCGACCTAGCGAGTTAAAGGTGACCTAAGGAGTTAACAAGCCGCATATCCCTAAGCCTTTTGATCATAGGTCGCGTCAGCATTAGGTCGCTACCATCTCCAAACCTAACCTAGGTCGCTCCACTTAATGCCTCAACACATCTAAGTCGCCCTTCATTCCTCTATAGGTCACAACGACCTACCAGCCAAAGCAGATAATCAAGCGCAAATGTTATAAGCCTTAAACCGTATCCCTTAGGCCGCTCACGACCTACGACCTAACCCTTATGTCGCCCATGACCTACGACCTAACTCCAGAATTTCCCCATAAATACCCCGCCTGCTCCAACTGAAAGGGGACTTTGGAATCATTTCGGGAACGCCAATACCTTTCTGTTTTCTCAAATCCTTCAACACTTCAAACACCGAAGACGCTTCAACGAACTTTGAGAAAGATCTAACTCATTCAACATGTATTCGAAGAGCTTTTCTACATCGAAGTTCTAGCTACTTGTCTTAATCGTGTTGTAATTGAAGAATCATTGAAAAAGTTGTAATCAAATCAGCAATAAAAGGGATTAAGTGGACGTAGGCTTGACTTTAAGCCGAAACACTATAAAAACTGTTGTCTTTTTACTTTCTCTCTGCTATTTTCTGCTTATTTTCAGTTCCCGTACCAACGGGTGGTGCTTTCACTATACTACAACTTACACCGGGGTGTTAGCGTACATTTTTAGCGTTAACATTTTTGGTGCTTTCACTGAGAACTCGAACTTAGGGTGCTCTCATCATTGCTCCGCAAAGATTTGTTGAAAGACTCTCTCTAAAAACCAAAAGTCTATCGAAGATCATGGCTCCTGGAAGGAAAGGTAAATTTGCCAGATCTGGAAGTGCTTATGACAACACCGCTACTTCTCCCACATCGAATCAAGCAGCTCCTAGTGTTGGAATTACAAGGGCCGAATTGGATGCAGCAGTTTCTGGGTCGTATCAACAAATGGAAGCCCAGAACACCTTGATGTTGGGCAGGTTAAACGCTCTGCTTGGAGTTAATCGTCAACCAGAAAACAACGAAGAAACCTTTGCCAAAGATATCCATGATCCTCAAGGGAAAATTATTCCTCAAAGGGCAGCTGGCATTGCCGAAGGGGCACCTCCCCAAGCTGGAGTTCAAGGCCGCAGCCAACTTTTTGTGAACGTTTGCCCAGGCAAACTTCCAAGAAAGTAGCTGACGTTAGTCCCGTGGGGCCTCTAAACGATGAGGAGTACCTCTCGGGAATGATTCGACAGATTATGAAGGAAAGTATGCAAAGGAAAGAAGATGAGAATGACTGGGGGTTTGCTCCAAGCAGGACTCCTTTTACTGAAAGAATCATGAAAGCTGAATTTCCGAAGAAATTTGTTCCTCCTACAATTCCAGCTTATCGGGGAACAAGCGACCCTAACCAGTTCTTATACAAGTATGACTGGCATATGACTGGTGCTAGAGCATCGGATGAGATCAAGTGCAAATACTTTCTGGTGTATTTGGAAGGATTGGCCCTGCTCTGGTTCACGAAGCTTCCAGTTTGTTCTGTGGATCAATTCTCTGACCTCACTCGGAAATTCAAAGATCAGTTCAGGTTTTATGCTTCAAAGGCCAAGGATATAATGTCACTCTCGAACCTTGAGCAAAGCCCCGGAGAGCCACTCAGATCTTTCTTAAACCGCTTCAACATAGTCTTGGCTGAGGTGGACAATGCAGAGCCTAGAATGATTTTGACCTACTTGATGCGAGTTGTTGACAAATCTAGTTAATTTGGAAAATGGCTGAAGATGAAAGAGCCAAATTCACTTGAAAAATTCTACAAGAGATGAATTTATGCGCCTAGAAAGCCTTCTTGTGCCGGCAAAAGTAGTCATGAACAAAGTTGAGAATAACAATGTTGCTTCTAACAAAAAGGAATCCGGTGGTCAGAAGAGGGAAAATGACGGTGGAAAAAAGCAAAAAGATGCGAACAAAACTCGCTACTTTAGACCTTCAGATTTTACTCCTTTAACTAATACTCCAGAGAATATCTTTTCACAACCAAGGATGTTGTTGAATACCCTAAACCACCTAAGTTGAGGCTTAGGAAAAATGTTGCGCATAATGGAAGATTCTGTCGATTCCACAATCAACCCGGCCATGACACTAATGAATGTCGCCATTTAAAGAGTTTGATTGAGGAGCTGTTGAGAGAGAATAAACTTCAACAATATGTGAAGAGAAATGAAAACGACCCAACCTCATCTACTCAGGGGCAGCGAGTTCCTGCTTATCAATCCGGCTCAGATGAGAGGGCTGCAGCGCAGGAATATGAGAGGCCTATCATTTAATGTTATCACTGAGGGTCCTCACCCAGCGGGCACAAGTTGGGATGAGATGGAAAGATACGCTGACGCTTTGAGATATGCCCCGGCTTGTTCTATGCCAACTCAAGAAAGAGTTTCAGACTAAAGAAGGAAATCTGCCTACTTACTTGTCAAAGGCCTAGGAGCTTCTTGATGATTTTGATCATTATACAATAAGCCATGTACCAAGGGAAGAGAAGAGGAAGGCAGATTCTCTCGCAAAGTATTCAAGCTCTGGCAAAGCTCAGTTATTGGGATTGGTCCCTATGAAAGTCTTGTCAGCTCTAAGTACTAATGAGATCCAAATCCAAGAGCCCGGAACAGCAATCACTTGCGTCCATATTTTACTTAGAAGCAATTCTTAAATTTGTAAAATGATTATGGATGTATCGTTCTTGTATTGATTCACACTGTTTTTACTATAAATCTTGTGTTCTTTATTACTATAAAAATGCCTGTTTCATTTCCATATGCAAATACCTTAAATATATTGCTAAAATGTCGATTTAACATTGCAGGCCATTAAAGCAAAGCTTACCTATTCAACACATCACAAGGATTCAGCGATTCCTACAAATCACTCAACAAACAAATGTCAAGCCACAAAAATTCCACATTCAATTCCTACATCAAAAGTGCTTCTCACAAATAGTTGGTGATTCCACCGGAAGGGCACCTTCCCAAAGTGAAGGTTCCAGGCCCTTGCTAACTGATTGTGATCGTCTGTGCAAACGGACATCCGGTCAAGTAGCTTGCGTCTGCCCCGTGGATTCATTAAACAACGAAATGCACTTCTCTGAAAAAAAGCAAACAAGTTGCAAAAGAAAAATAAACATGTGCTTGGACACGATATCAAGGAATCGCTGAAAGGCAGATGGTGGAAAGACATGGCAAGCAGACAAAGAACAGCCAAAATGGAATCTTGTGCCTCAACCAAAAAAGTTGGTGGAACCACCGAAAGGGCACCTTCCTAAAGTGAAGGTTATAGGCCCTTGCTAGTTAATTGTGATCGTTTGTGCAAACAAACATCCAGTTAGGTAGCTTGCGTCTGCTCCGTGGATCCACTTAACTGTGAGATGCTACTTTCCAGGCGAACAACAAAGCCCTCTTCGAAGGCCCTCTTCTCCTCACAAGGGGGAAGAGCTAAAAGGCCTCTTCAGAGGCCCTCTTCTCCTCACAAGGGGGAAGAGCCAAAAGCCCTCTTCGGATGCCCTCTTCTCCTCACAAGGGGGAAGAGCCAAAAGCCCTCTTCGGAGGCAAAAGCCCTCTTCGGAGGCCCACTTCACCAAGTTGAAGTGCCAAAGCCCTCTTCGGAGGCACGCTTCCCCGCGTACAGGAAAAAAAACAAAAAAGCCCTCTCCCGAGGAACAAACAAAAAAGCCCTCTCCCGATGCTCGAACAAAAATGCCCTCTCCCGAGGCACAAACAATAAAGCCCTCTCCCGAGGCACAAACAATAAAGCCCTATCCAGAGGCACAAACAAAAAGCCCTCTTCGGAGGCACAAGCAGATCAAAGCCCTTTTCGGAGGCCCACTTCACCGTGTAGGGGAATCTACTTATCAAAAATAAAAGTGACTATCTCCGAAAGTGAAGTGTAAAAACTTTTCCAAACAAAAGAGAGAGAAGACTTCTCCAATACAAGGCACACTCTACTAAAGCAGAGTAATGTTTCCTCAAAATGGAAAAATTATTCTCCAAAGTAAGAGTGCAAGCCTTCTCAAAATGGAAGAATTCTTCTCCAACTTAAGATTATAAGTCTTCTCGAAATAGTAGAATTGTTCTCCAAAGTCTTACCAAATGAAAGAAATTGCAATAAGCCGTGGTATGGGGGCAATACAATATAGATACATTAATAAAAGCAACACTCAAGCAACATACCACAAGCTTATTGCAATATCACACAAAGAAAATGAAGAAACTTGTGCGAAAATAAGGAATAAATGCATTCACAAATACAGTCAAAAGATTGTACAAGTAAAAAGAATCATTTTATTCCATACTATAAAAAAATTTACATGTGCAGGTTTCAAAAAGAGGGGGTCGGTACCCGCACAATCTCCGGTCAATACAAGCCTTTATATACAAGCAAAAAGCAAAACAAAAAGGGTAAAGCAAGACTCGTTATTTCTTCTTCCCGCCACCTTTAGAGCCCTCGCCTGGCCTAATGGCTAGCTTTTGGAGCCGGCCTGAACGAGTCGGGGAAAAAGGAGAAAGAGATACAACTGGGACTACTTCCGCTTTCTCTTCACTAGTAGAAGTGCTTTTCTTTTTCTTCTTTGAAGTTGTGCGCTTCCCCTTCTTCCTTGAAGAAGACCCACTACCCGGAGTGATAAGGTCAGACAACTTTGTGTCGTTAGCATAAAATTTCTCTGGAGTCATTTCGCCTTCTTCAAGTTCCTCAGCCTTCTGCTCTTGTGAAGCAGCCGAGTCATCCAAGCCTTGAAGAGCTTCTATTTGTTCTTCTTGCGACCCTGGTTGAGAAGCAAAAGGAGTAATTTGAAGAGATGGAGGTGGAACAGCTGGAAGAGGAGAAGTCTGTGCAGCACTTGGCGTTTTCACTACAGGAGAAGAAAAGTTAAAATCATTATTCCTCGTAAAGAGAGGAGATAGTAGCGCATCAAGGCTTAAGTAATAATCAAAAAGTTCATCAAGCTCATGTGAAGTGAACAAATAGTCCACTTTATCTAGATCATTGTTGAAGTTACCTGGAGAAGTGGGCTCTATCACGTCGATTTTGAAATCTTGGGCTTCAATGTCTTCTTGGGACTCAGTGTAGGCGGTTGTAATTCCGGTCTCGGCTTTGGCTGGAGGCAGAGAATGAGAGCTAGAGCCAGTAATATCGACGTCAACCAAAGCCGAAGGACGAGTCGGGTCGGTCAAAAGTGCCTTCCCTGAATGCTCTCCTTCTGCCGCTTCAGCTCGTGCTTTGGCGAGTTGTTCTTTCCCTTTGGCAAGAGCGGCTCGACCCTCATCATCCAGATAATACGCCTCAAGATCCGCCTCAGCATAGCCGGTGCCTCCAAGCATTTCGACTGCCGCCTCCCACACTTCGGCCAGGGTAATCTCATACTCTAGGCCCAAAAACGAAAGCAACCACGCCCTAGGAAGCTGTGCAGATAAAACTCGAATAAAGTAGAGCTGACATTGGCTTTGGTTGCCTCATGAGATTGTTCGGCTGCTGCTTTTCCAGCAATGGCCTCATCACGCTCTTTCTCAACTCTAGAAAGCTGAGCTTTTAACATTTCAATCTCCGCGTCTTGGGAGCTAGTCTTTTCCCGCAACTGAGCAACATTGATGCGATAGCTCTCCACAATTTTCTGTTGTGCCTCAAGTCTAGCCTCAGCATCTCATTGACTGGCATGGGCATCTCTCACTTGCTTTTGAAGCACCTCTTCCTTTTAAGTATAAGAGGTGGAAGAGGTGGCAAGGTCATCTTTAAGTTGCTCGACTTCAGCTTCGAGTTTCTCATTATATGCAGCGATATTTTTCATCTCCGTGTCGTGCTGGTCAAGAAATTTTTTCCATTCACATTTATCATTCTCCATAGTTAGCATAGCTTCGAGGTTTAAACGGTTCACTCTTTGAAGCTCATCGACTAGCTTTTGCCACCCGGACATCCTTTCAATGTCAAGCTTAACAGCATCAAGATTTCTAAGCATAGCCTACTTGTCAATAGGAACCAATTCCAAATCAAAGAGTACTCCTTTTAAACACCAGTTTGGAAACCGGCTTTGGAGTGCAAGCGGAGCATTCTCAACTTGATACGAAGGCCTGTTAATAATTTTCTGTATCTCAGTTCTTTTAAGGGCCGGGGAGCTAGAAGGGATATCTAAAGAAAAAGAAGTAGCGGGTGCTTTAGATATTTCAGCTGAAGATTTTTCGCTAGGCTTGACCCGCTTGCTGGATGCTTCAGTATCATAACTCTTCCCTTTGTCATCGTGAGACTTTCTTTTATGGGATTCATCATCCCTTGGGTGAGAGTCATGTCGGTCATCCCTTCTTCCGTACCGCTCCTCATAAGCTTGCCTCTCGCGAGCTTTTCTGGCAGCTCTTTCTTCATCAGTTTCCCTCGGGGCAGGAAAATAGCGCCTGGGATCATAAGAATCGCGTCTCCCATAGCGTTGAAAGTCGGTGTAGTATGAACGCTGCGTCCCATAGGAGAACCTGAAAGTGAAAAAGAGACATAGTTTAGAAATCTTCAAAGTAGAGAAGCTAAGTGCACATAATTGCAAAAAATCCTGAGTGTGTGTGTGTGATGTGCGGACTACACGCGTCGAGCTACAAACCACTCGTCAGCTTGGGAGTAATGTCGACTTTTGCAACAGGCGTCAACTCTTGGGTTGACAAAGTTGGTTGCAAGGTGGATGTCACTTCGACTGCTGGAGAAACAAGTTTATAAGCAGTGGTATCATCTTTGAAGAGCTCATGTGAAGTCACCACTAGGTCGCTCAGCCCTCCGAAAATGTCATCACCATCATGCCCAGCGGAACTCTTTTTCTCAGTTCCCTCATCAGCAGCCTTCCCGAAATGTTGAGGAAGTTCTTCTTCTTCGATAACCGGGGGAAGTGTAAACTTGCCAGATGACCCCGCACCGTCAACAGGAGTAGAACATTTCACCAGTGAGGCCTCTGTAATAGGTTCCTTCGGTGCAAGTTCCTTTGCGGAAACCGGGGCATCTGATGTCTCTGCTTGAGAACCGGGGGCATCACGAAGCTGAGTGAATCGAGAAGAGTGCAAAAGTCCGAATTGATGCAAAAATTCGTCCTTCAGTAAGAACTTAATGCTTCTCTCCCCAACTGCCACGACATTCAGTCTTTCAAAAGTTGACTTATGGCTGGAATCTTTAGAAGGAGGAGGAAGTGCTGTAAAAGTAAAGAATGAAGTTAGCACTTGACAACTCGGATTTTGAAAAGCTCAGAAAAGGAAACGGAGATAAGCAATCTTACTTCCTACTCTCCAGATGCCGTAGAATCCCGGAGGGCAACAAACAAAGAAAAATTGGTTCAAAAACCCATGGGCGCTTTCAGGAAGATCAGTAATCAGTTTACGGTTTCTTGCGCTCCTCACAAGTGTAATAGAAGGATGATCTTTGTTCTTTGCAAATGTGCACAAATAGAAAATATCTTCAAAGCTCGAAAGACGGTCGAGCGTCCTCCTGAATAGTACACACAAGCCTATCAAGATGGCGTAGTCATCAGGGTGTAACTGGAAAGGAGAAATAGTTAATCGAAGAAGGAGCATTTGAAGAAAATCATTGAAGGGGGGAATAGCTCCGTTTAGGCACATTTGATGGTTAACTGCAATAAAGCCAAGAGGTGGCCTGTCATCAGTGTCATTTACACCAGGAAGTAGGGCGTCCGCTTCAGCAATACCAAACTGAATGCATAATTGGCTGAAAACCCGTTGATTCAGAGTGGTTAAAGTTCTTTCCGGGGGATTATCCAAGGGGTTGGCTATTGGGAAGACCTCTTCAGCTTGCCCTACTATCTCTTCTTGTTGAGAAGTCATTCTACACAAGGAACTGGATATTCAAATATGAAGGTGCACGTTTCCTAAAAACGTGTGAAGTGTTGTGCAAAACTACTGAAATAAGAAGTAAATAAAATAAAACTTGAAATGGTACTGATTGATGCATGTCAATTCAGGAAAGTTCAAGATTTGTTATTAAATCAAAGTTAAGTGTAGTATCAATGCAGATGATATCCAGCAATAAGCAGTTATAACTGTATGAATTTTACGTTGATGCTTCATTTAATCAATTAATTCACAACACTTTATCTTTAATTAGATTCATACTATTTTACTTAAGTAAAATGTTGTTTCTTTGATCTAATCCTTCACTCGATGTGGGCAGTCGATGATGAGTATATTCGTCCCATTTTTCTGCAGATGTTGTGATCGACAGGTTGTTAGCTTAAAAGTTAATTCAATCTGTGGAAAAATGCCACATGTTCAAGCAGTTTATCCTGGCAGTTCAAGTTGAAGATTCAATTAAGTGCTGTCAAATTTTACAAGTGATCAAGTCCAAATGGCTTAGCATAAGTCGAGCCTCCTTAAGTCGCTCTGTTCAAGACAAGGGGTTCATCAATCAAGCTCCTACGAGTTAAGGCTACACTGCAGGATAAGGCATAAGGCTTTGAGTCAAGACAAGGCAAGTCTGTTTAAGTGTTAGCTCGTTCAGGTGTGTCCGCGACCTAAAGCTTATGTCGCAAAAGGTTAAGTCGCAAGTTCGAAAGTCATTCAGCTTCCCTTAGGTCGCAAGGCACTTAGGCCGTTCGATTCATTAGGTCGTTCGATTCATTGGGTCGCTCAACTCACTAGATCGCTCTAAAAGTAACTCGGAAATGCTGGGCTTTCTTTCACCAAAAAAACCCTAAGGCCTGCTCTCCACTCACACTTTGCCACGCGTCCACCGCCCTTGCATCACCAGAAGCATCACGGCTTAACCTAAAACCCGCTAACCCATTAACTAAATATCCCTTCGTCTCCTCCAATCACCTAAAGCCTCATCGTCTCCTCCGAATCTCCAGAAACCATCGTTAAGTTATTCAGTTTTAAAACGATTTCCAACGATTCAATGGTAATCGGAGGACGAATCAAGAGGTAATCTTACAAAAGGGTAATGCAAACCATGCGAAATTGGTGATGGAGAAATCGATGGCAGGCACAATGGATAGATGATCAATTTACCTAGATTTGTTGTTGGGAAAGATGATTGAAGCAACAAGGAAGGGAGTTTCGCTTTGAAATTCTTGAGCTCAAGTACGGCAATGGCGGCAGAGTGTAAGCAGTTGAATGAGGAGGATAAGGCGAGCTAGTGGCTTATATAGGGGAAGAGGAGAAGACAAATCGGCACGCGAGTTAACGAGCTTCTTGAGTCGCCCACGACCTAGCAAAATTAGATCGAAGCACACGACCTATGACATAGGCGTATACTTCGAGGGCCAAGTGTTAATACCATTCTGAACGGCGACTCAGTTACTCAAAGGAAACAAGCGACCTAATGAGTTAAAATGCAAGCGAGCTAACATGGTAAGCGACGACCTAGCGACCTAAACATGTGACAACCTAACGACCTAACGATCTAAGCAGGTCCACGGCACAATCTAAAGAATTAAGGAAAAGCGACCTAATGATCTGAACAGTTGGTGAGCTAATGCAACAACAAGTTCCACAACGACCTAGCGAGTTAGAAGGTCCAGCGACCTAGCGAGTTAAAGATTCAGCGACCTAACGAGTTAACAAGCCGCATATCCCTATGCCATTTAATCGTAGGTCGCGTCAGCATTAGGTCGCTGCCATCTCCAAACCTAACCTAGGTCGCTCCACTTAATGCCTCAACGCATCTAAGTCACCCTCCATTCCCCTATAGGTCACAACGACCTACCAACCAAAGCAGATAATCAAGCGCAAATGTTATAAGCCTTAAACCGTATCGCTTAGGTCGCTGACGACCTACGACCTAACCCTTATGTCGCCTACGACCTACGACCTAACTCCAGAATTTCCCTTTAAATACCCCGCATGCTCCACCTGAAAGGGGACTTTGGGATCATTTCGGGAATGCCAATACCTTGCTGTTTTCTCAACTCCTTCAACACTTCAAACACCGAAGACGCTTCAACGAACTTTAAGAAATATCTAATCATTCAACATGAATTCGAAGAGCTTTTCTACATCGAAGTTCTAGCTACTTGTCTCAATCGTGTTGTAATTGAAGAATCATTGAAAAAGTTGTAATCAAATCAGCAATAAAAGGGATTAAGTGGACGTAGGCTTGACTTTAAGCCAAACCACTATAAAAACTGTTGTCTTTTTACTTTTTCTCTGCTATTTTCTGCTTATTTTCAGTTCCCGTACAACGGGTGGTGCTTTCACTATACTACAACTTACACCGGGGTGTTAGCGTACATTTTTAGCGTTAACACATCCATGGATATTGATCTCACCATGTAGCTGCTCCTCCTGAAGATGCCAAGATACCATCACTCGCCAGATCCAAACTCTTGGAAATCTGCTCTCCCGAGTATACCCAAACTTGCACTACAAAGATGGACTCCGAACTTTATCAGGTTTCCTTCAGAGATTGGTGAAATCCTTACACCATGCTGCAAAGCTTACTCGAGATGGTATTGGGTATACAGTCTCGACAGATACGCATCTAACCTCACACTAGGGTAGTCGTGTCACACACACCACCACTCTACTTCTAGAACTTATGTTGGAAAACCCAGACAGGTAACCCAACAAATCAGGTGTGTGTGTGTGTATGTGTATATAAAATCACAAGTACGCTCTCTCAAGAAAGAAATCACTCCAAAGCCTAGGTATTCACTCAATCTAGCGCTCTGATACCAACTATCACGATGCGCCTTTCTTAGACTAGAAAGACACATCATGATTTAAGAAAGAAAGGGATAGAAGAAGAAAAGATAGGAAAGAAGAAACTCAACAACATTAGATACTCACAGAGGAACGAATGAAATATAATATATCACATAAGATATTACATAGTATCATATACATCAGAGTTACACAACTTATACATCTCATATTAGACAGTTATAAACACATGTCTATTATACAACTCAAGTATATCACAGGGATACAAACACAAACACTAGCACAACGGAACCATAATATATCTACACGCTGAAGCCTCCTACTACAAATCTCCTCCAGAATTCGTCAAAGCTATCCTAAATCGCTCGGCTACTGGTAAAAATTTGGGTACCCAAGAGTTTAATAAAACAAAAAATAAACTCCGGGTCAGACATGGGTCTGGTGTGAGTAAACGGGGTAAAATTGCTTAACTTTAAAAACCTTTGAAAACAAAATGTATCTTGTAAGACTTCCCGCACATAAACACGGAAAAGTTTTAACCTTACGATAACCAAAACATTTGATAGGAAATCCGGTTATATTATAATAGGGTATAGGGTTTTCAAGTAAAATACAGAAATAGGCGGAATGCTTACATCTCACGTTCCAAAATATTTGGGCACAATCAAAACGTATGACACGTATTGGAGTTTGGATTCCATACAATGGTAGGGCTACTGGGATACCGCCCGTCACAGTGCGTGGCCTAGATCACCGTACCGAGGATCCACCCTAAATCCCTTACAACACAAGGCCGGAACCATCACTTACTGGATAGTCCCAAACAAGACAACCCTGTGATTGGTGCGACCAACCACACACTAAGCCAAATAAAATGGGACCTCTAGACATGGGAAAATCTCGTGCTACTTGGGTGCTACCCAATTAGCCTTGCTGCACCTCCCCTGTTTTAGCCATTCCCGGTTGATGAGGCTTGAGGCTACGATTACCTTTATAGAACACATCTATCTTAGAATGCTCATCGTGCTCCATTGATGAAGTTCTGAAAGCATTCAATCCATACAAGTTCGTTCTGGGTTCGAACGAAACCGAAGGCACTATCTCGTTACACTCATTTTGGAATCACCTCAGAGTTAACGACCATAGCCCTTGCACTCTGAATCTCCATCTCGAACCTGAAAGTACTATCTCCGTCAAACTCATCTTGGAATCACCCTTAGAGTTTTAATGACGAATAGTTCTTACACTTCGAGTCTTCACCTTGATCTTCACTTGGATTCATGACATAACGTTTAATTTGGATCGATGTGGTTTTTGGATATCCAAATTTGAAAATCCGATCTCGGTCTCACCGAAATCCAAGATGCCATTTTAAAGTCTAAGTTGTTTAAGGGTTTAAACATTTAACTTATATTCAGAATAAGATATATAGATAGATGATTTACATTTATCACAGATAGATAATTCATATCAACCAAACATCTCACAAAGCAGCACATATCACATATCAGAGATATCACATCCCAGTCATCCAATATCATTCAATCATCCATAAGCAGGTTTTATTCACTCTTAATCAATTTAATTTAATCCCTAATTAAATTAATTACTAAATTTTTAAATCAATTAGATTACCTTAATCCTGCTTACTTAACATTAATTAATTACAAATTAATTAATTAATCATCTCTTAACTATCTACCTTAATTAATCTTCCTTGATTAATTTTTATTTAATTACATTTAGTAATTAGCCTTTAATTAATTGCACAAATTAATTATTCTTAACCATTTACAGTAATTAACCTTTAATTACTTTCATTAATTACATTAATTAATGACCCTCCATTTACTTCCATTAATTAATTGACTATAATTAATTACACCGATCCTTAATTAATTACATTAGTTAATTATACTTTAATTAATCACTTTCATTTACCAACCTTAATTAATCATAAACAGTAATTAGCTATCCTATAATTACTTTCCTTAATTAATTAATTCCTTAATTAATTATATTAATCCTTTGATTAATTATACTGATTAATTATACTGATTAATTAATCCTTAATTACTTCCATTAATTAATTACATTAATTAATAATCCTAAATTAATTACTTTCATTAATTAGTCATACTTTTTAATTAATCACATTTAGTAATTAATCTTAAATTAATCACATTCGTTCATTAATTAATCACATTAATTAATTAACTAAATTAATTACACTGAGTAACTAATTCTTAATTACTTCCATTAAGTAATTACCCTCTAATCACTTCATTAAGTAATTTTGCTTTAATTAATTACATTCAGTATTTATCCATTAATTACTTCACTAAGTAATTATACTTAATCAATTCATAATTAAGTGATTATCTTTAATTCCAAACTAATTAATTTTCTTTAGTTAATTATTTCAACTGATCATTTAAAATTAATTAAATAATTACCTAACTCCTTATATTTAAAAGATCCTTAATTAATTAAGAAAATAATTTATCTTAATTAAACTCTTACTTATAAATAAATTAATCACATTAACTAACTATTCTTTAATCATTAACAATAATTGGTTTACCTTTATTATCTTCACAAGTTAATTATCTTATATTAATCAAAATCTTAATTTCTTAAAGGTAAACTCTTTAATATAACTGACTGCATAAATATATCATTACCTTATTTAAAATAAAACATTTAGAAATCAATTATAATTAAAAACAATTTAAACATCTAATTTAACTTTTAAATCTTTGAAATCTTTTCAAAGTTGTTTAATAAATTTTAATACATATCATTTTTAAAAACTGACTTATCCTACCTTTTAAAGCTTGTCTACTTTATATATTTTAAAACTTGTTAAACATTCATCTTTGAAAACAAATTATAACTTAAAACTTGTTTACTCTGCTTTTGAACTTGAAAACATTACTTTTGAAAACAAAGATATTTTAAACTTTGAAACTTTCAAACTATTCATGCTTAAATTTCTTTTAAAACCTAGCAACACTTTCCTTTACAATTGAAACCTGTAGCTAAAATCAAAGCTACCCGGGACAAACTCAATCCCTCCTCGAACAAAACACGATGCGCTCGCATTCGACCCCTGCTTCGAGTCAAGCACGCAACCCTCTCGAGACCTACCCAAGAATTCCCAAACTCCATTCGTTCCAGATACAAGTGCACGTGGTGCACATACACCATCACTCCGACCATTGGAGATCACCACTGCAGCACTCGACAAACCACCCATACTCACGCAAACCCTCACGTGGACCCCGATCGTTCATCTGTCATACGAAACGAAATCAAACCAATCTCGACCAAGACTGGAACCCACCACTGTTGGAAATCCACTCCTTTCCATCTCCTCCGACCTCAGGATCACCTGCCAACTTCACCGAAGCTTCGTCACTCCTTCCAGCTCCAATTCACCCAACGCGAACCACCCCGGTCTACCCTAGTCGCCGCATGAGTCCCTACAACATCGACAGCTTCAACTGGGTACAAAACCATACTTCACCAATCTCAAACCACAACGGCCATTAATAAATTCCACTAGTATTTTTCCCACGAACGTCAGCCTTCGCACTATCACTTGCCTCGATCACGACTGCTATAACCTCGTCGTTCATCGACAAACGATGAAAACCCAATTTCAGATCAACTCAGAAATGCACAACAATTACTAACCTAAAATTCATGATTATACCACCGAAATTCATGATTTAATCTTATATATCAGATTCAAAGTTCAAAAACTGAAATTAAGATGATTGATATTTACTAATTTTTAAATCTTCACTATTATTTTTATTTTAGAAATTATTTGTTAATTTAAAATCCAGAAAATATTTTTATAATTATCATTATACTTCAACAAATAACTTTCATTCAAATATCAAGAGTTAATATGGATTCGATTGGGAGATTTTGAATTTTTTTAAAAATCAAAACCAAAGCTTGAAACAAGAACAGAGACCTATGCACAGGTATCATCACATTCTCATCTATATATATACATGCATTCACATCAGCTTCATATAAACATTTTTAATCTATGTCACAGCAACATTTATCACTGATATCAATTATAACCAGATTAAAAACTGTTTTCAAAATAAAATTTACTCACCTTAAAACAGAGGACAGTTTCTTGATTGCAGTTTTGAATTTGATCTGGAAAGTTGTATTTGATGTTGATTTGCTATTTGATTTTCTTATGTTGAGTTGAAATGAAATGCTTGTTGTAGAATTTGAATCTTCTTAACTTGTTGTCTGATTTGCTTGCTTGATGATGAACATCTCTTTGAAATTTGATTTCCTTCTAAATTTAGATTTCAAATTCTCTTTTGTTCTTGAAAATGAAAGAAAATAGAACAAAAGATTGATAAGAATTTGAACTTAAATGAAAAGCCCGTTTCTTCAATTCAGTTTTTATGAATATATTTTAATTCAAAATTTTTTTAAAGAACATATTTGCCACTTGTTTTAATGCATGCCATATTAATTACAAATATAATTTGCGTGAGTTCATTTATTTACAAATGTCCCAACTTGTTTAAATATGCTTACAAATGTCTTAATATACTTTTATATTAATTACACAAGTATTTATTTTAATATGTTATGTTTATATTAATTTATATTTAAGGTTTAAACTTATACACATTTATAAACCATGTAACTTAAAGAAATAATTTTAAAAACAAAGAGATAAACCAAAATTTAAGTCTTATTTTAACTCAAGCTAATATATTTTTGATTAACATATATATTGGTTTTGAAAATATAGAATAAATTTTAACTAACTTTGAAAATTATTAACTTGAATTTTAAAACATAGTTTCAAATCATAACACACACACACACACACCCCCATATATATACATTATAAATTTGAAAACATATCTTTTATTAATTTAAAGACTTCCTATTTACAATGTGTGTGTATATATATATATATATATATATATATATATACATATATATATTATAAATAGAATACAATTTATTAGCTTTGAAAATTATTGTATTGAATTAAAAAAAAATCTTCCAATCATAATATATATACATATATATATTATAATTAGACAACACATTTATTTTAGCTTTGAAAAGATAGAATTTCGCCAAATTAAATATTTATAAAAGAAAATTATTAAGCAATATTACCAATTTAAATAGTTAGAAAAATATTATTAAATCAATATTGCCAATTTAAATAAATTTTGAACGAAGAATACCAAATTGCTATTGCCTAACATTCCGAGACATCACATTTTTGGTTTGGTCTTTTAGATCGGGTCAGGTTTGATTGGGACTTTATTGTATTTTTCATCACCAGACCCAACCCAACACTCATCGTGTTTGGTTCGGATTTGGGTCTTTTCGGGTTGGTTCAGTTTTACGGTTCTTAATTTTAATTGTCAGCCCTAATAATGAAAATGGAGAGCCGTTCTTTGATGAAATTCTAGATACTTACGTCAATCGGCGATATGCTTTACCTCCTATTGACAAGTATGATTGGAGCGTGAACCCATCCGACCACACTACTACTTTCATTGATGTTACCTGTGTGGGACAGCTTTCTTGCTCAGCAAAATATTTTCTCTTTCCCTCCACCCTCATAGCACGGCCTCCCACTAGTTCTTGAATCTGTGATCGGGCAGCATAAGTTCCTTAATCTGATTGTGCATAAATTTCAAGACTCGTTTCTTCACTTCTAGGACCCTTGTCATGATGGCTAATAAACTAGGAAACTTTAGGTAGGGTCCTTTAGAAAGCTTGCGGTTATATGTTAACCGCTTCAACAAAGACTACACTCAGGGTAGGGGTGTGGATGTACATAGCTTGGTCGTGGCCGTATGTTCTGCGGTTAGATACAAGTCCATAATATGGAGAGAGCTCCAGAAGTAGTAGCCGGCTACGTCCCTAACTGACTTTTATCAGCGGGCGAATGGCGTGATGAGGATGAAAAACGCAATATCTTTCACACGGTGACAATGAGGCAAGGAACCCTACCAAAGTCAGCCCTCACAACATAAATCGTTGAAATAGTGGTAATTAGGCTGACACTAAAAAGCGACGAGAGGCTGGCACTCGGTACAATCCTAGGCACAATGGTTACTCTAATTTGAATAAGGTCACCATGATCTATCTCGCCACCCAAGATTTGGTAATTTCGAAGACCGCCCACCACCGGGAATGGAAAGCAGGAGGAACCTCACAGCAATAGCAAATATGGCATGTTCCATCAAACTAATGCCCACTTTGCAATAGAGTGTTGGGTGCTTAAGGATGAGAATGAGAGACTCAACTAGGAAGGAACACTTTTGGAATTTGTTCGACACCAGGTCGAGCAAAGGGGAACCATGAAGACCGATCAAATCAGTTCCCTCAACCTAATAACATAAATGTCCAAGCTATTACCGAAGTCCTAACCATATCTGAAGGGCCTCATGTTACCGGCAGTAGCTGGGGAGCTCAGTCCCGGCATCAAAGAGAAGTGGGCACAACCAGTCAGGTTTATTGATTAAAAACTTAGGCATCCAAGGCACCTTAGCTAGAATCAGATTGATCGATCAGCTTCAATGCAAAAGTAGGGATGCAGTTTTCAAAACCTATCACAACCCCTGGTCATCACTCTTGCCTTGACCAACTCAATTATGCATCGGTCCTTCATGGATTGGAGCAGCTCTGTTATCGTTATGCTCAAGAATGTCTTTAAAACTTTCAACCTTCTTACCTCCAATCTCAACCCATGTACCTTGCCCATTTACAGCTTTGGGGGTGTAGGCATTGTTTCGATGGGCACTACTTCGCTTGTAATGACAATTGGTCAAGAGCCCCTCACTGCAAAGATCTAGGTAAACTTTGTAGTGATTGGTTGGTCGTTTTTATGACCTTTTATTTGGACGACGGATGCCTGCTTAGCTGGTTGTCATCGTCTCTTTCAATTGCCTCATCCTGAAGTTCCCTATCCAAGATGGGATTAGGGAAATCAGTTGAAGGCAAGGAAATGTTATGGGACTTCCCTTAGACAAGAAAGGAAGGGTATTCTCATGCATTAGTAAGAGCTTTCAACATTCAACTATGGGTTTCTCAAGATATCCATTAGGGCAACACGCGCTCTAGTTCTTGCCCACACCGTCCCTAACTCTAGAGCATCAATAACTACTCCTACCCTCTCATAGCAGACCAACTCATCTAGAAGAGCTGAGGGCATCACCACCTTGACTCAGGCTCATCTGCAACGACCTATCCTACTTTTAATATGACTATTGGGCATAATTTTAAGTAATGAATTATTTGGTTTTATACCCAAAATAAACCCCTTTTAAATAATTAATAGTGATGGTGAAACTATTTTCAAATGTTGTTTACAAAAATATTTAGCTCAAAAGAAAATCTCTCATAGATTTTAGGCTAAGGAATTGACATTAATATTTCAAATAAAAAACATGTTTTCCATCATAGAGGCGATAAATGAATGCACCATAGAAAAAACTTACTTCAGGACAATTGCGACATACTCTAATTTTCCGTCCATAGAAAATGTGACTGGAAAGCTTTTCCAAAAATCCTAATTTTTATAATCTAAAAGGTTTTAAAAAGGTTGTAAATACCTTAATATACTTAAACATATATTATTATAAATGATAAGTACTTAAATTAAGTAAGTTAAGTGAGAAAAAAATATGTGTACTTAATGAAGCATAAAATAACCATTTTCATAAAACTAAAAAGAAATAAGAAAAAGTAAATGTCTTATAATATGACATATAAGTACATTTAAGTGTATAACATGGTGGATATAAGGCCTCCTCCTCATACTAACTTTTGGATCGTGGTAGAAGGAAGTGGACGGTGGTGTTGTAGCATGCATTCGAGGAGGGTAGTGTACTTAAGGCTAAATGGTAATTTTATCCTCCTCATTTTCTATAAAAAGAACTCTACTTTCCACCTTCTTCTCCATTTTCATTTTTCACCATTTCAAACTTTCCTTTCTTCTTCTTTAAAGCTCTAATGGCTATCTTTTTTAATATTTTAAATTTTACCTTTTTTATTATAATAAAAGTACTTAAAAACTCCTCCTTTTCATTTCTAAGCTCCTCTTTATTCTTAAACAAGGTCATACACCCCCAAACCACCTCATGGATGAGCTAAACCCCCTATGGCTGAGCCTATTCATGGTTAGGCCGAGCCCATTTGGCTCCTTCTTGAATAGAAACCAAGCTTTGCCTTGAAAGGTGAGGATCTAGGGCTTATTTCAAGTTCTAGAGTCTCATTTTAGGTTTGAAGGAGTTTTGCCCAAAATTTAAGTGAGTATAAACTTATTTTATGGAAAAAATTATATCTTTAGTTCGTGTTTAGCATTACTTTGTGTTATTGCTTGGTTCTTGGTTATTTACATGCTTGTATGTGATTGAATATGTGCTTGTGGTTGATTATTGGCTTAGACTTGATGAATAAGTCAATATGTGTTATGGTTGTAATAGAGATGAGATTTTTGTGGTTGTTATTATGATTTACACACTATTAGCAAGTTTTTGTGAAAGAAAGGTAAGAGATTTAGCACTTTTATGGTTTAGCGACTTGGAATCCATGTGTAAACAATTTGGTTATTTGTTTTCAAAATCAAAAAAAGTTTTCAAGTTTCGAACATTGTTTTAGTTTTACAAAACTCTTACTTTATGTATGAAAAAGTTAGTAAGCTTCGATGAGTTAAGTTTTCAGAAAGGAAAGCCAAGACAAGTTTCTCAAGTTATGGTCCATATAGCAATAGTCGCTACGGATGCAGTTTCGATAAAAAATCCATTTTTGCAAAATTATGTTTTTATAATTAAAACACTTTGGAAATGTTTTATAAAACTTAATAATAATGATTAATGATTAAGAAGTTAACTAAGGATTAATTAATTAATTATTTATTAATTAAGTTTGCTAATTAATAGTTAATTAATTATTATATAAGGTTTATTAATTATACATAAGTGGAGATTAATAATTAATTAATTTAAAGAAAGATTAATTTTTAATTATTTAATAATTAATTAAGATTAATTTATAATTAATTATTAGTTAATTATAAGATTAGTTTTTAATTAATTATTAATTAGTAAAGGATTAGATAATAATTAATTATTAAGCAAGTGTTTAGTTAGTATTAAGTACTAATTAATTAAGACACTAATCATAAGTTAACTATTTCTTAATTAGTAATTAAGTTGAGTTTAGATTTATTTAAGATCTAATTATGATGTAGTGAAGGGTTTTGACTTCTGTTACTTGTGATAAAGGAATTTTTAAAATTTTAATCGCTTATCTTCCAAGAATCAGTTTGTTTAGAAAGACAACTTTCTTTACAAAGAATAGTTCGAACATAGGGGAATCTATTGGCAGCACCATTACATAACCAACAAGATGCATTAGTTATAGAAACCATGGACATCCATTTAGTAGAATATATCCATGTTCTACTATAGTTAAACCTAATAGATTGTTTGGACATCTATTTAGCAGGACAAATCACCATCCTCCTATTATATATTTTGGACATGTATTTATATTCTAATTGATTTATTTTGACATGTTATATATCAATTGATAGTATGGAATTAATTTATCGGTTGTTTATGTAAATACTTGTGTTGCGACTTGAATATCGCTCTGAAAAAAGGTAGCTTGGTTAAGTACCATCGAGATTTGCTAAGCCTCTTTCAAAATTGGACAAGTTATGGATTTGAAATCAATTTGAGTTAGTTAATAATGTTTAAATTTTTTAATTAATTATTTTCAATTTAATGTTAATTTAAATTAAAAATGTTCGAAGATGATTTTTATTTAAATTAATAAGGTGAAGTTAATTATTCTTAAATTAACAATGATTTAAGTTATTTATTTAATTAATAGTACATTAAATTAATTATTATATTAAACTAAAAGGTTTTAAGTTAATTACTATTTAATTAACAATTTTTTAAGATTATTATGTTTAATTAATAATGATTAAGCTAATTATTATTTAATTAATGATTTGTCTTTAGTTAATTAATCTTTTAAATTAGCAATGTTTTTAAGTTAATTATTTTTTAAATAAAAGTATTTAATTTAATCAATTTTTTTTATTTAACAAGGTTTACGTTAATTAATTAGTTTATTAAATGGTAATTTAAACTTTACTAATCATTTAATAACGGGGTTTAAACTCATTAACCATTTATTTAAGTGATGTTCAAGTTGATTAATTAATTTAACGATTGTGCTTTGAGTTAGTTAATTAAGTAATTTATTAATGATAATTAAATTATTTTAATTTTTATATACTAATATTGCTTTATAAAAATGGGTTTAAGAAAATAAGTTTTTTTTCTAAAGGGAGTTCTACTTAGTATAAAGAAGTAGATAAAAGAGTTATATTTTTGAAAAGAGAACTTCGATTTTGAAAAAAGAGGATTTGGTTTATAAAGTTTTGATTGGATCATTTATTTTAAATCAAGTTATGAGTCAAATAAATAATAGTCCTTCTTAATTTTAGTGGTAAGGAAGTAATTCCCTATTTAATACCGAAGGATTAGTTGTTGGGATTCAAAATAAACTGTGTTTTTAAGAACAAATGTATTGATCCGTTTAAAATGAATTTGAAATTAGAATCTTTTTTAATTGATTTGTAAATATACTTATACCAATAAGATAAGTATATAAATATTTTGGTAAATAAATTAAGAGATGTAATTAATGAGAAATTAATTAAATGAGGCTTAGTGGTTTCTATGGAAAATAAAATCTATGTTTGATTTTTGCTTATTTGATAGTTAAATAACCGACTATCAAATCTTGACCGGTTTTTAACTTCAGAAATATCTAGGAGAAAAGATGATAATTATATGGTACATTTATCCTTAGGATACTACATTACACATATAAACTCTTTATGTTGTTTTAGGAGAAATGATAAGTAGATATGTCTATTAAAACGGTTAGGGTGTGATCCCTGCTCTAATCTTGTCTATTTATTTTCGAAAGAAATAGAGTTGAGTTTACTGAAACTGTCAAATGTAGGTTCAAAGAGATAGGGATTGGATAAGTATGAATTATTCAAAAACCACTTCGAACTAACTCAAGCATTCTAATTAGAAGACACTTGGAAGATGATGGAATTGAATACAAAGCTCCTTGATGTGTAGGGCTATTTGCTACTAATCCCGAGGGTGATTCTAAAATGGATGTAGTAGAAATAGTACTTTCAGTTTGTTTACATCTTAAACAACTTGTATGGACGAAGGCACTGCATTACTGCTTAGAGGGCAGCGTTAGCATTCCAAGTGGGATTACTATATAAAAGGTGCAACGTAGCGTCAAGCCACATAAACTGGGAATGATTAAAACATGGAATATGCTTCGAGACTAAGTGGTTCGAATCCATTAGGGTATTGTCATCACCCTTTCTAGATATATACATTTATGGATGTACGTGTGCATGAGAGCTCTCAAAAAGGTTGAATAAGTAACCAGGGTAATGAAATATTCATAACTATCCAGTAAGGTGTAGAGCTGGTCCAGATTTGCAGGGGTTCCACGTGAGGCCCTTGGTACGTTTTATAGAAGTGTACTATCGCAGACGGTACCTCGGTACCTTGTCATTTCATGGAATCCATTCTCCAATAACTGTCTTCAGACTTTGTTGTATACCTATTATGTTGGAATTTAATTAATGTAACAATTTCAGTTATATTCAATATTTATCTTAAATCCTAGATGTTATTATAATATCATTGGATTTTCTATTAAAATGTTTTGGTTATCGTAAGGTAAAAACCTATCTGTGTTTATGTGCAACGCAGTCTTACAAGTTACCTTTATTTTCAAAGGTTTTCACAACATTAGTAATCCATATGATCGTATTTTCCATGCTGGTTTAACCAGACAGATCCGGGCGTTGTTTTCTTATAATGCTTGGGTCAGACCGTGCATATTTTCCATATTAGCTTTGGATTGCTTTGAAGCTTTTGGAGACGAGCTAGAGGTCCAAGACGTACTCTTGTATATTTCTTTATTTTCCACTATGATTGTTTGTTGTATTTATCAGCATTTTAAGGGAAGACTGTTATAACAGTCCAGGTTGTCATAAGATAATTTACTATGATGAGTATATATAAAAGTTTTATTTAGTTTATAAAGATTATTTTTTATATTATAGATTATCCATTGCACTATGAGATTCTGTTCTTTCTTTTCTTTTTTCGAATGACATGTCTTTTGAACGACCAAATGATCGACACATGAATACCATGGATGCATTAAGTGTCAACTTTAGTAGTAAGAAAGGTAGATCGTTAAACCATCACCATAGATAAGCTATCATTTCTAAATGAACACTGCTATATAGAAGTTCTTATGAGCGGAAAAAATACAAGCCCGTCTCACAATCATGCAACTCACTTATAAAAAAGTGCATAAGCCAATGTTAAGCTCCGCTTTGAATTGGGATCAACGGTCGCCTCACGATTGGCAGCGTGTCACCCATGAGAACCTCATAGCTTTTTTTGCTCAGGTTCATGTCAGGCCCATCCACCACTTTAGGTTTGACTACTTGCACCCAAGAGAACCAACGACCTAACATGTGCTCCATCTCACACCGATGCAAACCGCCACTTTACATCCAATAAGTACATGTCTTACATGAATGGCTGCACTCAATTCTCCTGATTATCACATTAATATTTAGCGTATCCTATAAAAAAAGCATTTTTATAGATAATATTGGAACCATTAGCTTTTTGAAGCACTCTATTCTATAAGTCATGCAAAGATAAATAAGCAAAGATGGTAATAATAATCTTAGTCAAAGTTCATAAAAACAATCTACTTCATTTAGTTCAAAGAGTGTGGAGGCACAACGCTTTCCCCATTTGGCTTACAAAAATATTTTATCACCGACCAGTTGAAAAGAAGAATAATAACAGGAACATATGCGCGCCAAGAAGAGCTAGCTACAAATGTGCAAATGAGTGCTCTTGGCAATTCTCGATCTGTATTTTGCTGTGTAAGTAGGGGTTTGCAGCCATCTTTAAAGCGTTTTAAATCGAATCTCATAAGAGACCTTGAAAATCTACCATTCGACGACCCAAGAGGCTGAATGGGACTTTAATTATAAATCTGAGGCATATACGATAGCCACTGCTCTTTCCACAAGGCGTTAAAGCATCCAAGCCAACCTACGTTCCAAACTTCCAGAGCAAGATAAAGAGGAAATTCACCATTATTAGCTGGACCAATTACTTGACAGTGATGGTTAATCATCATCAAGGAGTTAACTAGAAAGTGTAAGCTCAAGCCAAGCAATGAAGCAAGACCATCTGAAAAAGCAAGTTCCAAACGGTGGTCTAAACTGCAATCACTAAAAAATAGTTCTGCACCATAAAAGCTTTCTCTTTTCTTATAGCGCCAAACAAGTTTGACAAAATAAAAAATGCTCAAATGCATTTGGAAAGAATGAGGAAAACAATGTTAACTGCTTTGATCAATAAAAAATAGTGGGGAATTTATGAGCTATTAAGAAATTTCATGGCGAAAATTTTGTGGGTTCAGAATAAAGAGAAGGGGTTGTTATATACCTACACCTTCGATTATGTGCATTGGATTCAAAAGCTAAAAGAATTTTTAGCCCCTCAAATAAGATCCGCACTATATCACATCAAGCATATGGGAGATGTGATACGTATCTTCCATGTTTGGAGAAATTAATCATCTTATCACATGGTATAGCGCCATGTGGAGAGTGCATTAAATGTGTAGCAGAGCAGTCAATCGGCAAGATTTTTGTGATTTAACCAGCTCACGCCTACTTACGGATACGGACTTCCAGACCAAATTGTTGCTCAATGTTCTCACATGTAATTAGCAGCTCGGTTAAGGCAATCTAACCCAAGCAAAAGTCAACCCACCTATTCTACGACCGACCAGCATAGACCTGCCTAGGTTTAAGTCGGTCTCAAACAAACCCTTTAACTCAGCAAGGCATCAAGATGAAGCTTGGCTGTCCTATCCTTGGGAACCTACTCATGAAGGCATATCTGAGCCCAGTTTTCCTCGTTCTAATTAGGCCTATCCCAGTGTAAACTGGTATTCCCATTTTGGCCTAGTTCTAGAATGACTTAAAGTCGGCATGTTCACTTGATGTTACTTTAGTTGTCGACTAGCACCGCTCCAGGCAGTCTCAACAGACAACAATTTTAACAAGAATGGCTTAGGCGTAGCCTATCATTAGCCCAACTCTAGTGCAGCCATCACGGATCGGTCCCAGAAGCCCTCCCTGTCATCCCACATTCAGCCTTGTACCACCTCTCCAACATGGTCTTTAATAATGCTCAAATACCTTCATATCTTTAGTAGCCGACCAACCAACTTGGCACGCCTTGCCATTAAAGCACACAAAAGTAAACAACAAGCTATCTATCCATCTATACAAAGCTCTGCAATTAGGTGGCTAAACAATGTAGCAAACCATCAGCACGAAATGCAAAATCCTGTGCATGGTATAGAAGGGCAATGAGTATAGTTTCTCAACCACACATCCATCTACACCTTTACAACTATTTTTCATCAGCCCATGAGACTAGATCAATAGCCGGGCATGTTTTTTTGCGTATTTCACAACACAATCTCAACCATCCATCATCCATTGTAGCTACTATAAATACCCTATGCATCGCCACTTCAAAGGGATGGAGAATTAAAGAATTTTGTGTAATGTACATAATTTAGAGCTCCTTACACCATTATTTAGTAAGATTGGCAACATTATTAGTCTTAAATGCCTCCTTTTTCTTATTATTCTATTGTAATTTCTTGTAATTATAAGAGAGATAAATAATAAGAGAACTTCATAGTGGACGTAGAAAAACTTGGCGAACTACTCTATATTTGGTGTCATTTACCTTTAACTACTTAATTTATTCCTTATTCACTTTTGAGCCTAGTGATTAACAAGTAACCTTTTCTCTTCATAATGCATTAGTCTAATTCCTAGGTTAGCTAAAATAACTTGCGAATAAGAAGTACAATATATATGTTTGTACAATAGGTATAAAATCCCAATATCTGTATGTGTGTGTATATAGTTATACACATGTTCATTTTATTACTATATTGTCATGTCATTCATATGTTCAATTTTGCAATACACCCTATGTAATAATATGCCTTTCACTCACCAAAAGTTTCAAAAAAAACTCCTAATTAATCGCTTATTTATATTACATTTATGACATCATATTTATACCCATAAATAGGAATATGACTTTTCACCTAACTAAACAATAGAAAACAAAACTCCCAATTAATTACACTCTTGTCACATTTATGATATATTAATTAACATCCCATAAATAATAATCAAACCTTTCACATGCCTTAATGTTGTTATGTTATGTTGTATATATGTATGTATGTATGTATGTATATGTATATATGTATATAAATATCCAAAACAATCACCAAAATAAATTTGATTAATATCGTTAATAAAATAAGTAAAAAATATTTTAAATGAGATATGATTTTCTTTTAACATATATTAGATCTAATGCTAGTTAATAGACTTCATATGCCTATTAAGATTCAAATAAGAGATTATTTAAACATTTACCTATTTCACTCGCTATGCTATGAACCCGGTTCCTTCAATGGTATCAAAGTGTTATAGCATATGGAGTCTAATTAGGCATCACTAGAGGCTAACTAATAAACTTTTCTATTTGAGGGATGTCTATAATGGTAGTGCCTAGGCTTGGGGTTGGATAATCCCTCCTTGGCTATAGGCCTAGCCTAGTGGATGGAGTAAGTCCAAAGGATGTCCTAGATGTAAGGCCAATATTTATTTTAGGGCATTGGCCGCAATTTTTGAGTAAGGATTAGAAAATTTAAGTTCTAGTTTAGTTTAATTGTTAAGTTTAAAATATAAAAGGAAATTTTTATAAAGGTTATAAAACAAAAAAATTCAAAATTGTTTTAAGAAATCAATAATTGTTAAAATTTCTGATTATTTAATTAATAGATTGATTAAATAAAATAATTAATGAAAATTTAATTAATTAAGATCGTGTGTGTAACTGTAAATGTTATAGTTGTCTGCTCATCTTAAAATTATTTAAGATAAATAAATGAATCTTTTTAAATTATTAAAATATTTCAATACAATGTTTAAAAGAATAAAATAATGAATTAGTTAATAGTTAATTAATTCAAATATATGTATATATTAATATATATGAAAATCTATAGAAGTTATAGTTATTTGTTTTATCTTAAATAGTTTAAGATGGATAATATAAAATTAATAAAGATTTAAGATAAACTAAAATTTTAATTAAATCAATTATAAATTAAAAATTGAAATTGATTAAATACGATTTAATTAATAACATACATATAAATCTTAAATGAGCTAATTAAATTATAAGTTTATTAATAAGATAAACATATATAATTATGTATGTATAAATAAATAAATATTGCGATAAGAAATAAAAAATTAGATTTTTGGAATAAGAATATATGTAACATATGTATACCATGATTTTAGATTTGTCCGACACTTGAATCACGATGATATTTCATAAGAAATACATTATTCATGAAATCAATATCACTCTAATGTGTATATGTATTAAAGATTATAAATCTTTGATATAAAGTTGTCCTTATCATTTATATATTGATAGATTACTTGCATACTCGCTAATTGTTGAGCAAACTCAAGCTAGAGATGCTATGTTAATACTATTAATATATTATTAGGCAAGGTAGGATTTATGCATATATTTGTTGAGAAAATTCAAGGTGCATGCATTATATCTAGGCCATCATGAAATGATTGGAACGAGTAAATAATCTCTTTAAATTCATTGAGCAAACACAAGGTAGAGATAGAGATTAGGGCAAAGACCACGGTTAGCAGTTTTACATGATATAATCAATAAACAGTTATCCATCGCTTTTAGGCCAATGATTTGTTGAAGCAAACTTAAGGTCAGATCCCAAGGTAGACAAGTTTTAACACTCACTAGAGAAATCGAAAGGTTTCTATGTTTCTCTTAGAGTTTTGAGGAATATAATAATTTAGTGAGTGCTATTACCCTGCCCTTTGGTCAGAGTCGGGATATCAACAAATTGGCTAAAAATGATGGATATTAGAATTGGAGATCGATTGGAAGACAAGGCTATGATCGATACCATCAAAGTTGGATCGAGCTCCAATCAAGGTGGGATCGATTGAGAATGATGAACATGGGTTGGAGAAGATACATTTCAAATTTTAAGTCAATCGGAGTTCATATGCTCAAGTTATGGATGGATCAATATTAGTGAGAAATGGGTTAGGATTGATATCTTCGTATCGATTGAGGTGACAATGGGTTCGGGTCGATCGATCTTCGACTCGATGCATCACGTATCGATGGCTTTTGCATTGGTCTATCGACTTTAGACAAGAAATAGTTTCATGGATATGCAGCTCAGGTTGATATGCATGTATCGATTAGATGGCGAAGTATATCAATACACTTCTCATCGATCAAGGCTGGGATCGATATGAAGGGGGAAGCAACGGTTTCAAGAACTCGGATGGACATCACGTACTGATCACTTATAGATCGATATGAAGGAGGCACTTAAGAACGATATGTAAATGGGTGCAAAGAATGGATACGAAGAGGACAGTAGGCATAAGGGGATCGATACGAGGTGATGGACATAAAACAATGGAACTAGATCGATACGAAAAAGGTCACGGGATCGATACAAAAGGCAAATATTCAAGGAGCTATACGAAATAAAGGGCAGCTGATGGATACAAAGGTGGTAATATTGGATGGATATGAAGGAAGGTTGGTTGATGGATACGAACAGCCTATATTGATGGATACGGAAGCAATATGATGGATGGGTACGAAATTCATGGACATAGAGCGTTCAGCCTACTCGCAAATGCCAACTTGCATTGATCATAACTCGAAATCTATAAGTTCAAATGCTATGAATTTTCACATGAGCTTCCTCATGCACTCAAGAACATCCATGATCGATCTCAGCTCGGTTCGACCACTTTTGGAGTATACAAATTGTACATGGATCGAACCAAAATCACCCTGGTTCAATCTGGTAGGCCCACCTACACATGAGAAGAGGTATTCCATGTTTTAAGGTGGATATTTTTGGATCTACACCTATAAATAGTAGTCTTATGGCAACTAAAATGGGGATCTTCTTATTCTTTTCTAGGCTAAATTCTACCATTTTGTTTACTGATTCCAAAGGCTTGTAACTGTACTTACAGTATAAAAGGAATAAAAGGTTTGATTCTAAGTGGATGTAGGTTGTAGATAGTTGAGTCACTGTAAACTTGTGTTATTTCTTACTTTCTTTCATTTTAATTTTTTCTATTTTTTCATTTTTATTCTCTACATTATCCGAGTCTGAGATCTGTTAAGATATTAAGGATTTGTGTATAAAAACAGATGTTTTCACTACATTTGGGGTTTTTGACCATTTTGTTGCAAATACTTTGGTGCTTTCACCGAGAAGGACTAGAAGCTGCTATACCGGATTTGGAGTTCAGTTCTGGAAAGCCAAAGGATAAGATCTAGAAGAAATGATGGCCAAGCAATCAACAAGGAGACAGAGAACGGAAAGGAGTCAACGGGGAGGAAGTCAGGAGGCTTCCTTAGGAGCTAATTGGGCCTCGATCTTCAGCACTAGAAACGAGATGGAGTTGAAAAGGTGTGAGGATATGATACAAAACCTACTCCGATAGGTTGGACAAGCTAAAGTGCAAAGCCAAGGGAATAGAATTGTAAGGAATGCTAGAAACGAGGATCACGGAGCTGGAGCAGCAATAGCAGAGGCAATTCGGGATTAGGGCCGAGAAAAGGAAGAAAACATGATAAATGATAGAGTAGGACCATCGGGAGCGGCTCTTGTACTCGAGGGTATACCTTCGAATCATGTTGGCACAATTCCTGGAAGGATACCAGGCAATGCTGTGCAATTCGGAGTTGATCAGGATATGGATGCTCATTCGGGAGGACAGATTTCAAGGTTCCCTCGTAGACTCGGTGGGTAGGTTGGAGATAATAGGCAAAGGCTACCACTTGATGACAATGACAGGTTGACAGACATGATCAAACGGGCTATGAGCGGAGGATCGATGAATAGAGACATGGAGGACGTGAATAAGAGCCCCTTCGCTCCTACAATCAGGCAGGCAAGTAATCCACCAGATTTTATACAACCAATGCTAGAGATGTATGATGGGAGAACGGATCCTGTTGTTCACTTGACAAGGTATATAAGGCACATGGAGGTACTGGGGGCATCAGAGGAAGTCATGGCTCACTGCTTCCCTTTGTTATTGATAGATGTAGCAACATTATGGTTTAGACAACTGGAAAATGGTTCAATTGGCACTTGGAAAGAGTTGATTTATAAGTTTATGAGGCAATTTCGAGTCCACGTCGTGAGACCCAAGAATGTCATGACTTTTACATCGACGATGCAGTGAAAGGGAGAATCGCTTAGGGATTTCTTAATCAGATTCAATGCAGTAGTGGCTTCGATGGATCGACCTGATCCATCGATGGTTTTGATGGAAGCAGTCTCAAGAGTTGCAGATGATTCGGATTTCAAGATATTATTGAAACGGGATCCACCGATGGATCTCGAAGAGTTTTATCATGAAGAAGAAAGGTTTCCTCGGCATGAAGATGCAAAGGCTGAAAGAGAGGGGAGAGAGGCTGAAGTTTACGCGATAAAAGGTGGAGGTTAGTCCAGGGAGGATCTAAGCAAGGATGATAAAGGCAAAAGAAAAGTGGATGACAACCGTAACACATCGAAAAGGCAACAGAGGGAATCAAAGTTCTCATCCTACACCGATTTGACTGAAACACTAGAGTGGATTTACTTGGATACTCTAGGGTGTCTCAGTATCGAAGGCCGACAAAAGAGAACCCTCTGAATACGAACGGGCATCTTGAAAACATTGCATATTCCATGAGTTGGATGGGCACAACATGAACTACTACAGGCATTTAAAGGATATCATTGAGGATCATGTGAGGAATGGTCATTTGCAGCAATATGTAAGGAATCGAGTCGTGGCAGTAGGTAAAGAGCAGCCGCCGCCCACCCCAAACGAAGATGGCACTGGATCTAGGTATCATCAGCTTGTTATAACCTGATTAGATTGTGGCATGGAATAAGTAATGGACCTCGAAGTAATATGGCTAAGTCACTAACAAATGTACGGGATCGAGGGCAGAACCTGGGCATGCTCTGAGATGATGATAAGCCGTGATGCTTGGGTCTGTGGATTATTGTTTTCTTTCTATTTTTCTGCAAATTTTGGTTTCTTCTTTGGTTGTATGGACTTTTATTTAGTTTTTTCCTAGTTGTATGGACTTTCATTTTGTCAATTGGATGCTGTGATGATTAGATTTGAATTATTGGAATAAATAATACAGGTCACACGAGTACGATCCTGACCGGAGAGATGGGGCAGTAATCGCACGTTACAGGTCTCTTCGTCGAAGAGCGATGGAAGGCACTCGAACACATTATAAAAGCTATCGATCAAAGAGTCGAGGCTGTAGAATATAAAAGTCCTTGACAGAAGAGTCAAGGCCGGAGAATATAAAAGTCCTTGACCGAAGAGTCAAGGCCGGAGAACATAAAATACCTCGATCGAAGAGTCGAGGCTAGAAAATATAAAAGTCCTTGACCGGAGAGTCAAGACCAGAGAATATAAAAGCCCTCGATCGAAGAGTCGAGGCCGGAGAATATATAAGTACTTGAACGGAGAGTTGAGGCTGGAGAATATAAAAGCCCTCGATCGGAGAGTCGAGGCCGAAGAATATATAAGTCCTTGACCGGAGAGTCGAGTCCGGAGTAAGATAAAACGACCCGGCAAGGTCCACGGATTTGAATTTAGACCTGAAAAGGTCATGGATTTGAATTTCAGCTTTGAATGACTAAGGATTGGATGTGGAACTGGAGTACTCTTCGATTTAGCTAAGGGCCCGGAGAGGCCTCAGATTTGGATATCGACCCAGAGAGTTCACGGATTCAATTATTGGTTAGTGGATATGGATGGACTAGAACTCCTTTGTCGGGTTGGATGGATATGCAATTGGCTAAGGACTTGGTCGCCAGACTCAGAATCAAATATCGACTCAGAACAGTCACATATTTGGTTAAAGATATGGCTATGGCGCTTAGATAGAATGGCTTGGTAATGGATTGGGTTATGGATCGGATGATATGGCTATGGATGGAATGTGGACTTTAGATGTCGGATTTAAAGCTATTTGAAACATGCCTTCCTATTGCAAGGCATGTTTTAGGGGGAAAATGTTACCCCACCTTTTGGTAAATGCCAGGATATTAGAAAATTAGCTAAAAATGATGGATATTACAATTGGAAGTCGATTGGAAGACAAGACTACGATCGATATCATCAAAATTGGACCGAGCTCCAATCAATGTGGGATTAATCGAGAATGATGCACATGGCTTGGAGAAGCTACATTTCAAATTTCAAGTCCATCCAAGTTCATATGCTTAAGTTATGGATGGATCAATACTAGTGAGAAATGGGATAGGATCGATATCTTCGTGTCGAGGTGACGATGGGTTCGGATCGATCGGTCTTCGACTCGATGCATCATGTGTCGATGGCTTCTGCATTGATCTATCGACTTTGGACAAGAAATAGGATCATGGATAAGGAGCTCAGGTTGATACGCATGTATCGATTAGGTGGCGAATTACATCAATACACTTCATATCGATCTCATAAATATGAAGGTTTTAACATTAGATAGATATGAAGGAGGGTTTGTTGATGGGTACGAATAGCCTATATTGGTGGATACGAAAGCAGTATGATGGATGGATACGAAATCCATGGACATGGAGCATTCAGCCTACTCACAAATACCAACTTGCATTGATCATAGTTTGAAATCTACAAGTTCAAATACTATGAAATTTTCACAGGTGCTTCCTCATGCACTCAAGAACATCCATGATCGATCTCAACTCGATTGGGCCACTTTTGGATCGATACGAATTGTACATGGATCGATCCAAATCACCCTGGATCGATCTAGCGGGCCCACCTGCACATGAGAAGAGGTATTCCATGTTTTGAGGTGGATATTTTCAGATCTACACCTATAAATAGTGGTCCTATGGCAACTAAAAAGGGGATCTTCTTCTTCTTTACTAGGCTAAACTCTGCCATTCTGTTTACTGATTCCAAAGGCTTGTAATTGTAATTACAATATAAAGGAAATAAAAGGATTGATTCTTAGTGGACGTAGGCTGGAGATAGTAGAACCACTGTAAACTTTGTGTTCTTTCTTGCTTTCTTTCATTTTAATTTTGCTATTTCTTCATTTTTAATTTCTACATTATCTGGATCTGAGATATGTGTTAAGATATTGAGGATTTGTGTATAAACACTGGTGGTTTCACTAAATCTGGGGTTTGTGACCAATTTTGGCGCAAACAGGAGCCTTATTAGAAAAATGAAATTAATAGATTTAACTTTTCTAATATTGTAAGAACATATGTTATATAAATTAAAACTATCCATTACACTATATTTGTGCAACAAATCAATTGATAAAATTGTTTATTAAATAATAGTATGTTAATGAACTAAATAAGGATTGGCGAATAAATATAAAATATACTTACCAATGACTCATTTAGCATATTGCCAATTTAAGGCCCATGCAAGTGCCCAAATCATATAATGACTACATTCATACCTTGGTCACTTAAGTATTTATTTGCTTGAGACTATGTATAGTCTTCTTTGAGTTTTGAATGCTAAAGCAATAAAAAAGTATGTATATTCGATACATATTGAATCACATACAAAAGTTGCATGGTGAACAATCACATTCGTAATGTATGAAATCTTAATGAGATTGGATTATACAAAATGAGCAAGTAAATAATAGTGCAAAATCATATGTTCAATATGTTTGAATACAATGAGAATTTTTTTTAAGTAAAACAACAACATACCAAAGACTTATGACTCAGTTTCGATCAGCTTACTTAAGTACAGTTTATTTGATATTCTTAAAATATTAAGGATATCCAAATATGCTTTTGTAATGAGCTTGGAGCAGTCATGTAGTAAAGGTTTCCTTTTGAATGGTTTGAACATTTGAAAGGAAAATGAATGTTTGAGAATGGACATAAAATGTACGTAGTTAGGATGAAGTGAGTGAATGATCACTTCCCCTTCATATAGAATATCGAAAACAAAATTTTCATAAAATTAAATAAAATACTTGATATCATATGAGAAATACGATTTCTATTCTAAATGTATTTATCACAGAAAATTATTTTCTACAAAATTTGTTTTTATGATTTTAGGATATTTGATCAAAAACACTTGGCTATACTAGTTATAGTGGATGAAATAAATAGCCCATAATAAGCGATTGAGTAGAGATCATGTTTCATGTGCTGTTATAGTAATGACGAAAATAATGGAAGCATATCGTATAACACTTATTAGTGGATGCATCAAGATTTGAAATATTTTCTTTGTATATATTCCAAATATTGTTTATGAAATAATAATTTTTTTCATTGTTGACTAAAAATAGAAATAGCTTTATTTTAGTATGAATATTTCAAATATGTGTTATAAAATAAATCTATTATTATATTGGTATTTGTTTTCAGCAACAATAATGATGCATTAGCTGCAAAATACAAAAGTATTTGAAATGTTTCACAATTATTTTAGAATTATGGACTAAGCCACAACTTTGAGAAATAATTCATTAATCATATGATTATGAATCATATGATACAGCTGATTTGCATCTCTAAAAATTAAGGACAAAACACCCATTAGGTGGAAGTAACAAAAGAGTTAATGTAACAATATGCCTTTCTTACTACCAAAGACGGCAGTTAATACATCCTCGGTATTCATGCGTCGATCATTTAGTCATTAGAAAGTAAGGTCATTAGGGGTGAAAGAAAAAAAAGACAGAAGAGAAGTAACTAAAAAACACAGAATGTCATAATGCAACCAAATAATACATATTACTCGACATAATATATTATAAAGTCACTTCAAAATGCTATGTCAGAGTCATACTAATATAAATTCTAGCCTATGACAGTTATAACAACATGTCCTTGCCTAACTGATAGAATACACATATAATACAGCGGAAACAAGAAAAATAACTAGCTATCGATGAAGCCACCTAATCCAAGCTCCTCTAAGATGAATCTGCAAATAACCTGAAATACTTGGCTGCCCATTCAAATTTGAGCACCCAAGAGTTTAATACCTTACAATATCCAAAACATTTTCTATAGAAAATCCATTGATATTATAATAATGTCTAGAGTACAAATACCTATAAATCATAGTTGAAATTATTACATTAATTAAATTCCAGCATACTAGGTTCTACAATCAACACTATAAAGGCACGTATTGGAAATGGATTCCATACCATGACAAGGTAAGGAACTACCATCTGATGGTACATCTCAAGATAAAAAGCCCCGGGGTTCTGACAAGAACATCTTGTACCCCTACCACACCGGCCTACCACTTGACTTGTAGTACCGAATATGATCACCTATTTTGGGCCTCGAAGCATACATGAGTAGGCAGCGACCAATCTAGATTTGGAATGACCATACCTCGATCGGAGCGACACACATGGCCCTGCTACATGCTCGATTTTTGTCATTTCCCGGTTGATGGGGCTTGAGGCTATGTTTTACCTTTTTTGTATAGCACTTTCCACTTGGAATGCAAACACTACACCCTCCAGGCAACAATGCAATTCCAGCATTCATCCATACAAGTTGTCCTAGAGATGGACAAATCAAAGGCACTACATCTACTACTTCCATTTTAAAATCACCCCCGGAATTAGTAGTAAGCAACCCTTGCACTTCAAAGAGCTTCGTCTTTAATTCCATAATCTTCAAGATGCTTCACGTTGAAACACTTAAGTTGGATGGAAGTGGTTATCGTATAACGTATCCAATCCCAGTCTCTTCGAAACAACATTCAGTAGTTTTCGGTAAACTCAACCTCTATTGTTTAGGAAATAAACGGTCAAATATAAGAGCGAGGTTGTAACGATCGAGATTTTTCGTTGCCGAAAAATCGAACCGTTAGGGTTTTAGAAGAAGAAAGAGGTAGAAGAAGAAAGAAAAGAAAGAGAAGAGAAAACAGAAAAACAAGTAACAGAACAGGAACAATATCAGAATCTCACAGTCGCAGCGGAACAACATATAATAGATAAATGAATATTCATTAAAACAAAAGAACTATACATTTTTATACATTACATCACATTACATTACATCAATCAGAGTGTACAACAACAACAGCGGAAAAAGAAAAGATATATATACAATAGATAATAGACTACGCTATCCAAGCTCGCCTCCAAATCTGCACGGCAACTCTCGAATCCAGAATAACCTGATAACCTAACTCTAGACTGCCCGTGTGGAAAATAGTGGGCACCCAGAGTTTAGGAAAGGAACAATAAACTCCAGGTCAGTCATGGGACTGGTGTGAGAACTCAAAACAGTTTATCTTTAAACAAGCAACAACAGAATTTAAATTTAACTTTCGAAATTCGAAATGCTTTTTGGAAAAATGAAACTACCATAAGGCCTCCCGCCACACACACAATGCAAACGCAGAATTGGAGGAGATTTCTCCTTATGATAGTCAAAGATGCTTACTACGCGAAAATCAAATCATTTTTGATATTATTACTAGTGCATAGTGTAGAAAACAATTTCGAAAGTACAATATAAATCCTAGCCAGCATAGACATTCCGAACTATGCCTACTATAGCTACCATCCAAACAGTGGTGACCACCATAAGTGAATGGCAGGTAATACAACTAAAACCGTACAAGGCACTTATTGGAGGAATGGATTTCCAACAAATGGTCAGGCTAAGGAACTTCCTACTGCCACATGGGATCGCCTCTGGCGGGACGTCCCGAGAAACTAACGTTACGGTTAGATCTCTGCCAACACAAGGCCGGGTTACCTCTGTAACTAGGTAACTACTACACGAATATGTCATCCCCCGGTCCTTTGGGACCTTTATCCGAGCGCTCGCAACAACACCACACACAGAAATATATATAGTGTATCAACATGAGTAAGCATCTGGGCTCCATACCATGATACCACCCTTTTCCAGAAGGAAATGACATACCCTAAAGGGCGCGACCCTCATAACCTTGCCGCATATTCCTGTTTCGACCATTTCCGGGGAGTGAGGTCCTGACGAAGTCTCGTCCACAAAGCTACGCTTTGTGTAACAAAGCCATGCTTCGGGTCCACAGATGACCAAAGCAATAATCACAAAGATAAATGATCAAACAAATGATCATATCACAAATGACCAACCAATGATCATCACACAGCAGCACTCAGCATGCCACATTACCAGATTGGGAAATATCGCTGATAACCTTCAACTACATAACCTCTGAGCTCGTACGTCTCAGAGAAGGGTGTTAAGCTAAGAGAATAAATTCTCCGCCACCAACAGAAATGTATTTGAAAGAAATCTGCTCTATCTCTCAAAATGTAATGTCAGACACGTAACCATACAAGTCTGTTCCGGGTTCGAACAGAACCGAAGGCACTTCCAAGGAAGCCCTTGCAATCCGGGTATTCACAATCCCGATAAAATTTCCCATCACAAAGGAAATCTCCATATCGTAGCTAACGATGCGGAGACAATCGATAGGTCATCCTATCGTTTTCACAAATACCCGGTCTTCAACACCGGTCTTCAAATGCAATCCAAACGACGTATCGCATATTCGGAATGGGATATATGACACAAAGGTCCTCTCCCGGCTAAACCGAATAGCGAGCGCTTATTTTTAAAAATAAGTGTGCATTCAATTCCAAACAAACACAATCAATACCATCCAAGGGTAAATATTGATAGTCGGTTATTTAACTATCAATAAAGATGCGCCACATCATCAGATTCCAAATAATTTTTCCAAAATTATTAAGTCCCAAAATATCTTTACAAGATATATATACACAATTTCCAAATAATTGCCCAATTTATTTGCTTTACCAAAACACCTTCACGATATAATTTCCACACTTAACCATTTGAAAACCCATTTCAAATTAAACACCTCAACCATTTGAAAACAAATTTCAAATTACACAACTCAACCATTTGAAAACCAATTTCAAACTACAATTCATCTTTTATACCTTTTTGAAAACAAATTTCAAATCAACAAATAAATCCTTACCGATTTAATTTAACTTACGTTCCAAATTCGTAAATTTTATTTCTATATTTTAAAAATAAATCAACATTTATTTTTAAACAAATTTCCCTTCCTATATATAAATTCCAAAGTGGATTTAAATTCCAAGCATCTACTAGCATACGATTCCCAAATCGATTTTAAGTTATTTGCTTTCAATTACCTTAAAGGTGAATTAACAAAAACCGTTCCATTTCATATTAGAAAACCATTCCCATGCTTATTTTAAAAATAAGTAATTCACAAATTTATTTATTTTCAACGATTTGAAAATATCCCACATACTTAAGTTACCGTTAAGTATTTTATTCCATTCTCTTTAAGAAAACATTCCTTTATTCACATTTATTTGGGTTAAAAACGAATGTTGCGTAAAACATCGTTACGACAACCCAAAAACACTAGTATATGGATTTGAAATTAAAAATAGATATATAAATCCAATACTATACAAATTATCCCCTTCTGTTTCTCGAAAACGTCTATTTCAACAATCAATGTTGAAATCTATGTTTTCAATACTCAATACATTTTAAAACACCTTTAATTCGTTTTAAATTCCATTTAAAACATTCCTTTCCCAAAAACAAACCCATTTTATTTAATAATCTATTCAATATTCAAAATAGTGAATATAGCCCACTTAACAAATTCCCATATTTCAATTTATCAAATTCGATGAATTTCAAATTTATAAACATAGTTTATAAATTCCATTTCTATTATAAACCCCAATTTTATAAATTCCTTTATTAATCCGATGCAATTTACATAACCCAATTTCATACCCAAAAGCCATATTGTAAGTTAAATACTTATAATATTATTTATTTACCAAATCGTTCCTTTGAACTTCACCAATTTAAAATCTTATCACTTACAAGATTTCTTTATGGTTTATAATAATTTCAACTAATGAAATCTTCATTTATTAACAATTTCTATAAAATTCCCCTTTTTAATGCCCAAATCCATTTCTATAAGTTAATAACTTATAAAACTTCACTTCCCGATAACCATTCTTTTTATAAATTTCACAAATATATATCTATAGATTTATAATGAAATTCATGTTATACATCAACTCAGCATTTTATAAATTTATTCTATAACTCCAATGATTTAATCTAAAAACATCCATTTATAAAATCCTTTATATAAACCATTAATAATAATAACTTCCCAAAAACCAAATTTAACTATTTTATAAAAACCTATTATTGTTAAAAATTTCTTTTAAGTTATATTTTATAAAGATATAAATTTTTAAAACATAAAAATTTATCCATCTATTTATTTTAAAATTTAATCAATTCAAAATTTTAATAACCCTTATTCTTTGAAAAATCGATTTAAAACCCCTTTTAAATTCAAAACCGTTATTTTAATTTTAAAAATTTGAATCCGATGATGCAACAACATCAGATGGTCAATCACGGGAATAAGTGTCATATATCAATATGATTATCAACAATCAACATAATATTCATAAACAAATAAATATGTGAGGAATCCAGTTGGATCCCTCCAACCTGTTACCCTGCATCCACAGACGTTAGCACAATACCAATTCCACTTCAAGGTGGAATATCGCGGTATATGGGATTTTATAAAATATCCGCTTAATAGGCGGCGCAATAGGGTCTCATCCGCTATACGAGGCGGGAAATCAAATCCGATATATACATATGCCAATATATATATATCGCTATATATAGTATATATCCTACTATATCTACTAGCACAATCAATCAACAATTATCAATCAATATTAACTATTCAAAATTTTAAACAAAACCTTTCGATTGAGTGAGGAGTTCTCACCTTGATTTTATTTTTCGTTTTCGGCGTTCGTTTCGAATAAAATTAAACGAACGTTTAATTTTACCCGAAATTCAAACGAGCTCCAATCGACTCCAAACCAGTTGCATTGCGAAGAGCACGACGATACGATTCCAACGCAAAAAATCTCGTCCGAATCCGACCTCGCATGCAAAAGTTATACTATTTTAAACGCTGTACACTATTTGAATTTCAAATTTAAACTATAAAAAAAAAAAACAAAAGAAAATACCCATTCATATACTTCACGCGCGTGGCCCCCACCGTGCTTCTTCCTCCCGTGCATACGTTCCCAGGTAAAATAATTCGAACGCAAATGAACCCATAGGCCGCCCCCTAGGGCTCCAAATCACATGCAATACCCTCCATTCCCCATCGATCAGAACACGCCATTAGAACGGCCTCGCCAAACCCCACTTTCGCCCCCGACCACGTGCCACTCGGTGGTCCCTGGCGCACGCAAAACGAGGTGAAACGCGCCTCCTTCTCGAACGATTTGCCAACGATCCGCTGAGTTATTCGCCACTCCACCGTACGGATCTGGAGATCTTGGAACGCTCTACAATCTTGCTTCAGAAAATTTTCGAAATCGTTGAGTGGATTTGTCGCGATTTGGAGGAGAAGATCGCTAGGTTTCGGCCATTGAATATAACTAACGGCGGCTGGCTTGGCAACTAGGGTTAGAAAAAGAAAATGACATATATACCAATATTATTTTAATAATAAAATCTCCAATTTAACACTTATGCAAACGACCTCCAATCTACGCGTTCCGACAGGCGATTCTAAAGTTTTTCCACGTTCCGGACGCAATGGGACAGGTTTCGTAAGCTAATTCGATCGTATGTGTGAGATACGGCAATAAACGGTCGATTTAAATTAAAACCGATTTAAACGATTTCTAGGCGTTTTGGCTTGTACCGGACAAACGGCAAATCCAAACGACTTGAAATTTGAAATCTTGCAATAATATCACATTACGGATCCGATGAAACTGGTTTCATCGAAATCCGAGACCGTTTGAAAAATGGCTATTTTAACTCGCCGAATTAAAATTAAAACGATATCGATGCGTTTGGAGCTGCCACGGTCAAACGACAACTCCGTTTGCTACGAAATTTGAAATCCGATAATAATTAACTATTACGGATCCAATGGAACTTGTTTCGTTCAATTCCGAGACTGTTCAAAAATTGGCTATTTTTCAGTCGATAATTAAATATTAAAATATTCAATTTTTTACAAATTAACTCCAAATTCAATTTTACAAGTTCTAAAACATTTCTATAACTTCAATATGATAAAACAAAATTTTCCAAATCATTTTCAATCATATTTAACCCAATATCTAACTATTTGTGGAATTTCACTATTAAATAAATCGATTTAATTGTCCAATTAAATCCAAATATTCAAGAAATAAATTATTTAACTTAAAATTTTCACTTATAAATATTTAAAATTAATTAAATACTCAAATTTAAATTACTAAAAATTCTGGGTCGTTACAATCTTCCCCCCTTAAAAGAATTTCGTCCTCGAAATTGCAAGTTAAGGAGAACGATCCTAAACCGTTTATTATTTTTCCAAAGCTAATCAGTTTTATTAACTTTCTAACCTAAATATTTTTATTAAAGATTCACTATTATTTCAATTAGCTTTCCAACTTCAATTATAGGTTTCAAACAACATTGTTTACTCAACAATTCAAATTTAAATTTAAATTCAAATTTCAAACTTTCAAAATTTCTCAAAATTTTACTAACTCTCTAAATTTTCGAAAAATTTCGCCAGAGTCTCCTTTGCGCGGCTAGATCGGCACGACTACAAAACGGCTCTACGGCCCCTCAGAATCAAAAAGAAAAGAGAAAGCCAAGTGGCTAGAGAAGGAAATCATCAAATCTCATATAAAAACTGAAATACGTACCTTTTTGTCGAGCCATTCAATTTTTAACTTTGAAATCAAAATCCCAATTCCTTTATAACCTGTATATCCTGCTAGCATAACATCCAATTATAATATTCAAACCAATTTGCCCATTTCAATTATAAAATTTCCAATACATGCTTCTTATACCACTTTTAGTTTACTATTAAGGTTGCATATTCATTTTCATTCAACTTTGCATTTCAATTTTCATTTGAATTCAATTACATAGCTTTCAAATTTTACTAATTCAATTTTCATTAACACTTAATGAATTTACATACAACCAACCAACAAGCAAATAACGACCAATGTACATCCAATACAACCAAATTTTATCCATTTTTCTTACATTCAATTTGGTTCAACTGTTTTAATTTCAATTGGTTTAACATTCAATTGATTTTCATTCAATTATTCAACTATTTTCAAATGAATTTACACTTGCATGCATCATTTCATATCAACTTATTCATATTCTATTGATTAACATTCAATTCATACTTTAACTCAATTGCTAGTTCTTTTTACAAATAAAATTGAATTTCATTTATATAACTTAAGTTCACCTCTTTAACAATTTCATTTACTCACTTTATTCACTTACTTTGATATTAACATCAATTCTTTCAACATTACTTAACTTGCATTCCATTTCAACTTTATTTACATCATTTAATTCACTTGATTATTTAACTTTGATACAAAGGTCAAAAATTTTTTTTTTTTTTTTTTTTTTTTTTTTTTTTTTTTTTTTTTTTTTTTTTTTTTTTTTTTTTTTAACTTCACTTAAGTTATTCCATTTAACATCATTTGTTCAAATAAACTTAAGCTTTACTTATCAATTCAATTCGGATTTTAAATTCCAAAGTAAATCCTATTTAACTTTTACTTAAGTCAAATTCATATCAATATTCAAATTCATATTCCATTTTACTTAACTTAATTGTTTAACCACTTCAACAACTGGTTTCACTTACATTTTCCCATTTAATAAGTTATAAAACTTATTATTCAACTTCTAACTTATATTATAAGTTCAAAACTTTTTTTCACTTATATTTATCATTTTCAAATTGAATTTTAATTTCAAATTGGTTTATTACAACAAAACTTCAATTTTTAATTCATTTTTGTAGCAAATCCATCACATAGAAACTCGAAAATGATACTGATGATGCTGCAGTCATCACCCTTATTATTTCCCAGTGACAATAGTGAAATCAATGCTAAATATTCTTTCAAAAAGTTTTCTTTCTATTCATAAATCACTTTTATAAACCTTTTACTTATATAATTTTACTTCTTATATACATACATGCTTATCTTACAATTGTAAATCATTATTAATTATAATTTCATCTTATGATTCATTGGTTTATACCATTATTCTTTTACAATAGTTGCTTTTATTAGCTTATTCAAACAACTTTTAATTATTTTATATATATATCATTTACAACAACCAAGCAATCAATTATATACACACTTCAATAATTCCTGAAAAATTATTTTCTTTTTATATATAAAATATAATCGAGGTAAAATTATTTCATTTACCCAATTTAAAACAATATTGTGTCGGATTGTTCTATTCAAGTGTTTAGGAACCCCTTCGATTCAGTTTTCGAGGCTGCGCCGACGAAGGTTCATATACCACTCAACAAACCAATCATCACAATATAAAACAATTTTATATTCACTAACAAATACGCACTCATATCTATTATTACACTCACACTCATTCTAGAGTACTACTGACTCTATCTCTAATGAGTAATACCCAACAGAGCAGGTTGTCGCTTAACCATATGCTCTGATACCAAATGTAACGATCGAGATTTTTCGTTGCCGAAAAATCGAACCGTTAGGGTTTTAGAAGAAGAAAGAGGTAGAAGAAGAAAGAAAAGAAAGAGAAGAGAAAACAGAAAACAAGTAACAGAACAGGAACAATATCAGAATCTCACAGTCGCAGCGGAACAACATATAATAGATAAATGAATATTCATTAAAACAAAAGAACTATACATTTTTATACATTACATCACATTACATTACATCAATCAGAGTGTACAACAACAACAGCGGAAAAAGAAAAGATATATATACAATAGATAATAGACTACGCTATCCAAGCTCGCCTCCAAATCTGCACGGCAACTCTCGAATCCAGAATAACCTGATAACCTAACTCTAGACTGCCCGTGTGGAAAATAGTGGGCACCCAGAGTTTAGGAAAGGAACAATAAACTCCAGGTCAGTCATGGGACTGGTGTGAGAACTCAAAACAGTTTATCTTTAAACAAGCAACAACAGAATTTAAATTTAACTTTCGAAATTCGAAATGCTTTTTGGAAAAATGAAACTACCATAAGGCCTCCCGCCACACACACAATGCAAACGCAGAATTGGAGGAGATTTCTCCTTATGATAGTCAAAGATGCTTACTACGCGAAAATCAAATCATTTTTGATATTATTACTAGTGCATAGTGTAGAAAACAATTTCGAAAGTACAATATAAATCCTAGCCAGCATAGACATTCCGAACTATGCCTACTATAGCTACCATCCAAACAGTGGTGACCACCATAAGTGAATGGCAGGTAATACAACTAAAACCGTACAAGGCGCGTATTGGAGGAATGGATTTCCAACAAATGGTCAGGCTAAGGAACTTCCTACTGCCACATGGGATCGCCTCTGGCGGGACGTCCCGAGAAACTAACGTTACGGTTAGATCTCTGCCAACACAAGGCCGGGTTACCTCTGTAACTAGGTAACTACTACACGAATATGTCATCCCCCGGTCCTTTGGGACCTTTATCCGAGCGCTCGCAACAACACCACACACAGAAATATATATAGTGTATCAACATGAGTAAGCATCTGGGCTCCATACCATGATACCACCCTTTTCCAGAAGGAAATGACATACCCTAAAGGGCGCGACCCTCATAACCTTGCCGCATATTCCTGTTTCGACCATTTCCGGGGAGTGAGGTCCTGACGAAGTCTCGTCCACAAAGCTACGCTTTGTGTAACAAAGCCATGCTTCGGGTCCACAGATGACCAAAGCAATAATCACAAAGATAAATGATCAAACAAATGATCATATCACAAATGACCAACCAATGATCATCACACAGCAGCACTCAGCATGCCACATTACCAGATTGGGAAATATCGCTGATAACCTTCAACTACATAACCTCTGAGCTCGTACGTCTCAGAGAAGGGTGTTAAGCTAAGAGAATAAATTCTCCGCCACCAACAGAAATGTATTTGAAAGAAATCTGCTCTATCTCTCAAAATGTAATGTCAGACACGTAACCATACAAGTCTGTTCCGGGTTCGAACAGAACCGAAGGCACTTCCAAGGAAGCCCTTGCAATCCGGGTATTCACAATCCCGATAAAATTTCCCATCACAAAGGAAATCTCCATATCGTAGCTAACGATGCGGAGACAATCGATAGGTCATCCTATCGTTTTCACAAATACCCGGTCTTCAACACCGGTCTTCAAATGCAATCCAAACGACGTATCGCATATTCGGAATGGGATATATGACACAAAGGTCCTCTCCCGGCTAAACCGAATAGCGAGCGCTTATTTTTAAAAATAAGTGTGCATTCAATTCCAAACAAACACAATCAATACCATCCAAGGGTAAATATTGATAGTCGGTTATTTAACTATCAATAAAGATGCGCCACATCATCAGATTCCAAATAATTTTTCCAAAATTATTAAGTCCCAAAATATCTTTACAAGATATATATACACAATTTCCAAATAATTGCCCAATTTATTTGCTTTACCAAAACACCTTCACGATATAATTTCCACACTTAACCATTTGAAAACCCATTTCAAATTAAACACCTCAACCATTTGAAAACAAATTTCAAATTACACAACTCAACCATTTGAAAACCAATTTCAAACTACAATTCATCTTTTATACCTTTTTGAAAACAAATTTCAAATCAACAAATAAATCCTTACCGATTTAATTTAACTTACGTTCCAAATTCGTAAATTTTATTTCTATATTTTAAAAATAAATCAACATTTATTTTTAAACAAATTTCCCTTCCTATATATAAATTCCAAAGTGGATTTAAATTCCAAGCATCTACTAGCATACGATTCCCAAATCGATTTTAAGTTATTTGCTTTCAATTACCTTAAAGGTGAATTAACAAAAACCGTTCCATTTCATATTAGAAAACCATTCCCATGCTTATTTTAAAAATAAGTAATTCACAAATTTATTTATTTTCAACGATTTGAAAATATCCCACATACTTAAGTTACCGTTAAGTATTTTATTCCATTCTCTTTAAGAAAACATTCCTTTATTCACATTTATTTGGGTTAAAAACGAATGTTGCGTAAAACATCGTTACGACAACCCAAAAACACTAGTATATGGATTTGAAATTAAAAATAGATATATAAATCCAATACTATACAAATTATCCCCTTCTGTTTCTCGAAAACGTCTATTTCAACAATCAATGTTGAAATCTATGTTTTCAATACTCAATACATTTTAAAACACCTTTAATTCGTTTTAAATTCCATTTAAAACATTCCTTTCCCAAAAACAAACCCATTTTATTTAATAATCTATTCAATATTCAAAATAGTGAATATAGCCCACTTAACAAATTCCCATATTTCAATTTATCAAATTCGATGAATTTCAAATTTATAAACATAGTTTATAAATTCCATTTCTATTATAAACCCCAATTTTATAAATTCCTTTATTAATCCGATGCAATTTACATAACCCAATTTCATACCCAAAAGCCATATTGTAAGTTAAATACTTATAATATTATTTATTTACCAAATCGTTCCTTTGAACTTCACCAATTTAAAATCTTATCACTTACAAGATTTCTTTATGGTTTATAATAATTTCAACTAATGAAATCTTCATTTATTAACAATTTCTATAAAATTCCCCTTTTTAATGCCCAAATCCATTTCTATAAGTTAATAACTTATAAAACTTCACTTCCCGATAACCATTCTTTTTATAAATTTCACAAATATATATCTATAGATTTATAATGAAATTCATGTTATACATCAACTCAGCATTTTATAAATTTATTCTATAACTCCAATGATTTAATCTAAAAACATCCATTTATAAAATCCTTTATATAAACCATTAATAATAATAACTTCCCAAAAACCAAATTTAACTATTTTATAAAAACCTATTATTGTTAAAAATTTCTTTTAAGTTATATTTTATAAAGATATAAATTTTTAAAACATAAAAATTTATCCATCTATTTATTTTAAAATTTAATCAATTCAAAATTTTAATAACCCTTATTCTTTGAAAAATCGATTTAAAACCCCTTTTAAATTCAAAACCGTTATTTTAATTTTAAAAATTTGAATCCGATGATGCAACAACATCAGATGGTCAATCACGGGAATAAGTGTCATATATCAATATGATTATCAACAATCAACATAATATTCATAAACAAATAAATATGTGAGGAATCCAGTTGGATCCCTCCAACCTGTTACCCTGCATCCACAGACGTTAGCACAATACCAATTCCACTTCAAGGTGGAATATCGCGGTATATGGGATTTTATAAAATATCCGCTTAATAGGCGGCGCAATAGGGTCTCATCCGCTATACGAGGCGGGAAATCAAATCCGATATATACATATGCCAATATATATATATCGCTATATATAGTATATATCCTACTATATCTACTAGCACAATCAATCAACAATTATCAATCAATATTAACTATTCAAAATTTTAAACAAAACCTTTCGATTGAGTGAGGAGTTCTCACCTTGATTTTATTTTTCGTTTTCGGCGTTCGTTTCGAATAAAATTAAACGAACGTTTAATTTTACCCGAAATTCAAACGAGCTCCAATCGACTCCAAACCAGTTGCATTGCGAAGAGCACGACGATACGATTCCAACGCAAAAAATCTCGTCCGAATCCGACCTCGCATGCAAAAGTTATACTATTTTAAACGCTGTACACTATTTGAATTTCAAATTTAAACTATAAAAAAAAAAAACAAAAGAAAATACCCATTCATATACTTCACGCGCGTGGCCCCCACCGTGCTTCTTCCTCCCGTGCATACGTTCCCAGGTAAAATAATTCGAACGCAAATGAACCCATAGGCCGCCCCCTAGGGCTCCAAATCACATGCAATACCCTCCATTCCCCATCGATCAGAACACGCCATTAGAACGGCCTCGCCAAACCCCACTTTCGCCCCCGACCACGTGCCACTCGGTGGTCCCTGGCGCACGCAAAACGAGGTGAAACGCGCCTCCTTCTCGAACGATTTGCCAACGATCCGCTGAGTTATTCGCCACTCCACCGTACGGATCTGGAGATCTTGGAACGCTCTACAATCTTGCTTCAGAAAATTTTCGAAATCGTTGAGTGGATTTGTCGCGATTTGGAGGAGAAGATCGCTAGGTTTCGGCCATTGAATATAACTAACGGCGGCTGGCTTGGCAACTAGGGTTAGAAAAAGAAAATGACATATATACCAATATTATTTTAATAATAAAATCTCCAATTTAACACTTATGCAAACGACCTCCAATCTACGCGTTCCGACAGGCGATTCTAAAGTTTTTCCACGTTCCGGACGCAATGGGACAGGTTTCGTAAGCTAATTCGATCGTATGTGTGAGATACGGCAATAAACGGTCGATTTAAATTAAAACCGATTTAAACGATTTCTAGGCGTTTTGGCTTGTACCGGACAAACGGCAAATCCAAACGACTTGAAATTTGAAATCTTGCAATAATATCACATTACGGATCCGATGAAACTGGTTTCATCGAAATCCGAGACCGTTTGAAAAATGGCTATTTTAACTCGCCGAATTAAAATTAAAACGATATCGATGCGTTTGGAGCTGCCACGGTCAAACGACAACTCCGTTTGCTACGAAATTTGAAATCCGATAATAATTAACTATTACGGATCCAATGGAACTTGTTTCGTTCAATTCCGAGACTGTTCAAAAATTGGCTATTTTTCAGTCGATAATTAAATATTAAAATATTCAATTTTTTACAAATTAACTCCAAATTCAATTTTACAAGTTCTAAAACATTTCTATAACTTCAATATGATAAAACAAAATTTTCCAAATCATTTTCAATCATATTTAACCCAATATCTAACTATTTGTGGAATTTCACTATTAAATAAATCGATTTAATTGTCCAATTAAATCCAAATATTCAAGAAATAAATTATTTAACTTAAAATTTTCACTTATAAATATTTAAAATTAATTAAATACTCAAATTTAAATTACTAAAAATTCTGGGTCGTTACAGAGGTCACCTCCTAACTGTTAATGAATGGATTTCCTTATCATTTGTCTTAGGAGAACGAAACAAGATTTATATGCATAGTATGACATCATCGAGGATGACTGTGACACATAACTCATGTGTTTCGCCTAGATATATCCAAATTACTTTTTGGTCCATATTTGATAGTCGATTATTTAACTATCGAGTAAACAAACAACAACCAATTCCATATGAGATTTATTTATCCATAGCAACCAATAAGCTTCAAAAAAATCTTTATTTAATAAATCTCTTTCAAAAACGTTTGCCTAAAATATCCATATACTTATCTCTCAAACATAAGTATATGCACAGAACAATTGTGAGTAACCTCTTACTTCCAAATCATATTAAAAGGATTAAACATATGTTGTTTAAATTAGAGGTAAGGACAACCTTAAACACTATCCTCTCAGTGTTAAGTATGGAACAAATGTTCCATACCACCATTTTTTTAAAAGGTTGGTCTAGAGAAACCCAGATCTCAATTTCTTCTTATACTTTTTTCCATAAATCCTTTTTAATCAAATCTATTTCATTCATAAAATCTCTTTTTTCTTGAAATCCAAGTCCTTTTCAAAATACTTTCCAAACACCTCATTTATAAAACTCTTTTACATAAAATTATTTATGAGACGACCCGACTTTCACGCCCCAGAAAATCATATCATCTTGAAGAAAGAAAGGGATAGAAAAGAGAAAAGAAAGAAGAGAAAGAAGAAACAACATCAGAATCTAAACAGCGGAACGAATAAATTATATTAATAACATAAATATTACATAGTTTAAAACCATTATCAGAGTTACACAGATTACACATCACATACCAGACAGTTATAAACACCTGTCTAGTTATACAACTCAATACAGTACAAGGAAAACTACTCATAGAAACCAACACAGCGGAAAACTATATATCTACACGCAGAAGCCTCCTGCTCCATTTGCTCCTCCATAATTCGTCAAAGCTAACATGAATCCCTTGGCTACTCGTAAAAATTTTGAGTATCCAAGAGTTTAAGAAAAACAGAAGATAAACTCTGGGTCAGACATGGGTCTGTGTGAGTAACATGTGAAGGTTGCTTAACTTTTAAAAACCTTTTGAAAAGAAAGGTATCACGTAAGATTTCCCACACATAAACATGGAAAAGTTTTTACCTTACGCTAACCAAAACATTTGATATGAAATCCGATGATATTATAATAGTGTCTAGGGTTTTCACGTAAAATACAGAAATAGCTGGAATGCTTACATCTCACGTTCCAACATAGTTGGGCACAACTAATACGTACGACACTTATTGGATTTTGGATTACATACAATGGCAGGGTTACCAAGTGCCACCCGTCACGGTACGTGGCCTAGATCAACGTACCGAGGATCACTCCCAATCCCCAGCAACACAAGGCCGAAACCATTCCTTACTGAACAGTTCCAAACAAGACAACCCTGCAGTTGTAGCAAGCAACCGCCCACACAGCCGAATAAAAAGGGACCTCTAGACAGGGGAAAATCTCGTCCTACTTGGGCATGACCCACTTAACCTTGCCGCACCTCCCCTGTTTTAGCCATTCCCGGTTGATGAGGCTTGAGGCTACGATTACCTTTATAGAACATATCACTTAGAATGCTCATCGTCCACCTGATGACGTTCTGAAAACATTCAATACATACAAGTTCATTCCAGGTTCGAACGAAACCGAAGGCATTATCTCGTTACAGTCATTTTGGAATCACCCTCAGAGTTAACGACGATAACCCTTGCACTCTAAATCTTCATCTTCACTTGAGATTCACGACCTATCATTAATTTGGATCGATGGGGTTCTCGAATATCCAAATATGGAAACCCGATCCTGGTCTCATCGAAATCCAAAATGCTATCTTTTAGGTCCAAGTTGTTTTAAGGTTTAAAACAGTTCAATTATCTATATACACACCGATAGATAACTCACACATCACAATTGATAATCAACATTATCATAATAAACAGGTAATCCACATTATCATCAAAATAGGTAATCCATATCATCATCACAATAGATAATCTATATTACCATCACAATGCAACCAAGCATTCATACCATACAACATTACTTATCTCATTTCTGAGATCACAACCATTCAAGGCAATCAATGTCATCCATTCATACATAAGCAAAGATTTACTTAATCACACGATCTATAATTGATTTAAAATGAATTAAATTAATTACTTCCATCTCTAATTAATTTAAAGTGAATTAAATTAATTACTTCATCTATATAAATCTTTCTTACTTAACCATTTAATTGATTACAATCAATTAATTAATCATTCAAAATTAATCACCTTAATTAATCACCCTTGATTAATTACCCTTAACTACATTCATGTAATTATCCTTAATTAATTTTGCAAATTTATTATTCTCAACCAAAAATAGTAATTAACCTTTAATTACTTCAATTAATTAATTATAATTAATTACATAAATCCTTAACTAATTACATCAATTAATTACCTTTAATCACTTATCATTGATTAATTAATCATAATTAATCAACTTTAATTACATCATTAATTATATAAATTAATGATCCTTAATCATATTTGATTAATTATCCTCTTAAATTAATTACCTTAAGTAATTAACCCATAATTTTTAATCCATCTTGATTAACCATATTCAGTAATTAACTAACTTAATTTCCTCCTTAAAACAAATTAATTAAGGAATTAATTTTCTTAATTAATCGCTTGATTAATTACAAAGTAATTTAATCCAAATTACTTACATTATTAAAACATCTTCCATTAATTACATCCTGTAATTACCAATCAATTACTTCACTAAGTAATTTCCAATCCATTAATTATATTAAGTAATTATCATCAAAACATCAAGTGTTTAAAATTAATTAAACTTAATTAATTAATTCAAACAATCATATTTAACTTAATTAATTACCTTAAGTAATTAATTTCTTAATAATTTTCATTTAGCAATTATACATAAACAATTCACAAATGATTATCAATAAATTAATTAATCTATTAATTATTAAAATTAATCACATTAATTAATTATTAAATAATCTTAGTTAATGACCTTCATTAACCATTCTCTAATTATTTTAATTAAGTAATTAACTTAGATTAACCATTGTTAATTACAATTTAATTTATCTTAATTATTCATTAATTAATCTCAAATTATTCAAATAAATTAAGTGTTTATTGTAACTAAATTAATCCTCTATTATTTAATTAATTAACCTTGATTTTAACTTAATTGCTTAATTAGGAAATCATTAATTTAATAATCTAATTAATGATCTTAATTACAAATTGATTAACCCTTTGATCAATATTTATTAATCCCTAATTAATTAATTAATTAAATTAACTAATTATTCCTTAATTACTCATTAATTAAATTAATTTTCAAAACAATAATCATAATTAAATTTTAAGATAAAACATTCCTCAATTATGTTTAAATTGTCATTAACAAATTTATTTGAAACAAATTACTTTTGGACTTACTTTTAAATTTTATTTCAAATATAAAATTTAAAATGAATATAATTTAAACTTAAACAAAGTTTTAAACAATTTAAAACCTTTTAAAATTATAAGACAAACAAGTGCTTGTCTTAATAAAGAAATTCATAAGAGTTTAAAACTAAATTTATTTTTAAATTCAAATAATTCAAATATACACTTAACATACAATTTGTTTAAATCTTTCAAATTTAAAAACTTCTTTTATTTCAAAACTGGAATTCATATTTAAACCTTTGATTTCCAGATTTAAATTTAACTCTAAATCTTGCTCATATTTTTAAAAGCTTCAGTTTTTTTTAAATTTCAAACTACTTACATTTATAAAGTAGTTTAACAAGTTTAAGTTTAAAAACTTTATATTATTATTTATTAAAAACTGAGATTTAAAACTAAACTTGGATTATAATATTCAAACTTGAATTTTAAAAATAGGTTTAAAACCTTTCTTTACATTCAAAAGCTTCAGGTTTTAAAAAAATTTAAAACTGATTTTACAGGTTTCTGTAAAACCTGTTTCAAATAATCAACCCGAGAACACCCAAAACCTACTTCGAGACAAACCCCTCTTTGCTTCGAGCCTTACCCGATACTTACTCGAGACAACTCGAGTTCCCTCCATTGCTTCACCCAGCTTCACCAAGGATCAAAATTGACTGTGCATATGCACAGGCTAGCCACCCCTCTCAGATCATCCACGGCGATCTCTACAAGTCATCCACCACTCCCAAATCAACCCACAACCATCAGAATACAACTAACAACTAAAAATCAAAATCGAGACTTAAACACAAAACCTGGTAACAACTATCAGGTTTCCCTTCAAACCTGTCAACACCACATCCTCGCCGCTCCGACCACCTAAAGGTCAGCCACTCCGGCCTCGACTTCAACTACAGCCAATCTAACAATCCCCAAAAGATCATAACACTCGATCAATTATACAAACCGTAATGTTCAACTCTTCAAACCCATTAAAACTAAGGTTTAAAAAGAATTCTCAAAGCTTCACCTTCCACAATGATATCCATCACCATTAATGATTTTTCCTAGCTTCTCCTAACCCTCATCCATCACCTAGAAGAACCACGAGCCTCCATGATTCATAGATCACCAGGAAATTCAAATAATCCCGTTTCCAGTCAATACCAAACTGCACCCTTAACTAAATTCTAAAAATCCTAATTCTTGATTTAAAAATCATGCTTTAGTTAATGCTTTTGATTTATAATACTGAATTACAGAATTAGCATGTTTGGATTTTGGTTAAAATCAACATGCACTGATATTTTTTTTATGTTTCCAGAGACAACAACTTTTATTTTAACTTACTTAAAATTTTAAATATTAACCTAAGATAATCTAACAACTTTATTTTATAAATTTCATTCTATCAGAAACTTAATTAAAAGATAAGGATTTGAATCAAAGTTTTTGTTTGGAAAACAGAACAAAACAGAGAAATTTAAATACATTATCACATCAACAATTACTTAAAAACAAAAGCAACGCAACCTATTTTTAAACGTTTAGATTCAAAAAGTTACTCACAGGTTTAAAAGGAAGCAGAGCCTCTATTGAAATGCTTTTGAACTTGCTTGATTGTAAAACTGTTTGCATGCCTTCATACAAAAATGCTTTTGAATTTTCTTTTGAACAGGCTTCATTTTGAAGAGTGCAGATTTTATAAAAATGCGGGTTTGCTTTTTTCTTGATTTAATACTGCTGCATGCTTCCAGATTGCAGAGAAAAATGATGCAGATTTGTTTTTTTGTTTGAAATGTGTAGGCTACTGAATTGAAGAGGAGTATTACTGATTTTATTTGAGCATGATTCAGGATTTTTTTTTTTGAAGATGCACAGATTTGAGGATGCAGACTACAGATTTTGTTTGAAATTAACAGGTGCATTGATTTTGAAGAGGTGCAGATTTTAAAAAAAATGCAGGTTTGTTTTCCAGAGGAAGAAATGCAGTTACATGCTGGCTTTGATCTATAGTTAAATGATTTGAAGATGTGCATATGCTTTTTGTTATGAGGAGTTGAATTTGGATTTGTAAACTGATTTTAGATTACAAATTTTAGATTTGTACAGGGATTTGTATTGCTTTAATATGAGGAGTTTACTGATTTTTGATAATGAGGAGTTTTGAAGTTTTCTCTTTTGATTAGGAAATGAGAAAAAACAAGTAAGAGTGAAAAATGCATGTTTATATAGGTATATTTTCAGATTTTATTAAATAAAAGAAAATTAAAACAAAATATGACACTTGGATAAATTTTCAACATTTGTCAACTTAATATGTTAATCTTTTAACATTTGTTATAAAAGTTTAAGAATACAACACTTGTCCTATTTAAAAGTAAGTTGTATATTAATTTACATGTTAACGTATGTATTAAGCCTAATTGATTAGTTAATTAGAATTTAAATATGTATAGAAAATTTTAAAAGAAATAAAAACAAATTATGCTTATAAATAAAGCTTATGCATATAAAAATTAAAACAATTAAAAATCTATATTTTGGATTTTAAATTCAAATCAAATTCAAAAACTGATATTTAAAAATCAAGTTATGAATACAAATTAAATTTGAAATAACAATTGCTATTTTTATTCAAAATCTATTTATAAAGACAATACATTATTAATATTGTTTTTAGAAATGACTCATTATTAAATTGAAATAATTATAAAAGAAATTATTTCTTTATTAATAAATTACTTATTTTATTAAGCTATAAAACTCTTTGTTAATTCATTTTAAATTTAAAAGTCAAGCCAAAATTATTTTAAACATTTAAAAATTTGTCTTAACAATTTAAAATCATATACTCATTTATTAAATAGCTTTGAAAACTTAATATTAAATTAAATCAAAATTTCCAAATTATTAATGTATATATTAGATTTTTAAATCATGATTCATTTATTAAATTTAAACCAAGATTATTTATTTAATAACTTTGAAAAGCTTATATATTAAATAAAAATTAATTTTCCAAATTACCAAAATATTAGAATTAGAAAATATGCTTTATTTATTAAATTTAAAACAATGCTAATCTATTTACAATATGAACTGTATATTTATATTATAAATAGAAACCAATTTATTTTTTTTAAAAGATAAAATAACCAATTAAATATTTATTGAAGAACATTATTAAATCTATTTGATTTATTATTAACAAAATTATCAATATCAATTTAATTTTTAATACAGATTATTTAATTGATATTGTTAAAAATTCCAGGATATTACAATCCTCCCACCTTAAAAGAATTTCGTCCCCGAAATTTAAAACAAAGGTAATTTGATAATCTCATTAAAGATTTAATTTTAAAACACAAGCATACATCAAACATATGCTAACTACCAAAACAACCAATTCATCCAATCAAATAAATCTAATTATCCAGACAAAATTCTAGATAAAATTTCCTCGAGTTTCCCCAGGTGTATATATACCGGGATACTCGCTCTACAGAATCCAAACAATCAATACTACTATACTATAGAGGTCCTATTCAACTATATTTACAACACTAAACAGGATATCATACTACAGACGAGTCTGACTCAACAACCAAAACTCCAGAACTGCTGGTTCCACAACCAGAGATAGATCATACACGTACTCCCTCAGAGATACGTGAAACTCATCGAATTCCAGTTATCCAAACTGGCAATTCAATCCTGTAGATCAAACACTTAACCTCCAAGATCACAGAAAAGATCCAAAACTCTTAAGAGCTAGCCTTCCAGACTTACTCAATCTTATAACTCCTTTTTGATCGGTGAAAACTTATCCAAAATCAAATCTCCGACATCAGAATCCAAAATCCTCTGTCTCTTATCCACAAAACTCTTCGGACGATCCTGGGCTGCCTACAACCTTACTGATCAGCTCATCCCTTGCTGATGCCTCTAGAAACAATCAAAACCAATCAAATCAACAAAATGATTTCCTCAAGATCAACCAAGACCAAACCCTACTCCTCAAATATCAGAAGACAACAACTTCTCCTATCCGGAAAGGAAAAGCAGATGTACTCCCAAACTGCTTCCGCTGCACAACTCTGATCCGAAGTAGATGAAAATGCTGATGATAAACACGAGCACAAACTAGACAACACATCCCAGAAATATGGTTCAACAGATTCATAAGAAAACTCAGAAACTCCACCAAAACCTGAGCTGCTTCATCAAACTCTATCTCTAAGAATCATTCTTCCATTAAGTTGAACCACTGGTAGCAATCCTCGGATCCTAGTCGATAAGGAAACTCAATTTCCAGATGCGGACAAATCTTTGACTTCTCTGAAGACATCTGGAAAAACTCTGATAACCCAAGAGAACACTCAAACAACCGCAAGTCACTTTTGCGATCAAACCATACCAAATCCAAGGAAAACTGTTCTCCCTTTATCAAACAGAACATCTTACACTTAACTAGCCAATCCGTCGAAGAAACGGGTCACTCTGCTGCTTCTGAACTCTACTTTAGAAACTGCTAAGCCAGAAAACTTCCTGCCAACATAGAACACTCCAAGCTGCACTGCTGCCATAGATGCCAAAGATTTCCAAATCAAAGCTCTTCGAGAAACTCGGACCTTAAACCAAACAGAAACACCATGCTGAACACAGCCACAATATCGAAGCAGACTCACTATCTTAAATTTGTTCCAAAGAAAACTTCTTCAGAAACATCCATAGTCATTGCATCTTATCACGCAGCTATTACTTCCTGACGCATCAAAATACCACTACTCGCTTCTGCCAACTAACAGATCTAAACTCTACTCATCCAACTTCAAAAATAGACTTCGAACCTTCACAGGTTTCCTTCAGAGATCGATGAAATTCTTCCACCACTACAAGCTCACTCGAGACGGTATTCGGTCTACAGTCTCGACAAATACATTTCCAACCTCAAACATTCAAACTCCAACCAATGGTAGTCATGTTACACACACCACTACCCCATCTACCTTTATAACTTATATTGGAAAACCTGAATAGGTAACCCAACTGATATATATATATATATATATATATATATATATATATATAATTACAAATACGCTCTCTCAAGATAGACACCACTCCAGAGCCTAGGTATTCACTCAACCTAATGCTCTGATACCAAGTGAGACGACCTGACTTTCACACCCTAGAAAATCGTATCACCTTGAAGAAAGAAATGGATAGAAAAGAGAAAAGAAAGAAGAGAAAGAAGAAACAACATCATAATCTAAACAGCGGAACGAATAAATTATATTAATAACATAAATATTACATAGTTTACAACCATTATCAGAGTTACACAGATTACACATCACATACCAGACAGTTATAAACACCTATATAGTTATACAACTCAATACAGTACAAGGAAAAATACTCAGAGAAACCAACACAGCGGAAAACTATATATCTACACGCAGAAGCCTCCTGCTCCATTTTCTCCTCCATAATTCGTCAAAGCTAACCTGAATCCCTTGGCTACTCGTAAAAATTTGAGTACCCAAGAGTTTAAGAAAAACAGAAGATAAACTCCGGGTCAGATATGGGTCTAGTGTGAGTAACAGGTTAAGGTTGCTTAACTTTTAAAAACCTTTTGAAAAGAAAGGTATCACGTAAGAATTCCCACACATAAACATGGAAAAGTTTTTACCTTATGCTAGCCAAAATATTTGATAGGAAATCCGATGATATTATAATAGTGTCTAGGGTTTTCAAGTAAAATACAGAAATAGCTGGAATGCTTACATCTCACGTTCCAACATAGTTGGGCACAACTAATACGTACGACACTTATTGGATTTTGGATTCCATATAATGGCAGGGCTACCGGCGTACCACCCGTCACAGTACGTGGCCTAGATCAACGTACCGAGGATCACTCACAATCCCCTGCAACACAAGGCCGGAACCATTAATTACTGAACAGTTCCGAACAAGACAACCTCGCAGTTGTAGCTAGCAACCGCCCACACAGCCGAATAAAAAGGGACCTGTAGACAGGGGGAAATCTCGTCCTACTTAGGTATGACCCACTTAACCTTGCTGCACCTCCCCTGTTTTAGCCATTCCCGGTTGATGAGGCTTGAGGCTACGATTACCTTTATAGAACATATCACATAGAATGCTCATCGTCCACCTGACGATGTTCTGAAAGCATTCAATCCATACAAGTTCATTCCGGGTTCGAACGAAACCGAAGGCATTATCTCGTTACACTCATTTTGGAATCACCCTCAGAGTTAACGACGATAACCCTTGCACTCTGAATCTTCATCTTCACTTGAGATTCACGACCTATCATTAATTTGGATCGATGTGGTTTTCGGATATCCAAATATGTAAACCCGATCCTGGTCTCATCGAAATCCAAAACGCCATATTTTAGGTCCAAGTTGTTTTAAGGTTTAAAACAATTAAATTATTTATATACACACCGATAGATAACTCACACATCACAATTGATAATCAACATTATCATAATAAACAGGTAATCCACATTATCATCAAAATAGGTAATCCATATCATCATCACAATAGATAATCTATATTACCATCACAATGCAACCAAGCATTCATACCATACGGCATTACTTATCTCATTTCTGAGATCACAACCATTCAAGGCAATCAATGTCATCCATTCATACATAAGCAAAGATTTACTTAATCACACCATCTATAATTAATTTAAAATGAATTAAATTAATTACTTCCATCTCTAATTAATTTAAAGTGAATTAAATTAATTACTCCATCTATAAAAATCTTGCTTACTTAACCATTTAATTGATCACAAACAATTAATTAATCATTCAAATTAATCAACTTAATTAATCACCCTTGATTAATTACCCTTAATTACATTCATGTAATTATCCTTAATTAAGTTCACAAATTATTTATTCTCAACCAAAAATAGTAATTAACCTTTAATTACTTCAATTAATTAGTTAATTATAATTAATTACATAAATCCTTAATTAATTACATCAATTAATTACCTTTAATCACATATCATTGATTAATTAATCATACTTAATCAACTTTAATTACATCATTAATTATATAAATTAATGATCCTTAATCATATTTAATTAATTATCCTCTTAAATTAATTACCTTAAGTAATTAACCCATAATTATTAATCCCTCTTGATTAACCATATTCAGTAATTAACTAACTTAATTTCCTCCTTAAAACAAATTAATTATTCCTTAATTAATTTTCTTAATTAATCCCTTGATTAATTACAAAGTAATTTAATCCAAATTACTTACATTATTAAAACATCTTCCATTAATTACATCCTGTAATTACCCATCGATTACTTCACTAAGTAATTTCCAATCCATTAATTATATTAAGTAATTATCATCAAAACATCAAGTGTTTAAATTAATTAAACTTAATTAATTAATTTAAACAATCATATTTAACTTAATTAATTACCTTTAGTAATTAATTTTTTAATTACTTTCATTTATCAATTATACTTAAACAATTCACAAATGATTATCATTAAATTAATTAATCTAATTAATTATTAAAATTAATCACATTAATTAATTGTTAAATAATCTTAGTTAATGACCTTCATTAACCATTCTCTAATTATTTTCATTAAGTAATTAACTTAGATTATCAATTGTTAATTACAATTTAATTTATCTTTAATTATTCATTAATTAATCTCAAATTATTCAAATAAATTAAGTGTTGATTGTAAATTAATTAATCCTTAATTATTTAATTAATTAACCTTGATTTTAACTTAATTTCTTAATTAAGAAATCTTTAATCATTAATTTAATAATCTAATTAATGATCTTAATTACAAATTGATTAACCCTTAATCAATATTTATTAATCCCTAATCAATTTATTAATTAAATTAACTAATTATTCCTTAATTACTCATTAATTAAATTAATTTTCAAAACGTTAATCTTAATTAAATTTTAAGATAAAACATTCCTTAATTATGTTTAAATTGTCATGAACAAATTTATTTGAAACAAATTACTTTTGGACTTACTTTTAAATTTTATTTCAAATATAAAATTTAAAATGAATATAATTTAAACTTAAACAAAGTTTTAAACAATTTAAAACCTTTTAAAATCATAAGACAAACAAGTGCTTGTCTTAATAAAGAAATTCATAAGAGTTTAAAACTAAATTTATTTTTAAATTCAAATAATTCAAATATACACTTAACATACAATTTGTTAAAATCTTTCAAATATAAAAACTTCTTTTATTTCAAAACTGGAATTCATATTTAAACCTTAGATTTCCAGATTTAAATTTAACTCTAAATCTTGCTCATATTTTTAAAAGCTTCAGTTTTTTTAAAAATTTCAAACTACTTACCTTTATAAAGTAGTTTAACAAGTTTAAGTTCTAAAACTTTATATTATTATTTATTAAAAACCGAGATTTAAAACTAAACTTGGATTCTAATATTCAAACTTGAATTTTAAAACTAGGTTTAAACCTTTCTTTACATTTAAAAGCTTCAGGTTTTAAAAAAATTAAAACTGATTTTACAGGTTTTTGTAAAACCTGTTTCAAATAATCAACCCGAGAACACCCAAAACCTACTTCGAGACAAACCCGTCTTTGCTTCTAGCCTTAGCCGATACTTACTCGAGACAACTCGAGTTCCCTCCACTGCTTCACCCAGCTTCACCAAGGATCAAAATTGCACTGTGCATATGCATAGGCTAGCCACCCCTCTCAGATCATCCACGGCGATCTCTACAAGTCATCCATCACTCCCAGATCTACCCACAACCATCAGAATACAACTAACAACCAAAAATCAAAATCGAGACTTAAACGCAAAACCTGGAAACAACTATCAGGTTTCCCTTCAAACCTGTCAACACCACATCCTCGCCGCTCCGACCACCTGAAGGTCAGCCGCTCCGACCACCTGAAGATCAGCCACTCCGGCCTCGACTTCAACTACGGCCAATCTAACAATCCCCAAAAGATCATAACACTCGATCAATTATACAAACCGTAATGTTCAACTCTTCAAACCCATTAAAACTAGGGTTTAAAAAGAATTCTCAAAGTTGCACCTTCCACAATGATATCCATCACCATTAATGATTTTTCCTAGCTTCTTCTAACCCTCATCCATCACCTAGAAGAACCACGAGCCTCTACGATTCATAGATCACCAGGAAATTCAAATAATCCCGTTTCTAGTCAATACCAAACTGCACCCTTAACTAAATTCTAAAAATCCTAATTCTTGATTTAAAAATCATGCTTTAGTTAATGCTTTTGATTTATAATACTGAATTGCAAAATTAACATGTTTGGATTTTGGTTAAAATCAACATGCACTGATATATTTTTTATGTTTCCAAAGACAACAACTTATATTTTAACTTACTTAAAATTTTAAATATTAACTTAAGATAATCAAACAACTTTATTTTATAAATTTCATTCTATCAGAAACTTAATTAAAAGATAAGGATTTGAATCAAAGTTTTTGTTTGGAAAACAGAACAGAACAGAACAGAGAAATTTACAGCATGCACAAAATACATTATCACATCAACAATTACTTAAAAACACAAGCAATGCAACCTATTTTTAAACTTTTAGATTCAAAAAGTTACTTACAGATTTAAAAGGAAGCAGAGCCTCTGTTGAAATACTTTTGAACTTGCTTGATTGTAAAACTGTTTGCATGCCTTCATACAAAAATGCTTTTGAATTTGCTTTTGAACAGGCTTCATTCTGAAGAGTGCAGATTTTATAAAAATGCAGGTTTGCTTTTTGCTTGGTTTAACACTGCTGCATGCTTCCAGATTGCAGAGAAAAATGACGTAGATTTGTTTTTTTGTTTGAAATGTATAGGCTATTGAATTGAAGAGGAGTATTACTGATTTTATTTGAGCATGATTCAGGATTTTTGGTTTTGAAGATGCACGGATTTGAAGATGCAGACTATAGATTTTGTTTGAAATTAACAGGTGCATTGATTTTGAAGAGGTGCAGATTTTAAATAAATGCAGGTTTGTTTTCCAGAAGAAGAAATGCAGTTGCATGCAGGCTTTGATCTACAGGTAAATGATTTGAAGATGTGCATATGCTTTTTGTTATGAGGAGTTGAATTTTGATTTGTAAACTGATTTTTGATTACAGTTTTTAGATTTGTACAGGGATTTGTATTGCTTTGATATGAGGAGTTTACTGATTTTTGATAATAAGGAGTTTTCAAGTTTTCTCTTTTGATTAGGAAATGAGAAATAAACAAGTAAGAGTGAAAAATGCATGTTTATATAGGTATATTTTCAGATTTTATTAAATAAAAGAAAATTAAAACAAAATGTGACACTTGGATAAATTTTCAACATTTGTCAACTCAATATGTTAATCTTTTAACATTTGTTATAAAAGCTTAAGAATACAACACTTGTCCTATTTAAAAGTAATTTGTATATTAATTTACATGTTAATATATGTATTAAGCCTAATTGATTAGTTAATTAGAATTTAAATATGTATAGAATTTTTTTAAAAGAAGTAAAAACAAATTATGCTTATAAATAAAGCTTATGCGTATAAAAATTAAAACAATTAAAAATCTATATTTTGGATTTTAAATTCAAATCAAATTCAAAATCTAATATTTAAAAATCAAGTTATGAATACAAATTAAATTTGAAATAAAAATTGCTATTTTTATTCAAAATCTATTTCTAAAGACAATACAATATTAACATTGTTTTTAGAAATGACTCATTATTAAATTGAAATAATTATAAAAGTAATTATTTCTTTATTAATAAATTACTTATTTTATTAAGCTATAAAACTCTTTGTTAATTCATTTTAAATTTAAAACTCAAGCCAAAGTTATTTTGAACATTTAAACATTTGTCTTAACAATTTAAAATCATATACTTATTTATTAAATAGCTTTGAAAACTTGATATTAAATTAATCAAAATTTCCAAATTATTAATGTATATATTAGAATTTTAAATCATGATTCATTTATTAAATTTAAACCAAGATTATTTATTTAATAACTTTGAAAAGCTTATATATTAAATAAAAACTAATTTTCCAAATTACCAAAATATTAGAATTAGAAAATATGCTTTATTTATTAAATTTAAAACAATGCGAATCTATTTACAATATGAACTATATATTTATATTATAAATAGAAACCAATTTATTATTTTTAAAAGATAAAATAACTAATTAAATATTTATTGAAGAAGATTATTAAATCTATTTGAATTATTATTAACAAAATTATCAGTATCAATTTAATTTTTAATACAGATTATTAAATTGATATTGTTAAAAATTCAGGGATATTACAATTTATATAAATTGCTTTTATATATATCCAAACTTGTTATATAAATTTCTTATACGTATCCAAACCATTTTATAAACTCCCTTCTTGAATACCCAAATCATTTTCAAAAAATTCTTTTATAAATAACCCAAAATCATTTATAATTTTTTTTATAAACCTTTCCTATTAAGCAACTTCTTAAATAACCTTAATTAAATTAGCTTCCTATAATTACCAAATCCATTTTATAAATCTCCCTTATTTATGAAATCTTCTTTGCTTAAAAACTCATATTCATTTATCCAAACCACTTTATAAATTTCTAAATTCCTTTATAAATCTCTTCATAAAAACTTCTTTTTATAACATGAAAAACCATTCCCATTTGTTAAAAACAACATTAGTAAAACCGTTTGCCACATCACTCTTTAAATATCTTATTCATATGTAATAACTTTAAAATCATTTCAAAAAGAAAATGAAATATTTATCTTTACAACATCAGCAAAGGCTTAGCAACCACAATGGTGCTTTTAATTTTATTTTACTAAACTATTTTAATATGGCATCACATAACAACAGTTATATGAGGGATCAACACATAACAAGCAATCAATTTAAGTAAATATCCAAGTTAATTGTAATAGCAGAATGGTGTTTTGTTCTGCTAATAGACGTCATTTAGTTTTACTAATCATATGGGTTTACTTAAAGGTAAGTGACACAGAAATCTCCTTGATTTAAAACAAGTTTGAAACAAAAACAGTTAAAACGAAACTGATTACTTGAACTCTAAGCGATTTTAAAATAAATTAAAGCCCTTGTAAATGAGAATGAAATCATTGTGAAATAGTAATTAAACTCTAATTAAAAGTAATTAAACCTTATTAAAATAGAATTAACTTTAATCAAAGATAATCAAATAAATTCACCTTTTTAAGATAATAATTAATTAATAATTATCCTAAATAAAATGATTAATTAATAATTAAGTAATACTTAAGTAATAATTAAATAGTAATTAAATTAAAAAACAAATCATGATTAGCTTAATTGATCAATATTTAAGTTTAAAAACCATTATTAACAAATGATTAAGTACTAATTACATTAACCAATCAATTAAATAATAATTAAACAAATAATTAAATAAATAAGTAGTTGTTCTCTAATTGCTAAATTAAAGTTATAAAATATTTTCTAAAAAGATTTCTAAGCGAAAACAAGTTTGGATTAGAAAACTAGTTAATTTTAGTTCGAGCCGTGCGTATAGCGACCATCGCTATACGAACTTGTAATTTTCAAAACTTGAAATTTTCTTTTCCAACTTTCAACTTTTTGAAAAGTCATCCTTTCTAAAACATAAAGGAATGTTTTGAAATATAAAACAAAGATTCAAACTTGAAATACTTTAACTTTAAAAAAATTCAAAGTTCAGACTTTTTATAAGGGATTTTCATGTCGCTTTAAGTTAGTAAGCGCTAACTTTCTTCAACATGAACTAACATACACTAAACTTCACATCATCATCACAATTCATATCATAATAAATAACCACTAGCATTAGTAACATCATTTACAACCTTGACTAACAAACTTTCAAGTTTAAGTTAACTTATTCCACAAACCAACATAAGCATCCACAACCAATCATCATCAAATCCAAGTACGTCAATGCATAACCATTCAACGTCATAATTACACCATATAAGCATCATTACTGACTGCTAATTACACTTCAAATTTAAAGGTAATTACTTGGTTTAAAAAGGAGAAATTTACCCATCGAACCCGACTAAACTCTACTTGACCTTGCTCTAGCCTAAGATCTATTGCTCCTAACTCGACGAAGTAGGTTTGTTGACCATGAAAGGCCAAGGTGGCTTGGCCTTATGGAGAAATAGGGCTCGACCGAGATTGTGGTGGGGGTGTAAGAGCTTTTTTAAAACGGAATTGATACTAAAGGTGAAGTAGGATAGTCTAACTTGATTTTAAAAGTGTTTAACTAGGTTTTCAACTTAGGAATTTAGGTAAGAAGCCATGAAAGGATGAATGGAGACATGAAGAGGGTATTAGGAAATGAAGAAGTAGGATGTAAATTAGAAAATATGAGAAGGAGGTGGAGTATATATAGACATAGAAAACAAGAAATTACCAAACTAACATTGTGTATATAATAATATATATTCATGTCATGAAAACATGGAAGCCGATACTCCTCACCACCCTAACCATACATGTTATCCCTTTGATTACCTCCTCCCCATGCCTTAGGTACTATCCTAAGGTGCTAAGGTATGGTATTATTAAATATAGGTAACTATTTAACACTATTTGCACCATGCTTGCATTATTAAAGTCAAATCATTGTTATCTTAACCTAACACTTACTGTAACGACCGGAATTTTCGACCCTTGAAAATCGACACTAACACGTCCACTGTATTACATGCCGAGAAACCGAATGTCGAAAAACCCAATTGTCAAGGAAAAAAGAAAGAAGGAAGAAGAAAAACTAAACAATACAAAATCTCACATCGGAACAAATAATCTATAATATATCACAAGTCTTTACAAAAAAACAAAACTGCAATATATATATATATATATATATATATATATATATCAGAGTATACTAACATATTTTAGCCTGGACAGTTATAACAATGTGTCCTCACAATTGCTGATAACACACCAATGAATAGAGAGGAAAATATCACCATCTATGTGAGTACGTCTCTAGGCCTCCAACTCGTCTCTTGAAGCTCCAAGCATTCAAACTAATTTGTAATATACTTGATCTGACCCGACCATTATAATAAAATAACACCCGAGTTAGTTTAGAAAACCAACGTGAGAAAACACATCCAACTGGATTTCAAAGTTATATAAAAAAACTTTGAAATCAAAAAAAGTATCTCGTAAGACCACATCGCAAATAAACACGGACGGGTTTTTACCTTGTAATACACAAAACATTTTATATAAAATCCTCTGATAATATAATAGTGTCAAGATACAAATATTTATTAATCTTAGCCGAAATTGTTACATTAATTAAATTCCAGCATAATAGGCATACAACTAAAACCGTAAAGGCATGTATTGGAGAATGGATTCCATATTATGACCAGGTAAGGAACTACCTCTGATGGGTGCATCTCTAGATCAATGTACCCGGGTCTGGCAAACATATCTTGTAACCTACCACACAGAACCAACCTACGAATTGACTAGTAGTACTGAATAAGTCATCATCCCGGTCTTCCAACCTTAATCGAGATCTCTCATGCACAACTAAATCCATAAATATAGGGTAATCTAGAAAGATAATGACATAACCTAATGGGAGTGACCCACTTAGCCATACTGCATGTCCTGCTTTAGTTATTTCCCAGTTGATGAGGCTTGAGGCTAAATTTAAATTTTTGAATAGCAATTCCACTTAGAATGCTAACACCGCCTTCCAGGAAACAATGCAATGATAACATTCATCTATACAAGTTGTTCTGGGTCTTAACAAGCCAATCTCTTCAAAGATCATCATCTACATTATCCTTAAGATTTCACAATTCGTAACGCTCAAATGGATCAAAGTGGTTTTCAGATCATTAAATTCGGTCCTAGTCTCTTCGAAACGATCAACAAATTTGGTCGGATTTGATAGTCGGTTATTTAACCATCAAATTACGCACCAAAGAAGTCACTAGGCCCATTTTATAAATCTTTCAAACATTTTATTTCGAAATATTTTTACGAAGATATATATTCAAATCTCTTCTAGTTTTTCAATTTCTAAAAATGATTTTAAATACTTAAATCCATAACAAGATATTTCAAACCATATCAACACTTAGAAATATTTTCGAATTCAATTTATAACACTTAGAAAAAATATTTCTATAACATTCACTTCGCACTTAAAATATTTCCAAAACCCTCTATTCAATACTTTGAAAAATATTTATAAACATATTCTCCAAAATCATTTTAATATCAAACTTAACAATTATTTCATAACTTATCCAAAAAATCTCCGGAATTATTAATAAATTCATTTTTACAATTTCCAACAAACTCGATCATACTTATTTATAATCCAACTATAAATTTTTAACTTCTTTTTATGAATTTAGATTCACTTTCGAAGTTCCCATATCTAATATTTTCAAAATTCTCTTATATTTCCAGAACTCCATTATAAGATTTCTCTTATCAAATTTCATCAATAAAACAAATCTACTTTACAAATCTTGAGAGTCATTTATAAATAAGTTGCAATCACTTACCTACAAAATATGTATATAATAATAATGAGTATTTTTCAAGAATAATAATTTATTTTCAAAACACGTTTGAATAATCATTTAAAATGTCAAAATACCTTTAAATAAACATCGATAACTCATTTACAATTCATTTTTAAATAAAACTAATCAATTTGCAAAAAACTTATTACAAAAATTTAAATTCTTTTCAACTAATATTAAATATTTGAACAACCAACTTTATGAAATATTTCAATACTAAAAACAGTTTTTAACTTACATAATTTAATAAATAAAAATTCTCCTTTTAAACAAAACTTAACTTCTCAATAAAAATATATTCATAAAATTCCAATATAACCAATTTTATCTTTATAAATCTCTCTTGTTTCATCACAAATCGATTTAGTTTCCAATTCCATAGCCCTTTTCAAAATTCCAATATATAATCCACTAATTCTTTCTAAATCGATTACCATATCTCATTATAAACTCTCGCTGTGAATTTATATTTCCAATTTATCAAATGATAATCATTTCACTTTATTTATAAAAATCGCTTATAAATTTCATAAACCCATTCCTAGTTTTATAACAGGTTCATATTACTAAAATCCATTTATAAATCAATTTCTAATTAAAATTCCATTTATAAATCTATTTCTTAAATAATCCAAAAATATATTCGAAAACATTCAAATCTCAATTTCAAAACCCATTTGGTGTTTTAAGAATCTTATTTAAAATCCATTATTTAAAAATCCTCAATTTAAAATTCTCCATTTAAAATCATTTTACGAAATAGCTAAATAAATATCCAAATCCAATCGTTTATTTTATCCAACTTAGTTCTCTTTTAAATAGTACCAAAATTAAATATAAATATTCTCATTTTCAAAATTGCCTTTGAATTTCCTTTTTAAATTCCAAAAATATTATTTATGGTATTTACAATACCAAAATTAAGGACAGTGCTACTATAACATCCAATAAATTCAAATCATATTAATCTATCGAAGACTATTCAAAACACATCATATATTACTATATATGAAATTAAAATCAACAATTTAAAGGAATCCAGTAGGATCCCTCCAACCTATTTCCCTGCAACCATAGATGTTATATAACATAAAATAATAATCATCGCTTCGAGGTGGGATATCGCATATAAAAAGGGTCATCCACTATTATGCGGGGCACGTAGGATCGATTTCACCCTAGAGGGTAGGGTGAATAGGGTGATAATTATAAAATTTTATTGCGGAAGTATATAAAACAATGTCAGAACAAATAAAAGTCGTGTAACAGCAGCACATATAATAGCAGAATAATAAAAAATGCAGAAAACAGAACACACAGATTTACCTAGCTTCGGCAAAACACTACCTACGCGCTGCCTCCAAGGTTTCTACTAGAAATTAAGTAGTCAGACGCTTACACACGTAAACTCACGACACCCGCTATCAACTAACCTAAATCTATGCTCAAAACCCTACCACAACTCAGCTATTGAGTTGCGAATTCTCGAACTACACCACCGTAGTTCGTCCCTTAGTCACATGACTAGAAAATCACACAAGTTAAAAAGTAATTACAAAATAAAAACAATTAAAAACAAATAAAATCCTAATCTTTAAAATTTAAAGCCCAAAAATTAGTTAAGCTAGCCCAAAATAAAATCCCTTTTTCTTTTCCTTTATTCGGCCGGTTCCTTTTCTCGTATATGAAAATGGCTGCTTCGTTTTCGTTCGTTCCTCTTCAAATAAATTAGGGCTTTTGATAAAATTAAAACGCCACCAGTATGTGATCAATCGCAGTGATTATCTCCTCTACTTGGCTTGGTCAATAGATACTCTAGGTGTGATGATTTTGGTCGATTCGACTCAATTGAGTTCGAACTGAATAATCCTGGTATGTAATTCCTTTGTTCCTCACGTTGATATTCTTTGAACTCAATTTGATTTGAGTTATTGATTTTATCTTCTCTTTTGTTGCTTGAACTCGAATACTTTTTACGGCCGATGATGATTGGGTTTTATAGGATTCGAATTCATATATTTTCGTTCATATAAATTCGTTTGAATTCGTCAATAATTTTGTTCGGCCACTTGATTATGTTTGAATGATGGTGGTTCTTCTGAAATTTTCAATTCATATAATTTCATTGGCTTGGTCACCACATCCCTATGAGTTTGCTTGATTACCACGGTTTGATTTCTGATATGCTCGATTCCTTGACCATCACGGCTCTGACTTTGGTTTGACGATGTTGATTTATCTTGGCTTGTTCATTCATGTTATCATCTGGCTTTTCGATCGCTGGAAAATAATTTCGGTTATGACTTCAGCATCATCGAGATTCATTTTTGAGTTTCCAAGGGGGAATTGCTACCGAAATGTTTTAAATTGCGGTTGTTGCAAAACGGGTTTGGTTTTGAAATTCAAAGAAATAATTTGGGTTGATTTTGGAATAAATTGATTTGCATATGTATGTTTTCAAAATTGATTTTGAATGTTTAAGTAATGGCTTAAAACTCTGGAATCTTATTTAACTTATAAAATTTGAAATTTGTTTAGAATAAAATTTAACTAGAAGAAGAGTTAAATTAAAATAAGTTTGAAATGTAAATAAGTTGGAAAACTATAGAAATTTAAATTTTGAAATTAATTGGAAGATAATTGAATTAAGTTAAATAAAGTAAATCCTGAGGTAATGAATCTAGATAAACTAAACGAAATAAGTTGGAATGTAAGCCAATTGAATGAAGTAAATTTAAAGAAGTTAGTAAATGGAAATTTAAATAAGTGGAAAATTTATAGAAGTTAAAATTTTGAATTAAGATTAAAGTGTAATTGAATATGGTACAAGTGACTTCAAGGAAAAGTCTAAGTAGACTAAGAGTAATGGTCATTTGAATAAAATTTACTTAGTGTAAAGTAAATTTGTGAATTAACAAATGAATTTACATTTGTAAGTAAGCAAAGTGGAAGTTGAATATTGGAATTAAAATTTGAATTGTGTTTTATAAAGTAAAGTGGAAGTTAGTCAAGATTTGACTAAATAAAATAAGGGACTGAAATAAAATTAGTGAGTAAACTAATTGATTCAAGTGGGTAAGCAAATGAATTGGAATTGTATATTGGATAATATTTAATTAAAAATGTGTAAAATAAAGTGAAGTTATAGAATTAATTCGAAGTGAACCAAAATAATAAAAATATGGTAATAAAATTTTTTGTTTGAGATTTAAAATAAATTAGTAAGTGGAACTAATTTAAAATAATGATATGAACCAATTGTGAATTGAAGATAGTTGATAAAATTCAATATTCAGAGTTTGAAGATGAATTAAGTTCAAGTAGAATTGAAATGAAAATCGGAATGAAAATTTGGAAAAAGTATTGAGATTAGAAATTTATTTGGTAAATTGAAGAAAATTGAATCTATATGGAATTAGAATCCAATTTGATTAAATGTCGATAAAAACCAAGTGGTAAAGTGAAGTAATAATATAAGAGTATATACAATGCGTATATTAAAATTAAGAAAAGTCAAGGGTGAAAGCTTTTAAGTAAATTTGGTACTGAAATATACTAAGTTAATAATTGGATGAAATTTAATCTGGAAGTTGTGAAATGGGATGGTTGTAAATAAGTGAATAGAAATCAAAATGAATGTGAGTAAAAGATAATTGATATAGCTAATAATCAATTGAAAAGAAATACGTAGGATGTACATATATTATTTATTCGCATAGCGATTCGACCTAGAATTTGAGCATAGATTCTCGAGGTAGTTATACCGATCCGAGTTGGGATTTTTCATTCGATTTTCGATGGCGAACTCTAGAAATGGATTTTTGATTGATTTCGAAAATTCTCTATCATAGTTTGTGGCTATGCAAGGAAAATGACGGTTTTTGATCAAGAAACCAGATCTAAGTCCGCACTAGGAAGCCGGGTGGACGTTACTATTTCGAAAGTGAAATTGTGTGATCGAGCGAGCGATCGAATTTGATATTATGTACGGATGGTATATGTACATCATACAAGCTTGATTGAAATAGATGTTGAAACTATTGTAAAGAAATGTATAAAATGATTTTGAATGCTGTGATTAGGACATTGTTACTTAGTAGTATACAGGTGTTAAAAAGTAAAGGGAATTGGGATTTTTGATTTCAGAAGATAAATTAAATTGCTCGACAAAAAGGTATGTATTTAAATTTCTGTATGAAATTTGATGATTTTTTGATCTAGCCACTTGGCCTTTTGTTTTCTTTTAAAATCTAGGGGCATGTAGAGGCTTTTTGTAGTTGTACCGAGTTAGCCGCGCAAAGGAGAAGCTGGTGAAATTTTTCGAAAATTTAAGGAGTTAGAAAATTTTCGACGAAATTTTGATAATTTTAAAATTAATTTTAAATTTAAATTTAAATGGTTGGGTAAGTGATATTGGTGGGAACCTATGAAAGAAGTTTGGAAAGTTAGTAAGGGTGATAATGCCTTTATTAAAAAGATGGTTTGGATATTGTTAAAAAACCGTTTGGTTTTGGGAAGTTAATAAAAACTATTAGGATTGGGAAATTAGTTAACGGGTTAAGGATCATTCCTCTTAACTAGTAATTTCGGGGACAAAATTCTTTTAAAGGAGGAGGAATGTGATGACCCGCAATTTTTAGGATATTTGAAATTGGAATATTTAATTGATTTTAAATATTTGAAAGTTAGTTTAACTTGAATTTCAAATATCACTGTTTATTTGGCAATTAAATTTTTTGAATTTAATTATTGGAGTCGGGTAAATTATTTGAATCTTCAGTTTATGATTGTTAAAATATTTTACAGGCTTAGAAAATTCATATTGATCATACTGAAGGTACTTTTAAAATTAAATTTGAAAGTGATTTGTTCAGTTTTGAATTTATATTTGTTTAAATTAAATTTAAAAATAGCCTTCCGAGGCACAGCTTCGAATTTTGATGAAACCCGTTCCATTTGATCCGTAATATTGCATTATTATCAGATTTCAATTTTTATAGCGTTTGGAGTGATCTTTTGGCCGTACGGTAAGTAAACGTGCTGAAAATTATATCAAAAATTTAATATTATTACTGAGTCCAAAAGCTATCTTCTTTATACGACCAAGTTAGGACTCAAAACCTTTTCCATTGCATTCGAAATAGGGGTTTAACATTATAAACGCCTGGGGGCACGGCTGGATAGGAGTTCGAGATTGTAAGCTGAGAATTCAAGATGATTTAAATTCAAATTCAAATTTAAATATAATATAAATGGCGGGTCAAACTTCTTCACATCATAATTTATCCTTCATACCATGGCCACTTGTCTGTTGGTACTCGTTATCTGTCATACATGCGTTCTAAAAAAAAAGATATATAAAATAAAAGGAGTAAGAACGCGTAGAAAATCAACAGCCGATTCAAAATAAATATTGAACGAAACCATGGCCGCTGTAAAAATAAAAATAAAATCGCGTTTCTCTTTTTTTTCAACCTTTTCGATCGAGCTCAAAAAAGGGGTTCGAAGTATACTTGAACGAATCGAATAAACAATAAATGGGATGGCGAAGCTTTTCGCGAGGCCGTAGGTGGTATCGAGGGGGAAGTTGCATTCGTGGGTCGAGGCAGTTGGGCCGCGTTCGAATATGGGGCGCGTGTTCGAAATTCGACGAAGCGGTGGCACGAAGGATGTTTGGGCATCGGTAGTGGCGCGATTTCTGGTGTCACTTGGGGTTTCGCTCGCGTGTGTTGATTTGAGGGGATTCAAACTGAGCAGTAGGAGGATTCGACCTCGTGGCAATCGCGTCGTTCGCGATGATTGTCAGGAGATGGTGGCGAGCTAAGAAGCGGCAAGGTTCAGATCAAAGCACGGCGGTGGCGATTTCGACTCAAACGCTTGAGGTGAAGAGGCCGCGACGTGGGTTCGGGCATTTCAGCTTAGGTTTGGGCAACAGGTATTATTCTGTTTTTAATCAACATGTAAAATATATATAAATATATATGTAAAAGTAAGGTCGGATTTTAATTTTGAAATGTATATATATAAGGTTTAGACAGGGGATATATATATATATATATATATATATAAACAGAAAATATTATATATGTAGGACTTTGAAAAAAAAATATGATAATAAAATATAAGGTTTATTTAGAAAATTAGATTTTTAAACTTATATAGATTATTTTATATGTAGTTCGAAAATGGAAATAGGATATACATACACATTTTTAAATCTTTTAGCATATTTCGGAAACAAAGTATTTAGCAATTAACTTGTTTTATTAACTTATTAAATTATTTTAGTTACTAAAGATTATTTAAAGGGGAAAGATTAGTTTAAAACAAATTATTAGTTTAAAATCATTGGTTAATTAAATTTATCAAATGGAAATTTGATTGTTTGATTGGTTCGAATATTAATAAATTATATAATATTATTCAAGGTCTGAATTGTGAAGAAAACAAGTTGGGTTGGTTTGGGCCGCATAAAATCAAAGATGAGTTGATCTCAGTCATTTGGTATGCCTTTTAAATTTAAATAGTTAAATTTAAATTATTGATTGAATGATTGGATTGACTGGATGTGAGATTATATAGCAGTATATATAGTATATATCGGAGTGATTGATTTCCCGCATTATATAGCGGATGAGACCCTATGCACCGCATAATAGCGGATGAGATGATATGACCCCATATACTGCGATATTCCACTTTGAAGTGGGATTGATATTTTATATTGTGCTAACATCGGTGGATGCAGGCAAACAGGTTGAAGGGATCCAACTGGATTCCTAAAAAATATTTAAATTGTTTAAATATTATGTGTTATGATTTATTGGATATTCTGTGATAGATTACATTGGTAGTTGGGAATAATGGATGTTATGGTTGAATTGATTAATGTTTGGGTATACTGAGTTATCAAAATGTATAGATTGGATTTTTGAAGGGAAATAAAAGAGAGAATTTTTAAGTAAAATAATTTTAGAGTTTGGATAAATTAAAGAATGAACTGGAAAAGAATAAACGTTGATTTTTAAATTTTAATTAAATAATTCCAAAGTATTGGAAAGGAAATTTTTGAATAAATGGGAATAAGTGGAATTTTAAACTTAAGTGATATTAATTGAAAGAATAGAAGATTTTTTTTTAAATTCAGGATTTAAATGGTTTTAGGAAGAAATAAAAGAAGAATTTTGAAATAAATATGAAATTGGTATTTTCAGTTTAAATAAGATTTTAAATCACAATTAAGAAGTTAAATCTGAAATTAATGGTTTTTGGAATAAAATTGAGTAAGTAAAGGAATTTATTTTAAAATGGAGTAAAATCTGAAAATCGATTTGGAAATTGATTTAGAGTTTGAAATTGTGTTTTAAAAGAAGATGAGACTATGGAATTTATAAACTGGGTTTATAAAGTAAAACAAAATATCAGTGGATATTTGAAAGTATAAATTCACGGTGGGAATTTATAAAGGAATGGGTAATTTGTTTTAAAAATAAATAGTGCTTTATTTTTAAAAGGTGTGAAAGAGAAGTGTATTTCCTGGGAAAGCCAAGTATGTTTTCAAAGTAGAATTTTAAGTATAAGTTAAAAGTTTTAAAGTTGTTTAAATGAATGTTTTTAAGAAATTATTATTTAAGTTGTTAAGATTTAAAAGGTAAATGTTAGCACCATAATTGGTCACTAACACCCAAATAAAGATTTGCGTAGAGAGATTAATAAAGAAGGTAAATTAAAACTGAGGAATTACGCAGTAAAATGCAGTAATAACTATGGGAAACAAGAACACCAGATTTATAGTGGTTCGGCGTAACTACCTACGTCCACTTTGAGTTTAATCTTTATTGCTTTTCTAAACAATTGAATACAGATACAATCCGTACACCAACTATTCGAATGCAAATGCTAAGTGAAAAAGAATGAGTCTTGAAAGCGGTAAAGTCTCCCTAATGTTCTCCAAAAAAAAGGTCCATTTCACTATGCCCCTGCCCTTCTTTTTATAGATGAAGATATGCTGGACTCCCAGCGCAGGCCTCACGGCCGAGGTAACTCGGCCCATGTAGGGTGATCTTGAGCTGGCCAGTCCATTCTTGCCGAATGACACTTACTGGTCCTCCCGGACTGAGCTGCTTTTGAATAGGACTCCCCGAGACAGAACGAAAAATGCCAAGCCGTCTCGACCGAACAAGGCATCTTGAATAATTCAGACCGGACGAGGCATCCCTTCCTTTGACCGAGCCATGTGTTACTCCACTTCGTTTGGCCGAGCGGTACATGCTGGGCGACGATGACTCAACTGACTGAACGAGGCTTGCCGAGCCATCTGGACCAAGTGACGTGTGTCGAACCGTACTTGCCGAACCATACCTAAATGCCAAAACATGTCAACTGCATCAAACCCGTATATCTTCAGGCTCTTCTTGGTCACAATCTTGTCTAGTGCTAACGATAATATCTTTAATTGTTATTTTGTAGCCAGGACAAGGTGCCGAGTAACATTTGCCCCCCAAAGTGTGTCGTGTGAAGCAACACCACATGCTTTGAATCAGCGAGTATTCCTTGTTTCCAGAAAGAAATCCATCGTGTTTCCTGAATAGTCATTATCTTTCAGTTTATCCTCCCAAAGTGTCATATCCTTCTTTGGTCGTCATGACGCTTGGTTGATTCCCAATATTATAAATCCAGGGTTGTAGTTCATCAGTAGCCATCTATGTCCGGTTCTACAGGGCTAGTAAGCTTCGGCTATCTGATCCAGTCTTTTCTTAATAACCTTAAGTGAGAATTTAGTTTATGTTGATTTCAAGAAGTCAAACTTTTTCGGACGTACACATGCATGTTCGGGTACATTTTCTTGCCATTGGCTCTCGGATGCGTCTTATATGCTCATAAGTTGTCACCAATTCTATCTAGTTTAATTGCAATTCAATCGCGATTCCTTGTTTGTCTATTCTGTGAAATAAGGGTTGTAATTAGCCACTTGATGAGAGCGGACTTCAAGTTTTACATGGATGACGACCTCAGAGAAGTAAGCAAGGGAGAATGGAGTACGACCAGTCATGGACTCTTGGGTAGTTCTATAAGCCCATAATGCTGTTAGGAGTTCATCCGCCCATTTACCTTTAGCCTTTTCCAAACCTCTCATCAGTACAGACTTTATGATTTTGTTCACAGCTTCAACCTGTCCATTTGCAGTTATAATAGATCATGAAAGGTCATAAGGACAGATCACGTTATAGACAATGAAGTTGATTATTTTCTTCATCTTGGACATGGTTAAAAGTTATTAATCTGCCCATTTGGTGAAGTAATGAACTGCTATGATGGTGTATTTCGCACCACCTTTAGGATCGGTAAGAAGATGATTTCAATTCCCCCAAGTGGCAAACAGCTATGGACTAGCCATTTGAGTAATTTCCATTGGCGGGGTTCTCAGTTTTTTGCAAACATCTTACACTCATCGCATTGTCTAGCATGGTCAACCGCATCTGGATTGATGGTTGGCTAGTAATACCCGTAGCAGAGTATTTTCTTTATCACGGTTTTCCCCCTGATGTTATCGCCGCATTCTTCTTCATAGACTTTTCTCAAGATATCATCATGGACGATACACCGAAACATGGGGATGGATAAACTCCTTTCTACACACGGCTTCTTCTTGGATGATTTGGCGTGAAGCTTTGAGGAGGATCTGTCGTTTTCCATTCCTCCGTTCAATAAGAATTCCTCATTATAGATACCTTTGATAGGAGTCAACCATGACACCTTTTTTGGCTCTGTCTCCAAGATCTAGCCGATCCCTATCCGTCAATGCTTGGAATATTAAATATTTCAACCGAAACAATGTATGTCCATTGTGCATCCCTAAAACTAGCCAGCTTGGCCAGTGATTGGACTCTTTTCATTTTGTTCGTTGAGTATGTGTGTAATGATGTAATATGTGAAGTCGGCTAGTAGCTCTTGGACCTGGCCGAGATAAGGAGCAAGACAATGCCCCTTAGCAAGGTCAACCTCCTTAACTTTACATACTATCAATCAGGAATCACAAAAGATATGCAAAAGTTCCACTCCAAATACTCTAGCAAGTTTGAGGCTGGCGGTCGAGGCTTCATAATAAACATCGTTGTTTGTTACAAGGAAATCGAGTTTCAGGACGTAGTAGATCAATCATTCCTCGGGAATCATTAATATGACTCCTACGCCATAACACTGATCACTACATGCTCCATCCACATACATTTTCCATCTGTCAGTTAGTTCTCTACTACCCTTCAAGTAGTCATCTGATGTAGTGAATTTTGGTACGAGGTCTGCTAATTTCCATCCTTGGATAGTCCTTCGAGGGAAATAAGTGATATCGAATTGGCTTAGTTCGATAGTCTATTTAAGTAGTCTTTCTGACGTCTCAGGTCGTTGTATGCTCGGTCGCAACGGCTAGCAGGCATAGACGTTGATGGGATGAGCCCAAAAGTAAGACTCGAGCTTTCATGATGAAATCAATAGACATTGCGCTAGCTTTTGTAGCTTCGAGTCGACATTCAATGCATGGCTCACGATAGTTGGTGAAATCACACATGCATGTCAAAATGAGTCCAAGGGAACATATCATCATTTATTCAGAAAAATCCAACAAATTCTTTTATCAACATTGCACTGAGCTGTGATCCGATATTCAGCACCCGGATTCTTTGAGTTCAGATGTAACTATTTTGCTTAACGTTCAATGTGAAATATGGTTGGGACGGTCAATGTTGATGGTTACTCTGGTCGAATCCAAGAGTCTTGTCATGAGTTATTAAGTCTAATAGTGAAGGGCTCTGAATGCTCTAATCAATTATCAGCAAATGCCCAAAGATCAGACTTCAAAGCACGTTGAAGTAAATGTCGAGTGGGGGTCAGCCTCGAGTTGTGTGCAGCTGCATAGCTGGATCTTGCTATGAGTTTGAATTTTCTTGTATATTCGAGTAACGCACTTTCTATTCAATGCATTCATGATCCTTTACCCGTGCTTCGGGTTGGAGTGACAGTCAGTTGCCCATGAGCTTAGGTATCGATTTAATGATTCTATCTTTAGGTATTCTTTCGGTCATAGCCTTGAGTAGCTGTAAGCATTATATATAAGTTTCAATACCGAGCTATCGCAGCCAGTCTTTGGATGACCATGCGTCTGCTCCCAGTCTCGGGTTGATAAATGTACTGCATGGACGGTTGAGTCTCGTCCTAGCTATGTTTATATTCCCACCTAAACTTCGAAAACATAGAGTTGATCGATAAATAGTCGGTTCACATTCATTTTGCTTCTAGCTTGTGCCCCCAAGTCAGGGCATATACCGATAAGTAGGAAGGTCATCCATGTCCACTTTAGCTTTACTCTCTTTCCCGTTGAATCATGGGATCAAGGCAGTTGATGGGAGGCTGGGTCTCGCCTATCTTGGATTATATTATGGTTTTTCATACCAAGAGGAATACTTCGATGCCTCGTCAGTGTCAGGGCGTAATTTGGACACTGGACGATCATCCACGTCCACTTTAGTTCATACTCTGTAATCAGATCTCGGGGTAAAGTTGGCTACAAATGCGTCGGGTCATGCTCATCCAGTTTCGTACTCCTCCTGACGGATCGAAGGAGGGTGTTGGAGAATTTTTTACCAAGTCTTCATGGTTTATTCTCCTTTCCACACTTTGGAGGTCATAGTTTTTCAAGGAACATCTGAGTCATATTCGTATGTGCTTGGTGCAGATCGGTATTGACCTTCGATCTGAGGTATGATATAGTCGGTTGCCCGTAGCTTTGGATACCATTTCGATTGGTTCTTTATTGAGGCCTCCCTGTAGTCATTGCTTTAAGTTGTAAAGAACGCCAGGCTAGAGCTATAGTAAGCTGTCGTATTCAGCTTTTAGAGATTTGTACTCTTGCTCCCAGCATTGATTTGGCCAGGCCACTAGTTGGATGGTTGAACTCCATCCTTGGCGAGTTAATAATCTCCTATCGATTTCAGGCCAAAGTTTGTGGAATAGAAACGGTCGGAATCCACTCGTATATTTATCGATGTTTATACACCACTCTGCATTCTGGTGACTTAGTGTTATTCTCCCCTCGGTCGACTCGTGCCCAATTTGTGTTCATGCTTCGGTCCACGCTCCAGGGACTTAGAGATTGGTCGAACGGTTTATGCTTTAGTCCACTGTTCGAAAAGCAGAGATTTTTGTCAATTAGTTTATACTCCACTCCGCACTCTGGGGACTTAGAGTACTCTAGTCCGCTTCTGGTACTTAGAGATTTTTCTCAAGTCGTTTATACTTTAGTCCGCACTCTGGTGACTGAGAGCACTCTAGTCCACTTCAGCGACTTAGAGGTTTTTAAGTCATTTATAATCTAGTCCACGCTCTGGGGACTCAGAGTACTCTAGTCCGCTTTAGGGACTTAGATATTTTTGAGTCATTTATACTCTAGTCCGCGCTCTGGGGACTCAGAGTACTCTAGTCCGCACTCAGGGGACTTAGAGATTTTTAAGTCATTTATACTCTAGTCCACGCTCTGGGGACTCAGAGTACTCTAGTCCGCTTCAGCGACTTAGATATTTTTGAGTCGTTTATACTCTAGTCCACGCTCTAGGGACTCAGAGTACTCTAGTCCGCACTCAGGGAACTTAGAGGTTTTTAAGTCGTTTATACTCTAGTATGCGCTCTGGGGACTCAGAGTACTCTAGTCCGCACTTAGGGGACTTAGAGGTTTTTAAGTCGTTTATACTCTAGTCTGCACTTAGGGGACTGAGAGAACTCAGTCCGCTTCAGGGACTTGAAGATTTTTAAGTCGTTTATACTCTAGTGCATGCTCTGGGGACTCAAAGTACTCCAGTCCGCTTCAGGGACTTTGAGATTTTTGAGTCGTTTATACTTCTAGTCAGCGCTCTGGGGACTCAGAGTACTCTAGTCTGCACTTAGGGGACTTAAAGGTTTTTAAGTCGTTTATACTCTAGTCTGCACTCAGGGGACTGAGAGTACTCTAGTCCACTTCATGGACTTAGAGGTTTTTAAGTTTTTTATAATCTAGTCCACGCTATGGGGACTCAGAGTACTCTAGTCCGCACTTAGGGGACTTAGAGGTTTTTAAGTCGTTTATACTCTAGTCCGCACTCAGGGGACTGAGAGTACTCTAGTCTTCTTCAGCGACTTAGAGGTTTTTAAGTTGTTTATACTCTAGTCTGCGCTATGCAGACTCAGAGTACTCTAGTCTGCACTCAGGCGACTTAGAGGTTATTAAGTCGTTTATACTCTAGTCCGCACTCAGGAGACTGAGAGTACTCTAGTCCGCTTCAGGGACTTAGAGGTTTTTAAGTCGTTTATACTCTAATTCGCACTTAAGGGACTAAGAGTACTCTAGTCCGCATCAGGGACTTAGAGGTTTTTAAGTCGTTTATACTCTAGTCCGCGCTCTTTTGACTCAGAGTACTCTAGTCCACACTCAGGGGACTTAGAGGTTTTTAAGTCGTTTATACTCTAGTCCGCACTCAGGGGACTGAGAGTACTCTAGTCCGCTTCAGGGACTTAGAGGTTTTTAAGTCGTTTATACTCTAGTTCGCGCTCAAGGACTGAATGAGAAATACCTTGACTAAGAAAAAGGTTACTAGAGGCTTGCACAACATTCAGTATTCCATCTTTCTTGCTTTGAAGTTTGGGGCATGAAGATATAAGATGACCCGAACTTTTGCAATAGTGACAAGAAATAGGCCTTGGACACCTATTTACATAGCGGTCGTTAGAACTACAATTGTAGCATTCACCACGATGAGGGATTGTAGTCTTTGCTACTGAAGTTTCTTGCTTCACTTTCTTGTTGGGATTACGGCTTTTGCACTTAATATGCATCTTCTTGGAAACTCCAATATCACCATCACTTCTTTTATCGGCCTCTTCACGTTTGATTCACACGCTATGTTTGTCCATCGGACCGAGGATGATAAGCGGTGCTAAAATTATGCTTTGTTCCCAAAGCTTTTTGAAGACCCTTCCAAAATGCACTAGTAAATAATGGATCACGATCGCTAACAATAGAAGTAGGAAGTCCATGCAATTTAACAATTTCTATAACATAGAGTTTGGCCAAAGAGGTACGGTCCGATTGGACCGACTGAGAGTAAAATGGGCGGATTTTGTTAGTCTATCTGCAATCACCCATAGATTGTCATGACCCAAACGAGAATGGTGAAGACCGTTAATAAAGTCTATGGAAACTTGATCCCACTTCCAAACTGGAATGTCCAAAGGTTGCAATAACCCACCGGGCCTTTGATGCTCGGCCTTTACGAAGATCACTAATATTTTGCACAATAAGTCTACCAATTTTTTGAATACCACCACGAGCATAAATTTCAAAGTCTTTCAAACCATCAACATCAATTATATCCCTAAAACTTTAACTGTGAAGAGCAAATTCAGGATCTTGCTTTTGAGCTTCAAGGATGCGGTCTAAAAGAGAAGGATAAGCCTTAAGGCTACATAAAACAAGAGATGAACATGAATCAAATTCACGACCTCGAATCTCACAAGTGGACAAAATCTTGAGATCATTCCATTCAGATATCATCATGGAACCAATTGCTTGTTGCTTTCGACTGAGAGCATCAACATCAGATTTCCCTTTCCGGGAGTATAAAATATCAAGGTCATAAGATGCAAGGAATTCGTGTCAACATTATTTACACAAATTAAATTCCTTTTAAGAGAACAAATACTTCAAAGATATATGATCGTTGTAGAGAACGAATTTCTCTCTCAAAAGATAATGATGCCAAATTCTAAGGGCAAAAACAATGGTCGGGAGCTCTAAATCATGAGTGGCATACCTAGACTCGGCAGACTTTAATTGTCTAGAAGCATAAGCAATAACTCGTTCCCTTTGCATGAGAACGGCACCCAAACCAATACCACTAGCATCGGTACAAACAGCAAAGTCTTGGTTCCGTTCGAGAATCACAAGAATAGGAGCATCAGAAATGGGTTCTTTTAACTTTTGAAAAGCATCTTCTTTGCTAAATCATTTATTTCATAATCCTCTTTCCTAAAAAGCTAAGACATTCAAAATTATGATTAACTTTATGTAACCATCTTTTAAAAAAACAAATTTTCCTATTACAAGTCAATTTACTATGTCTGACTATCGCATCATAGCGCTTAGGAGACTCCTATCGATAACGTTGATCAGGCGCATCTACTAGAATTCTTAAATCGCTTGATAGGAAATACAACACAAAATTATCTTCTATATGATAAACATGTCTCTTAATTTTTTTCACAAATATTCTTTGCACGTTTTAAGAATAAAATCCAATTATACTTATAAATATATATTATTAGAAAGATTTGCAATTTTAAACTGCTATTTTCACGCATAATCAGTGAATACAAGGACGGACTCATCGAGATATTCATAGAATACTCGATTCATAAGATGGATGAAATAAGCTGAAGGGTTCATCAAACCGAATGACACAACGAGCCACTCATAAGAATCATAACGAGTGCAGAGTGCGGTAAGTGTAACGCTATCCTCCACAACTTGTAGCCGATGAAAACCGGTGACAAGGTCGAGCTGAGAAAAGACCTGAGCACCACTTAGTTGATCGTTTAGATGGTAATCCTAAGATAAACTCAAGGATATCGGGAAATTAATGAGCTACCTGATTGAGGGAAATTACATCTTCCTCGTCATGTGAGTTTAAAGAATAAAATGATGCCACCGAATTGGAATCGAAATTATTAAAACAGTAGAAATCTGTTTAATAGATTGAGGATGTCGAAGATGGATAGTCCTCTTGAGACATGGGATTTGGGCTTTATAACGATTAAGCCAATCCATTCCCAAAATCATTCCGAAACCTAAGTAACGCATAACATGCAAATCGGCATGGAAAGCATAATCAAATAGAATAATTTCAACATCCTTACAAAATAAAATAAGTGTTGCTGATCCACCAATCGGATTCGCAATTCTTAATGAAGTCATCAAGCCTAAAATATTTAAAAGAAAATATATCAACAAGTTATTTTGATATAAAAGAATGAGATGCACCCGTATCAAAAAGAATTCGAATAGGATAATCACAAAACAGAATAATGCCATCAAGGAATGAATGAGAAATACAATTGACCAAGAGAGGGGTTACTAGGGGCTTGCACAACATTCAGCTTTCCCTCTTTCTTGGTTTGAAGTTTGGGACATGAAGATATAAGATGACCCGAACTTTTGCAATAGCAACAAGAAATAGGCCTTCGACACCTATTTACATAGTGGTCCTTAGAACTACAATTGTAGCATTCTCCACGATGAGGAATTGAAGTCTTTGCCACCGAACTTGCTTGTTTCACTTTCTTGTTGGGTTAGGGCTTTTGAACTTAATATGCCTCTTTTTGGAAACCCTAATATCACCATCACTTCTTTTATCGCCTCTTCAAGTTTGATTCACACACTCTGTTTATCCATCGGACTGAGGATGATAAGCTGTGTTAAAATTAAGCATTATTCCCAAAGCTTTTTTAAGACCGTTCCAAAATCCACTAGTAAATAATGGATCACGATCGCTAAAAATAGAATTAGGAAGTCCATGCAATTTAACAATTTCTTTAACATAGAGTTTGGCCAAAAGAGGTACGGTCCGATTGTAACGAACGAGAATAAAATGGACGGATTTTGTAAGTCTGTCTACAATCACCCATAGACCGTCGTAACCTGAACGAGAATGGGGAAGATCGTCAATAAAGTCCATGAGGACTTGATCCCACTTCCAAACTAGAATGTCCAATGGTTGCAATAACCCACCAGGCCTTTGATGCTTGTCCTTTACGAAGATCACTAATATTTGGCACAATAAGTCTGCCAAATTTTCGAATACCTCCACGAGCATCGAATTCAAAGTCTTTTAAACCATCAACGTCAATTTTATCCCTACAATTCAAGATCGTGCTTTTGAGCCTCAAGGATGCAGCCTAAAAGAGAAGGATTAGCCTCAAGGCTACATAAAACAAGAGATGAACATGAACCGGATTCACGATCTTGAATCTCACAAGTGGACAAAGTGTCGAGATCATGCCATTCTGATATCATCATTGAAACAACAGCTTGCTGCTTTCGACTAAGGACATAGAAAATATGATTTCCCTTTCCGGGAGTATAAAGAATATCAAAGTTCATAAGATGCAAGGAATTCGATCCAATGTTGTTGACACAAATTAAGTTCCTTTTTGAAGAACAAATACTACAAAGATTTATGGCCGCGAGCTCTAAATCATAGTGACATACCTAGTTTCGGTAGGCTTTGATTTCCTAAAAGCATAAGCAATAACACGTTCCCTTTGCATGAGAATGACACCCAAAAAATTACGACTAGCATCGGTACAAACAGCGAAGTCTTGGTTCCCTTCGGGAATCATAAGAATCGGAGCATCGGAAAGGAGTTCTTTAAATTTCTGAAAAGCATTTTCTACGCTAAATCATTTATTACATGATCCTCTTTCTCGAAAAAGCTAAGACATTCAAAATTAAAAATAGCTTTATGTAACCATCTTTTTTCGAAAAAAATTTACTTATTACAAGTTAATTTACTATGTTTGACTGGTCTCATCATAGCGTTTAGGAGACTCCTATCAATAATGTTGATCAGGCGCATCGACCAGAATTCTTAAAGCATTCAATGGGAAATACAACAAAAAATCATCTTCTACATGATAAACATATTTCTTAAATTTTTTTTGCGAATATTCTTTGCTCGTTTTAAGAACAAAATCCAATTATACTTATAAATATATCTTATTAAAAAGATTTGCAATTTTAAATTGCTGCTTTTACCATAATCAATGAATACAAAGATGGACTCATTAAGATATTTGCAGAATACTCGAACATAAGACAAATGAAATAAGCTGGAGGGTTCATCAATCCGAATGACATAACAAGCTACTCATAAGAATCATAATGAGTGCGGGACGTGGTAAGTGGAAAGCTATCCTCCGCAACTCGTAGCTGATGAAAACCGATGGCAAGGACGAGCTGAGAAAAGACCTTAGTACCACTTAATTGTTCGCTTAGGTGGTAATCCTAGGACAGGCTCAAAGGTACGGAAAATTCACGAACTACTTGAATGAGGCAAATAACATCTTCCTCGTCATGTGAGTTTAAATAATAAAATAATGCCACCGAATTGGAATCAAAATCATAAATAATAATAGAAATATGGTTAATAGATTGAGGATGTTGAAGATGGATAGTCCTCTCGGGGAATAGGATGTGGTCTTCAAAACGATTAAGCCAATCCATTCCCAAAATCATTCTGAAACCTAAGCAATGCATAACATGCAAATCAGCACGGAAAGCATAATCACATAGAATAATTTCAACATCCTTATAAAATAAACTAAGTGTTGCGGATCCACCAACCAGATTCGCAATTCTTAATGAAGTCATCAAGCCTATAATATTTGAAGAAAATGTATCAATAAGTTCTTTTGATATAAAAAAATTAGTTGCACCCGTATCAATAAGAATTCGAATAGGATAATCATGAAATAATAATGTCGTCAAGGACTGAACGAGAAATACCTTGACCAAGAGAAGGGTTACTAGAAGCTTGCACATCATTTAGCTTTCCCTCTTTCTTGCTTTGAAGTTTGGGACATGAAGATATAAGATGACCCGAACTTTTGTAATAGTGACAAGGAATAGGCCTTGGACACTTATTTACATAGTGGTCCTTAGAACTACAATTATAGCATTCTCCACAATTAGGGATTAGAGTCTTTGCTGCCGAAGTTTCTTGCTTCACTTTCCTATTGGGATTATGGCTTTTGAACTTAATATGCCTCTTCTTGGAAACCCCAATATCACCATCACTTCTTTTATCGGCCTCTTCAAGTTGTGATATCTACAAGCTAGTCGAAAGGCACTTCTAATTTCAGAGGAAAAACTTTTTTAGGGTTCTTATTCAAAGCACAGATAAACCTTTGATTCTTTACAAGATCCAAAAGTTGTTGGACATACATGAATACGCCATCCAGAGGAGGACCACTGGATTGACCAGTGCTAGGACTGCCAGGTCTAACCATCTATTATTCTTTAAGAAAGAAAGAAAGAAGAGAAAAAAGGTTATTCTCAGAATGAATTCAAATAAGCTTGATTGGTAAAACAAAGCATCATAAAAGAAAATAGGATAATAAGTGTCCTAAGACTCGGATTAAATCCTGAGGCACGATTCCTAAGAGAGACTTAGGACAATGATTCTTGTCATAATATTCTATATTGTTTTGAAGTTTGGCTCTGATACCAAGCTATGACGCCCCACCTCTATACTCACACTATCCAAGGACACTACGGGGTAATGCCATTGACTAGAACAAAGAGTGAGGCTATTGAGATGCGACCATTTGTGTAATTGATTTGAGCGAGTATCGATATGCCAAGTAGAATATCATGCATTTCATTTCAAGAGGAAATCTGACATATCACAAACTCAAAGCTACTACATAATGGCTATGTGGCCTTTGAAAACAAATATAAAATAAGCATAACACAAATTAGTCACAGATATTTATATCATTAAGGCGGAAACAGATATGAATATAACACATAGAAGTGAACATCAAAGTAGTGGCTATACAAGATCCACTAAATCATAAAAGGATAGGTATAAGGGCTAGACAAAAGAATATGTATACATCAAGGAGTCTCTATCTCGAATGTATAAAAACAAAAAATACTAAGCTAAAGTAGTTAGCTAAAAGTCTGAAGCTAGTCCCTGCTAAGAAATCAAGTGGAAGCACCTGAAACACCTCGGTATGACCAGGGTATTATTTAAGAAGAAAAATAATAAGCGGATCAATCCAGCTATGATTATCATGTAAGATGAGATAGGATAAGAGATATGACAAAAATATATGATAACAATAATACCATAATGTGACAAGTATATATTTGATAATAATGAAAATCATACAATATCTTAAGTCCCCTCAAATACCCAAAAAGAAAATCATATTCTTTAGCTTATTCACCAAACCTCAAATATTGACAAAACATATCAATGTAAATCACAAAAATTGGTGAAATATAAATTCCAAAAATCCATAATTGAAAACGCAGAAAACAAAAAAGGGGAAGGCCTATCACAAACAAGAGCATGAAAACTCACCAACACGTATATCATAAACTGGACGCTATCCCATGGGTCGCTAACTCATATAGCCGGTGCAACGACGCAGTACAATGATACACCCAAGGAACCTGAAACTCAAATAAGCCCGAACAATGACGCAGTACAATGGTATGCCCGATGAATCTAAACATAAATAAGTCGAAACAACGACGTGGTACAATGGTACGCCCGATGAATCTTAAACTCAAATAAGCCGGAACAATGATGTAGTACAACGATATGCACAATGAACCAAACTCCATAAAATGGTAAAAACCCATAGGTTGCTGGCACATAAAAATGAAACAAAGCTTGACAAAACGGTGTACAGTCCCTCACGCGGATAAAGAGACACCGCATATCGCTAATCTAAACCTCAAAATGATCATCATAGATCAATAAGTGTAAATTACATCAAGCCAGTAAATAAATGAGTTTAGCTTCATGTCTCATAACCACTGGCTTAACTTAGCTATTTACGAATAAATTGTAGATTTCCGCTTGAAAATTATCACAAGATTTCAATCGAACAAGTCTAAGAATTAACTGACGAAGTAAACGCAAGCGTTTCATACCACTTGTTTTGCTAAGAGTTCTTATACGAATGAGGTAAAGGTTTGTATATACTAATAGATTGGAAAATGGTTTTAAAAACGAGTTTTTTATTAAAAGTAATGTTGAAATCATTTTTGTGAAAGAGATTGAATATTTACTACTAGTATAAAAACCTTTGTATCTAATGTGACAAATCACAGAAATGATTGTAAAAACAATCTATTAACAAAAAAAAATCCACATTCGATGACGTGAATTAAAACCATGAAAGTCGACATCAAATCCCATCAAATGGGTATTCCTAAAAATCAAGAAAAGAAGTCATTAAAGTCGACAATAAATGACAACATCTACCGGATCAACAAAAATCGACAAATGTTGGAAATCCACTCAAAAACAGGCAAAATAGGCAAAACTCAACTGGACCAGACATCTGGTTGGTTTGGCCAGACGACTGACCCGGAGTTCTGGAAATTTTATACTTTTGCTCCTTTTTCTTTTTATTTTCCGAAGCCTCCCAAACGTCTGGTTGGGTTTAACCAGAAGTTTGGTCATGGGCTTTGCCATTTTATTTTTTTGCTGTTTCTTTTTTTCTCAGGAACCCCAACTAGACGTCTAGATTTTTCAAGCAGACGTCAGGTTGCCTGTGCTATGAAATTTTTTGCTTAGGCCATTGATGGCCAAAGCAACTCGGAAGCAATCGAACGAGCTATGTAGGCTAGGGATTTATGCCTACCGACAACCCAGCCCTATAGCTCTTTGATACACCACAAATAACATGTCCAAACATCCAGTAGGATTTTCATAAATTTTGACTTCAAAACAAAAAATTGAAAAATTCACCAAAACAATTCAAATAAAAAGAAATTGAACATGAAATAGATGTTAGGAATTCATACCTAACAACAATGCAAGCTATAGACATAGAAGTGAGTTCAAGAACTCACGTTTAAATTCAAAAACATGAAATAAGAAGCTCTAAAACAAGGAAAGATCAACTCCACTTCAATTACAACACTATAAGCTCCAATCTATTATCAAATGCAAAGATTTTCCTAAGTTAGGTTATAGAAAAAATCAAGAATTGAAGAGGGATTGAGATGGAGAAGATAAAGAGGATGCTTACCTAAGCTTCTCCTTGATTTTGGAACTTGAATTTGAATTCTAAGAGAAAATTCGGTTTAGGAATTTTAATTTCCTCTTCCTACCATTTTTTCTAGGGCTTGAGTGTTAGGAAATTTGTGAGTGGAATGAACGAAGAGGATAGGTTTGAGAGATATTTGGTAGAAGGGTTTGGGTTCTCTTGTTGGGTTAGTGGGCTAGAACCCAACAGAAAACCCAAATGAAAATACCAAAATTCTAATCAACGCCAAACATATCAATATTTATACTTAAACAAGTTGTAAACGTCATTTTAAACTCAATGTAAGTAGTCTTGAGTCCGAATTCAACTGTTTACAAAAAATCACATTTCAGAATTTAATCCAACTACAGATGCTATATTTAAATAAAACATTTAAATATTTAATCGTAAAATATGCGGGTTGTTACAAATAACACTTTGGTGCAGTGTGACCCACTTTTTCGTATATTTGATACTTTGGCCTATTACTATTACCGTTCCATCTTCCTTTACCCCTTTTTTTCTCTGCCTGACTGATTGCCTCTTTGATTATGTTTCTCAGTTTTGTTGTTATTCTGACCTTTACTTCTGTAGTTTGTTACATAACGGATAGACATATCTGAATCAATTTCTCATGAAGTCTATCCTCCCTTCATGTGCAAGAAGTATAGAATGCACATCTTTTATGGGAGCTGTGGTTCTTTGAGATGACATAACAACAACAATTGCCTCATATTCTTCACTTAGGCTGCTTAATATGATCAATACATGTTCAGAATCAGCAATCTTGTGCCCAGCTACGTCTAACAGATCACAAGTTTTTTTAATTTTTGTGAGATATTCACCCATGGTTAAGTTGTCCTTTCTAATACCATGTAATTGCCTTTTATAATGCATTATCTTGGCAGCTGATTGAGAATTGAATATTTTCTCCACTGTTGTCCATATTCCTCTGGCTGTTTGCCACCTATAACTTGAGGTAGTAATTTCAAGCTTATAGAAGACAACAACGATGAACATATTAAACTGTCTTTTCTTTGATATTTTGTGTAATCTTTATTAGTTATAGTCTTGTTTTCTTGATCAGTTATGAAAATTGGTGGGATGGTGATAGTTCTAAAAAGGAAACCTTCAAGGCCATAGCCTCTGATTGCAGTTTAAACTTCGACTTTCCAAAGAAGATAATTATCTTCTTTAAGCTGAGCAGTGGTTAGTTAGCTCTAGGGGCGAATGATGGTCTTAATCAAATTTTTTGTAGCAACCTGAAAAGATCTAGATGAATTAGATGAAGTAGCAAAATTTCATTCTATCTTATTGAAGGTTCTTGAACCAAGAACTAAATTGAGGACTAAAATGCACCCTATCTGAACAAGAAATGCTAATACAGTAAAGATATCAGATGAATTTTATTCTAATAATTTTCTTGGCATGGCACTCCTTTCTTGTTGTGTTGATGAGTTTTCTTGATTTCTTGTTGCCATGAAAGAATTTCTTTGTTTTCGTATTTGAAAATTTGAGCAGCTAGAAATAATTGCAGTTTTCTTGGTGAGGCATAAGTTTTCTTCAATAGATTCAACAATAACCCAAATGAAGATGCTTGGTCTGATAGGTTATTAAGGCATCAAATGATGAAATATAATCTGATGATGCTTCGTTACTCAGAAATAAGATTTTGATGAATTTCGGTTAAGATTTGATGATGCTTCTTTGTTGAGAGATGAGATTTTGATTAAATGCTATTAAGCCTTATAGATCGGCTATGAAACCATGTAAATATTTAAAGGAGAATGTATTTTGAAGAAAATGAAATGATCTCTTTATTTCAATTAATAAATGAATTACAGAGAATAATGCTACAGCTATAAATTTGGGCTGAACGGAGTAGGCCCATTATAAAAAATAAAAGAATATGAAAACAGGTTGATCGGGTCAGGTGATAAATTAAGTGATGCGGAACCCAGGAAGACAAATATATGCCAATAGGTTAAGCCGCGGTCATTTCTCATATTTCACTTCTTTATCACCACTGCTTGCCACTATTCCTTCACATTTACTTTCTCCATGGTGACTGTCACGGGCATCGGAAGTGAATGTATCGTCAATGCCGTATGTTGGGCTTCGTGGGCCTTTTGATGGTAGTTTGTTTAGCGTATACCGATTTCAAACCATGGTTCCTCTTGCTCACTATTTAGTATAGCAAGATGTGAAGGTATTTTTGTCTTCTTTTGATGAAATTGGCACTGGCCTTCGCTATGTTATATTTGATTAAAGCTTGCTTTATTTTGTGATGTGGAAATGAAAATATGTTTATGCAATGTGTATTTGTGATGTGTGACTGCTTATACAGTAGTTATGGTGTATTTTATTGATGTGTAAGGTCATGAAGTAGAGTTAATATCTTTAAGTCATATTGTTGTGGTTTTTGCAACTGGTATTTGAATGTTAGGAATATTGCTATTGTCTATAGCTTTTAAGGTGGGTAGTGAATGTTGTTTATATGATTTCCTCTGTGTAACTATTTGAACAATTATGTTATATAGGCATATATGTCGATGAGTTCCTGAGGTACATAGCTTCACACCTGTACGATTTTATTCATAAAGTGGATGGACCACTTAGAAAACCGGCAAAGCTACTGATGATGGGTTTCTCCATCACACATGTACTATTTGTAAAAGTGGCACAACCACTATAATCCAGCTTGCCCGTGCAAAATATAATATTATGTTTTGCCTGCAAAAATTTAAGTCATGTACAAACATGGTTTTATTATTTAATTAATTAAACCGTGCCTATATATAACTTCATGTTGAATGTATGCTTCAATATTTTACAACTTGATTTTAATATTTTACAGTTTAGTTCTAATATTTTATAATTTGGCCTCATGTTGAATGCACGTTTCTTGATATGCAGCTTTAAAACCAAGATATTTTGTTGTGATTAAGTATTGAATTGTTTCCATATTGATTTTAGACCTAGTATTGATTAATTTTGTAAAAGAGGAAATTCAAATAGCATTAGTTCAGTTTCCACTTTAATTTTGATTCGATTAGCTCTAGATCTAATGGGATATTTTATTTCAACATCAAACATTCCCTTATTCTGAAAAAAATATCTAATTCTATTATATAGTTTTGTTTTATATATACAAGTGGCAACAATACCGGCTTGAAAATTTAGTTTGAATTTAAAATATATTTTAAATTTTAAATTTATGGTTAAAATATAAAAGGATATCTTTATAAAATAAATCTAAAAAATTTTAAAATAATTTTGAGAAATTAAAATAATTAATTACGAAATTTTAATATATTTTATTAGTTTGATTAAGTAAATCAAATTAAATAATCAATTAACACATAGGTATATATTGATATATGTATATAACTATAATTTTTATAGTTTTATTTTTATCTCAAATATGTTTGAGGTGAATTATATTAAAATTTTGAATTAATTTAAATAATCAAATAATTTGATTAATTAAATAAATGAATTTATATTAAATAATATCAATCAAAAATTAGTTAATTAATACATATAAATCAGTAGGTATATGTAAACAAATTATAAATGTTATAGGTAATCATTTATCTTAAATAGTCTAAGAGGAATAATATAAAATTTCAGAAATTTCATATAAAGTAAATTAATTAAATATGATTTAATTAGTAGAAGTTAAAATTAAAAATAATTAAATATGATTCAATTAATAGGAATTAAAATTAATTAAATACGACTTAATTAAAAAGATACATACATAAATATTGTATAATTTAATTTAACCATAAAAATTATAAATAAATTAAAACATATAACTATATACGTATAAATGTAAGTGGAACTGATGAACCCAAAACAGACTTTTAAAATAAGTACGTACATATTAAACGTATACAATGATTTCAGTTGTGTCATACGCTTGAATCACAAGGGCGTATTTCATAAGAAATAGATTATCCTTAAAATGGTATCGCTTCAATTTTTATGTTAAAGATTATGAATCTCTAATGTGTAAAGTTGTCCACTACCATTTCTATGTTAAAAGATTTCTTGCATACTCTTAGTTGTTAATCCTGCTCAAGCTTGTGATGTTGTGTGTAGTACTATTAATATATTACCTAGATGAGGTAAGATACATGCATTTGTTTGTTGATCTTCCTCAAGGTACGTGCATTATACTTAGGCCATCGTGAAATGGTGAGTGCGAGTGAATAACCTCTCTCGAATTTTTGATCATCCTTAAGGTCGAGATGAGATTAGGACAAAGACCACATGCTGGGAGCTATACATGATACAACTGATAAGTGTTAACGATCCCAAGGTAAGTGAGTCCTAAAACTCACCCGAGAAAACTAATTTTTTTGTCTTTTCTCTTAGGGTTCTGAGAAACGTAGTTACTTTCGGCCAAGAACCTTAGGATAACTTCGCAAATAGTTACTTTCGGCCAAGAACCTATTGCCATCAAGATTCAGTAAATTTTGTTATAGTTGACTGCCTATCTGTATATAATATCATAATAAGTAGACCGACATTAGCGAACATAGATGCAATTGTGTCCTATCAAAAGCTAACGATGCTCCCTACTAAGGGAGGAATAAGGTGTGTCCAGAGCTATAGAGTTAAAGACCCGCTAAAGCCATGCAGAATTCCAGCTATAGCGTGTAACACTCTCCGGCCGCTACGCTATTTTAGTTTAGTGCTATTAAATAGTAAATTTGTTTTAAGCCTAAATAATTTCCGCTACACCCGCTAAATTAATGCTTTATAGCACCCTCTTTAGCAACATTAATATACAAAGGTTTACTAGAGTGGTTTTCTTCTAAATTAATTCAATAAAGTTTGGTTAAGGACATATTTTAAGGCATAAGTGCTCAACGTAAGTTGGAAATCTGTTACAGTCACCAAATCTAGTCTGCATAAACCATGATATTCTTTAGCTTTATTATATAAGATTAAAAAATATTCTTTTTCGCACACAAATGATATGAGAGAGGGAATAATTTAACATTAGGCATTCGGTTTTATATATAACGAAGCTTTTTGCAACTCTTTTATTTTTCCACTATATCCTTGCTTTATCCCTGCTATAACTTTTTGATGCTCCACCACGATAGAACCGCTAAGCGCTTTAGCTGCACAGGTCCAGAGTAACCAACATGCAACTAAAGATTACTACAGCATATCACTACGACAAGCAAAATAGGAGTAATTATGCTACAACAAGTCTAGCAATGCTCAATGGCGACAGACCTAAGAAAATGCAGAGACGGTCAATGATCTCATTTGTGTCAGGGTCCCTCGAAGCCATAAAGTCGAAGCATCTATAACAACCACCACCCCAGAGAGAGTGTGAGATTCACTCAGCACTTCCATTCATGTCAAGGGCCTGAGCAGCACAGTCAATGGGTACTATCTTTCCCTAGTCATCACAAAAAAAGCAAGAGAGTTCATGGCAACATGGAATGAGCAGGTTCAAACCCGGTTGGTATATAGGAGCCGACTACACTACTAATCCTACCCTCCCAAAGGAAACATAGTCATTTTTGAGAGTTCAGGGCAACCATAGCTCTTTGGTTCGTGCATACACATCCATCCTGGTCGAGTAAGTTATTGAGCGCATGATATATGCATTGGACCAGTGCAGCCTGGGAGAGAGCATGAAGGATTATGACGTTGACCTTTTCAACATCCGCATGAGAGACTCAAACCCTGGCAGTGGGCTGACAACTCTGCTTGAGAAAATATCAATCGAGAGTGATGAACATAGGAAGGTCATCCAAACAGCCATAGAACTATGTCCAGAAGAAAGGGATGAGCTAATATACTTTTTGAGGAGAAATTAAGATGTGTTTGCTTGGGAGCATGCAGACATGACCAGTATAGACCTCTTGGTTATATGTCATGCCCTCAACATTGACCTAGCAAAGACGACCTCTCAATCCTAAATAGTTTAGGACTGAAAGAAGAAGTACAAAAGCTAGTCACACATGGGTTCATTCGCAAAGCTGCATATCCAGTTTGGGTAGCTAACCCAATATTGGTCCGAAAGCCGAGTGGGGCCTGGAGGACTTGTAATGATTTCTCAAATCATAACAAGGCTTGCACAAAAGATAGCTTCCCACTACCTTACATCGACCAGTTTATGGATGCCATTAGCATACACGAATTACTCATTTTGCATGGTCCCGATCAAAAGCACGCTCTTTCATCACTAATGCTAGGCTATACTATTACCGGGCCATGCCATTCAAGCTGCACAATGCAGGTGCGATATATCAATGGCTCATCAACATAATGTTTGCCCAATAGATTGGCCGTTCCATGGAAGTATACGTGGATGACAGACTTATGAAATTTAAAAAGGCCGGGGGCAAGTAGAGAAAATGTTCGTCGACGGAAATTCTATCAGTTTAGAAAACCGTCGAACGAATTTAAATTAAAAATAACCGCAAGCGCACGGTGTACGAATGTAGCACGTGGCGAATACGTGTCGATCCACAGAGAATTGATGATTTTAAAATTCTATTTAATCAAATTATACCAAAGTCGAGAGTGAATAGTTAGAAATGTAAGAAACTAACAAAAATTAGCAAAAGAAAATGATAAAAATATGAGAGTTAAAATAAAAATTTAGAGATAAATCCACTCTCTAGATCATATAAATCAACAAAATGAAGTTATGATCTCTCTTTTCTTTTCATTAGTGTAATTAGTTGATGTGTTTATCATAAGTATGATATATTCGTGCTATTAATTAGCCCAATATAAACCATCAAACTATAACACAACCACTAATACACATTTAACTCTTATGAAATATGACAACAAAGTTGAAATAAAAATCTATTTTAAGCAAAGCCTATTAACTATTGTTTAGAAATATAGGCTATCAAATTTCAATTTCAACATTCACTTCTTTGCCATAATCATATTTAGATGAAGAGGCAATTTGTGTTATGTTTGTTTAGGCATAGCTTATTTGTTATGAACAACATAGACTATCAAATTCAAAGCTAAACAACATCATTAAACCACTTCAAGTGTTTCCATTAAAGCACAAAAAGAGAGTATAAACATCAAAATGTTGCATCCACATACTAGAGAGCTTCATTACCCCTAAATTATAGGGATTAAGCTCTCATATTTGTTATCAAATCAACAAATGTAGAAAGCAACATGAAAGTAAAAAGAAAGGAAAATGAAAGCTAATTGAAAAGACAACTAATCTAATTGCATAAAGGTAAATCTACACTATTACATAAGAAGAGAAGAAGCATGTAAATAAAAGAGAATTAACATTGCATAAAAGAAAAGAAAATTACATGAAATAAAATGGCTAAGTAGCCAAGGAAAGAAAGAGAGCTTTGATTTATTTTCTAAACTAAAACTAACTAACTAAGAGAGACTAAGAGAAGAGAGAAGGATTACATGAAACATATGGGTATTTATACATGTATGAAACTCTAATTCATATTTTTGGGGAATTCCCAAAATGCCCCTTAGGAATTGTGGAGGCCAAGTAATCATTAACATGTCTTAATCCCCCATTAAGTGTACATGAAACCATTAACTCCAAAAGCATGTGCATTAGCCTTTAATTTGTACATTAAGGTAGGTGGGTAGGTAGAGTCCTCCATGATCTTCACTTTGGATTATTTCCATCTTCATTCCTTTATATTCTTTGTGCATGCATATTCCTTCATGAAACTACTCATATTTGAGGCCAAATTCCTACAAAAATATACATAAATTTCCAATTATTTTTTCTTAAAGAAATATATGCACACAAATCACCGTTTTGCCCCTATATGAAGATGGATATGTGACAATTTGGAATTAATATGGATTTTGGTTAAAACAAGTTAAAATGCCCAATATGATCATTTATTTAATTTAAAAAGAATAAATATGGTGGTAAAAATATGCACATCAAATACCCCCACACTTACCTTTTTATTCGTCCTCGAATAAAGAAAAACTAAGATAAGTCCATTTTCGTAGGAAGCACGATTGCATTGAGCGTATGCAACAAGCCGTTAAACCTCTGGGTGTCCCCAGTAGCACGAGTGTTGTCTTGTGAGGGTTTTCAGCGGATACTACCCACAAAATCCAAATGCAGGATGAAAATATTTACAAAATGCAAGATTTGTTTACAAAGAGATAAATGCGAATTTTTGAAAATATTTGCAAATGAAGAAATTATTTTTAAATTGACACGAATAAGTTAAATATAGGTTTTGGTCATTATCTTGAAAATTTATGCCATTTACTCATTAAAATTTCCAACAAAAATCAAGTTATCATAACAAATAGACTATAGTTTAACTTGTTGTTTCGATAGATAACAAAGTGTAATTATAAAATAGTTGATTATCAAAGTTTATCAAAGTGGTATTTTCATTTCGTTTCAATAACAAATCAAATCAAATAAATAAAAATAGTGCTAGGATTTCAATTGCTTGCTCTCTCATTATTTGCAAGAAAAATTACACACCTAGCTCAGGTAAACTGAGGCCAGATATACCACCCATGCGCTGCCTTTTGGGCTTATGTGCGGGGAGTACAAAGCATGGCGAGTGTACACACTTTCGTGCATACACTTATCGACCGTAGGTGGTTTTTGTTAAGTCTTTTTTTAACATGTATTCCATACATGCATAACCGAGAGGACTTTTAAATGAGTATGAAAGCACATAATCAAAGATTCCAAGTAATTCACCCATGCATAACCGTGAGGACTTTTAAATGAGAGTGAATACTTGGATGTTATTATTTTTTATTTTTATACTATTTTTTTTTAAAGAGAGAGAGAGAGAGAGAGTTTTGCAAAATCATCTTAGCACCATTTAACTTAGAAGGCAAAAATAAAATGTTATATCCTTTACTTTAAATCAACCACTTTTTAAAACAAAGATTTTCAATTACGATGTACTTCATAATTAACACGTATGAATCTTCCTATATACTAGTTAAACCATTATTATTTGTAATCAAACTTCGTTTTTATTTTTGTTAAGACAAATAAATTTTCAAAAATTTCAATTTAATAAACCAAAACTATATATTTATCTTAGTGTTTCCTTTAAAAATAAATCAAAAGAAAATTTGTTTTTGTGATTTTTTTTTGAAATTTTAAAGCCAAAATAAATCAAAAGAAAAAAAAATTGTGATTTTTTTTTTTGAAATTTTAAAGCAAAAATAAACTATGAAAAATAGAAAAATTGAAGATGAGTCCCCCCCACACTTGATTTTGACTGTGTCCCCACAGTCAACTAAAATAAAAATAAAAATAAAAATCCAATATTTACATGAAAGATTATTATTTACAAGAGATGAGAAAGTATACAGTCAAAAAGTACATGAAAGGTCTTCTAAAGACCAATTCATTTGTCTCATCAAATGTGCGAGACACAACTTAAGCATGAAAAGCCAAATCGTAAAAGATTTTGAAGTTGATTGTCGATTTGGAAAAACAAATTTTATTTTATTAAAAATTGAACGAGTTGTTTTGTTTTTAATGATTTTTAGGGTTGATAAAACAATTGATTGAAATTCACATTTATTTTCTCCAAATTGAAATTCAAGTTTATTATTGAAAACATTTTCAGAGTTATTGATTTCAAAATCAAGATGGTGATTTTCATCTTCCCCGTCGGAATTTAACAACTCGTCATCCAAAAGTCCAAAAAAATTCGTGTTCATTAAATTCATCTTCCTTTGTTGGATTATCAACAACTTTATTACATATCTCAAGTTCAAAATCCAAAGTTGTTGTATTCAAATTTTCGAAATCGAGGAAAGGAAGATCGAATTTTAAATTTGGTTCCATACCCTCAAAAGAATTGAAATCCAACTCAATTACCATGTTTTCAACAACTTTGTTAAGATTTTCATTTTCAATTTTGAAAGTTGTTATTTGAAAATCATCGATTTGGGTAAAAGGTGGATCATCACTTGACTTGTCACATGTTGGAATTTGAGTATGTTTATTACGTTGATTCAAATATGTTTCGAACACCAAATCCATGTGATCATTGTATATTTCATTCATTTGCTCAACAAAGTCAAATTTGTAATAATTAACTTGAAAATTTTCGATTTGGACTTGTTGAGAACAAGAACTATCAATTTCGATAAACGGTAGATTATTATTTGATTCTTCGCAAGTTGAGATTTGATTATGATTTTCACGAATAGTTTTGTATTTTTCAAATAATAAATCCCCGTTATCTTTTTCCATTTGCTCAACAAAGTCAAATTCATGATTATTAGTTTGAAAATTTTCACTTTGAATTTGTTGATAACCAAAGTTTTCAATCGTATCGTTATTGAAACTATTCCCATTGCCATAATTATTTGAAAATTGGTTCCCATTTTCGTCTTGATTTTGAAATTCATTTTGAAGTTTGAAATTGAATTGGCATGAGTTATACTCGAAATCATTTGAATTTTGAAGTGAATTTTGAAGTGAATTCAAATTTTCATTATTTTGACTTGAACTTTGATTCGAGTTATTACACAAATATGAATTGCACAAATCATTTATACTTTGATTTTGTTGCATAGAAAGTTCGAGTAAAGATGAAATGTTATTTTCGAGATTTAAGGGTTGGTCACCGTTATGAAAAGTTTGTTGTTCAAATTTAGAATTATTTACACAATAGTTGTCGTTAAAATATCCATAAAAATTTGGAGTGAAATTATATGGATTATATTGATTTTCACAACTATCGTAAAATCCATGTGAATATGGAAATTCAGACATTTTCAATAAATTTTTTTGGTTTTTTTTATAAAGGAAAAATATTTACAAATAAAATTTATTTTTCAAAAGGGAAATTGATTTTTTTTTTAATTTTTTTCTTTGTTTTTTAAAAGGTTTTATAATTTTTTTTTGGATTTTGGTTTTTCTAATTTTTTTTGGATTTTTGAAAAAGGAATATTTACAATTTTTTTTTAGTTTTGGATTTTGATTTTTTTTTAAATATGCATGAACTAATGAAACTAAATGAATGCAAGATTAATTACAAATGATTTATCCTAAGTTAACCCAAAATTGTATAATCACACTTTGTCTTGGATAAACAAGATAGTTCTCGGCCAGGTAACGGACAGAGGTTATCGGTGCACAATGAATCACTGTACCAATGCAGCCGAAGGTTTAAGTACCTTCAGAGAAACAATTCAGTATAATAATTACGAATCACCGTAATATTTATAACTGATTATTGCTCCGTCGTAGCCTAGACACCAAGAATTTAAATTGTTCAAAGAAGACAAATTGTCAATATACAATTAAAAGTTATCGATGTCTAATCGTTATTATTAATCAAAATCTAAGATGAAATGAAAAACTGAAATTAAACGTGTATTAACAATGCAACTACGAATGATTTTTTTTTATATATATAAAATGTAAATGCAAGCTACCAACAATGCAAACCAAATAAAACAATAGATAAGGGTTAAAAGTAACAAAATTTTATTCAGCAAGCATGCAGTTTTTTTTTGGCAGCGGTTTCTTCCTTTATCTACTTTGGCAACCTGAAATAAAAACAAGGTATATACAATTGTTTTTTTGTATAAGGATGGAATTTAAAACAAATGAAAACAAAACAAGTGAAAAAAAATGAAAACAAGACAAATCAAAACAAATGAAAATAAATTCAAACTTTTTTTTTATCAAGGGAATTGAAACAAGTCAAAACAAAACACAACAAATGAAGATAATTGAAGTTTTTTTTTGAAGGTTTGGAAGAAACAAAATATAAAAAAAAATTAACAAAAAAAAATTGAAATGTAGGGCCCGGCCCAAACTAAAGTTATAAAAAAAACTCTCAGATCAAATATCGAACATAACACAAATCATAAAAATCGAACTTGAAACTTTCACAGAGAATTAAATCTCGAACTCAGCTTTCACACAAATTCCTATATTAAACTCTCCAATTCAATGCAAAATTCTCCTCTCGTCCCAATTTTGTTCGAGTTCACCGTGTTATTAGTTCGAATGTCGCAGATTTTCCGATCGATGGCAATTCGTTTTGCTGGAGTTGTTCGCGGTTCGAATTGGATTGCGGAGATTGTAGTTGGGTCGAGGCACGGCGATTGTGATCGGGCAGTTCGAAGGTGGAGGTGGTTTCGGTGAAGGGAGGAAGGTGAATTGATGGCGGCAAGGTTGTTGCGTGCGTTCGACTTGGGACGATGGTCGAATTAGATGAGGTTGGTGGAGTCGATTAGTTTGCCGAGGCGCGGTGGTGATGTGGATGAGTTGCAACTGCAATTTGATTTTGATGGAATGTATGCTACAAGGATGAACAAATGAGGTACGTTGATGTTTGCTAGCTATGAACTGTTGTAGCAGGTGATAGGGGGTGGTTCGAGTACTGTTGTTCAGGGAATAGGCAGTAGAGAAACTGTTTGCTGATGGAGGTGACGTGATAGTGAGGAGTGGTGGAAGTTGCAGTTAGATATGTACAGAGATAGAGGAAATGTTTTGTATGGTTTGTATGGTCAGATGGTGGATGTGGAGCTGGATGAAGGAGGTTTTATGTATGATATGATGAAGTAAGGTGATTAAGGAGTTTTATTATCAAAGATGGTATTCGGGTGAAGTGTGATATGTGGTTCTGTGAAGTTGGAGGAATTGCACGGTAAGGTAATGCAGTTTGTAATGGTTGGAGATGATGTAGCTTAGTGGTGGTTCTTTATGGAAGGCAGGGGAGTGTATGTGGCTTTGGTGAACTGAATGTTTGTGGAGGTAGTGGGAGAAGCTGGAACAATAAGAGGCAGAAGGTGGTAGTAGTTGATGACTGTGAGTGGTGGAATTGAGGCAGTATTGGTATGATGTATGGATGGAACTCTGTGTGTTGTGATGGAAGTGTGTGAAGTGGAGATGGTCCAAGGCAGTAACTCGAAGCAGGTAGAGGTGATGACAGTTTGAATTTAGTGTTGAAGTGGAGGGGGCAGATGGTAGCAAGGCAGTTAATGGATTGAAGTGGATTGTGGGATGCTTTGTGGTTTGTAGGCAGTGGAAGATATGTACTGGGCTAACAATTTCGGATGCAAATGAACAGAGAATGCACAGGGCAACAAATGCAGAGAGCAGTGAACGGAGAACAGAGAATGTAAAAGAAAATGTAAATAGTGAACAGAGAATACAATGTAACAGATTTTTTTTTTAAGAGAATGCAAATGCAAAATAGAACTACAAGCACACAACAAATTGTAAACAAAAATCAAACAACAAACAAACACAATTTTTTTTTAAAAATGCAAACACAAACAAAATAAAAAAAAGCACACAAAAATCAAAGAAAACTAATTCGAAGAATAGAGAATTAAAATCAAGACAAATCCCCGGCAATGGCGCCAAAAACTTGTTCGTCGACGGAAATTCTATCGGTTTAGAAAACCGTTGAACGAATTTAAATTAAAAATAACCGCAAGCGCACGGTGTACGATTGTAGCACGTGGCGTATACGGGTCGATCCACAGAGAATTGATGATTTTAAAATTCTATTCAATCAAATTATACCGAAGTCGAGAGTGAATAGTTAGAAATGTAAGAAACTAACAAAAACTAGCAAAAGAAAATGATAAAAATTTGAGAGTTAAAAGAACAATTTGGAGATAAATCCACTCTCTAGATCATATAAATCAACAAAATGAAGTTATGATCTCTCTTTTCTTTTCATTAGTGTAATTAGTTGATGTGTTTATATTTGTGCTATTAATTAGCCCATTATAAACCATCAAACTATAACACAACCACTAATACACATTTAACTCTCATGAAATAAGACAACAAAGTTGAAATAAAAATCTATTTTAAGCATAGCCTATTAACTATTGTTTAGAAATATAGGCTATCAAATTTCAATTTCAACATTCACTTCTTTGCCATAATCATATTCAGATGAAGAGGCAATTTGTGTTATGTTTGTTTAAGCATAACCTATTTGTTATGAACAACATAGACTATCAAATTCAAAGCTAAACAACATCATTAAACCACTTCAAGTGTTTCCAGTAAAGCACAAAAAGATAGTATAAACATAAAAATGTTGCATCTACATACTAGAGAGCTTCATTACCCCTAAATTGTAGGGATTAAACTCTCATATTTGTTATCAAATCAACAAATGTAGAAAGCAACATGAAAGTAAAAAGAAAGGAAAATGAAATCTAATTGAAAAGACAACTAATTTAATTGCATACAGGTAAATCACACTATTACATAAGAAGAGAAGAAGCATGTAAATAAAAGAGAATTAACATTGCATAAAAGAAAAGAAAATTTCATGAAATAAAATGGCTAAGTAGCCATGGAAAGAAAGAGAGCTTTGATTTATTTTCTAAACTAAAACTAACTAACTAAGAGAGACTAAGAGAAGAGAGAAGGATTACATGAAACATATGGGTATTTATACATGTATGAAACCTTAATTCATATTTTTGGGGAATGCCCAAAATGCCCCTTAGGAAGTGTGGAGGCCAAGTAATCATTAACATGTCTTAATCCCCCATTAAGTGTACATGAAATCATTAACTGCAAAAGCATGTGCATTAGCCTTTAATTTGTACATTAAGGTAGGTGGGTAGGTGGGGTCCTCCATGATCTTCACTTTGAATTATTTCCATCTTCATTCCTTTATATTCTTTGTGCATGCATATTCCTTCATGAAACCACTCATATTTGAGACCAAATTCCTACAAAAATATACATAAATTTCCAATTATTTTTTCTTAAAGAAATATATGCACACAAATGACCGTTTTGCCCCTATATGAAGATGGATATGTGACAATTTGGAATTAATATGGATTTTGGTTAAAACAAGTTAAAATGCCCAATATGATCATTTATTTAATTTAAAAAGAATAAATATGGTGGTAAAAATATGCATATTTACGTGCACATCAGAAACTGACTAAGATTTTCAGCATCCTTCACAAGTGTAATACGAAGCTTAACCCTAATAAGTGTTCTTTTGCCATGCGATTTGGGAAGTTCCATGGTTTTGTGGTAAGCGCCAAAGGCATTTAGGCCAACCCTGACAAAATTAATGCAATCCATTACATGCAGTTACCTCACACAATCAAGCAATTGCAGAGCCTAAATGGGATGATCGCTGCACTTAGCCTCTCTATGTCAAAAGCCACCGACCAATGTGTCCCCTTCTTTGACCTTATCTAGAAGGGGAAATCATTTATCTGAAGTGAAGAGTATGTGAAGGCTTTTAAATAACTAAAGCTACATCTTTCCTTACCCTGGTGCATTCCACGCTTGGTTATGGGGAATATTTATATTTGTACCTCGCTGTTACTAACCACGTGATCATTGCTACCCTGGTTCGAGAGGAAGAGAAAATAGAGGCCTATTTATTATGTAAGAAAAAGGTTGTCGGGCCTAGAAAGGAGATATACACATTTGGATAAGTTATTTCTGCCTCCTAATGGTGGCTTGGAGACTTCGGTTATATTTACAAGCACAACAGATCAAGATACTTATAAACCAACCACTCAATCAAGTACTGAGCTGGTCTGATACAAAGTTAGTTTCTGCCTCCTAATGGTGGCTTGGAGACTTGGTTATATTTACAAGCACAACAGATCAAGATACTTATAAACCAACCACTCAATCAAGTACTGAGCTGGTCTGATACAACATGTCGACTGTTTAAATGGTCCACTAAACTAATACAGCATCACATTACCTTCTACCCTTTCACTTCCATCAAATGCTAAGTTGTGGCCAACTTCATGGTGGATTGCTCAAGCTTAAATAACAATGAAAAGGAAACAATCACCGGCCCTAAGCATGGTAATTATACTTTGATGAAGCATCTAATGAGAAAGGGGTTAGAGTAGGCATGTTCCTAGTAACACATCAAAGGAAAGAACTGTGCTTCGCTATCCACCTAAGCTTCAAAGCCATCAACAACAAAGCAAAGTATAAAGCCATCGTTACTAGTCTTGAGATATCTAGAGAGCTGCATATATAATTATTACATGTAGTCAATGACCCTTCGCTGATTGTCTACTAGATCGGAGAGCATTTCTAAGTCAATGGAAAAACATTGGCCATCTATGTCGTAAAGCCAATAACTCATTAGTGCCTTCACAGACTTCAAGCTGGAGAAAATCCTCTATAAGAAGAATGCCAAGGCCGAATAGCTAGCCAAGGAAGTAAGCAGTTCCGAAGAAAGCATCCTATGGATCCCAATAAAGGTGTGGGTCAATCCTGCTTTGAATTAAGGGCAATCGCCATGGAAATTGATAAGTTCTAAATTGATGCCTAGAAAACCCATAGTTGAAATACCTTATGGGTGGGGAGTTTCCCATGGATAGAAACAAATCCCAAAAAATTCAGTATCGAGACCATACTACATAATTATGGATGGAAAGCTCTACTGGTGGGAGCATTCAACTCCACTTTGGCAGTACATAAAAAGCAAAGAAACCAACCTCATATTAGAAGAGTTGCATTAAGGCTTCTTCGAAGATCATGCCGGGGGCAAGGCCTTGCCAAGAAAGTCTCTCATTGAGGCTACTATTGGTCCATTATGATCAAGGATGCAACGGAATATTCCAAGGGCTTCTCCAAATCTCACGGCTTCATTATATCCCCCTAGCCATTCAAACTTTGTGGAATTAACATAATTGGAAATCTTTCCAATGCTAAAGGTGGATACAGCCATGCCACAAATGCTATTGACTACTTCACAAACTAGGTTGAGGTGGAGCCCCTCATCTTGGTTATCGCACAAAAGATTCTAAAATTTATGATCAAGAATATTATCTGACTGTGAACTTCCAAATAAAATCATCATAGATAATAGAATGTAATTCAAGATCAGGCTGTTCCAATGTTTTTGTGACAGGAATTGGATTGAGAAGTACTTCTCTATAGCCCTCTCCCAGAAGCAAATGGGCAGGTCAAGCCATGAATAAAGCCATCAAATCAATGTTAAAGATGTGCCTCAAAAAGGAAAAAGGAAATTATCTACCACTTGTGCTTTGGTCCTATCGAACCTTAAGTCGCACCTCAAATGGGAACTCACTCTTCTCTTTAGCTTACAGGTATGATGCTATGCTACCCATTAAAGTTGACATTCCCACCTCTGATGCCTCACTCATGACCCCGAGCAAAATGAAAAATTGTTGAAGCTAAGGCTTGATGTCTTTCTTAAAGGAAAGGGGAGTGAAGGCAAAGCTCCACACAAAAGTATATAAGAGAAAGGTAGCCAAACACCATAGTGCTAAGGTGATGCATCACCAATTCATCATTGGGAACTTGGTTCTATGTCGGGCCTTTAGAAACACAAAAAATATAGTCAAAGGCTTACTAGGGTAAAACTAGGATGGCCTACATGTAGTTACTGTCATGCTTGCCAATGATGCCTACTACCTCTCGCATTCGGACAACATTTACATGCCTAGATTTTGGAATCTAGAGCCTCTCTTGGCATATAATGTGTAAAAATATTATAAGCCGCAACTATAAGGTAAAGAACCCATTTGTAATAATATTAGTATGAAATGAAAGGAAAGCATTCCTAAGCATTCATTACTCAAGCATCAACAAGAAGGCTATCAGACGGGGACGAGCCAAGCAATGCTTTCTTCCTTGTTAGGGAATCTGTAGGACGAGGCTATTCGAAGAGGGCGGTCCATAAGAAGCTCTCCTTTACAATGAAAGAATGCTTAAATGGCCCTATAAGGATGCACATGCCTATCAATGCTCATGTCCGTGTCGGTGACACCATCGCAAGGATGGCGCAACTGCCCATACCACAGTCCTAGTTCCTAAATATATGGTGTACTTCTTAATAAGGATGCATGAGCCACTCAACACTCCCTTTTGTGCCAGAGGCATTGACAAACTGATGGCATGACCACCCATATTGTGGTACCGATTCCTTCGCCTATGATGTTGCCTGTCCCTTACGGGGGGTGGGGCACTAGTGCTAAGATAGGTGTGATTACCAATAAAGTAATCCTTAATCTGGTTTCGTAGTGCTACTCCATGTGGATGCAGAAGACAATCAGCATTCCCTTCCATGCTGGAGATAATGAGAAGATGGTAGACCACCTATGTCATGATCCCAATTCCTTCGCACGTGATACTGACCGTCCCTCTAACGGGGTGGGGCACATGTGCTAAGGCAACATGGTTACCTGTGTTGTAACCCAAGCCTTAACATCCATAATGTTGACCAACTTAAGCACCTATAATGGCCTTATCAAGCAAAGCCAGATCCATTGGTGGCCTGTCAATGTAACAAAGAAGGATCAACATGAGCACCGAGTGATCATCGAAGGACGTGCCATTAATAGCTCACGTCCGCCATACATAATTGAGGGATAGACCGCCTCAACAAAAAAAAAGTTTTTTTGGCTTGTACTTTGTTTTCCTTATGTAAACTTGTTTGTTATTATTATTAATATATAGCTAAGTCAATGTATTTTCTTAACAAATTTGGGGGCCACTTATAAATAAACACGAAATACAAGTACATATGTAGAATACTAATAGAAAGTAGAATGCATACATGGAATATTTAAACAAATAGATAAATATAAAAAAAGCTCAATATATCAAAAAGTTCATTTAACAATAAGATGATTACAACAACTGGCCTCGCGAAACCAACATACCAAAAATGGAAAAGTCTAAAAACACAAAAGACTAGTTGATCATCCATCAAAGTATGTGGCAGTCATCATTAAAAATGAACTCTTTGTCTATGACCAAGGCATCATTGGTGGTCGGCTCACAAGGCTTCTAGAAAAAAATGCAATCTGCTTAGGAGTCAATATCGCTGAGGAGTCCTCCTATCCACAACCATCTTGGATGCTACCTTGCTGCACACTTCATCGTATTACATCTGGGATATGAAGCTGATGGTCAAATGTAGATGATCGTGGGCTGCAAAGATCAACTTTAGCAACATTTTCAGCCTTGTATTCCACTCCTCCCTCATGGACTCCTTTTCTCTTCTCAGCTCGTCCTAGGTAACAGATTGCAGATGCTACTACAAAATACCCCTCATGTCATTCGCCTCCTTACCGCTATAAGCCCACCCTCAGCATGGTGTTCTCCACCTCAAGCCTCTCCTTTCTAGCTGATTCCTCTCTGTCACCTTGGATGTAGTTTCTCTAACAGCGTAACCCTTAGTGGTCCTCTTCTCTACCTCTAGCAGCTTCTCTTTTACCAAGCTATAGGTAGTGTGGCCTCGTCCATGGCTTGCTTCTTTAAAGAAGAATGTCGTTGTAGAGGCGGAGAGCCGAAACCTTAGCCTACGAACAAGAAATAGATAAAAATAATGAAGAAGAAAAGAGAATGTCTAAGTATAGAACCTTGCTAGGAAGGCCTCCCTAACCTTGGCATCTAACACCAACTCAATGGAGTGTCCGAACCACCCGAACTTAGTCGGTCGGTATATGCTAAGACTTTTGTGGTTGTCAATACAAGCATTTGAAGAAGCTCAAGTAAACTTATTTTATCCAAGTCCCCCGCCACTGAGAAGCTGGAGAACCCGATTACCACAAACTCATCGGTCCCGTGCAACTGACTAATAAGCTCGTCCTCTTAATAAAAGCTAAAAGACGGCCTCCTCTCGTAGCTCTCCAACTCCTCATCACTCTTCCTCCTCTTAAATCTAACATAGTCTGGTTCTAATGGCAACCCTAGAGGAATCACTTAGATGGGATTGATCTGGAGAGGCGGGGAGCCTTAGGCTTGGTGTAATGTGGTCGTGAGGGGTTACCACCCTTGAGCGGGCCAGATGAGAAGTGACTACGGTCTGTTGCAAGGCAGCGGTGCTTGTGTAAGGTTGCTAGATGGGGATCTGTGCTTGGATGCTCGCCGTTGTAGTTGAATCAATAGTTGCTTCAAGTTTTAGGTGGACCATTGCAAAACATAAACAAGAAAAGACTTAAAAAATTTACAAAAGAAATAGCCAAGACAAGACTAAGCTGCCCTCATTGGATTGATCTCCTCGTCGCCTTCTAACTGGAAGTGGGACGAAGGACTTGTGCTATTACTACTAGTTTGTGCCCCTTTGGAGTTTTATGTGTTTGGTGGCACGATGTGGGTTACTTGGGTTGGATAACCATGGGAAAGATGGGTCTCAAAGGAGGAGCCCTCGCTTAATGGCGTGTTTGGCTCCTGAGCCCACCTGCCTATCCTCTCCGCCTCGATTGCTTAAGTATGCTAGAATAACTTGAAAACTACTCAATAACATGGTCTAGAACCATAAAATCCTTCAAGAGTGTATGGATCATAACTCTTCCACTCATCATTTAGACTTCGATCCGACGTGGTAGCTACATCCTTCTCCTCTATACCTAGAACCGGCTTGGCCATCCCTTGCTCCTAAAAAATGACCCTCATATGCCTAGTGTGACGGCCCGAATTTTCGACGCTCGAAAATTGACATCCAAACTTCACCCGTATTCGAATGCCACAGATTCAAACGTCGAAATCCAAATTTTCGAAGCTTATAACACATTAAGTAAAACAAAACAGCGGAAGAAAATGAATATATCATTGATACACAACAGTTGATTACAACAATAATACAACAAGAATTGATCAATATTATAAGAGATACAGGATACAGCGGAAAGAAATAACTCCAACATAATCTCCAAGAGAGAGAGTAAATCCACAAGCTACAACTTTAATGCCAAAGCTCCAAACCACTAGCTCGAACCACCATCATCGTTGTAATGAAGCAAACTAGGTAACGGTTGAAGTGAAAATAATGCTATCGCCAAATCCAAAGGCTGAAAGCTATCGACTCTATATCTACTAGCTGACTATCTGAAAATCTGACACCAGGCTGCCCGTATGGAAAATTATGGGCATCCAGAGTTTAGAAAGGGAACAATAAACTCGAGGTCAGTCAAGGGACTGGTATGAGTAAACAAAAACAGTTCATCTTTATCAAAAGCAAAACAAAAGAATTTAAAAGAAATCTGCAATGCTTTTTGGAAAATGAAACTACTATATGGCCTCCTGCCACACACACAATGCAAACGCACAATTGGAGGTGATTTCTCCTTATGATAGTCAAACATGCTTGAAACGCAAAATCATTTTGATATAATTAATAGTGCATAGTGCAGAAAATCTTTCGAAAGTATAATATTAATCTTAGCCGGCATAAACATTTCATACTATGCCTACTATAGCTACCATCTAAATTGTGGGTCACCACCATAAGTAAATGGCAGGTTATACAACTAAAACCGCACAATGCGCGTATTGGTGATTGGATTTCCAACAAATGGTCAGACAAAGAAACTTCCTGGGCCACATGGGTACGCCTCTGAAGGGACGCCCCGAGAACCTAACCGGATCTCTGGCAACACAAGGCCGGGTTACCACTGTTACTAGGTAACTACTAATCGAGTATGCCATCCCTCGGTCGTTACCGACCTTTATCCGAGCACTTAACACCAACAACCACAAAGCAATGTATTTGCAGTAACCACATAGGTTAAATATCTAGGCTCCATACGATGATACCACCCTTTCCCAAAAGAAAATGACATACCCTAAAGTTCGCGACCCTCATAACCTTGCCGCATCTTTCCTGTTTCGACCATTTTCGGGTTGTGAGGTCCTGATGAGGTCTCGTCCACAAAGCTACGCTTTACACAAAAGTCATGCTTTGATCAACACATGATCAACAACACTTCGTATGCCACATTCCCAAACTGGGAATGTATCACTAGTAAATATCAACTACATAACCTCTGAGCTCATACGTCTCAGAGAAGGGTGTTAAGCTAAGAGAATAAATTCTCCGCCACCAAACAGAAATGTATTTGATAGAAACCAGCTTTACATCTCAAAGTGTAACGTCGTACATACATCCATACAAGTCTATTATGGGTTCGAACAGAACCAAAGGCGCTTCCGAAGAAGCCCATGCAATCCGAATAATCCCTAATCATGTCCGGACTTCCCATTACAAAGAGTAATATAAATCTCTATACCGAGGATCAGCTGGTGCAGAGACATTCGAAAGGTAATTCTTTCGCTTTCGAAAATATCCGGTCTTCACCGTCGGTCTTCAAATGCTATCCATTTCGTCGTATCACTATTCGGAATGGGTTTTATGACACAAGGTCCTCTCCGGGCTAAACCAAATAATGAGCGCTTATTTCAAAACCATATGGATATATGGGATCTTAGTTAAGTCACAACTTAAAGTCCAAAACCTTTCTTCAAATGGTTTAAACAAATTACCATTTTCAAATCTTTAAACAAAAAGATTCACTTCACAAAGTTCACTAATCTTTCACAAATATTAATTCATAGCTTTCAAAACTATTTACAATTGAAATATTTTATACAAAAGATACACCTTTAAGATCCTCTTATTTTGGAAACAAAGTTCACTAATCTTTAGCAAAGATTCATTTATAGCTTTCAAAACAATTCCATTTCAAATTTAAAACCCTTTCAACAAAAATTAGAAATCCTTCCTATATTTGAAAGTTATCATTATTTGAAAACAAACACATTTTGTTTCGGAAAAATCTGATCAAATATACACAAGTTATAGCTTTTAAAGTAAAAGCTTGAGTTAAATCTAAATTCCCAAAATAATACTTTTAAAATACTTTAATGATGGTTTAGAAGTCCATATACATATTATATAACTTGTATCACCACTTTTCAAACCATAGTTTTCAAAATAATTTCAAATTCTATACATACATACATACATATATATAAATATATATATATATATATATATATATAACTCAATTTCAAAATCTTGAGTTCAAATTCAAATCAAATTGTTTAATTTCAACATTTTAACAAGTTATTCAAAATAACTTTTATCTTCAAAACTCCTTTTTCAAAAGCTTTTCACACTATACCCAATTCCATTTCCAAATTATTTTGGATTCAAAATTCAACTTTTAAAACCATTTTGAATAAAATAGTATTAAATTCAAATATCTGTGACTTAACCTATTTCCTCGTGCAATCCATATTTGTTTGTGCATAGTGTAGTCCAGGGGTTTTACACAACAGTGCAACATCGTCAATCATTACAGATTCAATCACAACAATATCGATAAGTGGTATAATTTTATAATGCTTATCTACATTCACAGATTCACAGATAATTAATATAAATTCATCATAGATAAATAAATTACATTTATTATAGATAAATAAATTACATTTATCATAGATAAATAAATTACATTCATTACAGCTCAAATCAAAATAATTCATGTCACAAAGCAGCACACATCAGGGATATCAAACAATTCAAAGTATTCCATTAAATCCAAACATCCATAAGTAAGATCAATTAATTATCTGATTAATTTAAATCATATTAATTACTTATGAAAAAATGACTAATCATTGTTAATTAATATTAATTAATTACAAACCATTTTAATTAATTATCATTTAATAATAAATTAATTAACCTTTAATTATTAATTAATTAACCTTTAATTATCATTTAATTAATTATCCTTAATTAATTACATTAATTAATTTACCCTTAATTAATTACCATTTAATTAATTATCCTTAATTAATTACTAAAAGTGATTATCCTTAATCTTTTTAATTAATAAATCATAAAACAATTACGTTGAATAATTATCCTTTAATCACTTGATTAGTCAACCCCTAATCATAAATTAATTATCTTTAATTAATAACATTAATTAATTAATCAACCTTCAATTAATCAGATTAATTAATAAATCACCTTGGTTAAGTATCCCTTGATTAATCACTTTAATTTACTAACCTTTAATTAATTAATTATCCTCAAATTAATTACCTTAATTAATTAATCACATAAATTAATTGTTATTAACACATCAATAATAATCCTTTAATTATGTCCTTGATTAATGAAGATAAATTCTTATCTTAATCGATCACTTTATTTCAACATTTAAATCTCATTAAATAAAATAAAGAGTTCATTTAAAATAAAGGATATATATACACATTAAAACACTTTAACTCTATTTATTTAAAAATAATTATTTTCAAACTTTAACTATTTAACCAAAACTGGTATAAAACCTTTAATTAAGAAAGTGTTTTAAAACTTTATTTAAATTTAAAATTTAAAAGACTTGTTAAATTTAAATTCAAGAACTGTTTACAACACAACCCGAGACGACTTCGGGCTTTAACCCGAGTCAAATTTCGAATTCCCTGTGCACAATCCCTGGTCAATTTGCTCCTTCATTCCTTCGAGTTCATGCTCGATCGACTTCGAGCCAGTGCCAATTTTCCCTCGAGAACGCCCCATCTTTCCCAAGTCCACCACGAACCAGATACCAACCTATACACGTACGCGTGTATAGTTAATCCGAGCACCTCTGGTCGATACTACGACCATCGTCGAGTCGACGTTAACCTACTCTAACCACCAGACCATCCAGAATTCCTCAATGGCAACGGACTCCAATTCGAACAACTCGACACAACCAAAACCCAAGACTGGGTCACCAAAAACTGCCACGACACGCCGCCTCAAGCCACGAGCGGCCACGATACTCTGACCGAAGCTTTGCCATCGACCCATGCGAAGTTTCCGCTTGGTGCGATCATCTCTAACCCATCGTCACGATGCGATTGCTTCTGAAACCATATTGACCAAGACAGCATATTAAACCCTAAATCGCCTTCATGCCATCGCCACGGCGATGTAAAAATTCCCTTACTATTTTTCCTATGATCCCCAAGCTTCCACCTTCCTCCAAAGACGAGCACAACGACCAACTCCCGCCAGATCGCCAGAAATCGCCACAAAACCTAAATCCGTTCAACTCGAAAATTCGCATCAAACCTAAAGTTAAAAATCGATATTTCTGTATTAAAAATCGTCATTCTTCAACACAAATTAGTATATACGATCAAAACTTGAAGATTTGAAGATTTAATTTTTGATTTGAATTTGTTTTTACTGATTTTCCTCATTCCCAGTAACCATCCTATTAATCATACTTAAACATATTTTTAAAAATTAAATCTGATGTTTTCTAACAATCTTTCTTTAAGGATTCTACCCTAAAAGAAATTAGAGAAGAAGGAATGAATTTTTGAACTTAATTGGGTCTGTAAGATTAACAGAAGCTTGTACATATATGTATACAGATATGCACACATAATCCTATATATATACATAAACATGCAGCCATATTAAACATTTTCACAGCAACTTCAATCATCAATATATATATATATATATATATATATATATATATATATATATATATATATATAATTTAAAGTTTTAAATTGAAAGGTTTGCTCACCAGTTAGATGAAGACAGAGACCAGGAACTGGATTGATCCCTGCTTGATAAAACTGAGTTGATAATATGCCAAGCTTCAAGTTGAAAACTGCAATGTGTTTTTAGTTGAATCCATTTGGAATTGAACTGCCACTTGTTTATTGATGTTGAATTGGACTTGCTTGATTGCTTCCAGATTGAAAATCTCAGGTTCAAATGCTTTTATTTTCTCAGGTTGAAGATTTGTTTTAGGCTTCATTTTAGGCTTCAAATCTTGTGAAGATTGTTTGATTTTCTTTGTGATGCTCCAGATTTACTGGATCTTTACTTAATCTTGCAAACTGGTAATTAGTTTAAACCTGATCTTTTTGTTTTTAGGTTGAAATTTGGTTTGATTTTCGTTTTCCAAGTTTATGATTTGAGGTTGAAAGCTTTTAGGTTTTGATTTAAACTTGCTTTTGATCTTGTTGTTTGCTTTTCTTAATCTGGTTTTCAGTTTTGGAAATGAATCAAAGAAACTTGAGAAGCCTGGTTATACTCTTAAGCCTATTTTACTTAAAATTCAAATTAAAAGAAAATACTAGTTTTGCCACTTGTTCATTTATATCGACACTTGTAAATTACCTATTTTCTTTAGCCTACACTTGTTTAAGACAAGTAAATTTATGCTTAAGCCCTCTTTCCTAATTTATTTATAAATCATGTTTTATGTTTTTCTTATTTATACTTTTATATATTTACAACTCTATTTTTAAAAGGAAATGTTCTAATCTTTATAACAAATAATATTTTAAACTTATTTTATTATACTTTTAAATGTATATATATACATACAAATTACATTTAGTTATATATAAATTTAAAATTAAACTTAAGTTCTTATACTTAAATTTATATACATAATACTAGTGTTGAAAATATTCAAATATAACCTTTAGAAAATTATTATATTAATTTAAAAATATAACTTCCAAATAATTATATTATAATTAGAAAACAAATTTTATTAATTTTAAACATAATATTTTCAAATCCAATTTGTTTTTAAATATCTACAATTGAATTCCCAAATTAAATTCAATTTACTTTCTAAAATATTTATTTTAGGGTTTCAAATTCAAAATTTAAATTATAATCTATTTGTATAAAGAAACAAGAACATTTCTTATTAAATTTGAAAAATTCAAATTAATTCACAATTTAATCCAAAATTTTATATTAATTATCAAATTAAATTTAACTCAAAACTGGGATCGTTACGCCTAGTTAGCCACTCGCTAGGAGTCCTAGACATGAACCCACCGCCTTCCATCGTCAGCCTTGGAATAAACAACCCCACCTGGAAAAGGTTTTCATCTTTTAGAATCATCGTCAAGTTCCTAAAGTTATCACTAGTCCTACTTAGCTAGTGTGTATAGTTCTCATAGATAGTAGTTCCTATGCCAACTTCGATAGGGGGCATTGCAGCAAAAAAGTAAAGCGAGTTACCCATTATTGCTAAAACTCAAAAAGGAAATGCATTATGTAACGAACATAACAGACACATTGAAAGCCCAAGTTTTGAGGGTCGAATTGATAGTGGCGTGCACAAAGAAGAATTAATCTTGGTGCTCTACCACCTTGCTTGAAAGATTAAGCAAGAGGGGTGGCTTGTCGGGCCTTTGGAGGCTCAATTAGTTGCCTCCTTTAGTCTTGGCATGCCGACATAAGTCGAAGATAAACCTGATCAAGACCGGATTTGGCTTTGAATATTTAGGTCACGATAGGAAATGAAGAGCTTCACTATCAAAATTCTAACAAAGAGGGGTTGAGGAGAGCACCACCTGCTGCTCATGTAAGCTAGCGACCATGCGAATTATCCTACTGGGGTCTGATTAGATCAGTCATCGAACCAAGGATAAGGATATTTAATTCCCTCACAGCCATAGCGGGCAAGAGAGCGAGTTAAATCAAATAATTCCTTCCGAATCTTACATGTGCTTGGAAGAAGAGTCCTTTCACTTATACAAGTGGCCTCGGCCATCTACAATAAATAACGAACAACCTAGATTACCGAAGCACCCTAATTCACTTAAAAGCTAAAAAGGCCCAGTGGCATGTCTTCCCCTACTACTAGATAAGTGACCTAAGGACATTCAACAAGCCTGTTAAGGTCCAACCTAAGCACGAGGCAGGACATATGGCATACATCCACTATTGGTTCATTTACTAATCTAAATTATGTATCATGGCCCGATGTGGTCTCTTCTTATTTCATTAGGAAGAGGCGATAGTTCAGTAACCTTAACAACATGTTGATTTTCGAGTAACCAAGTTAGGGTCTGATGTAGAACGATCATCGATGTTTCTTCAACGACGATCGTTCAGCACCACATGCAATGGGAGATCATTAGAACATTTGTCAAAGCAACGAGGATGTTGAAATTAATACATGGCAGTAAGAAACATAATTAAAGGAGATATCAAAATAAAGAAAAGGTTGCATCAAGATTCATTATACAAAGGCAGATAAATAGTTTTTCTTAGCAGTAGTACGCAAATCATACTGAGTAAAAGCCAGAGATACTCACTGAATAAAGTCGAAGGTTGCAGTCGCTAAAACAAAGATGAAGAAAACTTTCCAACTCTTTAATGGTGGAAGTTTAAGAAAGTTTGGGAAGGAGAGGAGGAAATCTATTTATAGGTAGCAAGGAGAAATGCAAACGATTGGATCAACCATGTAGGAGGCAATCCAAGCCATCTAGGTATTGTCAATGCCATTGTCAAATCACATATTAAAAAGTGAAATGTCTCTGCAACGTATGGGAAAATAAACTGCCTCATCCAATCACATAGTGACACGTGTAGTAGCATTGAATGTAGTATTAAATGCATGATTGACAAGCCCACACCCATATACAAGCACAGGCTTGAGGGGTAAAAGTTTGCTTAAATTTCTCGCAAGCATAGAATAAGCCAGCCTACATCTCCTTACTGGCCTATATGATTGCAGCGGTATGCATCTTATAACGACCCCCTTATACCTCTAGCATCCAAGGTACTTGTAAAGTGTGTTCCAACAATGCTCGGTCAATGTAGGATGACCATAAAAAGGTGAAGCAACTAAAACAATCATGGAACTTATTGTATATCTCACAATGCATCAAATAAAATATAATACCAACATAGATATAAAATAGGTGACATGGAAATATAACTATATGAACAACCATAGATCAGAGAATATGTTCAATAAAGTTATGCGAACCAAAAATATACTTCATAACTAATAAATAAGCCCAAAATATCTATCTATAAATATAACAAACATCGTCACAGCTCTACAATGTCGCGCAATAGAAATAGTAAAAGCTCCAAAAATATAATGCACATGAAAGTGTAGCCTCCAACTAGTTCATCTACATCACGCTGCATGTTATACTACACCTGCTATCTAGTCTGCTCATTGAAGAATACCCGAGATAATAAGAAGCAAAATATAAAACATCGATTTAGACAAAAATCTAGTATGAATCATAAATAATCTCAAAATACGATGAAAATCGATATAGTATAACACAATGGGTATGGAGTACCATACCAGACATATCCTTGCATCCAAAGAGCTAGCCCATAACAGTATATGCTAATCTATAATCATCGTAAGGGTGTGCAACATCCTAATTACAACATCACGTATCTAGGTGTCCAAGTCCATAATACCATAGTCATGTGTCATTCCTGAATTGATAAGCAAATTATAGAAAACATAACATCCATCAAACAATCCTCACAATCACTCATATGTGTTGGATATATGGTAATGCATATGACCATCAACTACTAGAGACTAATGAAAAAGTCTTGGTTTCTAGGTGCTCAAATCCACACCACTCAGGAGGCTAGGAAATTAGATCCTTCCTCCATCTAAGGTATAGGGAACTCTTCATCGATCTAGGGTACATTTCCTGATACCCAAGCGAGCGTCCTCACATACCCTTGCTTTACTAGCACGCTTCGAAACACTTCAAATATTAATGATCCATTTGCATGTGACTTCGAACCCTCCATCCGCTAAGTTGTCATCATCAAAACACTTTTGGACATCCCATGTAACTCATAGAATTCTCATCTCAAAGTCTCGAATTCATTACGTTGAAGCATCACATCATTGCTCCATCCTCAATCATCATTCTTCATCGTGCCAAAATATCAAAATCGAACATCGAACTAATGAAGGGATGCATACAACATGATCTCTAAGGCATCACCCACGCCCTCATAGGATATGGACTTAATTGGCTATACCCCAATCATATTGGTATCGAAATGATTTACTTAGTCAATTTTGACTAAGTACTTCATGTCCAAGTTGCCCAAAGTCACACTCTCCTTACATTGGAGAAATGCCTTCATCACCCGAAAGTGCAGCTACATGTAGCTCAAAGCCAAACACCAATCCCCCAAAATCCTTCACCTTCTATTTGCTACTCCATCTAATGTGGTCGTTGTCTATCATATATGCCATTAGTGTGATTCTTGAGCAGGGGATTTTCGTTACATCACTAACCATATGCCTTAGCAAAAAATGGATGAATGTAATACCCTAAAATTCCAAATAATATTTTAATTAACATATAATAATATGAAAATTAGTGAAATTAATTTAATGAACTAGAAATAAGGAGGGCCAAAATGGTCTTTTTTTAAATGTTGGAATTTGGCAATTAAGCTAGGGCCATTAGGACCATATCATCTTTTTCATTCATTTAGTGTATTTGTTTGTGTCATTTGGAGCTTGTATGAAGGAGATATGGACAAAAACGCCTTCGAGTCAAATGGATGCTATGTGATTTGAATTTAAATTCAAATTTAGGCGTACATGCGGTTTTCTAACTTCCATAACTTAAAATAGATATGTGCATGGTACTTCTTATTTAGAAACTAATTTCTAGTTCCTTTCTTCTTCCTCAAATGCTCTAATCAACCCTAAATCCTAAAATTCAAATTAAGAAATTGACAACCCAAGTCCAAGAGAAAAGCAAGGGCAAGGGCAAGCGCAAGCGCATAGGAGTCACTAGTGATATTATACAACAAATTGAAAGGAATTCTATCATTGGTAGCAAATGAAAGTGAGGCTAGAGGCTTGGAATCGAGAGGAATCGACTAGGATGAGTGAGTTTATCTAAATTCTACATCTACTTCCTTGATTTTATGATTTAATGTGATTAAAGTTGGCAATTAGATAGTAAAATTCGAAATTTAGCTCTATGCTTTCTGGAAATTTAGCCTAACTTTATTAGTGAAAGATTTATAGGTAATTAAATAGGTTAACGAAGTTGTATAATGCCTATGTAAACTTTATAAACAAAATTAGGCATACCTGAGACATAGATTTGGAAAACTTCATAATAAATTGATGCGAAAATTGTATAAATAAATTTCTATGATGAAATATGATAGTAACATAGCAACATATAATTCTTATGTATTTTATTGTAATTTATATGATTTAATATAATGATATTTCAGTAATGTGCAAAAGTCAAAATTATGAATTTGAGAATTTGGAACATTTAAACATGTCAAATTGATATGGAAGTATTTTCTGAGATTTGATATGATGATTTTAGATCTAAAAAGTATATTTGTATAATTTGGTTCAATTTATATGAATATATATATATATATACATATTCATATATAATGTTATGTGAAAAATAGTATAGGATTGTATATTAATGATTTGGTGTATATAGTCATATCAAAAGGCACGATTTTTTTTAAAGCTAAAGTATGTGTTTATATAAATTTAGGAAATTTATTAGAGATTTATAGAGGTATATTTTAGTAGGTACGATTAATTTGGTGGAAATGTATAAAATGGTGAATATATGTGTATATGAATGTATATATATACACACACTTTAAAAATCAAAATTTGATTTCTAGAAGTTTGATAAGTATATGCTAGCAAGAAATGTGTTTTTATTTTTATTTTAAACTATTTATATGAATTTATATTATGTATTTTAATGTATGAAAGTGAAAGAAATTAAGATTTAAAAATAGAAAATGGTGATAAAAATTCATGGGAAAATTACAATAATATGCCAAAGATGTATGTTACATAAGAGTAGAATCAAAAGCTAAGAAATCATGAAAATAAGAGCTAATAATAAAAATATGTATGTTCTAGAAAACTTCTTTAAACATGTACAACGTTGGACTAGTGGTCCATATTGGTTCACCGGTAACCGAATTTTTTGACAATGTGAACTTGGATCTATTTTAGGCTGTTATACATATTTAGAGGCTTGTGCCGGATTTCCGAAGTTTTTTTAGCCCAAGTGATGGGTTAGATGGCGTACCATAACCTAAGTGGTAATGTGTGTTAGTACATGGATATCGCATGCCTTTACGGGGTGATGTTTATAGGTTATATGACTTAGTTTATAGTTATGGATTTGAAATGGAGCCATAATAGGAGGGAGTCATGACTTTGGATGTTGCGAGTTTGTAGCAACATAGTTATTATTGGGTATAGTGGGATTCACAATTTGTCCGATTTATCCATGATGCGACTATAACTTAAGGCACAGATGAGTGTGAATTTAGTCACCTCACTTTAGAACAAATATAGTAACTCGATTATATGAAGTTTTAGAATATGAATTGTATATCAGATTTGATATGAGTTGAATAAGAACTAAAATGTATAATGATATGGTAGCTTATCATTTCTGATCATGTCATATTATGAAATAAGTATAGAAAATGTTGAATTCAGTTATTCACTCATCAGACTTTGTGTCTAACTCTCCTCTCCACCATATTTCCCTTGTTTATGATATTTCATAGGATGATGGAGACTGGTTGGAGTAGGATGGAACGGGTGATGATATTGATAGGTTGATGGAGATAGGTTTGATAGGGTGAGATGACAGTTCCTAGATATGCAAACAAGTTTAATAAATTATCAAGAATTAATGGAGATAGTTTGATATGTTTGATAGGGTGGGATAACAGTTCTTGAGTATTAAAACAAGTTTAATAAATTATAAAGGTTTGGGTATAAGCTAGTTAATACTCCATTCAAAAAGAAATGAGGTTTGCTGATGGATTGAATGCACTGTTGAGGAAGATAGAACTAAACCAAGTACTATATGAAGCTATCTACGAATCTGGTTGAGGATGCTTTACTAAATGCTATAAAGGGAAGGGTAGCTAAGGAGCAACCTAAGAAGAAGGCAAAGCAAAATAATTTTGGAAAATGTAAAGAAAATAATCAATAAGGAAGAAATAATAAGAAGGGAGCAAAATGTTTAATTTATCGTAAGACCGGACACGTTGCAAATCACTACGAGATGGATCTCTCTAAAGTTAAATGTTACGGATTTTATCAGATGGGACATATCAAGCTTAATTGCCCATCATTGAAGAAGAATGGATAGGTGATTAAGGCATATGCATTGGAGGCTGTCCCCACTAAATTTTTTTTCCAATAAGTGCTACAAAGAAGAGCAAGTAGATCATAATGGAAGGTGTAACTATTACTTTATTTTAGAATTAAACACTATTTGACACTGGCACATCGTATTTATTTATATCAGATGCATTAATAGAAATTTTTGACTTAAAACCTCACATTGTGCAAGAATCTATTTCGGTATCAGATCTATTGGAGGGTCGACCAATCTTACTAAGGTTTGGCAAGACTTAGAATTGGTAGTTGGCGGTGTGGCATTTTTTTGTGACGCGTATGTATTATGATTTGCAGGGTATATTGATTTTAGGGATGGATTGGATGACACGATATGGGATAGTATTGGCTATGATAGGAGAGTGGTTCAATTGATTAATGGCAAAGGGCGTGACCTAGTTGTGTGTTGTATGCTTGATAGGTCCGTGATGTCAAGCTATTTGTATTCGCTTAGCTTATCATAGGATGATGTTTCATCTATCCTTGTTGTGCAAGAATTTCCTGATGTATTTGAAGAAATTTCTAGTCTTCCACCCCGACACGAGATCGAATTAAGGATAGATATCCAAAATGATGCTAGGCATTTTGTGATGCCGCTGGCTTATGGCTCTGAAAGAAAGAAGGAATTGGATAATCGGGTTTCCGAGCTATTGTTGAAATGTTTTATTAGGAAAAGTATTTTTGAATGGGAGCACCGGTAGTATTTGCCATAATGGCTAATAGATCCCTAAGACTGTGTGTCAATTTTTGAGAGTTGAATAACCTAACAAGGAAGAATCAATATCCTTATCGCTTATCGATGACTTATTTGGTCACCTAGTTGGAACAAAGATTTTCCCACAGATTGATTTGGCTATACAATTCCACCAATTGAGGGTAGTAAAGGAAATTATTCCGTAGACTACATTTCAAACTCCAGATGGTTTGTTTGGATCGTTAGTCATGCCATTTGGCTTAACTAATGCTCCTGCATATTTTGTCGATTTGATGAATAGATTATTTTGAGAGTAGCTAAATAAGTCAATGGTGGTCTTTATGGATGATATATTGATATTCTCGAAAAGAAAAGAGAAGCATGAGAAGCACTTGAGGGAAAATTTGGATGTTCTAAGAAGGAATCATTTGAATGAAAAATTTTCTAAGTGTAACTTTTGGAAGAAGGAAGTTTAATTCCTTAGGCATGTGGTATCGGAGGCCGGTTTATCCGTAGGTCTAGAAAAGGTAGAAGCCATAAGAGATTCGAAAGATGCTCAGGATTACACCTAAAGTTAGAAGTTTTCTTGGTCTGGCTGATTTCTAACGGAAGTTTACTAAGGACTACTTACACACCTTACTAAGAAGTCATGGATCTCAGTACCACTTACATGCCTTTCTAAGAAGAATTTAGTTTTTACGTGGGATGACGCTTGTGAACAGGAATTTGTCAAATTGAAGGAGTTACTGACATCTACATCGGTTCTCACTTTAACTGATCGTTCAAACTCTTCACCATATATACAGACGTTGTGGTACTGGGATAGGAGTTGTTTTTATGGAAGAAGGAATGTTGGTAGCTTATGCTAGTAGATAGCTTAGGACTCATGGAAGGAATTACTCAACCCATGATCTATAGTTGGTTGTTATCGTGTTTTCTTTGAAGTCTTGGATATATTAACTACTTGGAGAAAGATTTGAATTATTCATGGATAATGGATCTTTAAAGTATTTTTTCTCTCTTAGAAAGACTTGAATTTGAGACAACAATGGTGGATGCAATTTTTGGCATTATATGATTTTGAAATCGCATATACACTAGGAAAGGGTAACGTTGTGGCAAATACTTTGAATAGGAAACATGCAGTCTTAAACTTGATGATGTTGGAGTATGGAAGTTAGAATTCATATCCTTGTTTGATTTCCGACCTCCACAAGAGTAAGCACCAGGATTATTGGCGACTTTGGAAGTCAGACCAGCATGGATGTATCACATAGGCATGAAGCTAAAGCAGGATGCTGCTTTGGTGGAAATTATGGATAAGTTGAAGAGAGACAAGAGATCAAGTTATTTGGATTTCTTCTCTAAGGATAAGAAAGGCTACTTGAGGCAAGATGGTAGGTTGTGCGTACCACAAGTGAAGGATCTAGTATATGAGGTATTGGACGAGTGCCATCACTGGAGGATAACCATTCATCCAGGAGGAGATAAGATGTATCGAGACTTTAAAAGTGTTTTCTACTGGCCAAGTATGAAGAGACATGTAGCGGAATTTGTAGCTAAATGTATGACATGTTTGAGAATTCTAGTGGAGCAAAAGAAATCAAGAGGACTATTATAACCTTTGGAAGTGCCTCGGTGGAAATGGAAGAACATTTCTATAGATTTCATCGATGAATTACCCAAGAGTAGTAGAGGTAATGAAAGTATTTGAGTAATAGTGGATCACCTTACGAAGGGCGCATATTTCATTCGATAAAGAGTACAAGGGTCGTAGAGATTTTGGAAACTCTGTACATCAAAGAGAATGTTCAACTACATGGAGTATTGGTCAGTATAGTAAGTGACAAAGACCCACCTTTTATGAATGAGTTCTGAGCTACAAATTGCTATGGGAACAATGTTGAATTTAAGTACAACTTATCACCTGCAAACAGAAGGATGGACAGAGAGAATAAATTGTGCATTAGAAGATTTATTAAGGGCTTGTATTCTGGATTTTAGATGAGCATAGGAAGATCATTTACCCTTTGTAGAGTTAGCTTGTATCAATGGTTATCAAGCAAGTATTAGGATGGAATCCTTTGAAACTCTGTACGGATAACCTTGTAAGTCATTGTCATGTTGGTGGGAGTCTACGGATAAGGTCATTCTTAGATGAGAAATGATCAGAGACACTTTAGACAAGGTGGAGTTGATATAGAAATGAACGAAGGAAGCACGGGATAGGCAAAAATCTTTTGTGGATAAGAAAAGGGTAGACCTGGAATTTGTTATAGGCGATTTAGTGTTTGTCAAGGTGTCATCACTGAAGTGAGTGGTAAGGTTCGGCAATTCGAGAAAATTGACACCACGATTTGTTGGAACTTTCCCCATGAAAGAGTGGATTGGAAATCTATCCTATAGAGTACAACGACCGAAAAAGACGATTGGTGTTCAAGATGTGTTTCGTGTTTCACATTTACAAAAATGTGTGCATAATACATCTAGAGTGATCGAACCTAGTCAATTGGAGGAAGTGGAACCAGAATCTAAGACAAGTTCGTCCTATGGCCCTATATGGGTTGTTGAAAATGGACTGAAACGACTGTGGAATAGGGTTGTGAAGTTAGTTTGAGTCCAGTGGGTAAAGTATCCAGCAGAGAGTACATGAGAATCAATGGAGAAGATGTGAGTTTCCCATCCACATCTCCTTACTAGCACATTCCTTACGTGTATTTGATTTTTAGGAGAACTTCAAATGTATAGCTGTAATGCTTGGTATTGACTGATAGCCTGACCTTAGGTAGAGTAAGTTGAAATATATTACACTAATTACTGTTCCTGCATTCATATAGAACTTTAATCCTTATATGTGTTGTACATCATGCCTAATATGCCATATAAACTGCATTCATATTAGTGGTCAAAATTAAAATTGCAATATTGCATCTCAATATATGTATATCATATTCATGCATGTTTGAGTATTCTGTTTCATATATGTTAATGAATTTTGATGTTTTTTTATGTGAGAATGTGCAGATGCACAAATGACACAAGTGACATGACTATTACATTCATTCCGTTCTTTGAGAATTTCAGGGATGAAATTATTTTAAAGTGGGGAATGTTATACCCCAAATTTTGAATAATACTTTAATTAAAATATAATAATATGAAGATATGAAAAATAGTGAAATTACTGAATTACTCTAATGAATTAAAAATAAGAAGAGTAAAATGATCATTTTCACAACATTGGAATTTGGTGAAAAATCTAATGCCATTGCAAAAAACTTATTTTTCTGATTCGGCGCAGTGTATTTTTTTATGTCGTTTGGAGCTCGTATGAAAGAGATATAGTCGGAAACGTTGTCAAGTCGAATGGAGACTACACGATTTGAATTTAAATTTAAATTTAAGTAGTCAGGCGGTTTTCTAACTTCCTTAACTTAAAATAGAAATGCGTATACTACTTTCTTATTTTAGAAACTATTTTCCCGTTTCCTTCTTCTTCCTCGGATCAACCCTAACTCCCAAAATTCAAAATCAAATTGAGAAATTTAATTCCCAAATCGAAGAGAGAAGAAAGAGCAAGCGCATATGAGTCACTAGCAATATTAGAAAAACTAATTGAAAGGAATTCTACCTCTGGACAGCAGAGGATAATAAGGCTAGAGGCTTGGAATTAAGAGGAAGGACTAAGATGAGTGGGTTTACCTAAATTCTAAATCTACTTCCTTGATTACATGATTTAATGTGATTAAAATTGGTAATCAAACAACAAATTTTGAAATTTGGCTTTGTGACTTCAAGAAATTTAGTGTAACTTGATTAATGAAGGATTTACGGGTAACTAAATGGATTGATAAAGTTGTGTAATGCCCATGTAAACTTTATAGACAAAATTAGGCATATTTAAGAGATAAATTTATATGGAACATCTAAACATGTCAAATTCATATGGAAGTATTTTGAGATTGGTTAGGACGACTATAGGTCTAAAAAGTACTTTCGTATAATTTAATTCAATTAATATATATATATATATATATATATTATATGAAAAATTGCCTAGGATTAGTATATTAATGATTTGGTGTATATAATCATATCAAAATGGCATGAAAATAATTACTAAAGTTAAAGTACGTGTTTATATGAATTTAGAAAATTTATTTCAAATTTATACAGGTATACTTTAATAAATATGATTTATTTAGTGGAAATGTATAAAATGGTGAATATAATTATATGTGAATGTATATAAAAATTATGTACATATACAGTTAAATAATCAAGATTTAATTTTTGGAAGTTTGATAAGTATATTCCACTAAGAAATATGTTTTAATTTTGAGACTTTATATAGTATGTTTTGATATCTGAAGGAGAAGGAAATTAAGATTTAAAAATACCAAATGATGAAAAAAATTCATAGAAAAATTACTATGATATGTTAAAGATGTATGTTACATAAAAGTAGAATCAAAAACTAAGAAATCATGAAAATAAGATCTAAAAATGAAAATATAAAAGTTCTAGAAAACTGCTTCAGACATGTACACCAGTGGACCGATGGTCCACACTGGTACATCGGTCATCGAATTTTTTTGACAATCTAGACCTGGACCTATTTCAGGTTGTTAAATATATATATATATATATATATATATATATATATAGGGTGTTGCCGGATTTCCAAAGTAAGTTCTATTAGAGTGATGGGGTAGATGGCATACCCTAGTGTAACAACCTGATGTTGAGATATAATCAATTAAAGTTATTAATGATAATTAAAGTTATTAATGATAATTAAATTAATTAAAATATATTTTTGAGATCAAAATAGTAATAACTTGGAATTATTTGGAACTACTGAAATTTAATGATAAAACATTCATTGATGAAATCTAAGGTGATTTGGAAAGAATTATTTAATAAGATTATGAAATAAATTATTCTGGGAAAATGTAATGTTATAAAGTTGTTATTTAAATTAACAAATGAATAAATTAAATATTTTTAGATTAATATTAATGGTTGGATTTTTAAATTATTTTAAATATATTAAAAGTGATTGAATAATTTTATAAAATTTTATATTAATTGTAAATAAGATTAAGAATATATTTCAAAAGGAAATGTGAATTTTACTTTAATAAAGAGATTTGGAAATTATGTAGTAATAGGTTTAAAATGTGACTAAAGAATAAGTAAACTAAAATAAGTTAAAATATGGTTCTATAAAATTTATTGTGTGTATTAATCTTTTGAATAAAATGAATATGGCTTTTATTTGATAGATAATGGGATAAGAATAATAATAATAAATATTGTTACACGAAGAGAAAATGGAAAAGTGTGCTCAGGATCTAAGTGAAACTAAGATCTAAGCCCAAGAATGCAAGCTCAAACCCATGTGATGTGTACCTAGACTTTTCTTTGTCTAGATGATTCTCCATCTCACTCTAATATTCATTTAAGTATGTTACTTTCTCCACTGAGGAAGCTTTCTACTTCAGGAAATCAGAATTATTAAAAACCCTCTCCTTCATAAATTAAAAATAAAATAAAATCCAATAAATTCCTAAATTAATATATGTGTATATCAACACCATACTAAACCATTAGCTATGAAGAAATGGAGATTGAAAAAGATTGGAGCCATGCGAATTTTCTAGTAAGAGGAAAGGAGGTGAAAGAGGTAGCAGGAGTGAATTCAAGGTTCTCTATCTTCTGTTGAGTGATCTAACTCATAATTCTATGTTTATTTGATATAAACATGTATGGAATATCATTTTTGTGCTTATACCATTGGTGTGCATTGAATTTGGGGAGTATGTAACAAGATGGTGGAGAAACTGAAGCAAAATGATTGATTTATGCTTGAGGAATTCATGACCAAGGCAATCATTGTTCGACCACTAACCGATCGACCGCTAGTGGTCAACCAGTGTGCACATTTTTATGCTTTGTCCAGCCAAAAAATTGATATATATATATATATAAATTAAATTTTATATCATATTCAATTCCAAAAAATCATGAAATGGTTTCTAAAAGTTATTAAGTATATGATGTTAATGATTCTTCGTATGAAGTGAAGATTTTGTGATACATTTTATGGATTGTAAATAAAAGAAATTGTTTTGAAAAGAATTATTTTGTAATATCTTGTATTTATGGATGATTGATGTATGACCTTTATAAATTATATTTTACTTGTAAAGTGATTTTGGAAGCTTTTGGATGTAAGTAAAGATGGTGTATTGCGTTAGAATTATATAATCTCTATATATGGTTTTGAATAAAATAGAAATGCATATTTACAATATGAATGCTCGTGAAACTTTACTATGTTTAGAATATACAAATTAATTTAAGAAGTCTTAGTTTACACTTTTATGGAATTACTTAAATCTTACTGATGATTTTATATCTTGTAATGAGAAATCTGAATAAACGAAGTTATAATACCGTCCAGTATGGGACTTTCGGTAATACTTCTTTGGTTAATCTTTAGACTTGTTATATAGAATGGTTTTTTAGAAATTCTAATTTGTGAGGAATTCTATTAAATGGATTAGTAATACCAATTGGTATGAGACATTTGGTAATATTTTTTAGTTACACCTATAACTCATGACATAAAATATTATGATGGAGTGAGTGCGACTTGTGAACGTGAAATAAATAGACTAGTAACACATGGTGAGATGGGACGCCGTTGTGATATTTATTCGGTTATTCTTTGCTCGTGGATGACACTTTTATGGGGAAATGGGTTATGGTTATGAGGTAGCCTATTGGTTTGAGCTGGGTAGGTTCCCAAGGCGTTATGCCATTATTATATATATATAGTACTTTACCAATGACATAACCATGGTTATTGGCATTGGAGTGACTAGATTAGGCCAGTATATACCTTGGTGGCTGACCACGGGGTCACGCCCCAGATCTGTGACACACTATAGTAATCACATCAGAGTGGTTAACCCTTAGCCCATTATGTCATCTAGGCCAATAGTCTATTACCATAGCGGCTGTAACCGGGTCTCGACAAAGTCCTCATGTTGACGTGCACATTGGGGGATATCATCATGATTCAATGAAGGTGATTGAACATTTTGGGAGTGGATCCAGGTGTGTAACCTATGTGCTCTTTGTAACGACCCAGGATTTTTATTAATTTGAAATTTAATATTTAATTAATTTTAAATAATTAATAAGTGAATTTATTTGTCGAATAAATTTTTATTTGAATAATTGAATTTAATTGGATAATTAAATCGATAATTTAATATGTTAAATTATGGAAATAATTGAAAATCGAGTTAAATATGATTGAAAATGATTTGTAAAATTTTATTTTATCATATTGAAGTTATAATGATATTTTAGAACTTTTAAAATCGAATTAAAAGTTAATTTGTGAAAATTGAATATTTTAATATTAAATCGACTAGTGAAAATAGTCAATTTTTGAACAGTCTCAGAATTGAACGAAACCAGTTCCATTGGATCCGTAATAGTTAGTTATTACCGGATTTCAAATTTCGTGGCAATCGGAGTTACCGTTTGATCGTGGAAGCTCGAAACGCATCGAATTATTTTTAATATTAATTTGGCGGGTTAAAATAGCCATTTTTCAAAAAGTCTCGGATTTCGACGAAACCAGTTTCATCGGATTTGTAATGTGATATTATTGTAAGGTTTCAAATTTCGTGTCAATTGGATTTACCGTTTGTCTGGTACAAATTAAAACGCCTAGAAAATCGTTTAAATCGGTTTAATTTAAATTGAACGTTTGTAGCCATAACTCGCACAGATGACCGAATTAGCTTCCGAAACATGTTCCATTGTGTCCAGAACGCAGGGTAAACCCTAGGAACGTTAGTTTCGGCGCGTAAATCGGAGTTCGGAATTCTCGGATGAATAGTGTTCGTTCGTTCTTCTATAAATAGACCAACACCCCTCTCTCTCATTAAAAAAATAAATAAAACAAACCCTACCCTAGCCAGCCGCCACCTCTCTTTTCAAAGGCCAGAATTTTTCAATTTTCATCCCTTAATTACTTCCAATCCGTGAAGTTTTAGCCAAAGTTGTTAACTACAACATTGTAGAGGGTAACGAGGGCTTTAAATCTATAAGGTGATGATCGTGTCTCGTGTAGCGTAGAGGGAGATACGGGGGGCCGATTGCTTCAGGTTGTGCACGCATTTCCAAGCACATGATGAGGCCGAGCTCAAAGCTCCTTGGGCCGAGTGTAGTTCTTGGCAAGGCGCACGTGGTGGCGCATCTTGATCGAGTTCTCGTCGAGTGTAGTGAGAGCAAATTGAAAACCTAAATTTGAGCATGATGGGTTCTCTTGCGTGTTTGGTTACTGGAGTGAACGAGAGGGAGAAGGGGGAGTGCGCACGGTGATGATGGTGGGGCAGTGGATCCTACGGCGTGTAATTAGTTAGGTTATAAAATTTTAATTTAATGTTGTAAATTATAGTTAAAATCGTGTTTAAACTTCAAATAATCATAACCTTTTCATACGAGGTCGAAAACGCGCGAAACCAGTTGCGTTGGAATCGTATGGACGAGCACTACGCGGTGAAATTGGATTGGAGTCGTTTGGAGTTAGTGAGAATTTTGGATAAAATTAAACGTCCGTTTAATTTTATTCGAAATAAATCGCTAAAACGAAATTGAAATCAAGGTGAGAACTTCTCACTCAATCGAATCAGTTTCGATTTTATTTTAAATAGTTAGATTTAAAATATTTGAATGCATGTTTGAATGATAATTGATATCTATTGATTGTTAAAATAGACATTATGCGCCGTTAGTAAGCGGATGTTATTTATTAAGAACATATACCGCGAATATTTCATAAACAGTGAAATTGGTATTATATATAATAGCAATATATATATATTGGCATATGTATATATTGGAGTTATTGATTTCCCGCATTTTTTTGTTTAGCGGATGAGACCCTATTGTGCCGTCTATTAAGCGAATAATATTTTAAATCCCATATACCGCGATAATTTCGTACTGGAACGAAATTGGTATTGTGCTAATGTTTGTGGATGCAGGAAAACAGGTTGGAGGGATCCAACTGGATTCCTCAACAGTATTTATTTGAATTCAGATATTTTGATATTTGATGGATTATCATATCGATATATGATATCGTCGTTGTCGTGATTGACTATTTGGTGTGTAGCATCATTGGACCAAATTTGGAATTTTAAAAGGATTTAAAAGTTATTTTTTAAAGTATACGTTTATAAAATATTTTTGGAATTGATCCATTTTAAATAAATAAACGTATAATTTTAATGTTATAAAAATTATGATTTTGAGAAATACGATTAAAGATTTATTTTTGAAAATATGAGGTTAATGGTTTTATAAAATAGTTAAATTGGGATTTTAGAATTTATTGTGAAAAGTTTAAATATAGGATTTATAAAATTTAATTATTTTATGAATCAAAATGGTGAAATAATAAAGGAGATTAAAGACGTTTTAAAGAATAATATAAATTGATTTATATTAAGAGATTTATAAATGGATATTTATAAATTGAAATATTGACATTATAAAACGAGTTTTTTATAAGTGTTTGAATGAAGTGGAAATGAATTTTGTAAATGAATGGAATTTATAAAATTATAAATGGTGAAGTTATAAATGAAATTTATAAATAGTAAGATTTATAAATTTTGTGAAATTATTAAAGAATATATTTGGATGAATAATTGAATCTTATAAGTTGTAAGATTTATAATTATGAAGTTCAAAGAAACGATTTTGTAAAATAATCGTTTTATAAGCATTTAACTTATAATATGAACCTTTAGTTTATAATTGAGTTATAAATCGAATAGATTAATAAAGGAATTTATAAAAGGAAGTTGTTATAAAATAAATAGATATGGAGTTTATAAACGTTGTTTTATAAATTCGCAAACGACTTATTTTGATAAGTAAATTGTTGAAACCTATTAATGGAGTTATATTCACATTTTTGACTGTGAATAATCCTTTAAAAAGAAATGTATAAAATGATGAAATTGTTAACGTAGTATATTCACGTTTTTGAATAGGGAATAATATGTTAAAGAAATTGTTTTGAATGTGATGTTTTAAATTGAATTAAAACGATCTAACGATGTTTTAAATGTGTTGAGATTCGGAACCATAGATTTCAACATTTATTGTTGAAATAGACGTTTTCGAGAAATAGAAGGAAATGGTGGACTATAACACTGTTGTTATAGTAAATGATTTCCGAAAGGAAATGTTTTGTATAGTATTGGGATTTACATATCTATTTTAATTTCGAATCCCTATACTAGTGATTTTGGGTTGTCGTAACAATGTTTTACGTAACATTCGTTTTGGCCCAAATAAATATGTTTAAGAGAATGATTTCCTTAAAGAATGAAATATATACTTAATCTCGATTGAAGTATATTGAATATTTTCCAAGTGTTGAAAATAAATAAGTTCATGAATTACTTATTAAATAAGTATGGAAATGTTTTCCAATATAAAGTGAATATTAGAGAATTTATCTTTTTGAAGATAAATTGAAATGAATAATTGAAGTCATATATTCATGAATATTTTAGAATGAAAATTCACTATAGAATTTATGAATAAAAAGGGAAGTTGTTTAAAAATAAATATTGATTTATTTTTGAAGTGTGAAATTATATATCTTGTAAAGATATTTTTGAGAAATAAATAATTTGGAAAATTATTTGGAATCTGGTGATGTTGTGCATATCCATTGATAGTTCAATAACCGACTATCAATATTTCCCTTTGAATGGGTATTTGATGTGATTTGTTTGAATTTGAATGCCACACTTATTTTTGAATAAGCGCTCACTATTCGGGTTAACCGGGAAAAGATCATGGGGTCGTATAACCCATTCCGAATATGTGATACGTCGTTATGAATTGCATTTGATGACCGGTGTTGAAGACCGGGTATTTGCGAAAGCGATAGGATGACCTATCGATTGTCTCTGCACTGGGTAGCTCCTGGTATAGAGATTTCCTAAGTGATGGGAAATTCGATCGGGATTGTGAATACCCGGATTGCAAGGACTTCTTTGTAAGTGCCTTCGGTTTTGTTCGAGCCCGGAATAGACTTGTATGGATTGTATGTCTGACGTTACAAATTGAGATATAAAGCAGATTTCTTTCAAATATATTTCTGTTGGTGGCGGAGAAATTATTCTTTTAGCTTAACACCCTTCTCTGAGACGTACGAGCTCAGAGGTTATGTAGTTGAATGTTATCAACGATATATTCCCAATTTGGTAATGTGACATGCTGAGTGTTGCTGTAAATGATCATTGTGTTGATTATTTGTGATAGGATCGTTTATTTGATCGTCTATCCTGGTGATCATTTCTATGATCATTTGTTGACCCAAAGCATGGCTTTTGTATAAAGTATGTTTTTGTGGACGTGACTTCGTCGAGCCTCACACCCCGTGAATGGTCAAAACAGGAAAGATGCAGCAAGGTTATGAGGGGTAGCGCCCTTTAGGATGTGTGCATTTCCTTCTGGAAAAGGGTGGTGTCATGGTATGGAGCCCAGATACTTACTCATGTTGAAAACACTTTATGATTGTGTGAATTGATTGCGAGCGCTCGGTGAAAGGTCCCAAAGGACCGGGGGATGGCATATTCGGTCAGTTGTTACTCAGTTAGGGGTAACCCGGCCTTGTGTTGGTAGAGATCTGGTTTGGTTCTCGAGGATGTCCATCCAGAGGCATTCTCATGTGGCAATGGGAAGTTCCTTGGCCTGATCATTCGTTGGAAATCCAAAGAAACAATACGTGACTTGTACGGTTTTAGTTGTAGAACCTGCCATCTAATATGGTAGCTATTAGTAAGCATAATATAATGGTACCTATGCTGGCTAAGATTTATATTCTACTTTCGAAATGAATTTTTCCTACACTATGCACTAATAATAATATCAAATGTTCTTTTAAATGCGTATCAAGCATCTTTGACTATCATAAGGAGAAATCTCCTCCAAGTCTGCGTTTGCATTGTGTGTGTGGCGGGAGGTCTTATGGTAGTCTCATTTTTAAAAGCATTGCGAATTGACTTTAAAAAATATTCCTCTATTTTGATTTAAAAGATAAATAAACTGTTTGGAGTTCCCACACCAGTCACATGACTGACTCGGAGTTTATTGTTTTCCTTCCTAAACTCTGGGTGCCCACCAATTTCCACACGGGCAGTTAAGAGTTAAGGATTATCAGGATATTCTGGATATTCTGGAGTTGCTGGAAGCAAGCTGGATGGCATGACGTATTACTAGTTATATAGTATTTCTTTTTCCGCTGCACTGTTTGATGTTGTTGTTGTACACTCTGATGATATGATGTAATGAAATGTAATGTATAAAATGTAATAACTGATATAGTTCTTTGTTTAAAGATTATTCATTTATTATTATATGTTGTTCCGCTGCGAATTGTGAGATTCTGTTGTTGTTCTGTTGTTTTCTCTATGTTCTATTTTCTTTCTGTTATATTCTATTTTCTATTTTCTTTTCTCTTCTATGTTCTACCTTCTTCTTTCTTTTCTTCTTCTTAAACCCTCAGTGTTCAGTTTTCCGTCGTTTGATTGCTCGGCAGTCGATAAAGTGAGTATCGATGTTGAATTTTCGGAAGACGAAGAATCGGGTCCTGACAATTTGGTATCAGAGCTTATGGTTAAGCGACAACCATGGTTCTGTTGGGTATTACTCATTAGAGATAGAGTCAGCAGTACTCTAGAATGAATTTGAGTGTAATAATAGCTATGAGAGCGTATTTGTTAGTGAATATGAAATTGTTTTGTATTGTGTTGACTTATCGGTTGATTGTTTATAGATTCCAGTCGATCTAGTCTAGCTAACTATCGTAGATAGGGGTTTCTAAACTCTTAAACAAGATAAACCGACACAATATTGTTTAAAATTGGGTAAATAAAATAATTTTACCTTAATTATATTTTATATATAAAGAAATAATTTTTCAAAATTATTAAAAGTGTATATAAGTTGATTGTTGGGTTGTTTGAATAATCTAAATTAAAGAATAATTGTATAAGTAAAATGAATTATAAGAATTGAATTATAATTAAAGTGATTTGGAATTGTGAAATAAACTTATATATATGAGAAGTGAAACTATATGAATATATTTATGAATATGAGTTATAAAAAAAATGAATTTAAAGTTAAATGAAAATTTACTTTAGAATTGGAAGCTGAATTGATTTATAAGTGGGAATTTAAGTTATGTAAAACAAAGTGATGTTTGTAAAATGAAATATAACTTAAAAGATGTTGAATGAAGTTGATATTAGTATCAAAGTAAATTATTAAAGTTAAGTGATAAATGTGAACTTGAGTTTTATAAATGAAATTCAACTTTAGAAATTGAATTGAATTGAATGAATGGATTGACTAATGATCAATTAAATGTGAATAATTGATATGAAATAATGAATATAAGTGTTAATTCATTAAAATCTAATGTTATTGGAATTTGAATAATTGAATGAAAATCAATTTAATTAAACCAAATTGAATGAATATAAGCAAAGGAATTTGGTTGTAGTTGATATAAATTGGTTGTTATATGGTTGTTAGTTGATTGATTGTATATAATGAAATTAAATTAATGAAATTGAAAGCTAAAGTAATTGAAATCCAATTGGAAGTTAAGTGAATCTTAAATAGAATTGAATTTGATTTGGAAGTGAACCAACTTGAATATGAATTAGTGAATATAAACTAATTGAAAATGAATGTTAGTAAGAACATCCACTGTTAATGAATCAAATATGATTAAATTGAAAACCATTTCATTGAATATTAATGAGAATATAAATGAATATTTATTGGTTATGATTGATAGTTGATTGATGGTTGAATATATTGCTTTTACTACATTGGCTATGTTGACATATATAGTTATTATGTTGCTATATGTTGTATATCGATACTATGTTCATATATGCATGTTCTTTGTTGAGTGATTAGTAGGTGCGGATCGCGTTTGCTTCGCATTTGGAGCTCGCTTTCGCGCTATATTAGCCGTATATGCTTGCTAATAAAATATAAGGTACATATCTCGGACTAAATATCGTACTTTTATACTTTTTTCCCTGCGGGATGCCTCATTACTTGATGAGATGTATATTTGTGATATATATACTGTCATTTTTTTTTCCGGATCGAGCCGCGCAAAGGAGACTATGGCAAATTTTTTCGGAAATTTAAGGAGTTAGAAAAATTTGAGAAAATTGAAATTTTTTGAAAACTATAACTTTGATTTGGAATTGAAAGTTAAACAATAGTAATTGTTTTTGAAAAGATAATTAAGTATGATTTGAAAACTTAGTAAAGTTATTGTAAGAAGTTTAACTATGGATTTTGGGAAAGTTAATAGATTCTGTAACTTTTCTTACTTAATAATTTCGAGGACGAAATTCTTTTAAGGGGGAAGATTGTAACGACCCAGGATTTTTATTAATTTTAAATTTAATATTTAATTAATTTTAAATAATTAATAAGTGAATTTATTTGTCGAATAAATTTTTATTTGAATAATTGAATTTAATTGGATAATTAAATCGATAATTTAATATGTTAAATTATGGAAATAATTGAAAATCGAGTTAAATATGATTGAAAATGATTTGTAAAATTTATTTTATCATATTCAAGTTAGAATGATATTTTAGAACTTTTAAAATCGAATTAAAAGTTAATTTGTGAAAATTGAATATTTTAATATTAAATCGACTAGTGAAAATAGTCAATTTTTAAACAGTCTCAGAATTGAACGAAACCAGTTCCATTGGATCCGTAATAGTTAGTTATTACCGGATTTCAAATTTCGTGGCAATCGGAGTTACCGTTTGATCGTGGCAGCTCGAAACGCATCGAATTATTTTTAATATTAATTTGGCGAGTTAAAATAGCCATTTTTCAAAAAGTCTCGGATTTCGACGAAACCAGTTTCATCGGATCCGTAATGTGATATTATTATAAGGTTTCAAATTTCGTGTCAATAGGATTTACCGTTTGTCCGGTACAAATTAAAACGCCTAGAAAATCGTTTAAATCGGTTTAATTTAAATCGAACGTTTGTAGCCATAACTCGCACAGATGACCGAATTAGCTTCGAAACCTATTCCATTGTGTCCGGAACGCAGGGTAAACCCTAGGAACGTCAGTTTCGGCGCGTAAATCGGAGTTCGGAATTCTCGGATGAATAGTGTTCGTTCGTTCTTCTATAAATAGACCAACAACCCTCTCTCTCATTAAAAAATAAATAAAACAAACCCTACCCTAGCCAGCCGCCACCTCTCTTTTCAAAGGCCAGAATTTTTCAATTTTCATCCCTTAATTACTTCCAATCCGTGAAGTTTTAGCCAAAGTTGTTAACTACAACATTGTAGAGGGTAACGAGGGCTTTAAATCTATAAGGTGATGATCGTGTCTCGTGTAGCGCAGAGGGAGATACGGGGGGCCGATTGCTTCAGGTTGTGCATGCATTTCCAAGCACATGATGAGGCCGAGCTCAAAGCTCCTTGGGCCGAGTGTAGTTCTTGGCAAGGCGCACGTGGTGGCGCATCTTGATCGAGTTCTCGTCGGGTGTAGTGAGAGCAAATTGAAAACCTAAATTTGAGCATGATGGGTTCTCTTGCGTGTTTGGTTACTAGAGTGAACGAGAGGGAGAAGGGGGAGTGCGCACGGTGATGATGGTGGGGCAGTGGATCCTACGGCGTGTAATTAGTTAGGTTATAAAATTTTAATTTAATGTTGTAAATTATAGTTAAAATCGTGTTTAAACTTCAAATAATCATAACTTTTTCATACGAGGTCGAAAACGCGCGAAACCAATTGCGTTGGAATCGTATGGACGAGAACTACGCGATGAAATTGGATTGGAGTCATTTGGAGTTAGTGAGAATTTTGGATAAAATTAAACGTCCGTTTAATTTTATTCATGTTATTTATTAAAAACATATACCGCGAATATTTCATAAACAGTGAAATTGGTATTATATATAATAGCAATATATATATATTGGCATATGTATATATTGGAGTTATTGATTTCCCGCATTTTTTTGTTTAGCGGATGAGACCCTATTGCGCCGTCTATTAAGCGGATAATATTTTAAATCCCATATACCGCGATAATTTCGTACTGGAACGAAATTGGTATTGTGCTAATGTTTGTGGATGCAGGAAAACAGGTTGGAGGGATCCAACTGGATTCCTCAACAGTATTTATTTGAATTCAGATATTTTGATATTTGATGGATTATCATATCGATATATGATATCGTTGTTGTCGTGATTGACTATTTGGTGTGTAGCATCATTGGACCAAATTTGGAATTTTAAAAGGATTTAAAAGTGATTTTTTAAAGTATACGTTTATAAAATATTTTTGGAATTGATCCATTTTAAATAAATAAACGTATAATTTTAATGTTATAAAAATTATGATTTTGAGAAATACGATTAAAGATTTATTTTTGAAAATATGAGGTTAATGGTTTTATAAAATAGTTAAATTGGGATTTTGGAATTTATTGTGAAAAGTTTAAATATAGGATTTATAAAATTTAATTATTTTATGAATCAAAATGGTGAAATAATAAAGGAGATTAAAGACGTTTTAAAGAATAATATAAATTGATTTATATTAAGAGATTTATAAATGGATATTTATAAATTGAAATATTGACATTATAAAACGAGTTTTTTATAAGTGTTTGAATGAAGTGGAAATGAATTTTGTAAATGAATTGGAATTTATAAAATTATAAATGGTGAAGTTATAAATGAAATTTATAAATAGTAAGATTTATAAATTTTGTGAAATTATTAAAGAATATATTTGGATGAATAATTGAATCTTATAAGTTATAAGATTTATAATTATGAAGTTCAAAGAAACGATTTTGTAAAATAATCGTTTTATAAGCATTTAACTTATAATATGAACCTTTAGTTTATAATTGAGTTATAAATCGAATAGATTAATAAAGGAATTTATAAAAGGAAGTTGTTATAAAATAAATAGAAATGGAGTTTATAAACGTTGTTTTATAAATTCGCATACGACTTATTTTGATAAGTAAATTGTTGAAACCTATTAATGGAGTTATATTCACATTTTTGACTGTGAATAATCCTTTAAAATGAAATGTATAAAATGATGAAATTGTTAACGTAGTATATTCACGTTTTTGAATAGGGAATAATATGTTAAAGAAATTGTTTTGAATGTGATGTTTTAAATTGAATTAAAACGATCTAACGATGTTTTAAATGTGTTGAGATTCGGAACCATAGATTTCAACATTTATTGTTGAAATAGACGTTTTCGAGAAATAGAAGGAAATGGTGGACTATAACACTGTTGTTATAGTAAATGATTTCCGAAAGGAAATGTTTTGTATAGCATTGGGATTTACATATCTATTTTAATTTCGAATCCCTATACTAGTGATTTTGGGTTGTTGTAACGATGTTTTACGTAACATTCGTTTTGGCCCAAATAAATATGTTTAAGAGAATGATTTCCTTAAAGAATGAAATATATACTTAATCTCGATTGAAGTATATTGAATATTTTCCAAGTGTTGAAAATAAATAAGTTCATGAATTACTTATTAAATAAGTATGGAAATGTTTTCCAACATAAAGTGAATATTAGAGAATTTATCTTTTTGAAGATAAATTGAAATGAATAATTGAAGTCATATATATTCATTAATATTTTAGAATGAAAATTCACTATAGAATTTATGAATAAAAAGGGAAGTTGTTTAAAAAAAATATTGATTTATTTTTGAAGTGTGAAATTATATATCTTGTAAAGATATTTTTGAGAAATAAATAATTTGGAAAATTATTTGGAATCTGGTGATGTTGTGCATATCCATTGATAGTTCAATAACCGACTATCAATATTTCCCTTTGAATGGGTATTTGATGTGATTTGTTTGAATTTGAATGCCACACTTATTTTTGAATAAGCGCTCACTATTTGGGTTAACCGGGAAAAGACCATGGGGTCGTATAAACCATTCCGAATATGTGATACGTCGTTGTGAATTGCATTTGATGACCGGTGTTGAAGACCGGGTATTTGCGAAAGCGATAGGATGACCTATCGATTGTCTCTGCACTGGGTAGCTCCTGGTATAGAGATTTCCTAAGTGATGGGAAATTCGATCGGGATTGTGAATACCCGGATTGCAAGGACTTCTTTGTAAGTGCCTTCGGTTTTGTTCGAGCCCGGAACAGACTTGTATGGATTGTATGTCTGACGTTACAAATTGAGATATAAAGCAGATTTCTTTCAAATATATTTCTGTTGGTGGCGGATAATTTATTCTTTTAGCTTAACACCCTTCTCTGAGACGTACGAGCTCAGAGGTTATGTAGTTGAATGTTATCAGCGATATATTCCCAATTTGGTAATGTGACATGCTGAGTGTTGCTGTAAATGATCATTGTGTTGATTATTTGTGATAGGATCGTTTATTTGATCGTCTATCCTGGTGATCATTTCTATGATCATTTGTTGACCCAAAGCATGGCTTTTGTATAAAGTATGTTTTTGTGGACGTGACTTCGTCGAGCCTCACACCCCGTGAATGGTCAAAACAGGAAAGATGCAGCAAGGTTATGAGGGGTAGCGCCCTTTAGGATGTGTGCATTTCCTTCTGGAAAAGGGTGGTGTCATGGTATGGAGCCCAGATACTTACTCATGTTGAAAACACTTTATGATTGTGTGAATTGATTGCGAGCGCTCGATGAAAGGTCCCAAAGGACCGGGGGATGGCATATTCGGTCAGTTGTTACTCAGTTAGGGGTAACCCGGCCTTGTGTTGGTAGAGATCCGGTTTGGTTCTCGGGGATGTCCATCCAGAGGCATTCTCATGTGGCAATGGGAAGTTCCTTGGCCTGATCATTCGTTGGAAATCCAAAGAAACAATACGTGACTTGTACGGTTTTAGTTGTAGAACCTGCCATCTAATATGGTAGCTATTAGTAAGCATAATATAATGGTACCTATGCTGGCTAAGATTTATATTCTACTTTCGAAATGAATTTTTCCTACACTATGCACTAATAATAATATCAAATGTTCTTTTAAATGCGTATCAAGCATCTTTGACTATCATAAGGAGAAATCTCCTCCAAGTCTGTGTTTGCATTGTGTGTGTGGCGGGAGGTCTTATGGTAGTCTCATTTTTAAAAGCATTGCGAATTGACTTTAAAAAATATTCCTCTATTTTGATTTAAAAGATAAATGAACTGTTTGGAGTTCCCACACCAGTCACATGACTGACTCGGAGTTTATTGTTTTCCTTCCTAAACTCTTGGTGCCCACCAATTTCCACACGGGCAGTTAAGAGTTAAGGATTATCAGGATATTCTGGATATTCTGGAGTTGCTGGAAGCAAGCTGGATGGCATGACGTATTACTAGTTATATAGTATTTCTTTTTCCGCTGCACTGTTTGATGTTGTTGTTGTACACTCTGATGATATGATGTAATGAAATGTAATGTATAAAATGTAATAACTGATATAGTTCTTTGTTTAAAGATTATTCATTTATTATTATATGTTGTTCCGCTGCGAATTGTGAGATTCTGTTGTTGTTCTGTTGTTTTCTCTATGTTCTATTTTCTTTCTGTTCTATTCTATTTTCTATTTTCTATTTTCTTTTCTCTTCCATGTTCTACCTTCTTCTTTCTTTTCTTCTTCTTAAACCCTCAGTGTTCGGTTTTCCGTCGTTCGATTGCTCGGCAGTCGATAAAGTGAGTATCGATGTTGAATTTTCGGAAGACGAAGAATCGGGTCCTGACATCTTGGAGCAGGTAGATGGCTATCAATCTCCCATCCAGTTCTTATATGAATGGTAAATTGACGTATATCTGTACACCTCGTATGTGATGATGAGATATGATTGTACCCGAGATTGCATTATAGTATGCAATTATTCCTTGTATCCTTCTTTGCCATGTGGATTCACCACTTATATTTTCCAGGCGAGTATCGCCAATTATATTATATATCTGCAGGTATTGCCACTTATATATTATGGACCTAAAAATGATTACATATTACATTTATATGAGTTTGATAGACCTAGGAATGTCTACTTTATATTTATTTAGGACATTGCTATGTGTTATCCTAATCTTTCTGGTTGATTCATGTGATTTGATGATGTTATTTTATTATTTGAGATTGAGAGATATAATTAGGCATTGTTATGTGCTTTCCTAACTAAACTTGATGTTATCTTAATCACTGATGATTTCTGGATGCTAATGATGATTTTGATATGGATGATTCACCTATTCGACATTGATTATGTGATTCCTTATTTGATAAGATTTTATGTTGGTGATGACATCTTTATGCATGGTTTGTGACACTCGACATTTTATGATAATTTGAGGATGGTTTATGATATTATAATCATATGCCATGCATATGTTATTATATATGTACACATTGACATTTACATTTAGACATAGTTTGACATATGTTTTATTTACACAATGCTCGGGTCAGCTTGAGACATTTCAGATTCAGAGATGAAGAGACCAACTTGTGTTATCTAGGTATGGTGGAGATTAGTTACATGGTATTGTGTATATCATTTTATATTTCATGGCTCATTGTATGAATGATACTGTAATGCATTGAGTATGTTTGTATTTTATTTGAGGTAGAGAACATTAGAGATGTTTAGTATTTACACTGTCTATTGTATATATTTCCTATTATATCTTATCGCTACGATAATGACTGTATTCTCTATCACTTTTTGTATATTGTGTATTGGTCTATCCTGATGATGCACAATTTTATTTTTTTGTTCAGATATTGTGTACGTAAAGTGAGATATTTATTTGATTTTGAATACGTAACAGTGTTAGCCTAAGGGAATATTCACGTGTGCAGCTTATATCACCTTATTCTTCGTATTATTTGACTATATAACTTAGTAATACTCTTGGATAATATAATTTTAGAGGTGGGTTGTTTCACCTAGCCTAAGTCGTAATATGTGTTAGTGCACAGATATTGCATACCTTAGTGGAGGGATGTTTATAGGTTTACAACTTAATTTATAGATTTGGAATAGAGCCGAATAGGAGAGAGACATGACTTTGGATGTTGTGGGTTGGCTGCAACAAAAAAATGTTATCGGTTATAGTGGGGTTCATGGTTTGTCTGATTTATCTGTGATACAACTATACAATTTAAGGTACTGATGAGTTTTAATTTAGTCACCTCACTATAGAACGAATGTAGCAACTCGACTATAAGGAATTTGAGAATTTAAATTGTATACCAGATTTGATATGAGTTGAATAAGTACTGAAATGTATAACGATATGGTAGCCTATCATTTTTGATCATGTTATATTATGGAAAAAAATATAGTAAATGTTGAATTCAGTTTTATTCACTTACCAGACTTTTCATCTGACCCCTTCTCCCCCATGTTTCCCTTGTGTATGACATTTGATAGGTTGATGGAGACAGGTTGGACTTGGATGACATTAGAGATTCAGGTGACAAAGTCATGTTGTATGTGCGCTAGTATATGTGTGTGTGATGATATGTATATATAAGTTAAATACTTAATGTATCGTATGGATTTAGGTTTGTATCGTACATATCAATGATGTGTGGAAACTAAGTACGGATTAGTTTGGATATGACATTAGAGATTTAGGTTTGTATCGTATGATCACATATGAATTTAAAAATAATATCTTATGATCATTCGATACATAAAATGTGGGTCGTTACACTCCTCCCTCTTTAGGAATTTCACCCTTGAAATCCCAAAAAAAGGAAAAGTTAATCACATTTACCCCACATGCCTAACAACCATTAGCAATCATCTCAACCATTAAACATGCAACCACGCAGTCATAAGCAATCAAACAGTATATATGTTTATCCTAGCATGTGAGATACTAAACTTTCTTACATAATATTAAAAATTGAAAGTAAATGCCATAAACAAAAGCCTTACCGGTAAAGAGCTACGGATAAGTGGTCTTCACACTCTCATCAGTCCCCTATGTGCAATCGATATTGCTTTTTCTCCATTGAACCTTCACTAACTCCACTGTCTTCCTCCTAAGCTGCTTTGTGTCACATTCGACAACACAAATAAGCCTACGAGGTCTTGAAGCTTCTGATTTAATTTTGATATCATACAATTCATCCAATGAAATAGTCATGCCTAATATGCACTCACACTTCTACAAATGAGAAATATGGAATAAATTATGCACATACGCCATCTTCTGAGGTAAGTCAACACTGTAATCAAGGTCCCCAATCATCTCGGGTATCGAAAAAAGACTTCAAACCTCGGTGCCAACTTTCCTTTAGTACCGAATCGAATGATATTGTTCAACGGAGGGATCTTCATAAACACCAAATTGCCTATAGACCATTTAACCTATCTTTAGCAGTCTTTATTTGTCGTCGAATAATGTCGATCTTCTCCAAAATGTTTCTATGGTATATGGCCCATTGTCAACTTCTCACCTGCTTCCTATTAACATAAAGGAGCATCGCACAGTCAACAATATAATGCCTTGAATGGTGCTATAACAATGGTATATTGATGATTATTATTGCTTTAACAATCCACCATCTATGATGTCCCAACCACGTCTAAAAGTGACATTGGCATCGTGGACCTCGTCAATGACGAATCATTTTAATTTAAAATATAAAATAGATCATAAAGCTATTTACAATATTCTATGCTTTCTGAAGCTCTCAACAGAAGGAAAAATAATAATCATCAATAATGCAATCCCAGACAAATAAAACAATGCAATATCAAATAAATTCCAATTATTACATCTCTATATATTAATATTAGTATAATGTCAGGGAATAAATGAAATGAAATAGTAGATAGGTACTAGATAAATGTGTAGGTCTCCGTCGTACCATCACTCCTCCAAGTCACCATTAGTCCTCTCTATCGACCTATTATAGTATCACTAAAAAGAAGAAATGATAGAGGGGGTCAAACAAATGTCTGGTGAGTGAAACACATCATAAGTGTATGATATCAATAAGTTAGTAAAATAACATTTATGCTTGAAAACTATACCTTAGCTTGTGTCACCTACCGGACTATCATATACTAAGGACTCATCTCCTGGGACTATATTGTATATCAAGGACTTCGTTCCTCGAACTATCATATATTGAACACCCAAATACTAGAACTATATCGTATATTGAGGACTCAAACTATTATATATTGAGGACTAAAATCCTAGGACTATTGCATTTCCAAATATAAACTGTGTACAATGAACTTTCCAAACCATGACCATTTCCAAAACTATCTCAAACCACAGCAAAAAAAGTACCAAAATGTTCCTCGTCTTGCCACGATTTCGATGCGATGAAACGCACTTGAAACGGAGTTTGTATTTACAAATTATAAGGAGTTAAGGGGCTATTTAAAAATTTATAATTTAATATATTGTTAATATTATATTATATTTTTTGCTACATCATTTCTAATTCTCGATTTTTTGTTCCTAAACCTCTAACGTCCGCTTTTCTTCCTTATTGCCACAGTCGTAATCGCCAAACCCAACAGCGGACCCCTTTACTGGAGCCACCGCCTCTTTCTCTTACTTTCCCTATAGGTCCCACCCTCCACGGTTGGTAGAAGTTGCTTAAATTTTCCACCGTCACCCTTTGGAGCCATGTTCTAACGAATTCCAACCACAACGACCAATCCATACCTACCGTGATCATCTACTTGACTTCCTCCTTACCTCACCTGTCCCTTTTCATTGTACCGTCGTCGTTTCACCTTTGGATCAAAATTGGCGATCCACGTTTACCAAAATTCCGATACATTCTTTGATCAATTAGCGCATCGAGTCGATGAACGAACATGTTGATATATTTGCGTCGTCAAGAACAATAATTTTGATATATAATATGTCTAGTTCGGAATGGTTTTGTATTTTGCACTTTTTTAATTAGAGAGATTAACTTACGTTATTACAATCAATAAAAAAAATTAACCATTTACCCATGGCATGATATATCCTAATCTAGTGTGCTTGTGTATATATAAAATCAATTTTTAATTACTAATTAAATCATTTAGAAATTTGGTTTAAGATCGTAAGTGGTGAATTATTACATCTTATCAATATATACAAAAATATGATAAATCAAACTCCCCGATTAGTCGTGCATCTTCTCTAATTTGATGTAGATCTTTCTTCTCCTTCCCTGTTGAGAATTTCCATGCCTTGAAAACGTAGAACCGTTAAATAGCTTTAATTTAATTGCATAGCTCTCTTCGTGATGATTGGTTACATATATATTTGTTTAATTTGGATTTGATTTGATGGATTAGGAGGGTTTTATAAGTGGAGGAAACGTTATTAGAAAAAAGTAAATAGGGTCAGAGATATACTTATAGGCTGAAAAATATAAAATATAAGCTAAAATCTCGAAATTAATCTATTTTGAAAAAGCCATTGGTTTTGACTTCTTTAAGTTCCAGACCATTTAAACAAATTCAGTAGATTACATATGTTTCTGACTAAAAATGACATTCTGGATGCATTGGAATAGGTCTCGATGTTTAATTCCATCTCCTACAGAAATTTATATGTTTAAATTATGATTTTACCATTTTAATTTAATTATTTGATCTCGTAAAATTATGAAGTGTTAAATTCTCTCACCTTAAAAGAATTTTATCCTCGAAATTCCCTGAGGTAGACAATGCAACTCGCATTAGATTGTACAAACATACAAAACAAATGTAGCTATATCCATCTGGCATTCATCATACAATATATGCAAAAAACACTACCAATATTATACGATACATATGATATGAGATGAGTGCAAATGCATCTAAATCAGCTTTCTATGTAATGAAAATGTAGTCTAACTAATGTATATGCAACCATCCTAATATATGCAAATACATACATATACGTGTGTATTCGCATATATTAGGATGGTTGCATATATATTGGTTACACTACATTTGCATTCATATAGAAAGATGATTTAGTTGAATTTGACTCCTATATGTACACAACATCCATATCAAAGTGCAAGTGTTGAAGCCAAAAATGGATCAACATCCAAGAATGAGTTGTAGGGAACCTATATGACGTTTATCTAGCAGATAATAGTGGAAGTAGTGGAAATTGAACGGAGAGATGCAAGATTTTTATAGTGGTTCGACAATCTTTTGCCAACTCCACTTTGTAGTTTTATTAATTGAGGATCTGAGATAGTTTTATGAGATTAGAAGGAATTAATGTCACAAGTACAAGAAGTTGATAGGTTCTAAGTCCTAGAACTGCCAAGAGTAGCTGCCTTAATGACTATTGTGATCGAGGAAGAAGGTGAAGAACAATGGAGTCCTATATCCGGAGTGTAACACCCTTAATTTTATTAGCATTATTAGGAAATTTAATTAGAATAAATTAAATAGAATAATATAGATAAAGAGATTGAGATTGATTAATAAATAAAGTGGTCGTGCTTATCTAATAAAATGAACTTATAAAAGGTTAAGATACTAAACATAAGGGCATTAGGGTAAATACCTGCCCATATCACCCACCCTTATACTATTCTCCTTAGGTCATACACGTTCATTTTACTTAAAGAAATTTTTTATAACAATACGGAAGCAAGGCTGGCCATTAGGAAGAAAGAGGAGAATAGAAAATCAACTTAAAGCTTAGAATTCATGTTAGAAGGAATCAGTCTCAACCATCAATTTCCTTATCTAATCTAAGGTGAATAATAATGTCTACATCTCTATTTTAGTTTTATGATCATATGGTTTTGGATTTTAGTGTAAATATGTTTTTTGATATATTGAATGATGATATACTAGACTTATGATTTATATGGATTAAACAAGGTTGTTTAAAATAAGATATACATGGCTTTAGGGTAAAACCGAGAAGAAATGATTTTTAAATGCCATGGAAAAATTATATGTTGTAGAAAACGTGATTCTAGAGATGGATTTCAATTTTCATAATTTGCTTAATTTATGTGGAATTTATATTAATTTTCTAGTGAAAAAATGATTTATTGGGTTATAAATTATTTATGGCTAAAATAGTAATTATTTGGGTTTGAAATTTTATACGTTGGAAAACATATTAAAATAGATTTTCTGGAGTTTTTCTAGTTTTTTCTTAAGTGATTTGATAAATATATAGAATTATTTAAGGTATGTGATTTAAATGTTTATATATTAAATTAAAGGGAAGGGGCATTATGTAAAATAAAATTATTATTTAATTCTAAAATTAGTGACAGCACTTTTCTGAAAAGTAATTATCAACCAATGAGAATTTGACAAATAATGCCAAGTTAGTTTGAAAGTTATCTTTTTAAGTTAAAAATAAGATAATCATGCTTTTAGCATGTTTGAGCCATTTTAGGCATCAAACCTTCCGACCCAAACCTACCTACTATGCCGAAAGGTTATAGCCTTCGACAAGGTCAAAGTTCAATGCATATTGTATCAAGTTACTTGGTAAGTAATGAATTGAACAAGGTCGAAGGGTACTTAGTCGAAAGGCTGGTTACCAAAGAGATTGGGGTATATGTGTTTTAAAAAAACTAAAACCTTACACCTGCTTGCTTTTGAAAAGGAGTTTTCGATTTGCTTGCTTTCGACCAGTTCAGTTATTTAAAATAAGGTTTTAAACCTTTCGACACAGAAAAAAGGTTATTACCGCTTATTGCTTTGTTTAAAACCTTCCAACACAATCAAAAGGTTATTGCCGCTTTTTCCAACCATTCGAAGTCGTTGCTTTCGATAAAGTCGAAATGTTTACTTGTTTTAAAACTAGGCACTTCACCAATGGTTTCAAAAGGTTTGAATTTTAATGGTTTCAAAAGGTTTTCCAATGCTCTCGAAAGTTATGAAAGCTTTTGACTTTGATAATTTACTCTTGTTTTATAATTGAAGTATAACCCAATGCTTTCGAAGGAGTTTTTTTAAAAGGTAGAGGCCTACTGTTTCAAATGATATGTTTTAAATCTTTTGAAGCAGAGCTTTCGACAAAGTCAAAAGGTAGCTCCCAATGAGGTTGAAAGGTTTTTAATTAGATTATCCACATGTTACCCAGTGAGTTTTCGAAAGCTGGCGTTTCAATGGTTTCGAAAGGTTTGAGTTTTAATGGTTTTGAAAGGTTCTACTCTTATATGTAGTAATACTTTATCAAAGTTAAAAGGTTTCAAAGGAAGTGTATAATGTATTAAAGGAGTTGGAGCCTATTGTTTTAAAAAGAGAAATAACCTATGCTTTCGAAGGGTTTAAAAGTAGAAGCTTTCATCATTGTCGAAAGGTTTGAAAATCCATACTTAAATTTTTAAAGGAAAAATCCACGTCTTATATAACGGAGTTTGTAATGGTTTTAAGTACTAAATTTTGAAGAAGTATTGCCTTGATAAAAATATAAGTTAAAAATGTTAACTGTGTTTTATAAAATATATTTAAAGGACCTTAGATCCATAGGAGTGGTATAGTTAAAATTGTTGTCTTGCTTCTTCAAATTGGAATATATTCACATGATAACCTATAATTTTATTTTGGGGGAAAAAGGGGTAAAAGAACCAACTAGGTTAACTCAATAGTGAATATAAATTGCTTAAAATCCTGAATGAGTAGAATTGCATCCAAGGAGTCAGGGTGACCATAAACATAGGATGCCTAAACTTTGTAGTTAACTGGAGGTAATGAAAAGGTTAATAGTAAATCCATGAAAACTATGATAAAGTAGTTACTAGTGTAAACTGAAAGGTTCATAGAAAACCCATGAAAACTATGATTAAGTAGTTATTGGAGGAAACCAACAGGTTCAAGTTAACACATGAAAACTATGTATTAAGGACAGCTGGTAGGGGCTAATTGGTTGGTAACTATATCCGGATTAAGAATTGACATCAGTCGATAGGTTCCTAGTAAACCCATGAAAACTAGGATAAGAATGTGGCAAATGGAAGTATCAGTAGGTTCCTAGTCAACCCATGAAAACTAGGATGTGAAGTGACTTACTAGATAAATACATAAGTTCCTAGTAAACCTATGAAAACTAGGATAAGGTGATTAGTTATTGGAAGGACTAATAGGTTCAAGAGGACCCATGAATTGATTAAGTTTATTGGCAGGAGCCTATATGTTCTTAGTGATCCCATGAAAACTTTGAATAGGACAGGGTGTTTATTAAGTATAACAAGGTTATTACTGAACCGATTAAACTAGAAAGGTTGATAGTGACCCTAGAAACTATAATTATGACAAGGTATCATACTAAACTGGGAATGGGATATCCTAATTATTTTCTTGTATGCATATCATCATAACATTTTGAAAATGTATGTTTTAACCATTGTGGATGCATGAGGATAGTATATGGCTTTATAAAGGTTTTAGGATACTAGTAAGGGGAAAACCCATTCTTCTAAGCAGTTTGGTCTCACTAGATATCAAAAAAGGATTGAGATGTTAGATTATTATTCGTACCAGACTTTATGTCTGACTCGAAGATTTTTTTTCCCCTTAGACTCTCGGGTACTCAATTGATTTTGAGTAGTTTGAGGTTTATGGTTTTCAGGTTTTCTTCTTAGATGAATAAAACTTCCGAAGGTGTTTAGGAGACAGATATTTATTTAAAGTTTTCTTTTTCCGCTGTGTATTTGTTTGTAAAGGTAGACTTATTAGCCTTACTATATACCTTGGTCAACCAAGAGGGCATCTTCATATGCCTCTCTTGGCATAATTGTAATAAATATATTTTGCTGAACATGCTTAGTGTAATTTGGATTATGTAATGAGCATGAAAATTTTTGATTTGAATATGGAAATGTGTTTTTGAATTACTAAATTTTTTTCCATATTTTTGTGATCTGCGTATCAATATATCTTAGCACTACCGTATTTGGTCGTCGGACATTAATAGCTAGGATGACTACAGCATCCGTAGCCGTAAGTTTTGGGCCTCCAAGTAGGGGGATGTTACAAGTTGGTATTAGAGCATAGGTTTATGAAACTTTAAAGAAAAGTAAAACCTAAAAGCTTTTTGCAAACATAATCCAACAAAATTAAAAATAAGATCGGGGTTTGGGTTAACTCTATATTACCGTACTTGACATATAGGTATGTATCTAAGTGCGTATTCCCTACTCTCTTAGACCGTTCTTATATATCTTACTAAGGCTCATATGCAGATATACGAGAAAGAAGATATGGAGGTAGGAAACAGAAGAGGAAATCTGTATGGAGGAAGCACCACAACAAATGGAAATGCTCGACCTAATCCCCGAAGAAACCAAGGTCGACAGGCTAATGCTAACCAAAATGCTGAGGCCAATGTAAGTGCTAAAAATTCACTAGTAGATGTGGGGGATGGTGTGTTAGTTGTTGGCTAATCTTTTACAAGCGTAAGTTTATACTAATGTAGGAGGAGCTAATCCTGTAGTTCTAGCTGGTTATAATTATTCTAAGCTGAGTAGAGACTATATCAGTCTAGGAGGAAAGCCGTTTGCTGGAATGGAAGATGCTATTGAAGTTGAGAACTGGCTGTTGAACCATGGAAGAATCTTTATATATTTAGGCTTGAATGATGGAGAGAAGAGAAGGCTAGCCTATATACAGTTGCAAGGGTCGACGCTTCATTGGTGAAACAGTGCGACGACAAGTGCTGGAGGAAGTGTTGACTTGGGCTAATTTCAGGAGGAGGTTTGAGCAGAGTTTCTTGTTTAAGGTTGCCAGGTCGGCATTGATGAGGAAGTTCATGGATCTTGTCTAAGGACATACTCCTGTGATCGAGTATGCTGCTAAGTTTGATGAGCTATCTCGATATGTTTATGCTTTGGTTCACACTGATGTCATAAGGAATGAGAGATTCATTAGAGGTTTGAGGCCAGAGCTTTGCAAGATGGCTATGACTTTATTAGAGAACCATATCATGTGATGATGGAGATGAATGTCCTCCATGAGGAGATGCTTTCTTTTTCAGCTAGGGAAAAGACAATTGAGTCCTAGGATTTTCAAGGAAGAAAAAGAAAATTCTTTAAAAAGAAAGGAGCCCAGAAACGGGAGGCCGCGAAGAAGGCAAAGGTTGATTTGGTGTGTTATAAGTGTGACAAGAAGGAACACCATGCCCACGAGTGCAGAACTATTATAGGAAAGAAGCCCGCAGAGAAGAAGAATGTGAAATGCTTCAACTGCGACCAAGTTAGGCATTATAAGAACCAATGTCCCAAGCCAGTCTGAATGGACCGAGGGAAGGTGTTCGCTATTGGACTACCATCTTCTTCTAGACCTACTACAGCAGAGAAAGGAAAGACAGTGATGGAAGGTAAGCTTTTGACACAGAATATACCAGTAAGAGTACTTTTTGATACCGGTGCTTCATATTCATTTATATCACAATACTTGGTTGATATGTTATGTATAGAACCCACATACCTTGTTACTTCCTTAAGGGTTGCGCATCCAATTGGAGGGTATGCAACTCTTGGGATGTGATGTGACCAGTTAGAAGTTGATTTGTTAGGTCATAAGTTTGCATGTTTTTGATTTCTTAGATTTCGGGATCATTTTGGGTATGATTGGTTGGGTAGTATGAGGCTAGGATATTCTTCCAGGATCGAGAAATATCATTAAGGCACCTAGATAGTCATAACCGAATCATCTTCTCAGTGGAGAGTTCCAGTGAGAGTGTTTGTGCCTTGTTAAGTGCCATGGCGGTTCAGGATGAGCTTAGTCAAGTTCGTGTGGCTAGAGAATTTGCAGATGTATTTGAGCCGGTTACTGGATTACCTCTGAAATGAGCTATTAAGTTTTAGATAGACCTTGTGCTGGGAGCTGAACCTGTTATTAGACCACCTAGTAGAATGAAACCAACAGAGATAAAGGAATTGAAGGAGCAGTTAGTGGATCTTGAGGAAATGAATTTTATTAGACCAAGCAGTTCGCCTTGGGAAGCACCTGCAATGTTTGTAAAGAAACCAGATGGGTCGTTAAGGATCTGCATCGACTATCGTAAGTTAAAAGAGAGGACGGTCAAGAATAAGTATCCTTTGCCGAGAATCGATGACCTATTTGATTAGTTGAGTGGAGCCAGAGCATTTTCCCAATTGGATTTGGCGATGGGGTTCCATCAGTTACGAGTGGCAGAGGATAGCATTCCTTTGATGGCATTTCGAACATAGTATGGTTCGTATGAGTGGTTGGTGTTGCCATTTGGATTGAAAAATGCGCCTACTTTCTTTGTTGATTTGATGAACCGGGTTTTCCGAGAGCATTTGGATAGGTTCATGTTAGTACTTATAGATGACATTTTAGTGTACTCTAAAGATGAAAGGGAGCACGAGATTCATCTTAGAGTGGCATTGGAAACACTGAGGCAGAATCAGCTGAAGGTGAAGTTTTCCAAATGTCATTTTTGGAAGAAAGAATTTAAGTTTCTTGGTGTGGTTTTAGAAAAGGGATTGTCAGTCGATCCAGACAAGATCGAAGCTGTGAGCAAGTGGAAGAGACCAGAAAAGGTGACCGAGATCAAAAGTTTTCTTGGACTTGTTGGCTATTACCAAAGATTCATTAAGGATTTCTCGTGGATAGCAATGCCTTTGACTAAGTTGACCTAAAAGGACATGAAGTTTATTTGGTCCAACAAATGTAAGGAAGCATTCCTTAAAGCATTTGTTGGCCAATGCTCTAGAGGTAGTAGTTTCGGATGGTAACCGAGGATTGGTAGTGTACAGTCATGCATGCGATATGGATTAGAAGCAGTATTGACGCAGAGGGGCAAAGTTATTGCTTATGCATCTAGGCAGCTCAGACCGCACGTAAGTTTGATATCCTACTCGTGACTTGGAGTTGGCAGCGGTGTTTTTTTCCTTAAAGATTTGGAGGCACTATCTTTTAGGAGAGATATTTGAGTTGTATACCGATCATAAGTCTTTAAAGTATTTATTCTCTCAGAAGGAGTTGAATATGAAGCAGTAGATATGGCTAGAGTTTTTGGCTGCTTATGATTTGGTATAGATTATACTCCTGGGAAAGGAATAAGGCAACAGATGCTCTCTTTAGAAAAGATTAGAACATGGAGTTAGCGATGTTGGCAGAATGGAAGGACCTAGAAGCTTTAGCCAATTGTGGTGTGTAGTTGAAATCAACTGCTAATTCTAGTGGAGGTACTGCCGTGTTGTCTTGTTCAGAAGTTCGACCAGTGCTGATCAAGAAGATAGCTTCTAAGCAAAGAGAATATCTAGTTTTAAATGAAAGAATTAGAAGGCTTGAGGTCGGATCAGATATTGATGACCTAAAAGATTTTAGTCTTAACCAAAAAGAATGGCTGAGAAAGAAGGGACGGTTATGTGTCCCAGATGTAGAGAGCTTAAGGAGAGAAGTTCTAAAGGAATGTCATTGTTCAAAGTTTACGATTCATCTTGGAGGAACCAAGATGTATCAAGATATGAAGAGGAGCTTCTATTAGGAAGACATGAAGAGGGATGTCGGCTTACAGGTTGGGCAGTGTGTAAACTGTCAAGAAGTGAAAGCTGAACACCAGAAGCCGAGTGAGTTACTTTAGCCTTTAGACATCCTAGTATGGAAATGGGATTCGATATCGATAGATATTATCGACGGGTTACCAAGGTCAAATAGAGAAAATGAAAGCATATGAGTAATTATGAACCGGCTAACCAAGAGTGCCCATTTCATTTCAGTAAGGACAACCAGGATGGCACCTCTTTTGGCTAAGTTGTTTATGAAGAACATAATTAGACTTCATGGAATTCCTAGTAATATAGTTAGCGACAAAGATGCATTATTCACTAGCGAATTTTGGAGGAGCCTACAAGACGTATTAGGTACCAAGCTCAAGATGAGTACAGCATATCACCCATAAAAGGATAGGCAGACAAAGAGGGTCAACAAGGTACTTGAGGATTTATTGAGAGCATATACATTAGACTTTGGTGGATCTTGTGAAGCTCACCTACATTTGATTGATGTTTCCTATAATAATAGTTATCAGAAAAGTATAAGAATGTCGCCTTTTAAAGCTTTGTATGGAAGGCCATGCAAATCCCCAGCATGTTGGTTAGAGAGTGAAGGCAGATTAGTCTCAGGTCCGGATTTGGTTAGAGAGGCGTCGGAAAAGATTAAGCTAATCTGAGGATGATGAAGGAAGCTCAATCCCGGCAGATAAGTTACATAGATAAGAGGCAAAAAGAATTAGAGTTCTCAGTGGGAGATAGGATTTTCATTAAAGTATCACTAATGAAGGTTGTGGTATGATTTGGAAAAGCAGGAAAGTTGGCCCTGAGGTATGTTTGTCCATTCCAGATTACGGAAAGAATTTGAAAGCTTGCTTACAGAATAGAGTTGCCGACCAGTTTAGCAGAAGTCCATAATGTATTTTATGCGTCTCATCTTCGTAAGTATGTGCATGATCTAGAGGCCACTATTCCTCAAACAGAGTTGAAGGATTTGGTAGTAGAGCCAGATTTGACTTTTTTAGACAACCAGTTCGGGTTGTAGCAAGAGAGGAGAAGAAATTGATGACCAAGATAGTCAAGTTAGTGAAGATTCAGTGGAGCGACAACGAGAAAGACTACACTTGGGAGACAAAGGACAAGATTCGAGAGGCTTATCATGATATGCTTTGATGGTATGTATATATTAGATTTATATAGATTGTTGCTAATCAAGTAGGATAGTATGGTTGTTAGGAGATGTTACAGATGATTGCTTGGAGGGAAGCCTGTAACACCCCTAGTTTTATTAGCGTTATTCAAAAAAATTAATTAGATTAAATTAAATAGAATAATGTAGATAAAGAGGTTGAGGTTGATTAATGAATTAGGTGGCCATGCTTATCTAATCAAATGAACTTATAAATGGTTAAGATACTAAACATAAGGCCATACACGTTCATTTTACTTAAAAAATTTTATAACCGTAAGTAAGCAAGGTCAGCCATTAGGAAGAAAGAAGAGAAGAGAAAATCAACTAAAAGCTTAGGATTCAAGTTAAAAGGAATCAATCTCAATCAAAAATTCAATTTCCTTATCTAATCTAAGGTGAATAATAATTTCTACTTCTCTATTTTAGTTTTATGATCATATGGTTTGGATTTTAGGGTAAATCTATTTTTTTATATTGAATGATGATATGCTAGATTTATGATTTATATGAATTAAACAAGGTTGTTTAAAGGGAGATATACACGTCTTTAGGGTAAAACTAAGATGAAATGATTTTTAAATGCTATGGGAAAATTATATGTTATAGAAAACATGATTCTTGAGAAAGTTTTCAATTTTCATAATTTTCTGAATTTATGTAGATTTTATATTAATTTTCTAGTGAAGAAAATGATTTATTAGGTTATAAATTATTTACGGCTAAAATAGTAATTATTTGGGTTTGAAATTTTTATATGTTGGAAAACATATTAAAATAGATTTTTTAGAATTTTTCAAGATTTTTCCTAACTGATTTGATAAATATATAAAATTATTTAATGTATGGGACATAAATTTTATATATATTTAATTTAGGAGAAGGGGCGTTTTATAAAATAAAATTATTATTTAATTCTAAAATTAGTGGCAGCACTTTTATTAAAAGTAATTATCAACCAATGATAATTTGACAAATAATGGCAGGTTAGTTAAAAAGTTATATTTTTAAGTTAAAAACAAGAAAATCACGCTTTTAACATGTTTGAGCCATTTTAGGCATCAAACCTTCCGACCCAAAACTACCGACTATGCCGAAAGGTTATAGCCTTCGACAAGGTCAAAGTTCAATGCATATGGTATCAAGTTACTTGGTACGTAATGAATTAAACAAGGTCGAAGGGTACTTAGTCGAAAGGTTGGTTGCCAAAGAGGTTGGGGTATGTTTATTTTAAAAAAACCAAAAGCTTACACTTGCTTGCTTTCGGAAAGGCGCTTTCGACTTTGTTGCTTTTGACCAGGTCAATTATTTAAAATTTGGGTTTTAAACCTTTCGACATAGTCGAAAGGTTATTGCCGCTTATTGCTTTGTTTTGAACCTTCCGACACAGTCGATAGGTTATTGCCAATTTTTCCAAACATTCAGAGTCATTGCTTTCGACAAAGTCGAATGGTTTACTTGTTTTAAAACTAGCCGCTTTTAATGGTTTCGAAAGGTTTGAATTTTAATGGTTTTAAAAGGTTTTCCAATGATTTCGAAAGGTACCAAAGCTTTCGACTTAGATGATATACCCTTGTTTTATAATTGAAGTATAACCTAAAGCTTTTGAAGGAGTTGTTTTAAAAGGCAGAGGCCTATTGTTTTAAATGATATGTTTTAAAGCTTTCGAAGCAAAGCTTTCAACAAAGTTGAAAGGTAGGTTCCAATGAAGTCGAAAATTTTTAAACTTGATTTTCCACATGTTTTAAATTGAACCCAGTGAGTTTTCAAAAGGTTTACGTTTCAATTGTTACGAAAGGTTTGAGTTTCATTGGTTTCGAAAGGTTCGACTCTTATATATAGTAATACTTTATCAAAGTCAAAAGGTTTCGAAGGAAGAGTTTAAAGTATTAAAGGGGCTGGAGCCTATTGTTTTGAAAAGGGAAATGACCTTTTTTTTCGAAGGGTTTAAAAGTAGAAGCTTTTGACATTGTCGAAAGGTTTGAAAATCCATACTCAAATTTTTAAAGGAAAAACCAACGGCTTATATAAAGAAGATTGTAATGGTTTTAAGTATGAAATTTTGAAGAATTATTTCCTTGATAAAAATATAAGTTAAAAGTGCTAGCTATGCTTTATGAAATATATATATCAAGGACTTTAGATCGATATGAGTGGTATAGTTAAAATTGTTGTCTTGCTTCTTCAAATAGGAATATATTCACGTGATAACTCATAACTATTTATTGGGGGGAAAAGGGGTAGAAGAACCAGCAAGGTTAACTCAACAATGAATGTAAATTGCTTAAACTCCTGAATGAGTAGAACTACATCCAAGAAGTCAGGGTGATCAAAAACATATGATGCCTAAACTTTGTAGTTAATTGGAGGTTACCAAAAGATTCATAGTAAACCCATGAAACTATGATAAAGTAGTTATTGGAGTAGTCCAAAAGGTTCATAGTAAACCCATGAAAACTATGATTAAGTAGTTATTGAAGGAAACCAACAGTTTCATAGTTAACCCATGAAAATTATGTATAAAGGACAATTGGCAGGGGCTAACTAATTTCTAGTGAACCCATGAAAACTATATTCAGATTAAGATTGACGTCAGTCAATATGTTTTGGGTAAACCTATGTAAAGTAGGATAATAATGTAGCAAATGGAAGTATCAGTAGGTTCCTAGTCAACCCATGAAAACTAGGATGTGAAGTGAGTTGTTGGATAAATCCATAGGTTTCTAGTAAACCCATGAAAACTAGGATAAGGTGATTAGTTATTAAAAGGAAAAAAAAGTTCAGGAGGACCTATGAATTGATTAAGTTAATTGGCATGAGCCTACAGGTTCTTAGTGATCCCATGAAAAATTTGAATAGGGCAGGGTGTTTATTTGGTATAACAAGATTATTAGTAAACCTATGAAAATTAAAAAGATTAACTGTGACCCTAGAAACTATAATTATGGCAGGATGTCAGACTAAACCGGGAATGGAAATTCCTAATTATTTTCTAGTATACATATCATCGTAACATTTTGAAAATGCATTTTCTAACCATTGTGGATGCAGAAGCACAATATATGGCTTTATAAAGGTTTTAGGATACTAGTAAGGAGAAAACCGTTCCGCTAAGCGGCGTGGTCTCACTGGATATCTAAAAAGGATTGAGATGTTAGATTATTATTCATACTAGGCTTTATATCTAACTCAAAGTTTTTGTTTTCCCCTTAAATTCTTGGGTACTCAATTGATTTTTATTAGTTTGAGGTTTAGGGTTTTCAGGATCTCTTCTTAGACGAATAAAGCTTTCGAAGGCGTGCGGGAGGCAAATAGTTATTTAGAGTGTTCGTTTTCCACTGTGTGTTTGTTTGTAAAGGCAGACTTATTAGCCTTACTATATACTCTGATCAACCAAGGAAGTATCTTCATATGTCGCTCTTGGCATAATTGTAAAGTTGTATTTTGCTGAACGTGGTTAACGTAATTTGGGATTATGTAATGAATATGAAATGTTTTGATTTGAATATGGAAATGTGTTTTAAATTGCTAAATTTTTCCATATTTCTATGATCAGTGTATCAATATATATAGCACCGCCGTATTTGGTCATTGAGAATTAATAACTATGGATGACCGTAGCATCCGTAGCTGTTAGTTTTAGATCTCCAAGTAGGGGGATGTTACAAGTTGGTACCAGAGCATATGTTTATGAAACCTTAAAACAAAAGTAAAACCTAAAAGATTTTTCAAACATAGTCCAACAAATCGAAACTATGACCGAAGTTTGTGTTAATGCTATATTAACGTACTTGTATTTGATATATAGGTATATATCTAAGTGCATATTCTCCTCTCTCTTAGACCATTCTTCTGTATCTTACTAAGGTTCGTATGCATATATATGAGAAAGAGGATATGGAGGCAGGAAATGGAAGAGGAAATCTGGATAGAAGAAGCACCATAATAAATGGAAATGCTCGACCTAACACCCGGAGAAACCAAGGTCGACAGGCTAATGCAAATTCAAATGATGAGACCAATGTAGGTGTTGGAAATCCGCCAGAAGATGCGGGGATGGTGTATCAGTTGTTGGCTAATCTTTTGCAAGCAGGAGCTGCTGGTAATGTGGGAGGAGCTAATCTTATAGTTCCAGCAGGTTATAACTATGCTAAGCTGAGTAGAGACTATTTCAGTCTTGGAGGAAAGCCGTTTACTGGAACGTAAGATGTTGAAGTCGAGAACTGGCTGTTGAACTATGAATGGATCTTTACAGATTTAGGCCTGAATGATGGAGAGAAGAGATGGCTTGCTTCTAGACAGTTGCAAGGGTTAGCGCTTCATTGGTTGAACAGTGTGACGGTCGGTGTGCTAGAGGAAGATTTGATTTCGGCTGACTTCGGGAGGAGATTTGAGCAGATGTTCTTATTTGAGGATGCCAAGTCAGCATTGATGAGGAAGTTCACGCATCTTGTCCAAGGAAAAATGTCTATGATCGATTATGCTGCTAAGTTTGATGAGCTATCCCGATATGGTTATGCTTTGGTTAAAACTGATGTTAGAAGGAATGAGAGATTCATTACAGGTTTGAGTCCAGAGCTAGGCAGGATGGCCATGACTCATTTTGGATAACCTTATCATGTAATGGTGGAAATGACCGTTCGCCATGAGGAGATGCTTGCTGTTTCAACGAGGGAGAAGACAATTAAGTCTTAGGGTTCTCAAGGAAGAAAAAGAAAATTCTTTAAGAGGGAATGAGCCCAGAAAAGGGAGGCCGCTAATAAGGCAAAGGCTGATTTAGTGTGTTATAAGTGTGACAAGAAGGGACACTATTCCCACGATTGCAGAACTCGTAAAGGAAAAAAGCCTGCAGAGAAGAAGAACGTGAAATGCTTCAACTGTGACCAAGTTGGGCATTATAAGAACCAGTGTCTCGAGCCAGTCAGAACGGACCGAGGGAAGGTGTTCGCTACTGGACCACCATCTTCTTCTAGACCTACTACAACAGAGAAATGGAAGACTGTGAGGGAAGAGTACTTTTTCAGTTCCTTCCTTAATCCAAATTGATGTATTCCATGTTGTTTTCATCAATTGTTGGTTGATTCTAGCAATCGTTCGATCATCTCTTTTGTTATTCTACCATCGGTGGTCTCTAGTCATTAAGCTTTGAAATTGGCCATCCAAACTCAAGGAAAACACTTAGACATGATTGAAAGGGGTGGATAGCAGGTCGCATGAAGTTGGAGAGGCATTTTGGAGGGTTAAAATAACTCAACCCTCGAGCCAAATAACTCGGTGTGAGTTATTTACATAGCTTATTTTTGTTTGAAATTTCTCTCGGCTATTTCAATGCTTCATCTATGTGTGCCTCCAAGATTTCATATCATTTTGTCTTCGTCTCAACGTTCTAATTTCCACTGACTTCTGCTTGGTTAGAAACCGAGTTAACACTTGCCCCATAGTATGCTTTTGTTGAAAACAACGCGTGCTCTTGATTGAGACAAGTCTTAGACTACAAACCTGTGAATTCTAGTTGATTGTTTAAAGTCGTCTCAAGACGTTGCTTTCACTTAGCCGATTTTTCCTAATCTGTTCATCCCGGTTACAGTTAAAATTCCATTTCCTTTTATTGGCGATGTAATCTACACTCCGGAGATTACATTATGCTATAGGTTGGCATAGATACTTTGCGATCTTTCAAGATGATATTAAAGAAGTAATAAAACCCAGTACCGAGTTAAATATCTTTCCCCTAGCCTATACATATTCCAAACTTGGAAAACTTTTTAGTTCACTCTTCATTCCTCTATCACTTTTCACCCAAGTTATATAGATCTTCCACCTGGGCTACTTGCCTCCAATCTAACCCAAATCCACACCACCGACCATCTTCTAACACTATCGTCAGCACCCTTAGCCGCACTTACAACCGCCTTCCAAAAGCCCCACCGTCTCCATGTCTACTGTCTATATGGCTCGGGTCCAAACTAAACCAAAACCCTAGCCTCGACTTGTCTTGAAATGAGGTTGGCGATGGTTGGTTCGTGACATCGACGATGGCGATGGGACTTGGTTGATTGCAATTCGAAGGGAGATGGTTGAAATTTTGGCATGTTTGATCAATGATGAAGTTAAGTTCTGATCTGATCGAGTGCACGTGGCTCCGGAGGCAATTCATATTTTCCAACTTCAACTATCTCTCTTCGAGAATTTGATTGAGTCTCTATTGTCATTAGAAATCCAACGCGACAATTTATTCCAAACTTCGAACCTAGTGGATGATTCTATCATACTACTTTTCCCATTTCTCCACTTTCAATGATCCTGAATAGAAAAACATTCTGCATCGCTTTGGGTAGCGACTCCGTTATTGATTACTCATCGATAACGGGTAAGTTTTGAAATATAATTTCATAGTAAGACGTGACTCATTTTTCTAACATAAGGGTGCTATCTACACTGGGTGGTCTGTTCATGGTGTGTATAGGACACTGGAATCACACTGCATAGATTAACACATTGCACTTACCTGGGTCAATGCTCAGAATCCATTTGGTCAACACATGTCGACATCCTTTCGATTAGATGCCTTGTTCACATAGGTTCATTATTCAAATAAAACATACCTGACCAAGTTGAATGCTAAGTTTTAATATTTAGAATGACTCGCCAGTCACCCCATCTTAAGTCCGAGGAAGGAACGTCCCCTCCTTCTAAAGCTTGATCTTTTACAGCTTCTGCTTCTCCATCTATTCCTGGTGGGACAGGCCATATTGAAACCTTTGAATCCCAAAATCAAATAGTTTTAGTTGAGTAGGTAGACGATCAGCTGCCTTCGGGATTAAGAATCTTGAACAACCCACTGGAGTAGGTGTCTTCAATCCTAACCACAAGGTCGCTTTAAAATATCTTTAACATGGCATCCCCAAGGATAACATTCGTCTACAACCAAGGGCTAAATTTGCTAACAATCCCCCATCGGACTTCACAACATGCAATTGGTATATTCCATGGACGGTGAAATCCCACCATTTAATCTTTTTCTAATGTTGGTTTAGTAAGAACTTGGACCAGCTCCATTCAAAGTCTACCCAAATAGTTATAAATCCTTTTCACGAATAGACTCAACCGGCCTTTGAGATTCGATGAGCTGATTTATCTTTTGCAATTCTAGAAAAGGTAGGATTCCACATCCTATCTGATTATAGAGGCCTGGAAGGGATGTAATGTGATTGAAAAGCACCACAATAGGCATTCTGCCTTCAAGAACGAATATTTCTTCATGAGATGCCCGCATAGTTTAAACCGGGTTTAGCTATCTAGATGTACGCTTCCTTTCCCTTGCTTCTCTCATAATAGAATTCCTAAGTTTCTATCTCAATGTGTGCTTCCTCATAGGCATCCCGACTCATGACGATAGAGAGGAGCATAAGAGAACATTCATGCTTTGAAGGCATTTAGACTCAATCAACACGCCGTCACATTCCTTCTAACAAATGACAATCTACGGGGGTGTGGTTAAGTTAGCGACAACAGATTTTCCATTGTTGATTCTCCAGCGCAAAGTGGCTCTAGGGATAATGACGTTCTTCTATCCCTACTCATAACTCCGGCAAGAATATTCAAAAGGAAATTAGGGGTCCTTCCGGTGCAGTTCTTACAAAGGAGCCCATAATGAGAGAGCCTGTAGGGCCTACCAAAGCCGACATTGCAAGCATTAATTGAAGGCATAAGGATGTCTCTGATCTCAAAAAAAAGATAAGGGATTCCCCAGGAGAGAAGTAAAGGAAGTGGTTAAGCAAGAAGAGGATACCGGTGATAGTGATAGTGACTATCGCGCTGGCGAAGAAGGGGACGAATCGTTTGGCGAATTACCCAGGATAAGTGCAGATCTCCCTAGCTCACCTTGCCTGAAGAAAATTATCATAGAAACTTCTGAGATGGCTGAAGATTAATCTACGCTAGCTTCACTAGATACTTTTCCTCGATCCTTCCCTATTAGCGATGTCTTTGTTGGCTTAAGTGACATTGGTGAGATCAGCTTCACCATTAGCGACATTCTAGAGGATATCAGTTCAGAATTCTCTATTTCACCAGTGGGATTTATAAGTGAAGGTAGATAGACCACCACTTTAATTCCTTACCAATGAGGTTGATAGAGGGGCTATTGGCACCATACACTTCACTACGACCATGGAAACTCATTCTTGCATCGAGTTTTTCTTTAAAATTCCAATATTAATACCGTTTTCTTCCTTATTTCAGGCTCTATGGGCCATGGTTATTATGAGAAGTTCTCCCACCATGCTAGTGCGCATAAAGCCCAAATTACTATTCTTTATCTACCTCACCACTATGAGTCTGAGGAAGGGTGGCAAAGGAGGAAAGACCGCAAATGCGATGAAGCTCTCAATGCTTACAGGGAGACAGATAAGGAGAGGGAGAAGGAGTGAAGGAAGAGGGAAGTTAATGTTGAGCTATCTTTCAACCCTTCTAAGAACTCCAGAGATTCCTCGAAGCTCAATGGGCTTATTCTTACGGAGATTCCGCCTCGTGCACAGGCTTCGGCTTCTTCAACTCAACAAATTATGGCCTCTTAAGCTATGATTTCAACGGTCCCGCCTACTTCCAAAGGAGTCTCTGCTCATTCATTCACTCTTCCGCCCCGTCCTCCGCCCTTGCAAGTTGTATTCCCATACCTCTTTTTACATAGTGTTAAATTCGACTAGGATATCTCTGATACACCAAAAGAGGTGGTGATGCAAAATCTAAAGATCATCGATTAGGGTATCGGCGATGGGTATAAGTGGAAGAAACTTTGCATTGCTCTTTCCAAACTAAATATGATCCACTACATCAATATTATATCCTTCGAATTTGAAAGAGTTTCTTTTGAGCGGATGATGAAAGAGAAGGAGGATGATTTGATAAAGGTTGCTAGAGAGAGGGATCTCACTCTAAAGCAGAAAGAAAGCAGAGATAAGCTAATGGATGTGTTAAAACTACCCACAACCGTGATGAAATCACGATGAGAAATGAGATGAAAGTTGCTCTTACTAGGATTGGAGTTTAGGAAATAGGCCAATGAAATTGAAAGTGATTGTGCTATAGGATCATGTAATATGGATAAACTACTTGTGCGGAATATAAACTAAGTAAATAACTAAAGCAGTAAAGTAAATGACACCAGATATTTTATACTGGTTCGAACTCCCGTTCCACATCCAGTCCCAGACTCCTTCTGGAATTATACTAGCAACCCTCACTTAACCAGGAGGAATAGGTTTACACCTCCTGGGCAACCGAACAGGACTTCTACCGCCTAAGTAGCCGAATAGGACTACTACCGCCTAAGCAACCGAACAGGACTTCTTTACAACTAGACAAAATTATTTGATTGTAGTGTGCTCTTTAAATAGCACTAATAAATCAATTAAGTACAATCTTTCTACAATTATCTCCTTTATGATATATAATGTAATGTGCTTGAAAAATATGGAAGATAGAGTGAACAACGATCAAAATTTGTATGCAGTTAGAGCACAAATTGAAAATAGATTGAGAGATAAGAATTCAAGAATATTAAAATCAGTTAAGTTAATTGTTCGTTGGATTCTGAAATCTATTTATAGAGATTAAAAAGTTGCTACTATATATGAAAGATAATGTTGAAAAGAAATAGGTGCAACTATTGATTTGAAGAGAGGTGTCTTTTCAAAAAATAGCTATTGAAAATATTCAGCCGGCTGAAAATATTTATTCAGCCTTCTGAATTTGATAAAATCGAAAACAAAAAAGAAATAGGCAATTTTTGGCCTAAAACAGCCGGCTGAATAAACTCATTCAGCCGACTGAATATTGTGAAACAATAAAATTATTTCAGCAATCAGACGGCTGAATGAATCCATTCAGCGGGCTGCTTTTAGCCTTTTGTGCATGATAGGGCATGTGTGTATATGTTTATATATATATATATATATATATATATATATATATATATCATTTTAGGAGAGATTTTACATATTTCTAAATAAAATAAAGACTCTAGACAAAGGACTATCAGCTTCAAAATATTCTAGATACGAATCTGCAATGAATCTCCTGCATAAGTGATTATTACACACAAATATTTTTTATATATTTTGTCACAGTTAAAACGATGTAAAATCGAGATTACAACATTCTCCCCCTTTTTGTTGATGACAACTATATAAGTAAAAATAATATATTTACATAAATACATACATTAACACTACTACTCCCCCTGTTAATATGCATAATAATTTAAGCTATGCACAATAATTTAGGCTAACTTTCTCCTCCTTTTTCATCGACAAAAAGATAGATAAAAATATATGCACGTAATCATTATAAAGCAAAGATAAAAACACATACTCAAAATGTTATTACAAAAAGAAAATAACAATATCCATACAACATTAAATAAACAACTAGATAGAGAACCATAAAAGTTTGAAATTACAAACTGAAGCAAAAACAAGGAAAAAAATAAAACTAGATAGAGACAATGGGCTCATCATCATCAAAATCCAAACTTGAAGATGATCATTGAAAAGGAGGTAGGCTCTAAGCTTTAGTGGATGTAGAACCCGAACAAGAAATTTTATCTCATATCCTATTAAGAAATTCTTTTATGGAGTTGAATTTCTTCTCCATCTTCTTTTCAAGAGTTTTAATTTCTCAATGGAGTTTTGATTGATTTCGAGAGAGGGTGATGATAGCATGTCTGGAGGAAGTTTCCGGTCCAACAACTTGAATGGATTCATCGTCCTCTTCTTCTTCTTCATGTTGGGTAGACGAACGGGAGGCAATATTAGTGTCACGAGGTTGTGGAACATCTTGTTGAACATTGTGAGACCATTCTTGAAAAGAAATGATTTACTTTAGAGGAGGCCGGGGAGGAAGACCCGTCAATCCTAAGCTTTTTACGCCTAATTTGCTAATGCTTGAGAACTTGGAGTCAAGCATTGGAATGCCAAAGTTGAGAAGGATATGCATAATATAAGTGCCATAATGGATGGTCTTATATTTTCTTCGAATTGTGATGTCTTGAAATTCATCTAAAATGATTTTTCCCCAATTTACTTGTTGGTTGGAGTAGATTGAATAGAGAGCTTGAAAATCTCTTTTATAAACTTTTTCATAACTTCCCGTTCGAGGTTGTAGAGAGCGATGAAGGCATGGTGAATAAGGTGTGCTTGTGGCCTTAAGGCGCTACATTTTAATGCACTTAAATTGATAAGGTGATCAAACAAGAAATGATGTGAAACTCCATCTCTATGATCCATATCAACTTCAATATCATCTATATCAATACCTTGATAGGGACAGTTTAAAATATTGCCTAATCTTTGCAAAGGCAAAAAGCTGTTAGCACCATAAACAATTGGCCAAACACAATCTTCTCGATTCACTACACCAGAAAAGACTTTTGGTAGCGTTGAAAAAACGCTACCATAACTTATGGTAGCGTTTTAGAGAACGCTGCTATACGACATGCAACTAAAAGTCTAAAACTTTTTGTTGCGTTGTAGTAAGCGCTACCAAAAGTCATTTTTAAATGCAACTATAGGTATTTTCTATAGGATTTAAAAAACGCTACCAAAAGTCACTTTTAAATGCAGCTATAGGTTTTTTCTGTAGGGTTAAAAAAACGCTACCATAAGTCTTCATTTTTTGGTTGCATTTTTTGTTTATATGCTTTTTTTGATTTTCAGTAGCGTTTTTAAAATGCAGCTGTATAATTTTTATATTAGTTTACATTTGTTTCTGTAGCATTTCTGAAACGCTACTAAAAGTTATTGGTAGTTTGGTAGCATATTTTAAATGCTACTATTTACAGTTGATGGTTTATACCATTTCCAGCAATCGCTTATATACTATTCATAATAAAACGAACGATCAATCGCATAATTTTCATATATTCAAACAAACAATTAAATCACATAATTAGCATATACAAACAATCAATCATATGATCATCATATTCAAATAATTGCAAAAACATGCTAATCTCACAATCAAATATAATATCCATAATCAATTCGATAGTAGTTTTTCAACAAAATAAGTCACATACTACAAGCATTCACAGACAAGTTTCCACAAATGGTACTAACAAAATACGAAAACATATATAACAATTAAATTCATGTTCGTTGCTTAGTTACCAATAGTTCTTTGTTGTCGACAGTCTTCGCTTCGAAATAGCTAATTACCTGCAAACGAGTTTAACAACCAACAATATATATATGTATGTATGTATGTATGTATGTATATATGTATATACATATATGTATATATATATATATGTATATATGAAAATCATGTAATCTATAACTCGATATTCTATATTAACACATATTAACAAAAATTGTTCTATTTTTATATGCATCCTATATAGTTCCCCAACGAATACACAATTTTCAATTTACACAGATATTTAGAACAAAACTGGGTTAGAAGTCTGACTGGATTTCATTCTATGTGCAGATTGTGTATTCAGTACTATGGGCAGATTGTGTATTCATGAGAAAGTGCTGGGCACAAATTGAATGCCAACACACCCTTAATTTCTCATTAAAGTGGAAGATCATAAAATCTAATTAATTCAAGAAACATGTGAAATAAACCACGTCATCAATAAATCTATAAATGTAAATCATAAGCTGCATTGTAATCTTCTAAACATAAACGGGTTACTTATATTTTACGGGTACCTACCCCACAGCTGAAGGACTGATACATTATAATGGCTAGCTGATGAGGTTGGTGTACTACATACATAATTTAAGTGTACATTTATTGGTAGGTACTCCACATATATGTAAGAAACAATAATAACGTTCTATACAGACCCCAAGTTAACAATAACACTAATATATATTAATTATCATGGAACCCTCTAAACCAACAAATAAGCAAGTTGACGGAGTTGTCTTAACCATCCAAATTTGTGAGTGCACGAATTTGTTGAGGAATTAAACTATATATTGATGATGATGAGAGCTTAATTGACATCTATCTTCTTGGATTCTACTAATTAATTGCATGCCACAGGCCATAAATTTCTTATTGTTTATGTAATTGACAGCTGACTAACTAATTATGAATACATAATCTCATCTAACCATCCATAAAAATGTTACTTGTGCTTTAGTGGATTCCATGCTCATGACTTGGATAATGTACGAAAAGTTGCTGATATCTGGCATGGTCGATTCCATTCAGACACACATCGCATAATAGTTGCTCAGGCATTTCTTCAGGCTTGCATCCCTATGAAACAAGCAAGGTTAAAAAAATAAGATTTAATAGAATGTCTTGAAGTTTACAGGTATTCTAGACTATGGACAAGCTACTTTACTTGAATTTTTAGGCCAACATCCAAAATACAAAGTCTCGGCCTGTCCAAAAATGTTTCACATCCTTTCCTTGAAATGTAGTTGAATGTGTGCATATCCAAATCGATCTCGAAATTGTTTTCACCCTAATATTGTGCAAAAAAAAAACAAAAAAACAAAGCCAGGAATGTAATAGATTTGAATTACAATAGTTTCCTAGAATATAATATTGCTAGATTCATATAAAGGATCTAAACTTACCAAATAAAATTCATGTTGAGGATGAAAAAGCACAGGCTTTTCACGAAATGCATTCATGAGTTTCCTCTTTGCTGAATTCAATGGAAGTTCCTCCAAATTTGCCACATGTCTAAGAATTTTTAATGTGTCTCGGAAAGGTGCAATTGTATCCATAGGAAACCCTTTCACTCTTTCAACTTCATCATCAATTGATTTCTGTATGTAAAGTTGTTGGGATGGTATTCCAACTGGAGACCACTCAAATCGAAACCCCACAAACACAGTGGAAGACGCGATCGTGGTAAGAAGTGTAAAAACAACCACTCAATAACTCAATTTCAATCTCAATCAATTCAAAAACAATCACAATCCCAAACAATCAATTCAAAAATCAAAGCAATAATGAAAAATAAATCAAACAGAGATTTAAAGTGGTTCCACTAACGTTGTGTTACTGTACATCCACTTAAAGAGAGACCTTTTATTAATATTGATGAAAAGAGTAGAAGAGATTGAATATAATCATCAAAATTCTAATTAGAAATTGATTTGTGGAGAAGAGAATTGAAGAAAATTAGGTTTGATAAACCCTAATTAGTGGAGGCTAATCTCTTGTGGTCGTTTTTCGTCGTTTGCACGCACCCAGATCTGAAATCTGAAGCTAGCTTATATAGAAGAATAGAAACCCTATACAATGTTCTGAAATTTCCCCTGCAGATATCAAAAGTCTTCACGCCAAGCCCACGTCTAAAAACAGACGGAAGTCGCCTCACACGTCTGTCCATATCCTCTAGAAAAAAGTTCTCTACAGGCTCAGACGTCTGACCATTTGTTCAGACGTCTGACTTAAGTCTCTGGAAGAGTTTTGCACAGACTAAGACTTCTGACCATTTTGGTCAGACATCTGACCTAACTCTCCGGAACAGGTTTGGTGTAAATTTGCTGACGCGTTAGACGCCTGAATTTTTTCTCAGACGTCTGTCGCTGTCAATTCAGCCCACATCACCTTTTCTCTTATAACTTTCACCTTCAAACTTCGATTTACAAACCGTTTTCTCTGTTACAAAGCTACTTCCGACCTCTAAAATTCTTCATATAGTGTCGTCAAAATTTAACACTCCACTTCGACACTATATCTATCTCCAAACCCAATGGTACCACACCATCAGCGACGACCGATGGCACCAACTATTACTACTTCTACCGTCAATCAAACATAAATGTTTTCCCAATGAGCTCCGACAAAGCTGCCGCCGCCCATTGCACTGCACCAACGAGCTCAGGCAAAATCCCCGCCCGCTAATGAAATGTTGAAAACATCCAAATCATAAGCTATCTCACCAAAGACTAGCATTTACCAAGAATATAGAACCTCAATCTCTCACCGACACTCTTCCTCGTATACTACCAAGCTCCTCCCTTAACCATGCCACCCCGTGACACCTAGCACTTCTCCAAGTGAATCAAGTTCGAACAATGGTTGAACCTTCCAACCGACATTATCTTAGTGAACATGTCCGCCGCTTTACCTTTTGTGTGCACTTTCCAAAGATATACTTGTTTATCCTCATCCATGGCTATTAGAAATGACTTTCTCACCTCAATATGCTTAGTCCGTGAGCTAAACATCAAATTCTCTGCCAAGTGAATAGCACTTTGGCTATTACATTGAACATCAATACTATCATGCCCGAATTTTAAGTCATACAATAATCGTTTCAAATAGAGTGCGTCCTTTGCTGCCTTCACCGCGGCTACCAACTCCGCTTCCGTAGTGGATAAAGCAACTACGGTCTGCAATCTCGATCTCCATCTTATGGCTGTATCACCAAGTGTGATGTAACGTCCCGGAAATTTTCGACTTTCGAAAATTCAACATCGATACTCACTTTATCGACTGCCGAGAAATCGAAGGTCGGAAACCCGAAATGTTATGGTTTAAGAAAAAGAAAGAGAGAAAAAGAGAGAAGAAGATAGAAAATAGAGAGGAAAGAAAATAGAAAATAGAACGGAATAGAAAACAACAGAACAACATCAGAATCTCACAATTCGCAGCGGAACAACATATAATAATAAATGAATAATCTTTAAACAAAGAACTATATCAGTTATTACATTTTATACATTTCTTTACATTACATCATATCATCAGAGTGTACAACAACAACAACAACAACAACAGTGCAGCGGAAAAAGAAATACTATATACTAATAATACGCCATGCCATCCAGCTTGCCTCCAGCAACTCCAGAATATCCTGATAAACCTTAACTCTTGATTGCCCGTGTGGAAATTGGTGGGCACCCAGAGTTTAGGAAGGAAAACAATAAACTCCGAGTCAGTCATGTGACTGGTGTGGGAACTCAAAATAGTTTATTTATCTTTAAAATCAAAATAGAGGAATATTTTTAAAGTCAATTCGCAATGCTTTTAAAAATGAGACTACCATAAGGCCTCCCGCCACACACACAATGCAAACGCAGACTTGGAGGAGATTTCTCCTTATGATAGTCAAAGATGCTTGATACGCATTAAAAAGAACATTTGATATTATTACCAGTGCATAGTGTAGAGAAAATCATTTCGAAAGTAGAATATAAATCTTAGCCAGCATAGGTACCATTATAGTATGCTTACTATAGCTACCATATTAGATGGCAGGTTCTACAACTAAAACCGTACAAGTCTCGTATTGTTTCTTTGGATTTCCAACGAATGATCAGGCCAAGGAACTTCCCATTGCCACATGAGAATGCCTCTGGATGGACATCCCCGAGAACCAAACCGGATCTCTACCAACACAAGGCCGGGTTACCCCTAACTGAGTAACAACTGACCGAATATGCCATCCCCCGGTCCTTTGGGACCTTTCACCGAGCGCTCGCAATCAATTCACACAATCATAAAGTGTTTTCAACATGAGTAAGTATCTGGGCTCCATACCATGATACCACCCTTTTTCAGAAGGAAATGCACATATCCTAAAGGGCGCTACCCCTCATAACCTTGCCGCATCTTTCCTGTTTTGACCATTCCCGGGGTGTGAGGCTCGACGAAGTCACGTCCACAAAAACATACTTTATACAAAAGCCATGCTTTGGGTCAACAAATGATCATAGAAATGATCACCAGGATAGACGATTAAATAAATGGTCCTATCACAAATAATCAACACAATGATCATTTCACAGCAACACTCAGCATGTCACATTACCAAATTGGGAATATATCGATGATAACCTTCAACTACATAACCTCTGAGCTCGTACGTCTCAGAGAAGGGTGTTAAGCTAAAAGAATAAATTCTCCGCCACCAACAGAAATATATTTGAAAGAAATCTGCTTTATATCTCAATTTGTAACGTCAGACATACAATCCATACAAGTCTGTTCCGGGATCGAACAGAACCGAAGGCACTTACAAAGAAGTCCTTGCAATCCGGATATCCACAATCCTGATCGGATTTCCCATCACTTAGGGAGAACTCAATACCGGAGCAACTCGGTGCAGAGTCAATCGACAGGTCATCCTATCGCTCTCGCAATACCCGGTCTTCAACACCGATCTTCAAATGCAATTCATAACGACGTATCACATATTCGGAATGGGTTATACGACCCCATGGTCCTTTCCCGGTTAACCCGAATAGTGAGCGCTTATTCAAAAATAAGTGTGGCATTCAAATTCAAACAAATCACAACAAATACCTATTCAAAGGTAAATATTGATAGTCGGTTATTGAACTATCAATGGATATGCACACATCACCAGTTTCCAAATAATTTTCCAAATTATTTATTTTCCAAAATATCTTTACAATATATATTATTTTCAATACTTCAAAAATAAATCAATATTTATTTTTAAACAAGTTCCCCTTTCTTTTATAAATTCCATAGTGAATTTATATTTCACAATATCTATGCATATACGATTTCAATTATTCATTTCAATTTATCTTCAAAAAGATAAATTCTCAAAATATTCACTTTATATTGGAAAACATTTCCATACTTATTTATTAAGTAATTCACAAGTCTATTTATTTTCAACATTTGGAAAATATTCAATATACTTAAATTGAAATTAAGCATACATTTCATTCTTTAAGGAAATCATTCTCTTAAACATATTTATTTGGGCCAAAACGAATGTTGCGTAAAACATCGTTACGACAACCCAAAATCACTAGTATAGGGATTCGTAATTAAAATAGATATATAAATCCCAATACTATACGAAACATTTCCTGTCGGAAATCATTTACTATAACAGCAGTGTTATAGTCCACCATTTCCTTCTATTTCTCGAAAACGTCTATTTCAACAATGAATGTTGAAATCTATGGTTTCGAATTTCAACACATTTTGAAAACATCGTTAGATCGTTTTAATTCTATTTAAAACATCACATTCAAAACAATTTCTTTAACATACTATTCACTATTCAAAAACGTGAATATACTACGTTAACAAATTTCATCCTTTTATTCATTTTATTTCAAAGGATTATTCACAGTCAAAAACATGAATATAACTTCATTAATAGGTTTCAACAATTTACTTATCAAAATAAGTCGTTTACGAATTTATAAAACAACGTTTATAAATTCCATTTCTATTTATTTTATAACAACTTCCTTTATAAATTCCTTTATTAACCTATTTCAAATTATAACTCAATTATATACTAAAATTCATATTATAAGTTAAACACTTATAATTTATTTGTTTACAAGAATCGTTCTTTTGAACTTCATAATTATAAATCTTATAACTTATAAGATTCAATTATTTATCCAAATCTATTCTTTCAATAACTTTATAAATTTTATAAACCTACTGCTTATAAAATTCCATTTACAACTTCACCGTTTATAATTCTATAAATTTCATTCATTTATGAAATCCATTCATAATTCATTCTAACACTTATAAAAACTCATTTTATAATTCAAATATTTTCATTTATGAATTATCAATTTTATAAATCTTTTATATAAATCAATTTATATTATTATTCTTTTAAAACATCTTTAATCCCCTTTATAATTTCACCATTTTGATTTATAAAATAATCAAATTTTATAAATCCTATATTTCAACTCTTCGTAATAAATTCAATTAATCCTGATTTAAACTCTTTTATAAAATCATTAATCCATATTTCTCAAAAATCATAATTTTTATAACTTTTAAAAGTATAACGTTTATTTATTTATAATGGATCAATTCCAAAAATATTTTATAACTTATACTTTCAAAAATCTCTTTAAAAACATTTTAAAATTCCAAAATTTGGTCTAATGATGCTACATACCAAATAGTCAATCACGACTACAACGATATCATATATCGATATGATAATCAATCAAATATCAAAATATCTGAAATCAAATAAAAACTGTTGAGGAATCCAGTTGGATCCCTCCAACCTGTTTTCCTGCATCCACAAACATTAGCACAATACCAATTCCGCTCCAGTACGGAATTATCGCGGTATATGGGATTTAAAATATTATCCGCTTAATAGACGGCGCAATAGGGTCTCATCCGCTATACAAATGCGGGAAATCAATAACTCCAATATATACATATGCCAATATATATATATATATATATATATATATTGCTATTATATATAATACCAATTTCACTGTTTATGAAATATTCGCGGTATATGTTTTTAATAAATAACATCCGCTTACTAACGGCGCATAATGTCTATTTTAACAATCAATAGATAACAATCATCATTCAAACATGCATTCAAATATTTTAAATCTAACTATTTAAAAAAATCAATCGAAACCGATTCGATTGAGTGAGAAGTTCTCACCTTGATTTCAATTTCGTTTTAGCGATTTATTTCGAATAAAATTAAACGGACGTTTAATTTTACGCAAAATTCTCACTAACTCCAAACGACTCCAATCCAATTCCATCGCGTAGTGCTCGTCCATACGATTCCAACGCAACTGGTTTCGCGCGTTTTCGACCTCGTATGAAAAAGATATGGATTTATGAAGTTACACGAATTAAACTATATAAATTTTACAACTTAATTTATAATTTTTAATACCCTAACTATCCATAGCCGTGAGATCCAGATCCAAGGCCTCACGTTCATCTTCCCAAACTTGCGTCCATCTACAAACACATAGCCGAACCCAAAATACAAACTAGGGTTAGATTTTTCGACCACCTTGCTTGCTTCCACCTCGATCCAAGACCTCCATTCAACTCGCCTCCATCCCCTCTATGATCGGTCACCACCTTGTGGAGCTCGGCCCCCTATTCCCCCTCGAAAAACGTGCGCAACTGACCCCAAACGCGGCCATCCTGTCGACGATCCTGGCAACGAAACTCGATCACAACCGTACAGATCGATAGAGCACGAGATGCTCTACAATGTTGTAGTTGACAACATTCGCTAATTTTTTGTAGATTGGGAGAGATTAAGGGGGAAAGATTGAACGTTTCTGGCCTTTGGTTCTGGAGACGGCGGCTAGGGTTAGGTTTAGTTTTATTTATTTATTTATTTTATTTGTGAAGTAGATGGTCTATTTATAGGAAACGAACGAAACACTATTCATTCCGGAAATTCCGAACTCCGATTCACGCGCCGTAACCAGCGTTTCTAGGGTTTACCCCACGTTCCGGACACAATGGAATAGGTTTCGGAAGCTAATTCGGACATCTGTGTGAGATATGGCAATAAACGTTCAATTTAAATTAAACCGATTTAAACGATTTTCTAGGCGTTTTAATTTGTACCGGACAAACGGTAAATCCAATTGACACGAAATTTGAAACCTTACAATAATATCACATTAAAGATCCGATGAAACTGGTTTCGTCGAAATCCGAGACTTTTTGAAAAATGGCTATTTTAACTCGCCAAATTAATATTAAAAATAATTCGATGCGTTTCGAGCTGCTACGATCAAACGATAACTCCGATTGACACAAAATTGAAATCCGGTAATAACTAACTATTACGGATCCAATGGAACTGGGTTCGTTCAATTCTGAGATTGTTCAAAAATTTACTATTTTCACTAGTCGATTTAAATATTAAAATATTCAATTTTCACAAATAAACTTTTAATTCGATTTTAAAAGTTCTAAAATATCGTTCTAACTTCAATATGATAAAATAAAATTTTACAAATCATTTTCAATCATATTTAACTCAATTTTCAATTATTTCCATAATTTCACATATTAAATTATCGATTTAATTATTCAATTAAATCCAATAATTCGAATTAAAAATTATTCGACTTATAAATTCACTTATTAATATTTAAAATTAATTAAATATTCAAATTTTAATTACTAAAAATCCTGGGTCGTTACATGTGAAGACATATCCGGAAGTTTATTTTCTTCGATCTCTATCACCGGCATAGTCTTAATCATAATAACCAACCAACTTGCAATCCGTCATCTTACTACTGCCAAAAATAAGATCATGAGATGATGTGCTTCTAAGGTATTTTAATATAAGCTTCACAGCTTCCCAATGCGACTTTCCAGAATTAGCCATATATCGACTAACCATCCCGACAACATTTGTAATATCGGGCCTTGTACACACCATTGCATACATTATACTTCCAACCGCACTAGCATATGGCACATTTGCCATATAATAATTGTCTTCCTCCAAGATAGGTGATCCTTTACACGAAAGCTTCATGCGCAAAGGTAAAGGTGTATTTGATGCCTTTGCATTCTCCATGATAAACCGGCAAAGCACTTTCTTAATGTACTCCTTTTGAGTTAATTTTAACTCAAAATGCTTTCGATCCCTTACAATTTTTATACACAATATTCTTCTTGCTTCTCCAAGATCATTCATTTCGAACTCCGATTACAAACTTAGTTTTAGCTTGTTGATTCCATTCTTATCCTTAGAAGCAATGAGCATGTCATTCATGAATACGCTCAATAATCATTTCTCAACTTCTTGAAATAAACACAAGCATCTTTTATGCTTCTATCAAAACCATTTTCAAGCATAAAATGATCAAATCTCTTGTACCATTATCTAGGTGATTGCTTTAATCCATATAGTGATTTCTTCATCTTACAAACAAAATTTGACTTACCATTCACAACAAAACCTTTCGATTGCTCCGTGTAAATGTCTTCATCCAAGTCCCCATGTCAGAAGGCGATCTTCACATTAAGTTGCTCCAACTCCAAATTGTGAATAGCAACTATAGCAAGTAATTTCCAGATAGAAGTATGGTGCACAACCGATGCGAATATCACATCATACTCCTTTCCCTTCCTTTGTGCAAACCTCTTAGCCACTAGCCTAGCTTTGTATCTCTCATCGTCTTTCACCTTGTATATCCATTTGTACCTAATAGCACGGTTTCCTTTAGGAAGTGAAACCAAATCCCAAGTTTGAATCTTCTCTTCCTCTATGGCATAAATCCATTACGAGCTATCACTTGACTCCATGATGTCTTCAAGGTCCACCGGCTCATCTTGGACTACATGAAGAGCATAGTCCAAATTATCACAAAAGCTAAGATAGTTCCCATCACCGTATCTTTCGAGTGGTCTTATAGTATGACGACTAACCCGAGTAGAAATATCATCACCCAAACTCTCAGATGTTTGACAATTTTGATCAGACGTCTGACCTAACTCTCTGGAATAGGTCTGGTGCAAATTTGTTGAAGCGTCAGACGTCTGAATTTTTCCTCAGATGTCTGCCGCTGTAAATTCGGCCCACTTCACTTTTTCACTTATAATTTCCACCTCCGAACTTCGATTTGCGAACCATTTTCTCCGCTATTAAGCTACATCCAATCTCTACAATTCTCCATACAGTGTTGCCAAAAAATTTAACAAGAGCAATGTTGCCACGTATTAGCAATATAAACTTCATAAGCAGCCTATAATGAAATTGTTTTGTCAAACGGGAAAGATGTAAGAAATAATATGATAACACCAAGCTTTGAATGATGAGACGCTAGAGATGCTATTATCTTTAGCTCACTGTTCACTATACTTCAATTTTTCTAATAAGAAAAATTATGCAGCAGAATGAACTTTGTGGGAATTATTTCATTAACATTACCATTTTTGTAACCAAGCATGCCATGTACAATATCTTGTTATTACTTTTAATCAATAACATGTAACTCCAAGTCTCATGATCCCAAGGTTTTAGTAGTATTATCTCATCCTGTAAGTCAAATGAAGAAACAGGCCGTGATCCTACAACAGTTTATTTAAATGTCGGTCAACCGAAGAAGGGATGTTATCTAAGGTATTTTGTGAATATTAAAAAGACAAGGTAGAAGTCATGTTGATTGAATTTACATTATTAATAGTATAGATTTACTTACAGGCTATAAGAAGCATCTCCTCATGTCAATCCAAAAATAATTGTGTGAAGATTGGAGTTTGGAAACCAAAGCGGTCCCGAATATCGATGTTGTGCCTTTGCTATCTATTGATGTACACGAAGACTCCGGTGCTCAGGCTCTTCGTCATGTCAATCCACAAAATTCGTAGTGTTCCACTTATGTTCTAGTTGGTTCCCTGTCTCACCAACATGTTGCTCTTCTCCCTGGTGCAAGATTGGCAGTCCAAGTTGATACCCTACCTGCATCTGCAACTTCTCCTTCTGATCTTGTCCAGTTGCATGAGCTTGTTAATGTCCAACCAGGTTTATTTGAATCAAATAGTGTAGTAGTTCAATTGGATTTGTCCAAGAATGCATAATTATGTGCACATATTGATATGGCCCATCCACATGCACAAGTTCCTGCTATAGTTTTACTTCGCACCTAGGCATCTACTCTTTTGCGTATTGCTATTCCTGAGATGCTTGCACACCCTGCTGCGCATTCTTATGTGGTAGTGCACTCCTTGCAAACCAAGGCTATCATGGGGAACAGTCATGGTGCAAAAGTTCCTAATGATATACATTCCCTACAACTGCATTTAGAAGCTCAGTCTGCCCCATCGTTTGTAGCTACAACCCATACTGCTCTGACTCCCATGCATAATTTCTAGGCTCGTGATGTCCTATCTGCTTCAACTGATTTTAATTCAAATGATTAGAAAGATGAAAATATGGAAGCAACCTTATACATCAGCCTTATTTTTAAAAATTATCAATCTTTTGAAAAAGAATTGTCACTTAATAGACATTTAATTAAGGTAATGAAAACCTCAATCAGTAAAATAGTATAGCATTATCTTTTAGGAACAAAATATTCAAAAAGAATGCTTCTCAAAACTTGCCAACATTCACAAAAAGTATCATTGAAATCTAAACTTGCCTTTAATATTAATCTACTGCTCTACTAAGCCAAAATCAAATTCATATATACAAAAATTTGCCTACCTGAAAGCAAAATAAAGTTAGATGTGGCATCAAGTTGAGCAAAAATGTTAATGGTTGTACCAATATTTATAAATATTACCCTATATAATTAACCGGTTATCAATACATGTTAACTTATACACGGGTGTTGCATATCGCAAAATTCAACCAACTCAAATTAAGAATACAAAATTGATTCAAAAACTAAAAAATCTGTCTATAAAATTGAATTGAAGTAAAATTCATTGTGCAGTAGTGTAAAAATAACGCCAAATTCCCATAACAATTTGAATGAAGTAGGAAGTAGTAAATTGTCCCCTGTAATGAAGTAATGTGCTCAAAAGTGGATCACAAGTGAGGTTTGACCCAAAAGTAGTGTCAAAAACATATAGCTATATTACAGTAACCAAACTAAGGTTTAAACAATCTTCGATCAAGAGACTTCGAAAAGTAATTTATTGTTAACTTAACCATATTGAGTGTTGCTCAACTTAGTTCTTTTCAAAATATCATTACTTTTGTACATGTTATTATCTTGATTTTTATCCAAAATGCATGCATGAACATTAAATAGCATAAGTATCTAGCATACAGTCAAAAGAAACAAATCAATAGTGAAATATTTTTTTTTGTAAATTGGTGAGTTTTACTAAGGAATGAAAATGCACATGCTTCGGCCTCTTTGGAAAGAGAAAATAGATCAAATTTAATATCCGATCTTTGCAAAAACAAAAACAAAATTTGCACGTTCTTTATGTCAACCATCATAAAGTGTTCTACACCAGGATGTAGTACCTAAACAAAAGGGTACACTCGATTAATAAATGCACCTGAATAATAAAAACAAGAACCTAATCAAAACTCAGCTTGCCTTGACAGCAACAACCATTTTTTTTAACTTCAACTTTGCCTTATGAACCTAAAACAAACATAGGTCATAAATTTGTCAATGTCCATTATGTGGGTACTTGGTATTCAAAGCAGATAACCTATGCAACTGAAGCAGAGCCAACATGCTCGTATCAAAATGTTTGAATATTTCTCTAAATTTCCATCCAATTCCTCCTCTAGAATTTTTCGAACAACTGGAAATGGTGTAGGAGGAGCTTGACCATTGAGTGTAACTAATTTTTTGACGCAAGCGGCTGGAGCTAAATAAGGTTTGCCTATTAATTAAGCAGTCGGTTACATTATCAGAGAGTTTAAGAAATTAGTACAATAAATTTGATAGGGCAATTTCAATTATATAATATATTTAGTTAATTAGAAACCCCATGCTGTTAGAGTAAAAGGCATCGTACAAATCAGGCTTCAATGTTAAACTGGTGTTATCTTTAATGCAAAAGCTTAAATTACTTTGATTGTAACAACCCTATATTTTGTAATTATTTTATTGTATATTTTAATTATTTTAATGTAAAATTTTGGTTTAAAAAAAATTTATTTTTACTTATTTGAAATGATTAAATTTATTATTTAAATATAATCTTGATTTTTATGAGTTATAAGCCCAAATTTGTGTAAGTTGAAATATTTGCCTGAAATGCTGATTTTGGTCAAAATAGTCAAACTGTGACTTTCAACTTAAAATTTTAAATGTTTAAAATTTTATTTTTTTTTTATTTTATTATGAAAGTACATAAAATTCTAAGAACACCAATTTTCGTTTCGTTGAAATTGGATGTAAATTGTGAAAGTTATACCCTTTACAATATTGTGCGTATATAGAGTTATTTAACAATGACTATTTTAAATTGTATAAATTACTTCTTCTTGGTTATATTTTATTTTAATATGTGATAATATGTTTTATTATGTATATTTTGACTTTTAAATATTTTTAAATGATAATAGAATTTTTTTCAAAATTTACTGTATTTATTTCCTATTTTTAAAGGCTGTTTTCTAATTTTCTGCCATTTTCTTCATACAAATTATATTTAATAAATTTTTTTTTGTGAATGCACTTTTATTTTTTTTTATTTTATTTTTTATAAATATTTTACAAGTCCATGAAGATTTTCTAAAGTTCATTTGGATTTATTTCTAATTTTAAAGCCCAGTCTACAATTTTAAGCCATTTTCTTATTTTAATTATTATATAATTAAATTTTATTTATTTATTTTATGCACTCACTTTTAATTGTTGTGTTTTACTTTATTTTATTCATTTTACATGTATTTAAATTTAAGTAAATTTTTCCAAAGTGTATTGAAGTTATTTCTAATTCTTAAGTCTAGTTTTCATTTTTCTGTGCTATTTTTCTTATTTAATCATATCTAATTAATATTTAATTTTTAATATTTTGTTTATCTGTTATATTTTCGAATTTTAACTGATATTTTAATTATTTTCAGTTATTTGGATGTATATAAATATATATGAGAAATTTAAAAGGGTTAAGATCTAAGAAATGGAAAAAACGTTTTATCCGTTTCTTTTGCAGTTTCTTCTGTCATTAATACATCAATTCATCTTAGCCATTCCTTTCCCCATCCTTTGCACCCGACTTCCTCTTGTCATTCAAGAATTTTTGAAGCCCCAAAACCCTAAAAATCATGGCCTCCGCCTTGAAGAAAAAAAATTAGGTAAATCCCTCTCTTCTTTCTACTTTTCTTACTTTTCTATGCAATTTTGCCTTGTTTCTCTTCTAAGTTTGGATCGGCCTCTTCTCCATAACCACAGCCACAAACTCCTACATCTCTTCCATGCCTCCAACACCATCTACTCCACCATCCACGACCATGGCCGAGCCATCTATGGTGGCCAAACCCTTCAAATTGCAACCTACATGCCTAAAAACAATGTTTTTGACCATTGTTGCCTCATTCCCTTCATCTCCACTTGTTGCCTTGCCTATATGATGTTAAACCTGACCTATATGATGTCATACCTGAGCCAAAGCATCATCATAGCCAAGCATAAGTCTCCCTTAGGCCAAGCATTGAAGTAGTTGAAGCAAGGTCCAATCTATCTTGTTCATTTCGCTTTGTATTTCAAAATTGTTTCAATGTTATTTTATGTTGAATGTTTATATAGTGTCTGGTTTGTTTTGTTTTGGGTTGTTGATACAAAATCATATCTTGGCTATCTTTCAACTCAAATCAAAAGTCGTGAAATTGTGCTTGTCGTGCCTTTGGAGTCGTGCTTGTATGTTGTTTTGGTCTCTAGCTTTGAAAAAGGTGAGTCTTTCTCACTCTGACATATATACTTATGAAAAGTGGATTGATGACAAGTGTTTAGTAATGTAAAATGTTTATGCAAGTTAATGATGATCATATGATATGCTATGCCGTGTTATTACCATGTTATTACCATGTTAAAACTGTTAATTTTCACCTGACATCTGATACATGACTGTATATTGTGATATTAACATTGTTTATATTATTTCTGTATATGATCACACTGCAAGTTCCCTGTTAGGATAAAAATCATTATGGGCTGAAATGATAGGCCTGAGTTATTTTATTTATTTATTTAAACTTGGGATTGCGGGTTTGAAATGATGGAACCCGGATTTTTACCTTTTAAACTGCGGATTGAAATGATACATATCCGTACCACTTGACCTAGGTTAGAAAACTATATACAGACCCGTGGCTATTCTATAAAGTGCTTTGAATATTTTAAGTATTTTAAAAATATAAAATTATGAAATTTGATTTAAATAGATTTTGAAAGGTTTTAAAATAAATAAATTATGATTTTTCTATGTGTTAAAAATGTAATTTATGAATGGATTAACTGGATTTTGAAATATAACTTATGTTTGAAATTTGGAATTTTGACTAAAAATGATATTTAAGTTACATGAATAAAATGGACTTCAATTTTATTTGGAAAATGGTAAATATGATAAATTGATTTATATTTGAATTTAAGGGATTTACTAAAGAATTATTGATTTTCTATAAATTTAAGTGGTTGAATAAATGACTATTGAAAATGAAATTTTAAAATATAACTTGACTTGAAAATGAGAAATTTGAGTTTTAACTAAAGATGTTAAATTAATTAAATAAACTGGAAGTTTAGTTAAATTTGTGAAATGGTAATATAAATCTAAAACGTATAGGTTTTAATTTATTAAAGAAACGTATATGTTTTAATTTATGAAAGAAACGTATAAGTTTTAATTTACGAACGAAACGTATAGGTTTTAATTTATGAAAGAAACTTATAGGTTTTAATTTATGAAAGAAACGTATAGGTTTTAATTTATGAAAGAACGTATGGTGTTTTAATTTATGAAAGAAACGTATAGGTTTTAATTTATGAAAGAAACGTATAAGTTTTAATTTACGAACGAAACGTATAGGTTTTAATTTATGAAAGAAACTTATAGGTTTTAATTTATGAAAGAAACGTATAGGTTTTAATTTATGAAAGAACGTATGGTGTTTTAATTTATGAAAGAAACGTATAGGTTTTAATTTATGAAAGAAACGTATAGGTTTTAATTAATGAAAGAACGTATGGTGTTCTAATTAATGATAGGAACATGTAAATTCCTAATTAATGAAAGAAAGGTATAAGTTTCAATTAATGAAAGAAACGTATAAGTTTTTAATTAATGAAAGAAACGTGTAAAGTCCTAATTAATGAGAGAACATGAAAGTTTTAATTAATGCAAGAACATGTAAAGTTTTAATTAAGAAAGAAACATGTAAAGTTTTAAGTAGTGTGGTATTGATTTAATTAATAAATGTTCATTATTGTAATAGGAATATAAAATTTAAAACGTACATTTGACACGTAGATTTTAATCAATGTAATGGTGTATTTTAAATTGATTAAAATGATAAATGTTACTTACTGTAATAATAAAATGTAAGTTGATAACGTACATTTGATAAGCAAGTTTTAATTTATGTGAATGGCATACTTTAAATGATTAAAATAATAAAGTTTCTTTATTGTAATAATAATGTAAGTTAATAAGGTGCTTTTAACTTAACATAAGAATTTCGGTATAAATTGTATATTACAGTAAGAAAGTTTATTTAACTATAAGGCTATGATAAATTGACATGTTAAAATTTTAAGCTTATCAATACTTTGAATTATATACAATGTAAAGTGGAAAGTAGTACATTCCAAAAATGCTATGGTTCCTTAAGGTAACATTTCCAAAATGCTATGATAATTTAAAGGAATATTTCAAGTTTAATAAATTTAAAGAAATATTCAATGATTTGAAAATTTGGGTTTTATTTGAATGATATAATATTGAATTATTTTTGAAATCGAAATGATACAATTGTGATATTGTTTTGAAATGAGTATGATATTTTGGTCTTGAAAGTATAAATTATTTGAAATAAATATCCATGGGTTATAATAACGATTGGTTGTTAAAGAGACCGGGATCGGATATTGTCTTATAGCCGGACAATACCGAAAACCACTTTAACAACCGTGTACGCGGTGGAGATTCCAGAATGAAGTAGGATGGTGGCGACGTTCTCGAGGTATGTTACGTGGACCCAACTCCCGTGAGTTGGCATATATGACTAAAACAGGATCTATACCGGGCTACACAAAGGGTCGCACCCTTTCATCGAGCATGCTCCATCGTAAACTATTCTATTACTGTTGTGATTCGATTCGGTGGCGCCACTTTGATTCGGGGGTATTGTTCGAGGTGGGCGGAAGCTGCTGGCTTGCCGTCGCCACCGGTCCGGGAGTGCAAACGGTGTATCCACCCTGGCATTTCCTTGCGTGCCGTGTCATATCCTTATATCGATCCCACTATGATTTTGGTTTTAAAGATCCGACCGCGTTAAGATTCACCATCCCCTTAACGCTATTTTCTATATGATTATACTTTACTGATTAGACACTACCGTATATAGCATATATTACTACATAGTAAATAGTTTAACGGATCCTTAGAGGATGGGCGGTCCCAAGCATCCTTTAAGTTACTGATGCATTTTGTTACTGTTCACTTGAGTTGATTTACAGTTTATAAGTATTTATGTCCTGACTCGAGGGTTTTGTGTTTAGCTTTACGCTCGGGTCAGATCGAGTGAGTTAGCATTCCAGATTCACCTTCGGCGTTGGAGCTTTCCTTGAAGATCCTGCCATCTATTTTGTTTCAGTATCCAGTGGTTCAGTGATGTATCTGATTTGTACCTGATGTATCATGTTACTCTTCTGTTGTATCTTATTTAACTCTGATGTATCTCATATTTATATAGTAGCTTCATGAACTACTATCTCTTTTTCTTCCGCTGCATTTTTTATATACTCTGTGTCTGTGATCTGTGATTTTTATTTACTGTATATTCTGAGATTTGCCAAATTTTTATTTACAACGCGGTATTTTGAGCAATTCATTTCCGGCATGAGTGTCTACCTATACACTTATAATGGATGAGAATGGTTGAAAATACCGGGTTGTTACATTGATAATATATTGAGAAAAGCTGAATATGTAGAAAAATTGAAAAGAACAAACTTCAAAACTAATAGAAAACAGGTTGCAATGTGAGTTTATCGGCAATGAACATAAAATTTCTCAAAATTGAACTATAAAGACATATATATACATGTGTCTAGGGTTTGCTTTCTAGTTAAAAAAAATTCTTAAAAATGAATTGAAAACTTAACCACTTCATCATGATCATCAAGCAATTTTTTATTCTTATAAAAGCACTAAATAAGTATGAATATTGAAGTTAAACATGCACATTTAAAAGTTAGAACTAAGCAGCATACAACAATGAATCCTTTTATTTTAAACAATGTAACCTGTGTGTTTTCATCATAATTATCAATGAAACAGATATAGTAGCATCATAATTGCCAATGAGAACTTATTTCTACACTAAATTACATCGATAATTTGCAATTCCAAACAAGAAAAAAAAGTAATGCATAAATTACCTTCAGAAAAAGGTCACCAGGCTCAAAACACAAAGAATACACTTTATTAGCTGCAATCTCATGCTGTTACTTCTATATTGCATCTTGCTTATCCACTTCCTTCCCAAGTTTCACTCTCAGCTGACAAACCTATATAAAAAAGGGAAATCCTTAAATACCGATTAGAAAATGAAAATGATCAAAAGTGAATTAAATGTGTAAAGAAGCGATCTTGTAGCTTGTATAAATGTCTACAACACGAGCCCAAAACTGAAAAGATCTTTTGAAAGGCTGCAAGTGGAAAGATACTTTCTCTCTGAAATCATCGAATTTGTTAGAAATAGGAAAAGCCAATAAATTAATTAGACGGAGAAGATAGAAAGGTATGTCTGGGTCAAAAGCTTTGGCTAATTTCTCTTGCTATTTCATACCCACAAGGTTTAGCAAAATCAAATAACAATCAATTAAACTACATACCTAAACCGTTAAATAGATAAATAAACTAAAAAATTATTTACCATTTTTAGACACAATACACCTGCAGTTTAAGATTTGTATTCCTTTTGAAAAAATTGATTCAGAGGGGCTGGCGAAATGGATGTAGAGACTGAGATAGAGATATGCACAAAGGGGAAGATGAAGACAGATGTGGCTTTTGAGATAGAGACGTGCATAAAGTGGTAGATGAATATAAAGGTGGTGATAGTGGAGAAGCGTAGATAGGGCAGAATCTGATACGGGTGAAAGTAGCGATAGGGTGGAAGCACAGACAAGGTAGAAGAGGGAGGTGGAGAAGGGGCTGAAGGTGGATGTGGCTGCAGATGAGAACTAGGTTGCGGAAGAATTGAGAAGAGGGAAATTAAAATTTGATAGTGGATACAAAAAAAGTGCGAGTAACCAAAATTTTAAGTGAAAATTTTGCTACGAGTGAGACTTAAATTTGTTTTTGGAGCATTTGTTTTGGATGTAGAACGAAGGGGAAGTGCCAATAGTTGCATTTTGAAAACAAACACTACTATCTCCTGCTACTGTTAACTACTTTTCTTGTAGTGATTTTGAGGATTATGGTGGTCTAGATTCAGATTTGCAAGAAAATTTTAATCAAAAGATGGTTAATTCTAACATTATTGGGAGCATACCCTATGAGATTATCAAAGTGAAATTGCTCGGCCGTTTCTCTAATTCGAAAAGCTGCGAAATCCAGGAACTTCATGAAAGCCCCTTCAAAGATATTGGAATTTTTCATAGAATTGCAGTAGGATACTGCAACATCATTCTAAAGCCATCGACGATTCTGGTCTTTGGAAGGATCGGAGGTGGATTCTCTTGTGCGTTTTGATCTAGGAGCCATTAGAGGTTTAAAAGGAAGAGTGAAAGATGAAAAATTGAAAAAAAATGAGTTAGGATTCTGAAGTGAAAGGGTAAAACGTGAAAAGATGAATATATAGGTAGGTGAAAAGAAAGGGTAAAGTTGGAATAGAAGATGTAGGGCCTAGTTAAAAAAAATCTCTCAGGAAGAATTCAGCCGGCTGTTTTACTATAAACAGATTTGGATGAGGAGCTTGGAGTGTGATATACATCCGTCTCTATTTTTGTGTTATCTTGTAATGGCCTGAGTGGCATCACCTATTGCCGCCTTTCCACGAGTTCGGAGATATTGGTGGACGCATCGATAATAGTTCCTAAGGCTTGCACCGGGATGGAGAACAAATAGGAGACGGTTGATGAACCATGCTCTAGGATTAGGAAACACGGAATTTCAAGGCGCCTTGTTCCAAAAAGCTTAAACGATTGGCTTTAACTTTTTGTTCATAATAAAGTTCACGCTGTAATTCCAACGTTTCCCTTTGGTAGTGGTGAATGTCATCTATCTTTTCTTTGGTAGATGGTGAACCAAAAATAGAGACCATCTTGTTCTTTTACCAAATGGAGTGTAACCAGTGTGAGTAGAAGGAGGAACGATTGGGACCGGTTCATAAATCGGTGTAGGAGTAGGTGAATTTACCGATCCCTAACTAGGAGGAGAATATGAAAGTGCAGAGGATTCAGAGGTGTGCTGGGAAGACATTTTTGATTAAGAGAGTTAAAACTAGTTTTTCTCCCCCTTTTTTTTATTTGATTGCAAAAAAAAGAGTAGTGGTATTTTTATGTAAGAGGATCACAAAAATAGAAACAAGATTACTAGATAGGTTCACCAGAGAAAAAATTGGTTGTAGAGAAGTTATATTTAAGGTAAAAAAAATAAACAATGAAAAATTGAATGTAAATCAAGTTTAGTTTTAAAGAAAATGTAGTTTAGTGGTAGAGCACCAGATTTTCAAGTACGAGTCCCAAGTTCAAGTCTAGGGAAAAAAATTATTATTAAAAATTATAAATCTTTTATGGATACAATTCCTAATTCTCTTCTTAATTTTATGAAGATACTTTCATTTAAAGGTTTTGTAAATATACTAGCCAGTTGATTTTTAAAGGATACAAATTCCAGTCTGACAAAATCCTTTTCAATATTATCATGAAGAAAATGTTGACGTAGGTCAATATGTTTAGTTCGTGAGTGACTTACAGGATTTTTGGATAAGTTTATAGCACTAGTATTATCACAAAAAATTGTTGATTTAGATAAATTAACACCAAAATCTTGAAGTGTTTGTTGCATATAAATGACTTAAGCACAAGCTAAGGCAGTAGAAATATATTCTGCCTCACAAGTTGAAAGTGAAACACAATTTTGTTTCTTGCTGAACCAAGAGACTAAGGATTGTCCAATGAAATGACAAGTCCCACCAGTACTTTTCTGATCCGTCCGACATCCTCCAAAGTTAGAGTTACTATATGAAACTAACTCGAAAGTACATTCTTTCAGATAGAAAAGTCCAAAATCTTTGTTTTTGCTTAGATAACGCAATATGCGTTTTACTGCTCGCATATGTGATTCTTTAGGATTTGCTTGGAATTGAGCACATAAACAAACACTCATCATTATGTCAGGTTTACTAGTAGTTAGATAAAGTAATGATCCAATGATACTTTGATATAATTTTTGGTCAACACTTTTGCCATCATGATCTCCATCGAGATTCTTTAGGATTTGCTTGGAATTGAGCACATAAACAAACACTCATCATTATGTCAGGTTTACTAGTAGTTAGATAAAGTAATGATCCAATGATACTGTGATATAATTTTTGGTCAACACTTTTGCCATCATGATCTCCATCGAGATGAACCATTGTACTCATTGGACTTGGTTAAGCAGAAGTATTTTCCATACTAAAGTGTTTAATTAGATTATTACAATATTTTTCTTGATTAATAAAAATTCCATTTTCTATTTGTTTAATCTATAATCCAAGAAAATAAGATAATTCTCCCATATATGACATTTCTAATTCTTTGGTTACTATTTTTGAGAATTCCTGACATAATTTTTCATTTGTAGGGCCAAAAATAATGTCATCTACATAAATTTTAATAACTAAAATATCCTTTTTAGTTCTTTTAATAAAAAGAGTTTGATCAACCTTCCCAATTTCAAAACCAAAATCTATTAGATAGCTCTTAAGACATTCATACCAAGCATGAGGTGCTTATTTTAGACCGTATAAGGCTTTCTTAAGTTTATAGACGTGGTCTGGAAAATGTTCATGTGTGAATAATGGAGGTTGTTCAACAAAAACATTTTCTTTTATATAACCATTTAAGAAAGAACTTTTAACATCTATTTGATAAAGTTTGAAATTATGAGAAGATGCAAAGGCCAGTAAGATACGTATTGCTTCAAGTCATGCAACTAGAGCAAACCTTTCTTCATAGTCAATTCATTCTTCTTGATTATACCCTTGTACAACTAATCTAGCTTTATTCCTAGTTATATTACCTTGTCCATCTACTTTATTTTTGAAGACCCATTTAGTACCAATGACTGTTTGATCATTTGGTCTAGGAACTAGTTTCCAAACTTCATTTCGTTCAAATTGGTATAGCTCTTCTTGCATAGCTATAGTCCAATAGTCATCAGTAGATGCTTCTTTTGCATTTTTATGTTCAATTTTAGAAAGAAAAGCTACATGACCCATTTGATTAAGTTGATTTCTAGTTCTAACATGTGAATCAATTTCACCTATGACATTTTCCACTGGGTGATCTTGTAAAATCCTAGGAGGAGATCTTAATTCATTTTCATTATGAATAACATTTTCATCTTCTTCAAAATTATAAAAAATGTTTTCATCTACTTCAAAATTACTTTGAGTAACTGTATTTGTGGTCATCTTATGTACATTTTTATCATCCTCAAATTTTTTTTATTAATATTGAAATTTTTATCAAATGAAACATGAAGTCTTTCTTTGATTGTTTTTGTTCTTTTATTGAAAATTAGATAAGCATTGCTTCGTTCTGAATATCCTACGAAGATTCCTTCATCGAATTTTGGATTGAATTTTCCAAGATGATCTTTTGTGTTTAAGATAAAACATTTTGAACCAAAAGTTTTAAAATTTGAAATATTTAGTTTTCTTTGATGAAAATGTTCATATGGAGTGTGTTTTGTTAAAGGTCGGATGGCAACACGATTTAGAACATAGCAAGCAGTTGCTATGGCTTCTGCCCAGAAATGTTTTGGCAATATGCTTCCATTTAATAAAATTCTTGCGCATTCTTGTAACATTCTATTTTTCCTTTCTACTACTCAATTTTGTTACAGTATTCTAGGAAAAGAAAAATTATGATAAATTCCTTCTTTATTACAAAAATATTCAAAACCTTCATTTTCGAATTCATCTCCATGATCACTTTGAATATTTTTAATTTTTAAAGATTTGAGATTTTGAATTCTCTTTGCAAAATTCTTGGAATTTTCAAAAGTATCACTTTTATTTTTTAGAAAAATAGTCCAAATATATCATGAGAAATCATCTACTATAACAAACACAGATATACTATGATTTATAGATTGAATTTGAGTTGGACCAAAGATATCTAAATGTAATAGTTCTAGTGGTTGTATAGTAGAAATATTTTTCCTTGATTTAAAGGATGATTTTGATAATTTTCCTAATTTATAAGCATCATAAATATTTTTTACTTTAAGGTTCATTTTTGGTAAACCTTTTACTAAATTATTTTTAGATAATTTATTTATAGCTTTGAAATTATTTAGCAAAATCTTTTGTGCCATAGCCAAGGATCATTTTCTTTGGCTATTAAACACATATTTGTATTATAATTTATATTCATATTTAAACATAAATATTTTTATCTCTTAAACCTTCAAAAATAAGATTTTTATTTTGATCAAAAATGTTATAATTGTTTTCAGAAAAGGAAATATTGAATCATTTGTCACACAATTGGGTGATACTAAGTAAATTATGCTTCGAATTTTAAACTAATAAGACATCTGTAATAAGAGGTAAATTAGATATACTGTTATTGCTCACATCGCCTTTGTCGATGACATAGATGACATATCCTTTGGAATCATCTCCAAATGTGACCGAACCTCCATCTGAGTAATTAATGTTTGTTAGCATCCCTTTGCTTCCTATCATGTATTTTGAGCACCCACTGTCTAGTATCCATTTTTCTCTCTTTTTGGTTGGTACCTGCAAAATATAGAGATAACATTGGTACCCACCTTTTTATTTTAGGTCCTAAAAGTTAGGTCTTAGGAAGCCAAACCCAAGAGGGTTCAGAATTACTTTTAAAAACAAAATCTTTGTTTTTATGAGCAGTTTTTATAAAAGATTTTATACACTTATTTCTAATTGAAGAATTACTTGTTTTAGGAACCAAATTTTAATTGATTTAGTAAAATTTGAAACTTTAGAATTAGATTTTTCAACCTTATTATATCTTTTAAATGAAGAATTCTTTTTCTTGGAATAATTCTAAAGGTTTGTTTATATCCTAGTCCTCTTTTATTTGAAGCAGTTTGAGAATTTTCTATAATTTTGGAAAGATTTTCTCTACCTTTATTAAAATTAGAAACATTTTTAGTAATGTCTTCTAACTTTGTTTTAAGGCTAGAATTATCTAACTCTAAAATCTTGATATTTGTTATAAGGTAACGAATCTCAATTAATAAAGTATCATTCTTTTCTTCTGAGTTTCTATTCTTCACTTAGCAGAGAAAGTGGAGATGTCATATTAGAAAAAGATTCTTGAGTAACTTGAAGTTCTTCTTCTAAAATTTTCTTTTCATCTCTTAGGATTTCTACTTCTATTTCAATTCTATTCAATTTTTCAAGGGTTTCTTTGTACTTTCTATTTTTGTCATTTAGTTTGTCAAGTAATTCTGAATTGATTTCAAAAAGGTCATTAAAAGTTAGATCACTTACCTCGTCTTTTATAGCCATAAAGCAAATGTTAGCTTGTTCTAAATCACTAACTGAGTCACTTTCTGATGATGAAGATGATTCTGTATCGTCCCATGTGACAGAGAAAGCTTTCTTCTTGAATCTGTCTTTTTTTGCTTATACTTGTCTTTCTTTTTCTCAGGACAGTCTTTCTTAATGTGGCCTTTCTTGTGACATTCATAACATTATACAACAGATGATGATGGTTTATTGGTGTTGTTATTGTTACTGGAGCTATTCTTGTTATTTCTAAATTTGTTGCTCTTTCTAAATTTCAAAAAAAAATTGAAATATTTAGCAATGAACGCCATATCTTCTTCATCTGAATCTGATTCAACTTTTTCTGCCTGGAAAGCTATGTTCTTCTTATCTTGAGCATGTACTCATTTTTCCTAGAGATTAACTTCATAAGATATTAGATTTCCAATCAACTCTTCTGGTTTTATGGTCGAAATGCCGTTAGCTCTTTCGATTGCTAAGACTTTTCGTTCCCATTCATCTGTTAGTGAGTTGAGGATTTTTGAAACAATATCAAAATCTGTATAAGTTTCTCCTAATGCTATCAAAGAATGATATATATATATATATATATCTTTTGAAATCTAGAGTACATTTCACTTATAGTCTCATCTTGCTTCATTTTAAAATTCGGGAACTGATTTTTGAGCATAGAAATTTTACTCTGTTTTACTTTGTTAGTACCTTCATGTGTAATTTTAAGTGTACGCCAAATTTCATGAGCAGTTTTACACATGCTTATTCTATTAAATTCATTTTTGTCTAATGCACAATATAACACATTCATAGCTTTAGCATTTGCAGTAGCATCTAATTTTTGCGTGTTAGACCATGTTGAATATTTAGTATTAGGAATAATATAATCAGATTGCATAATGTTCAAGGTTTCATAACTACTTGCTTGTATATAGATTCTCATTTTATTAACCCAATAGTTATACTTTATTCCATTAAATAGAGGTGGTCCTGCAATAGATTGACCTTCTAAAAAGGTAGTGTTAGCAACAGCATTGGTGTTTTTTCCATATTAAAACAATATCAGATAACTATGTTATGGTTATATGATGTCCCTACTCAGATACCAAATGAAAGTGACTGTGCTACAAGATCATGTAATATAGATAAACTACTTGTGCAAAATATAAACTAAGTAAATAATAAAAGCGGTAAAGTAAATGACACAAGAGATTTTTATACTGGTTCAAACTCTCATTCTACATCCAGTCCCATACTTCTTCTAGAATTAAACTAGAAAGCCTCACTGAACAAGGAGGAATAGGTTCACACTACATGAGCAACCGAGCGGGACTTCTACCGCCTAATCAACCGAATATGACTTCTAATGCCAGAGAAACCGAACAGGACTTCTTTATAACTAGACAAAATTATCTGATTGTAGTATGCTATTTAAATAGCACTAATAAGTCAATTAAGTATTATCTTCCTATAATCTTCTCCTTTATGATATATAGTGTAATGTGCTTGAAGAATGTGGAAGATAGAGTGATTAACGATCAAAGTTCGTATGTAGTTAGAGTGCAAATTGAAAATAGATTGAGAGATAAGAATTCAATAATATTAAAATCAGTTAAGTTAATTGTTTGTTGAATTCTGAAATCTATTTATAGAGATTAAAAAGTTGCAACTATTGACGAAAGACAATGTTGAAAAGAAACAGGTGCAACTGTTGATTTGAAGATGTTTCTCTTCGATGATGAGAGATTTCTTTTCAGAAAATAGCCGTTGAAAATATTCAGCTAGTTGAAAATATTTATTCAGCCTTCTGAATTTGATAAAATCTAAAATAGCAAAGAAATAGGTAATTTTTCGCCTAAAACAGCCGACTATATAAACTCATTCAGCCGGTTGAATATTGCGAAACGATAAAAAAATTTAGCAATCAGACGGTTGAATGAATCCATCCAGCCGGCTGTTTTCAGCCTTTTGTGCATGATAGGGCATGTGTGTATTTTTTTTATGTATGTATATCATTTTAGGAGAGATTTTAACATATTTCTTAATAGAATAAAGATTCTAGACAAAGGACTATTAGCTTCAAAATATTCTGAATACGAATCTGCAATGAATCCCCTGCATAAGTGATTAGTACATACAAATATTTATTTATATAGTTTTTCACAATCAAAACGATGTAAAATTGAGATTCCAACAGAAACGGAACAAGGGTTTACTGAAAAAGATGAAATTATCCAGGCTTAGGACCAGATTATATCGAAGCAAGCTGCTGAACTTACCAAGCTTCGTGAGGAGGATTGAAAACTTGCCAATCAAAAGGAGCAGTTGTCCACCGACAAAGATGTCGTCGGTCTTGAACTTGCAATTTTTGAGCCGGAGCTCAAAGAGCTTTAAGATGAAAAGACAAAAGTCTTGATTGAACTCGATGCTAACACACTGCACTTTTACACTAACATAATCATGTTCAAGACTCTAAGATGGTTGGGCAACGACTATCCCTAAGGCACTTGCTGGTGCTTGGGAAGAAGTTTTATGCAGAATTGGGCAAGCCGGAGACAATCGCTCTAAAGAAGAACTAATGAAAGCTTATCTCAATGCTAAAGATATCGAAGCCTTCCCTCCATTGGATAGGCTATTCTAGCTAAAGATGCTGCCGATGTTGCCAAAGCTCTTGCTGACCTGAGCTCTTCGGGTCAGGTTGAAACATCCGCTTCAAAATCTGACTATACTCCTTTCTTTATCTTTGCTAAGATCTCTGCTACTCTAAATTCACGCTTTTTACTGGTGCCAAACCTCTCAATCAAAGCAGTTCTGATAGCCAAATTTGCCAACATTTTAGGCTCTAGCTCACAAGGAGGTCTGGAATCATAGTCAACAATTAACTCAAGCTCTATCCACTCTGGAAACATCGTTCCCAAACTGGCATGTCTTCTACTCAGAGCATCATCAACTGTATTTCACTTATCGAGCGTATAAGAAAAGCTAAAGTCATAGGAGACTAAGAATTTCAACCATCGTCGTTGATAAAGATTGAGATCCTTCTAGGAGAAGAGGTACTTCAATAAATTGTGGTCCGTGAATAACTCAAACCTCTCTATAATTAAACAATGCCTCCAAGTCTTCAAAGAAAAATTATCGCCGCCAATTCAAAAACATGGGTTGGATACTTCCACTCATGCAATTTCAGCTGTCGGCTAACATATGTGACAACCTTACCTCCATGCATCAGTACCGCACCCAATGCGGTTCCACAAGCATTCATGTATACTATTATATCCCAATTCTCGCTTAGAGCAGTCAGCACTGGTGCACTCGTTAATCTCTCTTTCAGACTAACGAACATGTGCTCATACTGCATATACCAAATAAAATACTGGTTCTTCTTCATCAAATTAGTCGATGATGCTACTACTTTTGAGATGTCCTTGATAAAAGGTCTATAATATCCTGCCAGCCTAAGGAAAATCCTTAAATCTACAGCGTTCTTTAGTGTGTTTCAATCTCCAACTGTTGTCACCATCGCAGGATCTACTGCAATACATTGTTCAAAAACAACATGACCTAAGAATCTCATTTCCCTCCTATAGAATTGACACTTTGAAATTTTTTCCTTTAATCAGTGCTTCCTCACCACTTTAAGTACGATCTTCAAATAATTTTTGTATTCACCTTTTATCCATTAGTAGATAATAATATCATCCATGAACACAAAAACAAATTTGTTTAATGATCTTTGAAGTCACAGTTCATGAGAATAAAAAAGTATACCGATAGATTAGTCAGGTAGAAAGACATAATCAACCATTATAAAATCCAAACGGGGTACAAAACCTTGTAATCGGCACACTCTCCTTCGCTACGATTTGAATTATCCGTAGGATACCCTATATTCAAAATATCATAATTTACAATCAATTCATTCAATTTTTCCTTTTTAGGCCTGGGTCAAAGTTGTTCGGGAATAGTGGCTCTCAGCTATTGAAATCTCGTCCTAAGGTCCAACTGAGAGAACACCTTCACAAATGGAACCGATCGAAGAGTGGATAATTGCTCTACCTCGTCACCTTATTCAGCTCATGATAATTGTTAACCCACCTCTCAATAAGGCCACGGACAGGAGGATTCCACTAAGTCAACTTCACGATTATCGAGATTGGAATGTTATGGATTCGGTTTGAAAGGATGAAGTTCACTAGGATACGCCGCTCGGTTGAGAAGTGGAGAAGTTGCATGGCTCGGTCTGGAAGTCAAGGTTCGGTCGGCCCTGGTAATGTCGCCCGGCATTGATGTTCATCGTTGTGGCTCGGCATTGTTAGCATGGCTCGGCCTGGGTGAGGTGGTTCGACCTAGATAGGGTCGCTCGGCATTGCAGAGAATTCAGGGTTGTTCGACATAAGGTAGTGGTTCGGTAGACACCGCTCAGCATCATACCTCGCTCGGCATCACATCTCGCTTGGCATCGTACCTCGCTCGACATCGTACCTCGCTCGGAATCGTACCTCGCTCGGAATCGTACCTCGCTCGGCCTCCTACCTCACTCGGCCTCGTACCTCGCTCGGCATCGTACCTCGCTCGGCATCGTGGGTCGCTCGGCATCGTGGATCGCTCGGTATTGCAGTGAAGACAGGGTGGCTTGGTAATGGTGGTTCGGCCTTGGTTGCCATTCGGCATGTGTGGGTCGGTTACAATGAAAAGCATGGCTCGGCTATGGCCTCGGTGGGCCCAAATTACTCAGGAGGCCCAACAACCTTGATTTGCCTATAAATACAATATGTGGGTCTCCAGATGGGGGATCTTCTTTCGACTCTCTGACTTTCTATTTTCTAAGGTTAAGGTTACTCTACCAGTCTGTAATTGTAATTGATTCTAACAACAAAGTAAAAAGGAAATTATTGGAGTGGACGAAGACCGGAGTTAGCCAAACCACTATAAAATCTATTGTTCTTTACTGCTTTCATTTTAATTTTGACTTTTCTTCACATTATTATTCTCTGCATATATTCTACCTGTGTGTTGCGACTGTGATTTGGTACTTTCACTTGTATTTGGGTGTTAGTGACCAATTTCGGTGCTAACATTTTGGTGCTTTCACTGAGAAGGCCAGCACTCGAGGATTTTGGAGCTAGGAACTTGGATTCTAGAAAGCAATGGCTAGGCCATCAACAAGGAAGCAAGTGGCAGAAAGAAGTTATCGGGAGGGAAGTCAAGAGGCCTCCTTTGGAGCTGGAGCAGGTCAAGCATCCATCTACATCACTAGGGACGAGATGGAGATGATGCTGAAAAGGCAGGAAGACATGATACAGAACTTTCTTCGATAGGTTGGACATGTTGGAGCACAAAGTCAAGGGAATGGACCAACCACGGCTGCTGGCATTGCAGAACAAGGAACCAGAGCTGTAGAAGTTTTTGGAGGTCAACATCAGAACCAGGATGGAGGGATTGAAGGAAATCAGCAAAGGCTCGGGTGCAGACCTCTAAGATTGGACACTGGGAGAGCGGTGAGTGAAGCTCAGCAAGTAGGGACCGACATGAACGTAAACGATCAACATGAAGAGTACTACCTGGAGTGACCCCTAGGACATAGGGGGCAAGGTAGAGATGCAAACATGGGACTACCCCCTGGATAGAGACGAGCGGATGGCTAGATTGATAAGAAAGATTATGAGAGGAGGATTGTCAATCGGAGGCTTAGATGAAGTTAATCGGAGTCCGTTCATTCCGAATATCATAAATGCAAGGAATCCTCCAAAGTTTAAGTTACCAGCGCTGGATCCTTATGATGGGAAATCAGACCCAACCATGCATATTACCAGATATATCAGGCATATGGAAGTGATGGGGGGCATCCGAGGAAGTGATGGCACGATGCTTCCCTCTATATCTAACAGACATGGCTGCGCTTTGGTTCAGGCAGCTAGAGAATGGATCAATCAGAACATGGGGTGAGCTAATGGAATTCTTCATGAGACAGTTTAGGGTCCACGTGACGTGACCCAAGAGTGTGATGACCTTAGCTTCAATGAAGCAGAGGACTGGAGAGTCCATAAGAGATTTCCTATTGCGATTCAATGCAATGGTGGCTTCAGTAGATCGCCCGGATCCATTGATGATTTTGATGGAGGCGGTAGTAGGGGTTGCGGAAGGCACAAAGTTTAAGGATTCTTTGGCAAGAGATCCACCACAAGCATTGGAGAATTCTATCATGAAGCTGAAAGGTTCATTCGGCTAAAGGATTCACACGTCGAAAGGCGAGAAATAAACGTCGTGCAAGGCGAAGGAGCCTCCAAGGAACAGACAGGAATAGACAAGGGAAAGCAGAAATAGGATGACAGATACGATGGTCCTGACAAATGGAAGAAATTCCAAGAACCCAGATTCAAACAATACGCTGACTTGACAGCAAACTTGGAATGGATTTACACGGAAACTCGGAGGCACCTCCCCTATCGGGAACCACCCAGGACAGATCCCACGGAACGGGAATGTAGAAGTAGAAAGTACTGCCTATTCCATGAGCTAGAAGGGCATACTACTGATGAATGCCACCATTTGAAGGATGAGATGGAAGAGCATGTTAGAAATGGTAGATTGCCATAGTATGTGAGCAACTACCGCCTACACCTAACAGAACTAATCCCGGATCGAGATCATGACTTGTCATCAATTAATCATGATGGCAAGGGCCAAGTTCAAAACTTGAACTTAGGTCGATCATTTAAATTTCTTAGATTTGATTTCAAAATAAAATGGCTATTCCACTTACACATGTATGGGAACCGGAGAGATCCCTAGGCATGGTCTGAGATGGTAATAGACCGCTCTTTCTGGAGAGGCAATATCTAGATTTTTCCTTTGTTGATGATTGGACATTTAGAATTTGAATTTAATAAATGAAATTGAATTTCATAAAATAAACCTTTGACCGGAGAGTTAAAGGATGAATATTGGAAGTCAATTTGAAATTAATTGCTTTATGACCTTAACCGGAGAGATGGGGTCCGGAGTGCAAGAAGTGAGTTGCTTCGTCGGAGAGCGACAGGATCAAATCACTTAACGTTTTTCCCCATTCACCGATGAGTGATTGGATCGGGAAACGATAAGAGCCCGGAGTGGCCGTGATCGGCTTAGGATTTAGGCCATGATATCGCTTAATGTTCAGGGACACTGAACCGGAGTGCAGGGAGTGACGCTGCTTTACCCGAGAGCGGCAGGATTGGCTCACTCAACGTTGTTTCCCCTTTACGGGAGAGTGACAGATGGGATCCAGTAAGATCCCAGAGAGGATGACATCGGTCCAGGAGGATCATGACATTGCTTAATGCTTAGGGGCACTGAACCGGAGTGCAGGGAGTGACGCCGCTTTACTGGAGAGCGACAGGATCGGCTCACTCAACATTGTTTCCCCTTCACCAGAAAGTGACGGGATGGGTCCAGTAAGAGCCCAAAAAGGCTGACATCGGTCCAGGAGGATCAGGGCATCACTTAATGATCGAGAACGCTAGACTGGAGCATAAGAGATAGGTTGCTTCGTAAAAGCGCAACATGATCTGCCTTTTCAATCATTAAGTTTGGATGGAACTTAGCAAGGGTCCGGAGAGGCCGTCAACGGTCTGGAAAGATCGTAGGATTCGATTGGTGACTTCCAAAGGGCAAAATCGGAATTGAATAACGACTTGGAACGGTCGTGAAATAAAACTATTAAATTCGGGTGGAATCGTTTGATAACGAATGTAGTACGGACTTCGGATATCGGATTTAAGGCTACTCAAAACACACCTTCCAATAACAAGGCATGTTTTGAAGGGCAAGTGTTAACCCGCCTCTTGGTAAGGCTACAGATAAGCGGATTTAACTAAGTCAGCTTCACGATTATTGAGGTTGGAATGTGATGAATTTGATTTGAAAGGATGAAGTTCACTGTTTGCGTAAAAAATGGTCGCAAACACCCAAAGTCGTATGAGTTGGTTGATTTCATGTTGTATTTAGTGATTTGGGTGATTTATGCAAATATATAAAAAGCAGGGACTAAACTGTAAAAGACACACAGATTTATAGTGGTTCGGCCAGATCGTGCCTACGTCCACTTTATATGTTATTCTCCTTTTTTCTTTAGATTACAAGTACAAAGCTTTGATTACAAGTATCTAAAGTTGTTTGAGAGTTCCTTCCAGGCTTGAGCTCCCCAAACTCCTCCTTCATTGTTGTACCCCTGCCCCTCTATTTATAGAGTGAGGCTGGGGGCAGGGGTCTTGGATGTTTATAGCTGCTGGTGGGCTTGGGCTGAAGCAATCTGGCCTGGCAGCGTTCTGGTTCGGCGAAGCTTTGGTTCGGTCGTAGCTGGGATGGTTGGACCGGTGGTAGGTTGGTCCGGTGGTGGCTTCCTTGCTTCTTCTTAGTTTGGTCGTGGTGGAAATGCACACAACATTGATATTCTAGTTTTGTCCAAAAAATGGGATAACACTTTGCCCCCCAAAATATGCCTTGCAGTAGGAAGGCGTGTTTTGTAATGCCATGAGCTGGATGTTCGTATCCTGTTGACAATCTGTAAAGAGCTTGATATTTTATATGGCCCCAAATGACGACCGTTCGGGATCGAGCTATTTGGGATGAAGCGCGGCCGTTCATGGTCAAGCGCCTAACTTCAAATGACGATCGTTCGTGATCAAGTCATTTGAGGTGAAGTGCGACCGTGCGCGGTCAAGCGCATAAATCCGTGCGTCGATCGTTCGGGATCGAGTCATCTGCAGTGAAATGTGATCGTTCAAGGTCAAGCGCTCAACTTCAAATGACGACCGTTCGGGATCGAGTCATTCGAGGTAAAGTGCGACAGTGCGCGGTCAAGTGCGTAAATCCATGTATCGATCGTTCGGGATCGAGTCATCTGTGGTGAAATGTGACCGTTCAAGGTCAAGCGCTCAACTTCAAATGACGACCGTTCGGGATCGAGTCATTCGAGGTAAAGTGCGACAGTGCGCGGTCAAGTGGTGGTCCTCAAATGACGACCGTACGCGATCAAGCCATTTGAGGTAAGGTGTAACAGTCAGTGATCAGGTGGCGGACCTCAAATGACGACCGTTCGCGATCGAGCCATTTGAGGTAAGGTGAGTTGTGCCGTTCGAGGCGAGTTGTGCCGTTCAAGGCGAGTTGTGCCGTTCGGGGCGAGTTGTGACCGTTCGCGATCATGTGCCGTTCGAGGTGATTTGTGACCGTTCGCGATCGGGTGCCGTTCGAGGCGAATTGTGACTGTTCGAAGTCGGGTGCCGTTCGAGGCGAATGAGTGTGCCCGGGGGGGACTTAATATTATCAGTGTTGGAGTTATTGTTTGGGGGAGTTTTTCGAATCAAAGACTTTGGCAGTTCGCTACCATGCAAGAGGTGCTCGTGGACCGTTCGCGATCCACGGGCATACAAGTAAATTTGCAAATATCAAAGCAATAATCATACGAATTCCACAACAGGAATGTTCAAGTCAAGATCAAAGCAAGACGAGGATGTCAAAGCGTAAACTCTCACTATGGTGCGGTCTGTAGTCATTCAGAGCATGCCTATGGATCGTGCGCGATCGCTTACATGTGTAAATGATCTAACCGTGCTAGTGAGAGGTTTGCGACTTGTTCATCGCTTTCGACCTGCCCCCCGAGTTCAGGAGGGAATTTTACCTGCCCCCTGGATGAGCGTTCATTCCTTACCAGGTTGCTCAGAGGCCCCTATCTCTCTCTGGGATTGGATCAACATGCTCCAAGTGTGGGTGCCCCCTAGCTCTGGTGCTACGCCAGATGGTCCTGCTCCGTTCTGAACTCCAGTTGCTCCTTGGTTTTGTGCTCCAAGTTGCCCAATTTGCTGAAGCAAGTTCTGAATCGTCTCTTCTTGTCTTCTCATCATAGCCTCCATCTCATCCCTGATGATGAAGATCGACGCTTGATTCCCTCCTGAGGAAGCCTCTTGACTTCCTTAGTGTTCACTTCTCTCTGGCCTTTGCCTTCTACTTGTTTGTCTCGTCATAACTCTTAGATCTGAACTTTTAGATTTTCAAATTCAACTTCTATCCGATGTAGCGGGAGCTAGTTCTTCTCAGTGAAAGCACCAAAATGTTTGCGTAAAAAATGGTCGCAAACACCCAAAGTCGTATGAGTTGGTTGATTTTATGTTGTATTTAGTGATTTGGGTGATTTATGCAAATATATAAAAAGCAGGGACTAAACTGTAAAAGACACACAGATTTATAGTGGTTCGGCCAGATCGTGCCTACGTCCACTTTATATGTTATTCTCCTTTTTTCTTTAGATTACAAGTACAAAGCTTTGATTACAAGTATCTAAAGTTGTTTGAGAGTTCCTTCCAGGCTTGAGCTCCTCAAACTCCTCCTTCATTGTTGTACCCCTGCCCCTCTATTTATAGAGTGAGGCTGGGGGCAGGGGTCTTGGATGTTTATACCTGCTGGTGGGCTTGGGCTGAAGCAATCTGGCCTGGCAGCGTTCTGGTTCGGCGAAGCTTTGGTTCGGTCGTAGCTGGGATGGTTGGACCGGTGGTAGGTTGGTCCGGTGGTGGCTTCCTTGCTTCTTCTTAGTTTGGTCGTGGTGGAAATGCACACAACATTGATATTCCAGTTTTGTCCAAAAAATGGGATAACATTCACTAGGATACGCTGCTCGGTTGAGAAGTGGAGAAGTTGCATGGCTCGGTCTAGATGTCAAGGGTCGATTGGCCCTGGTAATGTCGCTCAGCATTGAGTTTCGTCATTGTGGCTCGGCATTGTTAGCACGGCTCGACCTTGGTAAGGTGGTTCGAACTAGATAGGGTCGCTCGGCATTGCAAAGAAGTCAGGGTCATTCGGCATAAGGTAGTTGTTCGGTAGACACCGCTCAGCATCACACCTCACTCGGCATCACACCTCGCTCGGCATCGTACCTCGCTCTGCCTCATACCTCGCTCGGCATCGTACCTCGCTTGGCCTCGTACCTCGCTCAACATCGTACCTTCCTCGGCCTCCATCGTACCTCGCTCGGCCCCGTATCTCGCTCGACATCATACCTCGCTCGGCATCGTGGGTCGCTCGGCATTGCGGTGAAGACAAGGTGGCTCGGTAATGGTGGTTCGGCCTTGGTTTCCATTTGACATGTGTGGGTTGGTTACAATGAAATGCATGGCTCATGTTAGCACCAGAATTGGTCGTTAACACCCAAGAGAGGGATTGTGTATAGAGATTAATGAAGAAGTTAAATTAAAATAGAGAAGTTGTATGCTAAATAAAATGCAAAGTCAAGAATACCGGATTTATAGTGGTTCGACGTATCTGCTTACGTCCACTATGAAGTTAATCTTTATTACTTTACTCGACAATTGATTACAGATACAATCTGTAAACCAACTACTTAAATACAATTGCTAAGTAAAAAGAATGAGTCTTGAATGCGGCATAGTCTCCCCAGTGTTCTCGAAAAAGGCCCCTTTCACTGTGGCTCATGCCCCTTTATTTATAGACAAATATGGGTTGGACTTCCCCATTAGGCCTTGGAGCAAGATATCTTGGCCCGTGGTGAGTGACTTCTATGTGTCGAGCCGCGAATGCCGAACGGAAAATGCCAAGCCATATCTCCAAGCCGAACTGTACCTCCATGCCGAATGAGGCAGTGTGTTGAGTGAAGTGTGTAGGCCGAACGAGATCCAATGCCGGTCGAGGGAAGATGCCGAGCGACATACTTATGCCGAGCGAGGCTGGAATGCCGAACGAGGCACAAATGCCGAACGAGGCCCGAATGCCAAACAAGGCACGAATGTCGAACGAGGCACGAATGCCGAATGGGGCTGGATGCCGAATGGGGATGGAATGCCGGCATGAATGCCGAACGAGGCTGGAATGCCGAATGAGGCTTATACCGAATGACCTTGCTATGCCGAGCGACCTTGCTAAGCCGAATGGCCCTACCATGCCGATCGAGCCTTCTGCTAAACGAGGTCCTAACCGAACGACCCTGCCATGCCGATCGAGTCTTCTACCGAACAAGGTTCTAGCCGAACGACCCTGCTACGTCGAACGACCCTGCCATGCCGATCGATGCTTCATGCCGGTCGAGGCTTCTGTCGAACGAGGTTCTATGCCGAGCGGTACTTATGCTGAGCCTCTAGTTACTTGGTCAAACATCCAAGTAACATTTGCCCTCCAAAGTGCATCATGTGGATGAACATGGTGCGCTTTGAATCACGAGTACTCCGTGTTTCTCTTAAAGCCTCTGCTTTGCCCTTTCCATAGTGCTCTCCTAAATGCCGAACGAGGCATTGGATGCCAAACGACAAGCGGATGTCGAACGATAATGGATGCCGAACGGCACATAGATATCGAACGACACTTGGATGCCGAACGATATTGTGCCTTGACCGGTTCTACCGGTCAGTGTCCCTTCGCCTTTTTTCCTTCCTACTATAAAGGTCAGCACTCCCCCTCGTCTTCCCCTTTTACCTTTTACCTCCGCTTTAGTACTCTTACGAACTCGCCTTCCAACAGACTTCAGCGAATCATCTACCCTTCCCTTCTCTTGTCAAACTCAATACATTGCCTTACCTCCTTTCCCAAATCAAAGAACCCAACCAGAATCATGCTTCCTACTCCAGAATATCCCCAAGCTTCGAGTTATTTCTTAGGTAATGACCCTTCCTTTAAATACTTCCTCCCTAAAAGGAGACATAGCATGGGATTCGAACTCGTGAATCTTTGTAAGACTGAGGACAGTAGGAACCGCATGGATAAGGACATTGAATTCGAGGTCAAAACATGTTTTAGGGCTAGGCTGAGTAATGAAAGGAAGGAGGTGTCAGAGGTGTTTAGGACATGAGGGAGTAAGGAGTAGTGAAGTTAGGGGGTGTAAATTGAGTATGGCGTGAAATTTGGAAAAGAAATTGCCATGGCTCGGCATTACTTTCGCGTGCCGAGCGGAAAAGAGTGATTGGAGGAGAGCAGTGAGATATGCCGAGCGAGGAAAGAGGGAGAACGGAGGAGTAGCGAGAGTTGAGCCTAGATGTCGAGCGATGCGGCTCGGTTTGCTCTTGGCTTGGCACGATTCTTTTATGCCGAACGAGATAGGAAGGAGTGTAGGAGAAAAGTAAGAGTTAGGCAAAATGCCGAGCGAAGCGGCTCGGCATGATAGCGGGTCGGCATGACAAGCCGAATGCCAAACAATGAAGAATGTTGGTGTTGACGGTAAAGTGATGAGCGATGCGGCTCGCCATGATTGCGGTTCGGCATGACTAGCCGAATGTCGTATGGTGGAGAGGATAGGTAGAAGAGTGGTGTGCAATCAGCAACACTAGTCGAACCTAATGCACAGTTGACTCAACACATTTCATGCCCGAACATACGACAATGAACAAGGACAGACTTAAACAACTAAGCATATCAGACAATCCGGACTGATAACTTCCGTGCTTAGACAAATGTAAACTTGAACTTAACTTGCTTAAAACAGTTAATAACCTTTCATATGCAGTGTCAATGTCGAGTTCAGAACCTAAACCATCTTACGATAAGCTCTCGCAGACGATCAGCGATGACGGTCTTCGAAGATGACAGTTCGAAGCCTAACTTTATTTCACCAACCTAGTGACTTTTATTTTATGGATATTTATATTTGAATGATCGCACTATTTCACACACCACATGGGGGGATTATTTTTGTTATTAAGACTAATGTCGATTGCTTTTCAAGTATAGTTCAAACAGGTGTCTCGTTAGATTCAGTCATTCACTAGAGATGTCTAGGAAATCTACCTCTGCTACGATCTCGGACAGACCCGGGCCATCCTCTCAACAAGAAGTAGTTGGAACTTCAAATCCATCAACTACTCTTGTACAAGATATGCTGATCCCCTTGACAACATCTGTCTACTTGGCTCCCGATGCCTTGGATATGGCTATCATTTTAGACGATCTGATCGATTCCTAAGCCTCAAAGATTAACAAAAGCACACTTTGTCGTATATGTTCAGTTCATGGGATTCCTTTCGACGATGTGTTGGTTCCATCGGGGTAGGACCGTCCATACTTGCCCCCAGTCGGATATACAGCCTGCGACAGATTCATGTGTTGGGTCGGCAGCGTGCCGGCATTCAACTCCTTTCTTCGAGACGTATTGCAATATATCTAGATTGCCCCAGCACAGTTGCATCCGAACAGCCACGCATTCATATACGACACTTGCATTCTCTTCATGAGTGTCCTCTTCAGGCTTCCGACTCCGGGCGATATTCGCTATATCTATTGCTTCAAGAGACAGTCAGATGGCCCATCTTCCGTATTCCTCGAGCCGCACAGCAAGTGTCTAATCCTGACCGGGGCATGGACCAAGTTTTCCCAGTACAAGCAGGAGTGGTTCTATGTGCGCTGTCCTCTCGGCTTTGCAAGGAGATGGGTAGAAGGGAGTAAGTCTTTTTTCTGGATCAATACTCGTGTTTGGCAGAAGCTGCGTCTTTTCTAATCCTTCCTCTATTTTTACAGGTATTAACCCACGCCCGAAGGCTACGGATATTCTGAAGCTGTGGAAGCTATTCGAGCTATTCTCGTAGAAGACCGGGACATCAGATCTCTCATTTCAAATGAGGCGCTCTTGAAGTTTGGGTTACTGGCGAAAGGTTGTCGAATAAGCCTTCCTCTAGGCATCACTATAACCAGACCTGCTTTAGGCAAAGGAAAAAAGCAGGTTGGGTCCTCATCACGTAATGCCCTTGACATACTAGAGGAGGGGGAGATTAAAGAAGTCGAAACACCCGAAGTACAGGGTGAAAATGTCAATCTCGCTTGGGACCCGATAGTCAAGGTTCATGACATCGAAACCGACACCTTCCCCCTCAAAGGGAAAGAAGAAATTGACCTATAAGTTGAGGAAGAAGAAAGTGGGTGGAACTTCTAAAGTCACCCTTATTCCAATGGAGAGAGAGCCTTCCCCCCAGCACTTAGAAAGTTCTCTGTAACGTCTGTCGGACCTCACTATCCTTGATGATCTGCTTAACTACGGTTTTGATGATCCGGAGGCGCTTAAACTTCATTCGCCTGCTAGAGGCGATGTAGGCGTCAAGCCCATGCCCAGGGAGAAAAAACTCCCATAAGTAGAGATAAAGAAACTGATCCATCGGGGGGAACACTAGGACACACACAAACACGTGCACTTCACTTTGCACTTAAAATTCTACCATCACTCTACTCTTTGCTGAACCGTCGTTATTTGAATTCTGTGCAGGTGACATGTGGCATACACATGAACTTGACCGTCTTCGAGGTACATCTATTTTCCACCAATCTGGCCGAGACTCGGGTTCCGGCAAGCGCCAAGACAGAGATGATTCCGGCGATCGAGACTACCACCGTCGAGAATCATCCTACCGAAGAAAGACCTATAGCCTGTCCTTATACCATCGCGATTCTCCTTCTTAGCTGGAGCATAGCAAAGAGAAACCCACACATAAGGGGTCCCAGCCTAAGGCCTGTCGGGATCAACACTCTGGTTCATCCAGTACCAGGCAATCCTGGGATCCCCACAGAACACCTGTAGTCTCCAAGCAGACTCCTCTCACTCCTGTATCTGATCCATCGGTGGTAGAAAGACTTGTTGAGCTCAAGTCCACTTTCCCAAGGATATGCTTCGATGGCCTGAAATTTCTCCCGGCGATTCATCACATTCCAGGAAACATCAAACAAAGCGCTATTGCTTGTACCAACGACATTTATGTCCAACATGACACTTTTTTCCATCTAGATGAAAGGATCTCGAAAGTCTCAGTTGAGCGTCAACACGAAATTGGCCGTCTGAAACTCGAAGCCATTCATGATAAAGACATTATCAAAGCTCAGGACGAAGAGCTCTCTACATGCAAGTCTCAACTTGAAGCCGCCTAACAGAGTGCTAAAGATACTGTGGAGACCGTCAATCGCCTAGAGTCAACTCATAAGAAAGAAATCGACGAGGCGGTCCAATGCTGTGGAGCCATGGCTTTAGAGAAGGATTCAGTGTAGAAGGAAAGGGATGCATTTGCCCTCCGAGTCAAAGAGCTGGAAGATCAACTCCGCAAAGAAAGAGAGGAGAAAACTGCTGTCCAGAAAGAGTCGCAACGCTATTTCGACAAGATCGTTGCTGCACGACTTCTGAAGGCAAAGCTTGACGATGAGCTCTCTAAGGTCGAGATGCTAAAGGATAAAGCCCGTGAAGAGGGCAAGAGAATAGCATCCATGGAGATTGACTCCCGTCTTGAGGCGGCTATAGAGGCCGGCAGGGAGGAGGTTAAGTGCATGTTCGACCCACTGATAGCAGAATTCAATGCCCGCGTCCTCATTCATCGAGACTTAACATTTCTTGGCGAGGGCTACCTTGAATCTCTAGCCGAGGCATGGAAGACTTTAATAAAGATCAGGAAGGTCGAACTAGGCATCGAAGAGATTAGCGAGGAGGCCTTGGTGAAAGAATTCCTTAGGGGGAACGAACCTTCGGACTTGTCTGCAGTGAAGGCGCTAAACTGCAAAGGTTCCCCCTCATCCAAAGGAAAATACGTCATTGTCGGACCGTCTACGACCGAGTCTACAGTTCTCCCTTCTACTCAATCGGCTGATCGGCCGATGCTTGATCCATTTGAGCAACATATTGGTTATGACCCAGAAGATCCTGGTCTCGGCATCCATATTCTATCTCCAATTCCAGAAGGTGAGACTCCCCGTACAGTCGAGGGCTAACAAGAAACCGTACATAACTCTTCTTTATCAAGCTCAAAGAGCCGTCATTTTCAGCGAAAGATTATTGTATTCTAATGTATGTTTCCTGTGATTTTGCGCAGGCTATTCTGATCTTGAACCCACTCCAAGGAGCGATGACGCCAAGGAGAAGAAAGGGAAAACAAGCGAGACCACTCATGAGGGAGAGACTCCCGGTCCGGATGCTCAAGTGATTGAGGCGCTTGATGAGGATAAGTCTGAGACATCGTCTCCTGTCGAAGGAAGTTATGAAATCGAGATCACAAGCGCTTCTGAGCATACTTCTAGAATGACCATGAAAGAGCAGCTTGCGGAGGAAAAGAAAAGGACGGTTGAAATTAAAGTTGAACCCCGAGCCGTGGACCTAGATGATCCCCTGAGCAAAGTCATCCTTCCTGGTGGGTCTAGGCCATTAAAGGTTCCTTGTTCTTCCACAGTTGTCACCTCCCCATCAAGCAAAACTTACAAGAAAAAAACGCATGGAGGAGGAGGAGTCAGAGAAGACGAAAGAGGGAAAGAAACCGAGAAAGTCAAAGAAGTAGTTGTTACGCTCGTTCGATGAGTGATAGTTTAGATTATGTAATTATTTTTATTTATTTTTGCAGTCAATGTAAATAGACTTCTGACTTCAAGTTTTGGAGGAGTTGTAGTAGAGCATTATTTTGGATAAATAAAACTTAGCTCTTTCTGTCTTTCAAAGACTTTTATCGTTCAGATTTCCGTATAACTATTGGTCGAAACCCAGCCTATTGTGAGTTACATAAACCCCAGAGTTACATAAACCCTAATTCATTTTTATATAATTTGGAAATCCTTTGGAGTCTTACATCCTTTATTCCATGCTTTAGGTACTTAGAATATTTTTCAGTCTACACATCGCGAACCCGATGACTTCAAGTCATTTGTATCCTAGTCCGCACTCCAGGGACTTAGAGAATTTTATCCGCTTTTTCTCCAATCTACGCTCTGGGGATTCAGAGTACTTCAGTCCACACTTAGCGAACTTGGAGAATTTAATTGTTTATACTCTAGTCCACACTCAGGGGACTCAGAGTACTCCAGTCCGCACTCGGAGGACTTGGAGAATTTAATCGTTTATACTCTAGTCCACACTTTGGGGACTCAGAGTACTCCAGTCCGCACTCAGGGGACTTGGAGATTTTAGTCATTTATACTCTAGTCCGCACTCTGGGGACTCGTAGTACTCCGGTCCGCACTCAGGGGACTTGGAGATTTTAGTCGTTTATACTCTAGTCCACACTCTGGGGACTCAGAGTACTCCGGTCCGCACTCTGGGGACTCGGAGATTTTAGTCATTTATATTCTAGCCCGCACTCTGGGGACTCGGAGTGCTCCAGTCCGCACTTAGGAGACATGGAGATTTTAGTCGTTTATGCTCTAGTCCGCATTTTGGGAACTCAGAGTACTTCGGTCTGCACTCAAGGACTCGAGATTTTAGTCATTTATACTCTAGTCCGCACTCTGGGGACTCAAAGTACTCCGGTCCGCACTTAGGGGACTCAGAGATTTTAGTCGTTTATACTCTAGTCCGCACTTTAGGGACTCAGAGTACTCCAGTCCGCACTCAGGGAACTTGGAGATTTTAGTTGTTTATACTCTAGTCCGCACTCTGGGGACTCAGAGTACTCCGGTCCGCACTCAAGGGACTCGGAGGTTTTGGGATGTTCACGCGTGTTCATACGTCAGACAGAATAATGTAATCTAGCGGTTTGCCATAGAATTATCATACACAGAAACACCAATAATCATGGAAAAGATGGCTTCAAGGCTTTATTAATGAAAATAAGCTAAATTGTCTTATTACATGCCGAGAACTAAGAATAAAAACAAGCTAGAAATAATTGCAACTAAAATATGAAAGAAATGGACTAAGTATAATAGTGCCACAAATGCTCGCTATTCCATGCTCGAGGGAGTGTCGCACCATCAACGGTCGCTAGCTTGAAAGTTCCCTCTCCAAGCTTTCGTTCAATGACGTATGAACCTTCCCATGCAGGATTCATATGCGATGTGACCGGAAAAACTCGTTTCAAAACGAGGTCACCCACATCAAAGATTCTCAGACGGACCTTTTCATTCTAATATCGAGCGACTCGATGTATATATGCAGCCGCTCTTAAATCAGCTTCTTCACGTTTTTCATCAATGAAGTCCAGTGATTCCAGCAAAATATCCCGATTCGACTCAAGGTCGTAATAAGTTACCCGATGTGACGAAACTTCAAGTTCTATAGGTATAACAGCTTCCATGCCATATGCTAATGCGAATGGAGTAAGGTCAGTCATGGTCTTGTGGGTGGTTTTATTAGCCCAAAGCACCGTTGGAAGTTCATCCACCCACTTTCCTCTAGCCTTTTCCAAATGCTTTTTCAATATGGACTTAATTATTTTGTTCACGACTTCCACTTGTCCATTAGCTTTTGAATGAGCAACTGCTGCAAACTTTTTCTCAATGCCATATCTTTAGCAAAACTCATTGAATTCTTCGCTTTCGAATTGAGTCCCATTATCTGTAATGATAGTCCGTGGAAGACCAAAATTGCATATAATGTTTCGTACAATGAAATTAATGACCTTTTTGGTGGTGATCGTGGCCAAAGGCTTTGCTTATGCCTAATTGGTAAAGTAATCGACCGCAACTATCGCGTATTTCGCACCACCTTTGGATATGGGTAATGAACCGACTATGTCGATTCCCCACATTGCAAACAGCCAGGGACTAACCATTTGCGTGAGTTCCGTCAGCGAAGCTCTCGGGATTTTCACATACTTCTGGCATTTATCACATCTCCTTACATAGTCTGCAGCATCCCAATTTACAGTGGCCAATAGTATCCATAGCAGAGGATTTTCTTAGCTAATGTCTGCCCCCCAGTATGGTCACCGCATTCTCCTTCATGGCCTTCCTTCGGGACTCGTTTTATCTCGTCGTGAGCAATGCATCAAAGTAATGGGGTCGAGAATCCCCTCCGATACATTATTCCATCCTGCATTACATATCGTGAAGCCATACGAATGACTTGTCGTCTTTCACTCCTTCTTTCGGGCAAGACCCTGTGTAGCAAGTATTGCTTGAATGGGGACATCCATGATTCCTTCTCGATTTCTGTTTCTAACACGAAATCTACCTCCATCATACTTATACTTGGGGCATGTAAGGTTTCAACGGGAACCAATCCCATTTGATGTGCATTGCCAGTGCTTCCAAATTTTGCTAATGAATCGGCTGCTCTGTTTTGTTTACGTGGGACATGCGAAATATCATAATATTCTAGATTTGCTAGTAGCTCTTGAACCCATGCAAGGTATGGGGCAAGTCTTTGTCCCTTCACTTGATAGTCTCCCCGCATCTGGTATACCACCAGTTGTGAGACACAAAAGATTTCAACCAATTTTATCCCCAGTTCTCTGATGAGTCTCAAACCAGCAATCAATGCTTCATATTTTGCTTCGTTATTTATTGCTGGGAATTTGAGCTTCAAATCATAACAAACTGATCGGTTTTCAGGACTCATAAGAACTATGCCAGCACCCGAACAACGTTCATTAGATGCACCATCGGTATACATCTTCCATCGAAAGGGAGGTATGACATTGTGGCCATTTGATTCGTCCGACACGGTGAATTTAGCAATGAAGTCTGCGAGCGCTTGCCCTTGTATGGCCCTTCGTGGCAGGTAGGTAATATCGAACTGACTCAACTTGATATTCCATTTTAACTTCCTTTCAGTGTTTGTGGTCGCTGGAGTACCTGCCGCAAGGGTCAATCAGTGTAAACACTGATTGAGTGTGCCTGAAAGTATGGACGAAGCTTGCGTAATGCAATCACTAAGCAATAGGCTAGTTTCTCGATCTTGGGATAATTTCTTTCTTCCCCTGTCAAGCATTTACTGACATAGTACACTGGTTTTTGGACTCGGTCCTCCTAGCGAACCAAAGCCGTACTGATAGCATGTTGGGACACAGCCAGGTACATATACAGCATTTCATGTTCAATTAGTTTCGATAGCACCGGGGGGTTTTCTAAATGCCTTACCAGAGCTCAGAATGCTTCCTCGCAATCGGATGTCCACTCAAAATTTATCTTTTCTTTCTTTATTACATCGAAGAAGGGAATACACTTATCCGTAGCCCTGGAAATGAATCGACTCAGCGCGGCCACCTTTTTCATTCAAGCTTTGTACCTTCTTTATAGTTCTAGGCACTTGTTTGTCTCGAATAGCTTAAATCTTCTCCGGGTTAGCTTCTATTCCCCGCGCATTCATAATAAAACCCAAAAACTTCCCTGACGCAATGCCAAAGGAACATTTCAAAGGATTGATCTTCATCCCATAGTGTCTGAGTATATCGAACATCTCTGCTAAGTCTTGAATGTGGTCGTTTGACTGTCGTGACTTCACGAGCATGTCATCCACATAGACTTCCATCGTTCTACCAATCTGGTCTTTAAACATTCGATTCACCAGATGCTGATAAGTAGCTCCCGCGTTTTTCAATCCGAAAGGCATTACTACATAACAATACAGCCCAACATCCATGACAAAACTGGTGTGTTCTTGGTCTGGAATGTGCATCCGAAAATGATCGTATCCCGAGTACACATCCATGAATGATAATAACTCATGTCCGGCCGTTGAGTCAACCAGCTGGTTGATTCTGGGTGAAGAGAAACTATCCTTCTGGCATGCCTTGTTTAAATTAGAATAATCAACGCAAGTTCTCTGCTTCCCATTTGCTTTCCTTACAAGCATACCCATTTAGGGTAGAGGGCATCGCGGACGAACCCATTGGTTTTGAGTTTGTCCACCTCCTCTCTAAGAGCAGCGGACCTCTCCGGGTCCATGCCTCTCCTTTTCTGTTTTACAGGAACGTACTTCGGGTCTATGTTCAACATATGACTTGCAATAGCGGAAGAAATCCCACACATATCGGAATATGTCCAAGCGGAAACATCCAGGTTCGCTCGGAGGAAATCAGTGAGATCCTCGGCCATTGACGGGTCAAGTTGTGATCCAATCTTGAGCAATCGTGATGGGTCATCTCGGCTGACTGGTATGTCAATCGTCAGTTCAACCGGTGCTGCTTTTGCTTCCCCATCATCATCTCTTGAACCTATGTCCCTATAGATCCGAGAATGCCGCTTGAGCCAGGGCTCGGGCGCTGCTTGTCAATCATCAGTATTCCGGATGTGGACGGAGCTGTCCGCAACCTTTCCTTTCTCTCTCCGCTGAGCCTCTCTCAGCTCAGCCACATAACATGCACGACCGGTTTCCTGATCGCCATGTACCACACCAACTCCTTTTTCTGTCGGAAATTTTAACGTCAAACACCACGAGGCCAAAGCTGCCCTAAACTCCGCTCGGGCCGGGCGACCCAGAAACACATTATATGGAGAATCAACATCCAACACAATAAACGGTAGGATTCGCACCCTCCTATGCTCACCTTCTCCCAGTTTAACTGGTGACTCAACATAACCTACTGCATCAATCACCGCACCAATAAGCCATGGATTCGGGCTTTAGATGGTTTCAAATCCTTTGTCTTCATCTTCATTTGGTCGTACACCTTTTTGAAGATGACGTTGACGGAACTTCCACAATCAATTAAAAATATTTTTACACATGCCGGCCCGATCGTCGCGGATATGACCGTCGGGTCGATGGTAGGAGCCTCCACCTTGTCCACGTCTTTGCTCCTGAATACTATATCGTCTGTCATCATGCGTTGCTGCTTTGCGGAAGTTCCATCCTCCACATTCGAACAACACTCATAATCCACATGCCTTAAGGAGTTAGCATACCGCTCCATCTCCTTCCAATTCTTGTCTGCAGGATGAGGTCCACCGACTATTATGTTTACGACCAATCTACCACATGGTTCAGGAAGGTTCCTCTGTTTGGCATGGAGCCGGCCCACGTTTGAGGTCTGATGTTCCTTGCCTACCCTCCTACGGGTTCTTGACAAACTATTGCAGCTTTCTCTGTCTGATCAACTTTTCTATGGCGTTGTGGAGGTGTCTACACTCCTCTGTATTGTGCCCATAACTCTCATGGAAGCGACAATACTTCTCGGTACGCTTCTGTTCCTCTATCGACTCCATTGGGCGCGGCTTTCTATACCAGAAAGTATTACAAGTTGATAGGTAAATATTCTCAAGGGATGCATTTAGTGGGGCGTATTCGTTGAAGGTTGGAATCCATGGCTCCTATTTCCCCGCTTCTCTTTTCTTTCCGGGATTTCCTCCTCCGGTCCCTTTAGACTGCCCAGGCTTGTTCTGGACGTTGACTTGAACATTTCTCGAATTATCACCAGATTGTTTTACGGCGATGTTGCTTTTCACAGTTTCCTGAACAGGCCCATGTGCCTTATCTCGCCTTGTCCATCTGGCCTCTTCCCTTCTAATGAATTGATAAGCCTTCGCATAGAAACGCTCCAGTGTAGTCAGAGGATTTCCTGCCAGCCAGTCTCCAAACTTCGAGTCTGGATCCACTCCTTGCATTACTGCCATCAGAATTGCGTGGTCATTAGGGTTGCTAACTTTAGTAGCTACAACATGAAACCTCTGCGTGTACTCTTTCAACGACTCCACCGGAGCCTGGATTACACTAGATATGGACATCACATCTTTGGGACGAGTGGCGTGAATCCTGAACTGCTCCACAAATTTCATTGCCAATTTGTCGAAGATGGATATAGACCGTGGGGGAAATCGAGTGAACCACATGGTGGGGATTCAGAATAAAGTAATTGGAAAGCATCTACACTTGGTCGTATCGTTTTCTCTAGCCAAATCCATCATCCATTCATACCTCATCGCATGCTGCCTGGGATCAGTCCTTCCTTCGTAGGCAGGGATAGTTGGCATGCTAAACTTCCTAGGATACTCAGCATGTAGAATGGTATTGGTGAATGGAGTATGACTCCTGGATATCCCCAATCTTCGTTGGTTAAGCCTTAATTTTCTCTCATTAATTGCCTGACCATAGTTGATAAGTCCAGAGTTTGTATGGAGGATGGGAGGTTGGGTTCTATTCTACGGGAACACTCGGGCTGATATCCCCTCTGTTGGTGATCTGCCAAACGAGTATCTTGAAGGCCAGCTTCATTATGATCTTGGTGAGCCGGGCGTCTGGTCTCTACACGTGTTCTAGTTCCTAAGTTTTCTGTTTCGGCTTGGGTGTGGTCTCCAAGATGTGATTGAACCCTGGTTGATCGATCAGTAGCACCTGCTTGTGCAGTTTCGGTCTTACGGTGTCTACGCTTGGAAGGTTCGTCGAATGAAGTCGAGCTATCAGATGAAGAATAAGGAGCAGGGCTACCTCTAGCATTCTGATGCTACTGCTGAGTAAGCTGAGTCATGAGATTAGCGTTAGCTTGAATCTTCTCAGCAAGTTGCCTTCTACTTTCCCTGAGTTCTCTCATCAAGTCATTGAACTCCGTCCTGGTGATGACTTCCGTATGATTTTGGATGGTAGTCCCTGCACATAGATTTGCTTATTGATTGCTAGGTCCTACTTGTTGCATGCTAGCAGTCTCGTTGACGTCCGCATTGTGAGAGGCTGATCGGGTATGCGGTCTTCCCACAGTAGAGTTGTGATCGAAACTCTGAGTAGATTCAACGGACATCCTATGAATAAGTTGGATCTCCTTTGGGGGATTATTTAATCCAGTAGCTACAAAGCAGATCCCAGTAGCCTGAGAATTCGATTCTCAGTGAAAGCACCAAAATTTTAGCACCAGAATTGATCGCTAACACCCAAGAGAGAGATTGTGTAGAGAGATTAATGAAGAAGTTAAATTAAAACAGAGAAGTTGTATGCTAAACAAAATGCAAAGTTAAGAACACGGGATTTATAGTAGTTTGGCATATCTGCCTACGTCCACAGTGAAGTTAATCTTTATTGCTTTACTCGACAATTGATTAAAGATACAATCCATACACCAACTACTTGAGTACAATTTCTAAGTAAAAAGAATGAGTCTTGAATACGGCAGAGTCTCCCCAGTGTTCTTCAAAAAAGGTCCCTTTCACTGTGCCCCATGCCCCTCTATTTATAGACAAAGATGGGTTGGACTTCCATAATGCGCCTTGGAGCAAGATACCTCGGCCCCTAGTGAGTGACTTCTATGTGCCGAGCCGCGAATGCCGAACTGCAAATGCCGAGCCATATCTCCAAGCCGAACTGTACATTCATGCCAAACGAGGCAGTGTGTTGAGTGAAGTGTGCAGGCCGAACGAGATCCAATGCCAGTCGAGGGAAGATGTCGAACGACATACTTATGCCGAACGAGGCCATGTGCCGAGCGGGGCTGGAATGCCGAACGAGGCATGAATGTCGAACGAGGCATGAATATCGAACGAGGATGGAATGTCGAACGAGGCATGAATGCTGAACAAGGTGGAATGCCGAACGAGACTCATGTCGAACGACCTTGCTGTGTCGATCGACCTTACTATGCCGAACGTCTCTGCTATGCCGATCGAGTCTTCTATTGAACGAGGTCCTAGCCGAACGATCATGCTACGCCGAACGGCCTTGCCATGCCGATCGAGTCTTCTGCCGAACGAGGTTCTAGCCGAACGACCCTGCTACGCCGAACGGCCCAACCATGCCGATCGAGTCTTCTGCCGAACGAGGTTCTAGCCGAACGACCCTGCTACGCCGAACGGCCCTACCATGCCGATTGAGGCTTCATGCCGATCGAGGCTTCTGCCGAACGAGGTTCTATGCTGAGCGGTACTTATGCCGAGCCTCTAATCACTTGGTCAAACATCCAAGTAACAGCTCAGGTATGGCCTTGGTGGGCCCAAATTACTCAAGAGGCCCAATAACCTGGATTTGCCTATAAATACAGCATGTGGGCCTCCATATGGGGGATCTTCTTTCGACTCTCTAACTTTCTATTTTCTAAGGCTAAGGTTATACTATCAGTTTGTAACTGTAATTGATTCTAACATTAATAAAAAGGAAACTATTGGAGTGGACATAGGCCGGAGTTAGCCGAACCACTATAAAATCTGTTGTCTTTACTGCTTTCATTTTAATTTTCACTGTTCTTCACATTATTATTCTCCACATATATTCTACCTGTGAGTTGTGACTGTGATTTAGTACTTTTGCTTGTATTTGGGTGTTAGCGACCAACTTCAGCGCCAACAATAATCAACACACAATCTCAATAAGCTATTCGCCTTAGTAGGAAATACTACAGGTATGCCCCATTCAGATATAATCCTACTAATGAACCCTTTCCTCATCAAGCCATTTACTTGCACCTCTAGTTCCTTATGCTCTCTAGGTGCCATATGCCTCAAAGGCATAAATACTAGTTTGACATCCTTTGCTAAATCCATCTATAACTCTATCTCAATGTGGTGGCAATGCGGACATCTCCTCATTTACGTTCGGATACTCTCTAGCAATAAGCACATATGATAACTCGTCCTGCGGGACCTCTAGCGAATATAAAAAGCTAACCATAACCTCGTCCTCCAGTAAGTAGACCAACTCTATCTTCCACCTATCATTAGTCCTAATTGTCACCAACATTTTCTCGCAATCCACCACTACAGTATACTTTTCCAACCAGTCCATCATTAAATTAATATCGAATGCACAAAACGTAAAACAAAGCAATCGTAAAAAAAGAGCATCCATGACACGATAAAACCAAACTACGATGAACCATATACAGGATAGTGGAGTCGCCCATGGGGTTTGTAATAACCATAGGTTGGTCAAAAATTTTGGGTTTCAATCCTAATATATTTACTAGGTCATAAGACATAAAGATATGTGAAGCACGGTATCGAACAAAATGCATATAGGAACATTGTAAATAGAAAGCATATATTGAATAGTGATGCCCTTCCCTTCCTCTTTCAAGGAGGGAGTACTCGACGAGGTTGGGACATCATCCAAAGCATATGCCATAACTACTTGCTTCTACATTACTGTTTCGAAGCATTCTTTTGCATATGCCCACCTTATTGTAGTTGAGACACTGCTTGTCTTCAGCTTTGCAACTCTTACGCAGATGGCGCGTTCGCCATAGTTATTGCAAATAGAGTATAACTTGCCCTTCTTCTGACCATCCTTGTTCTAGAGCCGCTTCTGTTGTTGTTCCATTTCTTCTTGCCTCTCCCACCCGATTGTGACTTTGGCTCTTACTTAGAAGTTATAGCTACCTTAGATTTGGGGTACAGACTCTCTTATCGTAGAGCCTTCTCAACAAGCTTCTCAAATGACTCATCATTGTGTTCCACTAGCTTCTCTCCTAAGTAATCATCCTATCCCATGATGAACTTCTCATTCTTATTCAACAGAGTGTCGATGAAATACATCCCATACTTTGAAAAAGTGTCGAACTTAGCTACATACTCAGAAATAGAAATATCTCCCAGCTTCAGATCCACAAACTTGCAAAATAGGACTGACATTTGATCTAATGGTTTAAACTTCTCCTCAAACCTCATCTTGAACAGTTCCCATGTAAAATAACCCTCAGGCTCGTAGCTTGAAGTGCATTCCACCAATTAATAGCCTTTCCTCGAAATTGTCAAGAAGCTGACCTCCTCTTCATAACATCATCTAACTCTAAATCATCAAAGATCCTCTTGTAGGTATCCATCCAATCCCGCACTTCCATAGCCAACTCCATTCCTGGGAATGGGTTGCCGCAAAGATTGGCAAAATCCTTATTCAGCTTACCATAATCTACTTTGGGCAGCTGCACTTGAGCACCACCGCTACCAACAACATTTCGAGCAGCCACTTGAGCATTCTGCAGCATGTTACCCATTATAGACTTGAACATCATCTATAGATGAAGATTAATAGTCCAAGAGCCAACTCCTTTTTCAACTCTAGAGGTGGAGTTTCTAGTAGTGTTTCTTGTATGGCAGGTCATTCTTAATCCGAAATAATAATGTTCAATCTCTCACAAAGAAAAACTGCATCAATGGTTCTCATGTATGCAATGTAACTTATACTATATATATGCACACTATAATATAATTTTGAATACCAAAATATATAACAAGTATGCACTCTCGTTTATACTCTCGATTCATTCTAGAGTGTTTCTCTTACTCTATCTCTAATGGATCAGGTATCAACTTAGAATTAAGCAAGTTAACTTAAGTCGAATCGCTTAATCTAAGCTCTAATACCAAGTGTAAAGAGCGCCCTATACCTCCAGCACCTAAAACGAGCAATGCAGGATGAACATTGAGGGGTGAAGCAATTAAAACAATCATAGATCCTGTCGTATATCCCATAGCGCACCGAATAAAATATAATACCTACATAGATATAAAATAGGCGAACCATGTATATAACTAAATGAACCACCAAGGATCAGATCATAAGTTTAATAAAGTTATACAAACAGGAAATATAGTTTATACAACTAATAAATAAGCCTAAAATATCTATCTGTAAATAAAACAAACACTATAACGGCTCCATAGTGTTGCACAATAGAACTAGTAAAAGCTCCATAAATATAATATACATGAAAATGTAGCCACCTACTAATCCATCTGCACCATGATGCATGCTATACCACATCTGCTATCTAGTCTACTCATTTAAGAGTATTCGATATAATAAGAAGAAAAACATAAAATCTTAAGTTAGAAAATAGTTTGATGTGAGTGATAAACAATCTCAAAGTACTATGAAAATCGATATAGCATAGGACATAAGGTATGAAGAATCATTTATTACCTGTCATTGCATCCAAAAAGTTAGCACATAATAGTATATGCTAATATATAATTATCATAAGTGTGCACTAGATCCTAAGTACAATGTTGGGTGTCTAGGTATATAAGTCCAAAATACCCACATCATGTGACATCATTGTAGTGATAGACAAAATATATCAAACATAACATTCATCAATCAATCCTTACAAACATATATGTGCATTACATATAAGATAACTCGTACCACCATTACCACAGACCAATGGAAAAATATCGGTTTCTCGATGCTCAAATTTATGCCACTTAAAAGGCTGGGAATCTTGATCCCTCCTTCGATCCAGGGTACACATCCGAATACCCAAGTGAGTTCCTCACAAAACCTGCTTTATAAGTACAGTTTGGGTATCAACAATCCCTTTGCATGCATATTCGAACCGTTCCTTGTTTTATTCATTTCCATAGCATAACCCTTCCTCGTTCTATCCATTTCCATTTTCCATAGTAGAACCATTCCTTGTTCTAACCATTTACATTTTTCATAGTACAACCCTTTCTTGTTCCACGTACAAGTTCCCCTCCCCAATCAAGCCCTTATGGATCATTATCATGAGTCCCGTTGTCGAGTCATCGTCATCAGAACACTTCTAGACATCCTTGGTAAGTCATAGAATTATCGTCTCAAAGTTTTGATGTCATCTGTCAAAGTGTCACATCATTGCCCCATCGTCATCATTTTTCATCATGTCATAATGTCGAAATCGAACATCGAACGAACAAACGGATGCACATAGCATGATCTCTAAGGCATCAACCATGCCTCTGTAGAATATGCACTATAAGAAAATGATTTATTAATAACACGAAGGGATACACTGTGATATGACTTGCTATTGTTAGTTATTTTAAAATTCACTTAAATGAAAACATAACTCAGTAATCATATTACTATTGAATAATGGAAAAAGTTAGCACTATTATTGAACAATGGAAACAAATTGGCAGTTTACTTTTACAATGCCCGCTCTCATATTGCTATCTACCTCGAACTCCACACCTCACTTCCACTACCCTAAAATTAATCCACAAAATTCCTAATCAATCACTACCTCTTTGCGTCCTCATTGCCATTGCATCGTATGTTGCCACCAACTTATGCTGCTTCGCTATTTCGATAAAAGTGGTTCTACTTCCTGCTCATCGCTTGCTACCACCACCCTATGCCGCTGCATGTGACGCTACATCCACCTCGTCATGATCTCTATAATCAATAGTACTGGTATGCTGCTCTGGATTACTTGTGCCATGTTCTATTTGTTGATGATGAATTTGGATGCTGATAAATTGAGTTTATATATATGTGTGTGTTGTGCCTGGTACACTTAAATCCCTGATATGTTCATATGCCAACATGACACCATCTGTTAAGTTTTTTTTTTTGAAAATTAGGTACAAAGCTGGGGAAGCCCAGACAGAAACAGTAAGGAACCCAAGGCCCGCTAGGGTAAACAAACCAACATCTAAACCCTAGCCGCATTCTTTTTCCAATGAGAATAGAAAAATGGCAACTTCGAGCTATGCCCTACCTCTTCTTCACCTCAAAAATCCACCAAAGAATGAAATAAAGTCTCTCCTCCATATTATAGTATGCTATGGGGCCATTGCAACCCTTTATGGTGGATCCCAATACTTTATTTCTCCTTTACTGCTAGCATTGTTCCACTTCAAGGCTGATTTATTGTTGAAATTGTTAGATCTGTCCTCCTTGCCAACATTATGCACAGATTCGTCATAAAAAGTGTTGCTTTCTCTCTTCTTTCCATTATTATTAGTATCGGTGCACCTTTTAGAGTTTCGGTTGCTTTTGCTGTTGCTATTGTTATTTTGAATTTCCATAACAGTCAGATGGTTAAAATTGCTATAATTGTTGCTTTTCACTTCATTAGCAACCCAGTGGTCAGATTTGTTGTAAAAATTATTACGTTCGCCCTTCTCTCACATAGATAAGTGATATAATTTTCCATTGAGCTTGCTAATATAATAACTATCCCCGATTCTATGCATGTTTAGATCATAATAATTTGCTTTGATATGCATTAGGGGGACATCAGCTTCACTGGTTCCTTGCATGTAGAGCAGTAGTTCCTGCCAAAATCAGGTAAAACAACATTTATAGGATTATCTTGATTAAAATTATTTATAGAATTATAAATAATTAAGCTTTGTTTACTTCCCTTGAGGAGTTACTCCTAGTTTTGGATCTGGAATGGTCGCCTCTTGCATAAAGGCTGATGGAGTTGCTAGCATCTCTCCCTGAAGAATTGTGGGTCCAATAATTGTTATATTGGTAGTGGCCACCATGGGAAATCTCATTTGTGAATTTCCCACTCTGTAAGTATGATTCCATGCTGATTTCATAATCTTCAGGATCTTTGGTCTCTGAAAAAAATTGATGAGATGATGAATTTTCCTTGTTTGCTTTTCATTTGGGTATATGAAATTCTGCTTCAACGCATTCCCAAGTTTGAATGATTTCGATTCCTTTTTGGCATTTGACCTGGAATTCCTTGCTTTCCATATATGATAAATGACAGTAGTTAGCATTATGCTAGCACTGTTGAATTCTTTTGACTTGATTTTGAAGCGTTGTTGAATATGCTGAATACTAGTTTTGATGCTTTGCATTGAAATATTTTGATTGATATTGATTTTGCTTTTTACAATAAACCAAACATGTCTTGTGTAATTACAATCAAAGAATAAGTGCTCTGCTGTTTTATTTTCAGTTTTGCAAAAGAGACATTTGGTTTCATTATTTTCGCTTCATTTTCAGCATCTATCTTTGGTTGGAAGTCTGTTTATCAAAGCAAAATAGGAACAATGAGCCATCTTTGGGCAGTTTGTCTTGTTCCATATAGTAACATGCCAATCCATTTCTGTTTCAAAACCTTTTATATATTCCCATGTAGACTTAAAAGAGAATTTATCTTTTTTTCAAAAATTTCTATTTCCAGCAATCTTTAGCTAAGCTTGTATCAATTTCAATGCTTTCAATAGTTTTTTAAATATAGAAGTAGTTGGATGAAGGCTTGAGTTCCATTTATGATTTTGAATGGTACTTTCAACCTTTAAATTTGCTCCCTAAAAGTGCAATAAATTGGACCAGCCTAATAAGCTAATTAAATTTTGCCTTTGATCCAAGGGTCAAACCAGAGGCTAGTATTTTTGCCATCTTTAAAATTTCTGTCCATTAGTTTACTACCATTACTTCTGCTCTTTAGAATGCTTTTCCAAGAGTGAGAGTGGTGATTTTCCATAGGCATGGTCTAGAAATTCTTATTTTTGACATATTTGCTTTTCATCCATTTTTGATCATAATGACTGGCCTTCAATAAACCTCAAAAATAATTTCAGATTACAAGCTTCTTTTAAATCCTTAATTTTTTTTAATCCCATCCCTCCTACCTTTTTTGATTTGCGAACAATGTCCCAGGAGACTTTATGAATTTTTCCCCTCTAAATGAAATTGGCACACATTTTTTCATTTTTGTGAATAGTTGATTCTAGGATATTGTGAGTCTGAATCCAATACATTATGATAGCCGTGATGATGGTATGTGTGAGTTCCATCCTTCCAGCAATTAATTACAATTTGTTGGACCAGCATTTTAATTTTCCTTGAATGATATATACAAGTCTAGAGCAATCTTTGTCTGCAATTTGATTTATACTAAGAGGAAGACCCAAGTATTTAATAGGCAGCTGACCTTCTTTAATTTTTAAAATCTGAAGAATTTCCCCTTATTACCACACAATTTGCTAAAATATGCTTTGCTTTTGCTCTCATTGATTTGCAAACTTGGATAATCTTTTAAGTACTTAATTTTTTTTGCAATCGATAGTAAACTTTTAGAGTGCATTAAAAAACAAAAGAAAATCATCAACATATAATAATTGAGTTATACTTGGCACATTTCTATTAACTGGTTCGAGAATGCCATTCATTTGCTTTAATCCCATTTGCAAAGATAAGTATTCCATAGCAATTGTAAATAAATACGGGGAAAGAGGATCACCTTGTCTAATTCCCCTATTTCTATTAATAAACCCACATGGTGATCCTTTGATTAGTATGGAAAAGAAGGCAGGGTCAATACATTCTTTAACTAAATTGCAAAAAATTTCATGAAAACCCATTTGTCTCATTATGTGAATGATAAAATATCTATTGATCTTGTCAAAAGCTTTGCGAATATCAATTTTAATACAAAATTTATTTTTACAACCACCGTTGAAGTTTCTAATTAATTCATGGGCCAGTAGGTTATTCTCAATAATGTACCTACCTAGAATAAAAGCACATTGGTTTTCTGAAATCAAGTATTTTAAAAAATATATTCCATTACTCAAAATATTAGCTATAATTTTGTAAATAAAGTTACGACATGCAATAGGCCTATAATCTCCTAGACCTATAGGAATTTTAACCTTAGGGATAAGAGTAATAAATGTATGGTTTAAGCTTTTCAGAAGCTTTCCAGTTGAAAAAAATCATTTCCAGCATCAAAAATTTAGATTTAATATCCTCCCAATGTGTTTTGTAAAATTTAGCCCCAAACTCATCTGGGCCGGGGATTTTATCTAAATTAGATCCAAAGACAATTTTTTTGATGCTTTCAATAACAACATGGGCTAAATGGATGCCTTTACTGTTTCCATAAAAAAGGGATTATGTTTCAATACCTGGGAAATGTTTTTTATATAAATCAATACTGTAGAGATCAAAAAGGTATTTTATAGCCTTTTACTCTATCTGGAAGACATAATTTAAGATAACCCCAATGTTATCTAGCAGTTTTCCTATGTCATTGATTTTCTTTCTACTAAACATCTTGGCATAGAAATACTTGCTAGATTCATCACCCTTAGTAAGCCAATCTACCTTGGCTTTCTGTCTCATGTTGATTGCTTGCACATGCAAACTTTTACTAAAATTATCCTGATTTTGAAAAAATTGACTAACAAGAGAATTTTCTGAGCTATCAAAATCAATAATGTTTTGGAGAGACTCGCACTCTTTTCTGATGAGCTTTACATCATCTCTATTTCTATTTTTGTCCCAAATTTTCAGGTTTTCTTTTGTATTTTTTAAAATATTTCTGAAATTAAATTAGGCAGAGCCATGATTAGAAGTGATAATACATTTTTTAACTGTATCCATATAATTTTTTTCAAAAGTCCAACCATTAACAAATCTAAATGGGATATTTTTCCTATAAACATGGTTACTAGAAAGTAAGATTTGAATAGGGGTATGGTCACTTGTGGCCTGAGGGAGAGTTGGACATGGAAATTAGAAAATGTTTTTTCAAAATTATGGTTTATTAAAATTCTGTCAAGTTTACAGTGGATATTTCTGAATTTTCCATATTTCCAAGTAAATTTATTCCCAAAAATAGTAAGGTTCAATTAAACCAGTTTTAAGGAAAAAGTTATTAAGAAATTCCAATTTTCTAAAAGAAATTGGAAAACCACCCATTTTTTCAAATGCACGAAATACAGTATTGACATCCCCCATAATAATCCAAGGCTTTATCATGTTATAATTTAAAGACTCAAGATCATTCCAAAGAAAATTTCTTTCTTTTTCACTATTTGAAGCATACACAAAAGTATCTTCTAATTGAAAACCACCTTTGTTCGTGAATTTACAGTGAATAAATTGAAAATTCAAAAATTTATAACTTAAACTCCATATATTTGGATCCCACGGTACCATAATCCTGCCGCTACCCCCGTAATATGATTATTTACTATACCCCGCACTTTAAAATTGCTGGAGTGTAAATTTTGAATTTTTGTATCCTCTAGTTTGTGTTCAAGGATTCCAACAATATTAGGTCTTTTTGTAAATATTAGATTGATTAAATCTAATTTTCTTTCAACAGAGTTTAACCCTCAAATATTCCAAGTAATAATAGACATTATTATTAATAATATAATATGAAGGATACAAAAAGGATATCACTGCTTCTATATATAGAGACTAGGGTTGAAATCCTCTATGTTCTCTCCATCTTTCCTCTCTTCCAGATATTATGAACTTTTGTTCCCTTTTTTTAAGTGGCTTTCTATCTTTGATTTTTAGACGCTCAAACCACTTTTGAATTTTCATTATATATTTTTCATGAAAGTTATCTTTTTCACTATTTCCTTCATTGTCTTGGGATAAGAAATCTTGCAGATTTTTCGTTTTACTTTTTTTCCTTTCTTTAATATTCCTTTTTGCTGGAGGAGAGGATTTTGGAATAAGTATCATGGCTTTTTGTACCATGTCTTTAGATAAATTTTGTTGCTAGCTGCTTGAACCAATAGTATTATTTATGAGCTCTTTCCTGCCATTATAATTGGTAGTTTTTCAATCTGTATTTATGCTAGCTCCATATTTACATCTGCTAACTCAATAACATCTTTAATAGGGGAGTGCATATCATGAGCACTAGGATCTTTTATTGTTTTCTTTATTGTTGAAGCTGTTTCAATTACATTTTGCCGTAATTGAGTTATAAACTTCTCTATATTCTCTACCATTTCCTCGTCTAGCATATCCTGCCTTTGGGAATCTTCTAATTGCTTGATAACTTCATGATTATTCATATTTGAATTTAATTCTTTTGCACAACCTATGTTCTTGATACTTTCATAAAATTTGATTTGGCATGTTAAGGAGTTTTCCAATGTTTCAGAAGTGAAGGCCTCTTGATGCCTAGAATGTTGAATGAAAATCTTTTGTATATTATTGATACTTTCTTGGTTTTGTTCCATTAAGATTCCTTTTCTTTATTGCCCATTGAATCTTTCGATTTTTCTTTCCATATTTTTTTCGATGAACAGTTTTTAGAATGATGCCCAAAGCATTCATATATTAGACATTTTGGTGGAATCCACTCGTATTCTATTTTCTAGACAATGATTTTCCATCATGCATTGTAATATGTGCTTCTTCAGGAAGTTCTGCATTAGCTTTGATTTCAAAAAGAATTCTCACATATCTTAGCCTTGTTTCTTTTGTTGTTTATTCATATTACTTTAAACGAACCCCTACTACACTTGCAATTGCTCCAAAAGCTTCACCGTCCCATAATTTTTCTGGGAGACGAATCCAAATTGGAATTGTGGTTAACAAATCTTTATTGAAAGAAATTTTGTGGTTCCATCTTTTCAATATAATCAGTTTTCCATTGATAAAGTAAGGACCTCCATTGATTCCTTTTCCATAATCACTCTCAATAGTGAATTTGATTATAAAGAATCCATTATTTCCTGTGAATATTTCAAAATTACCAATGGGATTCCATGTCCTTTGCACAAATTCTTTTAAGTGATGATAAAAAGACATAATACCGTATACATATGCTATCACCGAGCAGCTCCACTTGGACTATGTTCTTCTACTGACCCCTTCTTTCATTATAACCATTTTCTTGTTGTTAATGGGTATAGGTGCTTGATATTTCAGATCAAAATCATGGCTGAGACCACCCTCTCTGATCAGATCTTCCCAAGAAGAATCTTTATGAGAGAAAAACCCTTTATTGCTTTGAATGTGTGCTTGATTTGTTGTTGCACCATTATATTCTTGAATATTCTGTATATTGGATGAAGATTTAGATGAGTTTTAAGAGTTTTTCTTTGTATTATACTTGTAATTGTTGCTTCTTGACTCTCTGTAACCGTTATAATTTGACTGAGATTGGTTATTGATATGGTTTGGGTTGTATTTGATTGGAGATGGGTTTTGTCTTTATTTTGGCGGTTCTTGACAAGTTGGAACTCCTCACTGTCGACTTGAGGTTGCAACTCCTTGAGGGTTGAGGCAGAAGAACGGAGGGAAGAGAGGAGGAGGCTTGGGTGTGATAGAATGTGTGACCTTAGATATCTGATTAGAGCAATCATCCGTTAGAGCTTTCTTGATTTTCTTTTCTAACAAGAAATTTTTGCTTCACCGTCTGTTAAGTTATATCAGGAAAAAATGCCAATTGATTTTTTAGATATCAATCCACTTAATATATGTTTCATTCTTCCATGTAGTACTTTAAGGGTAATTTTATAAACCATAGCATAACATGTTATAGGTTTATATTCAATAATGGATGTATTGTTTTTTTTTTCTGAATCAAGGTTTGCATAGTATGATTTATCTCTCCAACAATTTCCCAATTCTCAAATGATTTTAACCAACGTTGTTGATTAGTTCATCGGTCTTCACCCAGTGAAATTTGTCAAAATTTGCATTATAACCATCTGCACTTGAAACTATTTTATTAGGAATATTGAAAACTATTTGCTTGAATTTAATTTCGGAGATAGGTGCATTAAGATAATTTAAGCTAACTTCATTAATAAGCTCCCTATACATGATTTCGAAGATTTTGTTAGTTATCATCTATCCTTGTTATATTGCTTATTAGTATAACTTATAGCTTCATTATCAAGATCTTCTTGAGTTCTAAATAATTTACCTTCAAAACTAATCAAATTGTGTATGTTATTTTGAACTCGTCTTGCAGTAAGTTTTGCATGCAAAAAAACTTAGAACACTTGTCATCCCATTTTAGCCATACACATTTAGTTCTCTGTCTTAAGTCAGTCGTAAGCATATAAGTGTGGCCTAAGAATCTATTATGTGCAAGTTGAAACTAAATAGAATTTCAATATTATGAACTTGTTTGAATTGTCTAAAGTAACCTTAATATAATTTTTGCATTGTTCTACTTGTTTTTCAAACCATTCCTTTTGCCATTTCTTTAAAAAAAATCTAACTTTTTCTACATTCAAACAAGATTAAACAAGTGGTAACTATCATTAGGGAACTCAAAGTTCTAACCCACAATATCTTGATAATCATGAAACCATGATTAATGATTCATAAATTAATAAGGTTTAGGACTTAGCTGATGTGGTGTTTGAGTGAGGTACACGGAAATAAGTGCATGGTCACCCATAGTGCTGTTGAGATATCATTGAAGTATAAGAAAATGATTCATAATAATAAATCTTTGTAAAGACACTATCTATACATGTCGTAGTATTTTCGAATGAGCCAATATTTAAGAGTACTTCATGTTAGAGGACCCTCATATAGTGAATGAGATATTGTCCCGCATTGCCAAAAATAAGTTAATGTTCATGCTTATATACTACTTTCCTCAAACCTATATTGGCCCTTAGGGCCAGGTAATTTTGTGCGAGGGAGAGGATCTATATGGTCATGAACTAACACACACGCGTGCGCGTCGCCCACCCGTACCGAACCGGGCCGGGTGCGAGTGCGGGTCCAGTAAAAGTGGACCATGTTATATTTTTGCTGCACAGAAGTAAACAATTTTCTACTGTATAAATTCAAATAGAAGCAACTAGAGGATTGGATGCAGCTTTTCAAAATAGGCGTTGCAAAGCTGTTTTTAGCTGTTGCAAATGAAGAGACGCGACTGTTGCAAACCGCGATAGTTCTTGGCCGTTGCAGATAAAGAGACGCGACTGTTGCAAACCGCGATAGTTGTTGGCCATTGCAGATGAAAAGATGCGGCTGTTCCTCTCCATTTCTTAATCTTAAGATCTGTGCGCTTCTACATATCACATAGAATATCATACTCATCACAGTCTCGAACAGATCACGGCTGTTGTATCTTAGGAGACTTTGAATAAAGTCTTAAGGAAATTGTTAAGACAAGCCTCGGTCGTAATTTCCTTCTTCATCCGGTTAGATTTCTTTTTTTTTGAAAAGCAAGCAGGGTTGAATGGACCCTTACCATATTTATTAACCAGAAAGCAAAAACAAGTTACAAGTGAGCACTAACATACTAGAGCTCACAAAAGAGCACACAGGGAAAACAATGAAAGAAAAAAGAAAGACTGAAACAGAACATACAAAAACAGAAGATAGGAAAAGGAAAAACAAGGCCCTAAGCAGCAGAACTATACGCATTGTGATGATCAGACTTTTCTTTGACCCTAGAAATGATTATGTTAATTAAGGAACTTTCAAGCTTCATCTTGTTTTCAAAGACACGGGCATTTCTTTCTTCCCATATAACATGCACAAACACCTTCAGAATGAGTAGCAGCTTGTAAGTAGTAGCATTCTTCCATCTTGTTCTAGTAAACAGCCTATTCCACTCATTCGATTAGATTTCCGTTTACTTATGTATTTATATACATCATTCTGTAATCTTTCCATTTCTACAAAGTAGTACAACGCTTGTTTATCGCTATAGTTTAATACAACAACTTGTTGTTGTGATTGCTATAGTTTGTTCTTGTAAATTAACTACAAGATAGTTATTGTTCAAAATAACTAATACAGAATTTAGTGGAAATCTGATATGTAAACTTGTGCGACAAATTTATAACATATTGGTCTCTGTTTTGGTATACTGATCGTATAACTTCTTAAGACTTTTCTGTTTTCACTAAAACATAGATGGCGATAGTTGAACTATCAGCAAAAAGTGCTACCCACAACAGGCTTGATCCGCTTAAAGGAGATGGTGATGACTTCATAACATGGTAGAATCAAATGCTATTTTATCTCACCACGTTAGGGCTGCAGAAGTGCATTGAGGAGGATGAACCAAAGCCTAAAGAATGACAAACTAGAGAAAAAGACGCAGTTGTTTTTCTTTGAATTGACTCATGGAAGCATTTGGACTTATTATGCCGAAATTACATTCTGAACTGTATGGATAAAGTAATATATAAAGTATATCAGCCACACCAGACAGCAAAATTCCCATGGACTACACTTGCAAATAAATACAAGACGTAGAATATCAGTTTGAAGAAGTTCGTAGTAGATAAATTTATGGAGTACAAAATGGTGGATTTCAAATCCGTAACTAGTCAAGTGTAGGAACTCCAACTTATAATTCATGAACTTGAAGCAGAAGGACATCAAGTTGGAGGATCGTTCCTTGTTTAAGCAATAACAGGAAAATTACCACCATCCTAGAGAGACTACCACAAATATTTGAAACATAAGAAAAAGGAGATTTCCTTAGAAGATCTCACTGTCAGATTAAAATTTAAGGCAGATAATCGCGGAATAACACAACCAAAGGTGAAGCGGCACTTGTTACAAAAGGGTCAGAGAAGAAAGGACACTTTAACAACAAAAAGAAAAGAGAAAGGCACCTGATAATTCACTACTGCTATTGAAGGAATAGTTCCTTGGGATCGTTTCAAGGCAAGGTTTGAGGAGAAGTATTTTTTGGCTGCTTAGAAGTCGGTACTATTCAAGGGATTCACTGATTTAAATCAGGGAGATATGTCGGTTATTGAATACAGTACTGAGTTCGACGCCCTGCTGAAGTATGGGATGTCCTTCATCAACACTCCATTAAAGAAGAACGAGAAATTTATCATTGGTTTGGATGAGTACTTGGGGGAGAAGTTAGTAAATCACATCAATAAGACATTTGAACGTCTCATCAGAAAAGCACTTCGTCATGATAGTTTATACCCCTAGTCCAAATCAACTGTTGTTGTTAAGGAAGAGCCGAAACCGTAATAGAGCAGAGGAGGCAAGAAGAGGAAGTGGCTTGGAAAGAGGAAGAAATCTCCGAGGAAGGATGCTCAAAAGACGGGTAAATGGGATCCTATTTGTTATGGTTGTGGAGAAAAGGGTCACATGATCAAAGACTGCAAAGTCAATGGGAAGAGCAAGTGTTACAACTGTGGTAAGTTTGGACATGCACTGAAGCATTGTTTGGAACCACTACAACAAAAACAAGTTATGAAGACATATGCTTTAGACGCTCTTCCGACTTTGTCGAGTGCTTCCTCGAGGAAAGAGAAGGGAAAGGGTGTTTTTATTCAAGGTATGCTTTCCCTGTATGATGTTCTCATACGTGTTTTATTCGATACCGAGGCTTCACATTCCTTTATATCTGGTGACCTAGTAGATACGTTAGGACCGAAACCCAAAATATTTGACCGATCGTTGATTGTGACGAACCTCTGGAGGCTCCACTAGCTTAGGTATGGTTTATTGTGGTTTGGTCTTACTAAATCATGGATGCTCTTTTGTTTGTAATTGTTTTATTTAGAATTTCGTTGAGTTTGGGGTTATCTTGGGAATGGACCGGCTAAGAAAGTATGCGACAGTAGTAGATTGCAAGAAGTTATTGGTGACAATTAGGACTATAGAAGGGCGGATGGTCGTGATTGGCTGTTTACTGGAGGAGGAGGTTATAGTTAGATTCCATGGGATGAGTTGTCATCTGTGCCCATCGTTAGAGAGTATCCGGAGATATATAAGGAGGTGACCAGATTACCACCGCATAAAGAGATCGAGTTTCGTATAGACTTGACTAGGAATGCCAGACCTATAGTTATGCCATTGAGGCGAATGGTTCCTAGAGAGAAGGAGTTGGAGATGCAAGTGAATGACATGTTGAGAAAATGGGTTCATTCGTAGGAGTATATCTGGATGAGGTGTGCATGTAATATTCGCCACTATGGCAAATGGCTCTCTTATATTATGTGTTGATTACCATGAGTTGGATAAAGTGACGGGGAAGAAAAAGTACCTACTCCCACATATTGATGACTTGTTCGATCAGCTCCATGGTATGAAGGTGTTCTCCTAATTGGATTTGGTGACGGGATTTCACTAGTTAAAAGTAGAAAAGGAGAATGTGTCGATCGTCGCATTTCGTACACCATCTGGTTTCTATTAGTGGATGGTTATGCTGTTCGGACTATCAGTGCTCTAGCATACCTTGTTGATCTCATGAACCGCGTTTTCAGGGATCTGCTCAATAAATTCATACTTATGTTCATGGATGACAACCCGATCTATTCTAGGATAGAGGACGAACACAAAGCAGACTTGAGGATTATGCTCGAAGTGTTAAGGAAGCACAAGCTAAAAGAAAAGTTTTCAAGTTGTCACTTCTGGAGAAGGGAAATGATATTCTTGGGTCACGTCATCTTTCAGGAGGGTATCACAATAGACCCTGCCAAGGTGGTGGCAGTTCGAGATTGGAACTGACCTAAGAATGTTATTGATGTAAGGAGTTTCTCGAGATATTATAGACACTTCATAAAGGACTTTTCGAAGGTAGTCGTGCCGTAACCAATTTGACAAAGAAAAATTAGACTTTTACTTGGAATGCGAGATGTGAGCAGGCATTGTGAGTTTGAAGGAGAGGTTGATGAGCACACTTGTATTGACCATATTGAGCAGGAATGAGGAGCTAAATGTATACACAGATGGCTGTGGTACTGGAGTGGGTGTGGTATTGACGCGGAAGGGAAAAGTCATTGCCTACGATAGTCGACGGCTAAAGCCGCACGAAGGGAAGTATCCAAGCCATGATTTAGATTTGCAGTGTTAGTATTTGCTTTGAAAATTGGAGGAATTACTTATTAGGGAAGTGGTTCGAGCTATTCACGGACCACAAATCCTTGAAGTACCTTTTATCTCAGAAGGATCTCAAACATCAACGGCAGCGATGGTTGGAACTTTAGCCTTCTACGACTTTGGCATTTCCTAAACACAAAGTAAGGGGAATGCAGTCGTCGATGTACTGAGTAGAAGACATGCTAGTTTGGAAGCGATGTTCCTAAAGTTGAAACAATTGGAGTACATTGCTGGTTATGACTTCAAACCTCATTGCATGTCAAAGCCAGAGATGTTGGCAAGCTTGACGATCAGGCCTACTCTTATAAAGTGGATTGGTCAGTTGCGTGATGCCGAATTAGCCGAGGTCATTTCCAAAATTGAAGTAGGGGTAGAGTCTAAGGACATGATATGGTACAGACTTAAGTGAGACGGTTGGCTTCGTAAGAATGAGAGACTGGTTTCTTCTGATGTTAACGGATTAAGGGATGAGGTTCTCAGAAAGTGCCACCATTCTAAGTTAACCATACATCCGGCGGCAACAAGCTGTACTATGATATGAGACAGACTTACTATTGGGAAGGGATGAAAAAGGATGTCCGGACATTCATATCAAAGTGTATAAACTTCCAGTTGGTAAAGGAAAAACAAAAGAAATTGAGTGGTCTTTTGCAACAACTTGAAGTTCCCCAGTGGAAGTGGGAGCAGATATCGATGGATTTCATAGATGGACTGCCAAGGACTCGAGCAGGGTACGACTACGTCTGGATCATAGTAGATCGATTGACTAAGTGCGCTAGATTTATACTCATCAAGTCAAGAGAATGGCAGCCATACTGGCCGAGTTATATGTGAAATGGATTGTATGATTTCATGGTGCATCGAAGAGTATTGTGAGTGATGGAGGCCCGTTGTTCACTAGTGGGTTTTGATAGAGCTTATAAGAGGCGTTAGGTACCGAGCTACATCTTAGTACAAATTATTGCCCTCAAACTGATGGCCAAACTGAGAGAGTGAATCGTATCTTAGAAGATCTCTTACGAGCTTGCATTCTTCATTTCGGAAGCTTATGGGACGATCACTCACATTTAGTAGAGTTTACTTACAATAATATTTATCAGTCTAGTATTGGTATAGCACCATATGAAGCATTGATGGCCGACCATGTAATGCACATTCATGTTGGTGGGAATCGAGCAAGAAACTAATACTTGGGTCGAATATGGTTAGAGAGACCTCGGAAAAGATAGAGATCATTCGGCAACGAATGAAAGCTGCATGGGATAGGTAGAAGAGTTACGCTGATAGAAGACATAGAGATTTAGAGTTCTCTATCGGAGATATGTTATTCACGAAGATTTCTCTTTTGAAGAATGTTATTCGGTTCAGTGGTAGTGGAAAGTTGGCACCAAGATTTTTTGGTCCTTTTCTGATATTAGAGAGGATTGGGAACCTCGCCTATAAAGTTAACTTACCTCAAAGAATGGCAGGAGTATACAATGCCTTCCACGTCTCCCACTTGTGGAAATTTATACATGGCTCACGCATAACTATTGCACTGGATCAGCTTGATGATATCAAGATTGTACTAGAAGCTTCGAGAACTCATAGGCCGGTTCGTACTATCAGACGTGATACAAAAAAACATAAGAGGAAGATGGTGGGGTTAGTGAAAGTTCGGTATGGCGAAAGTGAAGGCGATGACACATGGAAACCTAATAAGAACATGAGGACCACACATTCGGAGCTCTTCACATGTTAAGGCCTATTGATTATCACATTTTTACTTTCACTTTCGATATCATATAGTATAGTTTAGTATCCCGCAAGTTAGGATAGGTTTACCTATATTATTGATTGCATGGTCGCATGTTTGACAAGTTTGATGATGTACATAAATGTTTGGCATGTGAGGTAACTATGATTGATTTTCTGTGTCTATTTGGGGATTTTAGAGGCAAAATTCCTAGAAGGGGGGAGAGTGTAACAACCCATGTTTTACGTATCGAAGGATCATAAAATATTTTTATTTTATTCAAACGAGGTCGTATAACTCCAAGATTCTGGAAAATGACTCTTAGGGACATTTTTCATACCTTTGATTTTTTCGAATTTCTTTGTGACTATTTTGACCCTGAAAATCTTATTTGGACTATAATTTTTGATAGGAGCCGAATTAGAGTCTTGACACACTTCCATTGCTTCAAGATGATGGCTTTCCATTCCATATGGGTGGTTATAATAGAAAAACGAACGTGGCATTTGAAAGTTATGGCAGTTTCAAGTTTTTGCTATTGTTGGCCAGTTCTAGTGGGTAACTAACTAAGCGCATACTTAGGCCCACTAACCCACTTCGAATTTTGTGCTAAAGGAGGTTGTAGGAACTGACCTACATCATTTCATTCTTTCCCAAAATAGATCTAAAACTCCAATAGCCATAATTTCATCAAAAATCACACCTTTTTCTTACTAAACTTAGTTAAATCATTGATTAGAAAAAAGATTAGCATAGCGAAACTTAGGATTGTTATTTTTGCTGATTTGGGTTCATCTCCTTTGTTGTATACTTCAAATTTAAGGAGAAAATTGGTATTTTAGGTATTTAGTGAGTGTTTCTTGGCCTCTCGCTCTCCTATGTGTGTTTATATAGTTAAAATGTTTGCTTTAAACATGTTTTTGGATCCAAATGGTTTCCTAACTTTGACCACTTGTTCATGTATGTTTATGACTAGGAATATGATATTTTTAAATGATTTTAGAAATGGATTTTGTAAATTATTACTACATTTTCACTTGATCATGTAGTCTTTATCACTTATATGCATATGTTAGTGTAAAACTTAGGTTTAGGGAAAAACTAGTTTGATTATTATATCTTCATATATTGACTATATGAATGGATGTATATGCATGTTATTCCATGTTTGTATGTTTTGATTTGATGTTGTTTGCATGTTTTTTAGATGGTAGGTAGATAGGTCGAGAAATCAGGTAAATCGGAGACAAAACTAGTCAGAATTGGATGAAACTTGGAAGGCAACACCTGAAGCATAGGTGGAGCTCGCAGTTCAAACCAGAAGCCCAAATTCACTAAGTACAAATGACATCCGTGGCTTAGTTCAAGTTAGTAGAGTCTTGGAGGAGAGGTGGATGTCGGCTAATAGGGCTGTTCCAAGGGAATGGATTGCAATTTGGCTAAGTACTTAAGCCTATGACGACTTGATTCTAGGATTTTGACTTAAGTATTTGGAAGACATGACGGCTTGAATTAGAGCGGAGAAGTCAGGGTTTGAGCACCAGGCATTGAATACTAGAAGTAAGATGTCGGATAGGAGAGACTTGGCTACTGGTTGGCCATATACAGAAGTCGGTGCTGACCTCTTGAAGTCGGTATCGAGTTTTCATCCTTGGTCCAATGGGAACCGAATTTCTAGAGTAGGTTATGAGGTTCTAGAAGTCATGCTGGAGGTTTTGGCTTGTTCATGCGATGATTGATAGAAGTACAACAACATGATGAAAGTTAGAGTCTTTGGATAGTAACTCGATGGCGAATGGAGTTAGTTTTCGAAGATAACGGCTCGATGAAGAAAGAAGTCGCAGAGTGGGTAATGTAGAATGGTTCTTTAGGAATACATCTCAATAAAGAAAGGGCTCGTTAAGTGGAGGAGTGAAGAATGGTTCCTCTAGGATAATGATAGTTGAATGGAGCAACGGAAGGGCTCGGATATGCGTACTAAGGATCATTGATACTCAGAGTGTTTTCTTTTATACTCAAAGCAGGGGTATCATGAGGACACTCATGGGTAGTAAAGATTGGTTACCTCAGATCGGAAGAATGGATCCTTGTACGCTAGACCATAAGAATGAGTCTAGTACTAGCTTTAGGCTAAAGAGAGTGAAATTGAAAACCAGGACTTCCATTAGTCCTTGGAAAAAGAATGGTCATACAAGGTATCATATATCAATAGTACATTGAGTGACAATTAGTATTGTTTGATAAATGCTATGTATGTTATGGTTGATTTATTGGCCACCTGTCACTCTAGGATTGTCATCGGAGATAGGTAGTGGAGATAGGGATACCTAAACACCCTTTATCACACTTGGTTTTGTTATACCATTATGATATGTAGAGTAGCCTATTATGTTATTATGTGCCAACTCTTTAGTTGCAGGGACAGGTCAGGTATGATTTATATACCTTGTTCCCTACTATATCGACTTGTATAGTATTTTGATTCATTTATTGCTCACACCAGGCTGTTGTTTGGCTCGAGGTTTTATGATTTGCTTCTTTTTATCTCGGGTGCTCTTAAATGAGTAGACTAAATAGAAGGTCTAGATGCGTTGCAGTAGCTGTGCAGAGGACGAGTTGGAGGGAGTTATCTCGTATTATATATGGATTTCTATGCTTATTCACTGTGCAACACTACGGAGCCTTGACAGTGTTCACCTATTATTAGTAGTATGATATGGTATTTTGAGTTTATTTCTGCTGCATAAACTCTATTTCATGATCTAAAACTTTATGTATCTGTACTTTGATATTTGAATCATTTAGTCATTACCGTCTCTCCTATTTTATATCTATGATATTATATTTTTATTCCATGTGCTGTGAGATATACAATAGGTTCTATGATGTTTTGAATCATTTTTAAACCTTGATGGTCGCTCTACATTGATGGCATGGCAACGACGCACTATCTTATGTATATTGGGTGTTGGTGGTGTAGGGTGGTCGTCACAAAGTAAGCATATATCTAGGCAACAAAAGGTTTAGGAAAGTGCATCATTGCCATAATTCTAACAATAGGCTCCTAATGCATATAGTCACAGGCTTTTATGATATCAAGCTTCATCATGCTCTTGGGGTGACTTATGCCTTATTATATACCCTTTAATAATTCAATTGTAAGAAATACATTATCTAAGATACTTCTGTTAGGAAAAAAGCAGACTGATTTAGAGATATGAGGTCAAGCAGAGAAGTAAGAAGTCATATTGCTAAAATTTTAGATATGCAATTGTATATAGCATTGCAGCAGATATTGGCCTATAAGAGTTTACAGAATTTATTGATCTGGATTTAAGGACAAGAACAATATTGGTAGCATTAGTTTCTCAAAACATTCTGCACTTATTAAATAAATTATGGAAAGCTTTATAATCATATTTAGAAAACACACCCCAGCAATGTGTATAGAACATAACATTGAATCCAATAGGCCCTCCACAAGCATTTCTATTCATTGAAAATTTGTTGTTTTTAATTTCCTTATCAGGTATTGCATAGGAAAGGAAACTATTATCCTCAGCTTTTATCTTAGGCAAGGTAAGGTTAGAGACTACATTTAAATCAGAAGTGAAATTGCTTGAGTTACCAAGGAGATTATATATAAGAGTCTGTTCAACTGCTTTTGGAGAAGACTGTAGAATGCAATTCTCGTCACTAATTGTGTCGATCTTCTCCCAAGGCTTGCTTAATCTTTAGTGAAGCATTTAAATAAGTAGAGTTTTTATCACCATGTAAACTCCACTTTTGTCTTAACTTCTGCTTCTTCACGTTGCCCTCATTCGTTAGAGCTTCAAATAGGGCATTAAACAATAAACTTTTAGAATTTGCTGCATTAGCATCATAAGGGTTCTCCATAATAGTATTCTAGACAACTTGAAGCTCCAACTTGATCTTGAAGACATCAACTTACCATTCCTATACTTGTTTTTTGCCAATTCCCTAAGAGCAATCTTAGCGGCCTTCAACTTTTAACTGAGAATAAACATAGGGTTTCCATAGAAACTATTAGACCAAGCAGTTGAAACTATATTTAAAATGTTAACATTATTAGTCCAAGCATTAAATAATTTAAAAAAAAAATTCTATTTCACAAATTTTTGGCTAGAGGATAAAATCATAGGGGAGTGGTTAGATAGGATATGGTATGGGAGGAAATTAGATGAAGAAGGCCAAGAAGAAAGGGGATATAAATTGTAAAAGGCATGATCAACATTAGAGAACGTTCTTATTCCACTTCTGCTCCTGTTATTCCAAAAATATTTGGCAACAGTTATTTTAATAGGAACTAAAGAAGAATCACATTAAATATTACACACACGCGCGTGCACACACATATACGCACATACATATACATGCATACATATGTATATATGTGTGTGTGTGTGTGTTAGACATCAAATATGTACACGAAGGAGCTAACATGTCTGTTGCGGTGTAAATCTCAGCACTTATATACGGGCATGTTAAACCATGTACATTGTATATGTTGCACGTGTGCATATATACATGTGTGTACGATATGCATTTTCATATTATAAAATATAAATATAATGTAAAAATAAAACTTTATTTACAAATAAAATAATTATTTTATTTAATATTAATTGACATCAGATCTAGATAAATCTAGATTTCATAGGTATCAAAGCCTAGTAGCCTACATGCTCTAAATTAGTCATGTTAGTGCTAATTAATTAGGCTTACTTGTTTTGTATGGTGCCTAGAAAAGTTAAATTGGGTGCGGGTAACAAGTACATTGCCCAACCTAGCTACCAACCAGACCTAAAAGTTATAGTAAGCCCAAAGATTATCCCTAATATAAAAGGCCCAATTTGAATTTGGACCTTGGGAAAATTTCCAAAATTGTTTTGAAATTAAAAATAAAATTTTAAATAAGAAATGCATTATAAATGTTTTAATGTGATTTTCAAAATTATTCTTAAAATTTTATAAATATATTTCGAAAATTTAAAGTATTAACTAGATTAATAAATTATTTAATTAGTTAAATAATTAAACATATTTTTATGTATATAATATAATGATATATGTTACATTATCTTAAAATGTTTAAGATTATTTAAGTTTATATATACATATAAGAATTTTTTAAATTAATAAATTAATTGAATTTGTTTAATTAAAAATATTAATTAAAAGTTAAGTAGTAAATAATAAAATACATACGTATATATATAACTATAAATGTTATAATATGCGTACTCAGTATAAAATGTTTAATTGAATAATATAAAATTAATTAAATGTTAATTAATTAAATTTATTGAAAAAAGTTTGATTAATAATATTAATATAATGTTATACATTAGACTGTTATATAAGTTAATTAAATTATAAAATTTGTAGAATATAAAAACGAGGGCGAAAATCAAATGAACCATAAGATTAAAATACTTTGATCCAACCGAGGAGATGAGTACATTAGAAAAGAGCTCCAACTGTACTTAAAAGATAATGAGATTATCTCTCAAGTTACTCCACCATACACTCTACTACACCATGGTGTTTCAAAGCAAAGGTACTGAACCCTATTAGAAATGGCTGTTAAATGATGAGTAAGGCCGAGTTACCTCTGTCTTAGTGGGGATATATGCTAAAAACTGTTGTGTATATGTTGAATTTAATTCCTACTAAATATGGGCCAAAAACACTATATAAGATGTGGTGTAGGAAGAAACCCTGACTCAAGTATTTGAATTTGTAGGGTTGTCCGGTCTACGATAAGAACATTAGTCCAAATAAACTCGAGGCAGGATCAACGCTGTGTAAATTTATAGGATATTCCAAAAACTCGATGGGATATATTATCTACAATACCGAGGAACAAAAGGTTATTGTTTCTTGGCATGCTACACTTTTAGAAAAGTAATTTCTATCAAAAAATTAATAACAAGATTGTAGACATGGATGAGATCCGAGAAATTAACATAGAATCAGAACCGGTAAGAGAACCAAATTCACCTGTATATGAAAACATCAACATGTTAGAAGGTCTAGTAGGGAATCTCGCACATCAAAAAGATACTATAGTTTACTCGTGGATGACGAAAAGCAGAGCCGTGTCATTGATGATTACACTCCTCTATCATTCTAATAAGTATTAAAGAGTAAGGACCATGCACTTTTACTTGAAATTCGAGATGGATGCCATGTATGAAAACAAAGTTTGGATTTTGGCAGACATATCAGAAGGGATAATACCTATCAGCTGCAAATTAATTTTTAATAAAAAGCTAAATTTGGATGGACGCGGGCCTTGGTCGGGTGGTGGGGTGATACGCCTCCCAAGTGTGAGGTTTGAGGTTCGAGTCCCACCTTTGTGTAGGAGGAGATATGCCTTTCACATGGGAGGTTTGAGGTTCATTTTCGTGCCTCCTGCACCAATTGTCAACCGAAAGGTCTGGCTAGCCTGGAATAGAGGTTATTGTGGGCCAGCCATCTATTCCTTAGGTTTACTGCTCAGGAATCGCATGTCGGTAGTGATTGACCAGGTTTCCCTAGTTTCAAAAAAAAAATTGGATGGACAAGTGGAGACTTATAATCAGATTCAAAGTGTTGATTGTGATGAAACTTCTTTCCCATAGAAATGCTTAAGCCCATTTGGATAATGCTAACTATTGCTGCATTCTATGACTACAAAATATGACAAATGGACATAAAGACGATATTTCTAAACGGTGATTTAGAAGAGACTGTCTATATTTCGTGCAGGGTTTCTAGTTCATTGGGAGTAAGGAAAAAGCTTGCAAGTTGTTGAAGTCCATTTATGGACTTAAACAAACTTCAAGGAGGTGGCATAAGTATTTTGATAAGGTAAGAAAATAATTTGGTTTTATTAAATACAGAGTAAGCATGCATATACTAAAAGGAACAAGGAAGTGCTACTGAAAGGAACTTGGAAGTGCTATTGTGCTTAGTTCTACATGTTGATGATCTTATGTTGATTGGCAATGATGTCTTGTTATTCAAATAAGTGAAATATTGACTTTCCAAGAACATCTCTAGATTTAAGAGAAGTAGCCTATATACTTGGTATGGAGATCTATAGAGATAGAACTAAGAGGCTATTGGGGTTGTCCTAATCCCTATATATAGATACCATACTAAAAAGGTTCAGTGTGAATAATTTCAAGCACGAAAATGTTCTGACGCAATATGGAATTGTCATTTCTAAAAGACACTCATTAAACTGATGAGGAGAAAGAAAGTATGAAGAGGATGTAATATACTTTGAGAATTTGGTTCCATAATGTACCATATGTTATGTACTAGACCAGATGTGGCATGCACATTAGGATGTGTAAGTCAACATAGGTCTAATCCTGGAGAAAAGCATTGGACAATTATAAAACGTATACTAAAGTATTTAAGAAATACAAGGAACTTATTCCTGATATATAGGAACTGAGATATCCTTATCAAGGAGTATACAGACTCAAGCCTTTAGAGTGATATCGACAATAGTAAGTCGATGTCATGTTACATCTTTACATTAAACAGTGGGATTGGTAGTTGGAAAAGTATTAAACAGAAAACAGTAGTAGATTCCACGATGGAGGTTGAGTACATCGCCCTTAAGGAAATAGCTAAGGAAGCGACATGGATGCACAAGTTTTTAAGTGAGGTTGGAATGATTTTTCGACACGGAGAATCCATTGGCATTGTTTTGTGATAATAATGTGATAACACAGATCACAAAGAAGCCTCGATCACATTGGACATCATGATACATTCTTAGAAAGTACCACCTGATTAGAGAATTCATCGAGAAGAAAGGGGCTGTGATACAAAAAGTAGATATCAAGAACAACATAGAAGATCCATTCATAAAGGGACTAACTCGATTAGTTCTCGAAAAACTGATTGAATGGATGAGATTGAGATTTCATAATTATTCCAAATTGCAAATAGGAGATTGATAGAGTAAGAGGTATTCTGCAATTTATTGTAAATTATTAACTCGATAATAAAATCTTGTTCGAAATAAAAGGTGTTTTTCTTTCTATTCTATATTTGTTATAATGTGTTATACTAATTAATATTTAATTTAATTATATTTAATAAAAAAAACCTATAAATGGTGTGTTTTCTGATAATAATAACAAACTGTTGTAATCGTGAGCAATTTATCACAATTTAAAAAACACATTGTTTTATATATTTTTAGTCAAGATGTATCAAGACTAGATATCGATACATCTATTCAGATTAGAGTAAATAACACTCTCCAAATATTAAGCAGTGCATTAACTCATGATTACTTAGGAAACCAAGGGATTACGTACGGATAGTTATTGGATAATTATGGAATGACTCATTTGGTATTTTTATGTTGGTTAATACAACTGAGGTCAAACATAAAATATCATTGTAACCATATTACACAACTCTCTCGACTTGAGATGTCGAGCTTCACTACGAAACTTCACAATGATTATAGTTAAATCATGACACGACGTCCATTGAATGACTATAGTTGGATCGAGTGGAAGCATTGGAAGTGAAAAACTATTTAATAAAGAATTCATCTTCTTAGTTATATGAGGTTAGTATCACGGTCAATTAAAGTTAACTCAAAGTCAACGGCTCTGGCTAGAGCGGTTCAATTGATAATAATTGTCATTATTGAATTATGGACTTTATGTTTGGAATATAAAGTTGAATGTGGACGATATTGGAATTTTGACCATTATCAAATTCTATAAGTCCTGATGTGATATAGTTTTGAAGAAGAGAATCGGTGTAAATAATCATCACAACCGGGCAATGCTTAAAATAAATAAAATTGGATTTTACTAAAGCTATGCAAGCGATAAATTTGACCATAATGTCACATCACTAGCCAAGGTGACCTGTGAACGTTAATATTTGAATTGTTCGATACTAATTGATGATCAAGTTTATACTCAAGAGTCACACAACCGAAATGTTGAATACTTCGACTACCACCTATTGAACAAAATTATAATTGTTATAAAATAATTAATATTTATGAACATTAATTATGAAATTTTATTTGATTTATGTTGATCGGCATTGAAAATAGTGTGTATATAAAAGTTATACGTATGGATATACGATATCAATGTACATTTAAATTAGATTTGAATGTTTTTATTTGATTGGGCTTGAAGCAGCGTGAAAGCCTATAAAGAGAGAGATATGGCCAACTGTAGGTGTAGGAGGAAAGGGTTGGATTTGGTACAAAATAGTTTAAAATGGCAAGAGGAAATAGTTAACCCAGATCCACTTTTGGCTTCTCTCTATCTCTCTGCTATTTAAACACCTTTAACCCCACTTTTGGAACTCGATCTTTTTGCCTCTACCTTCTCTTCCTCGGGTCAAAAATATCCCAAGCAATCCTTCAGTGATTCAAGCATTAAAACACAAATTCAAATAAAATCAGGAAAACTTTGCATGGTGCTTTTAGTCTGGTAGCTCTCTCTGGAAGGATTTGAATTCAGATTCAAACGGAGTCGATTGATTCAGCATTCAATGTTTATAATTAAGCTATAGTCAAGCTTTTGGCCAAAAAATAATTTTAATTTTCAAAATTTAATAATTTAAAAATATTTAAAAACAAAATTAACTTTATAATGTGTATATATATATATATTGCAAAGCAAGCCGGTTTTATAGTGGGCCGTCCATTTTTATTACCAAAGTAATAAAGTTGAAGTACAGGAGAAAGGTAGAAGCACCTAAACTACTATGGAAAAAGAAAAATACAACACAGGTACGTGACAGACAAGTCACAGTAACTAATATATAAAACCTAAACTAGGGCTCCTCCGAAGAGGGAGCATCACCATCATCAGAGGGATCTAAAGGGACATTCCCACAATGGCCAGCAAAGGGACTGAAGAGGATGGCAAGACTTGGGTCGTAACCCATAGCATCAGGAGAGAAAACGAAAGATCGATCCCAAGAAGAATCTGCTAACATGACCGAATTCCTGCTCACATACTCACCATCCCTATCAAGTACTAAAGAATCACCAGACGGTCGGTAAAAAAGGCATCCAAGGTCCGACTTCTCATCTGATACAAATTTGAAGTAAGATTCAGTCACTGGGTTAAATCTGAAATCAGAGGAACGATCAACCCAACACCTCTCTGACTCATCCCAATAAATCCACGAAGAAACAGGAACATAACCAGGAATAGTAGAGTTAACACAAGTGACCACAGCAGAAGAAGGCGAGGCAGGCCTAACCACAGAAGGAGGCGGACCCGGATCGGACAAGGGAGTCGCAGGAGGGGGGCGACATGGGAGACATCGGAAGAAGCCTTAGGGATCCATTTCTGGAGCGGGGGTCGAGGCGGAGGCATCTTCGGAGGAGCCGTAGAGGATTTGGAGTGTAGACAGGCAGTTGAAAGGTGGCCAAAGGAGTGACATGTGGAGCAAATATCAGGAACCCAACCATAGTGAACACGGACCTCAGCAACATGCCCAACAGCAAGCTGAACAGGAATAAAATCAGGAAGAGGCTTAAAGGGTGAAATCTCAATTAACGCTTTAGCATACATTAATTTTTCTCTAGCAACCGTGTTGGAGTCAAAACATTTCAATTTTCCAACGTTGCAAGCTAACCAATTCAACCCAAGCAAAGGCTGAAGCGTAGAGGGGATTTGGGAGAAAAACACCCAAACGGGGATGGAAAGCACCTGCTCACGAGCTCGATGCACAGTGGGAGACCACGGAGTAATAATAAAGGGCCTACCAGCAAAGAAAGAAGGTTCCGCACCAAGAACAATGCGACGATCCTCAGACGATGAAAACTTGAGGTAATAAAAGGAATCAATCAGCTTAACATGCAAATTACCACGTAGCTTCCAAGCCTTACGTAACTCCAAAACCGGATTACGAAGACGGTGACTTGGCTCAAGAAAGAAGCCAACCAAATAATCAGACCAAAACTCAACACCGGCTTGCAAAACCAAAGGAGGAGGGATCTTCACTCCGTCCACTTCAACAATATCAAAATCGATTGGAATGTAGTCACCGGCATTACGAGGCAGAGAATTAAAGAGAGATGACCATGGTTTTTTACAAGAAGGGGGAGGAACGGATGGACCAGGAATAGCGACAGCAGTAGGCAGAGAAGGAGATGCATCAACCTTAGAAGCATCAAGACTATTATCACTAACATGAGGGCCATTATCCACAGAAGAAATATCACAAGCATTAACAGTACATTGCCCAGAACCAACTGCCGAGACTAATTCCACTCTATCTCCAGTCAAACAACGCAACCCCACAACACCATGAGCAGCAGATGTCTCAAGCGTCCCCAAGTCACAAAATGAATTCACCTGAGAAAAAACATTCACAGCAGGAGTTGGTCGGAACAACCCAGTTGATGGCAAATGGCAACTATCATCCCCAGTACCAGAGGCGACATGGTCAGCATCCAAGACAACTGGACCAGAGGGGGATCGAATACTAGAAGGAAGAGGCGGAAAATCAGTGAGGGACAGCATAGTCGAATTAGGTAAAGGGGCAGCATCAGCCAAATGCTTAAAGCGACGACCAGAGCGAGTAGAGGAGGGAGAGAGAAGGCAAAATGGAGGAGACGAGGTCATTTAGAGGAGAAAAGCGATGAAGAAAGAAGAAACACGGAGCGGAAGGGGGAAGCCGCAAATCACCAGGTCGCAGACTCCAAGGCCGCCATTTGGAATATACAATAATTCAATTGCATATAGATTAGATTCAGAGATTGAAAACTTTGGGGCCAAGGAAACTATGTTTGCCCTGGCCTTTGGTTAGCCGGTTTTATAAGTGGTCGTGCACTATGTCTCATTATTGTGGCCGTTGGGATTCGAACCGGTGCCACTACAACCATATGTAGCAACTCCACTATGTCTTAACCACTGGACCATATAATATGCATATATATATATATATATATATATATATATATATTGTTAAAACATATACATATTATTTATTTAAAATATAGCACATTACTATAATATAACATATATATTATAAAACATATATATACATATACATATATATACATATACATATATATATATATATTAATATACACTCATTATACTTATGACTGTGAAATTTATTTTCAAAAATAATAATTTATAAAGCATTTCCAGGCGGAAATGATTTAAAAAAACAAAACTTTAAAAACTTAAAAATTTAAAAAAAAAGTTTAAATTTTATCAGACTACTTTAGGCTGAAATTATATATGAAAATACATAATTTTATCATTACATTTTAAATATAATGTTGTTTTATATTCGAATTTTTTTAGCAAAGCTAGCCGGCTTTATAGTGGGACGTGCCACTGTATAAATAAAGGAAAAACAAGTGTTTTACACATGTGCAGAACAGATAAACAGGCTTACGGAGCTCAAACCAAAGAGAAAAATACAGCACAGGATCTATGCAAAAAGTACCTAAACTACTAAATGAACTATGACTATGAACCCTCCAAAGAGGAAATATAACTAACAACAACAGACGACGGGCCTACAACATAAACAAACCCAAAGAAAAAAGCAGTCGGATTCGGATCATAACCTTCAGAAGCAGGAGAGTATATAAATTTCCTAACCCAACTGGCGTCATAAAACTTACTTTTATTCTCCTCACCAATCTCACTAACCCTAGTTAGTGGCAGACCCCCACCTTCAATGTGATATAAAAGAAATCGACTCTCACCCTCAATATCACTGATAAAAACATAATAAGTGTCCGTCTCCGGTGAGTACCTCATCTCAGATGGAACATGGACCCAGGTCCGCTCCTTAGAATTCCAAGAAATTAAATCGGACAACACAAAAGTTGAACACTTAATTCGAGACCTACCAACAGGAGCTACAATAGGAGCGACATGAGCATCAATAATAAGAGCTACACTAGAAGCGACAGCAGCATCAACAGCAGGAGCTACACTAGGAGGGACAGCAGCAGGGACAAGGGGAGGTGGAACAACCTTCGGGACCCACTTCCTGACAGGAGGACGAGGAAGTGGAATCCGATCAGAAAGAGGAACATGGTCAGTAGAGACCGATCGAGAACACGAATATGAAAAATGCCCAAAGGACTGACAGAACTTACAGATGTCCGATTTCCAACTATATCGAACTCTGACCTCAATGAAGTGGCCCTCATCAAGTCTGACTTTTAACACCAAAGGCAAAGGCTTGGCCGGGGTTATTTCAATCAGAGTTTTAGCATAAACTAATCTCTTTCTGGCTACAGTGTTAGCCTCATAACAAATCACCTTACCAATAAGGCTAGCTAGCCAATCAATCTCGATCAAAGACTGAAGAACATATGAGATGTAAGAAAAGTGGGCCAAGACTGGGATAGATAATACCTGATCCTAAGGCCTATCAACAGACGGACACCAGGTGTTAATAATGAAAGGTTTCCCATCAATTAGTATTGAATCAGCCTCAAGAATACGTTGTCTTTCATCACGACGCGAGAATTTAATGTAAAACATAGCATTATCAAAATGAGCACTTAATCCCCCTTTTGGCTTCCAAACCTGATTGCATCGCGCTTTAACAAGCTGGTAGGAAGGATTGGAGTCAAGGGAAAAGCCCACCAATGGTCCTTACAAAAATCAACACCTACCTCAATAACTTCCACTGGAGGAATCATAACTCCATCGATCTCTACTTTGTCAAAACAACGGAGAGAATGCACACCCGCACTTTGGCAAATTTGTGAATAACGACGACCACCGTGTTACTGATCGAGGAGGAGATTGAACCTCAGGGTCAAGACCAATTGGTTTATATTGGGACATGGATCAGTTAGCTCGGCATTTACACGATCAGGTGTTTCGAATTTTAAATATTAATTTATGCATGCACACATAATATATATGTATGTGTGTATGTGTGTGTGTGTATACATTTTTTTGAAAAAGAAAAATATATTTTGAATATATATTTATTTGATCAAATATAACTTATTGATTTAAATTGGAAAATAGAAAGTATATCAAAAATCTAGATCTGGATCTAAAATTTGAATTTTGAAATTTGAGTTTGAATTTAAATTTAAAATTATTAATATTTTCATTTACAATTATTACCGTTTTACAATGTTATATATGTGTGTGTGTGTGTAAACTATTATACATATAATTTTTTATATCACATTATATATGTCTGTGTGTGTTAAATAGCGCATATGTAAGCAGAGGGGTTAATATTTCCGTTATGGTGTAAATCTCAGTACTTATATACGAGCATGTTAAACTATGTACATTGTATATGTTGCATGTGCACCTACACACATATGTGTATATGGACTTAACAGTTCTTCCTTCACTTCATTGATAATTCCATTAGTACTTCATGCATTTGTCTTTCTTCAATTTGTGTGAAGGTACCTTCACAAATACATTAAGAATTATGAAGAATCGTATTGATGGTTCGATAACGATCTATACACTTAATCAAGTTTTTGTTGCAATGCTTCATGCTCATTCGTTTTTAAGTCTAGCATCTGTTTCTTTATCATTTTAAAGTTCAATGCAATCGAATTGTTGTTTGTGAAAAATCACGAATTACAGTTCGTCTTTCGATCTTTCGCGTTCGTAGTAGCATTTTTATGGTTTTTAAACAATAAACGAAAAAACTAAAGAGAAAAAATGATGAAAATAAGGAGGAACGTATTATATACAGTGCGTGCATAGACGAGGAAAATGCTGTTGAAAATGCGTTTAGTGAAACTTTCAAAAAAGAAGCAGTTGAACATAATGTAACAGTTATGTCAAATGTAACTAAGATAAGTCGGAAGCATATTCTTTGAATTTTTTTGTAAATAATAATAAAACTTCGTATCCAATTAATAATTATTGCAAATAAAGAATAAACAACATCCATTACACGTTGACTTCCACCCAACCTTTGACCAAATTTTATGCGACAACCTCGATAGGCTAGCTCTATTTGCACTCCGAAATTTGCCTTACACACCCCGTTTAGTTAAAGAAAAACTACTCACCCCGCTATTTTCTTTTAACCCTGGTTTATTCCATAAATAACCCTGTTGTTTTCAATTTCTAACATCGGTTTTTAAAATAAAAATCACGTTCAGGCTAAGCTTTGTTTTATATAAAAGCTCACTTGAAACGAGCAATGTTCCATATGGAACCTTGTTCGGACCGAGCAAGGATTTGTAAGAAACCTCGCTCAGAACGTGTGAGGTTTTGTATGAAACCACGCTTGAATCAAGCTAGGTTTTTTTAAAAAACACGTGCAGTCTCACTAGTGAAAAATTCATATTAACTGCACATCAATGGAGCGTAGTTTGTTAGGTTACCTCGCTCGCTTCAAGCTTGGTTTGTAAGGTTTCCTCACTCGCTCCATACTTGGTTTTTTTTGTTTCCTCACTCGCTTAAAGCTTGGTTTTTTTGTATTTTCTCACTCACTTGAATCTTGGTTTTTTATATTTCCTCGCTTGCTCTAAACTTGATTTTTTAAAGACCTAACTTTTGTTGTTTTAATGATATACAGCTACAGGATTGAGGGCAATTTTGTCAAAATAATTTATTTTAAATTTACCGGGGGGTGAAAAGCAAAACAAAAGGTGGTAATAGACGCTCCCACCTCAATATCCAACCTTTAACCTCAGCATCTATAAGCAAGGTAGGTAGCTTATCCAGAATAAACGTGGGTGCTTATCCAAATTAAGCCCCATTGGCCTATGGCTTTCATTACCTATTTCTTTCTCATCCGGTTCTTTCAGAAACCTCGCGTAATTGGGCTGTAATTTGAACTAGCGAATTCGGCTTTACCGGCTTTTTGATACTCAAATCAATCCTTTCCATTTCCATCTTCTTCCTCAATTCACAATCTCTCTCTCAGTCTTCTAATCAATTCGCAATCTCTCTCTCACTCTTCTAACTAGTTCATGGCTAGAAGACGTCATGCGAGGGCAGGAGAATCACAACCAACTGCGCTTCAAAGCCTTTTGCTTCATCTTGTCATCTGTTCGACTGTTCGTCATTTTTTTTGTGGAATTGTCTGGAAGAACTCTTGGCCAGCGGATAATGGTGATAGTTTAGCTTGATATTGTTTGCGTATGATCATTTAAAATCTAACTGTCATACTTACATCTGTATTTGTTCATTTCGTTCAGTATTTTATGTTAGACGCTTATTAGTCACAAGCATGCTACTACGTTGCTTTCCTTTTTATTAGTCGCTCCAATCTCTAATGTATTTTCTAGTATTCGCCGATTGTACTTTTGCACTACAGTCGTTCAATTCTCTAATGTATTTTCTACTATTTGCTGATTGTACCTTTGCACTAACATTAGATAGTTTTCTGCACCAATGTTTTCAAAAGAGGCAACTATGGAGTAAAACTTGACGTAAAATTTAGTTTATCGGTCAAAAGTTTACAAATTCAGGCAGACAGAACAGGCTGAGATTCATGAATTTCATGTCATCTTCCCATGGCAGTTTCACATTTTCATGTCATCTCCTGCAAATAGGTCTGTCCAGGAGTACCCAAAAAGTCTGAGATCCATCCACGTCCGTATTTGAAAAGCGAAAAATATCCTAAATTTGAAAAATGGATACAGATACAGATATGATAGTATCCGCATTTGAAAATTATCCGTTCGACTTTTATCAAGATAGGATTAAGATTATGCATACTTTACTACATAAAATGAATTCCTAACAAAACAAAATATGTAAAATGAGGAACAGCTTTTTTTTTCTTAAGCATTCTAATAAGTATTCATTCTTTTTTAGCAGATGTGTATAATTTTTATTTTTATTATATGAAACTAAAAAGAAGAAACGATATCATGATAATAATTCATACTATGCATTATTAAATGAATATTCGCTATCCAAAAAGTGATTATTATCATTGTATGTCTTTTTTTATATTTACGTTAGCATTATTCCTAAAAAGGATTTATGTTGAACCAAAATTTTAATTTATTTTTTGATTTTATTAAGAGCGAGTGGATAAATATTCGATACCCGTCCATATACACAGATACGGATATTTGATATTTGAAAATGAAGCGGATAGGACATCGAGTATCCATTAACATACCTACCTCTCCTTTAGTGGTCGCCTCCTAGCTAGCATCACCACCAGTCCCCTAGCCGTCGCCACATTTCAGCGCCTCCACCAGCTCATCTTAACCTTACCCTAAATCCTATCAAACCAACCATGCCGCCTCATTTGTCACTTAACCGCACCACCACGCCATGTCACCTCAATGCGCCCTTATTCGTCCTCTTACCATACATCACCATCGATCATCATTTAAAACAAACCTAACATCAAAAGAAAAAAAGCGCTAGTTTAAACTAGCATTAGACATATATTATGCTACTAGAAACTAACATCATATATATATATATATATATATATATATATATATATTCATATAATAAGTGAAAATCAAGGACGCAACCATCTTTTGAAAACTTATTAATTTTACAATCCACTCATTTAAAAACTATTTTCTATGCCATTTTTTTTCATTTTTCATTTTTACATTTTCTATTTTCAAATTAAAAAGTGGTCGCAAAGACATGTATTACGATGCTTGTGAGTTATGGACATATATTATAAAAGCACATGTTAATGTTAGTAAAATTACCCAAATACTCCATTGAATTTTACTTTTTTTTTAAATATGGATATATTTTATAAAAAGAATCGAAAGTGACTTAAAACCAATTTTTTATAATCATAAGGATGTATGACAAATTTTTCTATCATATAATGTTAGTTTATAATTAATAGCATTATGTATGAATATGATGTTTATTTACACTAGCATTATATTTATACAAAGCTATGTTAGTTTTTACGGTTCATAAAATGCCATTTATAACTAACATTAAAATCCAAATGTCATATTTAAATTTTCAATACAGAAAATGCTAGTTATAATAAGCATTACTAGGATGATACTTTGCAAAAATGCTCTCTACCAATCATCATTATCTCCACCACCACCTTCGACGTCGCACCTCCACTAGGAATCATTGTTGCACCACTACAATCCATCTCCACCACATCTCGATGACCAATTCCGTCATGATCTCCAAATATAAAAAACCCTATGAGAATGTATCTTCTGAAGTATTGAATTGAAGTATAAGAGAGAGTGGTAAATCATCTGAAGCCGTTGATCTTCAATCCTAGGCTCAGCATATATTCTTTGTTACCAAAGCAGATCTGGGCTTCTCTTCATTTTAGCCCAATAGCCAACATAGCAATCTTATATAATGTAATCACAGTATTTACAAAATTATTATCGAAATATCATTCTTGTACAATACTTCTGTACAATCTTCATACATCAATAAAAATTCATTTTCATTTAAAATTCTTTTATGGTATCAGAGCAAAATGCCTAACAGCACTGAAAGATCCAATAGTAAGAGAAAACTCATCAGAAAATCATCAGTTGAGTTCTATACTTTCCTCTTATCAGATTAAATATCATCATATGAGAGGAAGACTCAAGACATTCACTTCTGCCTCGCCAGCTTTTTTTTTCCAAAAAATTTCTGGCTGCATAAGGAATTGCCATTGAGTCAAGAAGAATAGATATCAAAATTCAAGAAAAATACCGAATCAAGAAGAAAGTCATCAAGCAATTGAAATCAAGGAAAGTGCCTTCCTGAGAAAAGAAATCATCAGATCATCATCATCACTTGAATTTCTTTTCTGGTTGCATCTTACCTGAGGGGATCTTGATCAGAATCATGATTCCGCATTTCTGAATTAGACTTACTATCTCCTGTTCTTTCATTTTCTAGTTGCAACACCTATTCTGAGATCTCAAGATCATCATGGGGGATGAAGCAAATTCTACAGCACCCACTAATGGCAGTTATCTGCAACACACTGCATCGAATGTTGAGAAATTGGTCAAAACCACTGTCAGCCCTCAAAGTCAACTTTTCACGGTTCATCTCAGTGAAGATATTTATCTTCTGTGGAGACTGCAAGTTGAAACAGCTCTTCAGAGATATGGTCTTGAAGAATACATTCAAGAAACCATATCAGTACCACCAATGTTCATTGCTGATGAACAAAATAAAATGATCAGTAATGAAGAATATGTTAATCATCATAGACAAGACAGGTTAATATGTTCTTGGCTACTGTCATCAATTAATGCAAATATTCTTACTCATGTAATAGGATGCAAAACAACATAAGAGATTTGGTTTACAATAGAATGGGTGTTTAACTCTCAGTCAGCAGCAAATGTGTTATTCTACAAAAGACAACTCCATAATATTAAAAAGGAAAGTCACAACATGAGAGAATATCTGTTCAAAATCAAGTCAATCTGTGATGCATTAGAGGCTACAAATCAAAAAGTATCTGATTCAGAAGAAATTATGACAATACTTAATGGACTCAGCGATGAATATGAAGCAGTAGTTGCTGTTCTAACATCTCAGAGGAACCTGCCATCTATAGAAGATGTTCATTCTATTCTACTGTCACATGAAGCAAGAACTGACATCAAGAAACCTCAAGAATCTGACTTATCTATTAATCTTGCAGTTAATCACAAAGGCAAAATTCAAAACAATAACAGAGGTGAACAATTTACTCAAAGAGGTGGTTATTCTAACAGATCAAGGGGAAGAGGCAGATGGAATAATACCAACAGGCCAAAATGCCAGATATGTGAGAAAATTGGTCGTTCAGCAGCAAAATGCTACTTCAGGTTAAACCTCAATTATGTTCCAGGACAAGGACAAAACACACAAAGAAATGCAAACCACAGTGCAAATATGGCACATCTGCAACCTGAATCAATCAACCAATCTAAGATGAAGAATTCTCTTACTAAAAACACAAGGTTAGATCATATTCAAGATGAAGATTGGTATCCTGACTCAGGTGCAACTAATCACATCACAAATAACTTGAACAATTTAAATCTTCGAAGCAAGGAATACAAAGGTATGAATTCTATTCACGTGGGTAATGGAAAATCCATTGCAATTACATACACCGGCAAGTCATACATTATGGGAAGAAAGCAATAATACTTGAACAATTTATTAAGAGTCCCGCATATTAAGAAAAACTTACTAAGTGTGTCGCAATTTGCAAAGGACAACAGTGTATATTTTGAGTTTTATCCACATAACTGCTTAATTAGGGACATTCTAACTAAGGAAGTACTTTTGCAGGGTAAACAGTGTAAAGGACTGTACAAGTTCAAAGTGGATAATTCATGAAACTCAGTCACTAAAAGAAAGTGGTGTAATAACTCTGAATACAAACAGCAAGAAATGAGTGAGATATTTGAGAAATGGCACTGTAAACTTGGGCATCCAAATGCCAATATTGTGAAGCATGTAATGAATAAAAACAGTATTTCTTTCAATGACATATCATTACCATACATCTGTATTTATTGTCAAATGGGAAAGAGTCATAAATTGCCTTTTTCAGATTCTGAAACTTGTTATAGTAAACCTCTTGAATTAGTTGCTACTGACCTATGGGGACCAGCCCCAATTCATGCTGATTATGGATATAAATATTATATATCTTTTGTGGATGCATTTTCTAGATATGTATGGACATATTTTTTGAAATCTAAGAATGAAACTCACAATGCAGTCATGCAGTTTATAGCACAAGCAGAGAATCAAACAAACTGCAGAGTCAAAATCATGTAAACTGATGGTGGGACTGAATATCTGCCATTAAAGGAGTATTTTCAAAAAAGAGGAATCAATCATAGAACAACATGTCCATACACTTCAGAGCAAAATGGGCTGGCAGAAAGAAGACATAGACAGATTGTAGAAATTGGGCTTACCCTTCTAGCTCAAGCATCCATGCCAAAGAAATTTTGGCCAGATGCTTTTGCCACAGCAATCTATTTAATTAATAGACTACCCTCAAAGGTTCTAAAATTAAAAAGTCCATTAGAAATATTAATAAACATTAGCCCAGATTATCATAGTCTCAAAGTATTTGGTTGTCTATGTTTTCCTTACACCAGACCTTATAATAATCATAAGTTAGATTTTAGATCATCTCTTGTACTTTTATAGGTTATGCTAGCAATAAAAAGGGATATAAATGTCTAGACAATAATGGAAGAATATCCATTTCAAGACATGTAGTATTTAATGAAACAATATTTCCATTTAAAGAAGCAAACATCAAAGTGAATAGTAAAGTGTATAATGCAAAAGAATCTATATCATTTGTATCTATTCCACCTATTGAGATAATTCAGGGTCAAGCAAAGTCTGCTGAAGGCACTGCTAAGCATGAAGCAGTCTACTCAGATCTCCAAAGAACAGATTCCAACATTGGACCAGATTTAGAAAATGTTCAAACAAGTTCAATTAGTGTTTCAAATCAAAATTCTGAATAAGGGACTACTGAGAAACTAACTTCACTCACATTCAAAGTAGTATGCAAAGCACAAAATCAAACTTGCAAACTGAAAGTGAAAGAGATAGTCAACAGCAAGATACTGGCAGACCAAGTCATCACATGATAACCAGATCCAAGACTGGTATTTTTAAACCAAAAATTTATCATACTGTTTTAGATGCCGAGGAGCCAACCACATATGATCAAGCCATACAAAATAAGAATTGGAAAAATGCTGTGGATGAAGAGTATTAGGCATTAATAAGGAACAAGACATGGGATCTTGTTCTTAAGCCAAAAGGATAAAAACATTGTTGGGTGTAAATGGACCTACAAGTTAAAAAAGAATGTTGATGGCACAATTTCTAAGTATAAGGCAAGATTAGTAGCTAAGGGCTATTCACAACAGAGTGGTTTCGATTTCACTGAAACGTTTTCACCTGTAGTGAAACCTGCTACTATAAGAATTTTTATTACTATAGCCTTACACAGAAATTGGACCATTAGACAACTTGATGTAAATAATGATTTTTTGAATGGTGTTTTGCAGGAGCAGGTGTATATGTACCAGCCCTAAGGTTTTAAACAGAATGGAAAAGTGAATTGTGTGTGCAAATTACATAAAGCAATTTATGGTTTGAAACAAGCACCAAGAGTGTGGTTTGAGAAATTAAAAGAAACAATGATCAGACTTGGTTATCATTTAACCAAGTCTGACAGTTCTCTTTTCACAAAATTTAGTAAAGACATAACAATATTTGTATTAATATATGTTGATGACTTTATTATTACAGTAACAGTGAGCAGGAGATCAACAATCTAATAAAGCATCTCAATCTAGAGTTTAGCATCAAAGATCTTGGCAATCTAACTTATTTTCTGGGAATAGAAGTCAAAAGACCCACAAATGCAAAAATTCATTTAAGCCAAAGGAAATACATAACAGAGATTCTACACAAAGCAAAATTGCATGAAGCTAATTCGATTTCAACACCTATGGTCAGCAACTTGCAACTGTCAAAATACAAAGGAGAGGCATTACTTAATGACAGACAATGTAGAAGTATTGTTGGAGCACTTCAATATGCCACAATTACTAGACCAAATATTACATATAGTGTAAATAAAGCAAGTCAGTTTATGCAAAACCCAACAAACATTCACTGGAAAGCAGTTAAAAAGATATTAAGATATCTCAAAGGAACACTGAATTATGAATTAATACTTGAGGCGAGCAAATCAATTAGCATCAATGGGTATGCAGATGCTGACTGGGCTAATGACTCAGATGACAGAAAATCTACAACTGGGTACCGTATGTACTTAGGTAACAATCCAATATCCTGGTGTTCAAAAAAACAATCAACTGTATCAAGATCAAGTACCGAAGTTGAATTTAGAAGTGTAGCAAATGCTACAGCAGAGGTCATGTGGATTACATCGCTACTTGGAGAGTTACAAGTTAAAACAAAAAACAAGGCAACTATCTGGTGTGATAATCAGAGTGCAGTGCATCTTATAGCCAATCCAATACTACATTCGAGAACAAAACATGTAGAACTGGATATCTATTTCATTCGCGAGCAAGTAGCAAGAGGGAAATTACTTATAAATCACATACCTTCCACTTACCAGACAACCAATATATTAATTAAGCCTCTGTCCAAGAATAGCTTCAATCGATTCAGAGAAAGACTGAAGATTAAAAGCACGGATGGCGATTCACATACCAGAAGCATATGAACAGCCATGTCATTTTCCAAAGCATGCTTGGACTCAGCCAAAGTCAACGAAGAAGCAGTGCAATCATAATCAAACTTCTGATTATTGACTCTCCTCTAGACCAAAGAGCAATCAAACTACAAAGTCGTCAACTTTTATTCAAATCTCTCCATCCGAAACCATAGTTGTTGAACTTGAGCGAAGTCACCGCTAAATCTCTAATCGATTGCCATCTTTAGATGACAATTGATTAGTATTTCAGCTAGACCTCAAATCTAACTCAAATTTCTCATGAATTTTTGCATAAGAGCCTTTCAGATTCAAATCGCCGCAAACCCTAGTCGCTCTTGGATTTGAGGGGGCATATGAGAATGTATCTTCTGAAGTATTGAATTGAAGTATAAGAGAGAGTGGTAAATCATCTGAAGCCGTTGATCTTCAATCCTAGGCTCAGCATATATTCTTTGTTACCAAAGCAGATCTGGGCTTCTCTTCATTTTAGCCCAATAGCCAACATAGCAATCTTATATAATATAATCACAGTTGTAACAAAATTATTATCGAAATATCAATCTTGTACAATATTCTCCGTACAATCTTCATACATCAATAAAAATTCATTTGGACAAATTTTCAAAAGAGACCGGTTTTTTAAACTATTGGCATAAATAGGCTAGTTTACAAACTATTTGCAAGTTTAGGCTAGTTTTTTAAAAAAATCTAGTTTTTAAAAAAAATACTACGGGGTGCATTTGTGAAATGCGTCCATACAAAATTACACTGGCGCATCTGCCAAATGCGCCAGTGTAATTTTTTGTCCAAACCTACATCCCGTCAAAGCAACGATAACTTCAATCTTTGCAAACCTTCTACTCCAATTGTTTTCCTTTTCTTTCTTCATGTTCATCTTTTCAATAACTTCAATAACTATTTTCTGAACTCTTTCTTTGAACTCGTCGATATCATTTGATTCCTCTTGCGATAAGACCTTCTCGTCCACTTCGACTTTTGTTCCGTCTTCAACAGACTCCGACTTGTAATCGTAATCTGCATCGTCGCCTTCGATCTGAATTTCCTGATCAACTTCTTCGTCTTGATAATGAGGGCACTCACAGAGGAACAAAGATTGGACGTACTCTTCGACCGAGTGCGGCCTGTCTTTAAACTCTTCGAGTTCGGCATCTACTGTTTCAGTTTTGGTGTTTTTGGGATGAGTTTTTGTGGAAGCTTGATTTGGTTTCGATGTCGAGGAGTTTGCGGAGGAAGGAGGCTTTGGAGTGGAGTTCTTCGATGATGGATTTGTCATGGGTGGTCGAGTTGGACTTCATGCGACTGACGTCAGATTCAAGTTCTTCTAGTTTGGCAAGGATGCTGTTGCTTGCTGTTCAGCTTTGGACAAAAAATTAAACTGGCGCATTTGGCAGATGCGCCAGTGTAATTTTGTATGAGCGCATTTCACAAATGCGCCCCATAGTGTATTTTTTAAAAACTAGTCTAAACTTGCAAATAGTTTGTAAATTAGCCTATTTATGCCAATAGTTTAAAAAACCGGCCTCTTTTGAAAATTTGTCCAATTCATTTTCATTTAAAATTCTTTTAAAACCAAATCGTTAATCAACCTCCGTTGCCATGCCATCGCCACCGTTGGTCGTCATTCACCATAACTTGAATTGCCTCCACAAGCGGTTGTTGTTGCTACCTTGCCTTATCGCCACCATCTTACCTAATCAAACCTGGACTTGACAAAAATGTTTGTTCTTGTGGTGGACTACCGTCAAAAGTTTGTCCTTCACGGTGTGAAAAAAAAATGCTGCCCCTGATTGTCCTCGCATATGTATACACACGCATAAATACACATGTACGTATGCAAAAGGCAACTAGAATGATAACGGATAACAATGATCAAGTCAACTTCACAGTTCAACGAATACGAATTTTTGTGTCTAATTTTTGAAACTTTAATTGATTAGACTTTAGACCTTAACAGCAAAAATTCAACCACAGAAATTAATACGATTGTCTGCCATAAAATTCTGAACCACATAATTTTTGTTGCATCTAGATGAGTTAATATGGGTGGACGATATCAGCTGCCATGGTTCCGCAATCAACTGATGTCTATAATTGCTTAGGAATGACGATATTGACTGTTGACTTTTCTCAAGTCTTTTCGCACATGTATAACATTAATATAGCATGCTGTTGCTTTCTGTGTTTTTTGCATTGGAAACGTTTTTAGTTTTTTAAGTGAATTATAAAAAAATGAATAAAAGTATATGGCTCCTATGTAAATAGTCTCACATTGTACCACTGTAGAAAAGATTCTAGTATTCATACTTGATTCTTTTAATGATTTTTTTATGTGAGAAAAGAGACCATGCTTTGACCGTCACTCCGCTGTTCAGTACGTTCGATTTGTTTTTCTGTCTACTTAATTGATTTTTAGACCAGACCGAATAATCTGAATAAAAAAGAATGGAATATAATAAGAAACCAATTGAAATAAATACGCAGGTGGCACGTACATCATTTTATTCGCATAATTATTTTTCTTCTTCTCCACGAAACTATCTTCTTAAAATCATAAGACGAGCAGCCCTTTTTGAGTGCAACTGAGTCAGTTTCGGATCAGTTTCGGGTGTGCAAGCGAATCGATATCAAATCAGAAAGAAAATACCGTTTTATCCTAGAGGGAGCGGAGCGTTGATTAGACTACTTTGCATCCTTGAGCAGAACGTCGAAACATCTTCAAGTCAGTGATCAAGTACACGACTCAGCCGAAGATCATTGTTTTTCCATCATGCATGAAACTGCAGCTGTCAATTGTTTCAAAACAACAAATGGGTAGGAATGATTACTATTCACTGTATACTTGTCCAAGTTCTTACTGTACATACAAATAACATTTGCTTGTTATTATTATAATTATTATTAGGATACTCTTTGTTTATACCCGATTACAAATGAGGTGTGAGTTAATGGTTAAAAAGTTAATTTAATTGGATGTTTTTATTCATTAGTTAGTAAGCTTGAAAACCGGTAAGTTTGGAAGGAGAAAACGCAAGGAACATTTTACCTCTATTCGACAGCGATTTTTTTATATTACAAAATCGTCACTTTCTAATTTCGTTTTTCATAAGCAGTGCTACCACGTGCTGATATCAGTCTGTTGGCCGTTCTTGTTCATGAGAATCACTTTTCATTTTTATTATAACTCTTTGAATCAAATATCATAAATTTACCTGAATGAACTGCTAAGCCGGAGGTTTTCTGCAGCAATCGTTTTAATTGAATCGTTCTCAGTCAAATGCATTGGTCTAGCACTTCCCTGCCATCCATTCATTTGATAAATAATGCCAACTTTATTTACAAATATCATGTGTTTTTTATTGTTATTACGTGTTCAAAATACTATCAATCGGATATCCATCCTCTTGTTCAGTTTCTATTCATTCTTTATAACTTGATTTCCTTTCTGAAGATAGCTATGAAGTTCGTAACAGCTAGAATCTTCTCATTCATCGTCGTTTTCTTCCTAAAATCTGCAGTAATTTCAAGCAATGAAAACTTCATTTTCAATGGATTCGCCAACTCTAATTTAAGCCTTGATGGCTTTGCATCAATAACATCTGATGGTGTTCTTGCCATAACAAACGGAACGAGTAAAACAATGGGCCATGCTTTTCTTCCATATGCTCTTAATTTCAAGTCCTGCAGAGGCAAAACATGCTCGTTTTCAACCACTTTTGTGCTTGCAATAGCTTCTGAAGCGTCATATATTAGTGGTCATGGCATGGCTTTTGTTATTTCTAAAAGCACAAACTTTTCAACCGCTTTAACTGACCAGTACCTGGGACTGTTTAATGTGAAAACTAATGGCATCCCTGAAAATCATATTTTTGCTATTGAGTTTGATACACTTATGAACACTGGCTTCCATGATATTGATGATAACCATGTTGGAATAGATGTCAACAGCTTGACCTCAATAGCTTCACATACTGCAGGTTATTATGATGATGATACTGGTTTGTTTGCTAATCTGACTTTAAGAAGTGGGCAACCGATGCAAGTGTGGGTTGATTTTGATGGGAAAAGCATGCAGCTTGATGTTACTATGTCTCCTTTGGAAATGGCCAAACCTAAAAAGCCACTTGCATCTAGCATTGTCAACCTTACGAATGTCATCACAAACTCTACCATGCATGTTGGTTTTTCTTCATCTACTGGTTCCTTTCGCTCCCATCATTTTGTCTCTGGATGGAGTTTTAAAATGAATGGTGTGGCCGATGCACTCGATTACACAAAACTTCCTTCAATTCCTAGAATAGGACCAAAAAGAAACAAACATGTTCTGGTTATATTACTTCCTATAACTGCTTGTTTGGTGGTGTTGTTGATTTTTCTTTCATTTGCATTACTAATGCAAAGAAGAATGAAATATGTCCAGTTAATCGAAGATTGGGAGCTCGAATTTAGGCCTCATAGGTTTTCATACAAAGATGCATTCCAGGCAACAAAAGGTTTCAACGAGAAAGGTCTGTTAGGCACCGGAGGTTTTGGCAGAGTTTACAAAGGCGTATTGCCAAAATCAGGAGTAGAAGTTGCGGTAAAGAAAGTATCATGTGAATCAACACACGGCATGAAGCAGTTTGTTGCCGAAATTGTCAGTGTCGGTCAGCTCTCACACCGTAACCTTGTTCAACTTTTAGGCTACTGTAGGAGAAAAGGAGAACTGCTTTTAGTCTACGATTTCATGCCTAATGGCAGCCTCGATAGATTCTTGTATGATGAATCAAAACCAAGTCTAAACTGGGCACGACGATTTCATATTATTAAAGGAGTGGCAGCTGGTCTTTTATACTTGCATGAAGGCTGGGAGCAAGTTGTAATACACAGAGATATTAAAGCAGGCAATGTTTTGTTAGATAAAGAAATGAATGGGAAGCTTGGAGATTTCGGGTTAGCAAAATTATATGATCATGGTACTGATTTGCAAACCACTCATGTTGTTGGAACTCCGGGCTATCTTGCACCTGAACTTGTAGCAAATGGAATGGCAACTGCTGCAACTGATGCATATGCTTTTGGTGTATTTCTTCTTGAAGTGGCTTGCGGAAGGAGACCTAACCCTACCATAGGAGGAGAAAATATAGTGCTGATGGATTGGGTATTAGAAAATTACCAAAAGGGGCAGCTTTCTAAAACGTTCGACCCAAGATTGCAAGACGAGGACTGTGAGTACGAAGTGGAGTTTGTTTTGAAGATTGGGCTGTTATGTTTAAACTATATTCCTCAAGCTAGGCCTACTATGCGACAAGTGGTGCAGATTCTTGAAGGTGGTGCACCTCTTCCTGAATTACCACCAGGCTATATGAACTTAAATACACTGTTGCCATTTGCAAACGAAGGGTTCGATGGTTTCCATATGAGTTCGTTCTACTCAGGCCCTAGTACTTCAGACATATCTATTAGTAATTAGAAAATGATAAATTATATAGGTAAATAGTTGATCCTACCGTCACTCATATTAGTTGAGCACAGTTATCCACCAGAGATCTAAATTTATGTTTTATGCAGCTGAATTAGGAGAGTTGAGATATTGCCATTGCTATTCATATTTTTTTTTTTAAGTGGTAAAAATTTTGCCAACAACCCCAAATAAACAAGACGGGTAGAAAACTCAAGTACACAACACCTCTTACATTCTCGAACCTTAGCCACAACTATCTTCATAATATAATCTTTCAGTAAATAAAACAAAACCTAAATAGATTTAAAGTAACGATGATTTAGGTGATTCGATTATGAGCACTGAATCAAAGTATAGATCTCAGGAGAAGGAGATTTAAGATGATGCAGTGCTGTCTTCAATATTTAGCATGAATACAAGCCTTCATGGTGGCTTCCAAGTCGATTTGAAGTATAGCTCTTTGGATTTGTTGGATTCATCAGAAATTGTTCTTCTGTCTTCCTGAACTCTTGAATCTTACTGCTTTCCCCTTTACACCATACAGATAAGTAATAGATTTTGCTATCTAAATCACTTATGTAGTAGTTTGCACAAAAACTTTGATTAATGCTCTCTTCTTGGCATCTTCTCACTTGCTGCAGCGTAAATACCTCAGGAATACTGTTGAGCGCGTGGTTGTTTCTATTCAATGCAGGTAAAAAAGAAAAATTATTATCAATAATATTTGAAGTATTAACTGAATTTGATGTATTTAAAGTCTGGTTACTTCCCTTGCGGGTTGCTCTATTGAAACAGCCACCCCCAAGAAGAAAGCCCGAGGAAACACTGCTACAGCAAGCTCCGAAGTTCTTTCACTACTAGAATTACTGTTTATCGCGACGTAAGGTTGCGACGGCCGCCGTCGGCTCTTTCCAACGGCTTCCGACGACGTGTGTAACACCCTTAATTTTAAATAACATTATTTAGAAGATTTAATTAAATAAATTAAATAGAATAATGTAAACACTAGAGTGATAAGATGGTTGAAATTTGAAACTAAATAGAGGTTGTGCCTTAACTAAATGAAATCATGAGAAAGGGTTTATAAAATGGCTTTATAAGTTAACCACTCAAGAGAATAAGGCAAGAGTATTATGAGAATAGCCGTATATGACCGCATAACCCTAAATCCTTACCTCATTCTCATTATCATACTTTCATAAAATAAAAACAAAGGAGACCAAGGTTGGCCATAACCCTAAGAGAAAAATGAGTTCAAAAATCATTAGAAGCAAATATTCAAGCTAAGAAGAATTAAGCAAGACCAAATCTCAAGTTCCATATCCAAACTAGGTGAATAATAATCTAAACCATCTCATAAATGTTTAATGAACATCTTAACTTCGAGTTTACTTTTAAAACCGTGTTTGATTTGAACAAGTATGTTTGTAAAAGGTTTGATTCGATTTTAAGGTTAAAACCGTGTAAATGGATTTCGAATGCCATGAGGATTTAATATGTTATGTAAAATATTATTTTAGAGATGGGTTTAAATTTTCATAATATTCCAAGTTATGGATAATTGACTATGAATTTTTGAATGGAAGATGCGGACAATTTGGGTTTAAATTATTTACGGCAAAAATATATTGATTTTGAGTCTGAAATCTTTTATTTTATTAATATTGAAGCCACTTCCCAACACTTTCGAAAGGGGTTTTGTACCTGCTTTTATCAATGCTTTCGAAAGGGTGGTTTCTAAACCATCTGTTCCCCAAATCTTTTACTTAGAGATTAATGTTTTCGAAAGGGTTGCTTTCGCTTATGTTCACTTTGATCCAAAAGTTATATTTAAGGTTAAATTCAATGACTTTGAAAGAGATACTTTCAATTAGTTTGAAGCTATTCTTCTATAAATTCTACTTGAACTACGTGGTTTCGAAAGATTAGTTTTAATACTTTCGAAGGGAAGGTTTCAATTCCTTCGAAAGAAATGGTTTGAGTGTTTCGAAAGGTGTATCTTTAAGTGTTCTGAAAAAAGGTTTTGAATACTTTCGAAAAGTATGTTTCATTGGTTTCGAAAGAGAAGGTCTAAGAGTTCAAAAGCCTTAGTTTTGAAAACAAAGAACCCAATCTCATTTTTAAAGATAAACCCATGGCAATGTGAAAGAGTTTTGAAATGGCATTTAACTTTGGTGTTTTGAAGAAGCTTTCCTTGCTAAAGATAATAGGTTAAAGAAATTAACCATGTTTCATTGAGAAATGATTACAAGGAAATTAAACCATAAATGTTTATATTATTATGTTATTATCAATTATCATGTATGTTTCTTCTATAAATATATTAACTTTATATTGACACATAACTGCATTTTAGGATGTTAAGGGAAGAGTAACCAGCTAGGTTGACCTAGTAGTGAATATATATTGAGTTAACTCTTGAGTGAGTAGAATTGCATTCAGGAGATCAGAAAGACCAGAATATAAGATGCACAAAGGCTGATCAAAGGATTATAGGTTAGATAGGTTTTAGTAAACCCATGAAAACTATGTATGAAAATAGTTATTGGCAGGGGCCAATAGGTTCTTAGTGATCCCATGAAAATTATGTTCGGATTAAGTTATTGAAGGAGATCAATAGGTTCATAGTGATCCTATGAAAACTATGATATGAGAGAAGTTATTGGATAATCCAATAAGTTCGTAGTAAGCCTATGAAAACTATGACTAGAGAATGTTATTGGTACAATAGGTTCATAGAGATCCAATGAAAACTATGATTGGTTGATGGTATTGGTAGAGAACTAATATGTTCATAGTGACCCCATGAAAACTATGAAACTGGATAGGACTTTCATAAAGAATTTACAGGTTATTAGTTAGCTCATGAAAACTAATAGGTTAATAGTTACCCTATAAACTATAACTTGAGACAGATAGTAAGGTAAATGGGGATGAGTAATCCAGAGCATATTGCATGTTTGCAATATCATTATAATCCCTTTTATTATGTTATGTTTTAACCATTGTGGATGTCGGTGCATAGAATATGGTTATTATAATTTGGAATTAAGATAATAGTGAGGGGAAAACCCGATCTGCTAAGCGGCGTGGTCTCATTAGATATCTACATGGTTCGAGATGGTATGTTATTATTCATACCAGACCTTTTGTCTGACTTGAAGTTTATGTTTTCCCCTTAAACTCTCGGGTGCTCAATTGATTTTGAGTAGTTTAAGAGTTAAGGTTTTCAGGTTCTCTTTTAGACGAATAAGCTTCCAGAGACGTGCAGGAGGCAAGCTAGCTATTAGGAATTATTTCTGTTTGATTCCTCTATCTTTTGGATGTAATGAAAAAAGCTGTTTAATTGCCTATATTTAGACTCTGATCAACCAACGGGGTATCTTCATATGTCGCTCTTGGCGTATTTTGTAATAATTATATTTCTCTGAACGTGAATTACGAATTAGGATTATGTTATTAAATTGAAATGTGATTTGAAGTGGAATGAGAAATTTGTTTTATGATTTTAAAAATTTTCATATCCATGTGTATCTGTTATATCAATGCATCTAACATTACCTTTTTTGCTCACTGAGAATTAATAACTATGGATGACTGCAGCATCCGTAGTAGTTAGTTTTGGGCCACCAAATAGGGGATGTTACAAGTTGGTATCAAAGCATAGGTTTATGTAAAATTAAAAGAAATTTGAACCTAAAAGATTTTCAAAACATATCCCAATGAATCAGAAAATAAGATTGGGGTTTGGGTCAATGCTATAGTAATGTACTTGTATTTGTTATGTGTATATCTATAAGTACATATTCCCCTCTCTCTTAGACTGTACTTATGTATCTTACTAAGGTGCGTATGCAGATTTACGAGAAAGGAAGATATGGAGGCAGGAAACGGAAGAGGAAATCTTGGTGGTGGAAGCACATAACTAATGGAAACGTTCGACTTAATACCAGAAGGAATCCTGGTCGACGGGAAAATTCTAATCTAAATGCAAATGCCAATGTAGGTGCTAGAATCGAGCTAATGGACATGGGGATGATGTATCAGTTCTTTGTCAATCTGATGCAAACTGGAGTAGCTGCATGAGTAGCTGGGAGTAATTCTGAAAATGTTGGAGGAGCTAATCTCGTGAGCTTAGTTGGCAACAACTATGCTAAGTTGAGCAAAGATTATATCAGTCTTAGTGGAAAGACGTTTTTGGCATTAAATGATGAGCAGAAGAGGAGACTTGCTTCTAGACAGTTTTAGGAAGCAGTAGTTCGTTGGTGGAATGGTAGTACTGTGGGAGTTTCTGAGAAGGAGTTGACTTGGGCAGAATTTCAAAGGAGATTTGAAGAAAGGTTTCTGTTGAAAATTGCCAAGTCAGTATTGTTGAGAAAGTTCATGGACTTAGTGCAGGGTGAGATGTCAGTGATTGAGTATGCTATGAAGTTTGATCAGATGTCCAGATGCAGATATGCTACCATTGACACCGTCATTAAAAGAAATGAGAAGTTTATTCGAGGGTTAAGAACTAAGATTGCTGGGCGACTATGCCGCATCTCTGGGATCCAAGTGCAGTTGTAGTGGAGATGACAATCTAGAATGAAGAGATTCTTTCTACTTATGGGAAGGAGAAGCAGGTTGAAACCCAGGGTTTTCAGGCAAGAAGAGGAAATTCTTTAAGAAGAAGGGAACCCAATAGGGAGAACATGTAAAGAAGGAAAAAGCTGATTTGGTTTGCTTTAAGTGTGATAAGAAGGAGCATTATGCTCATGAATATCGAACTGGAAAAGGAAAAAAGATTGCAGATAAAAAAAGAGTGAAGTGCTTCAACTGTGACCAGATTGGGCACTACAAGAATCAGTGTCCAAAACCAGTCAAAGTGGACAGGGGAATTTTTTTGCTTTGGAACCATCTTCTTCGAGACCAACTACTACTGAGAAAGGAAAGACTATGATGGAAGGTATGCTTTCGATTCATTGTATACTACTTATGGTATTATTTGATACCAGTGCATCGCATTCATTTATATCTTAGTGTTTGGTAGATAAATTATGTTTAGAAACTTCATACCTTATTACTTCCTTAAGGGTTGTGAATTCGATAGGAGGGTATGCAACTCTGGGAATGAGATTTGACCAGTTAGAACTTGATTTGTTAGGTCATAAGTTTGCATGTAGTTTGTACGTTTTTGATTTCGTAGGCTTCGGGATCATTTCGGGTATGGATTGGTTAAATAAATATGATACTAGGGTAGTTTTCCAAGATAGGGAAATATCACTAAGGTACCCAAATAGTCATAATCGAATTATATACTCAATGGAGAATTCTGATCGGAGTGCTTGTGCTTTGTGAGGTGCTATGGAATTTAAGAAGGGTTAAATCAGGTTTTGATAGCAAGAGTGTTTGCATATGTTTTTGAGCTAGTCATGGGACTACCACCAAAGCGAGCATTGAGTTTCGAATAGATCTTGTGCCAGTAGCAGAACTGTAAGTAGACCATATAGCAGGATGATACCTACATAGATGAAGGAATTGAAGGTGCGACTAGTGGATTTGAAAGGGTAGAATTTTATTAGACCAAATAGTTTGCCTTGGGGAGCGGCCGCGGTGTTTGTAAAGAAACTGGATGGGTCATTAAGGATGTGTGTTAATTATCGTAAGTTGAACGAGAAGACGATCAAGAATAGGTATCCTTTGCCAAGAATCAATGATTTATTTGATCAGTCAAGTGGGCCAAGAGTATATTCCTAACTTGATTTGGCAACGGGTTTCCATCAGCTAAGAGTGGCAAAGGACAGTATTCTGTTGACGGCATTTCAGACTAGGTATGGTTCGTACGAGTGGTTAGTAATATCATTTGGATTAACTAATGCGCTAGCTTTCTTTGTGGATTTGATGAACTGAGTTTTCCAAGAGCACCTGGATAGGTTCGTATTGGTATACATGGATAACATTTTAGTACACTCTAAGGATGAAAGAGAGCATGAAGTTTATCTTAGAGTAGTTCTTGAGACGCTAAGGCAGCATCAGCTAAAAGCGAAGTTTTCAAAGTGTCACTTCTGGAAGAAATAATTCAAGTTTCTGGGTCACGAGGTTTCAGAGAAGGGCTTGTCTGTTGATCCGGCAAAGATCAAAGCAATAAATAGCTTGAAGAGACCAAAGACGGTGACTGAGATCAGAATTTTTCTTGGACTAGCTGACTATTACCAAAGATTCATTAAGGACATCTCGCGGATAGCAGCGCCTTTGACTAAGCAAACACGGAAGGATGTGAATTTTATTTGGTCTGACAAATATGAGGAAGCATTCCTAAAGTTAAAGCATTTGTTGATCAACGCGCCTGTGTTAGTAGTTCCAAATAGGAACCAAAGATTAGTAGTGTATACTGATGCATGTGGAACTGGATTAGGGGCTATGTTGATGTAGAAAGGTAAATTTATTGTCTACGCTTCACGACAGCTTAGACCGCATAAAGTGAGATATCCTACACATGATTTAGAGTTGGCAACGGCGATCTTCTTACTGAAAGTATGGAGACGTTATCTCTTAGGGGAGAGATTTGAGTTATACACATATCATAATTCTTTAAAATATTTATTCTACCAAAAGGAGTTGAATATGAGACAGCAGAGGTGGTTGGAGTTTTTAGCAGCTTATGATTTTGGTATAGAGTATATACCTAGAAAAGGAAATAGAATAGCGGATTCTCTTAGCAGAAAACATCAGAATGTTGTGTTAGCTATGTTAATGGAATGGAACGATTTAGAGGCTTTGATTACTTGTAGTATGCAGTTAAGATTGACTGCTAGTTTTAGTCAGAGTATGCTATGTTATCTTGCTTGGATGTCCGACCAGTTCTAGTCGAAAGGATTGATTTTAAGCAAAAAGAGGATCGACGGTTAGCCGAGAAGATTAAAATTCTTGAGTTTGGATCGAAGATTGAGGATCTAAAAGATTTCAATCTTGACCAGAGGGGATGATTGAGAAAGAAGGGATGGCTGTGTGTTCCGAATGTTGAGAACTTAAGGAGAGAATTTCTTAGGGAATGTCACACCGATTCAGATTTACAATTCATCTTGGGGGAACCAAGATGTATCAAGACATGAAGAGAAGTTTCTACTGGGAAAGTATGAAGAAGGATGTTGGCTTATGGGTAAAGCAATGTGTGAACTGTCAATAAGTAAAAACCGAACATCAGAAGCCGAGTGCATTGCTTCAACCTTTGGACATACTAGTTTGGAAGTGGGAATCGATATCCATGGATTTTATAGACTGGTTGCCAAGGTCGAATCGAGGAAATGAAAGTATATGGGTCATAGTGGACAGGTTGACCAAGAGGGTCCATTTCATTCCAGTTAAGTCAACTAGGACGGCACATGTTTTAGCTAAATTGTTTTTGACGAACATAATTAAACTGCGTAGGATTACTTGTAGTATAGTAAGTGATAGATATGCTTTGTTTACTAGCAAATTCTAGAAGAGTCTATAGGATGTGTTAGGTACCAAGATCAAGATGAGTACCGCGTATTACCCTCAGATAGATGGACAGACAAAAAGAGTCAACAAGGTACTCAAGGATTTGCTAAGAGCTTGTGTGATAGATTTTGGTGGATCTTGGGAAGATCACCTACACTTAGTTGAATTTCCTATAATAATAGTTACCAGACCAGTATAGGAATTTCGCCCATCGAAGCTTTATATGGAAGGCCATGCAAATTACCAGCATATTGGTTGGAAATTGGAGACAGATTAGTCTTAGGACTAGATCTGGTAAGAGAGGCAACATAGAAGATTGAGTTGATCCGAAGTAGGATAAAAGAAGCTCAGTCTAGACAATAGAGTTACGCAGATAGAGGTGTAAAGATCTAGAGTTATCAGTTGGAGATAGAGTTTTCATTAAAGTATCACCGATGAAAGATGTGGTACGATTCAAAAGGTTAGGGAAATTGGCACCGACATATGTTGGAACATTCCCAGTTATAGAGAGGAGTAGAAAGCTCGCATACATAATAGAGTTGCCAAGCAGTTTGGTAGGTGTCCATAATATGTTTGATGTGTCTCATCTTCGTAAGTATGTGCATGATCCAGAGACTACTATTCCTCCGACTCCATTGTAAGACTTAGTAGTAGAACTGGATCTAACTTTGGTTAGGCAACCAGTTTGGGTTGTAGCGAGGACTGAGAAGAAGTTAAGAAATAAGACAGTCAAGTTGGTGAAACTTCAGTGGAGCGACAACAAGAAAGACCGTACTTGGGAAGCAGAAGATAGGATTAGAGATATATATCTTGATTTGCTTTAAGGGTATGTTCTATATTTGCTTTATATAGGTTGTTTCTAGTCAGTTAGGCTGGTATGATAGTTAGGAGATGTTACAGATGATTGCTATGATTAGTATTTTGTCCTTACTGAATTTCGAGGATGAAATTATTTAAGGAGGGAAGCCTATAACACCCCTAATTTTAAATAACATTATTCAGGAGATTTAACTAGACAAATTAAATAGAATAATACATAGACTAGACTAATAAGGGATTGAGGTTTGAAAACTAAATAGAGGTTGTGTCTTAACTAAATTAAATCATGAGAATGAGTTTATAAAATGAATTTATAAGTTAGCTACTCAAGAGAATAAGGCAAGGGTATTATGCGAATAGCCCTATATAACCTCATAACCCTTAAACCCTTACCTCATTCTCATTATCATACTTTCATAAAACAAAAACAAAGGAGAGTAAGGCCGGCCATAACTCTAAGAGAAAAAGGAGATCAAAAATCATTAGAAGCAAAGATTCAAGCTAAGAAGAATTAAGCAAGATCAAATCTCAAGTTCCTTATCCAAACAAGATGAATAATAATCTAAACCATCACATAAATGTTTAATGAACAACTTAACTTTGGGTTTAAGGTTTTAAAACCGTTTGGATGGTTTGAATGGTGATATGCTTTGATTGTATGTCATGTTTGATTTAAACAAGTATGTTTGTAAAAGGTTTGATTCGTTTTTAAGGTTAAAACTATGTAAAATGGATTTCAAATACCATGAGGATTGAATATGTTATGTACATTATTTTAGAGATAAGTTTAAATTTTCATAATATTCCAAATTTATGTATAATTTATTATGAATTTTCGAATGGAAGAAATAAACTATTTGAGTTTAAATTATTTACGATAAAAATATATTGATTTTGGGTATGAAATTTCAATATATTAGAAAACATATTAAAAGTGAATTGTTTTGATTTTTGAGGATTTTTCCAAAGTGATCTACTATGAAAAATAATTAATTAAGATTGAGGACTTAATGTCTTAATTGTTTTATTAAGGGGAAGGGCTTTGTTGCTAAAATATTTTTGATTATTAATTTATGATTTCGGCAACCTTTTTAGAAGAAGATTTTGGTAAAGGATATGGCAACCAACCATAATTTGACAAATAAGGCAGTAGGTGAAAATAAATTTCTTTTAAAGGCTAAAAATCAGTTTTCTATGGATTTACTACTTCGCTGCTTCCATCTGATGGCTTTCGATACCATGCCTCCACCAAAGAACCTGTTCGAAACCAATGCACATGGTATAAAGCAACTGATACATAGTGCATTGGAGAAAGGCGAAAGGTACAGTGTCGAAACCTAGCTTTCGAAGAGGTATAGGTTATTTTTTATGAACTTTCGAATACGTTAATTGCCTTTACTTTTGAAAGATGCTTTCAAAAGGGTTGGAGTTAATTTTTAATAGCTTTCGAATGGATTGCTACTTGCTTTTGTTTTAAAAATAGCTTTCAATTGAGTTGCCGCATGTTAAGTTTTGAAAAGGAGCTTTCGAAAAGATAGTTGTTTTTGAACCTAGTTGAAACCTAGATGCCGTCTTCATACCTTTCGAATTGGTCAAAGGCCGCTTCTTATAGCCTTGTGACAATGAGTTTGAAAGGGAAGCATTTGTTTTATTAATATTGAAGCCACTTCACAATGCTTTCGAAAAGGTTTTTGTAGATTCTTTTATCAATGCTTTCGAAAGGGTGGTTTCGAAGCCATCTGTTCCCCCAATTTCTTTTACTTGGAGATTAATGTTTTCGAAAGGGTTGCTTCCGCTTATTTTCACTTTGATCCGAAAGTTATATTTAAGGTTAAACATAATGACTTTGAAATAAATACTTTCGATTAGTTTCAAAAGGTAAGTTTTAATACTTTTGAAGGGAATGTTTTAATGCTTTCGAAAGGAAGGTTTCAATGCTTTCGAAAGAAATGGTTTGAGTGTTTCGAAAGGTATATCTTTTAAGTGTTTGGAAAGAAGGTTTTGAATACTTTCGAAACGTATGTTTCAATGGTTTTGAAAGAGAAGGTCTAAGGTTTCGAAAGCCTTAGTTTTTAAAAACAAAGAACTCAATCACATTTTTAAAGATAAACCCATGGAAATGTGAAAGAGTTTTGAAATGAACTTTAGTGTTTTGAAGAAGCTTTCCTTGCTAAAGATAGTTAGTTAAAGGAATTAATCATGTTTTATTGAGAAATGATTACAAGGAAATTAAACCATAAATATTTATATTATTATGTTATGATCAGTTATCATGTATGCTTCTTCTGTAAACATATTCACTTTATATTGACCCATAACTGCATTTTAAGGCATTAAAGGTAGAATAATCAGCTAGGTTGACCCAGTAGTGAATATATATTGAGTAACTCATATGTGAGTAGAATTGCATCCAAGAGGTCGGGTAGATCAGAATATAGGATGCCTAAAGACTGATCAAAGGATTATTGGTTAGACAGGTTCTTAGTAAGCTTTTGAAAACTATGTATGGAAATAGTTATTAGCAGAGGCCAATAGGTTCTTAGTGATCACATGAAAACTATGTCTGGATTAAGTTATTGAAGGAGTTCAATAGGTTCATAGTGATCTCATGAAAACTATGACATGAGAGTAGTTATTTGAGAAGCCAATACATTCATAGTAAGCCCATGAAAACTATGATTGGGGAAAATTATTGATAGATTTCAATAGGTTCATAGAGATCTCATGAAAACTATGATCGGATGATAGTATTGGTAGGTAACCAATAGGTTCATAGTGACCCCGTGAAAACTATAAAACTGGATAGGACTTCCATAAAGAATTGACAGGTTATTAGTTAGCCCATGAAAACTAATAGGTTAATAGTGACTTTAGAAACTATAACTTGAGACAGATAGTTGGATAAATGAGGATGGGTAATCTAGAGCATATTGCATGTTTGCATATTGTTAAAAAGAAAAATTGTCAACATCCTCGATGCCATGTGAAAGGTAGTTAAACTCAACCGAAACCATGTTGATGGAAAGATCACTTCCTTCAAAGCATACCTTTCGACCAGATTTTCATGGTCGAAAGGGTTTAAGAAGATTGCTCTACCTTTCGACATGGTTGGCTTGCTTAAAAGGATCTAAAGAGATATCCTCACCTTTCGATTGGGTTGATTTAGTGAAAAAGTTTAAGGAATCAGTCTAGGGAGATAGCATATGTTTGAATCCTTTCGGTTGAGTGGGTCGAAATCAATTGATCTTTTAAGCTTTTTATTCCTTTAGATCGTGTCGAAAGGTACTTTCTTGGCCCTTTCGATCATTTCAAAAGGAATGTATATCTAATTAATATGACATAGCTGCTTTCGATTTCATAGTTTCGTTACTTTTGACGAGGAACCCCTTCGAAAGGGTTGCAGTTGTATATGGGGATAGACCTTTTCAAATGAGTTCCTCTCCCAATAGTTGTTAGACAATCATAGACTGCAAACCCCTTCAAAGCACCCCATTCGATCGTGTCAAAAGGGGTTCCGCTCTTTCGAAATGGTTTTAGCTTATAATTGCCTAGGATTCACTTTAATTTCCTCGTATAAGATCAACCTGGTTGTTCCCCGGTTTCATAAATTCGTCATGGTCGAAACCCATCATCATTCATATTTCCGATGTCAAATGTAGGTTTTGATTATGACGTGTTTCGACCAGAGATTCCCAAGTCGATCCTATGCATTGCATAGACAAAAAGTGATTAAGAGAATATGTTAGAATCATGTGCAATTGATCATTAGACAAGCTAATGATCTAAATGATCTTCCTCGTCATCAAATTCCTTATTGAATAAGCCATCACTCCTTTATTAATAATCTAAATGAGTTACAAGAAGTAGAGCTTTATCCCCATTTTGATTTAGGGTTTCCACCAAACTTAATTGCAATTAAGAGAGTGGAGTAGAAGAAATGAATTCAGGATATCAGAATTCGATCTCCAAAACCAGACCCCTTGGGTCTTATTTATAGATACAGGTCGGCCCCCTTCCAAGCCTATGCTTTCGACTCGGTTGAAGGGACCCCTCTTTGTATGCCGCACCAAGCCTTTTGACTTAGTCGAAAGGCCATGACTCCTTTTGAAGCTGTCGAAAGGCATCTTTTTGTGCTCTTTAATTCACTCTTGCATTTCCATTATCTTTTCCCAAACCTTTCGACTGAGTTGAAAGGGTCCTTTGACAACCTTTTGCCTTTATTAAACTTTAAGCATTTTCCTTCATGTTGTCTTGTTGTTACTAGAAATAAGATAGAAGCCTCTGACTCCGTCGATAGGTTGCTCATACGGTTTCGTAGATATTGAAGTACCAATGGTTTCGATTGGGTAGCCTCCGAATGCATGCCTAATAATTGAGGCAGAACCTTCCCCTAATATTATCGACCTTGACCGGTTCAAAAGGCTCGTAAATGCTTTCGAAACAATTATGATAAGGGCGTAACCTTTAGTTCCGAAAGGTTTAGCGCGCAAGTAAGAGATTATCATCCATTGCATTCAAAAGGGGTTTTGAAGCTGTCTTTGCTTATTTATCTATGTCAAAAGGTTGCAAATGATGGAAGGGTATTCCTCTTTTTATCTGAATTGAAAGCCTTCACACTATAAGAGCAGCTGGTGCCTTCGAATCCTTCGAAACCTTCTTAATGTTGTGTCTTCTTGTGACCTTTGTCTAAACCTATACCCATTACTTCATCAAAACCTCACTCTTATTAACCTTCTTTCATACTTCCGCTCTTGAGTTGATTTTATGTCTAACATTTTGCCTCCCTTGTATGAAAGAAGCTTTTGTTCTTTAGGTCAAAAATTTCGGATCTTTTTTACTCTTCATAGCTTTATTTTTCCCACAAAATTCAAAGTAAGTGATATTTGCTATTGTTAGCTCTTTATCATACTTATATGCATGTTTAGTAATAGATTAGTGTATTAATGCTTTCATATTTGGACAGTTAGTTGATCATAATTCAGATTCAATAGATATGAAACTTGTAATAAGTAGCTTTCAATGTACACAATAAATGTAGTCTTCGAACTTCCTATGGGCAATATCCTATAGCTGTATATAGGGACAATGAGTTATTTTAGAAAAATAAGCCTTTGTAGCTCATCCAACCTAATATGTATCTGGAAACTTTCCTAAAAATTTGAATGATTCTGAAGCCTTCATTCGGGTGTTGGTGGGCATCATTTAGAGTTATAAAACATCAAACCTAACGCGTAAATTTCAGTTGTCTGTAGTAATCTCAACTCTATTACATCATATCCCCAGCTTGGGATTAAGAAATAATTAAATTTAACCCAGCTTAGGGTATTAACTTGCGAAGTTTGGAAGTTGATAATGAGGTATCCAGAATCTAAATAATAATATCCAAAAACAGCCCTCCGTGTGGCATTTCTAAACTTAGATTCAGACTTTTATGGCAAATTAAACAAAAACTTGTAAATATTGTCTTCATATCAAGATTTGACCCAGATTAGGGCATATGTCAGACAATTATTTTTGTAAAGGAATCTTCGGCCCAGATTAGGGAATATGTTATGTAACCAGACACCCATAGTAATTGTTGCCAAGATAGAAACCCTTTACCCAGATTAGGGCATATATTGAACAACCAGAGGTCCACGGGAATTACCTTTATAATAGGAGCCATAAACCTAGATTAGGGTATTAAGGCGAAATCAAATAATGGTCTCGAAACCTAGATTCGAGTATAAAAACCGTAAGTGGTTAATAATATCCTAATACCCAGATTCAGGTATAGTATAGAGAGTTAGTAATTGATAAAGACCAAAACCCAGATTCGGGTATTAGTAAGTGAAGTCCTGAAATGAATGTCCCGAAAGCCAGATTTGGGTATTAACTGATGAAATTCAGATATGAGAAACTCAAAACCCAGATTCGAGTATTTAATAGATGATGTCTAGAAATAAAAGCCCAAAACCCAGATTCAGGTATTAATAAGTGGAGTTCTGTTCTACTCCTTTAATGCATGAACCCTTCAGGTCCAGTTTATAGAAATAATTTGATTAGCTGCCTCTTAAGCTTTGATGTCTCGTCCATAATCGGATATGTCGTTTCCCAAGCTTGGACATCTTAGTCTCATGTAGATATGCAATTTCTTAGGCTTGGACATCTCAGTCCATTATTTGACGAGCCTTCTCTTGGACTTCAACGTCTTGGTCCATTATTTGATGAGCCTCTTTTCGGGCTTGGACATCTTAGTCCATTATTTGATGAGCCTCTTCTCGAGCTTGGACATCTTAGTCCATTGTTGAATGAGCCTCTTCTTGGGCTTGAACAGCTTAGTCCATTGTTTGATGGGTCACTTCTTGGACCTGGACGTCTTAGTCCGTTTTTGTCCGGTGCTCTTGGTTAGCTCGTCTTAGAGGCTGGAACCAAGTACTTACCCGACCTTCCTCCAAGAGGCGCCCTGCCTTGGCCTTTTGCAGCGCGGACAGGGGCTTGTTCGATGTTTTACTTTGGTCATCTTATGGCGTGGATAAAGGCTTACTCCGTCCTCCGTCCTCCCTCCAGGAGGTGCCTTACCCTGGCCATAGCATGGCGTGGATAAGGGCTTGTTCGGTGCTTTGCTTTGGCCATCTTATGGCGTAGATAAATACATACTCCATCCTCCCTTCAGGAGGTGCCTTAACGTGACCAGAGGCGCGGCCAAGGGCTTCTCTGGTGCTTTATCCTAGCCATCTCATGGCGTGGCTAAAGGCTTACCCGCCCTCCCTCCATGAGATGCTCTACCCTGGCCATCTCGGTGTAGACAGAGGCTTTCTACCATCTTAGGTAGTATTCAAATATATAAGGAACATTTCACTCCCAACCATGTAGATTTTCTTTTTTGAGGAAAGAGATGCTTTATTCATTCATATTTGGAAAATATGGCCTCAAATGTTCGGCATTCCATGTTCTCGGAACCATATTGCCATCTGGTCGGCATAATTTGTAAGCTCCCGGGGGGATTACTTTGTAAACGAATAATGGTCCTTCCCAATTCAGCCCCAAGGGTCCATCTACGGGGTTTTGGTATTTGCCATCACTCTTCGAAGTACCATATCTTCATCTCCTGATTCTTATCAAATAAGTAGGCGATTCTTCGGTGTGATGGTATCTCAATCTCAATTGGCAACGTCGCCTTACACCCATATGTCAAAGATTAAGGAGTATGTCTTGTAGCCATTTCGGTGGACGTTCGATAGGCCCATAACACAAGCGGCAGTTCTTTTTCCCACTTTTCTTTTGCCTTGTTTAGCCGTTTTTCAGTATCGTCTTTATGGTTTTATTCGTAGCCTCAAATGCCACATTCGCTTTTGGATGTGCGATTAATGAAAACTTCTAATGATTCCATTCTTGTGGCAAAAGTGGGAGAATTCTTTACTCTCAAATTGCCTCCCATTGTCAGAAATTATCTTTTGGGGAATCCCAAATCTGGTTATGATATTCTTGATAACGAATCTAAGCACCTTCCCAGAAGTAATCTTTGGAAGCGGCTCCGCTTCAACCCATTTGGTGAAATATTCTATGGCAACTACAACATACTTTGCCCCTTCTTTTGAAATTGGCAATGGGCCGATTAAATCTATTCCCCATACATCAAAAGGCCATGGACTTGTTATGGGAGTTGACTGACTTGGGGGCAATTTGGGAATCTTTGAATATTTCTGACACTTTTCGCATCTTTTCACATATTCGATAGCTTGCCTTTCCATATGTGGCCAATGAAATCCCTACCTCATTATTTTCTTTGCTAACTTTGTTCCATTTGAATGATCCCCACAAAATCCTTCATGTGCTTCAGCCATTAATTTTATTTCTTCTTTTAGGCTTACACATCTTAGGTAAGGAAGAGAATATCCTTCTTTATAGAGGATTCCATCCATTATTATCAAGGTTGGAGCTTGTCTCTTGATTTTCCTTACCTTACCTTTGTCTGATAGTAGTGTTCCTTTAACAAGGCATTCTACAATGGGTGACATCTAGGTGTTATCATATATGTTATTTGGACTAGGTTGGTCGACCCTTTTATCTGATATTTCTTTATTACTTTATATTCTCTCTTCCCCTTGAGATTTTTCTTGAGACCTTGTCGGTACTAACAATTCTTTCCTCTGTTTGGGTGCCTCCTCTTCAATACCTGGAATTTCCTGATATTCCACTAGAACAATACTTGTCTCCGAGGCTCCCCTTGAGCTTTCCAATTTTTCTAGGGAGTCTACTTGTGAGTTTTCTGCTCTTGGGACTTAGTGTTTTGAAAAGTCTTCGAACCAAGAAAGCATTTTAGTATCTTTTTTACGTATAAGGATAACTTGGGATCCTTTGTTTGATATTCCCGTTTCACTTGGTTCGCCATTAGTTGAGAATCGCTAAAGATCCGTATCCGTGAAATTTTGAGTTATAATGCCAAGGTTAATCCCACTACCATAGATTCATATTCTGCCACATCATTTGTTGCGGGTAATCTCAATTTCATGGCATAATGAAAACGATGTCCATCTGGTGTTATGATTACATATCCTACACCAGCCCCTTGGTCATTTGATGCACCATTAATAAATAATTGCCATATGGGCTTTTGATCTTTCTCCTTCTCTGATTGCTCCTTAATTAAGCTAGTTCACTCATTAACAAAGTCCGCTAATGCTTGTCCCTTGATTGTGGATCGTGATTGAAACTTTATGTAATATTGAATGAGCTCAATCCCCTATTTTACCAATCTTTCTGAAGTTTCTGGTTTACTAAAGACTTGCTTTAAGGGGAAATTGGTCAATACCCTTATCGGATGTGCCTGAATGTATGCTCTAAGCTTTTGAGTTGTGAAAATTAAGCAATAGGCTAACTTTTCTATAACTAGGTATCGAGTCTCTACATCCTTTAACCGCCTACTTACATAATACACTGGAAGTTGTGCCCCATTCCCTTCTCTAATCAACACTGAACTAACTGCGTGCTTTGAAACTACCATATATAGGTATAAAGTTTCTCCGGACTTGAAAGTATTGGAGCCTTTCCCAAGTGGCTTTTTAGTTCCTGAAAGGATTTTCTACAATCTTCCCCCCATCCAAAGTTCTTTTTCTTCTTAGTTACATCAAAGAAGGGTATACACTTATCGGTAGCCTTAAAGATAAATCTTCTTAGGGCAGCCACCCTTCCATTCAAACTCATCACTTCCTTGCTAGTTTTAGGTTCGGCCATGTCCTTCTTGGCTTGAATTTGATCTAGCTTGGCTTCGATTCCTTTGGCACTTACAAGGTATCCTAGAAACTTTCCAAAATGGACTCCAAATGAGCACTTTTGTGGGTTTAGTTTCATTTGATATTTCTGCAATACCTTGAACATCTCTTCCAAATCTTTAAGATGATTTTAGGGTTCACCCGACTTTACCAACATATCATCCACATAAACTTCCATGATGCGGTCGATTTGCTCCTCAAACATTCGGTTGACCAACCTCTGGTATGTTGTGCCTTCATTTTTCAATCCAAAGGACATTGCTTTGTAACAGTAAATTCACCACTCAGTTATGAAGCTCGTATGCTCCTCATCTGGCTTGAATATTGGTATTTGGTTGTACCTTGAATAGGCATCCATAAGAGACAACAACTTTTGCCTGCTTGTGGCATCTACTAATTGGTCTATTCGTAGCAATGGGAAATAATCCTTTGGATATGCTTTGTTCAAATCCGTGTTATCAATGTAAGTACTTCATTTTCCATTTGATTTCTTTACCAGTACTGGATTGGCTAACCACTTTGGATAGTATACCTCCCGAGTGAATCCATCATCTAAAGGCTGTAAAATAGTAGAAGAATCAAAGTACGCAGAATACTCCCTTTTATACTGGTCAAGAGTAGCAAAATGCATTTCCCGAGAGCTAAACTGCACTCCACGGACGGTTCCCCAGCCTCACTTTATCAGGAATTTTACCATGGGATATTTCAAGGAGACAAAAGCATCTATCTCATCAAGAGCTGGCTTGCCAAAGAAGGTGTTGTAGTAGGACTATTGATTGATTATCACAAAAATAGTTTCGAATGTTCTACAGGTTGGTGGTACTGCCATTAATACGAGCAGCTTTATCTGTCCCACTGGTGTTGATCCTTTTTTGTTGAATCCAAATATAGGCTCCATGCTTGGCTTCAGCTTGTCTTCAGGAATGTTCATCTGATTGAAGGCGTGCTTGAAGACTACATTGACTGCACTACCTGTGTCAACCAGAATTTTTGAGACAACAGATAATCCAATTTACGTAGTAATCATCAAGGGATCATTATGAGGATGGTGAACCCCTTTTCTTAGCTCTTATGGAGTGAAAACAAGGTTAGGCATCTGAATGTTGAGACATGGTTCTTCATTGGAGGTTCCTCTTGGACAGAGTAGATCCCTTCTTTAGCTTCTTTAATATATCTGCTTCGGGATCCCATGCTGTTTCCAGTTGGATGGGGCCTATTGTGTTACATCAATTCTGTTGATTGGCGGGCTTAAGCTTAGGGGGTCCTCATCTTCCAACATATTCACAGCTTTGCTTAGATGTTTCTATGGACCATTCTCTATTCGTTGGGTTTTTTGCTGATCTTGAACAAACTCCTTCAAATGACCTTCCCGAATCAGCTTCTGAATAATTCTAGCCAAAACCCTGCATTCATCAGTTTTATGGCTATTGGATTTATGATAAGCGCAATAGTCTCCTCCCTTTTCTGTTCAGGGTTGGAAGGCTTTAAAGGAGACCGAAAAGTTGGCTCTTTCCTTGGCTATTGCATACATGTAAAACAACGACTTGTTTAAAGAAACTGTGTTAGCTATTGGTTATTCCTATCTTGTTCTTTTATGGCCACGGTCTTGGCCAAATCTCCCCCCTTCTTTCTTGGGGATAGTTTTCTTCTTGGCATAGTAAAGCTCATCCATATGGATGAACTTGTCAGCTTGGAAATGGAAGTCTTGCAAGTCTTTGCAGCCATTAATAAAGAGTTGCTTCCAGAAGGGGATTCTCAATTAAGCCGGAATGAACGGCTATAAGCTTATCTCAATTTTTCATGTCTTTGGCCTTTAAAGCTTCAGCATTAAACCACCTCAGGTAATCTCCTATTGACTCTCCCTGTCTTTATTTTATATCAGCCAAAACTTTGTAGTCGATCATGGGATCTTTGCAAATGCAGAGTTGAGCAGAAAATTCATAAGAAAACTGCTTCCATGAGTATATAGTTTTTTCCCGGTACTGCCTGTACCATTTTGCTACTGCTTCCTGGTGAATGACTAGGACCAATTGGCATCTGACCGCTCCAGATGCTTTGTACAAGTCCAATTGGCTATCAACAGCCATCAGGCGATCGTCCGGGTCTGTAACCCCGTGATATTTTACTGATGGGATCTTGACATATGACAGGATAACTATGGCCATGTTCTCATCAGTGAAGGGAGGCACTCTTTCATTGTCATTAAAATTCTTATCCATTGTTCTCCTCCCTTTTGAATTCATAACATCTTTTATTGCCTTTTCACTGGCATCTTTTAGGTAAGCTTCAACATTGCCATAATTTTTCTGGTTCGGGCAATATTCCTTTATACTCATTAGAATTAGTTTTAGATTCCTTCTAGGGGAGACCACCTCTTCCCCTTGAGTTGGCTTTGGATTCTTGGAAGATTTCTGAGATAGAGCCATCTTAAGTTGCTCCTGCATCTCCTACAGCTGCTGTTCCAAGTATTTGGTTTTAGCTATATTCTTGTCTTGTTATGCTAGTGATGAAGTTTGTCCAGGAACATCCCCATCAGGATTAAAAGATGGAGCTATATTCTCCTCCAAAGTAGATGTGTGGACAACTCCCTCCTCAATTCCAGTTAACTGTTTTGATTTCATTTTTCCTATGTAAAATAAATGAGCTATAATTATTCTGTAATACAGTGACAAGATCGGAGGTTCAAGCATTCCTTCTAGCGCCAAAAATGTTAACAAGAAAACTTGTCAACATCCCTAATGCTACGTTAATGGTAGTTAAACTCAAATGAAACCATGTTGATGGAAAAATATTTTCCTTTGAAGCATACCTTTCGACCAAATTGTCATAGTCGAAAGGGTTTAAGAAGATTGCTCTACCTTTTGACATGGTTGGCTTGATCTAAAGGGTCTAAAAAACTATCCTCGCCTTTCAAATGGGTTGACTAAGTCAAAAGGTTTCAAGGAATCAGTTTAGGGAGATAGCATCTGGTTGAATCCTTTCATTTGAGTCGTTCGTGATCTTTTAAGCTTTTCATTCCTTTCTATCATTTTGAAAGGTACTTTCCTGGCCCTTTCGATCATGTCTAAAGGAATGTATATCTCATTAATATGACACAACTGCTTCTGACTTCATAGTTTCATTACTTTTGATGTGGAATCCCTTCGAAAGGGTTGCAGATGTATCAGGGGATACACCTTTTCAAATGAGTTCCACTCCCAATAGTTGTTAGACAATCATATACTGAAAAACCCCTTCGAAGCACCCTTTTCGATCGTGTCGAAAGGGGTTCCACTCTTTCGAAATAGTTTTAGCTTATAATTGCCTAAGATTCACTCTAATTTCCTTGTATAAGATGGACCTGGGTGTTTCTTAGTTTCATAAATTCATCTTGGTCGAAACCCCATCATCATTTATATTTCCAGTGTCAAATGTAGGTTTCGATGATGATGTGTTTCGAGTAGAGATTCCCAAGTCGATCCTATGCATTGCATAGACAAAAAAGATTAAGAGAAAGGTTAGAGCCATGTGCAATTGATCATTAGACTAGCTAATGATCTAAATGATCTTCCTCGTCATCAAACTACTTATTGAAAAATCCATCACTCCTTTATTAATAATCCAAATGAGTTACAAGAAGTGGATCTTTATCCCTAATTTTATTTAAGGTTTCCATCAGACTTAATTGTAATTAAGAGAGTGGAGTAGAAGAAATGAATTCAGGATTTCAGAATTCGATCTCCAACACCGGACCCCGTGGGTCTTATTTATAGATGCAGGTCGGCCTTCTTCCGCGTCTATGCTTTCGACTCGATCGAAGGGACCCCTCTTTATATGCCACACCAAGCCTTTCGACTTAGTCGAAAGGCAATGACTCCTTTCGACGCCGTCGAAAAGCTTCTTTTTGTTCTCTTTGATTCACTATTGCACTTCCTTTATCTTTTCCCAGACCTTTCGACTGAGTGGAAAGGGTCCTTTGACAACCTTTCACCTTTTTTGAACTTTAAGCATGCTTTCTTCATAAAACCTTTCAATGTGGTCGAAAGGTTTTTGAACATGCCTTTTCGTTCATGTTGTCTTGTTGCTACTGGAAATAAGATAGAAGCCTCTGACTTCGTAGATAGGTTGCTCATACCGGTTTCGTAGATATTGAAGTACCAATGGTTTCGATGATGTTAGGTAGCCTCCGAATGTATTCCTAAGAATTAAGGTGGAACATTTCCCTAATATTATCGACCTTAACCGGTTCGAAAGGCTTGTAAATGCTTTCGTAAGGGTTTTGATAAGGACGAAACCTTTAGTTCTGAAAGGTTTAGCGCGTAATTGGGAGATTATCGTCCATTACCTTCGAAAGGGGTTCCGAAGGTGTCTTTGCTTATTTATCTGTATCAAAAGGTTGGAAATGATGGAAGGGTATTCCTGTTTCAATCTGAATCAAAAGCCTTCACACTGTAAGAGCAGCTGGCACCTTCGACTCCTTCGAAACCTTCTTAATGCCTTTGAAACGTCTTCTTAGGACTTCTGTAGAAATCTGTACCTACTACTTCATCGAAAACTTGCCCTCATTAACCTTCTTTCATACTTCTGCTCTTGAGTTGATTTTATGTCTAACACAGATCATCATAATACCTTTTATTATGTTATGTTTATACCATTGTGGATGCCCGTGGATAGAATATGGTTATTATAAATTAGGATTAAGATACTAGTAAGGGGAAACCCCGTTCCACTAAGCGGCATGGTCTCACTAGATATCTATATGGTTCGAGATGGTAGATTATTATTCATATCAGACTTTTTGTCCAACTCAAAGTTTATGTTTTCCCCTTAACCTCTGAATGTTGAATTGATTTTGAGTAGTTAGAGAGTTAAGGTTTTTAAGTTTTTTTTAGATGAACAAGCTTCCAAAGACGTGCATGAGGCAAGTTAGCTATTAGGAGTTCTTTCTGTTTGATTCCTCTTGGTTTTGGATATAATGACAAAGTTGTTTAGTTGCCTATATTTAGACTCTGATCAACCCAAGGGCATCTTCATATGTCGTTCTTGGCGTATTTTATAATAATTATATTTCTCTTAACGTGGTTTACAAATTAGGATTATGTAATGAATTTGAAATGTGATTTGAAGTGGAATGAGAAATTTGTTTTATGATTTTAAAAAATTTCATATTCATGTGTATCTGTTATAAGCAATGCATCTAACATTACCACTTTTGGCCACCTAGAATTAATAAATATGGATGACTGCAGCATCCGTAGCAGTTACTTCTGGGCCTCCAAATGTGGGATTTTATAGCGTGGTTTTGTCATGGCAATTTTATAATAACCGAACTTTTGCTGTCGAAAACCATCGAAAAGATGCCGTCGGCAAACATCGAAAACTGATGCACGTCGGGATTTACCAAAATCGGCCGATAGCAATTTAATTCCATCTTCTTCCCCCAAATCAAAACCTAAACCCATCTCTTCCCCTGAATTCGCCCACCTCCAGCCACCACTGCTATACATCGTCTGCCCCCACCAATAACATCTCTAACTTCTCCTCTCCGGCCTCCAACTCTTCAATTTCAGTGAAAAGAAGTATTTTTCCAACTCCAATTTACCCTAATATGTTAAATTAGTGTTAATTTGTTGTTGTATTTGATGATACTACCTCCTGGAGTATTTGCAATTGTATGTTGGTTGATCGTGATATGCTAATTATAGTTTTAAGTGTGTAAATCTGATAATTAAAATATAATTATGGCTAAACTTAGGTTAATAAATTTATGTTTCAAATTAGTGATATGATTGAGTGTTAATTAGTGTGCTAAAATGTCAATGTCAATTCAAATATTATTATTGAAGATTAATTAACGGTTAATGGTTTATATAACAAATCTAGTTTACTTGGATGTCGAATCCGATAAAATTAATAAATAAATAAGTGTATAATGAAGTTTATTTTTTTGAAATATAATATTATATCCATAATTTATAAATAATTGAAAAGACATAAGATTTGTAAAAAATGGAAAAATAATAATATATTATATAATTATTAAAACATCACAATGAATAAATGAATTATATATGCTAATTTACGTTATGTATATAATTAACATCCCTTAGAGAGTTTTTGGCCCCGTCTGACAAGTATTGTATATGATCATTATATGGATATATTTTTACAAAACAGACATTTATATTCATCTGATACAATATTTATCGGATTTATCCCTGTATTGGACAAGTTACAAACACAATAAAGTAGTTACATTTTTTTAAATCATTTTATTTTAAACGGTTCTCAAAATTTCGACAGAACTTCCTTTTTGTTCCCTGTGTATACATATTTTTGTACGATACATGAAACAAAGGGAAAATGCTGCCGAAATTTTGTTGAATCTTTTAAATTGAAATGATTTATGAAATATAATTTCTACTGTGTTTGGAATGGGAAGTAGGAAGACCAACCATCAAAGTAGAAAAAAATAACCTAAAAATTTAACATTCTATTAATAATTTGTGTCAATCCCTAAAATGCATAAATGAATATTAATTAACAAATGATTTGAAAAATGAAATGTAAATCCATAAAATGATTAGTACTTCTTTTATTCTCTACAATATTTTTCAAATAGGAAAAATGGTCGATTATTTTACTGATCGGACCTGGATCTATCATCCTCGAAGGGAAATGAGAAGCTCAATAAGGGAGCATTTTTATAATGGCATAAACGTATTTATTGAATTCATTTTAAGTAATAATGGAAACAGCAGAGAAATTCGTTGTCCATGTAGTAGGTGCAAATTGTTGAAGCATTTGATACCGGATATGGTTAAAATCCATTTGTGCCAATACGGTTTTGTGCTGAATTATCTTATGTGGGATCGTCGTGGATAAATTGTAGCATCTAATCATGTACATTCAGAGGAGGAGGTAGGTAATGAAATTGTTACGATAAATCCCATAGAAGATTTGGTTGAAGGTGCAACCTGATTGGTGTTCCCTACTTTTGAAGTTGATGATGACGATGTTAATGTCGCAAAAGAACCAAATATTAAAGCAAAAAATCTGTGATTTATTGGATGCTGCTAAAAAATCTCTTTGGGATGGTTGCACAAGCGGTACCCAATTATCACTAACTGCATAATACATTACAATGAAATCAAAATACAACTTCACAGAAGCCGGATTTACAGCTGTTGTACAAGCTGCAAAATGGTATATGCCACCTGATAATTTAATGTGCGAAAATCATTATGAAGTTAAAAAACTTATGTCTTCTTTTGATTTTCCGTATCAAAAAATAGACACATGTTTAAATGGTTTCATTTTGTTTTGGAAAGAAGGCATCAATCTGAGGAATTGTAGAATATATAATGAGGAAAGATACCAACCAAGAAAAAAGAAGTGAAAGGAAGTTCCGTACAAGCATATACATTAGTTACCTAAACTCCTAGGCTTCAACGATTATACGCATTCTATGTAACCATACAGCATATGAGATGGCACAGTGTGAGAACACAGGAAGAAGGTACGTTAACACACCCTGCTGATGGAGAAGCATGGAAGCACTTTGATAAGACATATCCTACTTTTGCAGCAAAGAGCCGTAATGTTTGACTTGGTTTACGTACAGATGGATTTTCACCATTCTCTCAATTTGGTTCTAAATATTCATCTCGGCCTATAATTGTTACACTTTAAAATTTACCTCCGTGGATGTGTATGAAAACTCCATATATATATATATATATTTCTCACTATTGTCGTCCCTGGCCTTGATGATCCGACACAAGAAATCGATATTTATTTACAACCCTTGATTGAAGAGTTGAAAACATTGTGGTATGAAGGAGTTGAAACATAAGACATTTCAAAAAAAATTCCATATGTTCTCTTCTTTTTTATGGACTATTAGCGATTTTCATGCGTATGCAATGCTTTCTAATTGGAGTATGACCGGTCATCTAGCTTGTCCTTATTGCATGCAAGAAACATAGTCATTTTCTATAATGCATGGGAAGAAAATATCATGGCTTGATTGCCATCGGTGTTTTCTTCATATTAATCATCCTTTTAGAAAAGATATAAAAAACTTTATGACTAATAGACAAGAGACTTTGCGACTACCAACGATTTGGTCAAGCGAAGATGTATATGAACCTTTAAAGGATTATCCAAAGATATATGAAACCGGAGAGCAAATTGAAATTCAAGGTACAATCAATAATTGGTGCAAAAAAAGTATATTTTGGAAAAATCTCCTAATTCGTCGTAATATTGACGTGATGCACAACGAGAAAGACGTGTTTGATAATGTTTTAATACATTTTTGAATGTTAAGAGGATGACTAAGGATGGTTTGAAATCAAGAGGTGATATCCAAGTAGTATTTAATCGTCCCGAGCTTCATATCAAGTCAAATGACACTAAAAAACCCAAAGCATGCTATGAGCTAGACAGTAACCAAGTTAATGTTCTGTTAAAATGGATGGAAGGATTAAGATTTCCTGATGGGCTTTCTTCTAATCTTCGTAGATGTTTTGACTATAAGAACGGTAAAATGAGTGGGATGAAAAGCCATGATTGTCACATAATGATGGGAAATTTATTACCAGTCGCTTTCAAAGAACTATTGTCTGTAAAAGTTTGGTCGGTTATAAAGGAACTTAGTTTGTTTTATAAGGAGCTTTGTTCAACTATGTTAAAATTTAATCATCTAGGCAAACTTGAGGAAGAAATTCCTATACTGCTTTGCAAACTGGAGAAAATATTTTCTCCAGGTTTCTTTAATGTAATGGAGCATTTACCTATTCATCTTTCACTTGAAGCACGTCTTCGAGGTCTTGTGCAATATGGATGGAGGTATCCATTCAAGAGGTATTATTTATATTGGGTATGATAAATATTAGTTTAATTACATATATAAGTAAATTTTAATTTGAAATAATTTCTAATAGGTACTTAAATCATCTAAAGAGAAAAGTTAGACAAAAAGCATGAGTTGAAGGTTTGGTTTGCAAATCATATTCGTAGAAGAAGCTTCATTCTTTCTCTCTCGTTATTTTAGTGACCATGTGAACTTATCATTTGAAAGTGCTATGCGTAATGATGAAGGCGTTGAACAAGAATCTACTCAAGCAATGCTATCTATTTTTAGACAACATGTCTGATCTGCTGGAAAATGTATAGAAGCACGGTTAGACGATAGAGATTACCATGTAGTGCACACATATATTCTTCTTAATTGTGTTGAAGCTACACCATTTGTTAGGTATTATTTAATTATAAGTCTGCATTTTTTTAAATAATACGCATGTACATTTATTTTAATGCAATATATTATCTATAGCTGTAGTGTTTATGAATCACAACATCCAAGTGGCGATATAGGCAAAAAATTCGCTAACTAGTTTTCGAATTACATTTGATCCGATAAATTGTGTGGTCGATGAAGGACTGAAACATCTTGCGATGGACCAAAAAGAAAAGTCAAGATATATCCAATATTCTTCGTCAATGTATATAAATTCAACACTAAAGAATATGATGCTTAAAAATTAACTAATAATATCGGTGTATTTGTTAAAGGTAGTGATGATCCAGTAATCATATAAATGATTTTTATGGCCTGTTAACACAGGTTTTGCGATTGACATATTTCACAAGACCTATGGACGAAGTTTTTCTGTTTAGATGCAACTGGTTCAGCAATGTTCTAGGTTCTGGAATTACCTGTGAACCCAAAATATAATCTTATTGAAATAAAGCATACACCACGTTATCATAAGCACGATCCTTTTATACTAGCCAAACAAGCCCGACAAGTTTATTATGCTCCTTATCCATCTCTAAAAAGAGATAAAGTATATTGGTCGACGGTTTTTAAAAGGAAGGCAAGATTTACGTTTGATGGAAAGAATATTCCAAACGAACAACCTTTTCAAGCAGATATCGAGGAAAATAGCGCAATAATAATAACCGACGATTAAATTGATTTTGGACCTCTAAACGATGAATCAAATGTAGTGATAAAAGCATTTGAGACTACAGAGGAAAACAGTATAGAGTATGAGATCGAGTCTAAATCAAAAAATGACGAGGACCGATTAATAATGTTTTCCATAATAAAATGATATATCTGTGACAGGTATTATGTCTTTTTTTGACATTGCGGTTCTTCCTATTCAGGTTCCCCCTCTTCTACTCAGATTGGGAGGGATGTGGGAGGTGATGGCAGCGGCCCATCAGAGTAGGGACCACTCACCGTAGTAAAGCTACAACCAAAAGAGGATAGGTCGTAAGTATTAAATTTACTGTAGCATTATAAATATTTTCTATATGATAATTTAGTCATTATTTATTAATGGTCCATATCATATTTAACACGGGGGGTTTGAGATGGAGCCGTCAAAGATTGTTATTAGTATTTTCAAGCAACCATACATGAATTAATTGTTGGCCTAGGTGAGGTAAGATCCAAGACCTCGTCAGGGCGAGTATATGGCAGGATTTCCTCGTAAGTGTATATTTATATATCATTATATATTACCATTTTCCAATTTGCTTACTATGTATAAATGTATAACTTATATTATTTCAATGTATAGAGAGTAATAGACTTGCAGGAAGAAGACCTTGACCTTTGCCAGCGCCACTGAACTTCCAAGATGTTTAAGCATTACTGGGGCACAATGTACAGAATAAGAAAATTGGGGAAGAAGACTGACTGGATAGGTGCTAGCGTGTGGGATGCTTGGTGGAATATTGATGAATTCAAGGTAAGTTTAGTACATATCATTTTAATTTGTTCCCATATATAATACATAATTTAAAGCTAAAATATATGATGTTCAATTTAAATTTACAGGCGGAGTCAAAGAGGAACTCCGCAAAAAAGAACAAGAACCCAGTTATACATCGCAGTGGCTCCAAATCATTCCAACATCATCGTGAGGATCTGGTAAATTTATTAATTGCAGTTATAAACAGTTATTAACTTATGTAATTTATTATTAACAATAATAATACGTACTAATTATTTCAAGAAAGAGAGCGCAACAGTCCCATCTCTTATATGGACGTATTTGCTCATACTCATGCCACCAAGCAAACAAACGAAGATGGCTCGATATCATACACATGGAGTGACGATAAAGCAAGTGAATCCTATGTAAGCATATTTTAAACTAGAATTTATTATAAATTGTTAGAAACTGGGGTGGCTACAACACAATGTTGGATATTAAGGCTATTCAGACACTAGAAGTGGTGAAATGTGTATTAACTACTTACTTATGAATATATAACTGTATTTACTCAAATTACAAATAGAAAGAAGTAATCAGAGAATAAGTAAGTAATAATTAAAATGCAGTAATGTAAATAACACCAGAATTTTTATACTGGTTCGGATTAACCAATCCTAATTCCAATCCTGCACTCTATCGTGCATAATTCCACTATAATCGCTTGCTTTCCACGGGTGGCAAGAACACCTTTACAATCTTGGTTTCACGGGCTACAAGACACACCGTCTTGATTTTACAGGCTACAAGAACACCTTCTTATCACCAACAACAAACTATGGCAAGTAGTCGTATCTTCAATACAGATTCTTGCAGATTCGGTACAATGATCCTATAGACCTCCAATGGCAATATATCTTTGAATTCTTTGAGGAATAGGATGAAATCATAGAGAGAATAATGTGAATTAAAGTACAACTCTCTGATATTGTGTGGTTTGCAAGTCAGCGAAGAATAGGAGTGAAACAGTATCGATTTGCAAGGAGATTGAAAGTGTATGCAAGGATTTCTTTTGCAAATGTTTGACGAAGAAGGAGTAAGAGAAAATAAGAATTCTTGATGTTAAAATTCATTTTCAGATGCCTTTATATAGTGGTTGAAGAGACGTGTCTTTTGGTGAAGAAGTGGAGGGAAATGTCTCTTCATTTAAAATTTGAAATTCTGAAAAACAGCTACCATGTCGACATCCCCCACCCTCCATGACGACATGGGTGAGTTGCAAAATGAACAACAACACTAATAAATGTTGCAAATTTTCAACATTTCAAACTACCTTATATTTGTGGATTTTTGTGATTCGGTTGAGGCCAATGGTTGATGATCTTCAAGTATAATTGCCATGAGATCTTTAACAAGATATTCTAAGGTTCAACCAACTCCTCATCACTTCAAACACATTTATCCTTTAGCATTCTTCTCTAATTGGGTCTTGTTCTTCAATTGCTCTGATTTACCTTCTTCTATAATTCATTTGCTTCCACTATATTCTTGTTTATCTCTGTAAATGTCTTCATAATATATCTGATATGACTACATAACTCAAACATACGTTAGTAGTAATATTTATGTGGTAGTCAACAAAATCAAAACCTAGGGTATTAACAATCTCCCCCTTTTTGATGATGACAACCATATAAATATTTGAGAGATAAAATATAATACTTTTATATTTGACTGCCCCTAACTTTATGCACTCCCTATATCATTTTGCCTGGTATATTTATACCTTTTCTCCCCCTTTGTCATTAACAAAAAGGGTAAAAAGATTCGCTTAAATCACTGCTAGACAATATGTAGAGTTTGTATATAGAGATAAATGCATATAAATAAAACACTTGAGGGGAAACCAAATCAATTCAAACCACGAAATAAACTTATCAAATAATAAGATGAGTTTTAGAGTTACCGACTTTGCCGATACCAATAACAAATCCTTTTTGTATTTATCCAATGTTCAATAGATTTCTTGTTATATTCTTTGAGCATCTGCTATCTGATATACATTCTTTGGTACCTGAAAAATTATAAAATATGCACACTGGTATCCTTTTTATTCTGGGGTCCATGGGGTTAAGTTTTGGGATGCCAAACCCATAATGAGTTTGAATGTCCTTTCAAAATATAATCATTAGATGAATGAACCTTATTAATAAAATTATCAGTATATTTTTCTTTTTCAATATCACCCAACCTTTTTGGAACCCATAAATTAATGAATCTATTTGGAGGTTTTAAATTTAATTTCCTAGGTTTTGGTTTGAACTTGGTAAACTTAACAAACTTAGTATTTTGAATACTTGATTTAGCCTTAGGGGTGTATCCAAGTCCATGTTTATTCCTAGTGTATTTAGATGCAAATAATAATTTTTCTAGATTATCCTTCCCTTTGTTAAATTTATCAATATCAGTTTTCATTTTGTCAAAATCCTTATTACGGTTAAGAATAACATTGTCCAGAAATGTTATTTTGTCATTTGGATAGTGATCTGTGACTTCATTGCAAGATTTTCTAATTTTAAGGATTCATTTTCACTTTTTAGTTTTTCAAAACTTCCAAGTGTCAAATCCTTTTCATCATTATACCCATTAAGTCTTTCAATTTCATCTTTTAGATATTGTTTTTCTTCAGTTAACCTTTCATTAAATATTATTAATCTATTTACCTCTGCCAAACTATTGTTGTACACTTTCCTAAGAATTTTATATCCCTGATTCATATCATTCAAAACATTATTAATTTCTTTATTAAAATTCCATACCTGGTCATCCTTTTCCATGAAGCACATGTTGGCATTTTCTGTTTTTGAATCACTATCACTTGACGATGTATCTGAATCGTCCCATTTTGCATTGAATGCCTGTTTCCTCTCCTTATTGAAAGTGTTTGACTTTGATTTCTTCAGTTTGGGACAGTCTCTTTTCAAATGACCGGGTTTATCACATTCGAAACACTTAACAACATTTTCATTTTTAGAATTATTGTTGTTAGTTTTTCGAAGTTTGTTTATTATCCAATACTTCAAGAATTTCTTGAACTTCTTGGTCATAAACTCGATATCATTATTAATAGCATCATCATCTGGTTCATCTGTGTCGATCATAGCATTGAGTGCTAGTGATTTCTTCTTATTTGCATGATTCTCTTTTCTAATCTGCAACTTTACTTCATAGGACATTAGGTTACCAATTAAATCTTCTATTTTCATAGTACTAAAATCATTGGCTTCTTCAATTGCCCGAGTCTTCTGTTCCTATTCACTAGGAAGTGAATTCAGTATCTTTCTGACTTGATCTTCTTCAGTTTTTTTCTTTCCTAATGATATTAAGGCATGTACTATATCTTGAAATCTAGAATACATATCAGAAATAGACTCATTTGGTTTCATTTGAAAGAGTTGAAATTGGTTAGTTAGCATAGATATCTTTGTTTGTTTTACTTTATTGGCGCCTTCATGTGTGACTTACAGTGTTCTTCAAATTTCATATGCAAAATTACAAATAGACACTCGATTAAATTCATTTCTATCTAAGGAGAAAAATAAAATGTTCATGGCCTTAGAGTTAATAAGTGCTTGTGTCTTTTGGTCTAGTGTCTATTTTGAATATTCAATTTGAGGCTCTATATACTCTCTTTGGGTAATGTTCCAAATATCCAAACCATTAGACTGCAAATAACATTTCTTCCTACAAGCCCAACATGCATAACTACTGCCATCAAATAGAGGGGGTCTGGTGGTAGATTGCCCTTCTACAAAAGTGTTAAAAAATGTGTTACTAGTGTCATTAGCCATTTATACTTTTCAAAACCAAGTTATGCATTTTTGAAAACCAATGCTCTGATACCAAATGTAAGAAGCTGGGGTGGCTATAACACAATGTTGGATCTTAAGGCTATTCAGACAATAGAAGTGGTGAAATGTGTATTAACTACTTACTTATGAATATAAAACTGTATTTACTCAAATTGCATACAGAAAGAAGTAATTAGAGAATAAGTAAGTAATAAAGTAAAATACAGTAATGTAAATAAAGTAAAATGCAGTAAAGTAAAATGAAGTAATTGGATATTAAGGCTATCCTTCAGCATTCTTCTATAATTGGGTTTTGTTCTTCAATTGCTCTGTTTGACCTTCTTCTATAATTCATTTTCTTCCACTGTATTCTTGTTTATCTCTGTAAATGTCTCCATAATATATCTGATATGACTGCCTAACTCGAAGATACGTTAGTAGTAATATTTATGTGATTGTTGTCATCAAAATCAATACCTAGGTTATTAACATTAATCAATTTAATTAATTAGTTATAAAGAATAACTAAAAAAATGATGTGTGAATTTCAATTATATTTTATTTTCCATTGTAGGAAAAATTTGCAGAAGCATGAGCACAAATGTTGGAGGGATCGGGACAAGCGTTGACTGCTGATGAGGAGGATGTGATTTTTAAGTCCATCATGGAACCTACATCGCAAAATAGGTGTTATGGCTTTGGGAATCAAGTGGTAATTTCTAAAAATTTACTAACCTATAAGTTTAAACCAATAATCAGAAAAAGTTAACATAGAAAATATATCATTAATGTTTTAACGAATGATTATGCTTTACTTCTTTGTTCCTTCTTAATTTACACTAGCCACTAAACAACATTTTTGATTTTTGGACATATCTCTTAATTATCTACAGACTAGGTCCTCGTAGAAAGCATATCAAAAAGCTCAAGACAAAGAAGAGATTGCGGAGCTTAGGGTTATGATAGCAGAGCAGCGAGATAAAGACCACCGTCGTGCTGCGAAGATGGCGCAGTTGAACTAGCGCTTGGCCGTGATGCAGCAGCATGGGTCATTTCCTTCGTCGGGTGGTTCCAAGGCTGACGATGAGTCTTGATGGGTATGTTACTTTGCGTTTATGTTTGGACATTTTGAAATTGATGTATTTGGATATGAATGATATATTTTGAGGCTATGTTGGATGATATATCGGTTTTTTTTGATCTGTTGGATGTTGATTGTATATATTGGATGTTGGATGTTGATTATTTAGTGTATTATTTGTTTTTTGTTTTAAGTATTGAATTGGTGGGGATTGAGTTGGATATAAGTTGATTATGTGTTTCTTGATTTTGGATATTGGATATATGTGAAATTGATTGATATGTATGCGCAGTATAGGAAAAGGATCAACTGGCTGTAGGGATAAAAAAATTGCCCAAATTTCTGACGGTTTTCGATGACTCTAAGGAATGTTTGGACTCCAAATGGGCATCGAAAAACATCACAAAACCATCAGAAAGTGTCGGGAGTAACCTTCGCCAAATAATCGTCGATATCGTCGCCAACTGAAGGAAAGCACGGACGCCATAGCAACGGCTTTTTCGATGGCTAGTAGTCATCAGAAATGGCTGTTGTTCTAGCAGTGTTTGATATGTGAAACACACCGAGTTCATGGCGATCATTTCTTCCTTAGAAAATCTCGAAAGAGAATTTTCTCGCCTAGTAAGTAATCTTCAATCCTATCTTCATAGTTGTCAATCTTGCAGATGCTCTATTTTTGGTCGTTGATGAAATCTTTCTTGCAAGTTTTAAGAAGCAGAATATTGTATTATGTTTCTACGCTTTTCCATAGCTGAATGATGTCTGTTTCAATTCCTTTATGCAATTTGTTGTTTCTTTCCTTTCAAAAGAAGTAGATGACTATGGTTAGAACAATGCATGCTTTATTGAATTTTTCAATTTTCTTTTGAATACTTCCTGAATGTACTTTATGCTTTCTTTGATGTTTTGAACTAGCTTCTATTAATTGAGCTTTAATTTGTTTTTGATAATGAACCATATGTATCTAGAAGAGGCACTGTCATAAAATAAGTGATTTGAGTTTTCCGGCTCTTTTTTACAAAAAAGGCAGTTGATGCTTCCACTTTTACTCCAATTAGAGCATTTATCTCTTGTTGACAAATGATTTATATTTGCAAAGTAGGCATTAAAAGCCATTTTAGGACAATTTGCATTATTCCAAATTACTTTATACCACTCCACTTCTACCTCTTCACCTTTGATGTACTCCTAAGTGTTTTTGAATGAAAATTCTCCTTTTGAGGATAATTTCCTATGCCAAGTACTTTAATTAAGACTTGAATCTATTTCCAACTTTCTAATTGCTGGAATGAATATTGATGTTGCTAATTGCTTTTGAGTATTCCATGTTGAATTTTGAATGACGCTTTCAACTTTCCCATTGGCTCCACCAAATTGATAAAGATTAGACTAGCTTAATAAATTGATCAAAGATTTTCCATTAATCTAAGGATCAAACCAAAGGCTGGTTTCTTTACCTTCTTTGAATTTATTTCTAATAATTTTATACATGTTTCCCTGCATCTTAATATACTTTTCCATGTATGAGTGATGATTTTCCATTAGCATGGCCCAAAGTTTTTTTATTTTTAACATATCCGACTTTCATCCACTTGGCCCATAATGATTTGCCTTTTTCCAAAATTGTTTGTGATTGCAAGCTTTACTTAAATCCTTGAAATTCCTTAAGCCTAGACCACCATCTTTTTTGGGTTTTGTAACTGTGTTCCATTCAACTTTGTGATGTTTACCTTTCCATATGAAGTTGGAACATAATCTTTCTACTTTTCCAATGCTTTTGTTGGAATATTGTGAGATTGGATCTAATATATAATTATAGATGTGATGACTGTATGAGTGAGTTCTAACCTTCCGGCTATTGATAATAGCATGCTAGACCATCTGTTAAGTTTATCTTGAATAATGTCATGCAGTCTAGCATAGTCCCTATCCTTAATTTGATTAGCACTAAGTGGGAGGCCCAAATATTTAACCGGCAGATCATTTTCTTGAAATTTTATTATGCCGACAATTTCTGCTTTCCTGCTGCGTGTTTTACTGAAGTACACTTTGCTCTTATTTTCGTTGATTTGAAGCCCATCATGTGTCTTAAGATTATCAAATATTTTCCCACTAGTTTTTGCATTCTCACTATGTGCATTTAAAAAAATTAACAGATCATCAGCACACAATAAGTGAGTAATGCAAGGAATAATTGAATTTAAAGAATTTAATTTTTTATTCAGTTGTTCCTTTTCCATTTGTAATGTGAATTACTTCATTGCTATAGTAAATAACTAGGGAGATAAAGAATCTCCTTGTCTAATTCCTCTATTACTATGTATAAAACCACAGGGAGATCCATTAATTAGAATAGAATATATGGCATTAATAATGCAGTTTTCAACTAGATTGCAAAAAAATTCATGAAAACCTTGTTGTCTCATCATATGTATAATGAAGTTTCTATTAATTTTATCAAATGCCTTATAAAGATCAACTTAATACATATTTTATTTTTCCCAGTTTGATTAAAAATTTTGAGCATTTCATGAGCCAATAAAGTATTTTTAACTATAAGCATGCCTGGTATAAAAGCACTCTGATTTTCTAGTATTAATTTATTCTATTACTTAAAATAGTAGCAATTATTTTGTAAATGAAATTACAATAGGCTATAGGCCTATAGTCTCCTAACCTATTTGGAACTTTTATTTTTGGCACAAGAGTAATGAAGGTATGATTATTGTTTTTAGAATTTCTCCAAAAGAAAAAAAACTTATTTGTTGCTTCAAACAAAATATTTTTAATTTCCTCCTAGTGAGTTTTGCAAAAATTAGCCCTAAATTCATTAGCCTTTGGGTTTTAATCATCATTGGTAGTGAAAATAATATGTTTAATACCCTCTAAACTAACTTAAGCAAGTAAAATTCCCTCATTGCTAGAATACATCAAAAATTTAGTGGTAATTTCAGGAAATCTACTTAGTAATCACTAGAATTAAACTATTAGAAAAATAAATGATAGCCTCCCCTTCTAAATAAGAAGCTTCATTTATAATGACACCATGGTCATTTATTAATTTTCCTATATCATTTATATGTTTCCTACTAGACATTTTGGCATAAAAGAATTACTTGGAGCATCCCCACTTGTAAGCCAATCGACTTTAGCTTTCTTCCTTAAATTGGCAGCTTTAACATGCAAATCATTGAGTAATTTCTTTTTCATATGAAAAATATTTACTAATTTGCACGGAGTCTGAGCTATAAAAGTCAATATTGTCTTGCAATCTCATACATTCCTGCCTTAATTGATTGAGTTCATTGTTGTTTTTGCTTTTAGTCTATTATTTTAAATTTTCCTTTGTTTATTTTAAAATTTTCCTAAATTTGTATTGAGCTGAACCTACTATATGAGCTTGTAGGTTGTTTTTGACAACCTGTTTATAATTCTTGTCATATGTCCAACCATTTTTAAATCAAAAAGGAAAATTTACTTTGATTAAATTGTTATGGTTAAGAATTAATTGAAATGGAGCATGATCACTATTCCCTTAAGGTAGAGTAGAACATTTGAAATTAGGAAAGTGATTAATAAATGTTTGATTTATTAATATTCTATCTAATTTGCCATGTATATTTCTAAATTTTCCAGATTTTCAAGTAAATTTATTTCCAGATTTTATAAGCTCAATATGCCCGAATCTAAGAATAAAATTAGGAAGAAATTCTAATTTTTTAAAAGGAATTGAAATTTCTCCTTTTTTCCCAAGGCATGTTAAATAGTTTTGAAATCCCCTATTACAATCCAAGCATTATTTATTGTCTTGTTAAAATGCTCTAAATGATTCCATAGCAATAATCCATTCTTTTCTTTTTTAAAGTATATACATAACTTACTCCTAGCATTAAACCCCCTCTATTTATGAATTTAGAATGTACGCATTGTAAATTAAGACTATACTGTTGTAGATCCAAAATATTAGGGTCCCAAATAACAATACTTCTGTCATTGCGCCCTTAGAATTGTTATTAATGGCATTCCAATTATTTATACATCTATTTTGCTTGTCATCAAGTTTATGTTCTAATAAGCCTACTATACTAGGTTTATAAGAAGGAAGCGAATTAGATAAGTCTAATTTTTTTTCTGAGAAATTTAAACCCCTAACATTCAAAGAAATCATATTCAAAATTAAAAATTAAAAAATATTATAAAGAATACTCAAATGATACAGGCAGCAACTACAGTGAAGCACTGCATTTATTCTCACCTTCCAACACATCCAGTATCTTCCCTTTTTTCTTGTATGATTTTTTGCTTTGTACTTTTAGTTGATCCACCCATTTAGAATTTTTGATGATGTATTTTCTTTTAAACTCACTATCATCCGCATCTTCTATACTGTTATCTGCAATGATATCATTTATATTCTCCATTCTACTTTTTTCCTTTTTGAATTTGCTTGTAGATGAAGAAGTGTTTGCAGCTAGATTAACTACCTTCTGTATAGCTTGTTTTGAGACTGATTTCCCAGCTTGAGGGACTAGATGGCTTGCTAAATGGTTAATTCTAGAATTGGTAGGTGGCACCGAGTCTAAAATTTTATTAATGAAAATCGCTCATCTAAATTCATACCAACAGATTCAGGAGGGAAGCACTCTGTTTCTTGTAGAATTGCCTCTTTTTCTTTAGCTTATGATTCAGATAAATTTATCATGCTTTCTTTAAATACTTCAGAATTTGAAATAGGTATTGTATGAACATTCCCAACTATACTCTATTCTTTAATAGTTTCAAGATCTTTAACTTCCTGAATAATTTCTTGATTAGAAGCACAATTTTCATTGTTCTTGCCCATATTTGGTAAATCATTTGATGATAATGGGACTATGCAAAAACCCCACCGCTGTACCCATATTATTAAAGAACGTTACAAGTAATGTCGTCTAATAACACAGAGAAATGGCTGGTTAAAGGCAATGAAATGTGAATATATCTTTGGACTAACACCGACACGTCATTATTACCATTATGAGGATCTGAACTAAAAATTTGACATGTACGGTATTAATACAAAGTAATAAATACTCCGATTTGAAATATTCACAACATTATATAACATAAATAAATCAGAATCAGAGTCACAGATCACAACAGAATAATATACATCATATAACACAATAGAATGTGAATCTACAAAATATTAGTACTATACCCACATATATATATATACATCGCATCAAACACAGTATCAGGTACACAGTGACTAAAAAATAATATACATGACATATCCTCCTTAGTGTCAATATATAGTATGATGAAGCAAACTAAAACAGTCAAAATATTCTACTCTAATGCTAGCACAAAATCCAAAGGTCAATGAATCCCTATACTTGTAGAGTCTCGGCCTGATCCGAGTGTTATAAAAATAAACGAGTCAAACTATATGTAATAGAAAGGTGAGATGATACTGATATCATAAATTTATGACTTAACCATAATAAGTCATACTAAAATATGCCTATACTAAAATACGCCTAAACAAATGATCATAAAAAGGCATATTAAATAAAACCACCATTTCAAATTTCATTTTTGACTTAACAGTAAATCAAGTCATCTCAAAATATGCCTAAAATCAAATAATCAAAATGGGGCATATCAAACCAAATCAAACAATGATATCATACACATATGATGTGACAGCCCGCAAATCCGTACCCCTTAAATCAACACTATACTACCTTTATTAACTCAAGTGGCACAGAATTACGAACCATTAGGGATTAAAGAAGAAGAGACAGAAGAGGAAGGAACTAAACAATATCAGAATCTCACAGTCGCAGCGGAATAAAATATAATAGTAAATATAGAACTTTACACAAAATGAAAACTATAATTTGTTTTATACATCATATCATCAGAGTATCTCATACAACAACCAATACCAATCAGACATACCATACAATCATAGCAGCGGATATATATACGGATAATACGTCTCGGACTCCAGCTCCTCTCCTGCTCCATAGCAACCTATCCTGAACATATAATACTCGGTTTGACCCGAGCATTATAATGAAATAACACCCGAGTCAGTCTGGAATACCAGCTGATAATAATGCATCCAAATTGATTATTAAAGTTTCAAAAATCCTTTGAAAACAAAAGCATCTCGTAAGACCACGCCACAAATAAACATGTCGGGTTTTTACCTTACGATAGCTAAAACACTTTTTATAGAAATCCTCTGATATTATGATAGGGTCTATTTACAAATACTTATAAAATAGCCGAAATTGTTACATCTATTAAATTCCAGCTACTAGCCACAAAAGTGGGTAATACAAACAAAACACGTACAAGGCTCGTAGGGAGAATGGATTTCCATCAATGGCTGGGCTACTGGGGTACCGCCCGTCACAGTACCTGGCCTAGATCAGAGTACCGAGGAGTACGCCCGCTCCCCTGCAACACAAGGTCAGAACCATTCCTTACTGAACAGTCCCGAACAAGATAACCCCGTGGTTGGCGCGACCAACCACCCACTAAGCCGAATATAAAGGGACATCCAGACAGGGGAAAATCTTGTCCTGCTTGGGCATGACCCACCTAACCTTGCTGCACCTCCCCTGTTTTATCCATTCCTGGTTGATGAGGCTTAAGGTTAAGCGTTACCTTTAGAACGTTTTCACTTAGAATGCCCATCGCCCACCTGACGATGTTTCGCAAGCATTCGTCCATACAAGTCCGTCCCGGGTTCGAACGGAACCGAAGGCACTACTCCTACTACATCCATTTTGGAAATATCCTCAGGATTAGTAGCGACTAGCCCTTACACTTCACTGCTCCATCTTCGACTCCGAACACGTTTTTCGCACGAAACGTACAAACCGGATCGAAGTGGTTTTCGAGAAATAAATCTCGATCCCGGTCTCTTCGAAACGATCAACGCATTTGGCCTATATTGATAGTAGGTGATTTAACTATCAATTTATATTCATAAACATCCATAAGCATCCATCACACAATAAATAATTTCCACATTATTTATTTGCCTCAAATATCTTTAAAAGATATACTTTGAAATTTCCCAAGCTCATTTGAAAACATTTTCCAAAATTCTTCCTTTACAAGGTAAATCTTTTACCCTTAATTTCCATTGGAAACAACCAAGTTCAAAGACATTTAAATTTAAAACAGTTAAAACATTTTTTTACTGAAATATACTCTAAATATGGAAATTTACTTCTAGTTACTTACTCAAAATATAATTCCAAAATATGTACAGTAAAACCATTTATTAAGATATAAACTTTGATTTTAAATAAGGTTTTTATTAAACTAAACTTAAAAGTAGCGTTTTAATAAGATAAATCCTAATTTCAAATGACTTAAGTCAAAAACAGCCTTTAAATAAATTCATTTGTAAAAATAATTACTAATGAAATCGCAAATATCCATTATTACTAATTTATTAATTAGCTTTTAAAGTTTTCCAAACACTCGTTTAAAACAAGTTTTAAACTTAAAATTTAATCTTAATAAAATCTGTTTAAAACTCGAACTTGGTTTTGCCCAGGGAAGCTCATTCCCACTCAAATATCCCAAAAATCCTTCTTATGAATTCTGTCAATTTATTTAGATTCAGATTTACGTTTTAATAACATAAATTTACTTTCACATTTATCAACTGATAACGTTTCTCTTTGATTATCATTCCAGATTTTACAAATTTTCAATTTTCATTCTAAATAGATTTCAAATTTTAATTCTTTTAAATTCATTATTTAACAATATCTTTTATTCCTCTAAAATTCAATTTATCCATTTATAATTAAATTATGGATTAATAATTTATCCAGCAATATTCCGATACAATTTTATTTCAGTTTCCCATCCAAACAGATTCTAATTTTTATATTCCTTTAAATTCCTAATTTATTAATTTATTAATTTCTTTTGAAAACCTAATTTAATTTCTTTATAATTTAAAACTCCAAATTTCTTTATAATTAACATTCTGGGTTTGTAGTTTACACCACAATATCACAATACAATTTAATTCCAAATTTATCAATCACAATATATAAACAGGCATCATCATCAATTATAAAAATAATTACTTCATTGTGAGGAATCCAGTTGGATCCCTCCAACCTGTTTTCCCTGCATCCACAAATATTAGCATATCACATATATAAATATCAATTCAGGCTGATATAAATAAACATTTCAACCAATCACACAATTATTTAAATATTAACTACTAAAATCAGCTAACATTTCAGATGTGACTGAGAATAACTCACCTTGAGTTCGGCGAGCGTTCGAAATTTAAATTAAATCGAACGACGTTCGATTTAACCCAAATTTCTACTTGCCTGGATTGACTCCAGATCTGCACCATCTCGTAGTATTCGTTTCTGCGATCCCGGCGTTACCAAATTCGTTGAAATCTGATGTCGTACGACCAAGTTATTAAAATTTAAAGTTTTGCATATAAGTTTAAAACAAATTCTTTTTTTTTATATACCAAATAAAACGCGGCCCACGTTTCTTCTCCCTCCTCAACTTCACGCACGCGAACATCAGGATAGTTCGAACCCAACTGCCGAAACTAGGGCTTCAAACCGCACCTCACACGAACATCGAGAGGACGATCAGACATCGCCGCCGCCATCGCCTCCACCGTCTCTACTTTCGCCTGAGAGCATGCGCAGCTCGGTGGTCTCCTTGGCGCTGGAAACGAGATTGAACGCGCCTCCTATCGGTCATGATCCTGGCCACCATGCTCTGCTATATACGATCTCAACCGTTGAATACGTAGATCTCTCTACGATCTACAATTATCTAGTTGATGATTTCTGAAATTAGTTTGTAGATTGATGGAAAATTGAAGACGAAAAATCGAAGAATTTAGGCCATAGAAAAGGTGGTAAGCGGCGGCCTGATGAATATGATTAGGGTTTAGGAGATAATATAATATATATAATTGTTTTAATATTATTTAATTAATATAATTTCTCGATTTAACCGTTAATGCAAACGAGCTCCAACTCTCACGTTCTGACAGGCTATCCTAGGGTTTTTCCGCGTTCCGGACACAATGGAACAGGTTTCGGAAGCTAATTCGGTCATATGCGCGAGTTACGAGATTAAACGATCAATTTAAAAATTAAATCGATTAAAATGATTTCTATGCGTTTCGAGCTGCCACGGTCAAACAACAACTCCGATTGCTACGAAAATTGAAATCCGATAATAACTAACTATTACGGATCCAATGGAACTGATTTCGTCGAATTCCGAGACTGTGCCCCGGAAGGCTATTTTAACTCGTCTATTAAATCGAGCGATTTTCATAATTGTCGAAACCGCTTAAAATTTCACCTTTATAATTTTATTAACTTAATTATAACTGATATAAAATATAAAATCACATTACAAATCATTCAAGCTCATTCCGGACCCAAAATCTGATTAATTACAATTTAATAATATTAAATTCATCTTTAAATTAATATAAAATTCCAAATAATAACTTATTGACTTCTAATGTCATCCAAGGGTCCAATATTAAAATTCAAACCCAATTAAACTAAAATAAAATTTTAGAATCTAATTTTATATCCATTTACACTCAAATGTACCAATCATCCCAATTTCTGATATTAAGCTATTATTATTCAAATTCCAATTTATTTTCCGTATTTGAAATTTAAACAATTCTATCAGCTTCACCAAAATCTTTTATTCCAAAATTCAAATTATAATCCATATTCAACATTTAAACTGAATTAAATGTTCAAATTTGGCGACCCAAAATTCTGGGTCGTTACATTCCTCCCCCCTTATAAAAATTTCATCCCCGAAATTTGTTAAGGTAGAAACTATGCTCAGACTCACTTACTCATCCAATTTGCTTAATTAAAAGCTTATATTCACTTCCAAAATCCTTTAGCTCAGATCCAAACTCACTTGCTTTATTTATACTCAAAAGCTTTTGTTTCACCTTATTTCAAAAATAACTTTCCAAGTTATTAAATTTTTCCAAAAATCCCAAAAATTTTCTAACTCCCAAAATTTCCGGAAAATTTTGGCAGAGTCTCCTCTGCACGGAGGAGCTTTCGCGATATCGCGATACAGATAAATATATAAACATCGACCCACACGGTCGGAAACCAAAATATATCTCAATATATATATCATTTTCCCAATTATATTTGCGTAGGCGTACCTTTTTAGCAAATTTTAAAAGCAAGTAGCTAATATATAATGCATATACGTGCTCCAACTCTCTCGAACGCCTCCCGCACCTGTACTATACTCAACAAACTCATTAGTTTTCAAAGATATGAACTTTTTAACAACATTTCCAATATAAATGTAAGCCAAACATAACCATTTCATAATCCAAACAACACTTTGCAAAATTTCATAAGTAAACCAGACTTTATAACATGCACAAAGTTCCTTTTCTAATGCCAAATTCCATTTTATTTCACACAAAGATTTACAAACAAGTTTCGCCATTCCAATTCATACTTTATACAATTTTTAGATTGATTCACCAAGCAAGTTTTACTTCAATTTGCTACATTTGCATTTCTATTATGATTCACTTACATTTATACTCAAATCCATTTACCAAGATTTTTAACCCATTCTAATTTCATCCAAACTAACCTCATTTATTTCACTTGAATGATTTACATTCAAGTTCATTATATACCATTTATATTAATTACAACCAATTCATTTCTATTCCAATATGATTAATATATGCTTCACTAACATCAATCTATTTCAATTCAATTCCAAATTGATTTACAAACCAATTTTATTTTCAATTTTGAAGCATTTTCATTTCTTTTATAATTTATTTTCATTCTGATGCAAAAAAATTACTTAATAACATTTCAATCCATTCCAATTTATTCAAAGCCAATTCATTTATTGTTTAAACAACTCAATTCTGAATACATGCAAATATTCATGTCATTCAAGCCAAAACTAATCACCACTTAAACTCACAACCATTAAAATTAATTCTAGTTTAAATTTACATTAATTGTATTCCATTCTGAATCATCCATTTCAATTTCTAAATCACATTCTTATTCTCATTCCAAATTCATCGTGTTACTTAAGTTTATATTAATATCATTCCATCCTGGATTATTTACAACTCATACATCCTTAATTTATCACAATAATTAATTAATATCATTTCACTTGCAATTCAATTTCATTATCTAACAAATTTCATTCAAGATTACTTAATAAAGCTCATTCATCATTATTGTTTCCAATTTCTTATGTTGTTTAAATCATACAATATTTCCATTATCTTCTTGTATCAATTTTATTTTTATTTTTTGTTTTCTTTCATTTGATTCTCATTCAATCAAATTCCAATTCAATTAAACTTGATTGGTATATTCAGCCAATTCTAGTTTATATCCAATAATTTAAATCTTTTAGTGATAATGAGGTTACTTCAAATCATTTCACACACTTCAATTTATTTGTTATCACAAATTTGAATCCCATGCCACAATTGGATTTCTATTTACCTTCCAAATTTTGATCAACTATCAAAATTCTATCCATTACAATACCACTAATTCACTTCCTCAATTCCCTCTGAATTCATTTATAATATCACCATTTTCCAATTATTTCAGTTAGCAAATTTAAATTTTCTACCCTTCCTTTCCACTCCTTTAAATAGGATCTAAATTTCCTTCAATATAATTTATTACACAACTGAAATTAAATTTCAATTTCATTATTAAAACATATTTATTTATTTATTTCCCATACATAAATTCAAAATTTATTTGCTAACTTAAGAATATCCACCTTTATATTCTCACTTTGCTTCCTTACACTTTACATTTCATTTATGGTCAAATTTTGAATTTGCCACACCATTCGACTCTTTCCATTAATGAATTACAGTTTCACTTCTATTCAAGAGTTTAGATTGCTTATTTAGGTCCATTTCCATTTTATAATCACAAATTCAAATTATAACACTTAATAACTTAAGAATATGAATTTCATTATGCAATTCTAAGCAATTTACATTCCACCTTATATTCAATTCAAATTCTCAATTTTTAATCTCCATATACAAGTTCAAAACATATGTACTAACTTAAGTTCATTCACTTCTTTTATATCTCACTTTACCTTATTTCAATTTACATTTTATTTGAGACTAGGTTTGAATTCACCATGCCATTTAACTATTCCCGTTATGAATTACAATCCCATTTATATTCATAAGTTCACCAACTTATTTATTTTAAAGCTCATATTGCTCTTTTTAATCCATCTACATCATATAATCACAATTTCAAATTTTATATATATGTGTATCTCTGAATTTTTAAGGATACAAATCTTCTTTCAATTTAATTCCTTACACAATTGTAAATCCTCAATCTCAAATTATAAGTATACAACTTAATAACTTATGGGTACAATCCATTTCACAATGACCTACAATTTCAGACTAACTTACTTTTTCATTTAACCCAAATCCATTTAATTCTACGTCCAATTTTTTTTTTTTTTTTTTTTACTTATCCAAGTTAAATTCAAATTTCCAATTCACTTTAATATATTTTATTCACTTCCAATTACTCAAGTTAAATTTTAATTCCAAGATTAAAATTCTCATTTCTTCCTTCTTATTAATATCAACATCACTTAATAAGCTCAATAGTTGATTCATTTAATTCTACACATTATTTAAATAGAATTTTCCAGAATTCTATTACCCGGTTTTATTTCAAAACCATTTGAAATAATAAATAACTCATACACCCCTGGTATCAAATCAAATCTCCCAATTCCAAAACACTTGATTTTATTAAAACAAATTTCCCTTTGAAATTTATAAAACCACCTGTATACCCAACAAATCCAAATAATACCATAATCAAGTACTAGGGAAGCAATCCATCACTTTAGAAACTCGAAAATGAATTCTAATGATGTGGCCAGCATCATCAGGATTATTTTCCAGCGACTGAAGTGAGTTTAGTGCTTTCTTACTTCCCAAATTCATTCCAAAACGGTTTTCATTCAAAAATACTTCCCAAATCAACATTTCATTATTGCCTTCAAACCCTTTAACAAACATTCCAAACTTTTCCAGGAATTTAAATCTCCGAACCTTTATTTCCATTACATTTAAAATTCTTTCCAAGACTTCCGGGATTTAAATTCTGGTTTAATTCTAATTTAGTTATTCTTCCTTTTATATAATTTATACCTATAGAATCTATTGATTATAACCATTTGGAATTTTAGATTAAATTTTAGATTCTTATTTGCTTATTTAATATTAGCAACCAAACATCCAAATATATATATATATATATATATATATATATATATATATAATTTCAGAAAATCATTTCCTTTATATCAAAATATAATTTTGGGTAAAATTATTTCATTTACCCACCTTTAAAGACAATACTATGTCGGTTTATCTTGTTTAAGAGTTTAGAAACCCCTATCGATATGGTTGTACTTCCCGCACCGACCAGAATTCATAAACACTCAACCAATAAGTCAACACAGTATAAAAAAACAAATTTTATATCCACTAACAAGTACGCTTGCTTAGCTATTATTACTCTCAACTCATTATAGAGTATTATCGACTCTAGTTAATGAGTAATTTCCCCACCAAAGCCTAGGTTGTTGCCAACCTAAGCTCTGATACCAAGTGTGACAGCCCGCAAATCCGTACCTCTTAAATCAACACTATACTACCTTTATTAACTCAAGTGGCACAGGATTACGAACCATTAGGGATTAAAGAAGAAGAGATAGAAGAAGAAGGAACTAAACAATATCAGAATCTCACAGTCGCAGCGGAATAAAATATAATAGTAAATATAGAACTTTACACAAAATGAAAACTATAATTTGTTTTATACATCATATCATCAGAGTATCTCATACAACAACCAATACCAATCAGACATGCCATACAATCATAACAGCGAATATATATATATATATATATATATATATATATATATATATATATATATATATACGGATAATACGTCTCGGACTCCAGCTCCTCTCCTGCTCCATAGCAACCTATCCTGAACATATAATACTCGGTCTGACCCGAGCATTATAATGAAATAACACCCGAGTCAGTCTGGAATACCAGCTGATAATAATGCATCCAAATTGATTATTAAAGTTTCAAAAATCCTTTGAAAACAAAAGCATCTCGTAAGACCATGCCACAAATAAACATGTCGGGTTTTTACCTTACGATAGCTAAAACACTTTTTATAGAAACCCTCTGATATTATAATAGGGTCTATTTACAAATACTTATAAAATAGCCGAAATTGTTACATCTATTAAATTCTATCTACTAGCCACAAAAGTGGGTAATACAAACAAAACTCGTAGGGAGAATGGATTTCCATAAATGGCTGGGCTACTGGGGTACCGTCCGTCACAGTACCTGGCCTAGATCAGAGTACCGAGGAGTACGCCCGCTCCCTGCAACACAAGGCCGGAACCATTCCTTACTGAACAGTCCCGAACAAGATAACCCCGTGGTTGGCGCGACCAACCACCCACTAAGCCGAATATAAAGGAACGTCTAGACAGGTGAAAATCTTGTCCTGCTTGGGCATGACCCACCCAACCTTGCTGCACCTCCCCTGTTTTAGCCATTCCCGGTTGATGAGGCTTGAGGTTAAGCGTTACCTTTAGAACATTTTCACTTAGAATGCCCATCGCCCACCTGACGATGTTTCGCAAGCATTCGTCCATACAAGTCCATCCCGGGTTCGAACGGAACCAAAGGCACTACTCCTACTACATCCATTTTGGAAATATCCTCAGGATTAGAGCGACTAGCCCTTGCACTTCACTGCTCCATCTTCGACTCCGAACACGTTTTTCGCACGAAACGTACAAACCGGATCGAAGTGGTTTTCGAGAAATAAATCTCGATCCCGGTCTCTTCGAAACGATCAACGCATTTGGCCAATATTGATAGTCGGTGATTTAACTATCAATTTATATTCATAAACATCCATAAGCATCCATCACACAATAAATAATTTCCACATTATTTATTTGCCTCAAATATCTTTAAAAGATATACTTTCAAATTTCCCAAGCTCATTTGAAAACATTTTCCAAAATTCTTCCTTTACAAGGTAAATCTTTTACCCTTAATTTCCATTGGAAATAACCAAGTTCAAAGACATTTAAATTTAAAACAGTTAAAACATTTTTTTACTGAAATATACTCTAAATATGGAAATTTACTTCTAGTTACTTACTCAAAATATAATTCCAAAATATGTACAGTAAAACCTTTTATTAAGATATAAATTTTGATTTTAAATAAGGTTTTTATCAAACTAAACTTAAAAGTAGCGTTTTAATAAGATAAATCCTAATTTCAAATGACTTAAGTCAAAAACAGCCTTAAAATAAATTCATTTGTAAAAATAATTACTAATGAAATCGCAAATATCCATTATTACTAATTTATTAATTAGCTTTTAAATTTTTCCAAACACTCGTTTAAAACAAGTTTTAAACTTAAAATTTAATCTTAATAAAATCTGTTTAAAACTCGAACTTGGTTTTGCCCAGGGAAGCTCATTCCCACTCAAATATCCCAAAAATCCTTCTTATGAATTCTGTCAATTTATTTAGATTCAGGTTTACGTTTTAATAACATAAAAATTACTTTCACATTTATCAACTGATAACGTTTCTCTTTGATTATCATTCCAGATTTTACAAATTTTCAATTTTCATTCTAAATAGATTTCAAATTTTAATTCTTTTAAATTCATTATTTAATAATATCTTTTATTCCTCTAAAATTCAATTTATCCACTTATAATTAAATTATGGATTTATAATTTATCCAGCAATATTCCGATACAATTTTATTTCAGTTTTCCATCCAAACAGATTCTAATTTTTATATTCCTTTAAATTCCTTATTTATTAATTTCTTAATTTCTTTTGAAAACCCAATTTAATTTCTTTATAATTTAAAACTCCAAATTTCTATATAATTAACATTCTGGGTTTGTAGTTTACACCACAATATCACAATACAATTTAATTCCAAATTTATCAATCACAATATATAAACATGCATCATCATCAATTATTAAAATAATTACTTCATTGTGAGGAATCCAGTTCGATCCCTCCAACCTGTTTTTCCTGCATCCACAAATATTAGCACATCACATATATAAATATCAATCCAAGCTGATATAAATAAAGATTTCAACCAATCACAGAATTATTTAAATATTAACTACTAAAATCAGCTAACATTCCAGATGTGAGTGAGAATAACTCACCTTGAGTTCGGGGAGCGTTCGAAATTTAAATTAAATCGAACGACGTTTGATTTAATCCAAATTTCTACTTGCCCAGAATGACTCCGGATCTGCACCATCTCGTAGTGTTCGTTTCTGCGATCCCGGCATTACCAAATTCGTTGAAATCTGATGTCGTACGAACAAGTTATTAAAATTTAAAGTTTTGCATATAAATTTAAAATAAATTCTTTTTTTTTATACCAAAGAAAACGCGGCCCACGTTTCTTCTCCCTCCTCAACTTCACGCACGCGAACATCAGGATAGTTCGAACCCAACTGCCGAAACTAGGGCTTCAAACCGCACCTCACACGAACATCGAGAGGACGATCAGACGTCGCCGCCACCATCGCCTCCACCGTCTCTATTTTCGCCTGAGGGCACGCGCAGCTCGGTGGTCTCCTTGGCGCTAGAAACGAGATTGAACGCGCCTCCTATCGGTCACGATCCTGGCCACCATGCTCTGCAATATACGATCTCGACCGTTGAATACGTAGATCTCTCTGCGATCTACAATTATCTAGTTGATGATTTCTGAAATTAGTTTGTAGATTGATGGAAAATTGAAGATGAAAAATCGAAGAATTTCGGCCATAGAAAAGGTGGTAAGCGGCGGCCTGATGAATATGATTAGGGTTTAGGAGATAATATAATATATATAATTGTTTTAATATTATTTAATTAATATAATTTCTCGATTTAACCGTTAATGCAAACGATCTCCAATCTCACGTTCTGACAGGCTATCCTAGGGTTTTTCCGCGTTCCGGACACAATGAAACAGGTTTCGTAAGCTAATTCGGTCATATGCGTGAGTTACGAGATTAAACGATCAATTTAAAAATTAAATCGATTAAAATGATTTCTATGCGTTTCGAGCTGCCATGGTCAAACAACAACTCCGATTGCTACAAAAATTGAAATCCGATAATAACTAACTATACGGATCCAATGGAATTGGTTTCGTCGAATTCCGAGACTGTGCCCCGGAAGGCTATTTTAACTCGTCTATTAAATCGAGCGATTTTCATAATTGTCGAAACCGCTTAAAATTTCACCTTTAAAATTTTATTAACTTAATTATAACTCATATAAAATATAAAATCACATTACAAATCATTCAAGCTCATTCCAAACCCAAAATCTGATTAATTACAATTTAATAGTATTAAATTCATCTTTAAATTAATATAAACTTCCAAATAATAACTTATTGACTTCTAATGTCATTCAAGGGTACAATATTAAAATTCAAACCCAATTAAACTAAAATAAAATTTTAGAATCTAATTTTATATCCATTTACACTCAAATGTACCAATCATCCCAATTTCTGATATTAAGCTATTATTATTCAAATTCCAATTTAATTTCCGTATTTGAAATTTAAACAATTCTATCAGCTTTACCAAAATATTTTATTCCAAAATTCAAATTATAATCCATATTCAACATTTAAACTGAATTAAATGTTCAAATTTGGCGACCCAAAATTCTGGGTCGTTACATATGACGTAATAATAAAATAAGTCATCTCCAAATATGCTTAAAACCAATAAACATAAATAGGCATATTAATCCAAAATCACCATTACACAAATCTATATCAAGTCTCGATTGGACTATCAACAAAAATATGGTGATAAACAATTAAAAATTCTTCAAAGCCTAAAAGATACTAAATATCTATCCCAAAATCTCTGAAGAAATCATCACTGATGAAATAATAACATAGTGACACAAAGCCTAATGACACGAAGTAGACCCCACCACATAGTTCTGTGATCTAACGACACGAAAAAAAACCAAATATGTGAATAGTCTAACAACACAAAGTAGACTAAATCTGTGAATTTACCTAACGACACAAAGTAGGTAAACATTGTCTATCTGTGTACCAAATAATATAGCAACACGAAGCCTAATGACACAAAGTAGACCCCACCACATAGTGCCGTTGTAACGACCCGAATTTTTCGACGTTTGATTTGGAATATTTAAATGGTTTTAAATATTGAATTTGAATTATAGAATTGATTTCTAAATTTGAAATATTGATTTTTATTTATAAAATAAATTCAAAATTTAAGTATAGCAATTTATTGGATAATTTAATTTTTGAATTTAATAAATTGAATATTGGGTAAATTAGTGAATCTTGAGTTTTAAGCTTGTTTAAAATAATTTAAGGGCTTGTAAAATTTATATTGATAACAACGACGATAATAAAAGTTTTAAAATTGAATTTAAAAGTGATCTGTTCAATTTTAAAAATAGTTTGTTCAAATTGACCTTTAAAAATAGCCTCTCGAGGTACAGTCTCGAATTTCGACGAAACCAGTTCCATTGGATCCGTAATATTGTATTATTATCAGATTTCAAATTTTTTAGCTTTTGGGGTTATCGTTCAGCTGTACAGTATAGAAATGCGTTGAAATTTATATCGAAAATTCAATATAAATTTGGTCCAAAAAGCTATCTTCTCCATACGATCAAATTAGGACCTGAAACCTTTTTCATTGTGTTCAGAATATGAGATATAACACAATAAACGCCTAGCGGCACGCCTCGATAGGAGCTCGATATTTTAAACTACAGAAAAGCAAGACGTTATGAATTTAAATTAATGTTTTATTATATATAATTAGATGTCTGGTCAAACCTGTCTCATCTCCGCAACCTAGGATCTGACTTCTGCCTATTAGAGCACGCAAAGCATTTTAAACACGAAATGTTCACCAACATGCTAACCTCCCATCGTTCTCTCTTCTATTAAACACTTAACCCCCCTCGTTCAAATTTTCATTCCTCAAAATCACGTTTTCCCCTCCTTCAATTGGTTTCGAAAATCGGCAGAGGAAAAAAGAAAAGAAAGAAAATATTTACAGCTATCTTTTTACTCTGTCAACCGAAATAAAAAATACAAAACAAGTTGATCATTTCAAAATCCATCCCCTTTAGTATCGCGAGCTGAAATCACGTTCAAAAAAAAATTGCATCACTCGGAATCGCAATCTTGCTTTGAGGCGGCACGTGGTCTCTGGTGGTAAAACGACGTGTAGGAGAGGAGGCGAGCTCTTTGGCGTTGGGGATTTTCCTCTGGAGTGTGATTTCATGTACGCGCGAGGGTGCGCTCGATTTCAGCCTAGGGTGGCCGCGACGGGGAGTGAGGCGGTGGTGCTCCGGCAATCTCAAGAGGCACGGTGGAATGGGTGGGGTCGCGAGTCGATGTCGAGATAGAGGAGGTTGCAGTGTCATGTGTAGAAGGTGGTGTGCGACATTGTTAGTGTCGGAGGCGTGTGACATGAGGGAGCGACATGGACTGTTGATTGGCAAGGGTGGGGTCTGGATATGCTTGTCGAATTTCTTGTGCGGTCGTTAGCCATTTATTTGAATTATCGGGTATGGTAAATTTTTTTGGCCAGAGGGAGGATTGAGCTAATTAGGTAATTAAGGATTTAAATTGATAATTTTTAATTATAATTCAAAAATTGATAACTTATAGATTGAATAATTTGCTCATACGAGGTTCATAATCACAAAATCAGTCGTCAAATTTGAAGCTGCAGAATCTGCGCTAAAGGATATAAATTGCAATGATCGACAGATTCCAAAATCACTGTGAGAATTTCTTACTCATTTGGATTTTCACTTTTAAATTAAAATGTTCAAATTTAAATTATTGGATGTTTGATTGATTGATAAATTTGTAGTATCTGTTGGATGGCTATATATAGTAGTATATATATTAGTATTGGAGTGATATTCCCGCACATGATAGCGGATAAGACCCTATACGCCCCACATAATAGCGGATGACCCTACATACAACGATATTCCCCTCGAAATGGGATTGGTATTTTTATTGTTGTCTAACATCTGTGGATGCAGGGAAACAGGTTGGAGGGATCCAACTGGATTTCTCAAAAATATTTAGTGTTTTTATATATATAAAAATATCTGATGTGATTGAATAATTTGTTGGATTTTGTGTAGTGAAAATTTTAAATGTTATAATGGAATGGAAATTAATTTTGATTATATTAAATACCGTAAATATTATTTTAATTTTTTAAGGAATTATAAAGAGATTTTTAAGTTAAAAATATATATCGAAATTTGGGTTGTTTAAAAGGAGACTGATTTGAATAAGCAAAAATAGATTTTTGATCATACAAAATAACACGGGAAAATATTTTAAATAAAGGATTTAAAATAAATTATATGAAGGAATTTTTTATAGATTGGATTATTTTAAATGATAGTTCGGAAAATATAGAAAGAAGTTGAAATCGATATTTAAAAATAGGTTGGCAAAAATTAATGGTAATTATAAGAAATTGCATTTATAAAAAAAGGAATTTTATAAATGCGAATATTTTAGTGAAACTCAAGGGGTTATAGAAAAATTATGAACAATGTTTATAAATAAATGGGATCGATATCAGATGGTAAATTGGAAAATATAAATTTACATGGAAGATTAATATTGGAATGCGGGGATAGGTTGGGAGAAAAATAGTTGATACTATTTTGAGGTGAAAGGGTTAAGGAGACCGAAAGGGAAGTGATGCGATGGAAATCGAGAGGGGTTATCAATTAGAATTTGGTTATTGAGATTTCAAAAATATATTTTATTAATAAATTAAGTTTTTATTTTAAAAGGAAATTTTTTGTTTATTAAACTATGTAATTTAAAGTTAGTTAGTACTGAAATACTTTAGAAGTGAATTTTCAAATACTTAATATCTATCTTAATAAATCCTAGATTTTAAAACCTGCTTTGGAAAGTGATGTGAAACATTAGATAATTATTTGAACATGTTATAAAAATAAATAATTATTATTTTTCTTTAAATACTTGTTTTTATTTACATGTGTATGTGTGTGGATAAATAAAGTTTTGAAAATGGTTTAAATGTATTGATAAACCTTCTCGAGAGTGGAAAATGGTTATTTAGTAGATGGACTTATAAGAGAATTCTCAAAATGAAAATGGGGAAAAAGTAAGGAAGTTTCCGAAGAAGTTAGATAAAAGTTAATTTCAAAAACGGAAATAGAATCATAAAGAAATACAAAGGTAATTGAGTTTATAAGCAAGTACAATTGGCTTTGAAAATATTAAGGGAATTAATTGAGGAATTCCGAAATTTATTGAATTCGTGTAAAACGAGTTGAGGAATTTACAAATAAAATTGTAAATGATTTGAGAAAGAAATAGGAAATAAAAAGGAATATTTTCAACATGTTGAATATAAAATGAAGCGGGGAAAAATATTCTATGTATTGGGAAGGGTTTGAAATGTTCCGTTGAAAGTATAAGGATTTGATAAACAAAACTATTTTCAAATGTTGAAGAACTGGAAGTAATATCTTATAAAGAAATTTTGAAATAAATTTGGAAAACTTATAATAAGGCCTTATGATTATTTATGGATGTGTGTTGATAGTTAAACAACTGACTATCAATTTTGGCCAATGTTGTTAACTGTTTCGAAGAGATCGGGATCAGATTTAATTATCCGAAAACCTCTTCGATCCGGTTTGAACGTTACAATGAATACCGTAAAGATGATGAAGATGGTATTTCGATTTGTCCAAACCTTAGGCAAATTATATGGACGAATGCTTCCAGAACATCGTCATTAGAGGACGATGAGAATTCAGAAATTTTGTTCTTGAAAGGTAACGCTTGGCCTCGAGCCTCATCAACCAAGAATGACTAAAACATGGGAGATGCGACAAGGCTAAGTGGGTCGCACCCAAGTAGGGTATGTTATCATCTTTCTAGATGTCCTCGGAAACCTATTATTTATGAATATGGTTGTAAATGGAAGGAGCGCTCAGTCGTAAGTGTGGAAACACCCGGGTTGATAACATTTTCGGTCTATCCAGGTTAGGGGTAGGCCGGTCTTGTGTAGCAGGGGATCCCGACGTGGTCCTCAGTACATTGTTCTAGAGGTGTACTGTGGTAGGCGGTATCCTAGTAGTCCAGTCATTCGATGGAATCCATTATCCAATAGGCTCCATACAGTTTTTATTGTGACTAACTATGCTGAAACATGAGATGTAAGCATTTCAGCTATTTTCTATTTACTTTCTATAGACACATTATAATATCAGACGCATTTGATAAAAATCGTTTTGATTATCGTAAGGTAAAAACCCATCGTTTATTTGTGACATGGTTTTACGAGATACCTTTGTTTTCGAAGGATTTTGAAAAGCTAATAATTCAAATTGAGTGTGTTTTCTCACGCTGGTTTTCTAGACTGATTTGGGTGTTATTTTATTATAATGCTCGGTCAGACCGAGTATTATAGATTCAGGTAAAAATTCCGTGGAGCTCAGGAGACAAGCTGGAGGGGTTTAGACGTATGTCACGCACTTGGTTATTTCCACTATGTGTGTTATGTATATCAAAACAAATTATTATACTGTCCAGATTGATGTATTCAATTGTTTTACTTTGATAGTGGCATGTATATTAACAGTTACAGATTCTTTTGTATAGAAATCTATTATTATATTTTGTTCCGCTGTAATTGTGAGATTCTATGTTGTTGTATTCGTTTTCTTCTACCTTTTCTTCTTTACCCCTAATGAACTGGTATTTTCGTCCTCGGGTGCTCGGCATTTTATACAGTGGACGTGTTAATGTTAATTTTCGAGGGTCGAAAATCCCCGGTCCGTCACAGTTGGTATCAGAGTTGAAGGTTAAGCGAGAATCTTGGCTTTGGTGGGGATTACTCATTAGAGAAAGAGTCAGTTGTACTTTAGAATGAGTTTAGTGTATTAATAAATATGAGCGCGTATTTGTTAGTGAATATAAATTATTTTATATTGTGTTGAAATATACCTTGGGTGTTTCTAAATTTTGGTCGGTACAGTCTGGACAACTGTATTGATAGGGATCTAAACTATTAAACTAGGCAAACTGACACAGTATTGTTTTCAAATGTGGGTAAATGAAATAAATTTACCCAAAACCATATTTGATATAAAAGAAATAATTTACTGAAATTATTTGGAGTGTTTGGATGATAATATTATAATCAAATAAGAGTGTAAAATTGGAAATAGTTTATATAACCAAATGAAAATTTGTATAAGCGTAAATTATATATATGGATTATTATTAAAAATGGATTTAAACCGGAATCTGGAAATTTAAATCCTGAAAAGTTTGAAACAATATTTTTCAAAGTGGTGTGGAAAATAATAATAAGAATATTATTCTTGAATATTTTTGAAAGAAAATGGTTTTAAATGGAATTTTAGAAGCGATATAGCACTGAATTCACTTCAGTCGTTGGATAATAATTTTGGTGATGATGGCCACATCATCGGTATTAATTTCAAGTCTCTAAGTGACGGGTTGATACCGAAATAATTGATTTGGAGATTTTGTTCGAAAAACAAATGTTATTCAGAAATTCCCATGGAATTAGCTTTGGGATAAAAACCAGGGTTGGTTTAAATTTAAAAAGTGTGATTTGGGATATTTGTGATTTCAAAATGATTTGAATTAAATATCGGGCGTTTAAATTTTGGAATCCTTATTTAAATAATTTAGAGATCATGGGAAAATAATTATAAACTTAAAAATAAAAAATGATTCTAAATAAGGAAAGTAGGGAAATTGGATTTCAGAACTAAATTTTAACTTGAGTAAAGTTAAAATGGATAAGATTAAAACTAAGCAAAGAAAATTGGGATAAATAAAATAAATTGAATTTGACTCATGAAAGTTAAATAGATTGAACTGGTAAAGAAAAATTTGAATTCAATGTAAGCAAAGTAAATGTAATCAATAAATGAAGTGATTGTAATAAATGGGATTTTAACGTAAGTGAGTTAAATTAAGTTGAACGGATTGAAATTTAGCTTAAGCTAAGTTAAACAAAATTGAGTTGTGTTTGGATTGAATTGAAAATAAAATTGAATTGAGTATATATGATTTTGAATGGAATAAATAAACTTCAATAGCTTATAAAAATTGAAATAAATTGAAAAAAAATAATAATTAAGCTATAAGTGAATGTACAGTCTCGAGTTAAAAATAAAATGGGAATATACTCGAGTACAAATTTGATGAAGGAAAAAAAAGGTTGTGTGACTTATTAAATTCAAAATTGGAATAGATAAGCCAGAATAAAATGAGTTTGATACTTTGGAAACGAAATAAAAACCCAAACTTGAAATTATAAAATAAATTTGAACTCAAGTAAATTGGGTGAAGTGATTTTTGGAATAAAAATCAGATATTGAATTATAAAGTGGAAATGAACTAATTAGATAATTAATTTGTTAATTGGATATAAAATGAAATTGGATTGAAATGGCTTAAGTTATAAATAGATTCAATTTGACTATAAATAGACTGAATAGGGCTATGATATCATTTAAATGAATTCAAAAATGAATTTGAATATGGAATTGAATACGAAGTGGATTAGATGAATGAACTAATTAATTGATTAATTAGTATACGGGATGGAAGTTGGTTGAAATAAAATAAGTTATGGAGTTGAAATGATTGAAGTAAATAAATTAACTTAAGTAAATATTCCAAATGGAAGCTTGGCTTGAATTAATTGGTGAAATGGTTATTTAATATAATATCTTAGAATAATTCCGAGCAAATAAAATGGATTTGAAAATAATGTGATTATAAATGGAATGCAACTGAATTGATTGGGAATCAATTTGAAATAGAATAAAATTAAATATAAAATTGATTTGGAATCAATTAAAAATAGTTATAAGCTTAAACTGTTATTCATTTAAATGAATAGCGTCGAACTGGCATAGAAAAATTAGTGTTGGGCGTAAACGGAAGTAAATAAAATTCTATGAATAAATAGAAGGCGAATAAATTGATATTTAAGTCAAATTGAAAAGGATATGGGTTTGTTTGGTATAACATAAATTGAATGCAATAAATTGGGTTGTAAGTCATTTTGGATTGAATGAAATGCTATATAAATCGATTGAAAATATAAAAAACAGAATGATGGAAGCCTTGTAATTGCTATAAAAACATGCTATAACATGTTTATTTATGAATCTATGTGCTTATCCATTTAAATAAGTAAAATGTTATTGAGTTTGATGTTTTTGGAACTTACTTGTTTAAATTGAGTAAGTACAGGTACCCGGAGGGCATTTGGTTAGATTTTGATTGCGCAAATCGTAAAATAAAATAAGCCGCTTGCTTTAAAATGCTAAAATAAGGTACGTTTTCGATTAAATACTACGAGAATATAAAATATTGTTATATATTTTGTTTTTCGACCGTGTGGGTCGATGTATATATATTTATCTCTCTTTTCATATTGCAAAAGGTCCTCCGTGCAAGGGAGACTCTGTCAAAAAAATTCGGAAATTTAAGGTGCTAGAAAATTTTGGAAATTTTTTATTAACGACAAATTGATTCTAAATTGTAATTGGAATAAAGGATTTTGGAATTAGAATTGGAACTGATTGTTTTGGTTAAGATTAAAGGATTTGAAAGGTGAAATATCGAGATTTTACTAGGTGGGTTTTGATAAGATAATGGGCTTGGAGCATTCTTTCTGCCTTAGTACTTTCGGAGACGAAATTCTTTTAATGGGGGAGGAATGTAACGACCCAGATTTTCGACGTTCGATTTGGAATATTTAAATGGTTTTAAATATTTAATTTAAATTATAGAATCGATTCTAAATTTGAAAGTTTGGTTTTTATTTATAAAATTAATTCAGAATTTAAATATAGCAATTTATTAGATAATTTAATTTTTGAATTTAATAAATTGAATATTGGGTAAATTAGTGAATCTTGAGTTTTAAGCTTGTTAAAAATAATTTAAGGGCTTGTAAAATTTATATTGATAATAACTATGATAATAAAAGTTTTAAAATTGAATTTAAAAGTGATCTGTTCAATTTTAAAAATAGTTTGTTCAAATTGACCATTAAAAATAGCCTCCCGGAGCAAAGTCTCGAATTTTAACTAAATCATTTTCATTGGATCTGCAATATTGTATTATTATCGAATTTCAAATTTCGTAGCTTTTGGAATTATCGTTTGGCTGTACGGTATAGAAACGCGCTGAAATATATATCGGAAATTCAATATAAATTTGGTCCAAAAAGCTATCTTCTCCATACGATCAAATTAGGACTCGAAACCTTTTTCACTATGTTCGTAATAGGGGTATAACATTATAAGCGCCTAACAGCACGCCTCGATAGGAGCTCAAGATTTTAACACTACTAGAAAAAAGCGAAATAGCGACGGGTCGGGGCGACGGCTACCGACGGTTAATTTCCGACGGCTTCCGACGGGCCGTCGGCCGGCGTCGGAAGCCGTCGGAAATTTGCGAATACCTGCAGCCGGCCGAGCCTTTCTTCCTCATTTTCCAGCTTCCCCCAATCTCACCAAAAACCCCCAAATCCACATTTTCCACCTCCATTCGCCAATTTCATGATTTTTTCTCCTTCCACGCTGCTGATTCAACCCCTCTTGCTCTCAATCTCAGGTATAATCTCTTATTTTTCTGAAAATTTCAGTTTTTACCCTAATTTTAGATTTGCATAAATTGATAAATTAGGGCGAATTAGCGATTGCAATTGTTTGCATTAGCGTAATAATGGTTTATAGCATCACATGGCATACATATTTCATCTTTTATCGTGAAATTGTGAAAAACACGTATACTTTGTGGTTGCTCATGTATATGTAATTTGTTGTGTATGCCCTGATTCGACGATTGTATACGTTATTTGGCATACGATAAAATGATTGAATGAACTAGGAGTATTATATTGTGCACGTATTTACTTATGAAACAAAAAAATGCATTACTCTAAATTATAATTGTGTGTATTAAAAAAAAAGACAAAAATGTTAAACCAGCCTTTTTGATGCGTAATACGTCGAATAACTGTGTTAAATTTATATATATTTTTTTAAATGTGAACAGTGAGTAAAACTGTATTTTTGAGTAAAATGCGCGCATGTTAACCGACAAATGTCCCTTAGAGAGTTTTTGGCCCCGTCTGACGAGTGTTGTGCATGATCGTTGTATAAATAGTCGTTTTTTTCGAAAAACGACCATTTATATTCATCTGGTACAATATTTGTCGGATTTGTCCATGTATTGGACAAGTTATGAACACAGTAAGAATTTACATTTTGTATACTACTTCGTTTCAAACGGTTCATAAAATTTCGCCCTAACTTTTCTTTTTTGTTTCCTGCGTACACGCATTTGTGTACAATGCAGGGAACAAAAGGGAAATGCTGCCGAAATTTTATTGAATCGTTTGGGACGAAGTAATATACGAAATGTAAATGCTTACTGTGTTTGTAATGGGAAGTAGGATGTCTGACCAATGAAAAAAATTATATATATTTTTAATCGTTACGTACGTTCAAAAATGAAATGTGCCCTATTTGAAAATATTTTTAAATTTGTGAAGTTGTTCTTTAAATTCAAAATATTATACGACCATGAAAATAATCTTTTTTGAATTTGTATTCTTCAAAATAAATATTAATTTTTGAACTTCTCATTTTGTCAAATAGGAAAAATGATTGATTGTTTTGTTGATCGGAGGAGATGGATGTACCAAAGAAAAGGACTGAGGGGCTCAATAAAAGAAGATTTTTATAATGATATAAACGTGTTTGTTGAATTCGCTTTAAGTAATAACGGAAATGATCCAGAAATTCGTTGTCCGTGTAGTAGGTGTAGACATTTGAAGTATTTGTTACCAGATATTGTGAAAGTTCATTTGTGCCAACACGGTTTCATACCCGAATATTATGTTTGGGATCGGCATGGAGAAGTTGTAGCAAATACTTCTGTAGATTCTGAAAGTGTCGTTAACGAAATAGTTTCAACGACCCGTATAGAAAATATGGTCGAAGATGCAGCACGATCAATGTTTCCTATGGTTCAAGTTGACGACGATGATCGAAATGTTGAAGAACCAAATATTGAAGCTAAATTTTTTTACGATTTACTAGATGCAGCTAAGAAACCTATTTGGGATGGTTGTAAAAGCGGTACTCAGCTGTCAGTAATCGCAGAATACATTACGATGAAGTCAAAATACAACATCACTGAAGCTGGGTTTACGGCTGTTGTACAAGCTGCAAAAAGACTTATGCCGCCCGATAATCTAATGTGTGAAAATCACTACGAAGTTAAAAAACTTATGTCGGCTTTTGGTTTACCGTATCAGAAAATAGATACATGTTTGCACCGTTTGTTAGGTAATCTGAAATAATAATTTGTGTCTTATTCTTTTCTTATATGCATGCGCGTGTATAACCTAATATAACAATTTGTTTATATAAACAGTGTTTATGAACGTGAACATCTGAACGGAGATCTTAGTAAAGAATTTTCCGGTTGGTTTTCAAATTATGTTTATAAGCCGAGAAATTGTGTTGTTGATGAAGGGTTGAAACATCTTGTGATGGGACCAAAAAGAGTGGCCAAGACATATCCAATATATTTCGTCAACGGATATAAATTTAACACCAAAGAATACGGTGCAGAAAAATTAACAAATAATACTGGTGTATTTGTTAAAGGTAGTGACGATCCAGAAAATCATTTAAATGATTTTTATGGCGTTCTGACACAAATTTTGCAACTGACATATTTCTCACGACCCGCGGAGGAGGTGTTTCTATTTAGATGCAATTGGTTTAGCAATGTTCCAGGTTCTGGAATTAATGTGCACAAGGATTATAATCTTATCGAAATAAAGCATACATCGCACTATCACAAGTATGATCCTTTTGTACTAGCCAAACAACCATTGTAAGTTTATTACGCTCCTTATCCGTCTCCAAAAAGAGATAAAGCAGATTGGTCTGCAGTTTTTAAAACAAAGGCCAGATTCACATTCGATGGGAAGAATATTCCCGACGAACAAGCTTATCAGGCAGATCTTGAGCAAAATAACGAAATAATAATTACAGACGATCATACAGATTTTGGTCCCTTGATCGATGAATCAAATATTTTGGTAGAAGCGTTTGACAGTGCAGAGGAAAATATGGTCGAAAACGAGACCGAATCTGAATCAGAAGACGATGATGACTGATACAAATCTGAATCTGTTTTTTTGCAATTGATGTAACCGTGTTAAATTCTTGTTGTATTAAGAAATTGATGCAACTATGAAACCAAATCCATTTACTATTGTTTGCATGTTGAATTCTTGATTTATTATTAAATTGATGTAACTATGAAACCAAATCCGTTTACTATTGCATGTTGAATTCTTGATGTATTATGAATCAGGTATAACACACTTCCATTTCTATTTCCATTTCAGTCATTAATTAAGCTGCAATTTGTACCGTTGATGTCATTTTCATATGAAATATATTTCATTATCATGTTTTTATACTCTTATATAATGATGTGTATATGTCACAGGTTTATCAGTATGTCGTATAGAGGTAGGAGCTCTTCCCGATCTTCAGGAGGCGATGGCAGTGGCCCATCGCAAGAGCCACAGCGTGCTGTTGTATCTTTGGTCCCTAGAGCAGAAGGGTAATTAGGATTAAATTTTATTCAGCATCTTATTTTTTCTATGATATACGTATGTACTTATCTATATCATACTTAAAAACAGGGGGTTCGACCTACTTCCCTCTAAGGTTGTGTTGGACGTCTCTAGAGCAGCCTATCGCAGTAGGATGAGTGCATGCTGGCCGAAGTGGGATTCCATCCCTCCTCACATCATAGAGTGCATATGGCAGGATGTTCTAGTATGTATAATTTTTCTGTTTTCCAATTTTAATTCGTTTTTGTCGTTTTTCTATTGTTTATCGTTTAAAGTGTAATCTTTTTTTCAAACAGGCTGAGATAGACATCCAGACAGACGATATGATGCTGGCACGAGCATACTGGATGAGGAAGATGCACAAGAACTACAGGGACACGATATCTGAGATTAAGAAATCTGGTAAGAAACCAAAGTGGATGGGAGAGAGCGTGTGGCAAGCTTGGTTGAGCTACTGGGAGACGAACGAGGCGAAGGCAAGTATACTTTTTTTTTTTGAATTATTAATTTGACGTGATTGAAAAATAATGTATCAAATTTTGAATGTACAGGCAGAGTCGGATAGAAACTCTGCAAATAGAAATAAGAATCCCGTCACTCATCGCGGAGGATCGAAGTCGTTTCAGCAGTATCGACAGGAGTTGGTAAATTTACTGAATAATAAATGTAAATAGTTTATGCTATATGATTCTAAATGTATAATAATTGTATGTAACAATCAAATTCAGGAAGCCGAGGCACAGGGTCCTGTCAGCTATATGGACGTGTTCACCCGTACGCATGCTGTCGAGCATGTTAATCCAGACGGGACTATTTCGTACACATGGCAGGACGATAAATCCAGCAAAAGCCATGTAAGCATATTTCATTTTATTCACTATTAGTAATTGTTTTAATTGTTAAATTATGATGAAATAAGATATGATATTATTAATTTGTTAATGCAGGAGATGTTTATGGAGCAGCGGTAGAAACTCCTTGCTGATACAGGTCGAGAACAGCTGACGACCGATGAGGAGGACGTTATTTTTGAGTCCGTTATGACTCCAGCTGAGCATGGTCGACGATACGGATTTGGCAATTTAGCGGTAAATATTTTACTTTTTATTAAAATACTTAAAATATGATATTTTTACCTTTTCAAAACAATAAGCTTGGATTTTATTTATTTTTCAATTATTGCAGTCCAGTAGTCATAGTAGGGGACGGCGGAGCAGACCACAGAGCGATTTAGCAAGTATAGAAGAATTGCGGACTAGAGTGTCCCAATTGGAGGAGCAGAACCGCCAACAGGCCTTACAGACCGCACAGTTGTTAGAGTACATGCAGCAATTTGGTGGCCGCTTCCCTTCCTCGGCTGGCTCTGGATCTGGAGGAGATTAACTCATTGCTTGCTTGTTCGTCGTTCAGGTATGTTTTGTTTGTGCAGAATGATTTGATAGACGGTGCGGGTAATTATTGGTTTGTATAATTATGTATGATACACTTGGTTTTCTAGTTTTATTAGGACATATGCATGAGAATATTGATAAATTTATGTATTAACAATATGGTGGAACAGTTATTGTTAATGTTGGAATGGATATGTATGTTTTTTTATCTTATTTTGATTGTATTTTTATTTATTTGTGTGTTTGTTAAATATGTTGTGGTTTAGGTTTGGATCTTTGATTGGATTATTGTATATTGGGTTGTGAAATATTGATATCAGAGTATTTGGAAGAGAAATGTGGTTGGAAGGCTATGTTTGCGGCGAATATAAATTTTTTTTTTACAGATTTCCGACGGCTCCCGACGGCTTATCGGTCAAAATTTCCGACGGCTTCTGGCGCTTTGAGTCGGTCTATAATTCAGTATTTCCGACGGATTCCGACGGATTCCGGCGAACATCGGAATCCGTCGGAATCCGTCGAAGTTTGTCAGAATAATATACGGCGCCGTCCGTTGGAAGCCGTCGGAAGTACTGCTCCCTGACGCAGTCTTTTCCGACGGCTGCCGACGGCCGCCGACGGCCGCCGACGGTTTTGGCCATCGGAAATTATGTTCCTCCTTGTAGTGTAAGCTACGAAAAAACAAGACGTTGTGAATTTAAATTAATGTTTTTTTATATAATTAGATGTCTGGTCAAACCTGTCTCATCTCCACAACCTAGGATCCGACTTCTGCCTATTGGAGCATGCAAAGCATTTTAAACACATAACTGTTCACCAACACGCTACCCTCCCATCATTCTCTCTTCTATTAAACACTTCTCCCCTCTTGTTCAACTTTTCATTCCTCAAAATCATGTTTTCCCCTCCTTTAATTGATTCCGAAAATCGGCAGAGGAAAAAAGAAAAGAAAGAAAATATTTGCAGCTATCTTTTTACTCTGTCAAACGAAATCAAAAATACAAAACAAGTTGATCATTTCAAAATTCATCACCTTCCGCATCGCAAGCCGAAATCTCGTTCAACGAAAAAAAATTGCATCACTCGGAATCGCCATCGAGCTTTGAGGAGGCACGTCGTCTCTGGGGGTGGAACGACGTGTAGGAGAGGAGGCGAGCTCATTGGCATTAGGGGTTTTCCTCTTAAGTTTGATTTCGCATATGCATGAGGGTGCGCTCAATTTTGGCGCAGGGTGGTCGTAGCGGGTAGAGAGGCCGTGGTGCTCCAACAATCTCAAGAGGCACAGTGGAATGGGTAGGGTCGCGAGTCGATGTCAAGATGGAGGCGGTTGCAGTATCGCATGTAGATGGTGGTGTGCGCCTATGTTAGTGTCGGAGGCATGTGACTTGAGGGAGCGACGTGGACGGTCGGTTGGCAGGGGCTGAGTCTGGAGATGCTTGTCAAATTTCTTGTGCAGCTAGCTATCCATTTATTTGAATTATCGGGTATGATAAAAAAAATTGGCCACAGGAGGAATTAAGCTAATTAGGTAATTAAGGATTTAAATTTGTAATTTGTAACTATAATTCAAAAATCGATAACATATGGATTGAATAATTTAATCATATGAGGTCCGTAATCACAAAATCAGTCGTCAAATTTGAAGCTGTAGAATCTGTGCTAAAGGATATAAATTGCAACGATCGACAGATTCCAAAATCAATGTGAGATTTCTCACTCATTTGGATTTCCACTTTTAAATTTAAATGTTCAAATTTAAATTATTGGATGATTTATGGGTTGATAAATTTGTATTTATCTGTTGGATGGCTATATATATATATATATATATATATATATATATATATATATTAGTATTGGAGTGATATTCTTGCACATTATAGCGGATGAGACCATATATGCCCCGCATAATAGCGGATGACCCTATATACTGCGATATCCCCCTCGAAGTGGGATTGGTATTTTTATTGTTGTCTAACATCTGTGTATGTATGGAAACAGGTTAGAGGCATCTAACTGGATTCCTCAAAAATATTTAGTGTTTTTATATATATAAAAATATCTAATGTGAATGAATAATCTACTGGATTTTGTGTGGTGAAAATTTTAAATGTTATAATAGCATGGAAATTAATTTTGGGTATATTAAATACAATAAATATTGTTTTAAATTTTTAAGGAATTATAAAGAGATTTTTAAGTTATATATATGTATACATACATACATACATACATACATACATATATATCGAAATTTGGGTTATTTAAAAGGAGACTGATTTGAATAAGCAAAAATAGATTTTTGATTATACAAAATAATGTGGAAAAATATTTTAAATAGAGGATTTAAAATAAATTACATAAAGGAATTTTTTATAGATTGGAATTTTTTAAAATGATAGTTCGGAAAATATAGAAAGAAGATGAAATTGATATTTAAAAATAGGTTGGCAAAAATTAATGAAAATTATAAGAAATTGAATTTATAAAAAAAGGAATTTTATAAATGAGAATAACTCGAGGGGTTATAGAAAAATTATGAGCAATGTTTGTAAATAAAATGGATCGATATCAGATGGTAAATTGGAAATATAAATTTACAGGGAAAATTAATATTGGAATGCGGGGATAGGTTAGGAGAAAAATAATTGATACTTTTTTTAGGTGAAAGGGTTAAGTAAATCAAAAGGGAAGTCATGTGATGGAAATCGAGAGAGGTTATAAATTAGAATATGGTTATTGAGATTTTAAAAATATATTTTCATTAATAAATTAAGTTTTTATTTTAAAAAGAATTTTTTTTTTATTAAACTATGTAATTTAAAGTTAGTTATACTGAAATACTTTAGAAGTGAATTTTCAAACACTTAATATCTATCTTAATAAATCCTAGATTTTAAAACCTGCTTTGGAAAGTGATGTTATATAAGTGTTTCAATATTAGATAATTATTTGAACATGTTTTAAAAATAAATAATTATTATTTTTATTTAAATTATTATTTATATATATATATATATATATATATATATAAAGTTTTGAAAATGGTTGAAATGTATTGATAAACCGTCTCGAGAGTGGAAAATGGTTATTTAGTAGATGGACTTATAAGAGAATTCTCAAAACGAAAATGGGGAAAAAGTAAGGATATTTCCAAAGAAGTTAGATAAAAGTGAATTTCAAAAATGGAAATAGAATCATAAAGAAATACAAAGGGAATCGAGTTTATAAGCAAGTATAATTGGCTTTGAAAATATTAAAGGAATTAATTGAGGAATTCCAGAATTTATAGAATTCGAGTAAAACGAGTTGAGGAATTTACAAATAAAATTGTAAATGATTTGAGAAATAAATAGGAAATAAAAAAGGAATTTTTTCTAAGTGTTGAATATAAAATGATGTGGGGAAAAATATTCTAAGTATTAGGAAGGGTTGGAAATGATCCTTTGGAAGTATAAGGATTTGAAAAAAAACTGCTATCAAATGTTGAAGAACTAGAAGTAATATCTTATAAAGATATTTTGACATAAATTTTGAAAATTTATAATAAGGCCTTATGATTGTCTATGGATGTGTGTTGATAGTTAAATAACCGATTATCAATTTTGGCCAATGTCGTTAACCATTTCGAAGAGACTGGGATTGGATTTAAGTATCCGAAAATCACTTCGATCTGGTTTGAACGTTACGAATGAATACCGTGAAGATGATGAAGATGGTTTATTGGTTTGTCCAGACTTAGGGCAACTTGTATGGACGAATGCTTCTAGAACATCGTCATTGGAGGACGATGAGCATTCTAAGAGAAATTTTGTTCTTGAAAGGTAACGCTTAGCCTCGAGCCTCATCAACCGGGAATGACTAAAACATGGAAGATACAGCAAGGCTAAGTGAGTCGCACCCAAGTAGGGTATGTTATCATCTTTCTAAATGTCCTCGAAAACTAATTATTTATGGATATGGTTGGGCATGGAAGGAGCGCTCGGTGGTAAGAGTGGGAACACCCGGGGTGATAACATATTCGGTCTATCCAGGTCAAGGGTGGCCGGTCTTGTGTAGAAGGGGATCCCGGCGTGGTCCTCGATACATTGTTCTAGAGGTGTACAGTTGTGGGCGGTACCCCATGAAACGACCTGCCTTTCTCTCCATAGAAAGACGCATCATTATTAAGAAAGAAAGGGATAGAAAAAGAGAAAAGATAGAGAAAAAAGAAAGAAACAACATCAAAATCTCAACAGCGGAACGAGTAAATTATATTAATCGCATAATATATTACATAGTATCATGCACATCAGAGTTACACAGCTTAAGACATCTCATACTAGACAGTTATAAACACCTGTCTAGTCATTACAACTCAGTTACAACACAAATAACAATACAGAGATTAACACAGTGGAACTATATATCTACAACGCTGAAGCCTCCCGCTCTATATTTCCTTTAGATTTCGTCAAAGCTAACCTGAATCCCTTGGCTACTCGTAAAAATTTGAATACCCAAGAGTTAAAAAAATAGAATAAACTTCGGGTCAGACATGGGACTGGTGTGAGTAAACGGTTAAAGTTGCTTGACTTCGAAACCCTTTTGAAAACAAAGGTATCACGTAAGACTTCCCACACATAAACATGGGTAAGTTTTTACCTTACGCTAACCAAAACATTTGATAAGAAATCCAGCGATATTATAATAGGGTCTAGGGTTTTCAAATAAATAAGAAATAGCTGAAATTGTTACATGATTAAATTCCAGCATACTAGCCACAAAGTGGGTAATACAATCAAAACCGTAAGAGCACGTAGGAAGAATGGGTTTCCATCAATGGCAGGGCTACTGGGGTACCGCCCGTCACAGTATGGGGCCTAGATCACCGTACCAAGGATCCACCCTAAATCCCTTACAACACAAGGCCGGAACCATCTCTTACTGGACAGTCTTGAATAAGAAAACCCCGCGGTTGTAGCTAGCAACCGCCCACACGGCCGAATAAAAAAAGGGACACTAGATAGGGGTAACTCTTATCCTACTTGGGTGCTACCCACTTAGCCTTGCTGCACCTCTCCTGTTTTAGCCATTTCCGGTTGATGAGGCTTGAGGCTACGATTACCTTTATAGAATACATCTATCTTAGAATGCTCATCGTCCACCTGGCGATGTGCTGAAAGCATTCAATCCATACAAGTTTGTTCCGGGTTCGAACGAAACCAAAGGCATTATCTTGTTACACTCATTTTGGAATCACCCTCAGAGTTAACGACGATAACCCTTGCACTCATCTTCACTTAAGATTCACGACCTGTCGTTAATTTGGATCGATGTGGTTTTCGGATATCCAAATTTGGAAACCCGATCCCGGTCTAATCGAAATCCAAAACGCCATATTTTAAGTTCAAGTTGTTTTAAAGTTAAAACAATTCAATTCTATTATCTATATACACACAAATATATAATTCATATCATCATCACAAACAGATAATTCCCATTATCATCGTAAACAGATAATCCACATTATCATCACACTTCAACCAAAGCATCCATATCAACAACATCGTTTATCTCATATCTGAGATCTCAAACCATTCAAGGCAATCAATATCATTAAACATCCATAAGCAATGATTTATTAATCACCATTTATAATTAAGTTAAAATGAATTAAATTAATTACTTCCATCTCTAATTATTTAAAATAAATTAAATTAATTACTTTTATCACAATAAATCTTGCTTACATATTAATTAAACCAATTAATTAATCATCCTCTTAATTAATCACCCTTGATTTATTATCTTTAATTACATTAAGTAATTAACCTTTAATTAATTATTCAAATTAATTATCAACAAACCATTAAAGTAATTAGCCTTAATTACTTCAACTATAATTAATTACATTAATCCTTAATAATTACAATTAATTAATTATCTTATAATCACTTATTATTGATTAATTAATCTTAATTAATAAATCCTTAATTACTGTCATTAATTAAATTAATTAATGATCCTTAATAAATTACTTCCATTAATCAACTTTAATTAATCATAAATAGTAACTACCATCCTGTAGTTACTTACCTTAATTAATTAACACCTTAATTAATTATATTAATCCTTTGATTAATTACACCAAGTAATTAATCCTTAGTTACTTATATTAAGTAATTATCCTTTAATTACTTCCCATTAAGTAATTTCCCTTTAATTATTTATACCCCATTAATTATATATTAATTATTTCACTAAGTAATTACACTTATCAATCTCATTAAGTATTCATACTTAATCAATCATCAAGATTATCTTTAATTAATTAACCAATTAATTAATCACATTCATTTGATTAATTACAATTGGGTAATTTATCGCTTAATTACCCCTTTAAATAAATTAATTAATCTTTAATTACAGATTAATTAATCCATAATTATTAATTAATAAACTTTAATTATCAATTAATAAAACTTAATAAAAAATTAATTAATTCTTAATTAATTAGTTAATCAATCCTTAATTACAATTAGTTAACCCTAAATAACAGTTAATTAATCCTTAATTAACTTTAATTTTAGATTAGTAATTTCTTAATTATTAATTAATAAAGCCTAATTATTAACTATTAAAACTTAATTATAAATTAAGTATTTCTAATTACAAGTTAATTACTAATGACCAACCTTAATTAATTAATTAATCGCTAATCATCAATTAATAGTAGCTAATTATCTAATTATTAATTCTTAATTATAAATTAATTAACTTCTAACTAATTAACTTATAACCCTTAATTATTAATTTTAAATAAATAAATTAAATAAATTATAATCTTAATTAATTCCTTAATTAATTCTTAATCATTATTAATTAATTTAATTACTTATACTTAATTTCCTTTAATCAACTTAATTAATTTCAAGATAATAAAACCTTCTTTATCTTAAGATAAAACATTATCTTTAAAATGCCTTAATTATCATTAAAACATTTTTAAACTATTTTATTTTAAAAATTAATTTTTACTTAATTAAATCATTAATTAAGTTTTAAAATAATCATTAACTTGATAAATTAAGTTAGCAAAACTTAACTTCCATAACCTTACACATTCAAATGATAGTTTAAACTAAATTCAAGTTATTTTAAAACTTGTCTTTAAAATTCCATTTTTACTTAAGTTTAAAAATAACTTTAACTTTATTTAATCACAACAAATTTCAAAATTCTTAATGAAATGTTAAAGACACATTTATTTTTATAAAGAATAGTATTCAAAAACAACAAGATTCATTACAAAAGTTTAAAACTTTCTTTATTTAAATTGAAACTTGTTTATAAAACTTTTAAAACTTTTGAAAATTTCTTTTAGTTACCTACTTCAGTTTGAACCTAAGTATCATTCGTAAACCATTCCAAGTTCCATTTCTTTTCTTAAATTTTTAAAAGTTTAGTTTAAATTTAAATTTAAAAACCTGTAATCAATCAAACTGTTAACAGGTTTAAAACAGACCCACTACTTCGAGTTCCCGCTCGCGTTACAAACACCCAAACCCGATACTTCCTTCGAGTTCAACCTACAACAAAACCCACAACCCAAAACACCTGACTCCACTTCGCCTGTGCACATGCACCATCGCCGGAGCCTCCTCTGACCATCGACGACACCATCGCCAAGTCACCGAACATCCCTACGAGCAACTTCAATCGTCCAAACATCATCTAAAGCCTTGGTTCAAAATCGAACATCCCAGATGAACTGAGACCCAAAAACCATTATCGGGAAAACACCTCGCACTCTCAATTCTGATCACAAACACTGCTACAACTCCGGCTATGGCTTGCCGACCCTCCATGCCTTCATTTCCCAGAGTTTTAGGCAACTCACATCACCAGTGACGATGCGACGACCCCAAAACCCAACCTAGTCAAAAATTAGGGTTAAAAACTTGCCTCGACCACCGCCGATGCCTCTTCAACTTATCCACCCTCCAAATATTTTTTCCTGGACCACCAGACCTTGCTCCATCACCAATGATGATAACGAACACCGCAGACCTTATGGCCAATAGAAATCACTCAAAATCCAAATTCCAAACAACCCCAAAATTCACATTTAATACTTCTTTAAAAAATATGATATTTGTTTTAAAAATCATAACCTTTAAAGTGGATTCAAGTTATAATCTTAAATCAGTAAATTTAAGTGATAGATTTTAACATGTTAAAGGAATTCCTATTGTATTATTTTGATTCCAGAGGATTTCCACATCTATTTTGCTTGAATAAGATTTTAAACTTAAATTTATTTTAAACAAACATATCATGCTTAAAACTTAAAACCCAACAATGAGCTGATAAGAAGATTTGAATTTTTCTTTTATTCCTATTCTCTATAGTTTAAAAACAGAGAAGAACAATCAAAATATACATGCATAGTTCATTCACATTCATATACACAGATTATACACTTATATATACACATGCAAGCATTGATCATTTCATAAATTTAACAAGCAACAGAACCATTATTACTTAGGATTTTTAAGTAGATTACTCACCGAACTTTTTGAAAATGCAGAGAGCTTTAAAACTTGATTTGAAAATTTGCATTGCTTGACTTCCTTAAAACTGAAAAAGCTTTGATACTTGAAAAATTTAAAGATGGAATGCTTGACTGGACTGGAACATGATGATTCCCTCTTTGATTCCAGGTTGCAGTTTTGGAAAATTCTTTTAGACTTTGATACAAATTGGTTACTGGCCCAGGCTTTTTGAAAAAGAGTTTTACAGATTTGTTGATCTTCAGATTTAGAAAAATGCTTTTACAGGGATTATGTTTTGATCTGAGTTTATGAGGGATGGTTTCAGTTTTTTTTTAAAAACTGCTTACAGGTTTTGGTTTTGCACTTGAAAAATGTTTACCGGGTAGTGATTTGTTTTTGAGGAATTGGTTACAAGCTTTGAGCATAAAATAGTTTATAGGGTTGAGTTTTGAGAAGTGTTACAGGTTTGAGAATGTTTCAGAGGAGATGATAACAAGTTTTGATGACATTTTCTCTGGTCTTCATTTGTTTTAGAGGAGATGAATTACAGGTTGAAACATCAGATTTTAAGATGTTTGCAGTGTATTTGTTTGAACTGAGAAATGGTTTCAGATTTGAGAAGGGTTTCAGATTTTGAACTGAGATTAGAAAAAGAAAATGAAGAGGAAGATAGGGGTTTAAATAGAGTTATTTTGATTTACTAAAATAAAAAGAAAATAAAAAGAAAATGACACTTGTCTCTAACCTTAATTAATATGCTAACACATGTTACTTAAGAGGTTTATAACTTTAACATTTGTCATAATTTGTTTTTATATTATTTATAAATGATTTTAAAAGATTTTTATATTAATTTCCAAATAAACAATTACTTTATAAATTTATAAATGCGTTACTTAATTATATATACATAAATTTTTTTAAAAGAAAATAAAATAAAATCCAATCATGTTTTAAATAAAATCATATAAAATTATTTAATCCATTTTTAAATGCTAATTTAAAAGCTTTTGTATTTATTTACCCTTAAATAAATATTTTCTAAATTTCTATAAATAAATTTCTTTAAAGAAAATAGTATAGAACAATCTTATTTTAAATAAAAACTTTATCCATATTTTATATCCAAAATATTTTTAAGGATATATCTTTCAAATTCAAATTTTAAATTCAAATTCAAATTCAATTTAAAATCCAAAATTAAAATCAATTTAAATAAATATATATATATCAATTTTTAAACAAACACATTATTAAATGTAAATAATTTAAAATCAATTTAAATACACATATATATACATTTAAATAACACTTATCAAACTTAAAATAATAGGTCTATTTAAAATCTATTTATAAAATAACACAAATTAAATTTGTAACTAATTATTCCATTCAAAAATCTATTTATGTCTATATTTAAAACAACTCATTATTAAATTGTTTGAAAAAAGCAATTTTACCTATTTTAATTAATTTAATTAAGAGATTATCACATTTTAAATTCCTTGAAATTCCAGGATATTACACCCCAGTAGCCTAGTCATTCGATGGAACCCATTCTCCAATAAGCGCCTTACGGTTTTGATTGTGCCCAACTATGCTGGAACGTGAGATGCAAGAATTTTAGCTATTTTCTATTTACTTTCTATAGACACTATTAGAATATCAAACGGATTTGATAAAAATCGTTTTGGCTATCGTAAGGTAGAAACCCATCGTGTTTACTTATGACGTGGTCTGACGAGATACCTTTGTTTTTAAACGATTTTGAAAAGCTAATAATTCAAAGTGAGTGTGTTTTCTCACGCTGGTTTTCCAGACCGACTCGGTTGTTATTTTATTATAATGTTCGGGTCTGACCGAGTATTACAGATTCTTGAAAAAATGCCATGGAGCTTAGGAGACGAGCTGGAGGAGTTCAGATGTATGTAACGTACTTGGTTATTTCCGTTTGTGAGTTATGTATATCAGGACAAGTTATTGTACTGTCCAGATTGATGTATTCAATTGTTGTACTCTGATAGTGGCATGTATATTAACAGTTACAGATTCTTTTATATAGAAATCTGTTATTATTTTTCGTTCCGCTACGATTGTGAGATTCTGTGTTACAGTGTTCGTTTTCTTCTACCTTTTTCTTCTTCACCTCTAATGAACTAGTATTTCCGACATTTGGCTGCTCGGCATTTTATACAGCGGACATGTTAATGTCGATTTTTGAGGGACGAAAATCCCCAGTACGTTACAGCGGTGGTCTAACAACACGAAGTAGACCAAATAGGTGCATAGTCAATGACAGAAAGTAGCCTAACTATGCGAATTCACATAATGACACAAAGTAGGTCAACGTTGTCTACTGTCCAAAAATCTAAAATGTTTCGACTCTCGGGTCGATGGAAAATGAGTCAACTTCTCTTAAGGATCTATCGGCCTAAGTGAAATCCGAACACCTTAAAATAATACAACTCCAAGTGTACTCACAAGAATTTAACTATCTATCCCATACCAGATAGTAAATTCAAGTATTTACTAAAAGCTAGTGAATTCCACTCAAACTCTATTTAACAAATTATAATAATAAGCGAGAGAATTGTATGGAATGTCCCATACCAATCCGATAATTCAATAGTTTATAAAAACTCTTTGCCTCAAAGAAAATCATGAAATCTCATATCTCAAATCCATAATAAATAAAATAAAAGAGTTTCAAATTAATTTTATATATACAAAGATATAATTTTCTAAAATCACTTTTAAATCCATAAACTCGTTTTAAAGAAGAGTTACTTATTTATAAAAGATTTTGAAACACTTTCCAAATCATTTAAACCTCTTTTATAACTAAAATCGCTTAAAATTAAAATTATTACTTTCATAGCATCTTTTATAAAATAATACCATACTTTATCTTTTGCCTCTAAAATATTTCCAAAATTATATACTTAAAATAGTAAGTTTAAAAAGGTTTTATAATCAAATATTACTCATTTTTAAAAGTTTTAATTTGAAATTTTGAAATAAGTAATAAGTTAAAAAAGATAGTATGATTTAACAATATTTTTTACAATAAATTTCAAATAAGCATTAAAATAGATAAAATCTCATTTCGCAAATCTTTTAAACACATTTAAATAATTCAAACAATAAATCCATCAAAAATTCAACTTGTAGAGCTATAATTGCTCTATAAAATATCATTTCATAATATGGAATTATTTATCAATCCGAGTTGCTTTTCGGCAAACTCCGATCGTACAACAATATATGTATTTTCAACCATCAACCCAACTTAAAAATAAACAATATAAATTTTAACATGTAATCTTATTTGAACCATTTGATTCATTTTTAACTATTGATTCAAATCCAATATTTCAAAACTTATATTAAACCAATTCAAGCATCAACCAATTGAAACTATGGCATGAAATTTTATTTCAATCCTACCATTCAATCATTACCAAGGATTTACGCGAATTCAAAATTTAAGCAAGGAAAAACCAAGGATATACTAATTTAGATATAGGTGTGCGAGTTAATTAAATAACACATGGAATCAGAGAGCGAGAAAATCATTCTTCAGCCTTTTCCTAATTCAGTGACCATCCCCGAGAGCTTGCACACATCTTATCCTTGCCGCAACAAGTTATACTGGCACTCATCATCGCTAGCCACACCGCTTCCGCCATTCCAGTTCACCGTCCTCCTTTACATCGTCAGCCCCATTAATCACACCCAATCCTAGCATACGCATGCACTTTTGGATCCCTCATGTTATGATTATCCCAGGAGAACACCATGTCCGCCTCCTCAATGCATCCTTCATCGACGATGTACAGGTCGAGAGAATGCTCTAATCATCGCGTGCTCTTTATTGAGCCTAAGACATGTGTTGCCTCCTCCCTAACGTCCTTTGCCTCGTCCTCCCTCCGATCACCTAAAGACGCAACTTGATTTCTTCGTTTGTTTTTTCCCTTTCTTTTGTCGATTTCATTTTTACAGAAAGTGCGATTTATGGTTATCAAGAAACAAAGAAAACAGTATTTGAATTGGGCAATGGAAAATAAGAGGATTTAATTTTGTTAAGTGGGCTTGTGTTCTTATTTTGGGCTTTATTTTTAATTTTACCTTGCCTATTTATTTTAAATTATAGTTTCTTTTAAATAACTTCTTTATTTATTTGTAAATCTACTACAATCTAACTTAAACTGATTTACACTTTATTCGACGCAATAAAATTTGACAACTACACAATTAAACTAAATTCAGTTCAATGTTATTTCATTGTATTTAATTATCCATTGAACTGAAATAAAAAAATTTGTTCATCTTCGTCGATTTATTGATTTTACTGAATATCAAAGAAATCTTCTTTTCATCTATTTCAAATATATAAAATTATTCGCACTTTAAAATAATTTGTATTTATTAAAACATTTCATTTGAATTTTAATATATTATCTAAAAAGAAATTTTATTAACTAATTAAACTTTTTATTATAAAAAATCCTATATTAAATATACTTCAATCGAATAATAATCTGATTCCAAAAATAATAATAGTCAAAATCGAATTCAAACACTTCTATTATAATCAAATTAGTTTAATATTACAGATTCAAAACGGGGTTGTTACAGACTACATCATTATTATATTCCAAACGAACCTTGAATTTGCATTTTTATCAACTTGCATGTTATCTCTGTCTTCAACCGATTTTTCTTGCATTTAACTCTTTTCTTTCTAAACCTTTTTCGTAACACAGTTTTCTATAGAGTGACCAAAGCATGAACATGTTTTCCACCAAGAAGGAATCCATTCATATTCTATGCTTTGCACTAAATTTTCTCCATCATGCATAGAAACATATACCTCATCTGGCAGATTAGCATCTATTAGTACCTTAGGTATTGGTTTGATTATAACAACTATATAAAATTATATAAAATATAGATACTAATGTTTTATCAAGTTATATATAGTATATAGTGCAGGATATTAGACATGTGTTGATTAAGAAGACTATATAATATCAAGAATAGATTCAAGATGCTGATATAGAGTTTCAAGAGTTGAAGAATGAAGACTCATGAGTATTGAAGAGTTCAAGATTTTAAGATATTCCAGATAAGTTATAGAGTCATAGAATTTATGTTAAAACCTTGATAGTGCTTTCCTGATCTCTCTCTCCTTCTCTAATTTTGTTTTAAATTGTTTTTCAAATATCCCGGTTTTAAAATAATCTTTTCAAAATATTTCTCAAAATGATTTTTAGTCTTTTATACTTATAAAGATATAATTTAGCGTTTTTAAGTTTATACATATTGAATTTTTGTTTATACTTTAATATGTTATAATTATATTAATTATATATATATTATTTACATTATATTAAATTTTTCAAAATTATTATATAATGTTTTATTATGATTAAAATATGTTTAAACTATGCTTAAATGATTTTACAAAGTATCAAACTATTTTACAAAACAATGAGTTTTCAAAACAATTTTTTTAAAGTATTTTCAATTTTTAAAAAATGTATGTCGACATACTCTATGATTCATGTAGACATAGTGGTCATTTATTTTCAAAATTTAAATTTCAAATGAAGTGTCTTTTTATCGTATCTCTTCACCAATGGATATGACCGTTGTTCCTCTATAAATACCAGACTTCCAAATGACTTTTCAATCATAATTTTCTTATTCATCTCTCATTCTTACAATCTTTCATTTTTTAAATCAAAATATACCCAAACTCTGTCGAAATTCAACGAGAATTAATTTCAATCACCAGTAGTTTGATTCTCCATCATTTTCTCTTTGATTTCTCTCATCTCTCTCACTTAAACCAAGATCAAAGTGCTACTCAAGAGTTATAGGATCAATTGTAATCAAGACTGAAGGTCTTAGTTTTTAAAACTCTATCAAATCATACTACTATACTTGTGGGTGTGATTATAGCCTGTAAAATCAATTGATTGTTCTTAGTAGCCTGTAAATCTAGTGGGTTCTTATAGCTCGAAAATCAAGTGACTCTACTCAGAGGTCGGGATTCTAGAGTGTGTCATATAGCCTTGAAATCGAAATTGTATTTGCATTTACTAGTTGAAAAGAAATCCGTACAAGCAATTGTACGAGATTGGATGTAGGGTAACTCCAAACCAATATAAAATCCTAGTGTGTTCTTTTCTTTTTTACTTTTACTGCATTTATTTTTCTCTGCACTTTGATTCTTGATTATTAATTACATCATTCAAAGTAGAATCTTAAAGAATTTGAAAAATATTTATATAATCCATCAAACACTATTCCTCCAACTCTATTGTTAATTTAGCCTTAGATCCCTATTCCGCTAACTTACAGCATCTGTCTTCACTTTTACCAAAATTCAAGCATATGAGAGTCTAGGCTCCTTCAGTTGGTTTATCCAACTTCAATAGATTTCCAACTACACTAGCTATAGCACTGAAAACATCCTTATCCCACAACCTACGGTTAAGCTCTAGTAGTCCAATCCAAATTGGCATGGTTGTAAACAAGTCTTTATCATTATAAAGTTTCTTGCTCCATCTTTCCAAAATAAAAAGTTTTCCATTTAAGAAATAAGGACCTCCATTGATTATTTTTTGATAATACAAAGCATTTAAAAATCTAATAATAAAGAAACTATTGTTTCGAGTATAGATGTCGACTTTACCTATAGGGTTCCAAGTTCTTTTAATGAAGGCCTTGAAAAGATGATACGTGGGTCTATTGCCAAATACATAGGCAATAATCGAGTAACTCTGTTTATTTTCCGTTCTCTTACTGGCCTCTTTATTCATAACAATAATCCATTACTCACTGATGGAAAGTGGAGCAACATATTTAAGTTCAAAATCAGAGTTTAATCCTCATTTCTTGATCATCTCAACCAAAGAAGATGCTTTATTCATGTTAGCTCTGAACGGTGCATCTAAATTCACACTTGTTTGATTGTTTCTTGATGTATTTCTTGCATCTCTGAACCGTGTTTCTGAATTTGCATTTGTTTGGTTGTTTCTTGATGAGTTTCTTGCATCTTGAACAGATCTGTAACTCTGATTCCCTGGGCAGAGGCTTTTTCAATTGATTGTCTAAACTGGCTTGCATTTCTATAATTTAGGTTAATCTGATTTGAGCCAATTCCAATTGGCTGATTGCCCTGAGATGTAGATCTTGGATTCAAATGCTTGGATCGATGGTTCTGAACAGTTTGAAAACCCTCTTCATAAATTTCTAAGGATTTCTCTACTGGGATTTATTGTAAATGGAGATTGTGACTTGGTAAGGTAGGAGAACTAGATGGAGAAGAAGAAGAGGATCCCCCTATCTGATCTTAGCTAACAAAGATAGGGTTATCAACAAATTTCATTGAGGTGGCCATTACTATTCACCTTTTGTTGATACACACATACATACATATTTATATTTATATACATAGTGTGGGTGTGTAGGGCCAAGGATGAGCTACACCTCATTCTTGCTACATCTATGTCCTACCGATTTCAACCACACATTCTGATTTAAATAATATATTTTTTCTCTTTTATCAACTCATTATATTATTTAAATCGAAATGTGTATGGTTGAGATCACGGGGGAATAGAGGTGTAGCAAGAATGAGATGTAGTTGATCCTTGCCCAAATATATATGTGTGTGTGTGTGTGTGTGTGTGTGTGTGTGCGGGCAGCGCATGTGCACCATTTCAAATCTTGTTACTTTTATCCGAGATCTCTTTTTCGAACTTTAGCGAGACAAGATTTGACGAAACGAGACATTATATTTTGTTTATATATTATTTGTCACTCAACTCGTCCCAGATGGTAAAATTTAAGGTGAGATCTCAATAGAAGTTCGCGTATGAAGTTACATATTTTTCATTTATATATTTCTATTACTTCTTGTGTGAGTTCAAAAGAAATTACATTCTAATGACTTTTTACATACCCTCTAATTCTAGATTTACTTGGATTTATTTTCTAAAGACAAATGCAGAAACACAGAAAGCGGTAGTGTAGTTCATCAATGTAGCAAAAAAATAAACAAATCAGCAAGTAAAGGTCATATAAATAGACGATGGAGCAGAATTGAAGCCATTAAAGGAATATTTTATAAAGAAATAAATAATTCATAGAATCACCTATCCCTATACCTCATAGCAGAATGGGTTAATTAAGAGGAAGCACAGGCACATTATAGAGACCGGCCTCACTCTCATGGCACAAGCATCTTTACCCTTTGTTTGGCCAGATGCATTCTCCACCTCTGTATATCTAATAAACAGAATTCCAACAAAGGTACTGAAGTTAGAAACCCCTAGGGAGGTTCTCTTCAACATCAAAACCGACTACTCAAGCTTGGACATTTGGATGCCTTTATTTTCCATGTCCGAGACCATGTAATGCTCATAAACTAAGTTTCAGATCAGCACCATGCACATTCCTAGGTTATGGATCTCAGCAAAAAGGCTATAAGTGCTTAAGAACAATGGTAAGATAATTATATCTAGACATATTGCTTTTAATGAACATATTTTCCCTTTGCAGCAAAAGTACAAAAGTCAGTCAAAAGGTATACAATGCCAAAATATCAATACCTCCCATAACAATATACAATCAGGAGATTAAAGAAAGAGTCAATGATCAAGATGAAACTGGTTCACAACACACAGAGTCACTGCTTAGACCGGGTCATGAATCTTTAGAAGCATAAGTACATTCTAACAGTCACACTCAAGTCAATGGGCAACCATAAGATAGAGAACAAGAACTTCATAAAGACACTTATCAACATGAAGCCCCTCAATCTCATGATCAATCACCAGAGAAACCTGGATATCACATGATAACAAGATCATAAAGAGGAATATTCAAGCCTAAAGTAAATACATCAATTATAGAATCAGAAGAACCAGCTACATATGAGTAAGCAATTAAAAACGATAAATGCAAAAGCGGCAATGGATGAAGAGTATAATGTTCTCATGAAAAATAAGACTTGGAAATTGGTAAAACTGCTAGAACACAAAAATGTCATAGGATGCAAGTGGACTTATAAGCTAAAAAAGAATATAGATGGAATAATCTCAAAGCATAAAGCAAGACTAGTTGCAAAAGGCTACACACAACAATTTGGATTTTATTTCAATGAGACATTCCCCCTACGGTTATGCCTACTATCGTCAGAATAATACTGACCATAGCACTACACAACAACTGGAAAATTAGACAGCTAGATGTCAATAATGCATTTCTAAATTGTGAACTTCAAGAAGAAGTATATATGTAGCAGCCATAAGGAAACAAGCAAAAAAACAGTGAGGACAAAGTGTGCAGACTACATAAGGTAATATATGGACTCAAACATGCACCACGCCTATAGTATAATAAGTTAAAATCAACATTAGTTAAACTGCAGCGCAAGGCAACCAAGTCAGATAATTCTCTATACAACAAAATCAACAGAAATTCGACAACTTATATACTTGTCTATGTAGATGACTTTATACTTACATTAAGTAGTAAAAATAAGGTCAACTGTGTGGTTCAACATCTAGACAAAGAATTCTTAATTAAAGAGCTAAGAAATTTAAGTTATTTCCTAGGAATGGAGGAATGTAGAAAATCAAACACAGAACTAAACTTATGTAAGTGAAAATACATAGCAGAAATTTTGATCAAAGCAAAAATGGACCCAGCCAATGCACTAACTACACCAATGATTAGTAATCTACATCTATCCGAAAACAAGAGAGAACCCATAGACAATGAGAAACAATATGGAAGTATGTAGGGGCCCTATAGTACGTCACAATATCCCAACCAAACTTAGCATTTAGTGTGAATAAAGTTCACCAGTTCATGCAAAAACCCTCAAGTGAACATTGGAAAGCAGTAAAGCACATTCTAAGGTATCTAAAAGGTACGATAATCATGGCATAAATCTGAAAGTATGTAAAACATTAGAAATTCAAAGATACTCAGATGCTGATAGGAAATCAATGTAGATGATCATTGATCCACAACTGGGTATTGTGTATACTTAAGAGAAAATTAGTTAACATGGTGCTCCAAAAAGCAGCCAACCATCTCCAGATAAAGCACAGAACTTGAGTATTACAATTTTGCAAGCACTCATGTCGAGATTATGGGGATTGAGTAGCGCCTCATTGAAATCAGAATTAAACCAAAGAAGAAATCAACGATCTAGTATGACAATCTTAGCACTCTGTCACTATATGCAATCCTATACTTCACTCATGAACAAAGCATATAGAAATAGATCTGTACTTTATTCTTGAGCAAGTAATCGAAGGGAAACTAAACATCAACCATCTTCCAGCCTTGTATCAATATGCAGATATGCTCACAAAGGCTTTATCGGCAAAAATTCATGAGATTAAAGTTAGATCTAAGAATTGAAGAAAGCGGCGGAAGAAAAGGATGTGAAGAAAAACCCTAGCTAAAATTGATGGGGGTTATTGAAGAAATGAGATAACAATATCAATGTAAACATACCTATTTACAAAAGCAAAAGGACATAAATGTAATTTCATGTTTTATATAGCTATACATCATAGAACATGTCAGTACAGGCTATCGCATATGAGCCTATAAATATAGCAGAATTGAAATGTAATCATATCAATATTTTCTGAATAAAAGAGCACCACTTGTTATTCATTCTCTCTCAACTTGCAATTTCTAACTATTTGTAAGATGTTTGATATGATAATCAACTTTCAAACATTTATAACTCGTTAGGCTGAACTAGATACTAATGAGGCTTTTGCACAACTGATACTACTCCTAGAACCGGATGTAAGTTATTTATATTTAACTGCTTTGCTATAAGCAAAATTCAAATTTGAACTAATTCGCTTTCTCTATGGGTAATTATAGCAAGGTGAGAATGCAATCGAGGACGAACCTTAGCCTCCAATACCTAATGTTCGCTCCTCCTGCAAAACACACACTACTTCAGATACGAGTACCCATGGTGGATTTTCAGTATTAAGACATCATGCGGGTGAGTATCTTCTACTATTAGTTATATATATTTTTAAATATTTTATTTACTTTACATTATTTTAATTGTTTTATTTTCACGTCAGTTTATATATTTTGACTATTATATTTACTAACAATTAGGACATGAGCAAGAATCATCAATCTCAGGATCATATTGTTAAGGATTTGTGTGGTACAGAGTGGTGGTTCTGTCACATATTCCATGGTATATTTCTTTTAGTGGAAATAGTTGTATAGCCCTTTTAGGTTAACTATAAATTTTTATAGTTGATAAAGGAGTGTGAACATCTATTGTCCAAGTGGTTAGATGCTTCAACTTTGATGTGAACGGTCATAGGTTCGAAACTTATGTAGTGTGATTTATTATTAACTTTGTTTTGATAGCTTGTTCTTTTTAATATCTGTAGATTAGTGTTCTAATTGGAGAGTTCACTCAATTTGTGCTCACATGTTTAGATGGAACAATTCCACCTTTCAGCACAAAAGGAACTACTCCAACATATAACTTTGAAGAAAGCATCATTTACAATTTATAATGAAAATTTTTGATAATAATATTTCATTCCTACATCTCCCGTACTAAAAAGATTCTATAGTTATTTGAATATGATCAAAAACTTCGGGTAAATAATTTTTGACCGTGTAAATATATATATATATATATATATATATATATATATATATATATATATATTGAATTGAGTGCATGGGAAAGTACTAACTGCGCGAAGGTGGTACTGACGAAATTTTATGAAATTTGATATTTTTATAAAAACTAACTATGTTTTATAGAAATTTAAGTAGGTTGAATTCTTGTAAAAATTAAATAAGGTTACAACAATTAACTAATTTTTACAAAAAATCTATTCTAAGCAAGTTTTATCAAAATTAAACACATTTAACTATAAAAACTAACTAAGTTATTAAAATTTTAACTAAATTAACTAAGTTTTATAAAGAAATAACTAAGTTTATAAAAAATAATTAAATTTATGCAATTTAATCAAGGTCACTAAAAGTTTATAAAAATTAACTAATTTTTATGAAATCTAACTAAGTCAACTAAGTTTACGAAAATTAACAAATATACCAAGTCATATGAAAACTAATAATTTTCTAGAAATTAGCTAAGTTTTATAAAACTTAAAAAATTAACTAAGTTAATCAAGTTTTATAAAAATTATATAATTTTATAAATATTGACAAAATTTTATAAAAAATAAATAAATTTATAAAAATTAACCAAGTTTTATAAAAATTTAAGTAATTTGTATAAAAGTTAATGAAGTTTAATAAAGATTTGACTAAACTAACTAAGTTTTAAAAAAAATCAACTAAATTAACTAAGTTTCTAATGAATCTATTAAGTTTCATAAATATTTAGGTAAGTTAACCATATCTCTAAAATTGACCAAATTTGATGAAAATAAAGTAATTTTTATAAAAATTAGATAAGTTCATAATAAAATATAATAGTACTAGTAATGGTATATATATATTAATAGTTAGTACAAGAAAATGAAAAATTTATTATTAAAATAAACATTATATTTGAATAACATACATAAGCAAAACAAAGTTCTCAAACTTATTTTATTCAAAAAAGTTTAATTTCAGATAAACCTTACATAGAAAACCAAATTTATTGGATATTGGTTCAATGCTGATAAGTAATCATGTTCGCCAATAAGTATTTCAAGAGCATAAAAAATCAAGTTTTAGAACATCCAGCCTAAGGTCGGATAAGTCATATATTCTAATGATAACTTTCTCTCTAACAGGTGATGCTGTTAGGGTTGGACTATATATTGGAAGGCAGAAAGAAGTATGGTTGTCCCCTCTTTATCCTTCAAAAATATATCATGCTTACATTATAATGTATTATTTTGTAGCGGCGTTCGTACATCTTTACCTTTTGTTAATATAGTTGTATGTATTTTTTTATGTGCTTTTATGAAATATTACTTTGGTCATAAGTATTTGTATGTTTAATACTTTGTTTATGAAATATTATAGATATACATCATGGTTTGGTTTACGAATCAATTTGATTACGCATATTCTAATATATTAGTTATGGTATTTTGAAATGTTATAACATATGTGCTAAAATAAACTTGTAGAATCATTAGTGAAAGCGTGATGGTATATCACATTAAAAAATGTTATGAAAATAATCTATAATGCTTTTAAAATGTAATTAAAATAGGCATAGCCATAGTTTTTTAATACTACAATGTTTTAAAAATACTATTAATATGTTATATAGCAACCAAAAAACGTTTCCAGTTATCTCAATAATACCGTTGTAAATACTCAAAGATGATAGCAAAAAAATGCAATGCTATGGTATCTACCAGACATATTATAACATATCGTTTTACAACGTTTATAAAAATGCTATAAAAGCCTTTAAAGTGATTTTGAACGCTATTAAAGGGTCAGATTGTTGTAATGATGGCCTTAATTGGCAAATACGACATGATTGGTCATGTCGGTGCCGACATGATTACTTAGTCATTTTTGACTAACTACTTCATGTCCAGGTTTCCTAAAGTTATACTCCCATTACACCAAAGCAATGCCTTCATAACCCTGAAGCGCCATTCATTATAACCCAAAGCCAAACATCAAGCTCTTAGAAACCTTCGCCTTCAATTTGCTACTCCATCTCACATGGCCATCACCAAACAAATTTTGGCCTCCACCGACCGTATATGATCGTTATCAACCATATGCCTTAGCAAAAATGGCCAAACATTTGGATCTCAAAATTCTCCATTTCCCCAAAATTTTCATACTTGTGCCTCGAAGCCAACACCATGAAGCCCCAAAGGACCTTCCCCGACCACACCTTGCCTTGCCACCACCGACATGATTTATCCTTTATGCCACATGATTTCAACTGCTTAAATAAACACCCAATACCATGCAACTTGTTTTGGGGCCTTTATAGACTCCAAACAACTTCGTAGCTGAACCGCATTGCATTTTGAAATTTTTTTATCTCCATTTTCCCAAAGTGACAACCTGAATTATAACTATCCAAAACAACTAACAACTATATCAAACAATTCACACAATCATCATATAACTATCATTATTAGCACCAAAATTGGTCACAAACACTCAATCAATATGATAACACAACAGATTCAATATGCAATATCCAATATCCAAACGAAATGAAGTAGAGAATAAATATGAAGAATAGTAAATTAAAAGCAGTAAGAAATGAAATGAATACGAGATTTTATAGTGATTCGGCTTACTTCGGCCTACGTCCACTCCAAAAGTTTTCCTTTTATTGATTTGTACGTCCGATTACAGTTACAATTCGTGAAATCAAAGAATAAAAATGGAAGATATATCCTAGGTAGAAGAAGAAGAGAGCTAGCTCCGAGATCCTTTTCCTTGAGCCATGCCTGCTATATTTATAAAGGAAGCCGATGAAATATCTTGCCCAAACTCCGCATGTAGTACCTCCAAACCCAAACGGACCCGCACACAAAAAAGGGGCCGATCTGGGCCTCGTAAAAGGATCAACACCAATCCCTATAGGGGACTCGACGTCGATCCATAAGAATAGCGAATAAGGGTCGACGATGCATAGAGTGGGACCTCCATGCCGCCTACATTCTGTTTTCATAGTCGTTTCCTGAGTTGCTTTGGTTCGTCAAGTTGTTGAGCGATCATCGTTAAGTTGTACTCCCAATTCGAGGGATCCATAGCCATATTGATCTAATCTAATCCGTACTCCACCACATTGATCGAAACCGATCCCCTACCTAGGGGAAGCGCCAATTCCATACTTATCCAATTCCAGAGTGTCATACATCCGAATATATTTGACGATCATCCCTAGTCTTGAATATATCCAATCTTCAAACCTAATAATCATCTATTCGGGTTTCCTGCCTTGATTACTATGAGATCCATTGGGTTAAATCTACAATATCACAGGCTTGCCAAAAGGCAGGATGACATTTGCCCCTAAAAACATGCTTTGCAATAAGAAGGTGTGCTTTGAGTTGCCATAATTCCAAAATTTATAGTCCGTAATCCATCGATAGCCAAGTTTTCCAATCCAAAATCCAATCCTTTGCCAAGATGAATCCTCGATCTCTCTGGATTATTGGTGAAGTCCATGACTACTTCGAGTCAATAGCCAATTCCGAAGTCATTCCAAATCCTTATACAAATCCATATTCATCCAAAGCCTGTAATTAAATCCTTGATCTCTCCGAATCGTTTGCTAAATCCAAAGCCCTGATCTCACCAGATCATTATCCAATTCCTTGACCCCTCTGGATCGTTAGCTAAATTTACAACCTCTCTAGGTCAATGTCCAAATCCATAACCATTAGAAAGCCTGGAAGCCAGCAAGTCAAGTCCCTGATCTCTTTGGATCACTATCCAAGTTCACGGCCTCTCTAGACTAATCGATGGTCTCTTCAGACCCTTGCCAAGTTCGATTTAAACTTAGCAACAAGTAAGTTGATCTTGTCACTCCCTGAAAAAGCAAATCACTCCCTGCACTCCACCCCATTTGGGCCATATAGCAATGTCTAGATCCTCCTGGACTAATCATAGCATCTTCGAGTTCTTGTTGAACCTCATCCTGTCAATCTTTGATGATAAAGGAAAACGACAAGTAAGTCGATTCTGTCATGCTTCGACGAAGCGACATTACTTCCTACACTCTGATTCAGTGTCCATAAACAAAAAATGATGCCATGTCCTTCCTAGGTTGATCGTGGTCTCTTTAGACTCTTGCTAGGCCCACCCGGTCGCTCTCTGACGAAAGGGGGAACATCGTTAAGTAAGTCGATCCTGTCGCTCTCCGACAAAACGACTCACTTCTTGCACTACAGTCCCTGACTCTCCGATTAGGGACATAAAGAGATCAATTCCATATTTACTTCCTTTTTCCGACCTCGACCCTTCGGTCGAGGGGTTAATCCATAAGGTACGAATCCATGCGATCGCTCTTCGGCGAAGGGATTCGCACCTTGAGGTTATCGCCCCATCTCTTCGGTCTGGACAACCGCGACCTGCTTTATTCATTGCATTAATGCGGATTTAAGTTAAATTATTAAATTTGTGTCCTTATAGCCAAAAAACTAGGAAATAAAGAAAACAAAACACTGCCTCTCTAGGCGTGACAGTTTATCATCATCACAGAGCATGCCTAAGGCCTATCCTCGGTCTCGTACGTATGTATGTGACTTAGCCATTTTATTGCGGAGTTTATTGTTTATTCATTTCATGTCGTCCCAATCAGAAGATTATGATCTATGACCTCAATCCAATGCCATTTCCATTTGATGCCTACGATGGCTGTCCAAGTTCCATCGTCGTTGCTCGAGTCTTCAAGTACTACGACAGCCAGTCATTCCTGACATGCTCCTCAACCATATTCTTTTAGTGTCTGCATTCATACATGGTATGCCCATCTAGTTTGTGGAATAGGCAATATTTCCCAAATCTACATTCCTACTTCGTAGGATCCCTCCTTGCCAGTTTTCGATATGGAGTTACCTCTTTGTATCTAGATAAATCAATTTCAAGCCTTCCATCAAATCCGAACAAGAGGGGAAATTAAGCTCCCATTCTTTCCTTTGCCTGTTTGATCCATCATCTAGCTTTCTTTTTCCCTTATCCTTCCTAGAACCTTCTCCATATGGTCCTTCACCTCACACAGAGTTTACCTCCTATTTTTTAGCTCGTGTGTCCTTCTGGCATAAGAACCTCTCCGCTTCATGGAAGAATTCTCCCAGATCCATTGGTGGATCCCATACCAGTGAAATCTTGAAGTCCGTTTCATCATCAATTCCTGATACTGCTACCATTAAAACCATTGAAGAGTCAAGCCGGTCCACTGAAGCCACTACCGCATTTGTTAAAAAGCTCCTCAGGGACTCTCAAATCCTTTGTTTCAGTGCCACTAATGTCATCACATTCTTAGGTTGTGAAATGTGAACCTAAAACTGTTTCGTGAACTTATCCACTAGCTCGTTTCATGTCCCGATTGATCCATTCTCCAACTTCCTAAACCAAAGTGCAACTAGCTCCGTCAAGTATAAAGTAAAACATCTCGCAAGACTTCCTCCGATGCCCTGCCGGGACTTACATATGCTGGATATACCTCATCATATTCGTTGTAGGATTCGACTTTCCGTCATATACCTCCAGTGTTGGTTGTTTGAACTCCAGTGGGTTCTTAGCATTCCTGATATTCGAAGTGAACGGAGTCCAATTAACATCCTTAAGATTCCTTTCAGGCAATCTGCCTCTCATTATCTGACATATCAGATCGGTCATCCTTTCATTCTCATCCATTGATGGTCTCCAATCCATATTCCCAGCATGTCCCCCAACTTCGCATGGGTATTCCGGAACAAACTCTTCATAACATGCATCTGCATTCCAATCCATAGAAAATTGCACGGCACCAACCATCGGCCCACCATGAACTGATTTAGCCAAACCCAGGGTCATGCCCACGAATACTCAAGGATCGACGTCGACCCTTATGGGCGGATCAATGCTGATTCCTCCATGTCGATTGGGGGATTCCCATGGCTGCTTCACTCCATTCCTCCATCTGCTAGCTTCGTTTCTCTGTCCCTAATTCTGATTTTCTGAGCTCCTGCTGCTTCAACTCCTTAATCAACATTTCCACCAGCTCCTGCGACTCTAGCCTGTCCAACTTGCCTAAGGAAATTCTACATCATCTCCATTTGCCTCTTCATCATCTACACTTGCATAACATCCATCGTAGTCTCCATCTTGTTCGTAGTGATGTAGGTGGAGGGTTAATTAGCTCCAATTCCTAAGGAAGCCTCCTGACTCCTCTATGGTGACTCTTTTCTACTAGTGCTTTCCTTGTAGATTGTCTGACCATTGATCTAAACCCAAGCTCCAAATCGTTTCCAAATCTACATGTGCAAGTATTCTTGCTCTGGTACCAAAATGTTAGCACCAAAATTGGTCACAAACACTCAACCGATATGATAACACCGCAGATTCAATATCCTATATCCAAACAGAAAAAAGTATAGAATAAAATACGAAGAATGGTAAATTAAAAATAGTAAGAAATGAAATGAACATGAGAGTTTATAGTGGTCTTACGTACTCCGTCCTACGTCTGCTCTAAAAGTTTACCTTTTATTGATTTATACTGTTGATTTAAATCTAATAACAAATATGGTAGAATATAGCCTAGGTAGAAGAAGAAGAAGAGAGCTAGCCTCAATATCCTTTTCCTTGAACCATACCTGCTGTATTTATATAGGAAGATGATGAAATATCTCGCTCAAAATCTGCATGTAGAACCTCTAGACCCAGACGAACTCCCACATAAAAAATGGGACCCATTTGAACCTCCTAGTGGGATTGGCCCCGATCCCTATAGGGGGATCGACGCCGATCCCTAAGGATCAAGGATGGGGGTTGGCGATCACTATAGTGGGACCCTTATATCGCCTACTTCTTTTTTTCGTAATCATTTCCTGAGTTTCTTTAGTGTTCGTCGAGTTATTAAGCGATCATCGTTGAGTTGAACTGCCAATCCAAGTGATCCATAGCCATATTGATACGATCTGATACGTATTCCATCACATTGATGCAATTCGATCCCCGCCTAGAGGAAGCGCCAATTTCATACTTAGCCAATTCAAAAGTGTCATCTATCCGAATCTTCTCGACTATCGTCCATAGTTTTGACTATATATGATTTCTGAACTAAATAATCATATCTTCGGGCTTTCTTCCTTGACGACTACGAGATCCACTGGGTTAAATCCATGATATCTCCGCTATGCCAAAAGGTGGTATAACAATCACATACATTCCTACATTACATAGAATCAATCCAACCATTATTCAAATGCATATAATTTCATAAATCTGATTTTGTATGAAAATGACAGCATGGTTTTATAAAATGAATTAAAGTACAAAATTATCATTTTAAATTCGGTTCTAAGGTGTTACTAAAGTTAGATCTAGGTTTAAAAACATTTAAACATTTAAAAACATCTTAAGGATCATAATTTTACTATATCATTGAACATAGAATAATATGAGAAGTAAAATCGCTCACCATTCACCAAAGTACAAGAACTTCAAAGCAAGTACAAGATTCCAAAGCAAAAACTGATGTAGAATAGCAACCCCATAGATTCCAAGGTCTCCAAATAGTAGATCTACTATTTCCCTTTGGTAATCTCACTAAAACTCTTATTATGCTAATATACTTGAAGTAATTATGGTTTTTAGGCCTAATTTCGATTAGTGGAGGTTAGGACATAATTAGAAATGAAGAAAAGTGATTAGTAGCAATTAGAGGAAGGTGATATTTATCTTAATCCTGAGTTGGGTCAACAGGTTGCAGTAATCACCCACTAATCGCCCGATAATCAACCTAAAACAGGTCAGAACTTCAAATAGCCAACATTTCTACACAATAAGTAAAAAATCCTCTTATGACCACTCTATGGAAAGAGAAACCGTCATTTCTTTCAGATGGAAGTGGTTTAAGACCCTAATTCAGCTCATATCAAAAGTACCTTACAACATTTAAAGGGTCAAAATCGTCCAATAAAATTCAAAGGTTAAAAAATGTCACCAGTAACATTTCCCAAAGTTACAAAGATATATGATCTCATTTGAATTTAAAAATTATATTTTACTCTCTTCCGATACGTCAAACATAGGTCGTTAAAATTTTAGCTTGGCACTTGATCCATATACTTCCATGGCCTGGCACTTAAGGTTGCCTATGTAGCCCTACATGCATCCATCTCAAACAACAAAGCTCCCTCGATAGATAGCCCACTAGAAAATGCCATACACATGAGTCAAAGCTAAGTTCATAACGACTGTTAGCTGACAACATCCGTAGACAGTGGCCTCGCATGAAACACACCTCCTAGCGGTAGGTGGATCGGCCAATGACCCACTCCCAGTGATGTCCTACGCTTGCCTCCTCCATCATCCGCTTGCACCATTTAAGATTCCTTATTTTTTCTCGGTAGGGTTTGATCATTAGTGCCTAACTGCCCAACAAAAAGAAGCTTCACCCACACCGTTTCATTGAAAAAACTAACACAAACAGCGTTGTTCATCTACCAAAAGCATCACTGTACAAAACCACTCTATGTGCTTTTGCTACACCAAAGCACCCCTGCCAACTACTATTTGGTCTAATGCCGCCTATCCTTGACCAGTGCGTTCTCATAGCACAATTGGCCAATTGGCAATCATCTCATTAATATAATCCAACTAGGACTCTAGCTATTACGCATCAGACCAGTAACAACCCACCTTTTCAACCCTCAAATGTCAACACTAATACATGCACAGTATTAATTGTTCAGCATCTAAGTGCCGGAAAGGCGGTTTGTTAGGGTTAAATAAAAAGAAAAAGAAAAAGAACAGGGGAAATAACATCTCACAGTGGAACTATAACATAGAATATAACAAAGACAGTAAAAGCTGTTGTTAACCCACTTTGTGTCAAAACGGATTTCAACTATACTTAGAAGATCAAAATGAGGACGAAACGACTTGAAAATTGACCAGCACACTTAGATGAAGCAAAGGAGTGGCTCAGAGAAAATTCATCCAAAAACAAGCTAAGTAAACAAGTCGGTGTCGATATGTTCATGTCAGTGCCGACATGTTTTTGCTCCACAATCATCCATTCCAACTTCATATGAGTTATGATCCACCTTTCCCGCATGAGTCTAAGTCATTTTCATGGGTTTTGGATGAGCTATTTCAAGATTTGTAGAATTAACAGCTGAAATAGCAGAACAAATCAATTGATGAAGAAGCTGTGCAGTTAATGCCCAGCTATTGCCCCGCAATAACCATGCTATATCTCATAGCGGATTTCTACCGCTACGATTTTTCCATATAGCCCCAAATATAGCCTTTCCGCTGTAAACCCCGCTATTTCCGCTACATTCCGTTATTCCCGCTATATTCCGCTATTTCCTTTATATCTTCTATAAAAGAAATAAATTGAAAAATGTTATTTATATATTATAAAAATTATGAAATTAGTTTATTTAATTGAATTTTTAATATATTTTCAGAAATGAAAATACTCTAATATTATATTAAATTCAATTATGTTATATAACAGTTTTACGTTTATTTACAGTATATCCGCACATGTTTTTATTTAAAATTATTTATGTATTAATTATAATTCAACTGAATGTTAATTTTTCATTTAATTACCACTTATAAATTTGTAAAATCATTAAGTATGAGTGTTATATGATATTTTAGAGTCATCCGCTATATCCCGCTATATCCTCGCTGTATCCCCGCTATGTCTTTTTAAACCCCCACCGCATTAAATCCGCCGAGCGCTTTAACTACACAGTGAAGAAGTGGTCACCATAATCACCAACTATTAAAGAAAACAAAAAAGGATGTCGTAAAACTAAGTAAGAAGATGGATGCAAGAGTGTTCCAAGTGTTTCGAACTAGGAAACATGTCGGCATCGACATGGTTAAGTCAGTACCGACATGTTAGTTAACTCGGGGATTTCTGGGATTTAGCACATCACTTCAGGCCGATCTCTGGGCTTTGCTCCAAGTGAACTTCTGACCCAACAAGAAACAATCCGTATTTTTAACAATAAGACATTTAAATATTTGATTTAAATATTGGATTGCTAATTTATTTAATGGTCCAAAAATTATGATTTTTTGCGTATGATCAAATCAGGACTCGAGCCCACTTACAGTGAGTTCGTATCGACGTTATGAATTAAAATAAGTATAAGCATCGCTATTATTGAAGAAAGGATGATCTGATGGTCAAACGATCTCGAAAAGTAGGAAATTATCATCCTAGAGCATTATCTCGGATAGCGACAAAATTTATATCATCGGGTTCGAAAAATAGGGTAATGAACGCAGATGAGTTTCGTTGTGATCGGACACACCGTTTGTCATGTTTGATCGTGCGATATTGAAATGTACGACTGTTTATTTGAGAATTTAAGTAAATAAATAATATTATATTAATATAATAACCAATAAAAAACCATCACGCTCATTTTTCACTTGCATTGTTCCATTGCCATTAATGAAAAACATGGCCACCTCCCCTCGTTTATATTCAAAAATCAAAATTTGGCAATTCAGGCCATTAAAATCACATAGTCGGGTTCCTTGAGATCGTAGCGAGGAGAACTATGCAACTATGGGCTCAAATTAGCGCATGATCATACTTGGTCGAGATCCACTTTCTAGGTCCGAACTAGGGTTAAATCTAGACTGATGTAGAGATGATGAGAGGCAAAAATGGAGGGAGCATATGAGTTTCTCTTGCTGACATCCACCTTTCCCTGGAATTTCGACGCCTCTGATCAACTATATCAAAATGCATCAATTAGGGGGAAGGAGCTCAGTTGTCAAGTCACAACCTCTTAGGCATGATTGAGTGTTATGTATTTGGATCTGGGCAAAGCACATGTGTAGCAGAGTCCGTTGCAATCGACGGTGCATCGTTTCATCGACAAACGAGAGAGAAAACAAGGTTTGAAATATGTGTCCATTTGGGTTTGGACAAGAATGTGCATATATAGGTGATTTGGTTTGGAGAAGATAATTAGAAAAAGGTAATTATTTAATTGATGATTAATTAGGTTAATTAATTGTTTAAATAATCCGATTTCTTATAAATGCCATATCTTTTAAATGTCATATCTTTGCATACGAGGTCTGTTTTGGATGTGGTCTCTTGTGTTACACTCATGATAGAGAGCTCTACGACTTGGCATTAGTTTGGTCAGATTTGTTTTAGGTGGGTGATAACATCTCTCACCATACTATGATTGTTAGTATTGTATTAAAATGACGTTTTGAGATGATTTTTAACTTTAAAACATAATTTTTAACATATATAAACCTACATCTTATTTAATAAAAGAATTAAAAGTGTTTTAAAATGGTTTTCAATTAAATATCATATTTTTTCCATTAACACACAATTTTTACGATGTTGCTGGATTTGGGCTATTTTGATATTAATCCCATATCGGCTGCTTAGACATATTATATTGCGTTATTATAGATGTATATAGGCTATTATAGATGTTCATATGCTTGTTGATTGCATGTATGCGTGTTTCCTTTGTTTGATCGAAAATGTTGTTTGAAGACGATATAGTATTAGAAAATATCTCATAATATAGGATTTCGTGCATAGAGTTTCATGCACGTCGATTGATCTGAAGACCGAAGATAGATTTGGAGATGTGCTTTGGATTTTGGGATGGATTCTAGACGTTTCCATCTGGTTGTATTTACTTGCTTTTTGTTAAGTATATGACCAAAGTGGTCGTTATTGACTACTCTAGAGTGGTCAATAACTATTACTATAGATGGTGGCCAATTTGGCCAATTTTGACGTAGATGATGGAGAGGCTTCATAAAGCATGATATGATCGTTCGTTCATTTGACATTTGATTCGATGCTATGACTCTTTGACGGGTAGTTTTTGCGGTGAAGTGAACATGTGATGCTTCGACGCGATGACCTCGTGATTCGACGATGATGATTTCATGATGGAAAGTGACGGCTTCGACGATGGATAGTTGAACTTTAGGATGAAGAGTAGCCAGATTCAAGTAATCATTAGAGGAAGATTATGGGTCACATGATGACATTCTATGACTAACGATGGCTATCTAGAATAGTTGTTAACCACGACAACTTTAGATAAGAGTCGTAAGGACAGTTCTAGGATGAGCTTTGCTATGGATGATATGTGCAAGGGGATTATTGATATTAATAGGTTTCAAAATATACTCGTAAAGTCGGGTTATGTGAGGATGCTCACTTGGATTACAATGTGCCCTGGATCAAACGATGACCTGATCCATTTACCTTGGACTGTTACAATGTGCAATCTAGTTCCTGGCCTTCTAATTGGTATGGGTTTGAGTATCGAGAAACCAAGACACTGAATAGTCCATGACTATACGATGGGGTCATACAAGTATCATATTTTCAACGCACCGAGTGAGTGAATGTGAGGATGGATGATGGATGCTATGTTTGCTTGATTTTCTATCACCTTAAGGATGTCACACGATATAGATATTATCAATGCAAATATCTATATACCCTTAGCACTTTAATGTATAGTACACCTATGATGGCCACGATGATATAATAGCATACATCATATATTATGTGCTAACTCTTTGGATGCAGAGACAAGTCAGGTATGATTCTTCATACCTTATTTCCATACACTACACCGTTTTTTATAGTGTTTTGAGATTATTTATTACTCACACCAAACTGTTGTCTGATTCGAGGTATTATGCTTTACTTCTTATTATCTCGGATACTCTTAAACGAGTAGGCTAGAAAGCAAGTGTGAATGGTACATGGAGTTCTGTAGATGGACTAGTAGAAGGCGACGCTTTCTAATATCAATATTTTAGGCTTATTATTGTTATTCTGCTGTATGACATTGTGAAGCCTTAACAGTGTTGACTTACTATTATCATAGATAGTTTATCAGTTGTATAGACTTGATTACTATTTTGATTAACTGTATAAGAAAGTGTACTCTGATTGTAACGACCCGTATTTTTACGGATCGAAGGATCGTATAACTGTTGTTATTAGGTTGATAGTACTGTTAAGTCGTTTAGAATGTAAGTCGTTTGGAGCTTAAGTCGTCCAGAGATGAGTCGTTCAGAGTTAGATCACCATAAGTTAAGTCGTCCGGAAGTTGGGTCATGTGGAAGCTTAGGTCGGGTAGTGGATAGGTAGGTCGGTTGAACGACTTAAGGAGGTTGGCGACCTAAGGAGGTTAGCGGTCTAAGAGTTGGCGACTTAAGAGATTAGACGACTTAGGAGTTGTAGCAACCTAAGAGATTAGACGACTTAGGAGTTAACGTCTTAAGATCAGTAAGCGGCTTAATGTTTAGCGACTTAAGGGAACTAGCGGGTTAACGACCTAAGAGGGAGATAGGTTGGTTGGACGGCTTAAGGAAGATGGCTTAGGTCGTTGAAGTTTAGGTCGTAAGACCCTGTGTTTGTAGTTAGGTCGTGGACGAGATAAGGCTAGGGTGTTAGGTCGCTGGGTTGCTAAGCCGTGTAAGCCGTTGAGTCGTAAGTCGATGAGTCGTCCAAACGACTTAGGACGTAGGACTTAGGAAGAATTGCGGCAGTGTGTTAGGTCGTAAGTCGTATGGGCTTGAGTCGTTAGGTCGTGTCTGAGTTAGGTCGCGTAGAGGGTTGAGTCGGTAGGCGTGGGGATTGATGAGTCGTAAGTCGTGGGCCTTGATGAGTCGTGACCGACTCATAGGGGCGAACGACTCATAGGTTTGGCCTATAAATAGAAGTCCCTATCTCTCTTTTTGGGATCCGGATTTTGAAGCGACGAAGTGCTGCTATTTTGAGGGCTCGACTACAACACTTCTTCACTTCTTTTCTCCACTTTAATCTAGTGCTTCCTTCCATCCAAGATTCAAGATCTAATCGAAGATCCAAGAGCCAAAGTTGAAGATCTCCATCCATCGAAGAGAGATTTCATCGTTTGAAGCGGAGTTTTGTCGGATTAAGCTAGATCCTTTGCTGTCCAGATCTGAAGTTAGTTGCTTTTTAAGTGTTTAGGTGATTCGGTGAGTGGTGGTTATCTCTCACACGGACCCAAAGGAGTATATTGGATCGGTGGCTTGTTTGTGTGTTAAAGATAGTGATTTCATGCGTTTTCCTTAAGTCTGCATGTAGATCCATCGTTCATAAATTTTGATATCCATCTTACTACATGTTAACCTATGCTAGTTCATTCATCAGGATATTACTTAGAATTCATGCTTGTTAGATTTGGACTCTTTATTTACGAAATTGCCATTATTGTTATAACTGTTTATTTAGATCTTGTTTGAATGATTGATTACTTGGATCAATGATTGATTTGATTGATTGATGGAAGTTAGTTGATTGATGATTTGATTTGGACAAGTTGGTCGAAGATGATTCAAAAGCTAAGTGGAAAGGCTATTGAATAAGGAAAGCTGCCTGTGGCATATGAAGCGGATGATAAAGCTCATATGGATAGATTTGATGATAATGTTGAGATGGGACTTTGCGATGATGCGATGAGGCAAAGCATGATGTTGAGATGGGACTTTGCTATGATGCGATGAAGCAAAGCATGATATGAGATAGCCTTGGTTTAATCCATACGGGATCATCCCAAGCATGTTGATAACTCGGTGATATGGTTCAAGTTTGTGGATAATGGTTGGCTTGAGAGGCGCTTGAGCTAGTATGGAAATAGTCGTCGAGGAGGATGACTAGAAGGCTGAGATTTCACCGTTGTTGAAGGTTCTAGCATGCTCAAAGCAAGAGTACGCTGGGCAGATTCGATAGTCCCAAGACGAATAGTTGATGGTCTAGTACTCTGGGCAGATTCGATAGTCCTAGGCATGGGTCACGATGACGTGCGGAGTTATGTCTAGAACCGGGGTTACCATTAGCCCTTGACGGACGGATGAAAGAATGAGCCGGTCATTCAATTAACGGTGATATCGAGGCAATGATAACAGTGATAGCCAGAGTCATGGATGTTTGGATGCTTTGGTTGTATCGTCACCCGGTCTCAAGAGCGATGTTTTGTGGGTGCTTATCTGATCTTGGTTTAGGCCTTGGGGGTTTGTGCTTAGAAAACATCGACCTTGACTCGAGTGATAATTGTTTTACTTTAATTGTCTGCTTTGCTATGTTTGCTTCTGGTTAGTGGGTCTGGGGGCTATCACTGTAGAAAGAGGTGGAGTGGGATTGTTGGGTTCCTATTCCTTTTTACCCTTTATGCTCTTTTGGTATGTTTGATAGTTGATTTACTGCTCACTAGGACTTTTGTCTGACTCAAGGTTTTATGTTCAACTCGTATTACCTTGGGCTGTTCATCCGTTTTGGGATGGGCAGACTAGGTAGCAGGTGACAGGTGCTGTTCTTAGTGACCAACGCTGTCGATGACGAAGACGAGCTGGAGGCTTTTGCATATTATTTTTCTTACTATATGTACTGGATATTCCGCTGTTTGTATGATTCTCTGAGTGATATGTAGTGAGGCTTGCTGTATTGATTTTTCAGATTTTTGTACCAAACTATTATGAGTTTATATGATGAGATTCTGTTCTATGGAGCTTCACTATGTATACTTTTCTATTGTATTTTATCCATGCGCCGTGAGTAATACGATAGACTATTCTGTGTTTACATTACCTTGATGATCGTCCATGGCGGCCTGGCACACTTTTCAGCGCACTATTTTCTTGTTTGGTGCAGGAGTCATGGGCGGTCGTCACACTGATTATGTGGTTCATATAGTTATTACTATCTTGCCTATTATATATCTACGATGACTATTATATTTCATCTGATGCGCTGTGAGATATACGACTGGTTTGGTGATTGTGTGATGCTTTCTTTCTTTTTCTTCCCTCTCTTCTCTTTTACTCCCTTTTCTTCTTTTCGATTTCCCTTCTTTACTTCTATTTCTTTCCCTTGATAATCATCCACAACGGTCTAATGAGCCATCAGTGCACTATTCGGTTATATAAGCATCGGTGTTGTAAGGCGATCGTCACACAACAAGACTGTTTCTCTATAAATACCAGCCTACCTACAACCTAGGAGGGATCTTTTTGCTTGATCTCTTCCCTGATCTTCCGCTCTTCACTCTGGATCTAATAAAACTACCATTGGAGACTTCTTCATCTTTTTTACACATATCTTCTACTTCTCAAGCTCTTTAGAAACTCCTTTGTAAATATGAGATCCACTAAATAGTGGTCGGATCTGATGTAACTAGTTGTAATCCAAAGAGAGAACTAATAAAAGAGATTAAAGTGGACGTAGGCTGGGGATACAACGAACCATTATAAAAATTCTTGTGTGTTCTTTATTTTTCTGTTGTTCTTATTTGTTTGATCTTGGATTTCCACTTCATTTACATTTATTATAAAATAACTAGTGCTTTAATGTGATTTCTAGGTGTTGATCCCTTTTTTGGGTCAAAATTTTGGTGCTTGCACTAAGAATGAAGAGCTAGATCTGAATACTTAAACCTTGAATCTAAGATCTGGAGAAGATGAAGACGCCTAACACTAGATCTAAGGCTTGAACAAGCCAACTAGAACATGAGGGCGGACAGGAGTTGTCCTCAAATTCTCATCAATCCATCTACATGACCAGAGAAGAAATAGAGAAAATAATGAAGGAGATGCAAGATATAACAATAGAAAATGCTTGAAGGATTTTCCAAAGAATGGGACAACATGGAATAGCTAGAGATATAGAGATTCAAAAAAAATTGCTAGGTGCTAATGTAGGAACATCTTGAGTTGGAGCTGAGCAAATTGGAGTGATGCCCCTACAAACAGAACAACTCGGCATGGCCCAATCAACTTGGTACCGAAAGAATTATACTCGGGGGAACACTGATATGAACTTGGAAAATGCCAGAATGCCAGGAACAAGCGATGCTGGAGCTACAAACGCAAATCAGAATGTGAACAGGCAATGACCGAAAGAGTATGTGCTGGAACTTCTCCATAGGAACGGAGAATGGATGAAGCCAGGTGAGCAAGTCAGAATGCTAACGTGCAACAAGAGGAGTACATGCCAGAGTAAATTGGAATCCATTCACATATAATATCCATAACGCAAGAGAACCTCCCGATTTAAAGCATTCGACGCTAGAAATGTATGATGAAAAGTCAGATTCGACCGTTCATCCGATGAGATACATCAGACATATGGAGTTATTGGGTGCTTATGAGGAGGTAATAGGACAGCGCTTTGCATTATACATAATGGACTTAGCGGTATGTAGTTCAGACAACTGAAGAATAGGCTCATAAGAACGTTGATCAATTTTGTGAATAAGCTTTTGAGACAGTTTAGAGTTCATATCTCGTGATCAAAGAATGTGATGACACTATCAAGCATGAAACAAAGGTCTAGAGAGACCTTGAGAAGCTATTTGATAAGATTTAATGCAGCAGCAGCAGTCGATAAGCTGGATCCATTAATAATCTTAATGGCGACAGTATTTGGAGTTGTGATCAAGACCGACTTCGAAGTTACACTGGAAAGTGATTGATGGATCTTATAGAATTCTATCGCGAAGTCGAAAGTTATTTGCGTCAAGAAGACGCCTAAGTAGAGGATGATGAAATTAATGATGTGAATGATAGAGAACTTTCCAGAGCAGGAAACGAAAAGGACAAAGGAAAGAGAAGGGTTGACGATTGTTGGATCATAGGTTTTGATTGCTGACAAGACACAATAATTCACGAATCTACGACTATGCTAACATCCAGACTCATCGGCTCAATATATGGTTTGTTTAGTTATATATTTTAACAAGAGTCATCAAATGTGTATATAAAGTCTAGTTTAGTGCTTTATTAAAATCTTTCCTCAAGAATCATTATTCACATTCAAATAAACTTGCATGCTACTGTAGTTTTTGCTTAACAATAGAATTCAGTCGATTGAATACAATCAGTCAGTCGACTGAATTTGTGCATTTTAACATATATGTGCATGTTTTTGAATTTAGTCAACTGAATGACCTGAGTCGGTTGACTAAATTCTACAACCGTCATTTTTTATAAAAAGACACCACTTTTCTGAATAGTTTTCTTCCCCCCCCCCCCCCAAGGGTTGCAACCATTGTTGTTCGTAGAGATCTCTTCACCAACAGTTGCAACTTCTTAACTACTATATATATGCTAGAATTTCAAGATAAAATCACTTCACTTACTTTCTTATACTTGAATCATATTTTCTGAATTAATTACTCTCTTGAATTCATATATTCATTGCTTATGTATTCATTTCCATATTCTCCAAGCAATTTGAAACTTCCTAATCTTCATATACACACAACTACACACATCATACTTGAGGAAAAGATTATAGGAAGGGTGTACTACAAGTGACAAATCCATGTTATTAGAACACACAAGGTCAAATCAATCTTTTGTATTTGTTGAAGTCTTGTTCTACTGCTCAGGCGTGTGTTCGGCTACAGAGGCGAAATCATGTTCTGCTGCTCAGGTCCCTGTTCGGTTGCTCAGGGGTTGTATAGACCTGTTCCTCCGGGTTAAGAAGGAGTTGTTGTTTTAGTGAAATTCCAGAAGGAGTCTGGGTCTAGACATAGGATGGAGCTCCGAACTAGTATAAAAATCTCTGGTGTTATTTTTATTATACTGCTTTTATATTACACACTATTTACTTTATGGCTACCATCACTACACTTTGTATTATCATATATCCATATTACACGATCCATAGCACACTTTCAATTGGTATCAAAGCATAGCGACTTTCATTTGGTATCAGAGCCTAGAATTCTATCGATCGTCACAACATCATAGAATAATGACTAGAAAACGATCCGGTCGAAATACAACAGGCAAAATCCCTGTCAAAGCCACTAGTGAGGACTACAAAAAGGTATTTTCTGATTTACAAATTTCAGTAAAAGATAATAATGAATTAGTTAGTATAAGCAATAAAATTTCAAAGCTTAATTTTATTATTTTAGAAACGATGAAATCTGTTGAACTTGAAAATGAGAAATTGAAAAATGAGAAATTGAAAAATGAGAAATTGAAAAATGAGAATTTAAATTTAGAAAATCAACTTGGTGTTTTAAAGAATAATTTTATAACTGTTAAAGATTTTCTAGATGAACAAAACACCATATTTGAAAAAAAAGAAAATTTCAAAAGAAATTTTTGATTTGAAAAGACAAAATGATTTATTACAATCCTCTTTAGATAATTCAGAATCTCAAAATTTCCTTCTCAGAAATGAGAACTGTACGTTAAAAATCGAGAAAATTGATATTTTGAATAATAGTAACATTTCTTTTGAAAATAATAATTGTGACTTTAAAGCTAAGTTTGATAAACTTAACACTGAAGTCACAAATTTAATAAAGGTCAAAAACGATTTAAAAATGATTTTATCTAGTTCTATACCTTTACATGATAAAAGTGGTTTAGGATATAATAAAACTGATCGTAGAAATAACACCAGAAACGCTTTCATGTATAGTAAATATGTTAGTGCTAGTACTAGATTACGAGAAAAGTCTAAATCCGATTTTTATTGAAATTCAAATACTGCTATGACCAATAATGTTTATAATTTCTGTAGAAGTACAAAATCATTGACGGGAAATATGAATAAAAATTATCTAAATATTTGGTTTCCTGTTAATTGGAAAAATACAGAAATATACATTGACGATTATTTTGATATGGTAGTTAATAATGAAAATTATATTTATAAAGGTTCAACCACACCCAAATGGGTATGCTTCCCTAAAAATTAGGAAATTATAAGAACCTTGGGTATCGCATGCTTTAATTGTTAATTTTTTTGATACCTTACATTATAAGTAGTAGTTATTTTGTTTTATATTGTTCTATGTTAACACTTATGTGAAATATAATTTATATCATCATATAAACTTTCCTTTTTGTCGACGACAAAGGGGGAGAAAGATATTGCTCTAACACTATTTGTAGGATAAAACCATGCAAACACAGATTAAGGGGGAGAAAAGATTAATTATTTACAGGAATATATAGCATAGATTCAGGGGGAGAAATTTATAGCACAATTACAGGAATATATTCAGTAAGAGTGATAAGATCAACAAAGCTTGTCAAAGATACGTTCGTAGTAAATGAAGTTGTCATCATCAAAAAGGGGGAGAATGTTGGATCATAGTTTTTGATTGCTGACAAGACACCATAATTCACGAATCTACGATTACGTTAACATCCAGACTCATCGGCTCAATATATGGTTTGTATAGTTATATATTTTAACAAGAGTCATCAAATGTGTATATAAAGTCTAGTTTAGTGCTTTGTTAAAATCTTTCCTCAAGAATCATCGTTCACATTCAAATATGCATATTTTAAGCAAAATCAGGTTTTCAAAAAATGCATGAAGCGGGGCTTGAACCCGGTTCACTAGTTTGGAAGGCAAGTACTCTAACCAAATGAGCTATTGTAGTTTTTACTTAACGACAGAATTCAGTCGACAGAATACAGTCAGTCAATCGACTGAATTTGTGCATTTTAAAATATATGTGCATGTTTTTAAATTCAATCGACTGAATGACCTCAATTAGTCGACTGAATTCTGCAACTGTCGTTTTTTATGAAAAGACACCACTTTTCTGAATAGTTGTCTTCCTCCTGAAGGGTTGCAGCCATTGCTGTTCATAGAGATCTCTTCACCAGCAGTTGCAACTTCTTAACTACTATATATATGCATGAATTTTAAGATCAAATCACTTCACCTACTTGCTTATACTTGAATCATATTTTTTGCATTAACTACTCTCTTGAATTCATACATTCACTGCTTACGTATTCACTTCCATATTATTCAAGCAATTTGAAACTTCCTAATCTTCATATACACACAACTATACACATTATACTTGAGGAAAAGATTATAGAAAGGGTGCACTACAAGTGACAAATCCGTGTTTTTAGAACACACAAGGTCAAAACAATCTTTTGTACTTGTTGAAGTCCTGTTCTGCTGCTCAGGCGTGTGAAGTCTTCTTCGGCTACTAAGGCAAAACCTTGTTCTGCTGCTCAGGTCCCTGTTTGGCTTCTCAGGGGTTGTATAGACATGTTACTCCGGGTAAAGTGAGGGTGTTGTTTTAGCGAAATTCCAGAAGGAGTCTGGGACTGGACATAGGACGGAGCTCCGAATCAGTACAAAAATATCCGGTGTTATTTTTATTACACTACTTTTATATTCCGCACTATTTACGATATAACTATCATCACTACACTCTGTATTATCGTATATCCATATTACACGATCCATGGCACACTTTCAATTGGTATCAAAGCATAGTGACTTTCAACGATGACTTTGGGGAACTGAAGTGACAAAGGAGGGAGCCAAAATTCTTATCCTACACTAATTTAATAGAGACCCATGAAAGGATATATGTGGATACTAGTGGGTAGATCCCCCATTGAAAGCCTGTTGGAAGATAGCCCATGAATCCAGAGAAAAGGTCTAAAAAAATTTGCATCTTCCATAAGCTTGAGGGACATGAAACGAACGAGTGTCGCATGATCTGGTTAAAGAACTGGTTCAGAGCAACCAGCTACAGCAGTACATAAGGAATTAAACTACAATAATGCAACCAGAGAAACCACCATTTGTAGCAAACGCATCAAGATACAACAAGGGATATGGTTCGAGATTCGAAATCCATGATCGGGATGGTCGGGAGTGTGGCTAGATTTCCTTGCTTCGCTTTTTCTTTCTTTGAATAATTAGGATAATAGTAACCTCAGACCGCTTACACGTGTACGATCTCCAGATTGGCCCCAAGGAACACTCTGAGTCAGATGTCTGGGATAACTATTTAGGGTGATAATATCCTCAGACCGCTTATGCATGTATGGGAACTAGATTGGTCCTTAGGCACTCTCTGAGTCGGATGTCTAGAATGGATAATTAGGACTTCTGCTTGTTTGCTTTGATTTGAGTATTTGACTTTTGCAAAATTCATATTGAATGTAAGACTATATTGATCGCGTTAAGTCTCGTCTAGAGATATGGGACCAGAGTGTAGGGTGCAAGTCTCCTCGACGGAGAGCAAGCCGCTTGAGTTATATGATATTGTTCGCTTTAAGTCCAGTCCAAAGAGACGGGATCAAAGTGCAGAGTGCAAGCTCCCTTGCTAAAGAGCGAGAGGATGGGCTTGTACAAAAAGTAATCCCCTTCACGAGAGAGTGAGCGGATGGCTTGCTTGGTCGTTTAGTCCTTTGTCGGAGAGCAAGCGGACTTAGCAAGGATTTAGAGAGATCGAAACTCTAGGTTGGGAAATGAATGGTTCGGAGAGATCGAAACTCTAAATAGAATGCCAAACGATCTGGAGAGATCACCTTCTAACTAGAATGTTAAACGGTCTGGAGAGATCAAATTGTAGATTGGATCATGAATGATTCGGAGAGATCACATGTTAAATTGAATGTAAAATGATCCGGAGAGGTCGAACCTGACAATGGAAACAAATTTAATAAAAGGATTTGAATGCCTTGAATTTGAGTAAGACAGATAAATCCCAGATGAACACGGGACGGTTTTGATATATGATGTAATAACTCCGAATGTAATTGGAATGATTGTGATGTATAAATGACACTTAAGTAGAGACTAGAGTCTTTAGTTAGGTTCCAAAAATGACCTATGGTTTGCAAGAGAATCCTAAGGAACTAGATGATTCACCAAGATTAAGATCAATGGACAGTCGGAGAGCTTAACCATCAAAGACTGATTATTAGAACTTGTTCTTGAGCAAATCACACCTTACATGTGGAAGGCATACTTTAGGGGTCAAATGTTAACTTGTTTTTCAGCCAAAGAAGATTTCAACTGGACTTAAAAGATCAAAAGTAGGACAAAACGACTTGAAAATTGACAAGCACACTTAGATGAAGTAAAGGAGTGGCTCAGAGAAAATTCATCCGAAAATACACTAAATAAATAAGTCGATGCTGACATGTTCATGATGGTGCCGATATGTTTTTGCTCCACAATCATCCAATCCAACTTCGTATGAGTTATGATCCAACTTTCCTATATGTGTCAAAGTGATTTCCAAGCGTTTTGGATGTAACTATTTCCAGAGTTGAAGAATTAACAACTGAAACTGTTGAATAAATCAAGCGATGAAGGAGTGATCAACAAAATCAACCGGTCATCGAAGGAAACAACATGGGATGTCGCAAAATAAAATAAGAAGATGGATGCAAGAAAGTTCAAAGTGTTTTGACCTAAGGAAACATGTCGACACCAACGTGTTTAAGTCGGTACTGACATATTTGGTTAACTCAAGGGATTCTACGATTTGGCACGTGACTTCAAGCAAATCTTTGGACTCTGCTTTACATGAACTTCTGACCCAACATGATTGTTTCCTTATAAATGCCATTCTACCTGCAACCAAGGAGGGATCTTTCTGCTTGATCTCTTCCTTGACCTTCAGCTCTTCACTCTGGATCAGATATCTCTACTGTCGGAGACTTCTACCTCTTCTTCACTCATATCCTCTACTTTTCAAACTCTTTAGAAACTCCATTGTAAAACTGAGATCCACTGGATATTGGCCAGATCTGATATAACTAGTTGTAATCAGGAGAGAGAACAGCTAATAAATGAGAATAAAGTGGATGTAGGCCGGAGATTATGCCGAACCACTATAAAAATTCTTGTATGTTCTTTACTTTTCGGCTATTCTTATTTGCTTGATCTGGGATTTTTACTTCTTTTACATTTATTATAAAAGAACTGGTGCTTTCATCTGCTTTATGGATGTTTATCCATTTTTAGGGTTACCAGCTGTCACTAAAATATACAAAGTATATCAGAATTAAAAACGAACCTCGTCAGTCTAGATAGTTATAATTTCCTTACCTTACAATTATTGATGGGTAAACATAAAAATACAGTGGAAAATAAAAATACTATGGTAGGTGAACATGCGGGTCTTCTCCATGAGCTTCATGTCCCATCGACGACAACTTGGAAAAACTCGATCTGACCCGAGCACTATAAAAAAATAACACCTGAATCAGTCTGGAAAACCAGTATGCGAAAACTCATGAAATATGATAAACGTATAAAAATCTGAGAGACTATGCTGCCAAATACAGAAAGGGTTTTATCTCATAAGAACAACATCCATATATGAAGGAATGGAAACAAATCAGAACCAAAATCCAAACTTGAAAGGATTAACAGGGACAAGATCAAAATCCAAGCTTAAAGAATGGACATAAATAATTAAACATAGAGAAGAGAATAAGGCACTTCTCAATGTAGTTAAGGAAGGATTAACTCCAAGGACCGAATTAAAACAACGAGAATGTCTTTATCCAACATGACTAGGAGGGTGCACCTCTACACCGAAAGTATACCTTTAGATAAAGTATAATTGGGAGCCCACACCAAACACGCATTACTCTCGAGAACTTCCAAGCTAGAACCTCACAAACAACATTCGAGAATCTGAATATATTCACATCACCGCATGCATGCAATCGAAACCACTCTATATAAATGTGAATATACCTAATGGATATTACCCACATAGTCTGACTCCCACTCACTCTTAGGTTTTAGTTATCTCTGGTGTTGGATTCCAATGCTCAGAAGAGCTACAAATCGACTTAGATTGATGAAACACAAAGAAGGATATCAATGCTCCAAACAACGATAAATCGTCTTGAATCGATGAAGCATATAGAGGGATATCAAAATCGATAGTCAATGAATCAACTATCAAGAATAACAAAAATTATCGTATATGGAAATTAAAATATCATATGCTTATCACAACTTGTTGATCTTAAACTAGTACTACCCCATGGAAAACAACGAAGCTGGACAAGTTAGGGCAGTGTTGCTTCCTACCTTGACTCGACATGCATTCTTAACTTTAAGAATAGCAAGAGTAACCTTAACTTTTAGTGCTAAGCATATACCTAAATCCTTTCCATATAAGTGATACTACTTATAGAAATTAAATCTCTTACACGTATCGCCACTTGCCGATCCCAAACCAAGCCACTATCCCCGGATTAACAATGAGTCGGACAAGTTTGGGCATTATTGCCTCCCAGAACATGCCTCGACGTACATTCTCAACTTTAAAGATAGCAGGGGGTTCCCTTAATTTTTAGTGCAAAGTGTAGTATTAAATATTTTCTATAAACGAATCAAACTTTTAAAACCTTCAACTCATACCTGTGCTTGATTTTCACATCACGAATATTTGTAAAGCACTTTAAAAACACTCTTTAAAATATTCTTTTAAAGAGCTAATTGTATTTCTAAGTATATTAAAAAGAAGAGTCAAAAACAAATGTCAATAAAACATTGTTTACAATAAACCCAATACCAATTACATTTAGCTTTATTTTTAAAAAATTCTTTTTAAAGACATTTTCATTTATAAAACATTGTTTATAAATCAACTTAATATCATCTTTAAAACAAAATTCCTCCAAAGATTTAAGAATATAAACACTAACTAAGCCAAGTAACAATTTTTTTGATAACTTTACGAAATCAGTTATTATAACAAAGGTAAAACCCATGAATTCTTTCTCAATTCTCAGCAAACGTTTATTACAACAACGGTGTTGTAATCCATGCTTCTTTCGCTTTTCAATAAACTCAAAAATACTTGAAATGTGGTTTTAAAAACATTGATTTCAAATATTACTTGGAAATCTCAAGTTTAAAATATATTTCAAACTCAAAACCATTTCCATTCGTTATTTTGAAGTTAAATTTCTTCTTCAATAGTTTACATTAAACCATTTAAAATATATATAAGTTTCAAACCATTTTTAAAACACTTAAATATATGTTAGAAAAGTTCACCAAAAGGATCGAAAAAGAAAAATCAAGCTTTAAAACCATTTTATATAAGTTGGAAATAGTGCCGCAAAAGTTCCGCTAAAAAAGTATGGAAAATTCCTTTAAATCGGTTCTTTTCAAACTGGGATTTTTTCACATTTTCACAAAGTATGAATACTATATATATTTTTAGAACAACATATTATGAGTCTAGTATGCATTTACAAAAATTTAGAGAATTTTGAAGTCAATAAAACTCATTTGGAAATTGTTTTAAAACTTGATTTTTGAACTTCAATACCGCGACCAAAACTTTTCTATCTTTTAAATGCCTTGGAGTTGGGTGTTATAACCTTTTTCGAGCCATCAAAACTTGGTTTAAATAACATTTGAAAAGCGCAAAGTCGCAACCAAATATTTAATGATGCAATCACAAGCACAAGAGAAACTAAAAAAGATTGAAAAAGAAGATTTCATAAGTGTCAATATAGTGATAGTCGCTATAACGATAATTTCGCAAACAACCAATAAATCACACATATACAAGCACAAGAGAAACTAACAAAGATTGAAAAAGGAGATTTCATAAGTGTCGGCATAGCGATAGTCACTATAATGATAATTTCACAAACAACCAATAAATCACATATATATTTCAATCAAAAATCCATATAAGCAATATAACTAAAAAATATATCAACATTAGCGAGAAACACCTTAGGGTCTCTCTACAAAAGTCCCCAGTAAATCTCATATATGTATATGCATTTTGAAGTGTTATGTAGCGATCTACTCGCTAGGAAGACACTTCGACTTTCTCTTTTGTCTCCTATAAAACAATAGCTATTTATACCATCAACTTCCAAGCAGGAATCAAATCCAAAAAAGCAATATACATAAGTATAAACAACATAAACAAAAATTTATACTTCACAACATTTTGTCAATTTTTAAAACCATTTTAAAGTGAGATTAACTCACTTTCTAACCAACGATGAAGCCAACACTTCCTACCATCAAAAACAAGCACACCACAACTTCCAACCTTACCCTAGCAGCAAACGTCCAAGCTTCAGACTCCTTCATTCCCCTCTAAAAGCCCACGCCATGCTTAAGAAAAAGGCCCAAAGCTCACAGCCATGCTTGGGAGAAATGCTCCAAAACTTGTAAATTTGAGAAGGTAGAGATGTTTGCAATGTAATTTCAAGTTTAAACAATGATTTGGAAGGGGAAAAAGAGTGAGTTTTGATGAGTTTTACTTAGGAAAATATCAGAAAAAAGAACAGGAAGAAGAGCAAATAAAGAGAAGAAGTGTAAAAGTGAAAATGAGAAGGCCCTTTTGTAAAATTCAAGGAGTTTTTTAGCCCTACTCTCACCCCTCCCCCCACAAGCCTTACCGCCCCATACTCTTCCATATACCCTTTGTACTTTCCATCGCATCACATAAAAAGGAGCAAAAGGATTAGCAAAAGTCTTCCTCTTTAATTGCCTTCATTAACCATTAATTATTGTTTAGTAAAAAGTATTTTCTTATTTGAATATGTATATGTCCAAATATAAGTGTGCGTGTGTGCGTGCAACAACGTTGCAACAACTTTCATTCGATAAAAAATCAAAAAATCAAAAAAATGAATTTCGGTCACATTTTCAATTTTCCACCGAACTATTTATTTATGTAAACAAATTTACAAAATGGGTTTACCATTATTATTTATTAATTAAAAAGGGTTTAATAATGCTATTAAATCCATTTAAATAATATAAAATTCAATTATTTAAATAATCCCTATATTCAAATTTAAAGTGTTCGCATTTTGGGATGTTACATTCTCCCACTTTAAAAGAATTTTGTCCCTAAAATTATCACGGAGCTAAAAAGTAATACCCCTATCTAAAAATCAAAGTACTTACTTGGTTTTTAGTAATCTAATTAATTATTATTTTTTCTCATAAAAAATACATATTAAAAGCTTCAACTTATGTAAAGAGGATAAACTGTAACACTATGCATACAATCTTTTCAAAAGATAAATTTAAAACTAAATGCCCGAGTTTTTATAATCAAAATATATTTACAAATTCCTCCAAAGTGAAAGATATCAACTCCAAAATCAATCATGATAAGGGGGGCTCCTTCTACCGAAGCATGGTATAACTTTAGAATCAAAACAATATGGAGCATCCAGTGGTATTTCAGTTCCTCCCTAAATAATAACTAAGTAAACAAATATACCCGGTGAGTCTTCCAAATCAAAAAAACCCCAACTTCCTAACTTTAGTCATAACAAAAATATTTGAAAATTCACTTCACACAAACTTCTGCTAGCCTAACTGTATAATGTACATGAATCATTCGTCCGCAATATATGATCCGACCACTTGCTCGGATACATAAACTTTACTTCCAAACTAGTATCCCTACTTGACCTCCCTACTGTGGACTCCAATCAGGTTCCTTAATTAGAACCCTCTGTTCTCCATGCATAGCCATATATTATGATAGAAAACCTCAATATCATATCAAGAATCTAAATCAAGTATTCATCGAAAAGAATCAAGTAAGAAATCCTTGTTCGAACTGGTGTGAATCACCTCGAGGTTATGTACTCAAATCCTATATTAAGAACTATGCGAATAAAATGATCTACGTACAATTTACGTACTTTATCCTATTGGTTTCTTAACTATATGAATCTCTTTCTAAATCACTTTCATTTTCATTTATAGTATTCCATTCAAAACTTAGATTACTTATGAATCATTTCACAAATTTCCACTCAAGTTTGTTAACATTTTATAAAGACACATCTTTATAAAACATTAAATTAAAAACTTACTCTACTCTTATTTACTTGTATAATACTCTTCGACATCCTAATAGTATATACAAAATGTCAATTTCATTTTACTTTTCAAAATTCAGATGGAGGCCTCAACATAGTATAGGTCTTAAAACTGAGTTAATCATTTCGACCTCTTTAACTATCCAGTCCGGTAAGTAGCTAAGAAGACTAGGATGCTGGTATCCAAACTCGGTCCCGGAGTCTACTATTCCTTAAACATCCCTAATGTAAAGATGTTTATCGGCCCAATACCATTAAATAGTTTATATGACTTAGATGTTTAAAAAATGATACGGTTTAAATAAAATAAAGTTTATTAAAGCTTTTCTATCTAATTTAACCTATTTAAAAACTTGTGTTAACTTATTTCTTCTCTATCCAAGAGTTAAAATTTTCATTTATCAAAACATTCTTTAATCAAAATACCTTTTATTTTAAATCAATTTCCTTTAAGGAAATTTAAGATCTAAATGCCCAGCTTTTATTTCAAAACCTTTTTTGAGATCATAATGCATGTATTTCAATATGTAAAATAATTTTAACAATTTATTCATTAACACTCACTTTGGATTCGTTCGGATTCGAACTCATTTCGATCGCACAATGATAAAGAGAATAATTTACTAAGTGCGCTACAATATTCGCCTAAGCAAACATTCGATCGTCACTTAGTATATTATTTAGATTATCACAAAACTATTCAAGATGTTTCCCCGAACTATCCAAAGAAAATGTATATTTCTTAAAAATTCTCTTTGAAATATTTATACCTATAAATACTTCCAAGTGATATTACCATTACTTTTCTTAGAATTTGTTTGAAATCATTTCAAGAATACCGGGATTTAAATTCTCAAAAATTCTTTTTACTTATAAAACACCCTTTATAAATCATATATAAACCATTTTATATACCATGCTCATATATAATTACCTTTAAAATCATCTTATATCATAATAGCTTCCCTTCATTATAAGAAACTTTTCACAAATATTTATCCTCTAAAGGTGTTATCTTCACATATATATTATATTGAACAACTTTATTAAAAGACGACTTTTAATTTAACATTTTCACTAAACATCTTATAGTCAAATTGTGAAACTTAATTCACAAGGGGTTCATTGTAATGCATTCACAATTATCAAAAAAAAATTCTCATAAACTGGTCAAGCATAAATCAACAATTAACAAACAATAATCAAAGACCTAACCTACCCAAGCATGACAAATCAAAGAACAATGATAATAAAGAAATATTATCATTAATAAACAAACACACCATAAATAACTATATAAATTTGAAAATTATTTATTTATATATATCAAATATATAAACCTAGGTAAAATGTTTCATTTACCAAATTTTCAAAAAATCAGTATCATGCCCGTTTGCCTTGTGCAAGTGTATAGAAATCACTGTCGACACCGCAGCGTCCCACATCTCGGCTAGAATTAATAATCCACTCAATAGACCAATTAACACAATACGTTTTTATAGCAATAACAAATATGCTACTGTATATATAATACACTCAATCATTTTAGAGTGTCACTTACCCTATTCCTAATGAGTCATATACCAAAGCTGAGGTTCTCACTTGACCTTCAACTCCGATACCGAATGTAACAACCTGCATTTTTGGCCTTCAAATGTCAACACTAATATATCCATGGTATTACATGCCGAGCATCCAAGTATTGGAAATGCAGATTGTTAGGGTAAAATAAAAACAAAAAGAACATGAAAAATAGAATCTCACATCGAAACGATAACATACAATATAACAAAGATAGCAAAAGTTATCACTCTAAGATACAAGGTATTTCAGAGTTATAAAAACCTCATTGGCCTGGACAATTATAACTTGCTAACCTTACAATTGCTGATGGGTATACATAATAATACTACAAAAAATAAAAATACTATAATAGGTGAACATCTATCTCTTCTCCATGAGTTTTATGTCCCACCAACAACAACTTGGAAAAACTTAGTCTAACCTGCGCAGTATAATAAAATAACATCCGGATCAGTTTGGAAAACTAGCGTGAGAAAACTCAAGAAATATGGTGAATATATAAAAATCAAAGAGACCATGTCGCCAAACATGGTATGAGTTTTACCTTATGGAAACAAATCAGAACCAAAATCCAAAATTGAAAGGATAAACACAAACAAGATCAAATTACAAACTTAAAGAATGGACATAAATAACTAAACGTGGAGAAAAAGCGCAATGCGCTTCTAGATGCAATTAAGGAAGAATTAACTCCAAGGTCTGAATTAAATCAAGAAGAATGGATTTAACCAACATGACTAGGAAGGTGCACTCCACTACATCGAAAATGTGCATTTGGATAAAATATATTTGAGAGTTTCCAAACACACATCACTCTCGGGAACTTCCAAGCTAGACCCACGTGAACAACGTTCGAGAATCTGAATATATCCACATCACCGCATCCATGCATTCAAAAATTCTCTAGATAAATGTGAATATACCTAATGGGTGTGACCCACATAGCTTGGCTCCCAGTTACTCTTTGGTTTTAGTTATATCCGACGCTGGAAGCCAATGCATCGAACGAGCTATAAATCATCTTAGATTGATGAAACATAAAGAAGGATACCAATGCTCCAAACGAGCAACAAATCGTCTTGAATCGATGAAGAACAAAGAAGGATATCAAAATTGGTAGTCAATGAATCAACTATCGAGAATAACAAAAATGTCGTATATGGAAATCAAAATCTCATTTGCTTATCACAACTTGTTGATCTCAAATTAGTACTACCACAGGGAAAACAACAAAACCAGACAAGTTAGGGTAGTGTTGCTCCAAAAGAGTTTGCTCAATGTTTAGTGCTAAGAATAAGCTTAAATCCTTTCCATATAAGTGACAACACTTATGGGAATTAAATCTCTTACACTTATCACCACTTGAAGATCCTAAACCAAGCCACTATCCTGGGTTAATAACGAGCCGATAAAATTAGGGCTTTGTAGCCTCTTAGTCCTTGCCTCGATGTATATTCCAAACTTTAAAGATAGCAAGGGTTCCATCAACTTTTAGTGCAAGTGTAAGACTAAATATTTTCTATAAAGGAATCAAACTTTTAAAACATTCGACTAATCCCCGCGCTTGATTATCACACACAAATATTTGCAAAGCACTTTAAGAACAATCTTTAAAATATTCTTTAAAAGTGCTAATTATATTTCTAAGTGTATCAAAAAAAGGGTAAAAACAAATGTCATTAAAACATTATTTACTATGAAACCAAAACCAATTACACCTAGCTTTGTTTTTAAGAAGTTCAATTCAAAGATCTTTTCATTTGCAAAATATTATTTATAAATCGACTTATTATAATCTTTAATACAAAACCTCTCTAAATATTTAAGAATATCAACACTTATTAAGTCATGTAACAAGTTTTCTTGATAATTTTATGAAATCATTTTTTATAACAAAAGTGTAAAAATCATGGATTACTTCTCAATTCTTAAACAACATTTATTACGACAGCGGTGTAGTAATCTACACCTCCTTTTCACTTTTCAATAAACTCAAAAGTACTTGAAATATATTTTTAAAAACATCAATTTCAAATATTACTTGGAAAATCTGAAGTTTAAAAATTATTAAAAACTCAAAAATATTTCCTTCCCTTATTTCGAAATAAAACTTCTTCTTCAATGATTTAAATTAGATCATTTAAAATATATATAAATTTCAAACCACTTTTAAAACACTTAAATATATGTTGGAAAGGTTTACTAAAAGGATTGAGGAAGAAAAAATAAAGTTTAAAACCAATTTATAAAAGTTGGAAATAGTGCTGCAAAAGTGCCGCTAAAAAAGTATGAAAAATTACTTTAAATTAGTTCTTTTCAAATTGGAATTTTCTTCACATTTTTAAAGCATGAATAGTATATTCTATTTTTAAAACAACATTATATGAGTTTAGTATACATTCACAAAAATTTAGAAAATTTTGAAGTCAATAAAACTCATTTGAAAATTGTTTTAAAACTTGACTTTCTAACTGCAAAACGACGACCAAACTTTTTTTAAACTTTTAAACACTCTAGAGTTTGGTGTTATAACTTTTTCCAAGCCATCAAAACTTGGTTCAAACGACATTTTAAAAGTGTGACCAAATATTTAGTGATGCAAACACAAGCACAAACTAACAAGGATTGAAAAAGGATATTTCATATGTGTTGGTATGGCCATAGTCGTTGTAACAACAATTTCACAAACAACCAATAAATCACACATATACTTCAATCAAACTTCCATATAAGCAACATAAGTAAAAAGTAAACCAACATTGGGAAGAAACCCCTAAGGGTCTCTCCACAAAATTCCCCTGTAAATCTCTTATATGCATATGCATTTCGAAGTGTTCCGTAGCGACCTATTCGCGAGGAAGACTCTTCAACTTTCTACTTTGTCCCATGAAAAATAGTGGTTACTTTTGCCATCCACTTCCAAGCAGAAATCAAATCCAAATAAGAAATATACACAAGTACAAACAACATAAGTAACCAATTATTTTTTACTAAATTTTGTCAGTTATTAAAACCATTTTATAATGAGACTAACCCACTTTCAAACCAAACATGAAGCTAACTCTTCCTACCACAACAAATAACTACACCACAACTTCCTATCTTACCCCAACACCCTAGTCGAAGCTTCAAACTACTTCCTTCCCCTCCAAAAGCCCATGGCCATGCTCAAGAAAAAGGCCCGAAAGCTCACGGCCATGCTGGTTTCAAGGGGGAAATGCTCCAAAACTTGCAATTTTGAGAGGGTAGAGAAGTTTGCAATATAATTTAAAGTTTAAACAATGATTTAGAGGAGAAAAAGAGTGAGTTTTAAAGAGTTTTGTTAGGAAAATATTGGAGAAAAGAAGAGGAAGGAAGTGTAAAAGAGAAAATGGAAATGAGATGGCTCTTTTGTAGAATTCAACAAGGTGTTCTTTAGCCCTACTCTAACCCCCCCCCCCCCAAACCCCCACCAACCCCATACCCCCCTATGTGCCCTTTATACTTTCCATCATATCACATTAAAAGAAGCAAAGGTATTAGTAGAAGTCTTCCTCTTTAATTACCTTCATTAACCACTAATTATTATTTAGTAAAAAGTGTTTTCTTATTTGAATATGTGTATGTACAAATATAAATGTGTGTGTAACAACAATGCAACAACTTTAGTTTGGTAAAAAATTGAAAATCTGAAAAATGAATTTTGGTCGCATTTCAATTTTTCACTGAATATTTGTTATGTATGAAAATTTACAAAATGAGTTTATCATTATTGTGTATTAAGTAAATGGAGTTCAATAATGCTATTAAATCCATTTAATTAATATTAAATTAATAATTCATCTATTTAAGTAATCCCTATATTTAAATATAAAGTTTTCACATTTCTAGGATGTTACAAGATCGAGCCACACAATCAATGACCGAGTGTGATTTTAGTGTCTCGACGGCACAATCTCAGCCATTCAACACCAATCCCAGCAGCTATAAATACTCCAAGACATGCATTTTTAAAAGGGTTGAAAAATCTAAGCTTTCAAGCACTGTAATTTCTTATTATTATCTCTTGTAATCACATATATTCTAAGATAAGCAAATTAATAAGATAACTTCATAGTGAACGTAGATCAACATTGATCGAACCACTTTAAATTATGCTTCTTTACTTATTTTTGCAAATATTATCATTTTCCATTTTCTCAAGTTATTCGTTGGTAGAGTTAGGGGTTGCCTCAAGGAAAATTTTGTAATCTCTTGTAAATTATTAAATCTGTAATAAAATCTTATTCAAAATAAAAGTTTTTTTTATTTATATTATATACTTATTATAATGTGTTATATTTTAATTATTTATTAAAGTATATTTAATAGAAAATCCATAAATGGTGTATTTTGTGATAGTAATTACAAAGTGTTATGATCATCAGCAATTTATCATAATTTAACAAACCCATCATTTTAAATATTCCTAGTCAATGCATATCAGATAGGATATCGATACATACGTTTAGACTAGAGTACATAAGACTCTCCAAATGTAAGGCAGTATATTATTCATAGTTGTTGGAGCACCAACGGGTTATGTACTGATAGTTATTGGCTAACTATAGAATGACTCATTTGATAGTTTTATGTTAGTTAATATAACTAAGGTCAAACAGAAAATATCAACGTAATAACATTACCCAACTCTCTCGACTTGAGAATACTATCGAGCTTCACTATGGAAACTCCACTTTAAATATAGCTAAGTCATGGCATGGCATCCGTCGAACAACTATAGTTGGGTCATATGGAAGCACTGGAAGTGAAATACTATTTAATAGAAGATTCATCTTCTTAGTTATATGAGGTTAGTATCGTGGTCAACTGAAGTCAAATCAAAGTCAAAGTATTTGTTTGGTGAGAGCAGTTTAGTTAATAATAATTGTTATTATTGAACCAGGGACTTTGTGTTTGGAATTTAAAGTTGAATGTGGATGATATTATAAATTTTACCATTACTAAATTCCGTCAATCCTAACGTAATATAGTTTTGACGAAGAGAATTAGTGTAAATAATTGTCACTACCAGGTAACTTGAAATAAGTAAAATTTGATTTTACCCAAAGCTATGTAAGTGATAAATTTGACTATAATTCACATCACTAGCTAAGGTGACACATAAATGTTAATATTCGAATTGTTCGATATTAATCGTTAATCGAATTTACACCTAAGAGTCACATAACAAAAATAATAAATACTTCGACCAACATTTGATTCAATTAAATTATAATTGTTATAAATTATTTAATATTCATGAACTATTAACTACAAAATCTTATTTGATTTTTGTTGATCGGTATTGAAAATAATGCATATACAAAAGTTGTATATACACGTATTGATATACGATATCGATGTACGTTTAAATTAGATTTAAATGTATTTTATCTGACCGAGCTTGAAGTAGCATGGAGGCCCATAAAGGGGCTTGATATGATTGGCCATAGGTGCAGGAGGAGAGGGATGGATATGATTTAAAAGGATTTGAAATGGCAAGAGGAAATAGTGGATCCAGATCCACTTTTAGCTCCTCTCTCTCTCTGTACTCTATTTAAACACCCTTAACCCTATAACAATCTGCCTTTCTTACACCTAAAGATGACACTTAATACATCCATGATATTCATGCACCGATCAGTTAAGTATCTAAAAATCAGGTCAGTAGGGGAAAAGAAAGAAGACAGAAGATAAGAAGAAAATAAATAAGCCTAGAATCTCACAACGCAATGGAATAACATATATTAATCAACATAATTCTTTACAAAGTCATTTCCAAAATGATACATCAGAGTCATACTACTACAAATTCTATCCTAGGACAGTTATAATAGCATGTCCCTACCAAACTAATACATAGATCATAAATACACAGCAGAAATATATAATAGCTTGCTAACGGTGAAGCCACTCGCTCTAGCTCCTGCTCCTCCAAAATGCATCCGTGGAAAACCTGAACTACTTGGCTGCCCATAAAAATTTAAGCACTCAAGACTTTTAGAGATAGAAAATAAAACTCTAAGTCAAACATGGGCCTGGAGTGAGTAAACTCAAACAACTGAATTATTATGTTTAAAACCCATTAAAAATCAAAGGTATCTTGTAAGACCACACCGAACGTACACACGGACGGATTTTTACCTTACGATAATCAAACCATTTCGTATGAAATTTTCTTGTATTATAATAGTGTCTAAGATACAAATACTTGCTAATCATAGTCGAAATTGTTACATTAATTAAATTCTAGCATTATAGGTATATAACTAAAATCATAAAGGCTCGTATTGGAGAATGGATTCCATACTATGATAAGGTATGGAACTACCTTCCGATGGTACATCTATAAATAAAATGCACCGAGGTCTGACAAGAACATCTTATACCCCTGCCACACAGGACTGGACTACCACTTGACTAGTAGTACCGAATATGACCATCCTTCAATTTAGGCCTTGAATCATACATGAGTAGATAGTAATGGATCTAGATTTGGAATGACCATACCCTGATGGAAGGAACCCACTTAGCCCAGCTAAATGCTCGATTTTTGTCATTTCCTGGTTGATGAGGCTTGAGGCTACGTTTTACCTTTATATAGCCTTCCCACTTCGAATGTTACACTACCCTCCAAGCATCAATGCAATGCTAGCATTCATCCATACAAGTTCATCCTGGGACTGAATGAAACCAAAGGCACTGCTTCTACTACATCCTTTTTGGGGAATTCTTCCCCGGGTTAATAGCCAATAGCGCTTGCACTTCAAAGCTCTATCTTTGATTCCATATTCTTCAAGATGTCTTCAAGTCGAAACGCTTGAGTTGGATCGAAGTGGTTTATGGATAACATACATGACCCCGGTCTCTTCGAAACAACTTTCGATAATTTACGGTAACTCAACCCCGGTTCTTTAGGAAATAAATAGACAAGATAAGAGTGAAGATCACCTCCTAATCTTTAGTGAACAGATTTCTATATCATTTATCCTAGAAGAACAAATGAATTTATACGTACAGTACAGCAACACCGACGGTGGCTGTACCGTATAATTTTCATATTTCTCCTAGATATTTTCAAAGTTACGTTTTGGTCCAAGTTTGATAATCGGTTATTTAACTACCAAATAAACAATCATTCAAACATTGGTTTAATTCCACATGGAATCCATTAAGCCTTATTTAATTAATCTTTAATTAATTAAAATCACTTTATAAACATTCGATCAAAAGATCTTTACAAAACACTATTCCCAAACACCTTACATCCCTTTTATACTTAAACAAATATTTATATACTTATCTCACCGGTATGAGTATATCACCAGAACATTTGGAACTCTTCTTTCAAATTCCTTGTGAAAACATTACTTAGTATAAACCAATCCACTTATCCTTTATAAAAAGTTCCCTTTTAAAAGCTCACTTCACATTTAAATATCTTTATAAATTTCCAAAATCAATTTTGAAAATACTTTTATAAGATACAAGTCAATTTACAAAACCTCTTTACAAACCTCTAAAATCATTTATAAAACATTTCCCCCATTTAAAACTCCTTTGATCAATTTTCATTAAGAAAAATTCTTTACAGAAAATATTTTTTTCAACTCATCCTTTTAAATCACTTTAAATAAACTTTTTTACTTAGTAAAAACCATTTTTATAAACAAGTTATTATTTATAAATACCTTTATAAAATAATAATATAACTTGAAAAATTCATTTATAAAACTTAAACCCCAAAATTGATTGAAGAATTGAAGTTAATTCAAAATTACACTTTATAATTTCAAAAGGAGGCTTAGCAATCCCAATGGTAGTGATTTAAATTACCATTTAACATCAATTTCACTTTTGAGTCACTTAACCATTTATTTACATAAGTCAACATATATGTAAATGCAATTTATATCCAAATCATGGAATAATGTATCAATACAACTCAACTAGCATATACATGTCCAAATAACATAACAGCAGGAAGGTGATTTATCATGCTAAATAGATGGCCAAGCAATTCACTACCTATAGAAAATGGGAATTTATTCTACTAAACATATGTCCATACAATAAACAATTACATTATAGCAGAACCGGGATTTATTCTACTATCAGATGTCTACAAAATCAAACAATCAACTTATAACAGAACGAGGATTTATTCAGCTAACACATGTCCACACCATCAAACCATTTACATAACTGATTCACAATTGTTTGTCTACTTAATGGTATCGACATTTGAATCCCTTGTTTCCAAAACCATCTTTGAAAAAGAAGTACCTTTAAAACAATCTAATTCTTGAAAAACAAAGATCTAAAACTTAAACTCCATTCTAAAATGATTAATTACAAGTTAAAGACTTATTAAATCATAATTAATCTTTATTAAATTTGAAATTGGCTGAATTATAAATTAATAAATAATTTATTTACAAATTAAACCCTCAGCTAATCCTTTATTAATTATTAAATAATTATGTAAACCTTCGTTACTAATTAGCTATTTAGTCTCAATTAATAAATTAAATAATCTTGTAATTGAAACTTAAATAATAAATTAAACCTTAAATAAATAATTTATTTCAAATTTAAACCTTAATTAATTTATAATTAAGAATAATTAAACATTACCTTAATAATTAATTAATAATTAACCTTATATTTAATTAATAGTTAATTAAAAATAAATCATATACTTAACTCATAATTGATTTAAAACTTATCTTGCTTAATTAATAATTAATTAAAATTAATCTTACCTTTAGAAGATAATTAATTTGTAACTAATCTTCAGTTAATTAAAATTAATAAACCTTATTTAACACTCAATTAATTATTAATTATCAAAACTAATTAATTAATAAATAATTGTTAAATTCTTAATCAACTTTCCTTAAACATCATTGTTAAGTTTCTAAAACATTTATAAAACACTTTTAATTGTAAAAACCAATTATTTTTTAAAATCGGATTTTAAAGCCAAATTGTATCCATAGCGACTATTGCTATAGGTACCTGTAACTTGAAAATGTTTTTCTTACTTTACTGTGAAACTTATCATCTTTGGAAGTTTACTTGCTTTTTCCAAAACATAAAATAAGCCTTGTAAAAGAAAATGAAGTTTGAAAACTTAAAACGATTTTGATTTCCATTAAAAACAGACTATAATTTTACACACAGAATTCCATTCCATTTTAACACTAAAGATGCTAACTTTTCTTAGCATATACCCAAAATTTCAAGATCACAAAATAATCATACATGCCACAACCACAAACCTAAGCAAGATCACATAACATAAACAAAGTTTACAACTTTCCAAACAACGCTATAGTTAGACTTCACTTTCAAGCCAATTTACAATCATACTCAACCAATACAAATAAAAACAATCACAGCATAAACCAAGATTTCAACCAACAAATTATACACACTTTAGCAATGTAAAAGAATTTAAAAACTAAAAGTTTACTCACCAAAGTTTAGAAAACTTTTTTAAAAAACTTGAAATAACTTTGCAAACTTGACTTAGGACCTTTGCGTCTTGAAAAAGGCTTGGCTTAGGGCATGCATGGCTCAGCCATGATAAGAACAACGATGTGTGGGCTTGACTTAGAGAGATGGAGGTACTTTGGATAAAGATGAATTCACAAAACTGGACCTAAAAATTAGTTATATTATCTTGGATTTTTTGTCATGTTACTCTCGGAATTTTGAAAAGTGGTCAAAAGAAATGTTGTTGGAAATTCTTTTCTCTACAATTTCAATAAAAGAATCACTTAAGTTGGATCAGTTTTATAGAAGATACTATCAAAAGGAGTGGTATTTTAAGCCTTGATAATATGGGTCCGAAAATGAGGCAGAAATAAATACAATTTTGACCCAAAATTATTTGAAATTTGAAAAAGTGGTTCAAATAAAACTTGTAGCCATTGGAATTCTATATGGTTTGAAAAAAGGAAATCATGTTTTTGAGTAGTGCAGAGAAAGTTATGGCTAAATGAAGTGGGAGGAAAATGGAGAAGTTTTTAAAATGAAAAAGATGAGATTAAACAAGTTTGAAATCATTTTACAAGTTTAAACTTGGATTTTTAAAAACTTAAATTCTGAATGCAAGCTATTAAAATATTTGGAGCTTGGAATAAGAATGAATTTTTAGAAATAAAATAAAAATGAAATGAGAATATAGAGGAATTTAGTTTTTATACAAAATATACTTCCTAAATTATCAAAATACCTCTCGTACCTTGCCCTTCATATCATGCATGCCACCTCACCTTGTTTGTCCCCCTAAACCCCATGCAACTCACAAAAACTGCCCCCTCCCCCCCCCCCCTCCAACACTTTTCCTTGCTCCAACATGAATTTAATGCACTTTTACGTCATGTCTATATATGTTTCGTAAGGCATTTTTCATGTTTACACTTCATATCCTATTTTGTTTCATAAAATGTTAAATCCATTTATATACTAACTTAAGTATGTATATCTATATGTATAACATACTAACTTATTAGTAAATGTATATATTTACATTAAATAGTTTACAACGTATCCGATAATTTTAGACGACGAAAAGTTGTAAATTCAGAAAACGAATTCCGGTCACATTTTAGATTTTTCTTCGAACTGATATTTTTGTAAACTAAATTTGAAAATGATTTTACTATCATTAATTATTATTTAAAAGAGTTTTATTTTCATTATAATATCTATTATTTGAATGACTATAATTAATTAAATATTCGCAAATCAAAGCAGCAAAATTCCGAATTGTTACAAACCCACTTTTGGAACTCACTACTTTTGCCTCAACCTTCCATCTCTCTAACGAAAATATCCACTAAGCTTTGCTTCGTTAGTTCAAGAATTAAAAGCACAAATTCAAATAAAATTAGGACAATGATGCGTAGTTCTTTCAGTATGAGACCTCTCTCTAGAAGGGTTTGAATTCAAATTCAAGTAGAGTCGATTGATTCAGCATTCAACATGTACTAATTAGGCTATAGTCCAGTTTTCGGCAAAAACAAATTTTGAAATTCAATAATAATTTAAAAAGGTTTTAAAAAATTTAACTTACATATATCAAATGTGTGTGTGTGTATTGTTAAAATATATACATATTAGTATTACCAAATTATATATATATATAATAAGTCGGTATATAAATATATACAAATTATTTATTTAAATACATCATATTACTTAAATTATATATATGTTATAAAATATATATGCATATATATTTTAATATACAATGATTATACCATTGGTTATGAAATTGATTTTCAGAAAAAAAATTATGAAGCATTTTCGTGTAGAAATGATTTGTAAAACTTAAATTTGAAAAATGTAATGATTAAAAAAAGTTATATTTTGTCAAAATATTTTAGGTCGAAAAATATATATGAATATATATAATTTTATTCATTTACATTCTAAATATATAATATTATTTTATACTTGAATTTTAAATATTAATATATTTGTATACATATATATATACACATATTTTCAAAAAAGAAAAAATATTTTTAATTTCTTAAGTTTATAGGTATATTTATTTTCTCAAAATATAATTTATTGATTTAAATTTGAAATTAGAAAATATTTTTAAATCTAGATCTAGATCTGAATTTGAATTTTTACTTATTAATATTTACGTTTACAAATATTACTATTTTACTATGTTATATATATATATATATATATATATATACTATTATATATATAATATTTTATATTACACTAATTTTTTTATTTTAGCAAAGTTAGCGAGGTTGACTGACCCATATCGAATTTTATTGCAGAAACAATAAATTACAAACAAGGGATATAACAAGCTATGAGCCTAAGAATAAGAAAAAAACAAATCATAATCACACATGATATACACAAGCACACACACAAACAAAACAAGAAAAGAAAAAAAACACAAAAGAGAACAAAACAGGAACTAGGTCTAGTAAGTGATCAGAGAAGCAAAAAAATGCCATAACGAATCGTTCATGCCAACTGCAATCTCATGTTTAACTTCATGCCATAAAGCACCATAACCTTTTGACTTGCTGGAAAAAAATCCTTTTATTTCTTCCGCCCCATATTATTTTTGTGAATTTCTTCAAACTGAGTAACAACATATAAGATTTCATGCTTTTCCATTTTTTGCCTTGTCAATCAAGTTCCATTAAATTAGGCTATTTCTCACCATTGTATGTCTACCAATCTTGTTCATCAAGCAACTCCAAAATTGAAATATCATAAGGCAGTTAAAAATTAGGTGCTAATAGCTTTCATTTTCTATAACGATCCGTAATTTTACCACTTTGAAAATGAAATATTTAATGTATTTAAATATTCAAATATAGAATTGTCGAACTAAAATAATCATTTTTTATACAATAAATAAGAATGGTAAACTTATTTTTAAAATTGAATAAAGATTTTGGACTTTTACCATAACATTGAAAAAATTGACAAAAGCCGATTTTGGGTGAAATTGGATATACGGTCAAATAATTGTTTTAAAAGACGAATAACTCCTTTTAAATCACTATATAAAGATAATAATAGGTTGATAAAAGTTTTATAATTATATATATACTTATGTTATAGTGATTGACAAATTTCGTCGCGCATTAACAAAATCAGTGTCGTATTTTGCAAATGAATTCGATATTGTTTTATATATTTTATAAGCCAAATATACTTGTCTTAATTATTTAAAAATGATAAAAAAAAAAATATTTTCATGTTTGGTTTACATGAATAAATAGTTTAACAAAAACGTCAAATTGTGATCATAAAACATTTTGTCGAAAATCAACTTTTGTCGGTTTAAAGTTGTCACAGCATTATTGCACCTTTGTTTTCTTATGTATGAACATATATTCAAATAGTATAAGTATTAATTAATTCACTAATCAAGATCACTTTTACTAAACATACTTAGAAAATTCTAGAGTATAATCCACAAAACGTAAGCATAAAAAGACAAAAAAGTTACAATAGTCAAAAAGTAAACATCAAATCAAGGCAAACATAATTATTATATTCTTTAATTAATAATTAAGTGAAAATGACATAAAGTAAAATTTTGAAATGTGATGTTAAGTGTTGAAAAAAAATAAGGTTATTTTGGTAATTTTGTTAAAGAATATTTTGGTAACTTACCACTTGATTTTTTTTCTATAAATGTCAACCACTTCCTTCACTTTCTTTCACACCATTTCCACCTTCTTCTTCCTACTTGAAGCTCTCTTTAATGGTTTCTTCTTTTCTCTTTTTCTTACTAACTTTTCTTAAGCACCACTAAACTTTGCCAAAGACCTTAGAATACCGTTAAAACATGGTTTAGAATCTAATAAGTGAAGAAATGATGGAGGAAGAGGTGGAATGTAACGGCCCGCTATTTTCAACCATTCGCATCCGCACAAGTCGGACTTGAATTGCTCAAAATACCGAATTGTTAATTTAAATTTGGCAAAACTTAAACATATACAGCAAATAAATCCATCACAGAATCACAGATACAGAGTAGTACAATAATATGCAGCGGAATAAATGAATAATAGTTCATGAACCTACTATATAAACATCAGAGTTAGAAATAAAGTACATCCGAATATCTCAAATACAGTGAAGTCTTCAGTACGAACCAATGACTCCTCTGAAATAATCAACTGGAAAAGCTGAAAGCTGAATCAATAGTTGGACCTCCAACGAAGCTCCAAACTCCAAAGGTGAGTCTCTAATGCTGTGTCACTCAGTCTGACCCGAGCGTAAAGCAAAACACAAAACACTCGAGTCAGGATTAACATTCTTATATCTATAAATCCAACTCAAGTGAAATATTAACTGAAATATAATTAACTTAGAGGATGTTTGCGATAACCATCCTCTAAGGATCCAAGGAACTATCTACAGGGTAGAAATATATACTGTAACACCGTGGTCATTTCAATTTTATTTATATTTCAAAACTAAAATATCATTTTCATTTCAAATATCTCTATTTTCCAAATTAGTATAAATATCCAATAATTTATGAAGTAAAGTATTTTTATTTCCTCAAACTTCACAAATCGCTTCAAAATCAACTCGACCTTCCCGTTCAAATTTAATTAAATCAAAATTTATTAATTCCCATTCAATTTAGTTTCTGACTAAACTAATTCAGTTTTTATCTATTTTAAATACGGATTTGAACCACAAAATAAACCATTTAAATTTCAATATAATTCGAAGTTAATATATTTCGGAGCTTTAAATATTCAACATTTCAAAGACTAAACTTTGATAGTTGCGTTTATCTTCCAACTTTACTTCACTATTATTTAGTTTTGAAATATTCACTTAATAAATTCAATATTATTTATATGACCTTAAAATTACATTTTCTATATATCACCTTCGATTTCTTTAGACATGAAACATCCATTAAATTTCTTAAATAAAAATTCAAGTTATAGGATCATATGTTAAAGTTTCGAATTTAATAGTTTCAAATTGATTTAACTAAATAAAATCCTTAATTAATGACAAATTCAAATAAGTCCCAAATATATCTTCAAACCTTAGCTTATAATATTTATTCCACAAATCTGTTTCATAAATACAAATTTAATACATCCTTAAACATATTTCATATTAATAAAATCAATCTTAATTAAATTGTCTTAATATTAAATCTATATATAAAATAAACTTTATATATAATACTTTAAATCAATATTCATTAAAACCATATATTTCTTTTGAAGACCATAGAAATTATTTTCGAAACATTCATATAGACCACGGCGTCGAAATTTTCTATTCTATGGACAGGGGATACAGATATTTATCATTTCAATCCGTAAGTTAAATATATACGGGTGGATATCATTTCAACCCGTAATCCCAAATTCAATTCAAATGAAAATCGCTTGGGTTTATCATTTTAACCCATAACGAAATTCTCCTATTCTAAAGTCCGTTCGGGTATGTATCATTTCGACCCATAGTGATTTCTATACTAACAGGGAACTTGCAGAGTGATAAACGATATGAAAATAATAAGAACAACAGGCATATATCATCAAAAATAAATATAAACAATAGGATATAGTGTCATATCCCATAAGTGAACAGTTACAGATAATAGCATATATAACAATTTAAATAACTACAGCATCATATTTCAATTGTTGTTTCAATTTAATCAAATTAAACAAATAAAGAATGTTAATCATGAGTAATTGCTCACCTTTCGAGGCTAGAGAAAACAGAAGATGACATGGATACACACATTGATACGGACGCTGAAATTTGAATTATAAATCCGAGCACGAATTTCAAAGCAAAGTAGGATTGGCACGAATTGGACGAACGAGGCTGATAATCAAGAATTATGAATTGAATCAGAATCAGTCTGATATATACAGAAATTTTTGCTATTTTAATAAAAGTCAAAATTGCATCCCTAAGAAAAACTTAAAGTCGAATCATACATACATACATATATATATATATATACATATATATATATATAATTTACCTTTTTTTTCATACATAAACCAATAGTTTTAACATTTGAAATAAAACATATATGTTAAATAAAAATCCTTATAATTTTTCCAAACCATTTTAATTTTTACACATAGATCAAAATTTCTATTTACAAATCTAAGACCCAAACCACCCCATACGACCTATGTATATAATATCATTAAGATTTATATTTTAAAATAAGATTAATATATAAAACTTCAACAAATTACACTGTTCAAATCTCATTTATAAACTACTATATACATATGGTACAAAATCCACTTCACAATACAATTATAAATTTTAAACACTTTACCTATATATATAAACTAATATATAACTACCCATACATAAACAGTAAAGCCTATACATAGACTTATATAAAATTTTAGACAATGGATGTACGAATTACTTATATAACTTATATTATAACTTATTTTATAAATATATATAATACTATAACCTGTGCAGACCGAAAGTATAAGTTAGAATGTAAACTTTATACGATATATATAAATAGAAACTATTATAAACTTTAAAATATATACATTTTTTTGGGAAAGCAACTGGTCTACACTAAAAAAACATATACACCTGCCACTCCAAATATAAAACATACCGTATATATTAACAATATATATAATGCAGACACTACTATCCTTTACGTAATTATATAGAAACAAATAAACAATGTATAAATATAAGTTATAATAACACGTACACAAACACGAATTCACTTACGCAATTGCCACTAGAACCTATTTTGTTGTTTCCAGTACATTGCATTAAGAAAGAGTAATACATAACAAAACCAACAAAACCCCAAAAAGATTCAAAAACAAAAAAAAAGTATATATATTTTTAAATCACCTTATATTATTTCATTTAATAACATGATACGAAAAGCCTCACTTAAATCAAATTCACGTTTAAAATATTATAAAAAAACAAATATTAAGCTTAAACAAATTAGAACGAAAAGCATCTTTACATACATCAGCCGAAAAAGGAAAATTTTATTTTATAAACTAATATAATAGCATATATACATATATACATAAATACATTTATATATATAAAAGAATAACGTTGATATATATATATATATATATATATATAAACCATATAATAGACGCTGCAAAATTTGTTTAATATATTATTAAACTGGAAACAGGGAAACCCAAGATAATGTAACTCATGTAACAAATTCGCTGATATATATATATATATATATATATATATATATATATATATATATATGCTAACAGACAGAAGTACTACACCTAATATATGCGAACGTATGCAAGCTAGTGGTGACGAGTGTCTGATGGGTGATGGCGATAGGGGTATCGGCTATTATGGCCTTGAAGAGGCGCTGTAACAACTTGGGAAAGAAAGAAAATAGGCTTCAGGGAGGAAGAGGAAGCAACAGTAGGTATAAACCCAAAGTTATAAAGGCAGAGGAAAAACGCTTTGCACAATTTAAGGTGAGCTTTAAATTTTTAATAAATACAAAACGTATCTAAGTTTATACGTTTATAACTTTCCAGCTATAATGTATATATATAATGAACGGTCATAATGAAAGAAGTGGAAACAGGGAGCGTAGGAAAGGAAAGGTTAGAAAAATAAAATTTTCACCCTTAAATTCCGGAGATTAATAAGGTAACGTACCTCTTTAATGAAATGTACAGTTACGGCCACAAGCTAAAATTTAGCTGAAAGTTTAAAGAAATGAGGGGAAGATGGGTTTTTAAATTAATCACTTCCCAGAATTAATATGTCAATGAAAAAGGAAAGGAGATGAATCAGGGAAACGTATTATAACTTATATATAACTATTAAACGGATAGATGGAAGAAAAGGTGAGCAGGTGAGTAAAAGTGGAAACTGATTTATAAGCAAAATGGAATGTGAGCTGCTGCCTGGGAAGAAAATGGAACAGTTTAAAAATTAAAGGCAATGGCCTGCTGAAATTAAATGAGTATGAAACGTGTAAAAGTTATATACTGAAACGGCTATAAATTTCAATTAATATTATAAAACGGGGAATAATGAAAGGCAAGGACGATGATTTCAAAGTTTATTAATGGCTAGGAATGGGGAAGTCTATCTGCGAATTGGAAAAATTATTAAGCAATTGAAATTTTAAAGGTAGAAAAAGTAACAGCTACACACTGTTTTAGAAACAATCAAAGCAATTAATAGCTTGATTGGACAGCAAGAATAAATATGGAAGGACACGTTATAAAGGCAAAATGAACCGTTTGAAAATAAATAAAAGAAATGATGGCAAAAAAACAGCTGTGCCTTGAATTTCCCAAAATAAAATAATTTATGAACATCAATTATTGCTGATTTAAATTGAACAGAATCACACCCTAAAATATGTTTTCTTAATTTTTGATGAAAATTTATCATTTGCCACATTTAACTATACGTAATCCAAATGTAAGATTTTATTTCAAAATATTATTATTTAAAATTTCTCAAAAATCAAATTAAATACGCTAAATAAAACCATTAAAAATTAACTAAATTTTACGGGTCATTACATGAAACCCATCAAGGCTGAACCATATGAGAAAAGGAAGCAAATTCAGGAACTCTGGAGTTAGAGAAAGAGAAGGAAGTGCGGTCGATTTTATTCCAATGAGCTATGAATAAATTCAAGGTTCTATGGAAGCTCTACCATATTTTTAGGAGTTTGGAAGAAGAGGTCGATAGCATAAATCAAAAGGAATGGAGTAGAAGTTGATCAGCTGAAGCTTAAATGAAGTGTTGTTAGTAAGAATGTTAGTAGGAAGTTTGGTTGGATTTTAGTGAGTACTCCTAAAACTATTATACTATATATGTTGAATGATGATATGATGCTTGCAAATGGATGTTTAATATGCTTTGATCATCAAGTTGGGTTGTTTAATGTTGTTGTTGAATATATATGCAAGTCACGAATATACACGTTGATAAACACAAAAGGAAATCCCTTTCCTTGAATTAACGAAATCGTGTATATGGAAGTGTTAAATCTCTTAAAAATGGTTTAAAATGTATTTGAAATGTTTTATAAACATTTAAAAATTTTTTGGAGAAGATTGAAAAGAAATGAAAATTTAAGTTAAAAATAAGCACGTCGCGCAACGGTAGTTCGCAATTTCACGCCGTAAAAGTCAAGCAAGTATAAAAGTTGGAATATAGCTCGGAAATCTTCGAGATAAGAATTTCCAAACTATTATATCCATAGTTTTCAAACGAAGAAAGAAAATTGAGATTTCGATAAGTAGATTTTGACATATGAGTAAAACAAGTTTTTGAAAAGTCCCAAATTTGCAGTTCGGAATCCAAAACTGGATTTCTTCACAAATAATGTTTTTAAATTATTGAAAAATGTGGAATAAATATTTTGAAATGTTTTAAAAGTGATTTGAGTAATAAAAATGGATTTCAAATAATAAAAAGTCGTTTTGATCAATATTGCATAAAAAGCTCTTTCCGCAGCACTTTTCTGCAACACTTTTCTATAACTATTGAAATATAGTTTAAACTTAACGATTCTTATCTAAATCTTATATAAATGTTTTCGGATGGATAATTAAGAGTTTTAATAATGATTTTGAGGTATTTCTAGCTTATTGAAGAAAATTCAAATAAATGATTAAAGAAAAAGCCATTATAAATAAGTGGTTTAATCTTGACTCAAAAAGCCGACGAGTAGACTAGATTTTTCTATTCGTGAAATCTGGATATGAGGTGTTTAAACTATGGAGATGTCAGGAGCAACCAGTGCCCTGGCTCACTTGGGGCCTCTTTCCTAGGCAAGGGATAGATAAGGTCGAAATGTCGGAAACGAGTAAAGTATAAAAAGTTTTAAGTTTTCAAATTTAATTACAACTTAGATTTGATGGAGATGATCTTCTTGTACTTGATGTCAAAGCCCGAAGAAGGAACTCATACTCTTCGTGGAATTTAAAAGGTGATTTCACCGTTATTCCGCCCATGGTGTGTAACGACCCGTAAATTTTCGATAATTAAAATAGCTAAATTTAATAAGATTTCGTGATTTAGTATTAGAAAAAAATTGTAAGTCGTTTGGAATAATAATAAATGGAATGAATTGCAACAATAATTAACCAAGTAATAAAAATATAAGTCAATAGTTGAATAGGATAATAAATGTGTGATTCATTGGGAATAACAGAGTAATTGATTGATAAGTAAAATATATTTAAAATCAAATATTGAATGTTGAACAGGTAAATTGTTTAAATTAAATATTTAAAACTTATTGAATAATTGAATAACTGTAAAAGGAAAATAGTGTTCTAAATTGTGAATTGGTTTTAAAAGTTGAATCTTATAAGTTCGATTTCAATAGTTCAAAAGATAATGAATTATTGGATAAGCAAAATTGTTTAAATTTAATATTTGGAATTTATTGAATAATTTAATAATGGGGATTGAATAATCGTATAATGGAAATGGTTGTTCTATAATTTTAATTCGTTTCAAAAGTTAAATTTTTAAGTTCGTTTTGAATATTTCAAAGGATAGTGATTTAAGAATAATCAAATTTGTTTAAATTTAATATTATAAATGTTTGAATAATTAAATTCTGAATTTGATATGATTAATTTGATATTAAAATTTAATATATGAAATAGTGTGAATAATTGAAATTTGATTTAATATGATTCAGATTGGTTTCCAAAGTGAATATAAGTTATATTAGAATTATAATAGAGTTAATAAGATTTTAAAATTGGAAATGATTGGATAATCGAATAACGGGTTTAATATGATTAAAAATGATTTGTAAAATTATATTTTATCATATTAAAGTAAGAAGGATGTTGTAGAAGTAAATTTGTGAAAATTGAATATTTTAATATTTAATTATCGATTGAAAAATAGCCAATTTTTGAACAGTCTCAGAATTGGACGAAACTTGTTCCATTGGATCCGTAATAGTTAGTTATTATCGGATTTCAATTTTCGTAGCAATCGGAGTTGTCGTTTGACCGTGGCAGCTCGAAACGCGTTGAAATTGTTTTAATATTAATTTGGTGAGTTAAAATAGTCATTTTTCAAACGGTCTCGGATTTCGACGAAACCAGTTTCATCGGATCCATAATGTGATATTATTGTAAGATTTCAAATTTCGTGTCAATCGGATTTACCATTTGTCCGAGGCAAGCCAAAACGCATAGAAATTCGTTTAATCGGTTTAATTTAAATTTGATCGTTTATTTCCGTAACTCGCGCATACGATCGAATTAGCTTCCGAAACCTATTCCATTGAGTCCGGAACGCGGGATAAACCCTAGGAACGTCAGTTACCGCGCGAAATCCGGAGTTCAGAAATCCCGGAATGAATAGTGTATGTTGTTTCTATAAATAGGCCCATTTATTCAAAAAAAAAGAAAAAAAAAAGAAAACCCTAATTCTCTAAGCCGGCCGCCATGTTCATATTCAACAGCCAGAAACTCTCAACCTTTCTCCTCTAATCTCTTCAAATCCGTCAATCTATTCAACAAACGTCCAACATGAAACTTGTAGAGGGGAGTGAGATCTAGGTATTCAACGGCTATGATCGTGTTTGGAGCTTCGAATCAACGACAATTTCAGTTCAATCGCCGGCCGTTCAACATCGTTTTGCGCGCCATAGGGGAGGCCGAGCGCCAAGCTATTGAAGCTGAAGATGGCTCTGGTGATGGTCTTCAGCGTGGTGGTGGAGTGATGGAGGTTCGAGCGACGTAGAGGGTGCGGCCCTATGCCCTATACGCGTGCGTGAGTGGGTTTCTGCGTGCGTGACTTACTGGGTGCGAACGAAGATAGAGATGTTGAAGGATGCGGCCTGGATTCATTTGCCTGAAAGGAACGGCAGATGTTGGATAAGGTTAAAAAAAAAATTAATTAAAGTTGTAAATTTTATTTATATTATAATTTGAATAAACTTTAAACTATCATAACTTTGTCATACGAGGTCGGAATCGGACGAAACAAGTTGCGTTGTGTTCGTATTGTCGAATACTACGCTATGGAATTGGATTGGAATCGTTTGGAGGTAGAGAAAATTTTGGGTTAAATCGAACGTTGTTCGATTTGATTTGAAATCGTAAAAATCAAGGTGAGTGTTTTATAACGCTCACAACGTACTAAATATCTTTATGCTAGTTAAATTGACATTATGAAGTGTTATGTTTTTATTTGTCGTTGTTTGATAGAATTTAATTGTCATATAGATTGTCATTTGAATTTACCGTTGAAATTAAATAGACAGTTAAATTTAAATTGAAATTGCAATTGAATTGCGATTAAATTACCTGACATTGATAACTATGAAATTGCTATGAATTGTATTGTCTATTGGATGATTTATTTCGATGGATGCTATTGGTTGATATTTGAATGTTTGGATGTTTATTGCTTATATATATATAACCTGTTATGCATACATATGACACTATGATTGATTTAAGTGATATATATTCATCCCCGACATTTAATTTAAATAAATAATTACTTGGCCATAGGATAGAAAATTATATACGGACACCGAATTGGCTAAATTAATAATTTTTAAGATCGTCGAGTTGAAATTTATTTTAAATGTTTTGATTTAAAAGTTATAAATAGAAATAAATTTATAGAAATCGAATTTATCGAAAAATTGAGTTTGGAATGTTGAAATAAATTTTGGTTAAAAGAAATTGTTACATAATATAAGTCGAGACTCTGAAATTTAAAAATTGGGATTTGATCGAATTTCGAAAATTGATTTGTTTAAAGATTTAACCTTAATTCGAGCTTTGAATATTACCTAGTAAAAGTGATATAAAATGATATTTTGAAGTCGAGCTTGGAATTGAATCATATTTGAAATTTCGATTTAAACTCGAAAATCGATGGATAATTATGTTAAGTGTCATAAATGGATATTTTGAAAACCAAGCTCTAAATCGATATAAATTGAAAGTGAATATAAAATTGAATAAATTTGAAGTCAAAGTTGACATTGATTTGAATTGAAATCGAAATTGAATCGGTAGAATGGAAATTGAAATTGATTTGAATTGGGAAGTTATAAATTGAAATGGATTGGTTTTGAAGCTGTTTTATTTTGTTTTCCAAATTACTCTGCTATATAAACCATTTTTGAATACTTAAACTATTTTAATCTATTTTAAATCAACTTAACCCAATTTAAATTATTTTAAACTAATTTATCTATATCAAATCCATTTCAAGATTTTAAGTATTTTAACTATTTTAATTATTTAAAACTACTTTTAAACTACTTAAAACTATTTTCTAAAATTCCACACTGGTTAATAAGGTGAAATGTTTATGTTTAAATCTTGAATTTGAATACGAATTGGATTAAATGAAGTTGCAACCTAAAATGAAATTCGAAATGATTTTGGAATCGAAATGAGATATTGATGCGAACATTGATTTTGAAACGAAATCTTATATTTGAATAGATACGATGATATTTGAAACGGATTTGATTTTTTGAAGCAAATATGATATTTTGATATCAATTATGAATCGATTTGAAATGTAAAAGAGCCAACGGTGTAATAATACGTAGTTATTAAAGAGACCGGGATCGGATATGGACATACTCTCTGTCGATACCGAAAACCACTTTAATAACTATTATACGCGGAGTGTTGATCTAGAATGAAGTGGATGGTTTGGTGAACGCGTTGACTGAAGAAAGAGAACGATATTGGATGACCCCTGACATGACTAAAACAGGAGCCGCGCCGGGCCATTGAGGTTCGCCACCTCTAGCGGACACACTTCTTCGATACCATATCTATTACATTTGTGATGCGATTTGGGTGCACCCCTTTGATTTGGGAGTGTTGTTTCGCGGTGTTGGAGTAGCTGCTGGCTATGCCCAACATCAGTCCGGATCACGCAACTACTAGTATCCTAGTTGGTATCGCCTCATTTACCTTGTCATACTGATTATCCTATTCGCGACCACTACGTTTTGTTTTGTGTTATACCTATGGGGTACCCTCTGATAACCACCAGTTTACGGTGGGGCTTACGGTGCTGTATAGACTATGGCATTATAAAAATGTGTTAAGGGGGATTATGGTAACGCCTTAACGCTATTTTGATACTTTATATTACTGATAGGCATTATCTACTTAGCGTACATTACTACATAGTAGATAGTTTAACGGATCCTTAAGAGATGGAAAATCCCGTAACATCTCTTGAGTTATTGCACGCACGTTGACACTGGATATGAGATGTCAAACCCCGTAAACATCTCTGACGCCGTTACACTCATATTTATTTACGATTGATTTAACTTTCATAAGGATATTTTAGTCCTGACTCGAGTGTTTTGTCTTTTCATTACGCTCGGGTCAGTCCTGAGTTTTTCAGATTTTTGAAGATCTATTCTGGAGGATGAAGACGAAGATTTGGTATACTATTACTATTATTACCCTTGCATCATGCTATCTGCTGCATTATTTTAATTGTTCTGTTGTATATGTATAACTCTGATAAATGTTGTATAAATAATAATCAAGGTATAGTAAACAGCTTCATGAACTGTTTATTTGACTATTATATTTTATCGTTCCGCTGCGAGATTCTGTGTTGTTTCATTTCCTTTATTTCTCTTTCTTCTCTTTTCTTATTTACCCCAATAACCATCTGCCCTTTGAATGGTTTGGAATCGGCATGTGTATTTGATCGTCGGTTTAAACTGTCCAAAAAGGCGGGTCGTTACATGGTGTTTGTTGAATACGGAGATTGATATTGAGTAGAATTAAATGATTTTTATAGATTCTGCTCACTTAATATTTACTAGTCTTGGATCAACATCCTAGATAACATGTTTCAACTAAATCAAAAATATGAGTTTTGGATTAAGAAATCTTTGTTAATATTCAAACGAAATGATTTGGAATTAATGTAAATTCCTATACTTAAAATTTACTGGTTTGGATTTATAATAAACGATGTCTTGAATAACATTGTTTTTGATCCGTGTTAAAAGTAATGATTTGGAAATTTTGTTAAGATTTAAAGGAAACAATTTTGGAAATGTTTTCCTAAGTATAAAATAAAATGATTTTGAATTAGTCCAAGTTTAAAACGGTTTTAAGTAATCAAAGATTTGATAAGAGAGGTTTGATAATTCCGTATATATTGGAAAGAGTGCTTTTAGAAATATATATCTCCGAAGGAGATTTTTGATAAAAAGAACTTAATCGATTAACGAATGGTCTCCTATTCACAAAACCACTTTTTATAGATGATTGGATCAAAGGAACCGGGGTCAGATCTTGGGAAATCCCTATCCGAAAACCACTTTGAACCAATGTATGCATTCGAAAAATGAAGACCTGATAGAGAGAATGAAGAATAAAGGCCAGAGATTTTTGGGATGAAAGGAGTGCTTGTTGATAATTCTGGTTAGCTCCCAAATAATAAAGTGCAGTTTCATTTCTGAAATTCTTTAGGTTGCAAGGACTTCTCACTACCAATCCTAGGGTAATTCCCAACAGGATGTGATAGGAGAGTACATTCGGTTTCGTTCAATCCTAGAACAAACTTGTATGGACGGATGTCTGACATTGCATTCTTGAGATTTACATTGTTGACTTTTATAAATGTACATCTATTTGGTGGCGGAGAAGGCAACTTCTCTTAGCTTAACACCCTTCTCTGAGACGTATGAGCTCGGATATTGTATTTTTGTGGAAGTAAACAAGTGATCGACAGAATGGTAGTGTGGCATTCAAAGGAAGATGATGGGCTATGAGAAAAGGTAATCATTACCTCAAGCCTCACACCTAGAAATGACCGAAACAGCGTTGGATGCGGCAAGGCAATGTGGTTTGCAACCATTAGGGTATGATCATCCCCTTCTAGATATATTTCTTCCAGCTATGATGTTCAGGATGTAAATTAATATGGATGAATGCTATGAGGGCCCTCGAATAGGTCGGTAACGACCGGGATGATGACATATTCGATACTTTCTAGGAAGAGGTAGGCCGGTCTTGTGTTGGTAGAGGACCATCTGTTGGACCGCGGAACATTCCTCTACAAATGTACAGCCGGAAGGTAGTCCCTTCATCTGGTCATTTGTATGGAATCCATTCTCCAATAAGTACCTGCCAGTTTGTTTGTAGAACCCACATTTGTGGCTAGTATGCTGGAATTTAATAATGCAATAATTTTGACTAAGATTAATAAGTTTACTTGTAAATGTTTACAAAGATATGTCATTAAAAATAATATTAAGTATTTTGACGTAGAATGTTTTGGTTATCATAAGGTAAAAACATGTTTCATGTTTATATACGGCATGGTCTTATGAGATACTTTTTTGTTTTCAAAACGCATATTTTGAGTTCTCACACCAGTCCCATGACTGGCCCGGAGTTTATTTTCCCTTTCCTCCTTAAACTCTGGGTGCCCTAATTTTTCCTGAGCAACCTAGTTGTCAGGTTTAGTTTAGAAGAAAGTTGGATGGAGCTCAAAGCATGGAGTTAGAAGATTTTCTGAAGATTTGTCATCTATTTCCATAACACTTGAGTAGTATTGTATTCCGCATTTGTAGGGATGGGATTTATAACTGTCCGTATTTTTAACTTTGATAAATGTATTTTAATTTCCGCTGCAAATATTATTGTTGAAATAATATTTGTGAGATTTTGTTATTTCTTTATTTTTTTTTCTTACTCTTAATGATCCGCTTCTCTGGCACTTGGATATACGGCATGTGAATACTGAGGATGTATTAATGTCGATTTCTGAAAGTCGAAGAAATAGGTCATTACAACGTGGTATCAGAGCTTAGGTTGAGCAAACACCTGAGCCTGATATGGGTAGAGACTCATCAGAGATAGGGTTAGTAATGCCCTAGGATGAGTAACTCATTAGAGATGGGTTAGTGACATCTTAGAATGAGTTTGAGTAATATATATGAGCGCATATTTGTTAATAAAATATACAAATGAATTCGTTTTATATGAAATCATTTTTACCTATATGTGTGTGTTTGAAAAGAATATTTTAGCAAATTTTTCAAAGAATTTTCGAAATAATAAAAACTTCAGTACCAAGAATTTAAAAGGCTATCTTTAGAAACTTCGAAACATTTTATGAGTATTGACCAAACCTTTCTACCTAAGAATATGCTAGCAATAACCTACTACTTGTGTCTAAAAGAATGATTATTTGCCTTGTATAAACCATATAGTTACGCAAAATGGAAGTCCTTTACAGCGAATTAGGGCGAGAAGGATAGCCTCATAGTTCTCTCTAGCGACGAAGAGAAACAGCCAGAATATCCGCCTAAAAATGGTGGGTGTCCGATCGAGGAAGATTATCCCCATAAGATTCAAATGATTTTGGCTTTGAAAATTGGTAAATGAAATAATTTTACCAACGATTATATTTTGAATACAAAGAATATTTTTCAAGTAATATAGTTATTTGATTAGGGTGGATAATACTCGGTTATTATCATAAATTGATCGGTTGTTTAATTTAAAAGTTTAAGCCTGAAAATCTCGTGAATTTAATTTCACAATTTGACGATGAGGTATTCGATAAATTTATTAAAGGAATTTATTTAATATAAATAAATCTTATGAAAATATTTTATGTAAGTGATTTTATAAACTGGATTTATAAAATTGCTTTACAAAGGAATTTATGAGAATTTAAATTTTGGTATTTTTGAAAGGAATTTCGAATGATTTTGGAAAAAGGAATAATAATAGTATTATTTCAATAAAAAATTGAGCTTTTGAAAATGAAAAACAATCTTATGATTAGTTAATTCAAGTGGCTCGAAAGTAACTAAAATTGGGCAGGAGATGTGTTCGGTTGGTAAATGCTTCTCTTAAGTATTCTTCTTCTTGTTAAGGAAACATGCGATACTATTCGTAGTACCCAATTCCTTGGTATTATTTTTGAGTTACTCGATTAATATAATTTTCTAAAGTTAAAAAGGATTATGTGAATCAGTAATTGACAATTTAATGGTTGTCAATTCTTATCAAAGTGTATTATCTTAATTGATAAGCATGGGTATGCTTTGATCTTTAAAATAAATACTTAAAGTTAATAATGAATGGTTTTGAGTTTGTAGTAAATGATGTTTTAGCGACATTTGATTTTAAACCCTTGAACGACACTTTGGATGAAATCTTATGGGTATAATTTGATCTTTAATAATGGAATTTTAAAGATACTAACAAGTATTAGAGTTTTTATAATAAAGATGGAAAAATTATAATTAACATGTTATGAAAAGAGAAGTTTATTTTAACAATGTTTTGGTAGTAATTGTTTTAATCACTTTGATTATATTTTAAAGTAAGCAAAACTTGTTAAGCAAATTATGAATATACTTAAAGCAGCTGAATAAGTATATGAATACTTTTATATATTGTAGCTATAAAGGTAAAGAGAATATATATATATATATATATATATATATATATATATATATATATATAAATGAAGTTTCAATTAATAAAGGAGTGTTAAATTGATTAAGTAGGTTTTAACTAAATAAAAAATATTTTCACATTTGATATTAGTTAAAGGAAGTTTATGGTAGTTTATCAATTTAATGAATTATTTTGAAAATGAGTTTTTAAGAAACCAATAAGATATGTTTAGAGATGTGTTATAATAAAAAGATATTTATCTTTGAAAAGAAATGTGTTTCTAAGTTAGAATACTTTGGAAATAAAAATGTAAAATGATTATGTATAAAGAAGTATCTTTATAAAAGTTTTAATAAAAGATAAATGTTTTATGAAATATTTTCTTAAGAATTTTGGGAAAATTATTAAATACATGTGAAGTATATGGATTATTTCGTCGCACGATTTAATCTAAAATTCGAGAACAGAACTTTAATGTGTCTTGATACTTATCCCGAAAGAGGATTTAACACTCGATTCTTGATGAAAAATATTGATGAGGATTTTATGGTTAGATGCTTGAGTTTTCTATCATAGTTGAGAGCTATGCAAGGAGAACTAAAGTTCTGATCAGAAAGACTGGTCAGAGTCCGCACTAAAGGACCGGGGATCGGTGCTAGTTCGAAAGTGAAGTTGTAGATTCAAATAGTAGATCGAATCAGATATTGTGTACGGGTGATCTATATACATCGTACGGGTAAAAGTTTTAAAATAAATATTTTGGGCAAAACCTTTGAGTTTTTTTTAGGTAATTTCGGTGACGAAATTCTTTTAAGAGGGGAAGTTTGTAACGATCCGTAATTTTACCACTTTGAAAATAAAATATTTAATGTATTTAAATATTCAATTATAGAATTTTCGAACAAAAATAATCATGTTTGATATAATAAATAAGAATGTTAAACTTATTTTTAGAATTGAATAAAGATTTTGGACTTTTACCGTAACAATGATAAAATTGACAAAAGCCGGTTTTGGGTGAAATTGGATATACGGTCAAATAATTGTTTTAAAAGATGAATAACTCCTTTTAAAATCATTATATAAAGATAATAATAGGTTGATAAAAGTTCTATAATTATATATATACTTATGTTATAGTGATTGACAAATTTCGTCGCGCAAAAACAAAATCAATGTCATATTTTGCAAGTGAATTTCGATATTGTTTTATATTATTTTATAAGCCAAATATACTTGTTTTAATTATTTAAAAATGATAAAAAAATTATTTTCAAGTTTGGTTTACATGAATAAATAGTTTAGCAAAAACGTCAAATTGTGACCGTAAAACATTTTGTCGAAAATCAACTTTTGTCGGTTTAAATTTGTCATAGCATTATCGCACCTTTATTTTCTTATATATAAGCATATATTCAAATAGTATAAGTATTAATTAATTCGCTAATCAATATCACTTTTACTAAACATACTTATAAAATTCTAGAATATAATTAACAAAAAGTAAGCATAAAAAGACAAAAAAGTTACAAAAGTCAAAAAGTAAACATCAAATCATGGCAAACATAATTATTTTGTTCTTTACTTAATACTTAAGTGAAAATGACATAAAGTAATGATTTGAAATGTGATGTTAAGTATTGAAAAAATAATATTATTTCGATAATTTGGTAAAGGGATATTTTGGTAACTTACCACTTGATTTTTTTTGTAAATACTAAGCACTTCCTTCACTTTCTTTCACACCATTTCCACCTTCTTCTTCCTCCTTTAAGTTCTCTTTAATGGCTTCTTCTTCTCTCTTTTTCTTAATAACTTTTCTTAAAATCATATCAAATCAATTCTAAACACTGCCAAACTTTGTCAAAGACCTTAGAATGTCATTAAAACATGGTTTAGCATCTAAGAATTGAAAAAATAATTGAGGAAGAGGTGGAAACCATCAAGGCCGAACCATATGAGAAAAGGAAGCAAGTTCGGGAACTCCGGAGCAAGAGAAAGAGAAGTGCCGTCGATTTCATTCCAAGGAACTAGGAGCAAATTCAAGGTTCTGTGTAAGCTTTGCTAGATTTTCAGGAGTTTGGAAGAAGAGATCAATAGCATAAAGCAAAAGGAATGGAGTAGAAGTTGATTAGTTGAAGTTTAAGTGAAGTGTTGTTAGTAAGAATGTTTGTAGGAAGTTTGGTTGGATTTTGGTGAGAACTTCTAAAACTATTATACTATATATGTTGAATGATGATATGATGTTTGCAAATGGATGTTTAATATGCTTTGACCATCAAGTTTGGTTGTTTAATGTTGTTGTTGAATATATTTGCAAGTCACGAATATACATGTCGATAAACTCAAAAGGAAATCACTTTCCTTGAATTAATGAAATGGTGTATATGGAAGTGTTAGATCTCTTAAAAATGGTTTAAAATGTATTTGAAATGTTTTATACACATTTAAAAGTGTTTTGGTGAAGACTGAAAAAAAAGGAAAATTAAGTTAAAAATAAGCGCGTCGCGTAACGGTAGTTCACGATTTCGCGCTATAAGAGTCAATTAAGTGTAAAAGTTGGAATATAGCTCGGAATTCTTCGAGATAAGGATTTTTCAAACTATTATATCCATAGATTTCCAACGAAGAAATAAAATTGAGATTTTGATAAGTAGATTTTGAAATATGAGTAAAACAAGTTTTTGAAAAATCTCAAATTTGCAGTTCGAGATCCAAAACCGGGTTGCCTTACGAATAATGTTTTTAAATTGTTGAAAAATGTGGAACAAATATTTTAAAATGTTTCAAAAGTAATTTGAGTAATAAAAATGGATTTTCAAATAATAAAAGGTTGTTTTGATCAATATAGCTTAAAAGGCACTTTCCGCGGCACTTTTCCGCAGCACTTTTCTATGACTTTTGAAATATAATTCAAACTTAAAGATTCTTATCCAAATCTTTTATAAATGTTTTCGAATAGATAATTAAGAGTTAATAATGATTTGGAGGATTTTCTAGTTTATTGAAGAAAATTCAAATAAATGATTTAAAGAAAAAACTATTATAAATAAGTGGTTTAGTCCTGACTCTAAAAGCCGATGAGTAGACTGGATTTTTCTATTCGTGAGATTCAGATGTGAGGTTCTTAAACTAAGAAGATGTTCAGAAGCAACTAGTGCCCTAGCTCACCTACGCATCTTTCCTAGGCGAGGGACAGATAATGTTGAAATGTCGGAAACGAGTTAAGTATAAAAAGATTTAAGTTTTCAAATTATATTACAACTTGGATTTTATGGAGACGATCTTCTTGTACTCGGTGTTAAATCCCGAAGAGGGAACTCATATTTATTCATGGAATTTAAAAGATGATTTCACGGTTATTCCGCCCATAGTGTTTGTTGAATACGGGGATTGATATTTTTTTGAGAGAAACGGATGTGTAGTGCGACACTACACAGCCGGTTATATATAATATTAAATTAAGTAGGTAGTGCGATCAACAAGCCTGATCGCTGGCCAAAAACTAAGACAGCAAAGTTTTAATAAGACAAGTATCAGAACCAGATACAAAAATCCAGACTGCAAAATGCTACAATACGAAGCAGGGGACACAGTGCCCATGCTTGAAGCCTTAATGCGACAAGTAGTGATGGGGCGAGCTACGCATGACGACCAAGAGGCCCGCGGATGGGAGAAGCTGTTGTGCTGCCTGCTGATTCGGTTGGTGGGGTGCTAGGACACGGAAGCCTTAGCCTAAAAGGAGCAGAGTGGCTGTAACCTGTAAAAGAAGAGTAGTAATAAATGATGCGCCTGCATGTACCTTCGAAGTGTGATTTGGGATTGTTAAAAATGTGTGCGTTACGCTCTATCCAAACACACCAACTGAATATAACCACTAGAGGATCCAAGTGTTTATCCGACGGATTGGATTGCCAGAAATCGAAGAAGGAGATGATAGATGGAACATATCCCAGAAGGTGTGCAGAAGTTGCGGCCCAGACCCGAAAGGAGAAATCGCACTCGAAAAAGAGATGGTGAATACTCTCAATGTCATTATAACAGAAGACGCAATTGGGGTCCTGCGCTATGTTGAGACGAAATAGCCTATCTCTAGTATTGGCTCGTCCATGGATAAGGCACCATTGAAAAAATAGCATTCTTGGTTGGAGCTTATACTTCCAGATCCTGGAAAAGTTGAAGAGACGGCCTGGATTAATTAGATGCGCATAGCATGAGGCAACGGTGAAGCCAGCTGAAGGATTAGGGGCCCAAAGAATCTTATCAGGTGATTGAGAGGGGTGGATGGATTGGAGGATGGAGACAGCCTGATGAAGCTCTGCTAAGGTGGTGAGGTCAAAATATGAAGGAGGGACAATGAGGTTCGGACCCAAGGCAAATAGATCGGAGGTGGTAGAAAATCTGGCGTCCGAGTGTGAAAAGAGGTTAGGGAGGGTGGAGGAAAGAGGAAGCTGACCATACCAGGTATCCAACCAGAAGATGCAGTTAGCGCCATTACCTATGCTTACATGGAAGAGTGTTCTAACTCTAGGAAGGGTGGAGAGGACCCCGGTCCAGAATGGTGATGGTTTGAGACTGGGATCGGAATGGAGGACGAGATGCGGGTTAGATCGATAGTAAAGGGAAGAGATCCAGGATTTCCAAAGGAAAGAATCGGGAGAGAGAAACCGCCAGAGCCGTTTGGCAAGAAGCGCGAGGTTGAAGCAGTAAAGATTAGTAATACCTAGGCCACCATTTCTAGTTTGCAAACAGGCGGTCCTCCAGTTGACAAGTTTCTTAATTCTGCCACCGTTCCAAAGAAAAGCACTTCTGATCGAGTCAATTCTTTTGATAACCCAGGTTGGGAGTTTGTAAAACGACATCCAATAAGAAGGGATGGCCGACAAGACCGACTTAACAAGAACTAGACGACCTGCAGCTGATAGGGAGTTAGCTTTCCAGGAGAGAAGTCTATTTTCAATTCTGGTGATGAGGGGGAGCCAGTCAGCCTTGTGAAGTTTGGTTGGGCGGAGCGGGATACCCAGATAGGAGATGGGAAATTGCGCGATGCTACAGTTGAGGAGGTTGGAAAAGGTGCTACCAAGGTGATCGGAGTTCCCGAGCATGATGATGGAGCTTTTGCTGAAATTGATGGATAGGCCAGAAATGAGTTCGAATGAGTAGAGGGCTACTTTAAGGCAATGAATGTGGTTGACGTTTGGGGTTGCGAAGAGGATAGTATCGTCCGCAAAATGGAGATTAGATATGGTTAGGTTTGAGCTGGGGAGCTTGATGCCTACGAAGAGGTTTTGGGAAGTAGCAAGTTTGATCATTCGATTAAAAACATCGGTAACAAGGACAAAGAGCAGGGGGAGAGCGGGTCCCCTTGGCGCAACCCACGAGTTGATTTTATTAATCCACCGGAGACTCCATTGATAGAGATGGAGGAGTAGCTAGAGCAAAGGATATTCTGAATCCATTTACACCATTTTGAGGAGAAGCCCCTATGTTCTAGAAGCTTCAAAATGAACTGCCAGTTAACTGTATCAAATGCCTTGGAGAAGTCTAATTTGAGAAGAAGGCCAGGCGTTGAGGATTGGTGGCAAAAAGAGATGACCTCCTGAGTGGCGGCAACACAGTCCATGATATTTCGACCTAGTATGAATGCTGATTGTTCTATTCCAATGAGGGGGGCTATTACGGCTTGAAGACGATTGGAGAGAACTTTGGTTATGATCTTAAAAGTGGTGTTCAGAAGGCTAATGGGTCGGAATGAGGGAAGAGAGGTAGCGCCAGGGGTTTTGGGGAGAAGGATGATGCTGGCATAGTTGAGGCGAGCCACTGATGATGGGTCAGCATGGAATTCCGAACACATCTCCAAAATGTCAGACTTCACGGTATCCCAGTAGTGCTTGAAAAAAATTGGGCCGAAACCATCTGGGCCAGGGGCTTTATCATCAGACATTTCATTCAATGCCGCCCAAATCTCAGCCTCCGTGAAAGACTGATCAATAGAGATGGGAGAGCAGTCGGGATAGAGCAGATTCCAGTCTATGAGAGGGGATGGGGGATAGTCACAACCTAAAATGTTGCGGTAATAGGAGGTGAACAGGTTCAAGATATCTGACTGATCAGTGAAAGTCGTGCCATTGTGGGAAATTTCTGGAATAAAAGTGGATCTACGTCTGCCGTTAGCTAGTCGGTGGAAGAAAGCCGTATTTCTATCACCCTCATCAATCCATTTTGCCTTGGAGCGTTGCTTCCAGCCTATTTCCTCTTGGAGTGTCAGTCTGTCTAGGACCGCTTCCCGGTCGCAAAGGCGGACCCTATCCGACTCGCAAAGGGGGCCAAGTTCTTCCTTGATGTTGAGATCTAAAATTTCCTCCTGAATTGCAGAAATGCGCGAGCGGAGAGAACCCCAAACCGTCTTCGCCCAGGGTTTAATGATCTTACGGAGGGCTCTGAGTTTACAGACAACGCGGGCGGTGGCCGAAGGAGAGGTAAGGGGCTGGGACCAGATTAGTCTGATGAAATCGTCGAAAGCTGGCTCAAGAAGCCAAAAACGCTCGAAACGGAAGGGTCTAACTATACCGGAAGAATGACCAGTGTCAAGAAGGAGAGGGCAGTGGTCCGAGATGATTGTGGCTAGACCAGAGACTATTGAGAGTGGGTAAAGATCATCCCAGGCTGGATTGAAGAGAAAACGGTCCAGTTTCGCCAACGAGGGCACAGATCTGCGATTTGACCAGGTGAATAGGCGATTACTGATAGGTGGGTCTATTAAGGAGCAGTCATTGATGAAAGAGTTAAAGGATTCAGAATCGTATGATAAGTTACCCGAGGTACGTTCCTCAGAGGATCTGGTGGTGTTGAAATCACCCCCGACTACCCAGGGGCCATTAACATGAGAGGCGAAGTTAAGACAGTTCAACCATAGAGCACTACGGTCTCGAGTATCAGATGGACCATAGATATTTGAGAAAAAAAAGATTGTACCAGATTGTAAATGACGGAGGGCGACATGTAAAGCTGATGGCTGGTATATAGTTTGACAGTGGGCCCACACCGATTCATCCCAGGCTGTCAAGATGCCTCCACTGGAGCCCACAGCATTCAAGTGGGCCCACCCAGTGAGGTATGGTCCACCAATTTGTCTGAGAAGGTTAGGCTTAGGATCAGATAGTTTGGATTCTTGCAAAAAAAGAATGTTTATTTTATGGGGGGCAATGATGAGATTGACTGAGTGTCTTTTGCTGGGGTCCCCCAACCCCCTAACATTCCATGATAGTATCTTCATTGGGAAAGTGACAAACGCTCGGATTCTAGGGTTTGCATGGAGATGTAGTGATCATCACTCAAACTCACACCCATACAACGTGCCATATTCTTATTCAGATTTTTATTTAGAGAAGAAAAAACCACATGTTTATAGTAACTACCGGGGAGAGAAGCTGCTTTATCTAGCCTGGAACTCCTACGGACGGTCGCATGGAGATGTAAATGATTTCTATAGATTCTGCTCACTTAATATTTACTGGTCTTGGATCAACATCCTAGATATCATGTTTCAGCTAAATCAAAAGTATGAGTTTTGGATTAAGAAATCTTTGATAATATTTAAAATGAAATGATTTCGAATTAATTTAAATTCCTATACTTAAAATTTATTGATTTGGATTTATAGTAAACGATGTCTTGAATAACATTGTTTTTTATCTGTGTTAAAAGTTATGATTTGAAAATCATTCTTAAGTTTTAAAGAAAAGATTTTGGAAATGTTTTCCAAAGTATAAAATGAAATGATTTCAAATTAGTCCAAGTTTAAAAGGGTTTTAAGTAATCAAAGATCTGATAAGAGAGGTTTGATAATTCCATATATACCGGAAAGAATACTTTTAGTAATATATATCTCCAAGGGAGATTTTTGATAAAAAGTACTTAATCAATTAAAAAATGATTCCCTATTCACAAAACCTCTTTTTATAGATGATTGGATCGAAGAAACCAAGTTCGGATCTGGTGAAATCCCTATCGAAAACCACTTCGAACCAATGTATGCGTTTGAAAAATGAAGACCTGATAGAGAGAATGAAGAATGAAGACCAGAGATTTTCGGGATGAAAGGACTGCTTGTTGATAATTCTGGTTAGCTTCCAAATAATAAAGTAGCAGTGGTCATTTAATTTCTGAAATTCTTTAGGTTGCAAGTACTTCTCATTTCTCGCTACTAATCCTAGGGTTAACTCCTGATAGGATGTGGTAGGAGAATACCTTCGGTTTCGTTCAATCCCAGAACGAACTTGTATGGACGGATGTCTGACATTGCATTCTTGAGATTTACATCATTGACTTTTATAAATGTATATTTGTTTGGTGGCGGAGAAGGCAACTTCTCTTAGCTTAACACCCTTCTTTGAGACATATGAGTTCGAAGGTTGTATGTTTGCGGAAGTCAACAAGTGATCGATAAAACGGTAGTGTGGCATTTAAAGGAAGATGATGGGCTATGTGAAAAGGCAATCGTTACCTCAAGCCTCACATTCAAAAATGATCGAAATAGGGTTGGATGCGGCAAGACTATGTGATTCGCAACCATTAGAGTATGATCATATCCTTCTAGATATATTTCTTCCGGTTATGACGTTTGGGATGTAAATTAATGTGGATGTATGCTATGAGGACCCTCGGATAGGTCGGTAACGACTAGGGTGATGACATATTCGGTACTATGTAGGAAGTGATAAGCCGGTCTTGTATTGGTAGAGGACCATCTGTTGGACCTCGGTACATTTCTCTAGAGATGTACTACCGGAAGGCAGTCCCTTCACCTGGTCATTAGTATGGAATCCATTCTCCAATAAGTACCTGCCAGTTTGTTTGTAGAACCTGCTTTTGTGGCTAGTATGCTAGAATTTGATAATGTAATAATTTCGGCTAAGATTAATAGGTTTACTTGCAAATGTTTTCAAAGATATGTCATTAAAAATAATATCAAGTATTTTGACGTAGAATGATTTGGTTGTCATAAGGTAAAAAACTCGTTCCGTGTTTATGTGCGACGTGGTCTTATGAGGTACCTTTTTGCTTTCAAAATGTGTATTTTTAGTTCTCACACCAGCCTCATGACTCATCCGGAGTTTATTTTCCCTTTCCTTAAACTCTAGGTGCACTAATTTTTCCCGGGTAGCCTGTAGTCAGGTTTAGTTTAGAAGAAAGCTGGATGGAGCTCGAAGCATGGAGTTAAATGATTTTCTAAAGATTTGATACCTATTTCCCCAACACTCTAGTAGTATTGTATTCCGCATTTATGAAGATAGGATTTATAGCTGTCCATGTTTTTAACTCTGATAAATGTATTTTAATTTCTGTTGTAAATATTATTGTTGAAATAATATATGTGAGATTCTATTCTATTTTTATTTTCTTATCCTTAATGATCTGCTTCTCCGGCACTTGGATTTAAGGCACGTGAATACCGAGGATGTATTAATGTCGATTTCTAGGAGTCGAAGAAATGGGTCATTGCATTTTCTATATTTAAGAATACACAAACTGGATTTACATTCATCCCTATCAGATTCAGCTTTGATTTTTTTAGAATAGCATCCCTTTCAATTTTCCACAACAGCATGTTTTCTTTAGGAAGAGAGTGATTGATCCATATTCTTCTACACGATTTAAACACGGGGATTGAATCAAATCTAGAAATAGGTATGAAAACCACACTGATATTATGAGCTTTTTCTTTCTCAGTCCAAACAACATGCCTTTGTGAGGTTGCAAGATAATGCTTTGCTTGTAGAAAATTCCACATTGATCTTATAACTTGGTTACTCCAATAGGGTATGGAAAGAATACCATCGGTGATAAAATCCTTGGTCATAACATCCTTATTATTACTAGTTTCCTGCATTTGCTGAAAAGTGAAATACTTAGAAAGAATCAAATCCTACATGGTCTATGGTGAAAGAGGGGGCTATGCGGTAGGATCGTGTAATATGGAATAATGAAATAGTCTAGGTATATAAAGTAGGTAAATGCAAGGAGACACCAGGATTTTATACTGGTTCGGACCTCTCGTCCTACGTCCAGTCCCTAAGCTTCACTTAGGAATTTCACTAACTAACACCCTCACTTCACCCGGAGGAATAGATTTACAACTTACCCGAACAACCGAACGAGATTTCTTGCCTCAACTACCGAAGAGGACTTCAACCCAATTACTAAAATACAATATTCGACTTGTTGTGTTCTTGTCAACACTAATGAGTCTAATGTAGTACAATTTTCCTATAATCTTATCCTCGAGAGTATGCAATGTGTTTGTGAAGATTTAGGAATGTTAATTGCTATGAATCAAAAGAATGTTATAAACAAAAACAATGATTCAAGCAATAGATTAGTGATTGCTTTGAGAATATCTAGAAAATATGAACAAGAGAATAGTAAGATTAAAGCAAGAGAATTCGATTAATTAAATGATGTTAGAATCATGTATATATACTTGTAGAAGAGATGCATATGTTGTCAAAGGTTGCAAACAAGAGATGCTTCCATTTCCATTGATGAAAGGTTGCAACTCTTGGGAGGAAGAAGGTGTCTTTTCAGAGAAAATTCGCAGGTTCAAATTCAGTCGACTGAGTAGGGAATTCAGTCAACTGAAAATATAAAGTAAAATTTTCGGGACCAAATTCAGTCGACTGTGCAGGAAATTCAGTCGACTGAAACTGTGCACAAATATGTTAAACTGCACAGATTCAGTCGACTGACTCAGGTTATTCAGTCGACTGAATTCCGTTGTTAAACAAAAATAGCAGTAGCTCATTTGGTTAGAGTACATGCCTTCCAAACTAGTGACTCGGGTTCGAGCCCCGCTCTATGCATTTTTTTGAAAACTTGATTTTTATTAAAATATGAAAGCAAGTTTATTTGAATGTGAATGATGATTCTCGAGGAAAGATTTTAACAAAGCACTAAACTAGACTCTATATACATATTTGATGACTTTTGTTAGAATATATAACTATACAAACCATATATTGAGCCGATGAGTCTGGATGTTATCGTAGTCGTAGATTCGTGAACTGTTGTGTATTGTCAGCAATCAAAACCTATGATCCAACATTCTCCCTCTTTTTGATGATGACAACTTCATTTGCTACGAACGAATTTTTGGCAAGCTTTGTTGATCTTATCTCCCTCACTGAAAATATTCCTGTAATTGTGCTTTAGATTTCTCCCCCTGAATCTATGCTATATATTCCTGTAAATAATTAATCTTTTCTCCCCCTTAATTTGTGCTTGCTTCTCCCCCTGAATCTATGCTATATATTCCTGTAAATAATTAATTTTTTCTCCCCCTTAATCTGTGCTTGCATGGTCTATTCCTGCAAATAGTGTTAGAGCAATATCTTTCTCCCCCTTTGTCATCGACAAAAAGGAGAGTTTATACGATGATATAAAACATAAGTGTTAACATAGAGCAATATAAAACAAAATGACCACTACGTACAATGTGAGGTATCAGAAAAAATTAACATTTAAAGCATGCGATACCCAAGGTTTTTATAATTTCCTAATTTTTAGGAAACCATACCCATTTGGGTGTGGTTGAACCTTTATAAATATAATTTTCATTATTAACTACCATATCAAAATAATCATCAATATATTTTTCTCTATTTTTACAATTAATAGGAACCCAAATACTTGGATAATTTTTATTCATGTTTCCTGTTAATGATTTTGTACTTCTAGAGAAATTATCAACATTATAGATCATAGTAGTATTTGAATTTCTATAAAAATTAGATTTAGGCTTTACTCGAAATTTAATACTAGTACTATCGTTTTTACTATACATGAAAGAATATCTAGTATTATTTCTACGATCAGTTTTATTATATCCTAAACCACTTTTATGATTATGAACTTTTGAATTCTTAACATAACCTAATCCCTTTTTATTTAAAGCAGATTGAGAATTTTCAATAATCCTGGATAAATTTTCTCTCCCTTTATTAAAATTGGAAATATTTTTAGTAATGTTATCGAGCTTAGTTTTGAGACTAGTGTTATCTAACTCAAAAATTTTAATTTTTGTTTTTAACACATGATTTTCAGAAGCTAGAGCATTATTCTTTTCTTCTTGAGCTTCTATTTCTTGACTTAATAGAGCGAGTTAAGAATTGTCGAAGAGTGAATCTTGAATTTTCTCAAGTTCTTCTTCTAATATTTTCTTCTCGTCTTTAAGCATATCTCTTTCGAATTCTGCTTTCTTTTGATTTTCCAGAGCCTTCTTATATTTTCTTTTGAGACTTTTTAAAGTGTCTAGAAGTTCTGAATTTATTTCTATCATATCATCAAAAGTTAGATCACTAACCTCATTATCTTTTGCCATGAAACATTTGTTTGTTTGCTCCTTTGATTTTTCTTTATTGCTCTTCCTCTTCTTATTGCCTTGACTAGATCTCTTTGTAGCCATTTATTCTAGGATGTTGTTACGATCTCTAGAATACCAGGCTCTGATACCAATTGAAAGAGGGGGCTATGCGGTAGGATCGTGTAATATAGAATAATGAAATAGTCTAGGTATATAAAGTAGGTAAATGCAAGGAGACACCAGGATTTTATACTGGTTCGGACCTCTCGTCCTACGTCCAGTCCCTAAACTTCACTTAGGAATTTCACTAACTAACACCCTCACTTCACCCGGAGGAATAGGTTTACAACTTACCCGAACAACCGAACGGGATTTCTTGCCTCAACTACCGAAGAGGACTTCAACCCAATTACTAAAATACAATTTTCGACTTGTTGTGTTCTTGTCAACACTAATGAGTCTAATGTAGTACAATATTCCTATAATCTTATCCTCGAGAGTATGCAATGTGTTTGTGAAGATTTAGGAATGTTAATTGTTATGAATCAAAAGAATGTTATAAACAAAAATAATGATTCAAGCAATAGATTAGTGATTGCTTTGAGAATATCTAGAAAATATGAACAAGAGAATAGTAAGATTAAAGCAAGAGAATTCGGTTAATTAAATGATGTTAGAATCATGTATATATACTTATAGAAGAGATGCATATGTTGTCAAAGGTTGCAAACAAGATATGCTTCCATTTCCATTGATGAAAGGTTGCAACTCTTGGAAGGAAGAAGGTGTCTTTTCAGAGAAAATTCGCAGGTTCAAATTCAGTCGACTGAGCAGGGAATTCAGTCAACTGAAAATATAAAGTAAAATTTTCGGGACCAAATTCAGTCGACTGTGCAGGAAATTCAGTCGACTGAAACTGTGCACAAATATGTTAAACTGCACAGATTCAGTCGACTGACTCAGGTTATTCAGTCGACTGAATTCTGTTGTTAAACAAAAACAGCAGTAGCTTATTTGGTTAGAGTACATGCCTTCCAAACTAGTGACTCGAGTTTGAGCCCCGCTCCATGCATTTTTTTGAAAACTTGATTTTTATTAAAATATGCAAGCAAGTTTATTTGAATGTGAATGATGATTCTCGAGGAAAGATTTTAACAAAGCACTAAACTAGACTCTATATACATATTTGATGGCTTTTGTTAAAATATATAACTATACAAACCATATATTGAGCCGATGAGTCTGGATGTTATCGTAGTCGTAGATTCGTGAACTGTTGTGTATTATTAGCAATCAAAACCTATGATCCAACATATGGTTCATCCTAAAATCTGATAGAATCACGAGGGGACAAGGGGAAGAAATGTCATTCTTAAATTTAACAATTTATGCCAAATCCAGCTGCTGTTTTGAGGAGCAACCATGGTGCAGAAATTCTTTCTTCCAATATTGTTAACCAAGGTTCAATTAACCTAAATATTATCAACTCTATTCAATGAGGCATCAAAATGTTTGTTGAAAGCAGCAATATTCCATTGGGCAATGCTAATAATACCAAGGTCAACATTTTGTTTTGGCACTTCAAGTTTGTTGAAGGCACAAGGCATCTGCTTTTTAGAGTGTATGCTCCCATTTCACAAAAAAATCTAAGCATGGCTCTCCTTATCATCTTCAACGGCTTGGTTGGCATCACAAAAATTCTTGCCCAATAAATCATCATGGAAAAGACAATAGACTTAATTAAAATATGTCTACCAGCTTGACTTAGGAACCTATTAGCCCAATAGTTCATGGCATCAGTTATCTTATCATACAAAGGAAGATTTGTGCAGTAATAATTCTAGAGGTTGAAAGAGGAATACCTAGGTATTTTGTGGAATTAGACATAGGCCAAAGACCGAAATTATGAAGTATGTTGTCAGTGAGGGATTGTGGCACCCCAACAACCATCATATGAGATTTCTAGAGATTCAGCTTCAAGCCAGTCATCAAGCAGAAGGTTTCAAGTGTTTGTAAAATACACTGAATTGAAGAATTATATGTTGAGTCACAAGCTTTATGAAAGTTTTGATTTCTGACAAATAAGGCGATTGATTTCTGACAAACAAGGCGATCGACAAAAACAAGGTCAATAGAGCTGTATATGGTACTCTAGATTATAGGTTGATTATTTGTTGTTGTAATAGTAATAAATTTGTTAAAATCTATCCTCAAATAATCATGCATATCAAGGGAATCAATATATATACGAATAATTTATAAGTTGCATGCAGTTGCACAATTCAATGTGCAATTTAACAGGCACCGGTCGACCGGTCAATATAGGTGCGGTCGACCGTTCCTGTGTAAATTGCACAGTGAACGTGCACACATGCACATAACGTATATATATATTTGAATTCCTGTCTACCGGTCCATTTTTGACCTGTCGACCGTTTTTAAACAGAAAGCAACTTTTCCAAAAGACACTTCTCTTCTCCAAAGGTTGCATCTCCTATCTTTCATCAATGATCATAACTCTTAATGGCAACTGTTCACAAAGAGTTACAACTATTTTTCTCTATATATACTCATCTAAATCATTGATTCAAACACAAGTTTTTACAACGATTTCATATATTCTTTTAATCTAATCTCTGATCTCAATACTGTATTATAAAAGCTCTAAATTATTTATTGAATCTTTGAAACTATTTCATATCCTTTGATTCAATAATATACTTTCCTTAATCTTTTCAAAACATCATATCGCATACTTTGAGGATAAGATTATAGGAAGGGTGTACTGCTAGTGACAAATCCGTGTTTTCAAGAACACAAGTTGTCAACAACAATTGTATTTGTTCTTTTGTTGAAGTCCTCTGTGTTGTAAGAGGCAAGTGTTGAAGTCCTCTGTGTTGTAAGAGGCAAGTGTTGAAGTCCTCAGTGTATTAGAGGCGTGAAATCCCGTTCGGTTGTTCGGGTATTGTAAACCTGTTCCTCCGGGTGAAGCGAGGTAGTTAATAGTGAAAATCCAGATAGAAGTCTGGGACTGGACGTAGGACGGTGCTCCGAACCAGTATAAAAATCTCTGATGTGATTTTTCTATTTTCTATTTACAATGCTATTATCATCTATTTCCGCATTTGTATTGTAATCCATATTACACGATCCGTGTATACTATATTAGCACATATAATTGTATACACACCGCACTTTCAATTGGTATCAGAGCAGGTCATCATATAACCGTAATACAGTTATTTGATATATTCTTGTAATATGGCAAATAACGCAAGTACTAGCACTCAAAACACCACTTACACAGAAGGGCAATCGACACAAAGACCTCCATTTTTCAATGGTCTTAACTATAGTTATTGGGCAACACGTATGTCATTCTTTATGCAATCAAGTAGCTATGATGCTTGGAATGCTACTCAAAGAGAAATAGTGAATCCAACAACTGATTATTCAGAATGGACTGTGGCTGAGAAAACGGCAGCAGCCATAAATGCAAGAGCAATAAATATATTGTTCTGTGCATTAGACCAAAATGAATATAACCGTGTTAGTATCTGCACTACTGCATATCAAATTTGGCAAACGCTAAAAATCACTCATGAAGGTACTAACAAGGTTAAACAAGCCAAAATAGCCATGCTGAAAAGTCAATTTCAAAATTTCAAAATGAAACCAAATGAAACAATCAATGACATGTATTCACGGTTTCAAACTATTCACCATGCACTTATTGGGTTAGGACAAAAGTATTCTGATTTTGATGTTGTTTCAACAGTCCTACATTCTCTGACTAATGAATGGGAAGGAAAAGTATTAGCAATTGAAGAAGCTAATGACCTTTCCGTCATGAAGCCAGATGAATTGATAGGAAATTTAATGTCCTATGAAGCAAATTTGCAGGCTAGAAAAGAACAGAAAGAAGAAAAGAAAAATGTAGCATTTCATGTTGAGAAAGATGAAAATGAATCAGATTCTGAAGATGAAGATTTGGCGTTCATTGCTAAAGGTTTCAAAAAATTCCTAAAATATCGAAAAGCCAGTCGCTACAATAAAAGGAAACCTGGATCAAATAAACCATCTTCATCTGCTATAGAATGTTTCAACTGCCATAAAAAGGGACACATGCAGAAGGATTGTCCAGAACAAAAGAAAAAGTCAGAAAATGACAAATTCAAATATAAGAAGGACAAATCAAAGAAACGAGCCTTCTCAGTAACATGGGATGATTCAGAGTCATCTTCATCAGAAAGTGAAAGTGATTCGGAGAATGAACAAGCTAATGTTTGCTTTATGGCAACAGAAGATGAGGTACAAATTCCTACATTTGATGAATTACTTGATATTAATGCTGAATTGATAGTCAAATATAAAGACTTAAAACGTCAATTAAAAGTAGTCAAAGCAGATTTAAGTAGAGCAGAGTTTGAACGAGATATGTTAAAAGATGAGAAGAAAATATTAGAAGAAGAACTTGAAAATATTCAAGAATCATCATCTAATGTTGACTCTCAAATATCTCTTTTGAGTCAAGAAATAGAAGCTCAAAAAGAGAAAAATAATGCTCTCATTACTGAAAATCATGAACTTAAAGCAAAAGTCAAAATTCTAGACCTAGAAAAAGCTAGTTTACAAACAAAGTTTGATGACATTACTCAAAATGTTTCTAACTTTAACAAAGGTCGAGAAAATTTGACTAAAATCATTAAAAGTTCACAATCTATTTCAGATAAACAAGGTTTGGGATATAACAAACATGAAACTAAGAAACATCTTAGAAATAAAAGGAAGAAGAAAGTACAAAAAACTGAAGCTAAGAAAAATCTTAGTTTATTATATTTCAAACCAAAACCAGTTGTGAAATTTCAAAAGAGAAATGTCAAGACTATCAAAATATGGGTTCCTAAAACAAATAATAATTTGATTAGGAACAAATACATTCAGCAATTCATGAATAATGTACATTTTAATAACAATTATATATATAAAGGGGATACCGGACCCAAATGGGTTTGGACTCCTAAGACCTAACTCTTAGGACCCTATAAAAAGTGGGTACCATGAACTTAATTCTATTTTTTGCAGGTCCCACTGAAGAAAAGAGGAAAGTGGATATTGGACAGTGGTTGCTCAAAGCATATGACGGGAGACAAGAGCTTATTAACAAATATTAAATACTCAGATGGTGGCTCAGTCACTTTTGGAGACAATTCAAAAGGTTATATCATCGGCAAAGGCGATGGGGAGAAAGGGCTAACAATTGCTTGCAGGAAAGAAATCACATACTCAGGGGGAGATTCAGATTTGCAGATATATATATATTGTCATCAATCAAAAAGGGGGAGAATGTTGAGTCACAAGCTTTATGAAAGTTTTGATTTCTGACAAATAAGGCGATTGATTTCTGACAAACAAGGCGATCGACAAAAACAAGGTCAATAGAGCTGTATATGGTACTCTAGATTATAGGTTGATTATTTGTTGTTGTAATAGTAATAAATTTGTTAAAATCTATCCTCAAATAATCATGCATATCAAGGGAATTAATATATATACGAATAATTTATAAGTTGCATGCAGTTGCACAATTCAATGTGCAATTTAACAGGCACCGGTCGACCGGTCAATATAGGTGCGGTCGACCGTTCCTGTGTAAATTGCACAGTGAACGTGCACACATGCACATAACGTATATATATATTTGAATTCCTGTCTACCGGTCCATTTTTGACCTGTCGACCGTTTTTAAACAGAAAGCAACTTTTCCAAAAGACACTTCTCTTCTCCAAAGGTTGCATCTCCTATCTTTCATCAATGATCATAACTCTTAATGGCAACTGTTCACAAAGAGTTACAACTATTTTTCTCTATATATACTCATCTAAATCATTGATTCAAACACAAGTTTTTACAACGATTTCATATATTCTTTTAATCTAATCTCTGATCTCAATACTGTATTATAAAAGCTCTAAATTATTTATTGAATCTTTGAAACTATTTCATATCCTTTGATTCAATAATATACTTTCCTTAATCTTTTCAAAACATCATATCGCATACTTTGAGGATAAGATTATAGGAAGGGTGTGCTGCTAGTGACAAATCCGTATTTTCAAGAACACAAGTTGTCAACAACAATTGTATTTGTTCTTTTGTTGAAGTCCTCTGTGTTGTAAGAGGCAAGTGTTGAAGTCCTCTGTGTTGTAAGAGGCAAGTGTTGAAGTCCTCAGTGTATTAGAGGCGTGAAATCCCGTTCGGTTGTTCGGGTATTGTAAACATGTTCCTCCGGGTGAAGCGAGGTAGTTAATAGTGAAAATCCAGATAGAAGTCTGGGACTGGACGTAGGACGGTGCTCCGAACCAGTATAAAAATCTCTGGTGTGATTTTTCTATTTTCTATTTACAATGCTATTATCATCTATTTCCGCATTTGTATTGTAATCCATATTACACGATCCGTGTATACTATATTAGCACATATAATTGTATACACACCGCACTTTCATTATATGGCTTGGTAAATATCATGACATAATTAGCAAACATAAGTGAGGATACAAGGGGTTGTTTGCATTTAGGGTGGTATTGAATTTCTTTAGCCTGGAATTTTAAGTTTAACATCAAAGTAAGGATTTTCTTGATAAGAACGAAAAGATAGGAAATCAGATCATCTTGCCTTATACCTTGTTTATTCCTAAAGTAACCAATTATTTTGCGATTAAATTTCAAAGATAAACCAAGAGTTGAAACAAAAGCATATATCCAAGCAACAAAAGGTTTAGGGAAGTGCATCATAGCCATAATTCTAACAATAGACTCCTAATGTATGATGTCATAGGATTTTCTAATATCAAGCTTCATCATGCTCTCGGGGTGACTTGTGCCTTATTATATACCCTTTAAGTAATTCATTGGCAAGCAATGAATTGTCTAAGATACTTCTGTTACGCAAAAAAGCAGACTGATTTGGAGATACGAGGTTAGGCAGAACAATCAGAAGTCTTGTTGCTAAAATTTTTGATATGCACTTGTATATAACAGCCAAATATTGGCTTATAAGAGTTTACAAAATTTATTGTTCTGGATTTAAGGACAAGAACAATATTGGTAGCATTAGTTTCTCCAAGCATTTTGCACTTATTAAAGAAATTATGAACAACTTTAAAAACATCTGTAGAAATCACATCCAAGTAGTGTGTATAGAACATAGCATTAAATGCGTCGATCCCTTCACAAGCATTTTTATTCATTAGAAATATGGCATTTTTAATTCCCTCATTAGATATTGCATAGAAGAGGAACTAATATCCTTATTTTTTATCCTAGGTAAGGTAAGGTTAGAGATCATATTTAAATCAGAAGTGAAATTTCTTGAGTTACCCAATAGATTAGAGAAGTAGGACACAAAAGTGTGCTCAACTGCTTCTGGAGAGTACTGCAGAATGCCATTCTCATTTGTAATTGTGTTGATCTGATCCCTGGTCTGCTTAACCTTTAGTGAAGCATGAAAATAAGAGTTCTTTCACTATGTAATCTCCACTTTTATCTTAACTTCTGCTTCTTCATGTTGTCCTCATTCGTCAGAGCTTCAAATGAGGCATGAAACAATAAACATTCAGAATTTGATGCATAAGCATCATCAGGATTCTCCAATATATTATTTTGGGCAATTTGAAGCTCGAATTTGATCTTGGAAGACATTAGCTCTCCATTCTCGTACTTGTTTTTCGCTCATTCCCTAAGAGCAATCTTAGTGGCCTTCAACATTTTACTGTGAATAAACATAGAGTTTCCATAGAAACCGTTAGAGCAAGCAGTAGAAACTATATTTAAAAGGTTAACATCATTAGTCCAAGCATTAAATAATTAAAAAAAAATTCTCTTTCACAACATTTTGGCCCGAGGATAAAATCACAGGGGAGTGGTCAGACAGCATAGGGTGTGGGAGGAAATTAGATAAAGAAGGCCAAGAAGAAAGGGCATGTAAATTGCAAAAGGCATGATCAATATTAGAGAAGCTTCTATTCCACTTCTGCTCCTGTTATTCCAAAAATATTTGGCACCGACATTTTTAATGGGAATTAAAGAAGAATCTCATTAAATATTATATATATATATATATATATATATATAAGACATCAAATATGCATACGAAGGAACTAACATACCCGTTGTGGTGTAAATCTCAGCACTTATATACAGGCATGTTAAACCATGTGCATTGTATATATCGCACATGCACATGCACATGCACATACACGTACATGTATATGATATGCATGTTTATATTATAAAAAATAAATATAATGTCAAAATAAAACTTTATTTACAAATTAAACAAAATAATTATTTTATTTAAAATTAATTGAGATCAGATCTAAATAAATTTAGACTTCATAGGCCTAATAAGATCCAAAATGATAATTTTTGTTTGAAATTTACCAATTTAACCTACTGCATGCTATCTTAGATCCAACAATGGTATCAAAGCTAAATAGCTTGCGCGTTTTAAATCAGTCACGTTAGGGCCAACTAATTAAGCTTACCTATTTTGTAAAGTGTCTAGAAAAGTAGTCTCTAGGTTGGGTTTGGGTAATCAAGTATTCCGCCCAGCCTAATTACCGGCCTGACCCAAAAGGTAAAGTAATCCCAAAGGTTATCCATAATATAAAAGGCCAAATTTGAATTTAAGCCTTAGAAAATATTCAAAATTGTTTTGAAATTTAAAATAAAATTTAAAATTTAAATATAAAATAAGAAATACATTATAAATGTTATACTGTGATTTTCAAAATTGTGCTGAAAACTTTATAAATATATTTCAATTTTTTTTTAAATATTAACTGGATTAATAAATTCAATAAATTAATGAGTTATATAATTAAATATATATTTATATATATAATATATTGATATACGTTACATTATCTTAAAACGTTTAAGATTATGTAAGTGTATATATACATATAAGAAGTTTTGAAATTGATAAATTAATTAAATTTGTTTAATTAGGAATATTGATTAAAAGTTAATTAATAAATAATAAAACACACAGACACACATATATATAACTATAAATGTTATAATATGCATATTCAATATAAAATGTTTAATCGAATAATATAAAATTAATTTAAATGTTAGTTAATTAAATTAATTGAACAAGGATTGATTAATAATATTAATATAATGTTATACATAAGACTATTATATAAGTTAATTGAACCATAAAATTTATATGATAATTAAAACTTATATAATGTAAATGCATAATAAAAGTTGGAACATTAAGAAACCATAAATAGATTCAAGGGATAAATACATATGTATAGTACGTATACCATGATTTCAGATATGTCCGACACTTGAATCATGAGGGTATTTCATAGGAAATACATTATTTCATAATTCAATATAACTCTATTAAACATATATTAAAATTATGAAATTTTAATATAAAATTGTCATTTGCTATTTATATGTTAATAAATTACTTGTATACTCTCTAATTGTTGAGCAAACTCAGGCTATAGATGTTATGTGTAGATTATCAATATATAGAATAGACGAGGTAAGATAGCTATATGCATTTGTTGAGCAAAATCAAGGTACATATATAGTATACTTAGGCTATGACAAAATTGTAGGTACGAGTGAATATATCTTTCGATGCAAATTCAAGGTCAAAATGATACTGGGACAAGGAACCACATGTAAGGATTTGTATATGATACAATTAATCAGGAGTAATCCATCGATTGTGGGACTATGACTTGTTGAGCAGATTCAATTTCAAAATACCAAGACAAATGAGTCCTGACATCTATTGATGAAGTCGAAAGAATTCTACGTTTCGTCATAGGGCTTGGAGAAACATAGAAGACTAGTGGGAGCATATTAGTAAAATGAAATGTAATGTTTAACCTTAATAATATTCTAAGAACATCTACTATGAATTCTACAAAGTTAAAATTTGCACAAAATATCTACATCAAGTTTTTTATTCTGAAATGACAAACTCATCAAACCTAACTATGTAGACTAGTTAAGGGCAATAAAGATGGCACTAACATATGAACGCTTATGGAGGTTGATAACTGGACCTTCAAAAGAACAACTCATTGATTATGCGGACCTTGAACTTAGATTAGCCTATAATAAATGGGTCTCAGACCTTGAAATCACCAAAGCTTACATGATGTCTATGTTAGATAAACTATTGTAGTAACAACACGAAAACACGTTTGTCCATCAAATTTTCGATAGTCACAATGCTCTGTTTGGGGAACAGTCTTATTCCGCAAGGTATGAACTTATGAAGAAACTATTTAATATGAAAATGACATAGGGACAAAAGGTTCAACGGGCTATACTTGCTGTAAAGGTAACGCCTTAGCTTTGAAAGGTTCAAAGAAGTGAAAAAGGTTTAATATAAAGAACAGGAGGACTGCTCTAGCTGACAAGTGTGAATGTCAGCACTGTCATAAGAAGGGTCGCTGGTAACAGAATCATCTGGAGTACTTAAAGACCGTCAAACAAATGAAACAGAATATTTTTGCTGCTTCTACAAGTATATTTATGGTTCAAATTTTTTTTGCAATCAATAAACTATCTTGGGTTTTAGATGCTGGATCTGGAACTCATATCTAAAATTAGTTACAGTTCTAAGGAATAGGCGTCATCTGACAAAGGAAGAGATGAGGCTTCAAGTTACTGAAGGATCTCTTGTAGATGCAACGACAGTTGGAGATTTTCATTTAAGTTTGCCTAATGGTTTAGTTTTGATATTAAATAATTGCTATTATGTACAAGACTTTATCTATAGGATTATTTCTATATTTAGACTGTCTGGTTGTATTTTTCATCGTGCTAATAATGTTATGAACATTATGTCAGATGTTAATAATGTTTATGATGGCATTTTAGATAATGACATTTATGTGAACAATATTAATAATGTCTATGTTATAAATAGTTCTTCGAATGATGATATAAATATAAAGTATCTTTGGCATTATAGGCTGGGTCATATAAGTGAAATATGACTGCACAAATTGAAAACCGAGGATTTTCTACCATTATATTTGGGATATACGGCAGAAACCGCAGCACATATGTTGAATTTAATGCCCACTAAATCTGCACCTAAAACACCATATAAGATATGATGTGGGAAGAAACCCTAATTCAAGTATTTGAGTATGTGGAGTTGTCCGGTCTACACTAAGAACGTTGGTCTAAATAAACTCAAAGCAGATCAGCATTGTGTAAATTTATAAGATATCCGAAAAACTCAATGTGATATATTTTCTACAATATCAAGGAACAAAAGGTTATTGTTTCTTGGCTTGCTAATTTTTTACAAAAGGAATTTCTATAAAAATAATTAATAGAGAGATTGTAGACACGGATGAGATTCGATAAATTAACACAAAAGCTGAACCACTAAGAGAACCGAATTCACCCATATAAGAAAATAAGCAACATATTAGGTCTAGTAGGGAATCTCGTGCACCAGAGAGATACTACAGTTTTCTCGTGGATGACGAGAAAGAGAACCGCGTCTTTGATGACTACGCCCTTTATCATTCTGACAAGCACTGTAGAGTAAGGACCCTACACTTTGGCTTGGAGCTATGAAACCCGAGATGGATTCCATGTATGAAAACAAAATTTGGACTTTGGCAGACATACCTGAAGGGATAATACTCATCAGCTGCAAATTGATTTTTAAGAAAAAGCTAAATTCAGACGGAAAAGTGGAGACTTATAAAGCAAGGGTAGTTGTTAAATGGTTTTTTCAGATTCATGGTGTTGATTGTGATGAAACTTTTTCCCCATAGAAATGCTTAAGTCCATTTGGATAATTCTAGCTATTGTTGCATTCTATGACTATAAAATATGTCAAATGGCGTAAAGATGGCATTTCTAAATGGTGATTTAGAAGAAACTGTCTATATGTTGTAGCCGAGGGTTTCAAGGTCAGTGGAAGTGAGGAAAAAGGCTTACAAGTTGTTGAAGTCCATTTGTGAACTTAAAAAAGATTCAAGGAGTTGGAATAAATGTTTTTATAAGGTAATCAAACAATTTGATTTTATCAAAACACAGAGGATGCATACGTATACCAAAAGGAACAGGGAAGTGCTATTGTTCTTAGTTCTACAAGTTGATGATTTTATGTTGATTGGTATTGACGCCTTGTTATTGCAATCAGTGAAAGCTTGGCTTTCCAAGAACTTCTCTATAAAGGATTTGAGAGAAGCAGCACGTACACTTGGTATAAAGATCTATGGAGATAGATCTAAGAGGCTTTTGAAATTGTCTCAATCTCTGCACATTGATACCATACTTAAAAGGTTCGTTATGGAGAATTTCAAGCATGGAAATGTTCTAATGCAATATGGAATCGTCCTTTCTGAAAAGACGCTCGTTAAACTGATGAGTAGAAAGAAAGTACGAAGAGGATGCTATATGCTTTGACAATTGATTCCATAATGTATGTTATATTATGTAGTAGACCGGATGTGGCATACATATTAGGATGCGAAAGTAAATACCGTTCTAATCACGGAGAAAAACATTGGACAATTGTAAAATGTATACTAAAGTATTTAAAAAATACAAGGGACGTTTTGTCGATATATGGGAACGGATACCTTCTTATGAAGGGGTATACCGACTCTAGCTTTCAGAGTGATATCGATAATAGTAAGTCACTGTCTGGTTACGTCTTCACTTTAAATGGTGGGGCTGTCGGTTGGAAAAGTTCCAAAAATGAAATAGTAGTTGATTCCATGATGGAGGCCGAGTATATCGCCCTCAATGAAATAGCTAAGGAAACGGTATGGATGCATAAGTTTTTAAGTGATGTAGGAGTGATTTTAGACATGGAGAATCCAATGGCATTGTTTTGTGATAAAAATGTGACAATGCAGATCGCAAAGGAGCCTCGATCACGTAGGACATCATGATACATTCTTCGAAAATAACACCTGATTAGAGAATTCATTGAGAAGAAAGGGGTCGTGATACAAAAAGTAGATATCAAGGACAACATAGCAGATCCATTCACGAAGGGACTAGCTCGATCAGTTCTCGAAAAACCGAGTGAAGGGATGAGATTAAGATTCCATAATTGGCCTCAATTGCAAATGGGAGATTGATAGAGTTAAGGGTATACTGTAATTTATTGTAAAATATTGACTCGCTAATAAAATCTTGTTTAAAATACAAGGTGTTCTTCTTTCTATTATATATTTGTTATAATGTGTTATATTAATTAATTATTTAATTTAATTTAATTTAATAGGATATCTATAAATAATATGTTTTGTGATAGTAATTATAGAGTGTTGTAATCATGAGCAATTTATCAAAATTTAATAAACATGTTGTTTTATTTATTCCTATTCAAGATGTATCTAGACAGGATATCGATACATCTATTTAGATTAGAGTAAATAACACTCTTCAAATATTAGGCAATGTATTTGCTCGGCTGCTTGAGGAATAAAGGGATTGCGTATGGAAAGTTATTGGATAACACTATCAACTTGAGAACACTGTCAATGTATTTTCTATTGGCAATGTATTCGATAATTTTCTACTTGAGAACACTGTCGAGCTTCATTATGAAAATTCTGCTTTGATTATAGTTAAATCATGGCACAACGTCCATCGAATGACCATAGTTGGATCAAGTAGAAGCATTGAAAGTGAAACACTATTTAATAAAGAATTCGTCTTCTTGGTTATATGAGGTTAGTATCACGGTCAACTAAAGGCAACTCAAAGTCAAAGTATCTGGTTAAAGCGGTTTGATTAATAATGATTGTTATTATTGAACTAAAGAATTTATGTATGGAATATAAAGTTGATTGTGGACGATGTGATATAGTTTTGACGAAAGAATTGGTGTAAATAATTGTCACAATCGCTAATGCTTAAAATAAGTAAAATTAGATTTTTACCAAGACTATATAAGCGATAAGTTTGACCATAATGTCACATCACTAGCTAAGGAGACCTATGAACGTTAATATTCGAATTATTCAATATTAATGGATTATCGAATTTACACTTAAGAGCCACACAACCGAAATGTTGAATACTTCGACTACCACATGATTGAACTACATTATAATTGTTATAAATTAATTAATATTTATGAAATATTAATTATAAAGATTTGTTTGGTTTGTTTGATCAGTATTGAAAATAGTGTGTATATAAAAGTTACACGTATCGATACACGATATAGATGTATGCTTAAATTAGATTTAAATGTGTTTTAATTGATTAGGCTTAATGCAGCATGGAAGCCCATAAAGAGGCATGACATGGCCAACCGTGGGTGTACGAGGAGATGGTTGGATTTGATACAAAATGGTTTGAAATAGCAAGAGGAAATAGTGGACATAGATCCACTTTTAACTCGTCTATATCTCTCTGCTATTCAAACACATTTAACTCCACTTTTGAACTCACTCTTTTTTCCTCTACCTTCCCTTTCTCAGGTAGAAAATATCCCAAGCAATCCTTCATTGATTCAAGCATTAGAAACATAAATTCAAATAAAATCAAGACAATTTTGAATAGTGCTTTCAGTCTGGCAGCTCTCTTTGGAAGGATTTGAATTCAGATTTAAACGGAGTCAATTGAATCAGCATTCAACGTGTATAATTCGACTATAGTCAGGTTTTTGGCTGAAACATAATATTAATTTTCAAAATTTAATAATAATTTAAAGAGGTTTAAAAACAAAATTAACTTTATAATATATATATATATATATATCATATGCAATGGAATATTTCTCTTTATTAATGGAAGAGGGTGTGCATGAGGTAAAATTAAAGCTCATGTCAACTATTTAGCCTACTATCTCATATTTACTGTATGTGGATGATGTCATGATTTTTGTAGCAGCAATTGTGGAGAATGCAATTTATATGAATGAAATTTTCTGTAAATTGAAGAAATTGTGGGACTTAAAACTAATCAAACTAAGTCTCAAATATTTTTTAGCTCCGGTGCAATGGAAAAATCAGAAATTACAAACATTATGAAGATTGGAGAGAGAAATTACCTGTCAACTACCTAGGTGTGCCCCTTAGCTCAGATTATATTCATGCATCTCATTGCACTCCTCTGCTAAATTGAATTAGCATAAAGTTAGATGGGTGGGATAGCAGTTTACTTTCAACTATGGGGACAGCGGAACTTATACCTAGCACAATCACACCAATTGTTATGTATCGGCTTCTGATTTATCGTTTACCAACACCAGTGCTGAATAAAGTGGATAAAATATGTGCAGACTTTTTCTGGCATGGCAAGCTTCACAAAATATCATGGGGTTGTGTAAATTTTCAGATCTAAACATTACTGTCCGAGTTAAATTGGTATAGAATTTACTTACAAAAGATTCCTTATGGTCTAAGTGGATGAAATCAGTACCGTTCCAATTCAAATTTCTAGACAATAGGTATTTATAACAATTACTCTGGAACTATGAAATATATCCTACATAACAAGGATATCACATGTAAATTTATGAACAAAGTAATTACTAATGAAGAAACAACATCACTTTGGTTGGACCCATGGATCAACCATAAGTGTCCCTTATGGATATGCTAGGATGGAGCAGATTACATCTTAGTAATAGTAAAAACTGCACAGTTGGTAGAATAAATTATTCTGGAGCGTTGCATCCAGAGTTATTATCAGAGACCAAGGAGTTATCTAATGCTATATCACAGGTTAAATTAGCAACTGAACAACCAGAGGACTATTGGGAAATTATGAACAGCATGCAATTCAGATTTTCACATATATGGACTCAATTAGCCACCAATGTGACAAAACAAGCTATCTGAAGTTTGTGTGGCATAAAACGATAGCCTGGAAAATTTCTTTTACAACATATAAAAAATGCCTACAAAGATTACTGACACTTGATAGATTAACGAATTAGGGGATTCCATATGATAGTGTATGTGTCTTGTGTGATACTCATCCTGAATCACATGAACATTTATTTGAAAATTGCTGCTACAGTACTTATCTTTGGAGTATGATTTCGATGAGACTGGAGATGTCATTGTGCTCGGATGCTACACTGCTTCGTCGAATCGATGATGTAATCGCTCATTTCCCCAGATCAAGCGTTATCCAGGACATTGCCTTCACCACTACGGCGACTACAGTGTACCACATTTGGCTAGAGCAGAACAGACAGAAGTTTGAGCGAAAATCATGCTCTTTATCCCAGCATTTCAAACTCCTAGAGACCCATGTTCGCCTTCAACTGTTTAGGCGTAGACAGAGATAGAGCGGTGATTTTTCGGACGGAGAAGTGGAGTTAATGAGAAGATGGGGTGTGGAGCTGATGGACAATGGATAATGGTGGCGCAAATGAAGTGGCTAATTAGGTATGTTGTGATTTTGGGCATGCTTGGGAGCATATGTCTGCGGAGGTGTATAAGCGGGCTTCGGAGTTGGGCTTTTCTGTTTTTCTATGTTGAGTGTTTTATGTATTTCTTTTGTGTTATTTTTATTGATGATGTCTAGCACTTTGTATTGGAATGTCATGCTAATTTTCATTACAACTCTCTGGTAAGGTTATTTCTAAGGAGGCGAATCCCATAATGGTCCTTTACGTCGTTAATAAAAGAACCCATTTTCATCAAAAAATGCATATATATATATTTTGCTAAAACACAGACATATTAGCATCTCCAAAATTATATATATATATATATATATATATATATATATATATATATATATATAATTTTAAAATCTATACATAAGTATATACATATTATTTATTTAAAATATAATGCAATACTATAATATAACATATATATTATATAAAAAAATATGTATATATATTTTAATATACACTCTTATACTTACGACTGTTAAATTGATTTACAAAAATAATAACTAATAGCGCATTTCCGTATGGAAAGGAATTTTAAAAAAAAAAAACAAAATTTAAAAACCTTAAGAATTTATTAAAAAAAATCGATTTTGTCAGACTAATTTAGGCTATACACACACACATAATTTTATCATTTACATTTTAAATATAATGTTATTTTACATTTGAATTTTAAATATTAATTTACACACATACATATGTATAAATATGCCTTAAAAAGAAAAGGAATATTTTAAATTTATATTTACTTTATCAAATATAATTTATTGATTTAATTTGGAAATTAAAAGGTATTTTAAAAATCTAAATCTAGATCTAAAATTTGAATTTTGAAATTATAGTTTGACCATTTAATATTTTCATTTACGATTATTATTGTTTTACATTGTTATAGATATAAACTATTATAAATATAATTTTTTATATCACATTATATATATATATTAAACAACACATATGTAAATAGAGGGGTTAATATTTCCGTTACTGTGTAAATCCCAGCATTTAGTACGGGCATGTTAAACTATGTACGCGTATATGTTGCATGTGCACATACGCACATATGTGTGTATGATACGCATGTGGATATTATATATAACATATATGTAACATCAAAATATAATTTTATTTTCAAATAAAATAAAATAAATTTTTTTAAATTAATTTAGATCAGATCTAAATAAATTTAGACTTCAAAGGCCCAATAATACCCAAAATGGTTTTTTTTTAAAAAAATTACCCATTAACTCACTACGAGCTAGCCTAGATTCAACATTAGCAAGTAACATTCGCTAGATATCAACTTTTCATCAGAATTTCAAGCTTGACTTAATTTTTAGTCGATAGTCTTTCTTCATGTTCACTTGCTATGTACCTTCACAAATCCATTAAGAACTATGAGGAATCGATATTGATGGTTCATAACAATCGACATACTTAGTCATTTTTTTGCAATGCTTCATACCTAATCGTTTTTAAGTCTAGGATTCATTTCTTTACAATTTTGAAGTCCAATATCATCGAATTGTCATTTGTAAAAAGTCACGGACAATAGTTTGTCTTCCGATCTTTCACAATAGTGGTAGCATTTTATCGTTTTTTAACTAAAAAAAGAAAGACTTAAAGAAGAAAAATGATGAAAATGGTGGGGGAGTAGATTATATCGGGTGGATTGATGGTCAAGGAAAATGCTCTTGAAAAAGTGTTCAACGGGAGTTACGTCAGCTTAACTCTGATAAGTCGGATGTAACCGTTAACTCATCGTTTTAACAGAGAGCGTTTGGACTCTAAAAAGCAGCTATTGGGCATGATTTAAGAGTTACCACGGATGTAACTAAGATAAGTCAGACGTAATTCCAATCAAATTGGAGAAAGAATATGTCTGATTTGAATAGTTTTATGGATCGGTATGATCTATGGACTTAACGGTTCTTCCTTCAGTTCATTGATAAATCCATTAATTCTTCGTTCATTTGTCTTTCTTCAATTTTGTGTGCAAGGTACCTTCACAAATCCATTGAGAATTATGAAGAATCATACTGATGGTTCGATAACGATTCATACAGCTAATCTATTTTTTTGTTGCAATGCTTCATAATCAATCTTTTTAAGTCTAGCATCCATTTCTTTATCATTTTGAAGTCCAACATAATCGAATTGTCACTTGTGAAAAATCATAGATTACAGTTCATCTTTCGATCTTTCGTGATTGCGGTAATATTTTTGTGGTTATTAAACAAATAAACAAAAAAAATTAAGAAGAAAAATGACGAAAATGACAAGGAGAAGATTATATAGGATGCATTCATAGATAAGGAAAATGCTCTTGAGATGCGTTTAGTGGGACTCCAAAAAAATAAGCAATTGGATAAGATGCAATAGTTACGTCGGATGTAACTAAAACAAATCGGAAGTAATTCCTATTCTTTGAATTTTACATAAATAATTAATAATACTTCATATCCAATTTAATATAATTAAAAAATATTGCAAATAAAAAAAATAAACAACATACATTACACATTAACGGTGCGTTACAACGAAAGAAAACGGGGAGTTTGAGCAGGATATTTGAGTGAAAAGGGAATGCGTTTGGGGCTATGAACCTGGTAGTTGTGCGAGGTATTTGATCGGGGTATTTAAATTATGATTTTATATTTAATTGATTTATAGTTATTTAATTATTTGTTTTCGTTGTATAATATGCGTTTGATAATTGCAAATAATATGAAATAAATTGTGGAGTTTTATTAAAATAAACAAATATATTTTTAAATTCAAATAAATAAATTGTAAAATTTTAAATCACTCAGATTCGGTTCAAACCAACTTCATAATATATAGCACTACGATATGATCGATGCAAAAAACTACGTCTCAAACAGATCTCATTTGCACAAGTTATTAGTTTTTGAAATTTATAAAAATTTAAATTTATTAATTAACATTATTAAAATGATCAAATGGGAGGCGCATACCTTCTCTCAACATTCCAACAATGAGTATAGGAACGAGGTTAACACCGCCGGGGCTTCCAACGCGTCGGAAAATCTCCCACGGAAACGGACTTTTTTTCGTGCGAACGACACATATCTTCCACCCAGCCTTCAACCAACCTATAATCAAATTTTATGCCATAGCCTCAATCTCTCACCTTTAACCTCAGCATCCATAAGCAAGGTAGGTAGCTTAGGGCATAACCAACAATAGCTTGTTGAGTTATTAAACAAGTTATAGAGTAACCATGTGTGGTTTGTTCACTTCCCTGTGGCTAGTTTGAACTGATCTCGTGGCTAGTGAATGGAACATGGGCTGGTGAGTATAACGGCAAGGACTTTGCCGTTATAAACTTATAACGGTGAAGACCTCGCCATTATAAGCTTATAACGGTAAAGTCTTTGCTGTTATAAAACATAGTCGTTGCCAAGCCAACGGCTATGTTCCAACGTTCCACAATCCCCCTATATATTCCACCACCCTTCTCCTCCTCTCACACCACCTCAACCTTATTTCCTCCTCCTCTAATTCTGAAAATGATTTCTTCATCCAAACGTTCCGCCTAAAAAGTTGTCAGCAAGAAACCCATGTTTGCATACCCTTTCACTAGATTTTTTAACCAACACCTACCATACCAACAACAAACACTTCGTCCATCGCATGAGTACGGCTATTTGCCGTATTCGAACTTCTCTTATTGTCAACCTTACCAACCGCTCGCTCCTTCTAACTTTCCTCCTATTTAATCTATTGTCCCGCAATTATATTTCCAACAACATCGTCCTTTAAGCGCATACGACGATCATTCATCGCATATGACTTTGATGATGCAAAATGATCAACTACAACATCGTCATCTTAATGCGCAACAGTTAGAGATTCATGACCATGAAGCAATGAAAAATCTCCAAAGGCAATATTCTTATGCACGCAAGGCTCCTACTAACAAAGACACCGTTAGTAATTCGGAGGAGGAGGAGGCGGAGGTAGAGGAAGACGAAAACCAAGAATACGATATAATAAATACGGAAGAATGCTATGAAGAAACTATTGTATAGATGCTTATGCCCTCGAGCCCGGAATATAACCACAAGAAGAAGAAGTGGAAATCCTTAAGTGGCATTTTCGAAAGACAGCACAGATATTCAGTTGTCGTGGAGACAGACGTTGGCATAGAAGACATTGATGTGGAAAATGTCGAACAGGAAAAAGAAGCAGCTGACGGCAAAAAAAGCAAGTTAAGTTTACTTCTAAACAATATATTTCACTTGCTAAATCATGATGCGCATTTCACAAGATAGTATTCTTGCAATAATATGAAAGACTAAAAATTTTGGGAAAGAGTTGTGGATTTTTACAACACCTTGGAACTGTTGAAGAGAACATGGGGATCGCTCAGAGGAGGATCGCGAGTTATGAACTCCGCATGCTAAAACTATCTGGCAATACTTACCAAATTTAAGACTAGACAGCAAAGCTGTGCCGCTCCTTATGACACTGTAAGTAAAATAGTGTTTTACATTTCTTTGAAATGGTAATATGTTTGACTAGTTTTGTATATTCATACACTTTTGGTTTTGTTCTACAGACTGAAGAATCGCGTAAGGCTTATCAGCTACAATACGATCAACCACTCAAATTCCAAAAGTGCTTTGAGCTTCTCTCCAGTACACCAAAATTGAAGAATCTTAACAACTTCATGTTCGAGCAACAAAATAAAGCCAAAAGAATGAACTAATATGATTCAAGTACAGGAAGCGATCCAAATTCTCCGGAAAGATCTCCACTATTTGGAAATAGTGACGGACAGTCTCTTGGTATAAATAGGTCAATTCAGTTGGAGCAGCGCAGTGCGGAATTTTCAATATTTGTGGGATCTTTAGAGATGTCTGCTAGAGAAACAGGAGAGCATAGAGCCAACTTTTAGCACAAAGAACTCGTAACGAAATGGAGTTTTAGAATGCTATCATGGAAGATTGAGAGTTCAAGAGAAGATCCCACATGAGGAGAAGAAAGCTTTGATGCGAGAGAAGAACTATATCAAGCTGATGACTTGTGATTTCAGTAGGCTTTCTCATTTGCAGCAAGAACTAGTAACCGAGCAGTTGGAAATTGTAAGAAAGTAAGAGACAGTGGAAGCGGAAGCGAAAGTGGCACGTATAGGGATGTGTTTTAGATATGCAGTTGCATTGTAATTGGTTGGTGTTACTTTATGTCGTATTTTAGGTATGTATTTGTGTTGTATCTTTGTAGTATCTTTATGTGTTGTTTTGTTTATGTGTGTATTTGTGTTTTCCTTGTTGTAATTTTATTGTACCATTCTATATTTTGAACTAAGGTCGTACAACAATTTATTAAACAAGGCACATAATAATATTATGAAATGGTGAATATACAAACCTTAAAACATAATACAGTAAACATACTAGCAAACATACAACCTCATCAACAATTCCATAAACAGCTGCTATAAGCATGAATATGGATTTCTACTATTCCTTCCATTGTGTGCTCACAAATGGTCCACAAACTGGTCATGCAATTGAAAGCGTGCAGCATGATCTTCAGTATGTTGTACCATGGCAACATATTCCTCCATTGAATTAACGTTTTTCTCAGGTCTTTTGTTGGGACCCTTAAACATGTCTAAGTAATTAGTCCTTTGGTTTTTATACCCGCCTCTCTTGGACTCTACAATCGTATTATGAATTATTATACAAGCATACATAATTTAAGATAGAACTCTTGCGTCATGAAATCGAGCGGGATTTCGTAAAATCTAAAATCTTGCTTGTAAGACACCGAACGTACGTTCGATATCTTTTCTGTAGCTTGCCACTTTTTCAATGAAATAGCTTTCTTTTTCATTTGTTGGGACCCTAAAGCCTTGTGTTAAAGTTCTCCACTTTGGGTAAATTCCATCGACTAGATAATATCCAGTTTGATGCTCAACATTACAAACTTTATATGCAATGTCCGTCAAAATTGTGTTATACAGTTCAGAGCGTATAACTATTTTAACACATTTATGTCATTTAATGAACTTGGAACTCAAAAGAAAGCATGCCAAACCCATAAATCATCGGTCGCAACCGCTTCTAGGGTGATTATTGACACCATTTTGTGTCCTATGAACATTCCTTTCCAACCTGTTGGATAGTTTTTTCATGCCCAATGCATGCAATTCAAACTTCCAAGCATACCTGAAAAACCACTATCTTCTCCTATGGCTAGTACTCTGTTTACATCATTCGGTCCCGGCATTCTTAAGTATTCCTCGTCGAATTATTCGATCACTATGCACTCTATTTCCGTTGATAATGCAATTCTAAAATATCCATCCATATGATCACCAGCTATTCCGTAATTTAACATACGTAAAACAGCCAAGATTTTGATGTGGGGAGAATGCTCAGGTTCTAGTGCTCCATTTAGCCTCCAAGTGAAATATGGGTTGTTTTCATGAAATTTGAGATAAATTTTAGAGAAAACATCTAGGTCCATCCAAAAAATCGGCGATGGAACAAATTTATATCGTAGGTTGGATTGTCAATGAAGTAGTCCATCATCAGCCTTTCATGTCCATCCTTATAGTCCTTTTATATCGTCAGTCAATTCATCCAGTTATACTACCACGATGGTTGCTCGTAGATCCATCACCAAAAAGGTAAGAATATCCTACTAACGCTTGTTGAATTTGAAACTCTGCCGTTTCATCGTCCATTTCTTGTTTATTATCGTAGTTGCAGTTCATGTCTTGTTTGTGCCGGTAGTATAGGTTAGGATCCATGGTTGTCGAGTAGTAAGTAATTTGATTTATTGGTTTGTTTTATTTTTTGTAATTGTATGTTGGAGTAGATCGGAATGCAAGTATATATAAGTGTAGGAGGTAAAAAGATATGGAATACAAAAGACAATGAATCACACGACATTGAATGGTTACAGTTTGCTCGATGTCGGCAGTACTTTATAAAGCTGCAATGTACATTTGTAGAGGCCATAATGGCCATAGTGTAGCTACAATGTTGGAAAAGACATGATAGTAATGGCTAAGTGTACATTTGCAGAGGCCATAATGGCTATAGTATAGCTACAGTGTTGGAAATGACATGGCAATAATGCCCTCAGTCTATGTTTGCAGAGGCAATAATGGCTATAGTGTAGCTACAGTGTTGGAAAGGACATGAAGTAATGGCTGCAGTGTATGTTTGCAGAGGCCATAATGGCTATAGTGTAGTTACAGCGTTGGAAATGACATGACAGTAATGGCTGCAGTGTACGTTTGCAGAGGCCATAATGGCTATAGTGTAGCTAAAGAATTGGAAATGACATGACAATAATGGCTAAAGTGTACGTTTGTAGAGACTGTGTTGGAAAGGACATGGCAGTAATGGCTACAGTGTACGTTTGTAGTGGCCATTGATTGATTTCAGTTAGCTACACCTTGATACAAATGCAATCCCCACGATTACTATTTATACACTAAGTGTTGGCATGAGAGGTTCATAAGATTCCAAATGGAAAATCAGACATGGACTCCCCATGCTTATTTAATGTTGATTAAAGCCTATATACAGGTTGATATAAGACGCATGGAAGAGGAGGTCGATGAAGACTTTTGGGTCACCGTCAACGAAGCTTACAACAACCATCCAGAATGTAGGCCGAGAAGACGAAATTTAGATACTAGATGTACATTTGTTACATTTCCTAGAGCTTGTAAGAGGTATCGGAGAATTATAACAGAGGTAGAATGAGATAATGTTTTTTAAATGACCCGATCAACTTTTCACTCCCTTTATTTTATGGATCATCAAACACACTTTGTTGGTCATGTTGCGTATGATTTGTGTGTGAATTATATTAGATAGTTTGAGTGAGTATTATGTCACTATACGATGTATGTCCATGTGTTTGTCTAAGTGTCTTAGGTCGGTTTATGTCTACGAGTATTAGTTTGGGTAACTTGTATTCTATGAGTTGTATCAGTTTAATGCATGTCCACCTGTAGTAGTATGAGTTGTGTACGTTCGATGTAATTTGGAGACTAAACTATCTACTTAAACGTACCACAATATACGATATACTTCCAACATACCACAACATACTTAAACATACAACAAAAGACATACTTAAACATACGACAAACTCGAACGTACCATAGTATACGACATACTTCAGCATACTACAACATACCACGACACACTTAAACCTACAATAAAAGACATGCTTAAACATACGACAGACTCGAACATACCACAACATACGACATACTTCAATATACTACATACTTTGACATGTTAGTTATGCCCACCACCATGCTGAAATTCCAATGCACGACGCCTGCCACGAAGCACGGCTAGCTCTTGTTCTTGTTCGTTTGCATATTCCACTGCTCGATGAGGGAATGGATCATTAATCCATTCCCATAAACCACAACCAATTGGAAAGTTATGTCATCTATAATAGCGCCATCCAATGTCATTTCCACTTCGTGTAACGGAATACGTAACTGAGACTCCACAAACACAATATAGTAACGGAGGAGAGTTAACCTACTGCTCCATCTGAATCCGTTCATTACAGACTTCCCAACGTTCCTGTGTGTTTGTAGGAAATATTATCTCTTGTTCATATGGATGATGTACAACCTGTTGTTCATATGGAGGTTGAACATCCTCCTAGAGTCTTAGTTGGCTAAGATCTGGGAACTCAGTTTGGATGTCCTCGTAGTGCTGCTTTTGATACTGATAAGCCAATCTTCATCGGTGCGTGGACTTTTTGGAGGCACGTAGCCTCCTATATCAGAGTCGATAGAAGAAGGCCAGGATGGCATCGGTGTGAGGTGTAAATGAATGTGAGGAAGAAGTAGATAGAAGTGAAGAAGGAGTAGGTGATTGTAAAGAAGTAGATGTAAACTGGTGTATGTGTATATATAAGTGAATAGGAAAATGCAAACTGGTAATTATAAGAAGAAAAAAGCAAGGTTATGGTAATTATAGGAAGTGGTATGTTTGCTGCCAATGAATCTAATTGTCTGTATTATTAGGTTATGGTAATCTATGCTTTAGGGAATATATCTGTACAATTGCTAACAACACAGAAACATGAAAAATAATGATATCGATCCATAAACTAAATACAATAGATATATCATACATCACAGCACATGAATAATAACACCAACGACATAGAAATATAAATGATAATGACATCGATACATAAACCGAATATTATAGATATATCATATATCAGAACAAAAGAATAAGTACACAAACAACATAGAAACACAAATGAAATACAATACATAAGATTATACATCAGTACGTGGACGTATATAACGATGACGACGTCTCTCATCGTCACCGTCTCCACCACCGCTCGGGCCAGCTAAATGATCATGGTACATCTACAGGTCAGCGAATCTTTTACACACTTCCTTCATCTGTGCCTATAGTCGTGCTGCTACATCTGTCTGCCAATTTAGTTCACTATCATAGTAGTCTATGCTACGCCTACAATCTACATACCCTGTATGTATGATCCTCATCTTCATATCATATAGATCCGCATAAGATGTCTGGGTCGGATACCATGCGTTGGAGGATGAAACACGTCAACATAACAGACTGGTTCAATAGTAGGAACTGCCATGGTCCATCCGAAGTGAGAAGCAGCCGACACGTGGCCCGGTGCACAATACCCTCTGATTGGGGTGGGTAAGGTCCTCGACAACCGAGGGATGTATGTCGTAGTGTATAGCAGATGGATCGACTAAATCTATCGCCGCTGCATAGGTAATGGTACCGGCGGACCCACCATAAAATCTACGCTAGGATTCAACGTATGATGGTCCGGTAATAACAAAGGTCTCGGCCGGCCAGCAACCTCCTTCTCTCGCCAGGTTTAGCTGCTTTGAAGGATAAACCATGCAGCGATAGGTATGAGGGTGTGGATGATCTGGAAGAGCATCAAAGCCGTACAACTGTCTCCAACACCTCTCATAAAGATACCAATATGCATCAAATGCTGAGTGATAAGATAAGAGTGGAAATCTTCGCCTGGCAAGCATCCTAGCAATCTTTATAAAAATCAAGGTCGATTGATACAATCATGAAATGGATGCCATATAATATGATGTCTATACATCCTCAAATCGATTTGGTTATGGGCAACTGAATAAACATGACGAAATTCATTATCCTTGGGCCTTTGTTGTCCGCACAACAAAATGACAAACGGGAAAAAAAAAGTAAACGCGTCTGAAGTCAAAGTGACGAAATGAAAATTCCTGGAATCCTCAAAATACCAGTACTGTAGTCACTCCTAGAAACCAAATAATGAAACCTGTGCATCCGTATAGTGCACTGTACATCGAGACATCTATACAAGTATGTAAGAATAGGCGTACCCCGGTCATATAAGACAGCACTACTGAAATCCAAATGAGATGCAACCTCAGTAAACTCAACCGCTAAACTACTGCTCGAGGTGCTAAAAAACAAGTTACCCATGAGGCATAGAACAAATAATCTCGCAAGCTCCAAATCATTATCAAAAGAGTAATGGCTGAGTATGTTGACCATGGCAGCATGAATAACGCTGACTCTAATAGTGCCTCCCGCCTAATATGATGTAGCGGAAGAGTCAAAATGTGGTAGAAGATCATGAACGAGTACCAGATCACACCATCGAGCATCATCGTATGGAAGCAATGCAAAAGCGGCCACTCTAATGCTAATGCCGGTAAGCATAGAGAAATCAAGCGGTGTAATTCCTAACTCATTGCAAGGAAAGTGGAACGTGTGAGTTGTTTTATACCACCGTAAAGCAATAGCTGCGCACAATTGCACATCCTCTTTTATAACATTGTTGATTCTTAGAATTGTACAGTACATAACAATTTAAATTACGGAGTGATACATTAACTGTTTTTTAGTAAATAGTTTGTTAGATTACCTAAGAAATGATGGAATCCAAGCCCGTGTAAAAGTTCTACGACTCTATCCTTATTTGCCAAATCTGTATGAAAGTATCTAAGCGTGGTCACTAAAGAATCCCGCGAACGGATATTCTACGTCTGTTAAAGTTAAATAAAATTTTACTTATATATTAAAACTAACAACATATTGCAATTATTTTAATCATATAAAGAAATATTTATAGCCAACTTTTCTGTGTGCTAACATGATCAAAAATCCATTGGTCGGTGTCATGATGTTGAACGTGCAACGGTTGACTTGTTAGAGGAAGCATTGAATGAACCGGATAAAAGGGAAAAACGTGCAAAAGGAAAGAATGATCATAGGATGTGATTGTATGTTGTTGGAGAAAGCACTGAATTAACCATTGTATGTTGTTTCTGTTTCACTGTGTTAGCTTTTGATAAAACTATGGACGAACTAGCGATGTAATTTTGAATGAACTTGCGATGAACCATTGTATGTTGAATCTGCTTAATTTTGGATGAACTGTGTTAGCATATTGAAATGGATGGAGTTTCTGCTATATTCAGTTTTGGTATGATTGGTTTGATAATTGTTTATGTTTTCTCAGTTTGATAATTGTATATGTACGATTAGTTTATATGTTTTGATTACTTTATATACTTTGGGTGTAATTTCTGTTGGTTGATCATTTTGATCATTATTTGTCTGGTTTACATTTATTTACATGTACGTTGTGCATACCAGTTGAAGTAATATGTATCAATTTAAATCTCTGTTCGGTCGTTGGTGTCCGGTTATTTTTAAGAAGCCTCGGCTGTATACAACCATGCCAATTCAGTTGTTACACCATTTTATTTGTCCATCTTCTAGTCGGTTAACAAGAGCCGAAATATTTATGTAAACTTGATTTATAACAGCTGTTCGGTTGTTTATTAAAAATAGAGAAATCCTTTGTTCGGTTGTTAGTGGCCGTTTGTTTTTGAGAAGCTTCGGCTGTATACGATCGTGCCAATTCAGTTGCTACACAATTTATTTGTCCATCTTTCGGCCGATTAACGACAGCCAAAAAATATATATGTAAACTCGTTTTATAACAGTCGTGCCAGTTCATTTACTTAACAATAGAAAAATCCTCAATTCGGTCGTTAGTGGCCGTATGTTTTTGAGAAGCTTCGGTTGTATACAACCGTGCCAATTCAGTTGCTACACATTTTATTTGTCTAGTTCGTTTACTTAACAACAGAAAAATCCTTTGTTCGTTCGTTAGTGGTCGTATGTTTTTGAGAAGCTTCGGCTGTATACAATAGTGGAAATTCTACACATTTTATTTTTCCATCTTTTGGTCGGTTAACAACAGCCGAGATATGTATGAAAACTCATTTTATAACAGCCGTGCCAATTGGTATACTTAACAATAGATAAATCCTCTGTTCGATCGTGAACAACCGAAATATTGAAACGTTAAACGACTGTTCTTAACTAAACAGAGAATTTGTTAAAATCTCTTAAGCTGAGTTCAGAAAATGATGGTGGTGTTCAATCGATGTTCTCAATAACTTTCAGTGTTTAACAAAAGAGCAGAACAACTGTTGTGCTCTTTAATACGAAACCATGGTGGTGTTCAACCGATGTTCTCAATATCTCTCGGTGTGTCGCCACCGAACAAAACAACTCTTGTGCTCTTCAATATGGAACAACGATGGTGTTAGGTCGAATTTCATTATTTAGTACGGCATCTAACCACCGTGACGATGTTACTTTCAACACATAATATGTAGCCGACTTTAATTCTTCGTAGTTTTTTATATCGAAATGCCTAACATATAAATCCCATTTTTTCATCAACTCCTTTAAAATTGATTTTCTTGCTTCTCTCCAATCATAATTTAATTCCTTAACTTGTCCAGCTGTGCAACGAAATCCACAATTGCCATCTCCTATAACATCTTCAACGTCAACAATATATTGGTGTAGGAAAGCTGCTCTGAAATCTTTTCTGGGTTCAGCTTTCAGACATGAAACAGAACAATAAATGACCTTAGATTGAAATGAAAATTGGTATGCACATAGTAGAAAACTTCAACTTTCAAATAAAAAAGAATCAATGAATTACAATAGGAAATGAAAGAGATACGATGTCTCAAACATGAACTCAAGCCATGTTTGCAACGGCTCGGAAAACAAAAATATGTACAGGCCTGAAAACAATCTTGGGTTCAACTGTGATATGCTAAATACTTTAAACTACTATTTGTTGCATTTACAGCACTCTTATCAAACTTCACATCGTATTTTTTTTCATTGGGGAGTTAGTTTCTTGTTCACACTAGCTTGAGAAAGAATTTCATTACTAGTTTTCGCATTTTCAAACGCGGAGGGATTCCTTTTGTAGATTTTTTATGTTTGGCTTGTTTGGTAGTTAATTTGTTCTTACTACCAATTGGTCTACCCTTGTGTTTCTCTATTTTCAGTTCCAACGTAGATGTCGTGGCCTGAAATCCAATTTCTCTTAGCTTCAATAGTAACACTTTCCTCTCCTCAGTCGTGCTCGAATCAAATTTTTTTTAACGTAAGCGAACTCAGTTGTATGGATAAACTCAAATGACTTTTCAAATTGTGGAAAATAATTTAATTGTCTCCAATGATCATCTACGATTTCAATTGGGATTGGATGGTCATCACTGTGATATTTTTATATCTCATTTGCACATGGAAGGCCATACACAAGTCGATTCAAATGATCGCAAGCCGATGCATCCAAAGAAACAATACTAATTTTTCCAATTTCTTTCACAATCAAATCCAATGCAAAAAAGATGTCTTACCTCGTAGTTGTTTTATCAACGGAACTTGATATGTAATCCATACGGCTCCTAAGCTTCTTTCAAAAGTGGCTTTTATTTCCGTATGTCGTAGACACAACATATTATCCATTTTTGACCATACTAGGGCAAATATTGCTCTAGACGTACTAAGATATTTTTTCAATTGAGCATAGGAAGACTCAGCTCGAGTTGTTGTTCCATTATCGCAGTGTTTAATTTTATTTGTCCATGCATAAGCAAATTACTGTTTATATTCCAAACAATTATTACGAATATACTTCAAGCTTTTGGGATAATCTACTCAATCATTTTGAAAATCATTGCAATATATTCAAAATTCATCTTCGGTCGGTGCGTGAATCGCCTTCTTCCAACTTTGCAAAAACATTTCGAAAACTTCATTTGTTTTAAACTCTAGTTTACAATTCGTAATGACATTATTTTCCATATGCCATAAACACATCATCAATGTTGATTGTGGAAAAATTTTCTTGATTCTATTTATCAATGCCCACTCTCTATCAGTTACTATTACCTCGGGTAGTTTATCGCGAATATAAAAATGCTTTAACTTAGTTGGCTCCCATTTGTAATTCTCCTTCCTCTCATGTGCTAGAAATGCATGCGCAATACTAAATGTTCGATCCGTAGAAGTCATATTATATCGGTTTGTTTTATATGTACAATCAAGTAAAAGAATTGATGGAAAACACTTGCACAATACAGACGATTCCGGATAAGACCACATTATATCTATCAAATGATAATTTTCCATACCAGACCTGTCAAAATACACATAATGCTTCTTCGTAAGCAATTTCATTAAATGTTGCATGGCGGATCTGCATTCCATAGTTGACAATTGCATTTTATATTTGGCATTGCAGATGGTTTTCAAAGTTGATGTATTTTCTGGAAATGACTTCTTAATGGCTGCTAACACCTCTCTTGGAGGAACGCCTGTAATACTCATGTCTTCTAAGATTTTTTCCCATGTCAATCAACAGTGCTGCATATGGATGTCCTTATAGAGAATAAGGAAGTTCGTGATTATGTATTCCATTGATGGCACATATTTTCCATTTATCTTGAAAGGACAATTACATTTTCTATTGGCGCTAGGTCTGGCTCATTTTACATTGTTTTACTTGTTTATTGACTTTGCCTAATGATTAGGATAATATCCAACCCTTTCACACCCCAACTACAGCCTTGGTTTTCTTCCATGTCCTAATTTATCACACTTTAGAATTACATCAACGGTATTCATCTTTATTCCTGTTGTTTTACATCACAGGATCAATGCGTTCTGCGAATCAAATTGAAATCATATAGTTAAACAAAAAATTAACATAATTCATTTTAGTAACCACATTAGCATTTTTTTAACGAATACTTACTTGATTAGTTGTAAAATAATTTGTCAAATCGACATTTATGTCTTCTGAGTCATTTGCATGATCATCTTGTATCATATTGTCCCAACCAACATATTTATCATCCAAAACAATAAGGGCATTCTTCATTATACTATCATTCAAATTCTTCGTCTAACAAATGGAAAAACAAAGTAAATGTCATCAAATTGTAAAACAAGACATGTAAGTTGTACACAAAAAAACCCTAAAATTCAATAACTTACATTGTCATTCTATATTACAATGTCGTCAAATTTAATGTTCTCCAAGCTTGAAATATCTAAGAGAGCGGAAAAAATATCTTAAAACGCAATAAAAAACCGTAATCAAGAAAACCCTAACAACATTTTATACAAAACAATGGAAAACGATAAAAATCATGAGAAAGCAAATCTAACCTCTTTTTGATCTTTATCTTCCATCGTCTATTAGGCAAAAACGAATCTCTTCTTCTGTTAGGGTTTAGTGTTTGAAATTCCAAAGAAGTACGTGCTTTTTTTTGAGAAAGATGAATAGCTAAGTGAAGGAAAAAGATGTGGTGGCCAGAAGAATATACAAAATAATCGTCTGTATTAAAATAATAAAGGTGGCCAGAAGTGTAAACTGTGGTGCAAATAGAAGCACACTAATTTTATTAGTCGCCCGATTCTCTAATGTATTTTCTAGTATTTACTGATTTTACTTTTGCACTATAGTCGTTCAATTCTCTAATGTATTTTCTAGTATGTGCTGATTATACCTTCACACTAAATATTAGATAGTTTTCTACACCAATGTTTTCAAAGAGGCAATTGGGGAGTAAAACTTGAGTTAAAATTTAGTTCGTTGGTCAAAAGTTTACAAAGTCAGGCAGAAAGGACAGGCTGAGATTCATGTCATCTTCCTATGGTAGTTTCTCATTTTCACTTCATCTCCTAGGACTGTCGATGAGTACCCAAACAATCTGAGATCCATCCACATCCGTAATTGAAAAATGAAAAATACCAGAAATCTGAAAAATCGATGCAAATAAGGATATGATCATTCGAAAATTATCCATTCGGTTTTTATAAAGATAACAGTTAAGATTATGCATATTTTACTACATAAAATGAATTCCTAACAAAAGTAAATATCTACAATGAGCAGTAGATGAGGTTTTCATATCCCGTTCCTAAAAAAGGATGTACCCCTTTTTTTTAAAGCATTCTAATAAATATTCATTCTTTTTTTATCAGATGTGCGTAATTTTTGATTATTTATTATATGATACTAAAAAGAAGAAATGACAACTACTGTTTTATCATGATAATATTTCATACTATGCATGTATAAATGAATATTCATACTGTTTTATCATTGTATTTTTATTTCTTTTATTTATGTTAGCATTATTTTTAAAAAGGATTATGTTGAACCAACAATTTAATTTATTTTTTTGATTTTAGTAAGAGCGGAGTGGATAAACATTCGATATCCGTCCATATCCGCGGATACAGATATCTGATATTCGAAAATGGATGCGGATATGACACCGAGTATCCAATGACAGACCTACCTCTAAACATCAGTCCCTTAGTCGTCGCCTCCTAGCATAACCACCAGTCCCCTGGCTGTCGCCACATTTCAGCACCTCCACATGTTCATCTTAAAATTACCCTCAATCCTATCAAACCAACCATGCTGCCTCATTCATCACTTCACCGCACCACCACACTACGTCACCTCAATGCACCCTTATTCGTCCTCTTACCATACATCATCATCGATCATCATTTAAAACAAATCTAACATCAGAAGAAAAATGTGCTAGTTTAAAATAGCATTATACATATATAATGCTACTGTAAACTAACATTTTATATATATTTATATTCATATAATAAGTGAAAATTAAGGACACATCCATCTTTTGTAAACTTATCTATTTAACATTCATCTCATTTAAAAACTATTTTCTACATCATTCTTTTTTGAATTTTTTCTTTTTGCTTCTTCCATTTTCAAATTTAAAAGTGGCCACTAAGACATGTATTGCGACGTTATGAGTTATGCATACATATTATAAAGGCACATGTTAATGTTAGTAAAATTATCCAAATATCCCTTTGAATTTTACTTTTTTTTTAAAATAGGGATGTATTTTATAAAGAGAAGGAGCCTTGGCGCAACGGTTAGGTCACCCGCATGGTGATCTAGGCACCCAGGTTCGAGTCCAGAAATAGCCTCTTCGCAATGCGAGTGAAAAACTGCGTAGATCATCAACCTCCTAAGAGCCCGCTATCGTGCGGGAGCATCGTGCGCTGGGTTCCACGGAAAAAAAAGGTATTTTATAAAAAGAATTGGAAGGGACTTAAAGCTAATTTTTTATAATCATAAGGATGTATGATAAAATTTCTCATCATATAATATTATTTTATAATTAATAGCATTATATATGAATATGATGTTTATTTATACTAGCATTATATTTATATATATATATATATAAAGCGATATTCGTTTTTACGATTCACAATATACCATTTATAACTAACATTAAAATTCAAATGTCATATTTAAATTTTCAGTACAAAAAATGCTAGTTATAATTAACGTTACTAGGATGATACTTCGCAAAAAATACTACACCCATCAATCATCATTGTCTCCTTCTCCACCACCTCCAATGTCGCACCTCCACTAGCAATCACCGTTGCACCATACCATCCATCTCCACCACATCTCGATGACCAATTCCGTCATGATCTTCAAATATAAGAAACCAAATCCTTATTCAACCTCCACCGCCATGCCATCGCCACCGTCGATCGTCGTTCACCAGAACTTGAATCGCCTCCACAAGCCGTAGTCGTCGCTACCTTGCCTTATCATCACGTTCTTACCTAATCGAATGTGGACTTGGACAAAATTGTTTGTTCTCGTGGTGGACTATCGCCAAAAGTTTGTCCTTCACGGTAAAAGGAAAACTTAATGCCCTTGATTGTCTTTAAATATATATATATATATATATATATATATATAATTTGCACTATTGTATTTTTTTCTTTGTTATTTTTTTTGTATTTTAGATAGGTCAACTCGATCAGTTTTAAGTATATGCAAGTCTTATATGTTTTAGGCTTCATTTGAGCTTCTTTTCATTGTTTTAACGTAGAAAATATAAGGGCGTGTTTGTTTGTTTGCTATAAAAAATTCTTAATACAATAAAATTTAAGCAATCAGAATGTTAAAAAGTTTGTTTAGTAGTATGTTTTCAAAATTAAGCAACAAGATTAAGAACTTTTGGTACAAATAAATAAGTGATATATTAGTACTTTTACCACTTTCTCTTTCAGTTTCTGATTTTCTCAAAAAATCCATGTAAAATTGTCATGATCCTTTTTATATTTTATTAATTATGTTTAATTGATAAATATTAAGATTTTGTTTGCTAAAAATTTATCATATTTTACTTGGTCAAATTTTTAATATCTTTTTTCGTTTTTTATCATCAAAGTACCGCTTCACTTTTTTATCACTTGGTTTTATATTATATCAAACACATTTAAAATTAAGAAAATTATTATTTATTTGTATACACGGAAGAGTAATATTATCATAATTACTATTTACTTTAATGAATGAAAAAAAAAGTGGAACCTGAGTGCCAAGATCACCATGCGGGTGACCTAACTGTTACATCAAGGCTCCACCTCACTTTAATGAATGAAAGTTCAATCAAAACTTAAAAATATACATAAACAAATTACCGTTTGATATTCGACATTAAGCATTCGGTCTTCAGAATTCAACAACCCACATTCAGTAATAAGTAATCAACACTATTTACAAATGCAGTGTAACTTTGCAATAATAGGACATCTCAGTCTTAAGACGCGACGTCTGAATTACGTGAATTTCGTACCTTCATTATTTTGAGTTTCGGATATAGAACCCAAACACTTAAATTTGGGTTTTAGTTTATTCTTGAAATACCTTGTTGAATTTTGTTGACCAGTATAATTTACTTCTCTTATGTTGTAGGAGTTTATTTAGGATATGTGTCTAAACAGCTATAGGTTTTAAAGTTCAGCAGGTGGTAAAATTGAAAGGAAAAGTTTGTTTATGTTTATGATAATGATGATGTGTATGAATTCAGATGTAAACATCATGATGCTTTTTATATGCTATATCCTATATATATATATATATATATATATATATATATATATATATGATAGAAATCTATTTAGAAATCAATTTGTTTGACCATTGTATTCAACTTCCAATAATATATATGGTTACAAGAGTCAAGATAGGCTACAAATTAGCCAGCTGATTTGCTAAAACAAAGGTAACTAAATAAATACTTCACAAATAAAGATATTGTCAAATCAACTGATTTGCTAAAGTAAAGGTAACTAAATAAATATTTTTCAAATAAAGATATCGTCAAATCATAGAATAAATGCAAGAATTATTTCAACGTCTAGAATATATGTAAAATATATTCTATCACACCCCCTCAGTCGAAACGGAAGGTTCTCGTATGCTTAGACTGTCCCTGAAATTATTAAATAATACGCACGGAAGCCCTTTTGTAAAAATATCAGCAATTTGGTAACGGGACGGTACATGAAGCACACGCACTTCGCCACGAGCTACTTTCTCACGGATGAAATGAATATCCATCTCAATGTGTTTAGTGCATTGATGCTGAAAAAAATTGCCGGATAAGTATATAGCACTCATATTATCACAATAAACTAGAGTAGCCTTTAGAATAGGACAATGCAACTCTAGAAGCAAATTTCTGATCCAGCACGAATCAGAAACAACATTAGCAATACCCCTGTACTCCGCCTCAGCACTACTATGGGAAAGAGTAGGTTGCCATTTCGAAGACCAAAAAATCAAATTATCTCTAAGGAATACACAATAACCAGAGGTAGAACGACGGGTGTCAGGACAACCACCCCAATCTGCATCTGTATATGAGATAATACAATTAATATTGGATTTGTGTAAGTGAAGACTAAAAGAAAGGGTACCCTGGAGATAGCGTATGATACGCTTAAGAGCTTTCATATGCTCATTAGTCGGGGCATGCATATGAAGGCAGATCTGCTGCACGGCATAGTAAATGTCTGGCCGAGTGAATGTAAGATACTGAAGAGCACCTGCAACACTGCGATACTTAGTCGGATCATCATAAGGAGTGTCTGCGGTGGCACTTAGTTTGGACTTAGTGTCAACAGGAGTAGGACATGAACTGCAGTTAGACATTCCAGCACGTTCAATAATTTTTGCAGCATACTGTGTCTGAGATAAGAAAAGACCATGGGCATGACGAGTGACAGCAATACCCAGAAAGAAACTCAAAAGACCTAGATCCTTCATAGCAAATTCAGAAGCTGAGAGAGTCATAATATACTTACAAAGTCGATCAGAAGAAGCTGTAAGTATAATGTCATCCACATGTAACAGAATATAAGCAATATCAGAACCATTCTTTTAGATGAATAAAGAGTGATCTGATGTACTATGAGAGAACCTAATGGTAGCAACAAAATCAGCAAATCTTTGGTACCAAGCTCGAGGAGCCTATTTTAATCCGTACAAAGATTTCTTCAAAAGGCAAACATGATTCGGATAATTTTTGTTACGAAAACCCATGGGTTGATGCATATAAACTGCTTTATTGAGATGATCATGCAAGAAAGCATTCTTGACATCCATTTGATGAATGGGCCAAGATTTAGAAAGAGCAGAGCTGAGAACCGCTCTAATGGTGATCGGTTTAACCACGGGGCTAAACGTTTCATCACAATCAACGCCATGTTGTTGTGTATTTCCATCACCCACAAGACGAGCTTTATAACGCCCAAAGGAGCCGTCAGATTTATATTTATGACGAAAAATCCACATAGACCGAATAACATTAACATTAGACGGCCTAAGCACTAATTCCCAAGTCTTATTGTCAATTAAAGCATTAAATTCATCCAACATTGCACTTTCCAATTATGGTCACTAAGCGCACTGATAGGATTTTTCGAAACAGGAGAAATATCTGTAGTGGTGGTAGTGTGGTAATTAGAAGAGTATTTGGGGTTGGGTTTAAAAATGTCATTTGATGCACGAGTGGTCATGCAAGTTGAAATGGGGTTGGGAGGCATAGGGTGGTGTGAGGAATGGTCATAGTGGGGGAGCTCATAGACGGGGTTGGACTGTGGAGAAGAGAGGATGGGTCAGAGGAGGAAATAGAGGACCGAGTGTGGGCAGCAGCGGGAGGTGTGGAATCTGGACCTGTGTGAGACTGTGGCCCAAAGTGAGGAAGAGAGGACGAGTCGTTGGGTTGCGTTGTTGGGTCAAGCTGCATATTTTGTGGTGTGATATTTTGAGATAAATGATGTATTAATTGAGGATTAATATTGTCACTCAAAAAATCATAATTCAAAGGTTTTGTTTTGTGGAGTTTGGAGAATGAAAATTCTGTTTCAACAAAACGAACATGACGACAAATTATGATTTTACCACTAGACATGTCATAGCATTTGGAGCCACGATGATTAGGAGTCGGACCTAAATAAGCACAAGGAGTCGACCTTTCTTGTAATTTATGAATAGTAGAAGAGGGGAATAATGGAAAACATAAGCAACCAAAAACATGCAAACCCGAATAATCTGGATCACTTTGATAGAGGATTTGAGCGGGAGATTGGTAATTCAATGCCTTGGAAGGAAGGATATTGAGAAGATATGTAGCCATGAAGAGAGCATGATGCCAAAAGGAGAGTGACATAGATGCATGAGCAAGAATAGTCCGGATGATATTATTTATGGATTTTATGTGTCATTCGGCCTTTCCGTTTTGAGGAGATGTATGAGGATATGAGAGACGGAAAAGCATGCCACGTTGCTCAAAAAAATCCTTAAAAGTGCCATTAATATATTCCGTACCATTGTCACACTGAAAAGTCTTAATATTACGTTCAAATTGTGTCTTGACTAAAGTATGAAACGCTAAGAAAAGTTGTTTGACTTGAGATTTTTTTTGCAATAGGAAAGATTCACAAAAATTTGCTATAGTCATCAAGAAAAAGAACATAATAACAATAGCCGAAAGTAATAACAATAGGAGAAGTCCAAAGATCACTATAAATAATATCAAACGGACGAAAAGTATATAACACTGAATCATAAAAAGGTAGCTTATAATGTTTCCCAAGAGGATAAGAAGAACAAAAAGGTTTACAAGCCTTATTACAATCAACAAACTTTTTAATACAAAGAGACTTAAGAATAGCATCGCCAGGATGACCTAAACGATTGTGCCAAATATTCGAAGGCAAAGCAGTAAAAGCAGAATGATTTTTGAAAGAAATGGCTTGAGAGTTGGAGAAAAGTGGATATAAGCCCTCAGTGCTATCACATCTCATTAGTCTGTTCCCCGTCTGTAAGTTATTAATAGAGAAACCAAAAGGGTCAAAAGAGATAGAAACCATATTATCTGTGATAAATTTACGAACAGAGACCAGATTTTTAATGAGCCTGAGAGCATGTAACACATTGTTTAGGGTAAATGGTGGATAAGGTGGAGGCAATGTAGTGCGACCGTGACCAATAACTGGAATTAAATGACCACTACTAACAACAATGTTATGATGCTTATTGCTTGAATTGAAATAAGAAGAGAGAATACATGCATCCGCCGTCATGTGAGATGTAGCAACAATATCCATGTCGTAGTTCGCATCTTGTTGAGAGAACGAAAGAGCATGCATAGCGGCCTCAATGTCGGTGGGCATGTAGCTAGGAGCAGGAGGAGCAACGACATTGAAAGCTTGAGGTCTGGACCCAAGTAAGCCTAACCCAGAAGAGGAGGGACGTTGGGCCTTGGCTGCCAAGAGTATACGGGAAATGGGCAAGGAGGAATAGTCCACCCTCCCCAACCAGGCTGCTGCCACTGTGGCGGTGGGGCCTGCTAACATAGCTGCCACTGGTGCTGTTGATGTGGCGGCTAACTAGGGCCGGACTCATTAGTACTTTGGTGGTCCTTTTTCTTCCCATTGTTTTTCAAATTGTTCCTCCCTCTATTATTGTTGTTGCGCTTGTTACTTGCAGACGAATCAGTGGCAACCATGGCAACACCACTGGACCGACTCCCAGAACCACCAGTTTCACGAGCTTGACGAGCCTTGATAGTACGCTCAACCATTTTTAACCTTGAACGACAACTCTCAAAGGATAGCAAAGGTTCATGATTTTGTATATAGTCAACTGTACCACTATACGCTTCTGGTAAGGACCCGGTGAGACGTAAAACCAAACGATCATTTGTCACCGGAGCATCAACATCAGCCAACCTATCCGCCAGAGATTGTAGATAATTACAATAATTGTCGATCGAGTTGAAAGCCTCAAAAGCAGCATTAGTAAAGTCCTCTTCGAGATGGTTAGCCCGAGAGGCTTTGTTGTCCTGAAAAAAAGCTTCAAGACAATTCCATGCCCCCTCTGCCGTGTCATTACGTCTGAGGATAGCGAGGAGAAGATCGGAAGAAATGGTGCTGTAAATCCATTGCAAGACAACGGCGTCCAAACGCTTCCAAAGTGCTGGTTCAGCGGACTTAGCCTGGACATAGGCAGCCATAGCCTTCTCCTCCGTTGGTGGAACTAAGTGATCGTAAAGATCATGAACCCTAGCAAGATTGGTAAACAGAGTAGACCAAGAATGATACATGACTTGCTCATTGTCTAATGTTAGGGAAATAAGAGATTTAACATTAGTGATGGTGAGTGCGGGATGAAACTTGAACGAGTCTGCCATGGAAAAGAATTAAAGATAGAAGAAGAAGAACGGAGAAGAAGATATGGAAGGTTATGGTAAAGAGAATAGCTCTGATACCATGATAAAAATCTATTTAGAAATCAATTTGTTTGACCATTGTATTCAACTTCCAATAATATATATGGTTACAAGAGTCAAGATAGGCTACAAATTAGCCAGTTGATTTGCTAAAACAAAGGTAACTAAATAAATACTTTTCAAATAAAGATATCGTCAAATCAACTGATTTGCTAAAATAAAGGTAACTAAATAAATATTTTTCAAATAAAGATATCGTCAAACCAGAGAATAAATGCAGGAAATATTCGAATATATGTAAAATATATTCTATCAATATACATGTGTGTGTGGAGTTTTGACCACTACTTAATTCATTATTCAAGAGTCGCCTATCGCCATATATGCTATATATGCTGTATATATGTATGAATTCAGATCTGACCAAGGGTCGTCTATCGCCATCTTTTTTCAAGTGTTGCCTTTTCTCTTAATTATCTCAACCTATTTTGGTGTTTGCTATTTCTGTAGTGTGTCTTTATTTTTCTAATTAAAAAGAACGAATTTAAATCAAGGGGAGTTTCGTTGGAAAATTGTCTTGTTTATGATCTTAAATTGGTGCAAACAACATCCTAGATTGCTTTGTATTATTGCAAAAGGCAACTAGAATGAAAACTGATAACTGATACATTATTGCTAAGTCCATACAAGTTTATATATATACATGTTTCCATAGAAGGTATAATTGTAATGAAAATCAAGAACCCATCAAAAACCTTTTGCACATGTGAAATCTTTACGGTTCCTTAGCCCTTGAATTAATACAGAAGCAAGGATTCAGTGTTTATAAGTATAATCTATAGAAATGTTTCGTATTTCTATTTCATCTGTGGTCGTACCATGATTGCTATTCATGAGACGTTCATCTTCTTTTTTAACTCGTTGTCTTTGAAGCTGCTAAGTAGGAGAAAAATAAAAAATTTATGTGAATATCATGGGAAATAAGGGTAACTTCACAGTTCAATGAATACGGATTTTTGCGTGTCTTATTTCTGAAACTTTAATCGATTAGAGTTTAGACCTTAACAGGAAAAATTCAACCACAGAGATTGTCAGGCATAAAATTCTGAACCACATAATCTTTGTTGCATCTAGATGAGTTAATATGGGTGGATGATATCAGCTGCCATTGTTCCAAGTAAATCAACTGATGTCTATAATTGCTTAGGAATGACGATATTGACCGTCGACTTTTCTCAGGTCTTTTCGTACATGTATAACATTAATGTAGCATGTTGCTGCTTTCTGTGTTCTTGCATGAAACTGTACCTGTTAATTGTTTCAAAACATTAAATGGGTAGGAATGACTAGTATGCACGGTGTACTTATCCAAGTTCTTAATGTACATACAAACAACATTTGCTGGTTATTATTATAATTATTAACTGCTATTACGATACTGTTTGTTTATACCCGATTGCAAATGAGGTGTAAGTTAATTGTTAAAAAGTTGATTTTTTTTTATATATTACAAAATCATTACTTGCTTATTTCGTTTTTCATAAGCAGTGCTACCACGTGCTGATATTAGTCTGTTGGCCGTTCTTGTTCATGATCATCACTTTTCATTTTTATTATAACACTTTGAATCAAATATCATGTATTTACCTGAATGAACTGAAGCCGGAGGTTTTCTACAGCAATCCTTTTAATTGAATCGTTCACAGTCAAATGCATTGGTCTAGCACTTCCCTGTCATCCATTCATTTAATAAACAACGCCAAAATGTATTTATAAACATCATGTGTGTTTTACTGTTAGTATGTGTTCAAGATACTATCAATCGAATATCCTCTTGTTCAATTTCTCTTCTTTATAACTTGATTTTCTTTTTGAAGATAGCTATGAAGTTCGTAACAGCTAGAATCTTTTCATTCATCATCGTTTTCTTCCTAAAATCTGCAGTAATTTCAAGCAATGAAAACTTCATTTTCAATGGATTCACCGACTCTAATTTAAGCCTTGATGGCGTTGCATCAATAACTTCTAATGGCATTCTTGCCATGACAAACGGAACAAGTCACACAACAGGTCATGCTTTTCTTCCATATGCTCTTAATTTCAAGTCTGCAGGAGGTAAACCGCTCTCTTTTTCGACTACTTTCGTGCTTGCAACTGCAGCGGAAGTGTTATCTGTTAATGGTCAAGGCATGGCTTTTGTTATTTCTAAAAGCTCGAACTTTTCAACCGCTTTAGGAAGCCAGTATTTAGGGCTTTTTAATGAGGAAACTAACGGGCTAACTGAAAACCATATTTTTGCTGTTGAGTTTGACACATTTATGAACCCTACTTTCAAGGATATTGATGATAACCATGTTGGAATAGATGTTAATAGTTTAACTTCTATAGCTTCACATACCGCGGGTTATTATGATGATGATACTGGTTTGATTGCTAATCTGACATTAAAAAGTGGGCAGCCGATGCAAGTGTGGGTCGATTTTGATGGAGAAAGTATGCAACTTAATGTTACCATGTCTCCTTTGCAAATGGCCAAACCTAAAAGGCCACTGATATCTTACATTGTTAACCTTACGGATGTCATCACAAGTTCAACCATGCATGTTGGTTTCTCTTCAGCTACCGGTTCCTTTCGCTCCCATCATTTTGTTTCTGGATGGAGTTTTAAAATGAATGGTGTGGCGGATGCACTCGATTACACAAAACTTCCTTCAATTCCTAGAATAGGACCAAAAAGAAATAAACATGTTCTGGTTATATTACTTCCTATAACTGCTTGTTTGGTGGTGTTGTTGATTTTTCTTTCATTTGCATTACTAATGCAAAGAAGAATGAAATATGCCGAGTTAATCGAAGATTGGGAGCTCGAATTTAGGCCTCATAGGTTTTCATACAAAGATTTATTCCAAGCAACAAAAGGTTTCAACGAGAAAGGTCTATTGGGCACCGGAGGTTTTGGCAGAGTTTACAAAGGCGTATTGCCAAAATCAGGGGTAGAAGTTGCGGTGAAGAAAGTATCATGTGAATCAACACAGGGCATGAAGCAGTTTGTTGCTGAAATTGTCAGTATCGGTCAGCTCTCACACCGTAACCTTGTTCAACTTTTAGGCTACTGTAGGAGAAAAGGAGAACTGCTTTTAGTCTACGATTTCATGCCTAATGGCAGCGTCGATAGATTCTTGTATGATGAATCAAAACCAAGTCTAAACTGGGCACGACGATTTCATATTATTAAAGGAGTGGCAGCTGGTCTTTTATACTTGCATGAAGGCTGGGAGCAAGTTGTAATACACAGAGATATTAAAGCAGGCAATGTTTTGTTAGATAAAGAAATGAATGGGAAGCTTGGAGATTTCGGGTTAGCAAAATTATATGATCATGGTACTGATTTGCAAACCACTCATGTTGTTGGAACTCCGGGCTATCTTGCACCTGAACTTGTAGCAAATGGAATGGCAACTGCTGCAACTGATGCATATGCTTTTGGTGTATTTCTTCTTGAAGTGGCTTGCGGAAGGAGACCTAACCCTACCATAGGAGGAGAAAATATAGTGCTGATGGATTGGGTATTAGAAAATTACCAAAAGGGGCAGCTTTCTAAAACGTTCGACCCAAGATTGCAAGACGAGGACTGTGAGTACGAAGTGGAGTTTGTTTTGAAGATTGGGCTGTTATGTTTAAACTATATTCCTCAAGCTAGGCCTACTATGCGACAAGTGGTGCAGATTCTTGAAGGTGGTGCGCCTCTTCCTGAATTACCACCAGGCTATATGAACTTAAATACACTGTTGCCATTTGCAAACGAAGGGTTCGATGGTTTCCATATGACTTCGTTCTACTCAGGCCTTAGTACTTCAGACATATCTATTAGTAATTAGAAAATGATAAATTATATAGGTAAATAGTTGATCCTACCGTCGCTCATGTTAGTTGAGCACGGTTATCCACCAGAGATATAAATTTATGTTTTATGGTAAAAAGAAATTGGTCCCAGGCCAACAACCTAAAATAAACAAGACAGGTAGAAAACTCAAGTACACAACACCTGTCACATTCTTAAATCCTAGCCACAATGATCTTCATAATACAATCTTTCGGTAAATAAAACAAAACCATATACAAACATCATTATCCAAGTGGTTAAGTGATTCGGTTTTGGTGCGAGATATCAGAAGTTCGAAACTTGCGTAGCGCGATTCGATTAGAAACTCAATTTGTGTTGTAAATCCTTCAACTAAGAAGGCGAAGCTGCTACAAGCACTGAGTCCAAGTACAGATCTCATGAGAAGGAGATTTAAGACAATGCGGTGCTATCTTCAAAATTTAGCAAGAATACAAGCTTTCATGGCGGTTTCCTAGTCGATTTGAAGTATAGCTCTTTGGATTTGCTAGATTCGTGAGAAATTGTTTTCGATGTCTTCCTGAGCTCTTGAATCTTACTGTTGTCCCATTCACACCATACAGATAAATGATAGATTTTGCTATCTAATTTACTTCTGTAATAGTTTGCACAAAAACTCCGATTAATACTCTCTCCTTGGCATCTTCTTACTTGTTGTAGCGCAAATACCTTAGGAATACTGTTGGGCGTGTGGCTGATCCTATTCAAAGCTGGTAAAAAAGACAAATTATTGTCAATAATATTTGAAGTATTAACTGAATTTGATGTATTTAAAGTATGGTTACCTCCCTTGCAGGTGGCTTTTTGAAACAGTTAACCCCAAGAATTAAGCCTAAGGTAACACCGCTATAGCAAACTCCCAAGTCTTTTGACCTGTGAAAAACACTGAGTTGAAGGCGATGATTTCTTCCTCGGGAAACCTTGGAAGAGAATTTCCCGCCTTATAAGTAATCTTCAACCCTATCTTCATAGTTGTCAATCTCGTAGATACTCTGTTTTTAGCCGTTGATGAAATCTTTATTTGCAAGTTTTAAGAAGCAAAATATTATATTTTGTTTCTATGCTTTTTGATGCAGCGCATACCAGAGATGTCGCGAATTCTTCCTTAGGTCACGGCGAAATCCTAGGTCGCTCCAACCTAAGTCGCGAAACTATGGAAGATCGCGAACGATATAAGTTAGATCGCTTCCAGCCTAAGTCGCGAGCTCCAGAAACCCTAGGTCGCGAGGTCAAAGCCGCTCCAAAAATCGTGAAGCCTAGGTCGCTCCTCCTCCGCCTTAAGTCGCGGCGAAACATAAATCACTCCAGAATCCGTATGTCGCGAATTCTTAAGTCGTGAACGAGCTATGTTATGTCGCCGATGATTCCTTAGGTCGCTCCAGTTAAGTCATTTTCGCCAGTAGATCGCTGCCGAAGGCTAATTCGTTGTTTTTGCTAAGTCATATGTTATAACCCGTGTTTTGTAAAGTTGTATGTTGATAGGTCGTATTGTTTAGGTCGTTGCTGTTTAAGTTGCGTGCGTTGTTTCTTTAGGTCGACTGTGATGTATTTTTCTTAAGTCGTGTGAAGTGTTGTAACGTGTGCTGAGTTGTAAGCTCCTATAAATAGCAGGTGAGTTGTATCATTTGAAGTAGTTGATCTTGAATAAACTTTTGAGTGCTTTGTGCCTCTTTAAAAATTGGAAGTTGAGTGTGAGCTCCTTTCTCCATCTTCGGTTATTCGAGTGCGCTCGAATCAACGAATTTGAAGCCGATTCACGGAATCTCGTGCGCGAGATCAACGTCGAAGAATCGTAGATCTTTTAACACGGAATCGTGCGCGATCAATGTGTTGAAGATAGCTAGAATCCGGTATCTCGAGAGATCAACGGATTTGGGCATTTATCTTTGTTTACTTGACACGAATCATTTCATGAGGAAGAAATTTGCATCAATTTGTATCAAATATTAATAGCACGTCAAGTTTGTTAATCCTCTGCATCAATTTGATATCAGAGCTTGAGAATCAATTACGAAGTTGATTCTGATCCGAAGTTAAAGTTAGAGCTAAGTTTGATCAAGGCCGAGAGTTAAAGTTAGACCAAAACTGAGTTAAGTCAAAGACGAGTTCAAGTCAAGCCGAGAGCTAGAGAAGGAAACGAGAAGTTGAAGTATCATGCCTCCGAGACGAGCTAATCGTCATTAGAATGTTGCCAATGTGTATCGAAGAGAAGATGCTGAACAAATGGAGCAACGAATTAGTGATAAATTCAATGAGAAGTTTAATGAGGGAATTTGTAGATTGGAAAGGCTCATGATGAATATAAATCAAACCCGACAAAGAGCATCACCAGGTTCAAATCAAGGTGGTCATAGAATTTCGCCATCAAATTCCGAGAGGAGAAGAATGTCACCACAATCTTATCGAGATAGAAGAGAATCATCATTTTCAGTAATGCGAGAACACCATGGGTACAGAAATGAAGAGAGAAGAACTCAACGTGAGTACGAAAATGAACCATATCGTGATGTTGAAAGACGGGGTAGAAGGACCATGTATGATCGTAGAGATGTAGATGGTAGAGATCGATATCGAAGTACATCTGATTTTGAGGAGAATGGTGATAGAGGTAGTATTCATTATTGAAATCGAGGTCAAGTGTGAAATCAATACCTAGATTCAGAAAATGATCGTCGATGGGAGTCGGGGATGAAAACAAAGATTCCAGAATTCAAAGGGGGAATGATAGCAGAAGAGTTTCTAGATTGATTATCAAATGTTGAAGAAATTTTTGACTTCAAGGAAGTACCCGAACATCATAGAGTTAAGTTGGTTGCTACACGATTGAGGGGAAGAGCTATGGCATGGTGGCAACAAACTAAACTTACACGGGAAAGAATGGAAAAGTCGGAGATTGTTTCATGGGAAAAGATGAAGAAGTTGATGAAGGCTATGTTCTTGCCTTATAATTATCAGTCTCTTATGTATCAGCGCTTACAGAATTTGAGACAAGGAACAAAGTCGGTAAATGATTATGCAGATGAGTTCTATCAGCTGATTGCTAGAAACGATTCATGGAGACGGAGGAACAGTTGACAACTAGATTTGTTGGAGGATTGAGAATGCAAATTCAGGATATGGTGAATATGTTTGATCCAAGATCCGTTGCTGAAGCACACCAGAAGGCTCTAGCTTGGGAGAAGCAAGGTAGAAGAGGAGGTGGTGCGCTTACAGGTTCGATCAATCAGGTGAAAGGGGCTAGTAGCAATACTAATATTTCCAAGGCTGTTAGTAAACCGGTTGTCAATGAAGTTTCTAAGGCCAAGGTCAGCAACAATTTCAAGTGTTATAACTGTCAGGAGTTTGGTCATAAGAGCAATGAATGCCTGAAGCCTAAGAAGCGAGCGATGGTTGCCGAGGTTGAGGATGAGGATGCAGAAATAGAATGTTTTAATTCACCACAAGTTGAGGAGGAAGAAAAATTATTGGCGGGAGACGAGGGATATTCTTTAATGATGAGGAGATCTTGCTTGATGCCAAAGCAGGAAGAGGAGACTAGATGGTTGAGGAGTAATATTTTTCAGTCGACGTGCACTCTTTTGGGAAGGGTTTGTAAGTTTGTTATCGATGCAGGAAGTTGTGATAAGATCATATCGACAGAAGCTGTAAAGAATTTAGCATTAATGACAGAGAAGCATCCCAAACCCTACAAATTAGCTTGGTTGAGGAAAGGTGGGGAAGTGAAGGTTAGTCGAAGAGCTTGTGTAACTTTTTCCATTGGAAAGAAGTATAAGGATGAAATTTGGTGTGACGTGGTAGATATGGATGTATGTCATTTGTTGTTGGGAAGACCGTGGCAATTCGATAGAGCCGTGCAACACGATGGTAGGACTAACTGCTATAGTTTCATGTTCAATGGCACTAGAATCACTTTAGTTCCTAAAAAGCGACAACAAAGTGAAAGAAAGTTGGAGGAAATCGAGAAACTAAAGACTCTGTTATCTTTGAAGGAGTTTGTCAAAGAAGTAGAGGATGTGCCTGAAATATTTCTGTTGATTGGACGTGAAAGTAGTGAAACGGTTGAAATTCCTGAGGAAGTTAAGCCAGTGTTGAAGGAATTTGAAGATGTATTTCCGAAAGAATTACCAAAAGAGTTACCACCATTGAGAGACATACAACACCAGATTGATCTTGTTCCGGGAGCTGTGTTACCACATAGACCACACTATAAAATGAGTCCAAAGGAGCACGAAGAGTTCAGAAGGCAAGTGGAGGAGTTACTTGAACAAGGGCGCGTACAAGAAAGTTTACGTCCTTGTGCAGTACCAGCCTTGTTGGTGCCAAAGAAGGATGGAACTTAGAGAATGTGTACAGATAGTCGAGCACTAAACAAGATTAAAGTGAGGTACAGATTTCCGATGCCAAGATTGGACGACTTGTTAGATCAGTTGAGCGGAGCTGCTATCTTTTCAAAGATTGATCTGAAGAGTGGGTATCATCAGATTCGAATTCGACCAGGGGATGAATGGAAGACCGCATTCAAGACGCGGGAAGGGTTGTATGAATGGTTGGTCATGCCATTTGGTCTTTCGAATGCACCCAATACTTTTATGCGAGTGATGAATCAGATCTTTCGACCGTTTATTGGAAAGTTCGTGGTGGTATACTTTGATGATATATTGATATAAAGTGGAAGCACAGAAGAACATCTACAACACTTGCGGGAAGTGTTGGTGATACTTCGTCAGGAGTAATTTTACGCGGCAATAAAGAAGTGCATGTTCATGACACACAGTGTTTTGTTTTTGGGGCATGTGTTGTCCAAGGAAGGAATCCATGTGGATCAAGGTAAAGTTGAAGCAATCAAGGATTGGCCACAACCCAGGACTGTAACTGAAGTGAGAAGTTTCTATGGGTTAGCATCATTCTACCGAAGGTTTATTCCACATTTCAGTAGGGTGATGGCACCAGTGATAGGTTGTATGAAAGGAAAGCATTTTGTGTGGACTGAAGAGGCTGATTCTGCTTTCCAACAGATCAAGAAACTCTTGACTACAACACCGATTCTTAGATACCCGAAATTTCAGTTTCTCTTTGAGCTAGATACTGATGCGTCTAAGGTTGGAATTGGTGGAGTATTAAGTCAGAAGGGTCGTCCAATTGCTTATTTTAGCGAGAAACTTTCTGGAGCCAAGACAAGATACAGTACCTATGACTTGGAGTTCTATGCTATTGTCCAAGCCATAAAGCATTGGAGACACTATTTGTTTCATGAAGAGTTTGTGTAATATACGGACCACGAAGCATTAAAGCATCTGCCAGGAAAGGATAAGATTGCAGCCAGGCATGCTTCATGGATCACATACTTGCAATAGTTTACATTTGTTGTAAAGCATAAGTCTGGAGTTACAAATCGGGTGGCAGATGCATTGAGTAGAAGAAATCATTTGTGGACTACAATGAGAATTGAAGTGACGGGGTTTGATGTATTTCCAGAATTGTTTGTTAAGGATCCTTACTTTGCTAAGATTTTAGATGAAGTCGAGAAAGGAAAGACGGATGAGTATGTGTTGGTAGATGGTTTTCTATTCAAAGGAAATCGGTTGTGTATACCAGAGTGCAGTTTGCGAATGAAAATTGTGAAGGAATTGTATGAAGAAGGTCATGTGGGAAGAGATCGTACCTTGCAGTTGATTTCTCAATCATATTTTTGGCCTTTCATGAGGAAAGAAGTTGAAAGATTTGCGCAGAGATGTCACATATGATAAGTTTTCAAAGGGACAGCTACGAATGCAGGATTGTATATGTCATTGCCCGTGCCTACTAGACCATGGGTTGATGTTAGCAAGGATTTTGTTTTGGGTTTGCCAAGAACTCAACGAGGAAATGATTTTATATACGTTGTGATGGATAGATTTTCGAAAATGGCATATTTCATAGCTTGTAAAAAGACCGCTGATGCAGTCCGTGTTGCTCAATTGTTCTTTAAAGAGGTTTATCGACTACATGGGCTACCTAAGACCATTGTTTCTGACCGGTATACTCGATTTCTAAGTCATTTTTGGTTGAGTCTGTGGAAGATGGTTGGGACTAAGCTAAATTTTAGTACCGCCTATCATCCACAAACGGATAGGCAAACGAAAGTGGTGAACCAATCTTTGGGAAACTTGTTGAGATGTCTTGTGAAGGATAATTTGAAGAGCTGGGATGTGAAATTGTGTCAAGCAGAATTCGCACATAATCATGCCGTTAATTGAAGTACTGGATTCAATCCATTTCAAGTGGTATATTCAGCAATTCCGAAAGGACCGTTGGATTTATCGACAATTCCACTTCAGAAAGGGATTGTTAAACGAGTTGGTGATTTCGTTAATGAGTTGCAGGAGTGTCACAGGATTGTTCATGAAAGATTGCTTAAGTCAAACGAGAAGTATAAGCAACTGGCGGATAAGAAGCGAAGGAGTGTGGACTTCAAAGAAGGTGATTTTGTTTACGCAGTATTGACGAAAGATCGTTTTCCAGTTGGAACTTACAATAAGTTGAAAGCTCGAAAGATTGGTCCTGTAGAAATTTTGGAGAAGATCAATGATAATGTGTATCAGTTAAGGTTGTCGGAAAATGTTCATACTTCTGATGTTTTCAATTTCAAACACTTAATTCTGTATTATGGGAATAAGTTTGTCAAAGAAGAGGAAAGTGTGAATTCGGGGACGAATTCTTTCCAACCAGGGAAGGATGATGCAGCGCATACCAGAGATGTTGTGAATTCTTCCTTAGGTCGCGGCGAAATCCTAGGTTGCTCCAACCTAAGTCGCGAAACTATGGAAGATAGCGAACGACATAAGTTAGATCGCTTCTAGCCTAAGTCGCAAGCTCCAGAAACCCTAGGTCGCGAGGTCAAAGCCGCTCCAAAAATCGCGAAGCCTAGGTCGCTCCTCCTCCGCCTTAAATCGCGGAGAAACATAAATCACTCCAGAATCCATATGTCGCGAATTCTTAAGTCACGAATGATCTATGTTATGTCGCTGATGATTCACTAGGTCGCTCCAGTTAAGTCGTTTTCGCCAGTAGATCGCTGCCGAAGGCTAAGTCGTTGTTTTTGCTAAGTCATATGTTGTAACCCATGTTTTGTAAAGTTGTATGTTGATAGGTCGTATTGTTTAGGTCGTTGCTGTTTAAGTCGCGTGCGTTGTTACTTTAGGTCGACTGTGATGTATTTTTCTTAAGTCGTGTGAAGTGTTGTAACGTGTGCTGAGTTGTAAGCTCCTATAAATAGCGGGTGAGTTGTATCATTTGAAGTAGTTGATTTTGAATAAACTTTTGAGTGTTTTGTGCCTCTTTAAAAATTGGAAGTTGAGTGTGAGCTCCTTTCTCCATCTTTGGTTATTCGAGTGCGCTCGAATCAAAGAATTTGAAACCGATTCACGAAATCTCGTGCGCGAGATCAACGTCGAAGAATCGTAGATCTTTTAACACGGAATCGTGCGCGATCAACGTGTTGAAGATAGTTAGAATCCGGTATCTCGAGAGATCATCGGATTTGGGCATTTATCTTTGTTTACTTTACACGAATCATTTCATGAGGAAGAAATTTGCATCAATTTGTATCAAACATTAATAGCACGTCAAGTTTGTTAATCCGCTGCGTAACTTTTCCATAGTTGAATGCTGTCTATTTCAATTCCTTTATGCAATCTGTTGTTTCTTTCCTTCCAAATGAAGTAGATAACTGTGGTTAGAACAATGCATGCTTCATTGAATTCTTTCTTTCTGTTTTTGAATACTTCTTGAATGTAACATATGCTTTCTCTGATGTTTTGAAGTGGCTTCTGTTGATCGAGCTTTAATTTGTTTTTAGCAATGAACCATATGTGTCTACAATAGGCACAGTAAAAAAAATGATTTGAGTTTTTCGGATCTTTTTTACAAAAAAGGCAGTTGATGCTTCAACTTTTACTTCATTTAGAACATCTATCTCTTGTTGGCAAATGATTTATCATTGCAAAGTAAGCATAAAAAGCCATTTTTGAATAGCATTATTCCAAATTACTTTGTACCAATCTACATCTACCTCTTTACCTTTGATGTATTCCCAAATGTTTTTAAATGAAAATTTTCCTTTTGAGGATAATTTCCAATGCCAAGTATCTTCATTAAGACTTGAATCTATTTCCAACTTTCTAATTGCTGCATTGAATATTGATGTTGGTGATTGCTTTTAAAGTATTTCATGTTGAATTTTGAATGATGATTTCAACTTTCTCATTGGCTCCTCCAAATTGGTAAAGATTAGACCAACTAATAGATTGATCAAAGAATTTCCATTAATCCAATGATCAAACCAAAGGCTAGTTTGTTTACCTTCTTCGAATTTCTTTCTACTAATTTTATACATGTTTCCCTGCATCTTAATATACTTTTTCATGTATGAGAGTGATAATTTCCACTGGCATGGTTCAAAATTTTTTATTTATAACATATCCGACTTTCATCCGCTTGACCCATAATGATTTGCCTTCCATAAATTTTCAAAATAGTTTGTAATTGCAAGCTTTACTTAAATCCTTGAAATTCCTTAAGCCCAGACCACCAGCTCTTTGTGGTTTTGTAACCATGTTCCATGCAACTTTGTGATATTTACCTTTTCATATGAAGTTGGCACAAAATCTTTCTATTTTTTTCATTGCTTTTGTTGGAATGTTGTGAGATTGGATCTAGTACATAATTATAGCTCTGATGACTATGTGAGTGAGTTCTAACCTTCCTACTATTGATGGTAGCTTGCTAGACAAAAAAATGAATGCAAAGCTTGGAGATTTCGGGCTAGCAAAATTATATGATCATGGTGCTGATTTACAAACTACTCATGTTGTTGGAACACTGGGCTATCTTGCACCTGAACTTGTAGCAAATGCAATGGCAACTGATGCAACTGATGCATATGCTTTTGGTGTATTTCTTCTTGAAGTGGCTTGCGGAAGGAGACCTAACCCTACCATAGGAGGAGAAAATATTGTGTTGATGGATTGGGTATTAGAAAATTACCAAAAAAGGCAGCTTGCTAAAACGTTCGACCCAAGATTGCAAGACAAGGACTGTGAGTACGAAGTTGAGTTCGTTTTGAAGATTGGGCTGTTATGTTTAAATTATATTCCTCAAGCTAGGCCTACTATGCGACAAGTGGTGCAGATTCTTGAAGGTGGTGCGCCTTTTCCTGAACTACCACCAGGCTATATGAACTTAAATACACTGTTGCCATTTGCAAACGAAGGGTTCGATGGTTTCCATGTGAGTTCGTTCTACTCAGGCCCTAGTACTTCAGACATATCTATTAGTAATTAGAAAATGATAAATTACATAGGTAAATTGTTGATCCTGCCGTCACTCATATTAATTGAGCAAGGTTATCAACCAGGGATCTAAATTTATGTTTTATGGTAAAAAGAAATTGGTCCAAGGCCAACAACCCGAAATAAACAAGACAGGTAGAAAACTCAAGTACATAACACCTGTTACATTCTCGAACCCTAGCCACAACGATCTTCATAATACAAACTTTCGGTAAATAAAAAAAACCATATTCAAACACTATTGTTCAAGTGGTTAAGTAATTCGGTTTTGGTGCGAGATGTCACAAGTTCGAAACTTGCGTAGCGCGATTCGATTAGAAACCCAATTTGTGTTGTAAATCCTTCAACTGAGAAGGCGAAGCTGCTATACGCACTGAGTCGAAGTATAGATCTCATGAGAAGGGGATTTAAGACGATGCAGTGCTATCTTTATAATTTTGCAAGAATACAAGATTTCATGGTGGCTTTCAATTCGATTTGAAGTATAGCTCTTTGGATTTGCTAGATTCGTCAGAAATTGTTTTCGATGTCTTCCTGAGCTCTTGAATCTTACTGCTTTCCCATTTACACCATATAGATAAATGATAGATTTTGCTATCTAATTTACTTCTATGATAGTTTGCACAAAAACTTTGATTAATACTCTTTCCTTGGCATCTTCTTACTTGTTGTAGCGTAAATACCTTAGGAATACCGTTGGGCATGCAGGTGTTCCTATTCAAAGCAGGTAAAAAGGACAAATTGCTATCAATAATATTTGAAGTATTAACTGAATTTGATGTATTTAAAGTCTGGTTACTTCCCTTGTAGGTGGCTTTATTGAAATAGTTACCCCTAACAATTAAGCCTAAGGTAACACTGCTATAGCAAACTCCCAAGTCTTTTGAACTTTGAAAAACACTGAGTTGAAGGCGATGATATCTTCCTCGGGAAATCTTGGAAGAGAATTTCCCGCCTTATAAGTAATCTTCGACCTTATCTTCATAGTTGTCAATCTCGTAGATACTCTGTTTTTGGCCGTTGATGAAATCTTTCTTTGCAAGTTTTGAGAAGCAGAATATTATATTGTGTTTCTATGCTTTTCCATAATTGAATGCTGGATGTTTTAATTCCTTTATGCAATATACTGTTTCTTTCCTTCCAAATGAATTAGATAACTATGGTTAGAACAATACATGCTTCATTGAATTCTTTCTTTTTGTTTTTGAATACTTCCTGAGTGTACCGTATGCTTTCTCTGATGTTTTGAAGTGGCATCTGTTGATCGAGCTTTAATTTATTTTTAGCAATGAACCATATGTGTTTACAATAGGCACAGTAAAAAAAAAAGTGATTTGAGTTTTTCGGATCTTTTTTACAAAAAAGGCAGTTGATGCTTCCACTTTTACTTCATTTAGAACATCTATCTCTTGTTGGCAAACGATTTATCATTGCAAAGTAAGCATAAAAAGCCATTTTTGGACAGCATTATTCCAAATTACTTTGTATTAATCTAATTCTACCTCTTTACCTTTGATGTATTCCTAAATATTTTTAAATGAAAATTTTCCTTTTGAGGTAATTTCCAATCCCAAGTATCTTCATTAAGACTTAAATCTATTTCCAACTTTCTAATTGCTGCATTGAATATTGATGTTGGTGATTGCTTTTAAAGTATTTCATGTTAAATTTTGAATGATGCTTTCAACTTTCTCATTGGCTCCTCCAAATTGATAAAAATTAGAACAACCTAATAGATTGATCAAGGAATTTCCATTAATCCAATGATCAAACCAAAGCTAGTTTGTTTACCTTCTTCGAATTTCTTTCTAGTAATTTTATACATGTTTCCTTACATCTTAATATACTTTTTCATGTATGGGAGTGATATTATTCCATTGGCATGGTTCAAATTTTTTTATTTATAACATATCTAACTTTCATCCACTTGGCCCATAATGATTTGCCTTCCATAAATTCCAAAATAGTTTGTAATGGCAAGCTTTACTTAAATCCTTGAAATTCCTTAAGCCCATACCACCGGCTCTTTGTGGTTTTGTAATCGTGTTCCATGCAACTTTGTGATATTTACCTTTTCATATAAAGTTGGCACGTAATCTTTCTATTTTTTTCATTGCTTTTGTTGGAATGTTTGAGGTTGGATCCAGTACATAAGTATAGTTGTGATGACTGCGTGAGTGAGTTCTAACCTTCCTACTATCGATGGTAGCTTGCTAGACCAGCTGTCTAGTTTATCTTGAATAATGTCATGCAGTCCAGCACAGTCCATATCCTTAATTTGATTAGCACTAAGTGGGAGGCCCAAATATTTATGGAGAATTTCTGCTTTTCTGCTGCATGCTTTACTAAAGTATATCTTGCTCTTATTTTCATTGATTTAAAGCCGAACATGGGTCCTAAGATTATCAAATATGTTTCCAATAGCTTTTGCATTCTGACTGTCTGCATTTAAAAAATTTGATAGATCATCAACATATAATAAGTGAGTAATGCAAGGAACGGTTGAATTTAAAGGTTTTAATTTTTTATTTAGTTCTTCCTTCTCTATTTGTAATGTGAAATACTCCATTGCTATAGTAAATAAGTAGGGAGAAAATGAATCTTCTTATCTAATTCCTCTATTACTATGTATAAAACCACATAGAGATCCATTAATTAGAATGGATTATGTGACGTTACTAATGCATTCTTTAAGTAGATTGCAAATTTTTTTTATGAAAACCTAGTTGTCTCATCATGTGTATAATGAAGTTTCCATTAATTTTATCAAGTGCTTTCTCAAGATTAACCATAATACACATTTTATTTTTCCTAGATTGGTTAAAATTTCTGAGCAACTCATGAGCCATTAAAGTATTTTCAACCATAAGCCTGATTGGTATAAAAGAAGGGCTGAATATCGGGAGGAACGGACCGAACATATCGGCATTCGAATTAGAACCAAATTTTATATCGGACGAGCCTATGTTCGATTCAATAAACATCGGACGAATTTACTATTGTTCAAACTCGGTCTGAAAAATTTGAAGATGGTTCAATAGACTTATCGTAAATGATCGGATCATAATCAGATCTAAAATCGGACTCGGATGAACAAGGTATCAAAATTTTATGAAACAGAATTTGTTTGCAGTTTGACCGAAAAATGATACATGAGAGAATTTTTAGGTAGAAAGAATATTATCAAACATTTTGCACAAAAGTGATACCTATTTCATAATTTCAAACTCAAACCATATGAACATAAAATTAGACAATACATGGATTTTCAAACGGAAATTGGCCTTAATAACAAAATATTACTGCACAAAAATATGACTATAAAAGTTAAAAAGAGAAGCATCAAGCATGGGAACAACTCATAACTTAATTACTTTGAATTTAGTACAGCTTACTTCTTTCTCAAAAAACCAATAGCCTAAGACAAATCAAACAGACCATGCTCAATAATTTAAATACCAGAATTCCAAGAACAAAACATGATAACACCAAATATATCTCAAAACAATAGATAGCTTGCATAAAAGTCATCCTAACATTCATGACATATAAAGTTTAGTTAATAACTAAATTTGCAACTTGCTTTCAAGTTTGAACCTTCAATAACTTTAGCACTATTCCCAATAGCATAAGCAGCTAACCTAATATTACAGTCCAGCTGAAAAAGGTGGTAGCACTGGTTGATTATTGGACTAAACTTCATGTGAAAATTGAAGGATCTAAAACATACCTCTAGGCTTTAACTCACCAACAAATTCATCCAAACTATTCAAAAATTATTGATTCCATATCTTCCTCATCATGTTTAACCTGAAATAGTTACACATTAAAAATTGATTATAAGCATGAATATTAATAAGATGAATTAAAATGTTGCATATAGCTGAACAGGTACAGGTTTTAAGAAATTAAACATTCCAATAAAGTTCATAATGTATGGAAATATATAAAATTCTTACCTCAAAATTTTTTAATGAATATTTTGTACGCAACCAATCTCCAGTGCAGATTATAGCTTCTATCATTTCTGGCTTTAGAGAGCTTCTGAACTGATCCAAAACTCTACCACCCGCACCGAATGCGGATTCTGAGGCAACACTACAAATAGGAATGGAGAGTATATCTCGAGCCATAATTGATAATATTTTTAATTTTGAAGCATTTACTTTCCACCATTCCAACACATTGAAAGAGTCTTCAGATTCGTCAAATTTACAACGATGTTCTTTCGAATATAACCCTAGTTCAGATTGTGTAGTTTCCACCACATCTGATTCATCAGCCCATGTTTCAAACTCACTTCCACCTTTTGTTTTTCTCCTTTTTGCTGTACCACTAGATGTATTTTGTAACATCCCAGTATTTCGTGCCATTCGCATCCACACATATCGGACTTGAATTGCTCAAAACATTAGATTGTTAATTTATATTTGGCAAAATTCAGCATATACAGTAAATAAATCTATCACCGAATCACAGATACAGAGTAATATAACAGTAAGCAGCGAAAACAAATGAATAGTAGCCATGAAGCTACTATTTATATAACAGAGTTAAAAAAAAGATACAATAGAAGTCTCGAATACATAAAAGTTTCAATACAATAGTCAAATAACAAAATCTGAATATATCACCGGAGTTAACTGAATAACTGAAAGCTGAATAGAAATAGATGGATCTCCAAGCGAAGCTCCAACTCCAAAGGTGAGTCTCAAATGTTGTGATACTCAGTCTAACCCGAGCATAAAGCAAAACACAAAACACTCAAGTCGAGATTAACATTCTTATATCAATAAATCCAACTCAAGTGAAATATCAACTAAAATACACGTAAGTCAAAGGATGTTTGGGATACCCATCCTTAGAGGATCCATGGAACTATCTACTATGTAGTACAATACGCTAATATAATATATCTATGGTAAAGTAAAAGTTTAAAATAACATTAAGGCGTTACTCATATCCCTCTTAACACATTTTTATATATTTCCGTAGTCTATACACTACCGTAACTTTCCCCGTAAACTGGAGGCTTATTAGAGGGCACTCCATAGGTATGGTACAAAATAAAACTCGTAGTGGACTTGATATGGTAGGTGACAGGGCACAACTAGAAAATGCCAAGTTAGATATACCAATTACATATTCGGGCTGATGGTAACGCATAGCCGCAGCTACCGTCCACCTCGATCCACACTCCTAAAATCCAAGGGTGCACCCAATCAATCACAAATTAATAGAATGGTATCGAAGAAGTGTGTTCGATTAGAGGAGTAACCTCACTTGGCCCGTCAATTGCTCCTGTTTTAGCTACCTTAAGCTAACTCACGGGAGTTAGGTCGATGTAAATACCTCAAATAGAATCGTCGCCAACCATCCTACTTCATTCTGGAATCTCCACTGCGTACACAGTTGTTAAAGTGGTTTTCGGTATTGGCAGAGAGTATGACAATAACCGATCCCGGTCTCTTTAACAACCAAACGTTATTATAATACCGTGGTCATTTCAAAATATCATACTTCAAAACCAAAATATCATATTCTTCATTTCAAACCATATTAATTCGAGATCATTACTCACTTTAAAATAATATTTATTTCTAAAATCATAACATTTTCCAAAAATAACACGTTCAAAATGATAACATTTAGGAAATCATAACACTTTGAAAATCATAACGCTTTGAAAACCATAGCACTATCCTCTTAAACAGTTAGATATTAAAAATAGTATATATAATAAAAATAGTTATAAGCTAAAATAGTTTATATAATAAAATTATTTGTATATTGAAATAGTTGTAATTTATAATAATTTATATTAAATAATTAGTATATTAAAATAGTTTATATATTAAAATAATTTATAAAGTAAGATGTTTATATATATATATATATTAAAATATTTCACATAATAAAAATAGTTTCCACAAAGTTCACAAGTCGATTCAAATTAACTCGAAAATTTTAATCCAACATCTTAATAAACCATTTTATATCGGTTTCAAATATAGATTTGAACTACAATCAAACCATTTCAATTTCAATAGGTTTCAAAGCTTTACATATTCAAATACTAGCAAAACTAAATTTGATAATTTCATTTATCTCAAATCCAACTTTACTATTATTTAGTTTGGAAATATTCTCTTAATCAATAAAATTGTATTAAAACAAAGTTTCAAAATATAGATTTAAAATAAAACTAAATATCTCATTTAAATTCATTTAAATTTGAAAATATTCATTTAATCATCAAAGGCTAAAATCAAATTATAAAATCATATCTTTAAAATCTCTATTTCAATAAGTTACAAATTGATTTTAATTAAATATAATTCTTAAAAGAATACGATTTCAAATCAAGTTAAATTTATCTTCCCAGCCTTAATTTATTAAAATTATTATAAAATATATTTTAAAAATGTAATTTTAAATAAATACTTAAACATAATATATACTAATTAAATTAAATTAAATTAAATTAAATCTTATTACTAAATTTATTTTATATCAAAACTTATTTTATATTTTTTAAAATAGTAAAATTAGAAGTAAAATCTTAAAATTTATAATTTGAAAACAGTTTTATAACTTTAAAGTTTCCAATCATATAAATTTAAAGAAATCTAAAATTTAAACCATTATAAAATAATATTTATATATAATATCTTAAAATCAATATTTAATCAAATTATATATTTCCTTTCAAAACCTAGGAAATCATTTTTAATATATATATAGAGACTAACTGTGTCTGTATATAATTTTCTATCATATGGTCAAGTGATACGGATATTTATCATTTCAATCCATAATTTAAATATATATATATAGGTATATATCTTTTCAACCGCAATCCCAAATTCAATTCAATTTGAAAATCGCTTGGGTTTATCATTTCAACCCTTAACGATTTTCTCATATTCTACAAGATCGTTTGGGTATGTATCATTTCAACCCATAGGGAATTCTAAACTAACGGGGAACTTGCAGAGTGAGAACATATATGATGATGATGATGATGATGATGATGATGATATATTAACAGCGGGCATATATCATCAATAACAGATAAATATAAATAACAGATCATGGTGTCATCTGTCACAGGTGAACAGTTACAGATAATGGCATATCTATATGGAATATAAATAATTAACGGTTCAATTTAGCGGCATATTTCAATTGCCGTTTCAAATTAAATCAAATCTAATAAATATAAGAATGTTAATTGTGAGTGATTACTCATCTTTGAAGGCTAGAGAAGATGGATAACACGACAAGCTACGATTGAATCACGACCTAAACTATCGACCAATCCAACAACAAATCTCAAAGTAAAATGTTTATATATATATATATATATATATATATATATATTAAAATATTTTACATAATAAAAATAGTTTCCACAAAGTTCATAAGTCGATTCAAATTAACTCGAAAATTTTAATCCAACATCTTAATAAATCATTTTATATCGGTTTCAAATATAGATTTGAACTACAATCAAACCATTTCAATTTCAATAGGTTTCAAAGCTTTATATATTCAAATACTAGCAAAACTAAATTTGATAATTTCATTTATCTCAAATCCAACTTTACTATTATTTAGTTTGGAAATATTCTCTTAATCAATACAATTGTATTAAAATAAAGTTTCAAAATATAGATTTAAAATAAAACTAAATATATCATTTAAATTCATTTAAATTTGAAAATATTCATTTAATCATCATAGGCTAAAATCAAATTATAAAATCATATCTTTAAAATCTCTATTTCAATAAGTTACAAATTAATTTTAATTAAATATAATTCTTAAAAGAATACGATTTCAAATAAAGTTAAATTTATCTTCCCAGCCTTAATTTATTAAAGTTATTATAAAATATATTTTAAAAATGTAATTTTAAATAAATACTTAAACATAATATATACTAATTAAATTAAATTAAATTAAATTAAATCTTATTACTAAATTTATTTTATATCAAAACTTATTTTATATTTTTTAAAATAGTAAAATTAGAAGTAAAATCTTAAAATTTATAATTTGAAAACTAATTTATAACTTTAAAGTTTCCGATCATATAAATTTAAAGAAATCTAAAATTTAAACCATTATAAAATAATATTTATATATAATATCTTAAAATCAATATTTAATCAAATTATATATTTCCTTTCAAAACCTAGGAAATCATTTTTAATATATATATAGACCAACTGTGTCTGTATATAATTTTATATCCTATAGTCAAGTGATACGGATATTTATCATTTCAATCCATAATTTAAATATATATATATAGGTATATATCTTTTCAACTCGCAATCCCAAATTCAATTCAATTTGAAAAACGCTTGGGTTTATCGTTTCAACCCTTAACGATTTTCTCCTATTCTACAAGATCGTTTGGGTATGTATCATTTCAACCCATAGGGAATTCTAAACTAACGGGGAACTTGCAGAGTGAGAACATATATGATGATGATGATGATGATGATGATGATGATGATGATATATTAACAGCGGGCATATATCATCAATAACAGATAAATATAAATAACAGATCATGGTGTCATATGTCACAGGTGAACAGTTATAGATAATGGCATATCTATATGGAAAATAAATAATTAACGGTTCAATTTAGCGGCATATTTCAATTGCCGTTTCAAATGAAATAATATCTAATAAATATAAGAATGTTAATTGTGAGTGATTTCTTATCTTTCAAGGCTAGAGAAGATGGATAACACGACAAGCTACGATTGAATCACGACCTAAACTATCGACCGATCCAACAACAAATCTCAAAGCGAAATAAGCTGAACACGGATTTGGCGGACAAAACTGATAGATAAAGAATTGATGAAATAAATCAAAATCTGCTTGATATAGACTGAAACGAAATATATATTATTTTATTATACTATTTTATTAAACCAATATTAAATTTGGAACTCATATTTAAAATAATATATATACATTTTCAAATAAATACTAAATCTAAACACCTATAATAAAACCTCAGACTTATGTATACTCGTATATAAATTAATATATGAACCTATACAAACTCATATACATATTATACTAAAATCAATATTTATTATAAAATCAACATAAAATTGATATAACTTCATTTATAAAATATATATAATCAATTTGATCATACATAAAATCTATGTATTTAAACATGCTGTATAGATGCAGACACTATAAATATGAAATTACAATTAAATGTAAAATCGTATGCTACTATATGAAAACAATTATATGCAAACAATGCTAACACTATAGAAGATATAAACCAAAATATATTTATCTTTCAGGCTACTATGTAGACCCAACTTTGTTCAAATATATAAGCTAATTGATATACATACAAACAGTTCAAATATATATGACTATATACAACTTTCCTTACAGTACATAAACATAAGTCAACAAACATATAATAACTATCATATTATATAACAGATTATAGAATATAATATAACCTTGCCTCTCCAAATACATCTTTAAGCCTTATCATTAACATAATTAAAAATATACAGATATAAGTGTATACTTTCCAAAATATTCTTATTAACGTAAATTTAACATGTTATATAAATATATACATCTCAAAACTTTCGCAAAACATATTTTACGCAGGTATATACAATTGAGCATATTAACCAAAACACATTATATGTAAATATTCACCTTTCATAACTGAATGAAATGATAGGCACGCGGTCATGAGGAGTTCGACTGGGCAAGATACGAAACAAGTTAGTATGCGCAATAGACAATGGGTCTGGGATGCATGCGAAGAGCTGAGTAAGGGCGATGGTCTGAGAGCAGGTTTCAAGGTAGAGGGTGACTAAGGTGATTGGAGATCTGGTGTTTGCGTGAGGGAGAGGGGTGGTCACAAGCCTCGACAGGAGAATGGTGGTAGGAAGAAGCAGTGGTGGAGGAGAACTTCGGCCAGAGGCTGATGGGAGCTTGTCTTCGGGTGGAGTTTAGGTTGCAGGCGAACAAAGAGGGTTTGCGAGCTTCGGTTGCTTTCGGGTGTGGAGATGAAGGATACGAGAAGATTGAACGAATATGGACTTTTTTTAAGAGAATGATAGAACCAAAAGTGAGAGGAAGAGATCAAAATGAAGAGGCAATATCAAATATATGTCAAACATGATAAATTGCAAAAGTCATGCTAATTTGAATTCAGGAATATAAAAGGGTAAGTGGCTGTTTAGTTTTACACGTTGGATGATGGATGGCCATATGGAAATCAGAAAGGCTCAACACGGTTACCGATACAGCCCAACGCTTTACAGATTTCGCCGTCCACCGGACGTCGAAACATACATACGAATATACTGTTGAGATCAGCACGATGACATGTTCAAAACGGTATACAAATATCAGTGGTAAGGTCATCCTATCAAAAGTCGATATTCGGTATCAAAAAATGCTGCTAAAACGACGAAAATAAGATAATCAGAGCAATAGGAGTCCAAATTTGACGAAAGAAATGTGACGTCTCACTTAGAAGATGATTTACAAATTTATCATATAAAAATATTCAGGTTTGAGAAATATTTTATTATCATCAATATTAATTAATTTAAATTTAAATATTACATAATAAAATTTACTTCTATATTGTCTAATGAAAATTTACCATTTGTTATGTTTAAATAGGCGTATTACAAATGTCCAATTTTATTTCCAAATTCAATTATTTAAAATTTCACAAAAATCAGTTTAATTACGTTATTAAAACAGTTAAAATTTATGGGTCGTTACACTCTCCCCCACTCAAAACTTTTCGTTCTCGAAAAGGAAGGAGATGGTAGAATAAAAACAAGCAGAAAGAAAAATAGATTTGAAATATAAAATAAAACAATTAATTCAAAACCATATATATCTCATTTAGTTATTTAATTCAAATTTTACTAATGCTTGTTACAAAAAGGTTTCACCCCTTACAAATCTTCCGACGATACAGAAATCTTCGGTGAATCTATGCCTGCTGTAAAGGAGTTCCACCCCTTTACAAATCATATAGTGGAGTTATGGGATACTCCAGAATCAAGAAGATAATAATAGGATAAGATACAAGAATGAATTTTAGAACGAAGGGGAAGTTCCAAAATTCAAAGAAAATCTGAATCGAAGAGGAAGGAATTCAAGCCCAAACGAAGGTGATTCTACTCTTATGCTAAGTTTTGCCTAAAACCAGAGCTCTAATACCACATGTAACATCCCGGTATTTTATGCCATTCGCATCCATAGCATATTCAGAATATAATTCCTCCAAAGAAAGCATAATAAATTTTATATTTCATTCGGATTCAAGTTTAGAGTAAATTTTAGGAAAACATAATTCTATAAGCTTCATTTTGTACCTTGGACCTAAAATAGTAGCGATGGACAATAGTAAGTTACAATCACTCCAATACTTGTCAAATTTATCTTTCATTTTATCTAGCATCCCCTTCATGAATAAGGAGCCTTCATATTCTATAGATTTCTCATTTGTGGTTTGCTTCATTGTCACGTTCCAAATTTCAGCGTTCGAAAATCGACACCCGTAATCCACTTATACTTGAATGTCGCAGATCCAAACGTCAAAATTTGACTTGTGCCAGAGCTTATAACACATTAAGTACAACACAGCGGAAGAAATGAATAGTACATATCATATACAACATTTGATACAATATCCAGATACAATGATGATACAATGAATATCAATATACATCAGAGATATGATACAAGACAATAGCAGCGGAAAGAAAAAAAATAACACCAACAGCGGAACAACATCTCCAATAGGGTCTTCAAGAGAGAACTCCAGTATCGGTGATCTCCATCTCCAAGGCACCAATCTAGAAATAGCTCGAACTCCCAGTCAAGATGAAGTGAAGCAACTTGATCCAAATGCGATTGCCAAATCCTAAAGCTAAAAGCTGTCGAATCTACACCTACTATTGATTATCTGAAAAACCTAACTCTAGACTGTCCGTGTCGGAAATTATGGGCAACCAGAGTTTAGGAAAGGAACAATAAACTCCAGGTCAGTCATGGGACTGGTGTGAGCAAACAAAACGGTTTTTTTATCTTTAAAACAAACAAAAGAATTTAAATTGAAATCCGCAATACTTTTGGAAAATGAAACTACCATAAGGCCTCCCGACACACAAACAATACAATCGCACACTTGGGGGAGATTTCTCCTTATGATAGTCAAATATACTTAATACGAGAAAACCCTTTGATATTATACTAGTGCATAGTGGAAAACATTTCGAAAGTATAATATTAATCTTAACCAGCATATGTACCATTATATTACGCCAGCTATAGCTACCATTTTAAATGGTAGGTTCTACAACTGAAACCGTACAAGACTTGTATTGTTTTGTTTGGATTTTTCAACAAATGGTCAGGCTAAGGAACTTCCTACTAACGCATGGGAACGCCTCTGGAGGGACGCCTCGAGAACCTACCCGGCTCTCTGCCAACACAAGGCCGGCTAACCCCTTCCCGGGAAGTAAAACCTAAGATATTCCTCCCCCGGTCCTTTGGGACCTTTATACGAGGATCCTCTACACTGACAACATCACACAGTAATAAATATACTATAGTGCCCACATGAGTAAGTACCTGGGCTCCATACCATGATACCACCCTTTTCTCGAAGGAATGGCCATACCCTAGGGGAGCTACTCCTGAAACCTTGCCGCATCTTTCCCATTTCGATCATTACCGGTTTGTGAGGCTCGATGAGGTTTCGTCCACAAAGCTATGCTTTACACGAAAGCCATGCTTTGATCACAAATGATCATCAACACACAGCAGCACATAGCATGCCACACTACCAAATTGGGAATGTATCACTAGTAACCATCAACTATGTAACCTTTGAGCTCGTACGCCTCAGAGAAGGGTGTTAAGCTAAGAGAATTAATCTCTGCCACCAAACAGAAATGTATTTGATAGAAACCGGTTTTACATCTCAAATTGTAATCTCAGAAACACATCCATACAAGTCTGTTCTGGGCTCGAACAGAACCAAAGGCACTTCCTAAGAAGCCCTTGCAAATCTGGGTATTCACAATCCCGATCGGACTTCCCATCACTTAGGAAATCTCTATACCGACGCGACTTAGTGCAGAGACAATCGACGGGTTATCCTTTCGTTCTCGAAAATACCCGGTCTTCACCACCAGTCTTCAAATTCTATCCATAACGACGTATCGTTATTTGGAATGGGTTATATGACACAAGGTCCTCTTCCGGCTAAACTGAACAGTGAGCGCAATATTTAAAAACATATGGATATGGATTTCAGTTAAGTCACAACTTATTTCCAAAACTTTTTCTTCAAATGGTTTAACAAATTACCATTTCAAATCTTTTTAATTAAAGAGATTTATTTCACAAAGTTTGCCAATCTTTCACAAAGATTAATTTACGGCTTTCTAAAATAATTCCATTTCAAATTGAATTAACTCATCAATCTTTCAATTTAAGATATAATTCATAACTTTCCAAACCATTTATAATTCAAAGCTTTTATATGAAAGATACAAGGTTTAATAATCTTTCACAAGGTTAAAGCTGATTACATTTACATAAGTTGAAGTCATTCAAGTATATTACTTGGATTTACATTTAAATTTCCAAAACCATATTTTTTTAAATGGTTAAAAACCCGTATAACGCCTTTATAACTTGTACAATCTTTTTAGACCATAATTCCAAAATTTATTGAATCCAATTTCAAATATTGAATTCATATTTTAAATCAAATTATTTAAATTTCAAAACTTAATTAAGTTATTTAAAATAACTTTTATTTTTGAAACTCATTTTCAAAAGCTTTCAGTTCCAATTCCAAAACTATTGGGATTCAACAATTCAATTTTTAAAATTGTTAAAAATCTGCGACTTAGCCGATTCCCTCGTACAATCCATATTTGTGTGTGTATGGTGTAGTCTAGGGATTTCACACAATAGTGCAACATCATCAGTCATCATGGATTCAATAACAATATCGATAAGCGATATAATCTTTAACGCTTATCTTCATTCTCAGACAAAGTAAATTTATCAATCACAAAGATTTACCATTACGATTCGATGTGGGTTTCGGATAACCAACTGGAATCTGACTCCCTGTCACATCGAAATTTAAATGCCGTTTTACGGGCAAAAAGGGTTTCCGCATACACATAGAAACAAATCACGAATCACAGTTCAACCCAAAGCAATTCACATTACATAGCATCACAATCACATATCAGAAATATCAATCCAGTACATCATATTTGACAATCAACTTAAATTAATCAATTTAACCTCAATTAATTACAATGAGCAATTAATTTCTTAATTACTTTCATAGAGTAATTTCACTTACATAATTTCATAAATCATTGATTAATTAATCTACTTAATTGTTAAAATTAATCATATTAATTAATTATGTAAAAAATCTTAGTTAATGATCTTCATTAACTAACAATAATTTTTTAATTACTTTGCTAAAGAAATTACTTACATTAATCATCATTAATTAAAATTGATTAACCATTAATAACTCATTAATTAATCCTAATTATTTAATTAATTAAGTGTTAATTGTAACATAACTAGTTCCTAATTACAAATTAATTAATTCCTAATCATTAATTTACTTAAACCGTAATCAATAAATTTAAACCTTGTATTTACTAATTAAATTGATACAAAATATTAATTATCCATTATAATTAACTTAATAATTTATGAATTAAAAATCAGTAAGTTTCATTAACTTTAAAGAAAGCTTATTCTTATTCATGATTTCATTTACAAATATGTTTGAAAACATTGATTTTCGAATTTACTTTTAAAATCTCATTTAACTTGAAGTTTAAAATGAATCCTTATTTATCTTATATAAAGTTTAAACCAATTTTGAAAACCTTTAAATTCTCATGTGAAAGTAATACCTTTGTTATAAAAGAAATTTAAAAGTTTCAAATTAACTTCTCATTAAATGCACATATTTAAAAGAATACTTTAACATTTAAACTCATTTAAACATTTAAATTGTATAAAACTTTATTTCTTTTTTTCAAAATCTAGAATTCAGATTTGGATTTAAGTCCGGGTTTAAATTTTGATTTAACTTGTTTTAAACTTTCCTTTACAAATTTCAAATCCATTTTAAATTTAAATCTTTTGACACTTAATTTCTTAACATCTTTTTTGTTATTAAAACAATTTAAATTTAAAACTTATTTTCTCCAAACCTAAGTTTCAAACTGATTTGAATTTATTTTTAAACATTGATTTTAAAAACAGTTCAATCTTTGCTTTGAAATTTAAAATTTAAATTTCCAAACTCCAAAACAAAACAGGTTTTAAAACCTGTACAACATGCTACCCGAGCCTCACTATTTCCCGCTTCGAGCCAATGCTGGAAATCTTCGAGTAAACACTCGAGTTACTCGATAAAATCTCGAGTTCACCCTGCTTCATCCCAAACTACCCAAGTTTCCATATTACCAGAAACTCATGCACGGTGCACTTGCACAGCACCGTCACTCACCTCCAGACGTTGCCTCGTGGTCGAACAAGTCGATGACCATCCACGAAGCCATCCCCGATCGGTAGAACTCCTCCATCTTCTCGAATTCAAAATCGAGCACAAAAACGAAACCTGAAAACATCATCAGGTTTCGCCATCAACCCCGGAAACTGCCGCCGTTCTCACAACCTCGACCGCCAGAAAACTCGAAACTCCGATCATCACTTCGTCAACACTTCCTCTTCCACCTCCCAAAAACTCGCAACACTCAATCAACTCCAGACGACGAACGAGGCCAAATACATAACCACGACAAAACTTGGTTTAAAAACTACAAACGTTCACCACCGCCTCCACGTTCATCTGCTCACCGCCATAGTATTTTTTCCTGTAACCCCCGATCACTCCTCCACCTCCAGGAGGAAGCTCGACCCCTCCGACCATCAAGATCACCAGAGACAACTCAAAATGCACAATTCAAACAAACCCAAACTGCTCTTAAATCCTGGCTCTAAAATTTATGGTTTAAGCTTCAAAAATCGTGTTTTAGTATAAGGATTCAACTTGCATATCTGAATTCGAAAATTAAAAGATTTGAATTTTAACTTTGCTCGGTCATTTTGATTTCCATGGTCATTAACAGGTTGTTTAAACTTAATTAGATTTTTAAACTTTAGTTCTTGATCAAACAAACAATCTTTGTTTTAATCTCAAATCCAAACAGTGAGTAAAACAAGTGGAAATGAATTTTTATCAAAAACTTAGCTTTTAAAACTAAGAACCGGCAACAAACAGATACAACAGTATATATTCACATACACAGAGAAAATTCAATCATATGCATCCACACAATACTACTTTACTTCCAGTAATCCACATGAAATCAGATATCAAGATACTTAAGTTTTTAGAAAGGAAGTTACTCACTTGGAATATTTTGAACAGAGAGTAATTGTTGTTTGAAAAAGGGCAGTTTTGATCTTCCTTTAAAACTTGCTTTGTTTTGTTGTTGAACAGAATGATGTTTTGAGTTGTATAGATTAGTTTCTGAAATGCTAAGTTATATTTTTGAATGATCAAATACTAAATTAGATGTATATATAAAGAAAGACTGTGTACAGATAGGTATTTACAGGGAAGGTTATAATTGGTTTAGCTTCCTCTTTGTTTTTTTTATTTGATTTGATCAGAGATTTTTTTTCTTTTGCTGCCCCCTTCTTTGACCAAGCAAGATTTTGCTTTGGAGGCTATCTCGGCTGAAATGATTTGTTTGTGTTGAGAATAGATAGAAATGAATGCATATGCTTACCATTTGGTTTACATACTTATGCTATTTGATTTGTATGTACATTTTTTTATACATAGATATTTATTCAGCCTTGTATAACTAAATTTACAGCAAACATATTTGTCTTGTTTCATGTTTTCATGTTTATTTTTTTATTTCTTTTCTCATTCTTATATGTTCTTAGATTTTTATTAGTTTTATTATCTTGCCTATACTTGTTAATTTCTTGTTACATGTTTAATACTTGTATTTCTCATCAATTAAAAGCTTTTAAATAAATTTTTTATATCACATTTTTCTTATTTTATAAATGCATCTTCTTAATCATTATTATATACACATTATTTAAAAGAAAATGCTTTTAAAACTAATTATGCATTAAATTAATTTACATAGATAATAATTTCAAACCCAAATCATTTTTCTAAGTCATTTTTTTAAATTTTGAATTCAAATACAAATTCAATATTCAAATTCAAATTCTAAAGTCAAATTTAAATTTACCTATATATACCTATACATATATATTTCAAATTCAAATTAGTTCCAAAATTTACATTAACTATTAATTTAAAATTAATTCAAAATTGGGATCGTTACATTCATTTTCCAAATTTCGGGAAGAAACAAGTTGGAAGTTGGATAAGTTGTACCAGAAAAAACATTTGATGCTTCGTTAAAGACCTCCGACTCCCAATCCATTGCAGATGGCAACCAAACATATGGATCTCTTTCTTAATTAAATTTTAGAGCACACTCTAGCATCGCATAAGTAGAGTCCTAACGAATAGGGACATCAAGTATTAAACGTTTAGACACGGGAAGTTGCAATTGTTTAACAATGTGCACAAACTTATATAGGCGTTGAGGTGACATTTTAAAGTACTTTACACTTCATGAATATTTTGAATTACTTCTTTGATCTCATTCAATCCATCTTGCACAATTAAATTCAATGCATATGCACAACATCGAGCATGAAAAAAATTTACGTTTGAAATAAAGTTTGCCTTTCAATGCAAAATTTTCCTTTAAATTTCTCACAGCAACATCATTAGAAGATACATTATCTAATGTTATCATAGATATTTTATTCTCGATACCCTAATCCAAAAGGCAAGAAAAAATAGCATCAACAATCACAAGTCTAGTGTGAGGTGGTGGTAAAGCAGAAAAAATTAAAATACACTTTTGGAGTGTCCATTCGAAGTTAAGAAAATGACAAGCAGATATTGCATATTGTTTGGTTTGATGTCCAAAGATCAGAAGTTATACTCAATCTATTAACACCTTTTAAAACATCCTTCAACGTTTTTTCTCATATGCATACAATTTCATACAATCATTTTTTATTGTTAGTCGTGATATCTTCTAAAATTCGGGATTTAGTACTTGACGAAACAATATACTGAACTCATGTTCGAGCATATTAAAAGGGTACTCATGCACAACAATCATGGCAGTAAGAACCTCTCTTATTTTGCTTTTATCAAATTGCTAATTGGCTGATCAATCCGCTTTTAGAAACCTTTTCCTTCAAGAAGTCCTTTCCTAACAACTTTTGATGGTTTTCTTTAGCATTACGAACAAGACATTTACTTAGGTGTCTCTTAAATGTAGTTGTGCATCCATCACTAGTTGTAGTTAATTTTTTATCACAATGAATGCATCTAGCGATTAGTTTAACATTACCATCTTTATCTTCTTCTTTAATTTTCTCAAACTCCAGCCAAACCCGGGATCACTTTTTTCTGGACTTTTTTTAATCTCCAATAGCAGTATCTATACCAGGTACAATAGTAGTTCCATCATCATTAACATTATTTTTTGATGTTTTATCTTCTGAATCTTCTTCAGTGCTTAGGATGAGCTCAGCTTGATTTACATTACCAACTATTGGTTGTTGATGTCGTTCATCATTCACCAAAAGTTCCATACCTAGAGGAAGAACAAAAAAACAAGGCGTCGGTGAGTCACGTGTGTTGGATATTAACAATCTGATGAATAGCTAAATTTCATGCTTGCCATATCCAGTTTAATCTATATGAATCTCATACATATATTAGTTTTCTCATCCAGTTTCATGTATTTCTCTATGAATTATGAACTATATAATATTGAATATAACAAAGGAAACATTAGTTGAACAAAACAAAAACAAAATAGTTGTCAATAACATTAGTTTAATCAGCAAAGCATACATAATAAAATATAAAAAGTTAAACACTTTTAAGATTTAGACAACAAGCAATGATAATGGATGGAAAAAAATCAATTATGCACTCATACCGTAAGATTAAATTTATAAAACCCAAAAGATATGCAAAAATTCATTTCCATATTCATTCACGAAGTTAGATATACACAGAATACATCGAGGTAAGATTCATTACTCGTAAACACTAAAATTCACCAAAGTTTCATTAACTTAAAAAAACTCACTAGGAGAATCTGAAGAAGCCATGGCGAAAAAGTGAAGAGAAATCTGAAAAAAAGATCCGAATATCTGATGTATATAGATGAGAAATTGAATAAGAGACGAATTTTTGCTGTACGTATGTAGATCAGAGGAGCAAAGCCAATTTGTGCTGGTTTCTGATTCTAGGTTATGTGGATATAGAAGTATGGACATTTTAATTTAGCCGATTTTGAATTTTGATAATTGAAATTGCACGAATCAAAGGGTCTTTTTGGAGAAGTAAATCATCTCTTTGATTATGAGAATAATGAAAGGTAATAGATTTGAGTGTTCTCAAAGTTGAATTAATTAGGCTATAAACAAGGGAAGACAATTATAGCCATAATAAAAAATAACGTCGTTTCCAAGTAATTTATTATACTCCAAAGATATCATCATTATTTACTTTATCAATAATAATTATTATACTTATTTTACAGTAAACAACAACTCAACTCCAGGCGTTCACGGATATCACTCGGTCGGATGTAACCATGTTTGAGTTTGGGTTCGTAAATTTGATCGGACTATTGTTGTTGTACAAACCTGGTCCGTTTATTGGTCAAACAAAACATCGGTCCGACAATTTTACGAGCCGGACCAAATTGGACAACGGACTGTCCAGTCCGATATTCAGCCCTATATAAAAGCACTCTGATTTTCTAATAATAAATATTTTTATTTTTCTTAATTTTATTACTAAAAATAGTAGAAATTATTTTGTAAATGAAATTACAACAAGCTATAGGCCTATAGTCTCTTAAACTATTTGAAATTTTAATTTTTGGTACAAGAGTAATGAAGGTATGATTATAGTTTTTCAGAATTTTTCCAGAAGAAAAAACTCACTTACCGCTTTAAACAAAATATTTTTAACCCCAAAGCCATCAAGCTTTGGGCTTTTATCATCATTAGTAGTGAAAATAATATGTTTGTTATTCTCTAAATTAACTTGTGCCAGTAAAATTTCCTCATCGTTAGCCTGCAGCAGAAATTTAGTGGTAATTTTAAGAAGTCTACTTGGTTAATCACCAAAGTTAAACAAATCAGAAAAATAAATGATAGCCTCCTCTTCTAAATGAGAAGCTTCATTTATAATGACACCCTTGTCATTTATTAAATTTTCTATATCATTCATATGTTTCCTACAAGATATTTGGACATGAAAGAATTTTCATGGAGCATCCCCTCTAGTAATCTAATCAACTTTAGCTTTCTTCCTTAAATTAGCAGCTTCAACATGCAAATCATTGATAATTTCTTTAGCATATGAATTTTTTTACTAATTTGCATGGAGTATGAGCTATCAAAGTCAATATTGTCTTGAAATCTCATATATTCCTGCCTTAATTGATTGATTTCATTGTTGCTTCTACTTTTATTCCATTATTTTAAAAAAAAAATGTTTTTTTGTAAAATTTTTGTAAATTTTTATTGAGTTGAACCTATTATATGATCTTGTAGGTTGTTTTTGACAACCTGTTTATAATTCTTATCATATGTCCAACCATTTTTTAATCTAAAAGGAAAATTTACTTTGATTGAATTCTTATGGTTAAGAATTAATTGCAATGGAGTATGATCACTATTTCGTTGAGGTAGAGTAGAACATTTGAATTAGGAAAGAGATTGATAAATGTTTGATTTATTATGTTCTATCTAATTTGCAATGTATATTTCTAAATTCCCCGAATTTCCAAGTAAATTTATTTTTAGATATTATTGGCTCAATTAGCCCACATTTAAGAATAAAATTAGAAAGAAATTTCAACTTTTTAAAAGGAATTGGAAATCCTCCCCTTTGTCAAGGGCATGAAAAATAGCATTGAAATCACCTAATACAATCCAAGAATTATTTATTGTCTTGCTAAGATGCTCTAAATGATTCCATAGCAATAATATGTCCTTTTCTATATTTGAAGCACATACAAAACTCACTTCTAACATTAAACCCCCTCTATTTATGAATTTGTAGCGTAAGCATTGAAAATTAAGACTATACTGTTGCAGATCCCAAATATTAGGGTCCCAAATAACATTAATTCTACCATTGCCACCCTTAGGGTTGTTATTAATAGCATTCCAATTATTAACACATCTATTCTTAAAAGCAGCTAAATTATTTTCATCAAGTTTATGTTCTAATAAGCCAATTATACTAGGTTTATAAGAAGTAAGCAAATTAGATAAGTCTAATTTCCTTTCTGGGGAATTTAAACCCTTAACATTCCAAGCTATTTATATTAAGAATTAAGAATTAAAAATTAAAAATTATTATGAAGGATACTCAAAGGATATATGCAGCAATTACAGTGAAGCACTGTATCTATTCTCATCTTCCAACACGTCCAGTATCTTCCCTTTTTCTTGTATGATTTTTTGCTTTGTACTTTTAGTTGATCTTTCCATTTTGAATTTTTGATGATGTATTTTCTTTTAAACTCACTATCATATGCATCTTCTATAATGTTATCTGCAATGATATCATTTATATTCTTCATTCTACTTTTTTTCTTTCTAAACTTGCTTGTTGGTGAAGAAGTGTTTGCAGCTAGACTAACTGCCTTTTGTATAGCTTGTTTTGAGATTGATTTCCAAGCTTGAGGGGCTAGATGGCTTGCTAAATGTTTAATTCCAGAATTCGCAGGCGACACTTATTAATGAAAAAGCCCTCGTCTAAATTCATACCAACAGATTCAAAAGGGAAGTATTATGTTTCTTGTAGAACTGCCTCTTTTTCTTTAACCTACGATTTAGATAAATTTATGAAGCTTTCTTTAGATACATCATAGTTTTAAATGGGAATTGTATGAACATTCTCACCCATACTCTGTTCTTTAATAGTTTTAGGATCTTTAAATTCCTGAATGATTTCTAGATCAGAAGCACTATTTTCATTGTTCTTGCCCATATTTGGTAAATCATTTGATGATAGAGGGACCGTGTAACAACCCCACCACTATACCTATATTATTAAAAAACATTACAAGTAATGTCGTTTAATAACACAGAGAATACGGTAGGTTAAGGGTGAACAAATGTGAATATATCTTTGGACTGACACATCTTTATTACCATTATGAGGATCTGAACTGAAAACTTGATGTGTATAGTATTAATACAAAGTAATAAACACACTGATTAAAATATTTGAAATGTTATATAATATAAAAAATAAAAATCAGAGTAACAGATCACAACGAAATAATGCATATCATATAATAAAATAAAATATGAATCTACAAAATATCGGTACTAGATCCATATAAATATATACATCGCATCAAATATAGTATCATGTACACAGTGACTAATAAATAATATACATGACATATCCTCCTAAGTGTCAATATATAGAATGTGAAGTAAACTAAAACAGTCAAAATATTATACTTCAGTGCTAGCACAAAATTCAAAGCCAAATGTCAATGAGTTCATGTGCCTATAGAGTCTCGGCCTGACCCAAGCATTATAAAAATAAACGAGCCAAACTATATCTAATAGTAAGGTGAGACGACACTGATATCATAAATGTACAACTTAATCATAATAAGTCATACTAAAATGTGCCTAAACAAATGATCATAATAAGGCATAATAAATAAAATCACCATTTCAAATTTCAATTATGACTTAACAATAAATTAAGCCATCTCAAAATATTCCCAAAACCACATAATCAAAACGAGGCATATTAAACCAAATCAAATACTGATATCATACATATATGACTTGATAATAAAATAAGTCATCTCAACTAAGTCATCTTAAACTATGCTAAAACCAATAAACATAAAAGGCATAGCAATCAAAAATCACCATTTCACAAATTCATATCAAGTCTTAATTGGACTATCAACAAAAATATGGTGATAACAAATTCAAAATTCTCCAAAACCCAAAATATACTAAATATCTATCCTAAACCTCTAAAGAAATCATCATAATGATATAATAACACAGTGACACGGAGCCTAATGGCACGAAGTAGACCCCGCCACATAGTGCTATGGTCCGACGACACGAATCATGCCAAATATGTGAATAGTCTAACGACACAAAGTAGACTTAATATGTGAAATTACCTAACGACACAAAGTAGGTAAACATTGTATATTTGTGTACCAAATAATACAACACAGCGCCTAATGACAAGAAGTAGACCCCGCCATATAGTGCCTGGTCTAACGAGGCGAAGTAGACCAAATAGACTAACGACACAAAGTAGACTAACTATGTGAATTTACCTAATGACAAAAGGTAGGTAAACATTATCTACTATCCAAAAATCTAAAATGTATCGACTCCCAAGTCGATGGAAAATGAGTCATTTTCTCTCAGGAATCTGTCGGCCTAAAATGTAATCCGAACACACTAAGATATTACAACTCTAAGCATAGATCACTATCACCCAAGTAATCACAAGAATTTAACTAACTGACCCGTGCTAGATAGTAAATTCAAATATTTAATAAAAGCTAGTAAATTCCACTCAAACTCTATTTAGTAAATTATAATAATAAGCAAGAGAATTGTATGGAATGTTCCATACTAATCCGACAATTGAATCTTTCATTAAAACCTTTTGCCTCATAGAAAATCATGAAATCTCATTAAAATCTCAAATCCATAATAAATAAAATAAAAGAGTTTTAAATAAATTTTATATATACAAAGATATAATTCTTCAAAATCACTTTTAAGTCCATAAACTCATTCTAAAGAAGAGTCGCTTATCTACAAAAGCTTTTGAAACTCTTCCAAAATCATTTAAACCTCTTTTATAAATAAAATCACTTAAAATTAAAATTATTATTTTCATAACCACTTTTAAAATAATACCAAAATTTATCTTTTGCCTCTATAACATTTCAAAATTATATACTTAAAATAGCAAGTTAAAAAAGGTTTTACAATTAAATATTAATCATTTTAAAAAAAAAATGGAAATTTTGAAATAAGCAATAAGTTAAAAAGACACTATGATCTAACTATATTTTATAAATAAAATTTCAAACAAGGATTAAAATAGATAAAATCTCATTTTGAAAATCTTTTAAACACATTAAAATAATTTAAACAATAAATCCATCAAAAATTCAACTTTTAGAGGCACTGTCGCTCTTTAAAATATCATTTTATAATATGGAATTATTTATCAATCCGAGTTTCTTTTCAACAAACTCTAATCATACAACAATGTAAGTATTTTCAACTATCAACCCAACTTAAAAATGAACAATATAAATTTTAACATGTAATCTTAATTTAACCATGTGTTTTATTTTTAACTATTAATTCAAATCCAATATTTCAAAACTTCAATTCAACCAATTCAAGCATCAACCACTTGAAACTATAACATGAAATTTTACTTCTATCCTGTCATTCAACAGCCACCAAGGATTACGCAAATTCATAATATAAGCAAGGCTTAACCGGGGAAATACTCATTTAGATATAGGTATGCGAGTTATATAAATAACTCATCGAATCAGAGAGCGGAAAAATTAATGTTCAGCATCAGCCTTCATTCCAAATTCAGCGACCATCCTTGAGAGCTTGCACACAACTTATCATTGCCGCAGCGAGTTACACCTGTACTCATAATCACCAGCCATGCCGCTTACTCCATTTCAGTTTGTCGCCCTCCTTTTCATTGCCAGCCCCATTAATCACTGCCAACCCTAGCGTACGCATGCACTTCCGGAGCCCTATGTCATGGCTATTCTAGATGAACGCCACATCCGCCACCTTGATGTTGCTTTCGTCGACGATGTACAGGTCGCGTGCATGCTCCAGTCGTTGCATGCTCCATGTCAAGCCCAAGACATGCGCTGCCTCCTCCCTAATTTCCTTTGCTTCGTCCCCCCTCTGATCGCCTAAGGACGTAATTCGATTTCTTTTGTTTATTTTCCCTTTCTTTTGCTGATTTCATTTTTGTGGAAAGAGGGATTTCGTGTTATCAGGAAACCAAGAATACAATTTTTGAGTTGGGCAATGGAAAATAAGAGGAGTTAATTTTGTTAAGTGGGCTTTTGTTCTTATTTTGGGCTTTTTTTTAACTTTACCTTGCCTATTTATTTTGTTTTAAATTTTAATTTCTTTTGAGTAACTCCTTTATTTATTTGTAAATATACTACAATCTAATTAAACCGATTTACACTTCATTCGATGCAATAAAATTTGACAACTACACAACTAAATTAAATTCAATTCAATGTTATTTCATTGTATTTAATTAACCATTGAACTGACATAAACAAATTTGTTCATCTTCGTCGATTTATTAATTATATTGAATGTTAAAGAAATCTTCTGTTCATCCATTTCAAGTATATAAATTATTTGCACTTTAAAATATTTTGTGTTTATTAAAACATTTCATTTAAATTTTAATATATTATCTAAAAATAGATTTTATTAACTAATTAAACTTTTTATTATAAAAAATTCCTACATTAAATAGACTTCAAATAAATAATAATTTGATTCCAAAAACAATAATAGTCAAAATCGAATTTAAAACCTTCTATTTTAATTAAATTAGTTTAATATTACAAATTCAACATGGGGTTACTACAGACTGCATCATTATTATATTCAAAATGAACCTTTTCAGATTGTGCGTTTTTATCAACTTGCATGTTATCTTTGTCTTCAACTAATTTTCCTTGCATTGAACTCTTTTCTTTTCAAACCTTTTTGGTAATGCAGTTTTCTATAGAGTGACCAAAGCATGAATATGTTTTGCACCTAGGAGGAATCTATTCATACTCTATGCTTTGCACTAAATTTTCTCGCTCATGCATAGAAATATATCTCATTTGGCAGATTAGCATATGCCTTGACTTCTACCAAAATTGTAACGACCCAGGATTTTTAGTAATTAAAATTTGAATATTTAATTAATTTTAAATATTAATAAGTAAATTTATAAGTCGAATAAATTTTATTTCGAATAATTGGATTTAATAGAATAATTAAATCGATAATTTAATATGTTAAATTATGGAAATAATTGAAAATTGAGTTAAATATGATTGAAAATGATTTGTAAAATTTTATTTTATCATATTGAAGTTAGAACGATATTTTAGAACTTTTAAAATCGAATTAAAAGTTAATTTGTGAAAATTGAATATTTTAATATTTAAATCGACTAGTGAAAATAGTCAATTTTTGAACAGTCTCAGAATTGAACGAAACCAGTTCCATTGGATCCGTAATAGTTAGTTATTACCGGATTTTAATTTTCGTGTCAATCGGAGTTACCGTTTGATCGTGGCAGCTCGAAACGCATCGAATTATTTTTAATTTTAATTTGGCGAGTTAAAATAGCCATTTTTCAAAAAGTTTCGGATTTCGATGAAACCAGTTTCATCGGATCCGTAATGTGATATTATTGTAAGGTTTCAAATTTCGTGTCAATTGGATTTACCGTTTGTCCGGTACGAATTAAAACGCCTAGAAAATCGTTTAAATCGGTTTAATTTAAATTGAACGTTTATAACCATAACTCGCACAGATGTCCGAATTAGCTTTCGAAACCTGTTACATTGTGTCCGGAACGCGGGGTAAACCCTAGAAACGCTGGTTACGGCGTGTAAATCGGAGTTTGGAATTTCCGGGATGAATAGTGTTCGATTTTTCTCTATAAATAGCCACCATTCTATAAAAAAAAAAAAAAAAAAAAAAATTATAACCTAACCCTAATCAAAACTGCAGCCGCCATATACCAAACCCACGGCCGAAATTGTTCCAACTTCCTCCCCAAATATCTTTCAATCCACTCATCAATTCGAGATGTTGTCAACTAGGAAAACGTAGAGGCTAGTGTGCTCTACATATCCAACGGCGGAGATTGGGAATGGAGTTGTGGATAGACGGAAAAATGGGGTTGAACGTCGCGAGTTCGGCCTCGAACTGCGTGCAGGGGGGGCCGAGTGTGCCAAGGTTACGGCCGAACGTAGAGCAAGCAGGGGGCTTCAACATGGCAGTGGTATGATGAAATATCGTTGAGTGATGGTGGCGAAAAATTTAACCCTAATTGTGGATGGTGGGTTCGGCTATACGAAGGGGGGGACGCACGCATGAACGAGAGAGAGGGAGATGGAGTGGACGGTCCAGATGGGGAGATGCAGATCCGAAGGTTGTGAATGGATGTGGGTTTATAAAATTTGATTTATGTTGTAATTTTTATATAAAAAATCGTGTAACTTCAAAAATTGATATCTTTTTCATACGAGGTCGAAAACGCGCGAAACCAGTTGCGTTGGAATCGTATGGACGAGCACTACGCGATGAAATTGAATTAGAGTCGTTTGGAGTTAGTGAGAATTTTGGATAAAATTAAACGTCCGTTTAATTTTATTCGAAATAAATCGCTAAAACGAATTTGAAATCAAGGTGAGAACTTCTCACTCAATCGAATCAGTTTCGATTTTATTTTTAATAGTTAGATTTAAAATATTTGAATGCATGTTTGAATGATGATTGATATCTATTGATTGTTAAAATAGACATTATACGCCGTTAGTAAGCGGATGTTATTTATTGAAAACATATACCGCGAATATTTCATAAACAGTGAAATTGGTATTATATATAATAGCAGTATATATATATATATATATATTGGCATATGTATATATTGGAGTTATTGATTTCCCGCATTTTTTGTTTAGCGGATGAGACCCTATTGCGCCGTCTATTAAGCGAATAATATTATTAATCCCATATACCGCGATAATTTCGTACTGGAGCGAAATTGGTATTGTGCTAATGTTTATGGATGCAGGAAAACAGGTTGGAGGGTTCCAATAGGATTCCTCAACAGTATTTATTTGATTATGGATATTTTGATATTCGTTGATTATCATATCGATATATGATATCGTTGTTGTCGTGATTGGCTATTTGGTATGTAGCATCATTGGACCAAGTTTTGGAACTTTAAAAATGATTTTTAAAGTGGTTTTTGAAAATATACTATATGTTTGGAATTGATCCATTTTAAATAAATAAACGTTATAATTTTTAAAGTTATAAAAATTATGATTTTGAGAAATATAGTTAAAGATTGATTTTTGAGAAATAAGGGTTAATGATTTTATAAAATAGTTTAAATTGGATTTTTGAATTTATTATGAAAAGTTTAAGAATGGGATTTATAAAATTTGATTATTTTATAAATCAAAATGATGAAGTTTTTAAAGAAGTTTAAAGACGTTTTAAAAGATTGATATGAATTGATTTATATTAAGAGATTCATAAATGGATATTTATAAATTGAAGTATGGACATTATAAAACGAATTTTTATAAGTGTTTGAATGAAGTGAAAATGAATTTCATAATTGAATGGAATTTATAGAATTTTAAACAGTGAAGTTATAAATGGAATTTTATAAATAGTAGGTTTACAAAATTTATAAAGTTATTAAAAGAACGATTTTGTAAAATAATCGTTTTATAAGTGTTTAACTTATAATGTGAACTTTTGTTTTATAATTGAGTTATAAACTGGAATAGGTTAATAAAGGAATTTATAAAAAGGAAGTTGTTATAAAATAAATAGAAATGGAATTTATAAACGTTGTTTTATAAATTCACAAACGACTTATTTTGATAAGTAAATTCGTTGTAACTTATTTCTGGAGCTATATTCACGTTTTAGACAGTGAATAATCCTTTAAAATAAAATGAATAAAAGGATGAAATTGTTAACGAAGTTTATTCACATTTTTGAATAGTGAATAACACGTTAAAGAAAATGTTTTGGATTTGGTGTTTTAAATAAAATTAAAACGATCTAACGATGTTTTAAAAGGTGTTGAGATTCGAAACCATAGATTTCAACATTTATTGTTGAAATAGACGTTTTCGAGAAATAAAAGGAAATAGTAGACTATAACACTGTTGTTATAGTAAATGATTTCCGAAAGGAAATGTTTTGCATAGTATTGGGATTTATATATCTATTTTAATTTCGAATCCCTATACTAGTGATTTTGGGTTGTCGTAACGATGTTTTACGCAACATTCGTTTTGGCCCAAATAAATATGTTTAAGAAAATGATTTCCTTAAAGAATGAAATATATACTTAATCTCGATTTAAGTATATTGAATATTTTCCAAATGTTGAAAATAAATAAAATCTGTGAATTACTTATGAATAAATAAGTATGGAAATGTTTTCCAATATAAAGTGAATATTAGAGAGTTTATCTTTTTGAAGATAAATTGAAAAGGAATATTGAAATGAATAATTGAAATCGTATATGCATGGATATTGTGAAATATAGATTCATTATGGAATTTATGAATGAAGAGGGAAGTTGTTTAAAAATAAATATTGATTTATTTTTGAAGTATTGAAAATTATATATCTTGTAAAGATATTTTGGAAAATAAATAATTTGGAAAATTATTTGGAATCTGGTGATGTGTGCATATCAATTGATAGTTCAATAACCGACTATCAATATTTCCCTTTGAATGGGTATTTGATGTGATTTGTTTGAATGTGAATGCCACACTTATTTTTGAATAAGCGCTCACTATTCGGGTTAACCGGGAAAGGACCATGGGGTCGTATAACCCATTCCGAATAGTGATACGACGTAATGAATAGCATTGAAGATCGGTGTTGAAGACCCGGTATTTGCGAGAGCAATAGGATGACCTGTCGATTGACTTTGCACCGAGTTGCTCCGGTATAGAGTTCTCCATATGTGATGGTGAATCCGATCAGGATTGTGAATATCCGGATTGCAAGGACTTCTTTGTAAGTGCCTTCGGTTTTGTTCGAGCCCGGAACAGACTTGTATGGATTGTATGTCTGATATTACAAATTGAGATGTAAAGCCGATTTCTTTCAAATATATTTCTGTTGGTGGCGGAGAATTTATTCTTTTAGCTTAACACCCTTCTCTGAGACGTACGAGCTCAGAGGTTATGTAGTTGAATGTTATCAGCGATATATTCCCAATTTGGTAATGTGACATGCTGAGTGTTGCTGTAAATGATCATTGTGTTGATTATTTGTGATAGGATCGTTTATTTGATCGTCTATCTTGGTGATCATTTCTATGATCATTTGTTGACCCAAAGCATGGCTTTTGTATAAAGTATGTTTTTGTGGACGTGACTTCGTCGAGCCTCACACCCCGTGAATGGTCAAAACAGGAAAGATGCGGCAAGGTTATGAGGGGTAGCGCCCTTTAGGATGTGTGCATTTCCTTCTGGAAAAGGGTGGTATCATGGTATGGAGCCCAGATACTTACTCATGTTGAAAACACTTTGTTATGATTGTGTGAATTGATTACGAGCGCTCGGTTGAAAGGTCCCAAAGGACCGGGGGATGGCATATTCGGTCAGTTGTTACTCAGTTAGGGGTAACCCGGCCTTGTGTTGGTAGAGATCCGGTTTGGTTCTCGGGGATGTCCATCCAGAGGCATTCTCATGTGGCAATGGGAAGTTCCTTGGCCTGATCATTCGTTGGAAATCCAAAGAAACAATACGTGACTTGTACGGTTTTAGTTGTATAACCTGCTATGGAATGTGGCGGTAACCTGCTATTGAACATAGTTAGCTATAGTAGGCATACGATAATGGTCGTATGTTGGCTAAGATTTATATTCTACTTTCGAAATGAATTTTTCCTACACTATACACTAATAATAATATGAAATGTTCTTTTTAATGCGTATCAAGCATCTTTGACTATCATAAGGAGAAATCTCCTCCGATTCTGCGTTTGCATTGTGTGTGTGTGCGGGAGGCCTTATGGTAGTCTCATTTTTAAAAGCATTGCGAATTGACTTTAAAAATATTCCTCTATTTTGATTTTATAGATAAATAAACTGTTTTGAGTTCTCACACCAGTCACATGGCTGACTTGGAGTTTATTGTTTTCCTTCCTAAACTCTGGGTGCCCACCAATTTTCACACGGACAGTCAAGAGTTAAGGTTTATCAGGATATTCTGGATATTCTGGAGTTGCTGGAGGCAAGCTGGATGGCATGGCGTATTACTAGTATATAGTATTTCTTTTTCCGCTGCACTGTTTGATGTTGTTGTTGTTGTACACTCTGATGATATGATGTAATGAAATGTGATGTAATGTAATAACTGATTAGTTCTTTGTTTAAAGATTATTCATTTATTATTATATGTTGTTCCGCTGCGAATTGTGAGATTCTGATGTTGTTTTGTTGTTTTCTATTCCGTTCTTTTTCTTCTATGTTCTATATCCATTCTATTTTCTATCTGTTCTATGTTTTCTCTATTTTCTATTCTCTATCTCCTCTATTTTTTTTCTTTTCTCTCCTCCCTATTTTTCTATTTTCTTTCTCTTCTTTCTATTTTCTTTCCTCTCCATCTTCTATCTTTTTCTCTTCTCTTTTCTTAAATTCTTTTTCTTAAACCATAACATTTCGGGTTTTTGGCCTTCGATTTCTCGGCAGTCGATAAAGTGAGTATCGATGTTGAATTTTCGAAAGTCGAAAATTTCCGGGGCGTTACATTTGGTATCAGAGCTTATGGTTAAGCGACAACCATGGTTCTGTTGGGTATTACTCGTTAGAGATAGAGTCAGCAGTACTCTAGAATGAGTTTGAGTGTAATAATAGCTATGAGAGCGTATTTGTTAATGAATATAAAATTGTTTTATATTGTGATGATTGATTTATTGAGTGGCATATGAACTTTCGTCAGCGTGGTCCGCAAGACTATGCCGAAGGGGTTTCTAAACACTTGAATAGAACAATTCGGCACAATATTGATTTTAAATTGGGTAAATAAAATAATTTTTGCCTTGAGTATATTTTATATATAAAAGAAATAATTTTTCAGAATTATTAAAGTGTATATAAGTTGATTGTTTGGTTGTTTGAATAATCTAAATTGAAGAATAATTGTATAAGCAAAAGAATTATGAGAATGGAAGTATAATTAAAGTGATTTACAATTGTGAAATAAACTTATATATATAAGAAGTGATAAATGTGAACTTGAGTTATATGTAAATGAAATTCAACTTTAGAAATTGAATTGAATTAATGGATTAAATGTTAATCAATTGAATGTAAATAAAATTGATATGAAATGATGAATATAAGTGTAAATTCATTAAAATCAAATGTTATTGAAAGTTGAATAGTTGAATGAAAATCAATTTAATTAAACCAATTGAAAGTAATGGTGTTAAACCAAATTGAATGAATATAAGCAAAGGAATTTGGTTGTAATTGGTATACATTGGTTGTTATATGGTTGTTAGTTGATTGTTTATAATTCATTAAGTATTAATGAAATTGAAAGTTAAATTAATTGAAATTCAATTGGAAGTTAAGTGAATCTTAAATAGAATTGAATTTGATTTGGAAGTGAACCAACTTGAATATAAATTAGTGAATATAAACTAATTGAAAATGAATGTTAGTAAAATCATCCACTGTTAATGAATCAAATATGATTTAAATAAAAAAAACCATTTCATTGAATATTAATGAGAATATGAATGAATATTTATTGGTTATGGAGATAGTTGGTTGATGTTTGAATATATTGCTTTTGTCTCAATTGCTATGTTAGCATATATAGTTATTATGTTGCTATATGTTGTATATTGAGATTATTGTCATATATGCATGATTCTCATGTTGTTTGTTGAATGATTAGTAGGTGCGGATGGCGTTTGCTTCGCATTTGGAGCTCGCTTTCGCGCTATATTAGCCGTATATGCTCGCTAATAAAATATAAGGTACATATCTCGGATTACATACCGTACTTTTACAAAAAATTTCCCTTCGGGATGCCTCATTACTTGATGAGATGTATATTTGTGATATATATACTGTCATTTTTTTTTCGGATCGAGCCGCGCAAAGGAGACTATGGCGAATTTTTCCGAAAATTTAAGGCGTTAGAAAAAATTTGAGAAAATGGGAATTTTTTTTAAAACTTAGACTTTTATTTGGAATTGAAAGTTAAACAATAGTAATTGTTTTGGAAAAGATAACTAAGTATGATTTGAAACTTAGTAAAGTTATTATAAAAAGTTTAACTATGAATTTTGGAAAATTAATAGATTCTGTAACTTTTCTTACTTAATAATTTCGAGGACGAAATTCTTTTAAGGGGGGAAGATTGTAACGACACAGGATTTTTAGTAATTAAAATTTGAATATTTAATTAATTTTAAATATTAATAAGTAAATTTATAAGTCGAATAAATTTTATTTCGAATAATTGGATTTAATTGAATAATTAAATCGATAATTTAATATGTTAAATTATGGAAATAATTGAAAATTGAGTTAAATATGATTGAAAGTGATTTGTAAAATTTTATTTTATCATATTGAAGTTAGAATGATATTTTAGAACTTTTAAAATCGAATTAAAAGTTAATTTGTGAAAATTGAATATTTTAATATTTAAATCGACTAGTGAAAATAGTCAATTTTTGAACAGTCTCAGAATTGAACGAAACCAGTTCCATTGGATCCGTAATAGTTAGTTATTACCGGATTTCAATTTTCGTGTCAATCGGAGTTACCGTTTGATCGTGGCAGCTCGAAACGCATCGAATTATTTTTAATTTTAATTTAGCGAGTTAAAATAGCCATTTTTCAAAAAGTCTCGGATTTCGACGAAACCAGTTTCATCGGATCCGTAATGTGATATTATTGTAAGGTTTCAAATTTCGTGTCAATTGGATTTACCATTTGTCCGGTACGAATTAAAACGCCTAGAAAATCGTTTAAATTGGTTTAATTTAAATTGAACGTTTATAGCCATAACTCGCACAGATGTCTGAATTAGCTTTCGAAATCTATTCCATTGTGTCCGGAACGCGGGGTAAACCCTAGAAACGCTGGTTACGGCGCGTAAATCGGAGTTCGGAATTTCCGGGATGAACAGTGTTCGATTTTTCTCTATAAATAGCCACCATTCTAAAAAAAAAAAAAAATTATAACCTAACCCTAATCAAAACTGCAGCCGCCATATACCAAACCCACGGCCGAAATTGTTTCAACTTCCTCCGCAAATATCTTTCAATCCACTCATCAATTCGAGATGTTGTCAACTAGGAAATCGTAGAGGCTAGTGTGCTCTACATATCCAACGGTGGAGATTGGGAATGGAGTTGTGGATAGACGGCAAAATGGGGTTGAACGTCGCGAGTTCGGCCTCGAACTGCGTGCAGGGGGGGGGCGTGTGTGCCAAGGTTATGGCCGAACGTAGAGCAAGCAGGGGGCTTCAACATGGCAGTGGTATGATGAAATATCGTTGAGTGATGGTGGCGAAAAATTTAACCCTAATTGTGGATGGTGGGTTCGGCTATACGAAGGGGGGGACGCACGCATGAACGAGAGAGAGGGAGATGGAGTGGACGGTCCAGATGGGGAGATGCAGATCCGAAGGTTGTGAATGGATGTGGGTTTATAAAATTTGATTTATGTCGTAATTTTTATATAAAAAATCGTGTAACTTCAAAAATTGATATCTTTTTCATACGAGGTCGAAAACGTGCGAAACCAGTTGCGTTGGAATCGTATGGACGAGCACTACACGATGAAATTGAATTAGAGTCGTTTGGAGTTAGTGAGAATTTTGGGTAAAATTAAACGTCCGTTTAATTTTATTCGAAATAAATCGCTAAAACGAATTTGAAATCAAGGTGAGAACTTCTCACTCAATCGAATCAGTTTCGATTTTATTTTTAATAGTTAGATTTAAAATATTTGAATACATGTTTGAATGATGATTGATATCTATTGATTGTTAAAATAGACATTATACGCCGTTAGTAAGCGGATGTTATTTATTAAAAACATATACCGCGAATATTTCATAAACAGTGAAATTGGTATTATATATAATAGCAATATATATATATATATTGGCATATGTATATATTGGAGTTATTGATTTCCCGCATTTTTTGTTTAGCGGATGAGACCCTATTGCGCCGTCTATTAAGCGGATAATATTATTAATCCCATATACCGCGATAATTTCGTACTGGAGCGAAATTGGTATTGTGCTAATGTTTATGGATGCAGGAAAACAGGTTGGAGGGATCCAACAGGATTCCTCAACAGTATTTATTTGATTATGGATATTTTGATATTCGTTGATTATCATATCGATATATGATATCGTTGTTGTCGTGATTGGCTATTTGGTATGTAGCATCATTGGACCAAGTTTTGGAACTTTAAAAATGATTTTTAAGGTGGTTTTTGAAAATATACTATATGTTTGGAATTGATCCATTTTAAATAAATAAACGTTATAATTTTTAAAGTTATAAAAATTATGATTTTGAGAAATATAGTTAAAGATTGATTTTTGATAAATAAGGGTTAATGATTTTATAAAATAGTTTAAATTGGATTTTTGAATTTATTATGAAAAGTTTAAGAATGGGATTTATAAAATTTGATTATTTTATAAATCAAAATGATGAAGTTTTTAAAGAAGTTTAAAGACGTTTTAAAAGATTGATATGAATTGATTTATATTAAGAGATTCATAAATGGATATTTATAAATTGAAGTATGGACATTATAAAACGAGTTTTTATAAGTGTTTGAATGAAGTGAAAATGAATTTCATAATTGAATGGAATTTATAGAATTTTAAACAGTGAAGTTATAAATGGAATTTTATAAATAGTAGGTTTACAAAATTTATAAAGTTATTAAAAGAACGATTTTGTAAAATAATCGTTTTATAAGTGTTTAACTTATAATGTGAACTTTTGTTTTATAATTGAGTTATAAACTGGAATAGGTTAATAAAGGAATTTATAAAAAGGAAGTTGTTATAAAATAAATAGAAATGGAATTTATAAATGTTGTTTTATAAATTCACAAACGACTTATTTTGATAAGTAAATTCGTTGTAACTTATTTCTGGAGCTATATTCACGTTTTAGACAGTGAATAATCCTTTAAAATAAAATGAATAAAAGGATGAAATTGTTAACGAAGTTTATTCACATTTTTGAATAGTGAATAACACGTTAAAGAAAATGTTTTGGATTTGGTGTTTTAAATAGAATTAAAACGATCTAACGATGTTTTAAAAGGTGTTGAGATTCGAAACCATAGATTTCAACATTTATTGTTGAAATAGACGTTTTCGAGAAATAAAAGGAAATAGTAGACTATAACACTGTTGTTATAGTAAATGATTTCCGAAAGGAAATGTTTTGCATAGTATTGGGATTTATATATCTATTTTAATTTCGAATCCCTATACTAGTGATTTTGGGTTGTCGTAACGATGTTTTACGCAACATTCGTTTTGGCCCAAATAAATATGTTTAAGAAAATGATTTCCTTAAAGAATGAAATATATACTTAATCTCGATTTAAGTATATTGAATATTTTCCAAGTGTTGAAAATAAATAAAATCTGTGAACTACTTATGAATAAATAAGTATGGAAATGTTTTCCAATATAAAGTGAATATTAGAGAGTTTATCTTTTTGAAGATAAATTGAAAAGGAATATTGAAATGAATAATTGAAATCGTATATGCATGGATATTGTGAAATATAGATTCATTATGGAATTTATGAATGAAGAGGGAAGTTGTTTAAAAATAAATATTGATTTATTTTTGAAGTATTGAAAATTATATATCTTGTAAAGATATTTTGGAAAATAAATAATTTGGAAAATTATTTGGAATCTGGTGATGTGTGCATATCAATTGATAGTTCAATAACCGACTATCAATATTTCCCTTTGAATGGGTATTTGATGTGATTTATTTGAATTTGAATGCCACACTTATTTTTGAATAAGCGCTCACTATTCGGGTTAACCGGGAAAGGACCATGGGGTCGTATAACCCATTCCGAATAGTGATACGACGTAATGAATAGCATTGAAGATCGGTGTTGAAGACCCGGTATTTGCGAGAGCGATAGGATGACCTGTCGATTGACTCTGCACCGAGTTGCTCCGGTATAGAGTTCTCCATATGTGATGGTGAATCCGATCAGGATTGTGAATATCCGGATTGCAAGGACTTCTTTGTAAGTGCCTTCGATTTTGCTCGAGCCCGGAACAGACTTGTATGGATTGTATGTCTGATATTACAAATTGAGATGTAAAGCCGATTTCTTTCAAATATATTTCTGTGGGTGGCGGAGAATTTATTCTTTTAGCTTAACACCCTTCTCTGAGACGTACGAGCTCAGAGGTTATGTAGTTGAATGTTATCAGCGATATATTCCCAATTTGGTAATGTGACATGCTGAGTGTTGCTGTAAATGATCATTGTGTTGATTATTTGTGATAGGATCGTTTATTTGATCGTCTATCTTGGTGATCATTTCTATGATCATTTGTTGACCCAAAGCATGGCTTTTGTATAAAGTATGTTTTTGTGGACATGACTTCGTCGAGCCTCACACCCCGTGAATGGTCAAAACAGGAAAGATGCGGCAAGGTTATGAGGGGTAGCGCCCTTTAGGATGTGTGCATTTCCTTCTGGAAAAGGGTGGTATCATGGTATGGAGCCCAGCTACTTACTCATGTTGAAAACACTTTGTTATGATTGTGTGAATTGATTACGAGCGCTCGGTTGAAAGGTCCCAAAGGACCGGGGGATGGCATATTCGGTCAGTTGTTACTCAGTTAGGGGTAACCCGGCCTTGTGTTGGTAGAGATCCGGTTTGGTTCTCGGGGATGTCCATCCAGAGGCATTCTCATGTGGCAATGGGAAGTTCCTTGGCCTGATCATTCGTTGGAAATCCAAAGAAACAATACGTGACTTGTACGGTTTTAGTTGTATAACCTGCTATGGAATGTGGCGGTAACCTGTTATTGAACATAGTTAGCTATAGTAGGCATACGATAATGGTCGTATGTTGGCTAAGATTTATATTCTACTTTCGAAATGAATTTTTCCTACACTATACACTAATAATAATATGAAATGTTCTTTTTAATGCGTATCAAGCATCTTTGACTATCATAAGGAGAAATCTCCTCCGATTCTGCGTTTGCATTGTGTGTGTGTGCCGGAAGCCTTATGGTAGTCTCATTTTTAAAAGCATTGCGAATTGACTTTAGAAATATTCCTCTATTTTGATTTTATAGATAAATAAACTGTTTTGAGTTCTCACACCAGTCACATGACTGACTTGGAGTTTATTGTTTTCCTTCCTAAACTCTGGGTGCCCACCAATTTCCACACGGGCAGTCAAGAGTTAAGGTTTATCAGGATATTCTGGATATTCTGGAGTTGCTGGAGGCAAGCTGGATGGCATGGCGTATTACTAGTATATAGTATTTCTTTTTCCGCTGCACTGTTTGATGTTGTTGTTGTTGTACACTCTGATGATATGATGTAATGAAATGTGATGTAATGTAATAACTGATTAGTTCTTTGTTTAAAGATTATTCATTTATTATTATATGTTGTTCCGCTGCGAATTGTGAGATTCTGATGTTGTTTTGTTGTTTTCTATTCCGTTCTTTTTCTTCTATGTTCTATATCCATTCTATTTTCTATCTGTTCTATGTTTTCTCTATTTTCTATTCTCTATCTCCTCTATTTTTTTCTTTTCTCTCCTCCCTATTTTTCTATTTTCTTTCTCTTCTTTCTATTTTCTTTCCTCTCCATCTTCTATCTTTTTCTCTTCTCTTTTCTTAAATTCTTTTTCTTAAACCATAACATTTCGGGTTTTTGGCCTTCGATTTCTCGGCAGTCGATAAAGTGAGTATCGATGTTGAATTTTCGAAAGTCGAAAATTTCCGGGGCGTTACAAAAATTCTAGCATATGAGAGTCTAGTCTCCTTTGTAGTTGGTTCATTAAACTTCAACGGATTTCTAACTGCACTGGCTATAGCACTGAAACATCCTTATCCCATAACTTGAGGTTAAGCTCTGGTAGTCTAATCCAAACTGGCATGGTTGTAAGCAAGTCTCTATCCATATTAAGTTTCTTGGTCCATCTTTTCAAACTAATAAGTTTTCCATTTAGGAAATAAAGACCTCCATTAATTTTTTTTTTTGACAATCCAAAGCATTTGAAAATCTAATGATATAGAAACCATTGTTCCAAGTATGGATGTAAAATTTACTGACACGGTTCCAAGTTCTTGTAATAAAGGCCTTGAAAAGATGATATGCGGGTCCTTTGCCAAATACATAGGCAATAACCAAGCAACTCCATTTATTCTCTATTCTCTCACTTGCCTCTTCATTTACAATAACAATCCTTTTCTCGTTGATGGAGAGTAGAGCAACATATTTGAGATCAAAATCAGAGTTTAATCCTCCTTTCTTGATCATCTCAGCCTAACAAGAGGCTTTGTTCATATTAGCTCTAAGCTGTGCATCTGAATTCATACTTATTTGATTGTTTCTTGATGTATTTCTTGCACCTTTGAATCATGTTTCTGAATTCTCATTTTTTTGGTTGTTTCTTGATGAGTTTCTTGCATCCGGAACGGGTTTGTAACTCTGATACCCTAGGTAGAGGCCTTTTTCAATCGATTGTATGAACTGGGTTGCATTTCTACGATTCAGGTTCATCTGATTTGCGCCAATTCTAGTTGGCTGATTACCCTGAGATGTAGATCTTTGATTCAAATGCTTGGGTCGATGGTTATGAACAGTTTGAAAACACTTTTCATCAATTTCTAAGGATTTCTCTATAGAGATTTGTTGTGAATGGAGATTGTGACTTGGTAAGGGAGGAGAATTAGATGAAGAAGAATAAGAGGATCTCCCAATCTGATCTTGGCTAACAAAGATAGGGTTGTCAACAAATTTCATTGAGGTGGCCATTTCTATTCACTTTTTGTTGATACACACATACATACATATTTACATACATACATGTATACATACATGTATACATACATGTATACATACACGTGTGTGTAGGACCAAAGATTGGCTATACCTTATTCTAGTTACACCTCTATTCCATCCAATTTCAGCTACATATTCTGATTTAAATAATATATTTTTTCTCTCTTGTCAAAATATTATATTATTTAAATTGGAATATGTATAGCTGAGATTATGGGAGAATAGAGGTGTAGCAAGAATGAGATGTAGCTGATCCTTACTCATGTGTGTGTATGCGCATGTGGGCACGCTTGCATCCATATGCACCATTTCAAATCTTGTTACTCTCATCCGAGATCTCATTTTCGAATTTGAGTAAGACAAGATTTGAAAAAATGAGACATTATATTTTATTTATATATTATTTGACACTTAACTCCTCCAAGATAGTAAAATTTGAGGTGAGATCTTAATAGAAGTTCGTGTATGAAGTTAAATATTTTTCATTAATATATTTATCTTACTTCTTATGTGATTCAAAAAAAATTACATTCTAATGACTTTTTACTTGCCCTCTAATCCTTCTTTTTACATTCTAATAACTTTTTACTTACCATCCAAGAGTGAGAATAAATAAAAGACTTTTTATCATGGTACGAGGTACCAGCTGATACACCGATATTCCATGGTACCGGATTGGTACCAGTCAACACCAGTTTGAAATTGGCCTTGAAATTCGGTTTCGGACTGCACAAATTTTTTTCAAAAATTTTGTTTTTCATGAAATAAGGAATTTAAGTAGACGAAAATAAGCAAGCATATGAAGAATCAAAGAGAAAAGTGAAGAATCAAGAGAAACGTAAAGAATCAAAGTTAAAAGCAATAAAATTTGATAAAACTTTTTAAAGACTGCCTACTTACCTCAGCAAATCCATATTCGATTCATTCTTGATTTCAAATGTTGAACTTTTCTCACTCTTTATTTTCATCGCTTGCTTTCCGTTGTCGACCACCCTAGTTATGTCAAGATGTTTTAGGTTTAGTGTTTAGACGGATTTGATAATTCTAGAGAGGGAAAGTGGGTCAGCTGTTTTAAGGTTTGGAAGGGTCGGGCTTGACTCTGACTTAAGGTTATTTATTGTTATTAAAATGGTAGGCTGGGTTTTGTTGTTTATTTTAATTTAGTTGTATTCAACTTAATTAGGTTTAATTTAATATAATTTAATTTAAGTTAGTTTAATTAAGTTGACTTTATTATTTACGCATTAAAAAATCGAAACCTTCGAAATTTCCAAAATTGATCGAAATTAAAAAAATGGCTGATCAAAACCGAGTTCTCAAATCTTGCGCACGGTTTTAGGTTTTGGACGGTACCCTGAATTTCAGGGTTATCATACTGGTGCAGTTAGTAAGCGATCCAAAATCGATTGAAAATTTCAGTTTCAACTACGATGTACACTAAAAAAATAACCAAATTATAGATCGGCCTTAATATCGAAATCGAAAGAACAAATTACCCAGAGCAAGATCGACATCAACTTCTCATCCTCAATAGCAAGATAGACCTCGAAGTATGCGGCAGTGAAGATCGAGTAAGATCGTCGATGAAGTTTTCCTTTTTTTTGCTTCAGCGTTTTCCCTTTCAATTTCGCTCTGGCTTTCCTCAACATGAATTTGAGCAATGGATAAAAATTTGGGCGGCGGATTTTTCCCTAGTTACATTTAATGTGTTGTGTTGTGTATTGGTATATTGGGCTGTATTTAGTTATATTTAATCTGTTGTGTTGCATTCGGTAGTGTTGGGCGGTGCTGTCCTGAAATTAGTTTAATTTCCCTTAGTTTAACTATTTTGAGTTTAATTATATTTAAGTTATATGGGCATAAATTGTTTATTTGGGGTTTAAGTATATTGGGTTCTGTTGTGTAATGTTAAGTTTTAATATAATTATATTATTAAGTTTAATTTAGTTATAGTTTAGTGTTATTTAATCTAATTGTTAAGTATAGTTTAATTCAATTGTTATAATTTAATCCAAATGTTGAGAAAACTGAAAGCGGGACCGAAACCGAAATCAAGACCGGAATTTTCAAAATCGTCCGAAACTAATAAAATTTAAAATGACCAAAGCCGAGTTTTCGAACCTTGCTTTAAGTACAGGTAACTGCAATTTTTCGTTTCCTGATCTTTATATTAGATTATAAGAGAGGTATTAGTTCAGCTAAAAGGTTATTCAGTTGATCATTTATGAAGTTGGTATGTAGATGTTTAATGGATAGAAAATGCATTTTTGATCAAGGCCACACATACTGGTAGATCATTTTTGCAAAGGCCATATGAAAAAGTGTTCCTCTTACCAATTCTTAGTGTTTCAGTCAATATTCAAACTCAAATTCAGTATCATTTCTGCTCTGCAAATTAGGATATAACACGAAGTTGTAAAAATATCTCAAACCTTTTCTTCTGATGAGTTTCAATAAAAGAGTTCATATGTTAAGTTTGCGAGTGCATATTTGTATAATATTGTGAAATTAAGGAAATTATTTTAACCAAATCTTGTGGATACCTTATATATGTTATACTAAAAGCACAATTATTGTTCAATATTTCTAGCAGAATTAGCAAGCACCTAGCAATTTCCATGCTTATTGTTATCCCGCCTTTGGGCAAGGCCATGACACCAAGAAATTGACTAGAAATCAAAGATAATTCGTCCCGAAGATCGGTTATATGCAGGCTCGCTATGAATATCGATGAATTTTGTCCGAATCTGGATCGAGCTATAATTGACAAGACATGACAAGCAAAGCCACGGAAGCCAACGTTCCAAATTTCAAGTTAATCCAAATTCGTATGCTCAAGATATGATCGATGCAAACTTGGAAATCAATTCGTTCGTATCCATCGTTTCACCCTCTTCGCATCGGTTCCATTCTCATCCTTCCGAAACTACACTCTTCGTATCCATCCAAATGTGGCCTCCTTCGTATCGACCTTGCTCGTATCCATCAAACGTGCATGGTTTCATATCGATCAATCATCTCCAACTTGTTCGTATTGGTCGATCAACATCCAATTCGTATCCATCCGTGACTGTCTACTTTGTATCCATCGGTAAGTAATGCAGGAGTCTATTTTGTATCAATCAAGTTTCACATAGTTCGTATCGATCGGCCACAGGTTGATGTGAAATCACCCATCGATACGAAAGTGACTACTTTGTGATTGATACGAAGAAGTCATCCATCTATCGATATGAAATAACTAACAAGTGATCGATACGAACAAGCAGCAGTGGATCGATACGAACAAGGCCAAGCTGTTTCGATACAAACAAGTGCATCCATAGGAAAGACTCGATCACTCGGCACGAAAAGTGGATCGATCCAAGAATTTAGTGCCACGTCAACCTGTAGACACGTGCTCGAACCGATGCGAATAAGAGCAATACGAAGGGTATCCATACGAACGAAGCAGCCTAAAGAAAATACAAGTTTGCATCGATCATAACTCACAATCTACAAGTCCAAATGCCATCAAATTTTCACAGGAGCTTGCCTACAACCTAAAGAATGTTCATGATCAATCCTGACTTGATTGGACAAGATCTTGATTGATACGAAATTCGTTCGTGTCGATCACGGGTCGAGTCGAAATCACCTGGGATCGATCGCATGGGCACACGCACGTGCAAGAAGAGGTCTCTCGAGATCCGAGCGAGATATTTGCAGCCTACGCTTATAAATATCATCCCAAGAGCTTCAAAAAAGCAGAACTTCTAGTCTCTTACGCTGCTACTCTGCTAAAATCGTCACTACACTTCAATTGTACTGTTATAATCAGTTGTAACTCATTGTAACCAGCGAACAAAAATCAATAAAGCAGCAACCCTTCAAAGTGGATGTAGGCTACAATGCCGAACCACTATAAATCATATGTATCTACTGCATTTCTTTTACATTTTGAGTGTTCTTGATATTTGTGTTCTCTACATACTTGCTATCCGAGATCTGTGATTGTGAATGGGTGCTTTCTTTGACAATTGGGTATTTGTGACCATTTTTGGCACAAACATTTTGGTGCTTTCACTGAGAAGGCTAGCATTTAGGGATTCTACGGCTTGTACCTGGGATTTGAAGACTTAAAGACTTGGATCTGGAAAACAATGGCAAGGCAACCGGCAATAAGACAGAGGACTGAAAGGAGTCAACATGAAGGGAGTCAGGAGGCTTCCTCAGGAGCAAATCAGGCCTCAGCCTTCATCATCAGGGATGAGATGGAGATGATGATGGGTGTTATGCATGAAAAGCTTCTGAAAAGACAAGAGGAGATGATGCAGAATTTGCTTTGACAAACTGGAAAACCTGAAATGCAGAATCAAGCTAACGCAGCTGCAGGAGATGCTAGAGATAGGAGTCGGGAGCATGAAGCAATCAGAACCTAGAACAGAGCGGGACTATCAGAAACGGCCCCAGAGCTAGGGCACTCCTCAGGAGCGTATTGACCCAACCTCAGGCAGGATACCAAGTGGAGTTGTTCAACACGGCAATAATAGAGGAATGTATGCCCGTCCAGAAGAGAAGATTCCAAGATTCCCTCGCACACTCGACGTGCAGATCAGAGGCGAACCGCGATGGTGGAGCAAGAACGACCACCACCTGCATCAACTGGGAATGGCTCAGGATCGAGGCGTCCGCTTGTAATCAACTGATTGAAATAATGATGAGTAAGTAGAAAACTCCATGCCAACACGATTAAGTCATTCACACATGTATAGGACCGCGAACAATCCTCAGGCATGCTCTAATACGACTACTGACCACATCGGTGTAGGTGTTTGCATTTTGACGTCTCTGTGTTGCTTTCGTTTTCTATTTCTCATGTTTGGATTTGGTTTTGTTGGACATTTTTGTTGAAAGACTCATTTTGAATATAATTCTTCTATTTGTGATTCCATAACGGCTAAGCCACTTATACATGTACGGGATCGCGAACGGTCCTCAGGCATGCTCTGAGATGGCGATAACCTACCATAACAAATGAGTCAGAAATTCACTCGAATGTGAAATCTGACATTAATGATACTAAGTCCCCCCGGGCACACACAACTCGCCGTGAACGGCACCCAACCGCAAACGGCCACAACTCGCATCGAACGGCACCTGACCGCGAATGGTCATAACTCGCCTCGAACGGCACCCGACCGTGAACGATCACAACTCGCCTCAAACGGCATCCGACCACGAACAGTCACAACTCGCCGTGAACGGTCACAACTCGCTGCGAACGGCACCCGACCGTGAATGGTCACCATTCATCGCGAACGGCATCCGACTTCGAACGGTTACGTACCACCCTGAACGGCATATGATCGCGAACGATCACTATTCACAGTCAGATAAGATTATCAATTTCTTTGCAGGTCATTAACATGATACGAACATCCACCCTATCGAACTACAAAACACACCTTCCTATCGCAAGGCATGTTTTAGGGGACAAGTGTTATCCCGCTTTTGAGCAAGGCCGTGACGCCAAGAAATTGACTGGAAATCAAAGATAATTCGTCTCGTAGATCGGTTATACGTAGGCTCACTATGGATATCGATGAATTTTTTCCAAGTCCGGATCAAGCTATAATTAACAAGACATGAAAAGCAAAGCCATGGAAGCCAACGTTCCAAATTTCAAGTCAATCCGAGTTCGTATGCTCAATATATGATCGATGCGAACTTGGAAATCAATTTGTTTGTATCCAGCGTTTCACCCTCTTTGCATCGGTTCCGTTCGCATCCATCCGGAACTACACTCTTCATATCCATCCAAAGGCAGCCTACTTCGTATCAACCTTGTTGCGTATCCATCAAACGTACATGGTTTCGTATCGATCAATCATCTCCAACTTGTTCATATCGGTCGATCAACATCCAATTCGTATCCATCCGTGACTGTCTACTTCGTATCCATCGGTAAGTAATGCATGAGTCTATTTCGTATCGATCAAGTTTCACATAGTTCGTATCGATGGGCCACATGTCGATGCGAAATAACCCATCGATACGAAAGTGACTACTTTGTGATTGATACGAAGAAGTCATCCATCTATCAATACGAAATAACCACTAAATGATCGATACAAACATGCGGCAGTGGATCGATATGAGCAAGGCCAAGCTGTATCGATACAAACGATGCGCATCCATTGGAAACACTCGATCACTCGGCACGAAAAGTGGATCGATCCAAGAATTTAGCGACACGTCAACCTGCAGACACGTGCTCGGACCGATGCGAATAAGGGCGATACAAAGGGTATCGATACGAACGAAGCTGCCTAAAGAAAATACAAGTTTGCATCGATTATAACTCACAATCTACAAGTCCAAATGCCACCAAATTTTGCATAGGATTTTGCGTACAACCTAAAGAATGTTCGTGATCAATTTTGACTTGATTGGACAAGATCTTGATCGATACGAAATTCATTCGTATCGATCACGGATCGAGTCGAAATCAACTGGGATCGATCGCGTGCCCATGCACGTGCAAGAAGAGGTCTGCCGAGATATGAGCGAGATATTTGCAGCCTACGCTTATAAATAGCATCCCAAGGGCTTCAGAAAAGTGGATCTTTTGGTTCTTCTACGCTGCTACTCTGCCGGAATCGTCACTATACTTCAATTGTACTGTTGTAATCAGTTGTAACTCATTGTAACCAGCGAACAAAAAACAATAAAGTAGTGACCCTTCAAAGTGGACATAGGCTACAATGCCGAACCACTATAAATCATGTGTGTCTACTGCTTTTCTTTGACATTTCGAGTGTTCTTGGTATATGTGTTCTCTACATACTTATTATTTGAGATCTGTGATTGTGAACGGGTGCTTTCATTGACAATTGAGTATTTGTAACCATTTTTGGCTCAAACACATATAGTTCTATTTCTCAAACCCCGATGATTTCCTTCCTTGCCTTCTCCTTGGATGAGAGTTCATATTGCATAATTCAAACCTAACAATGTTTGCTCTAGGATTGGATCGGGATTGAAATAGGTGATGGGGGTGCCATTGCTCACAATTTGAATATCACAAAGGAAATCATTGCTTTCGGTTCTCTCTTACATATTTGTAATTTCTCAATAAAGATTCAATCTGACGCCATTTCTATTTTCTATGAACATTCAACAAATTAATTCTAAATTTTGCAACTCCCACTGATTTTGCACTTTTCCTTATTTTTAACAGTTGGCAGATGTTAGTTTTCTTATTCATGCTTTTGTAATCTTAAAACTATGATTACCAGATTTGAGATGCATGGTTTCCTATGTCCCTCTCATTTATTTCACATCCATGTAACTTCTGTTTTTGTGTCAAAAATAAGTAATGCAAACTTTGATTGCCTAGTCATTTTTGCAACTTTTAAGAAGTTAGTAGTTTTAAAACAATCCAACTTTTTATGTAAATGATCTTAACATCTATGAAACTATTGTAAAAGATATTAAATATCCAAACTTCATGAAATACAAAATTCTAAAGATTTGAATTTATGAATTTTCTTTTTAAATTCAAAAAATTTTAGTTGCAATTTTAGTCAAAATTTTAAATTCTGATTTTTCTTTCAAAATTCAATTTTAGTAACATTATAGTTTTGAAAACTAAAATTTTAATTCCTGATAGTCTTTAGATTAAATTTTTAATATTAAAATTTTGGAACTTATCAAATTGGAGTTTAAATCTTTCAAAACTTCTAATTTTTATGCAACATGCAAGTTTTTACGGTATTCAAATATGTTTGAAATTTCGAATGTCCTAACTTCAAAGTTCGAGCTTTTAATGATCTAAGTTGATGTTAAATTTCCCATTTTGATCAAAATAGTTGCAATCCCGATAATATAGAGGGTAATGCTATCAAAATAGCCATATATATGTGTGCAGCGTGAGTGTGTGTCTGTGCGCATGCATTCGTGTGTGCATGCGTGTTTGTGTATTAATTATAATCAAAAGCACGCATTATTATAATAAGAAGTTTTAAAATATAAATAATCCCTTTTTTATGATTCAGTATTCACCAATATCAATATTTAGTATTCGACTTTAACTTGTAGCCACAAGCGCAATAAGAATCTATTTGCCATAACTGGACACTCAAGTCATTCGAACTGCATTTACAATCATCTTCATAAGTTGTTGTATTAGCTGGTCCTAGCTAGCGTCGTTCACCCTCTAGAGTGCTCCGCCATAGCCATGAATCATCTCGTGATTCTCAAACCTTAGCTGCTGCATGCTACCTTGCATAAATTTTATTTTGGTTTGCCGCTACTACGAGTTCATCAATTCATCAGTCTTTTTGTTTCCTTGCCTGAACATCTAAAGACATGATAAATATCATGTAAACAATTTATGTTTCTTTTATTAATATCTACAACATACTAGTTTACTGCTACTTATCTATGCACTATTTCATAAATATAACTATTCAAGTTTCTTTTTTAAGAGCGATAAGTTCCAAGACGTTGTTCCTTCCACATTGTGCAACTAAAGTTATGATACTTGATCGAGTTCTTTGTTTTATCACTCTTCTAGTATTTTGATAAACAAACGGAAGTCCAATGAATAAATCATCTCACGTGGTTGGTGGACTAAGATTATGTGATGTCTATTATCCTTTGGGTTGTTCTGTGCATATTCCAATTTCTCTTCCTTCGGGTTTAGCAATGCTTTTTGACAGATACCGTTTTTGGTGATTCGATATACGTGTTATCTGAATTGATACCTTGGCTTTCTTCCACCTTTAAGCTTCTTATGTGTCACGTAGTATCCTGGTATTCCCATGAACCATGTAACAGCTTTGTTCAAGAAACATAGTCATCGTCACGAATTCTCTGATTTATCTACAATCCATGTCGAGCTGCAATATCCAAAGAAAAATAGTTTTTGAATAATACTTAAGAAAATTGAATTTTTTTTTTTCTAACATAAAAGACGAGAATGAAACATAATCGAGCTAAATTTGATTCTTCTCTATGAAAACACCTACATGCTTGGCCGAAAATGAGTGCAAACGTGTTAGATTCATCCTTCATAAGAAAAGGAAAACATTAATTTTATTAGTTAAAAATTAAATGATATAATAATGATAGATGCAAGCAACCTCGACAAAAATAGTGAAAAACAACAAATAACAGTACAAAATTAAGTAAAAGCGACACAAATTTTCATAGCGGTTAGGCATTATGTCTATGTCCACTTTATATGGTTTTATTGCTAGGTTATGTCTACTTCCATTTTATATGATTTTATTGCTAGGCTATATGTCAACGTCCACGTTATATGTGTTGGAATTCCTATTGAATGAAAATATAGATAAGTCCCACATCGTCAAAATTGCAAAGCTATTCTAATATATTAATAGCTTTGCAATGAAGGGGTCGGGGCCTAGGGGCACTCAAAGGTATGCTTTGTTGTGAGGAGGGAGATCATGCATCACCACCACCACACACGCGCCGTCGTTCGATCGGCCCGGACCGGATCTAATATGATCATATTTTTACTGCAAAACTGGCCCAGGCTTTCTGACAGTTGCAAGCTATACGAAAAGGTGTGAATCTGTTCATAAGCGGACGCGGATTGACTGAGGGGGCGCGGGTTTTTTTGGCGAACAGAAGCAGTGCGACGCGAACGGATGCGAGGAGCAGGCGGGTGCGACCCGTTAATGAACAATAGCGATTCAAAAGGCAACGGGTGCGACCCGTCAAGCAGATGCGACTGTTTGAAGGGATGCAGACGAAATTATAAATAGGAGAAAATCCTGATCACATTCTCATTCCATTCTAATTTCTTATGCTTCTTCTTTTCTACTGCTTTATACAATATATCACAAAGTTGACATACTCATTACAATCTCGTGTAGATTACGTATGTTGTATCTTGGAAGACTTTAAATATAGTCTTAAGGAAATTGTTACGACAAGCCTCGGACAGAATTTCCTTCTTCAAACCGGTTAGGTTTATAATTGATTTATATATTTATTGATATATATATATATATATATCATTTTCATATCTACGCTGTACTATTTCTTTAAGTAGTATAACGTTTGATCTATCGCTATAGTTATTATTACTATAGCTGATAGTTTGTGCTTGTAATTTAATTACGACATACCTATTGCTTAATTTAGCTAATATAGACTTCCAGAGTAGTGGAAATCTGATTAATAAACTTGTGAAACAAGTTTATAATTGATTATTCTCTGTTTTGGTATACTAGACATATTACATCTTAAGACTTTACTGTTTTAACTAAAACAGAGATGACAACAGTAGAGCTCTCAACAAAGGCTACTACACACAACAGGCCCGATCCTTTTAAAGGAGATGGTGACGACCTTTTAACATGGCAGAATCAGATGTTATTTTATCTCACCACACTCGGTCTGCAACGATATCTCGAGGAGGAGGAACTGATTCCTACACCGAGTAAGGAATCGGATATTGATATGTGGAAGCATTCCGATTTTTTATGCAGAAACTAAATTCTGAATTGTCTCGACAATGTGCTATACAAAGTATATCAGCCTCTAAAGACAGCAAAAGCACTCTGGAATGCACTTTCCCCCGAAGTATAAGACGTAGAATATCAGTCTTAAGAAATTCATTGTAGACAAATTCATGGACTACAATATAGTTGATTCCAAACCGGTGACTGCTCAACTACATGAACTGCAAATCATTATTCATGAACCCGAAGCAGAAGGTCATAAGGTTGGAGAATCATTTTTGGTTGAACCCATCACGGAAAAACTGCCGCCGTCATGGAGTGATTACCGCAATTATCTAAAGTATAAGAAGAAGGAAATCTCTTTACAGGATCTCATAGTTCGAACGAAAATTGAGGCAGATAACCGTGGAGTTACAAAACCAAGCGAGAAGGCATTTGTGGCTGAAGGTTCAAAGACCAAAAACAAAAAGAAGAATTTTCAGAAGAAAAGGAAAGCTCTAGAAAACAAACCAAAAGACAACAAACGAACCAAAAAGTTTAATGGCGAGTGTTAGGTTTGTGGAAAAGTTGGACATGCCGCTAGAGATTGCAGACATAAAAAGGAATGCAACATAGAGGCAGATATAATGGACAACATGGAAGTAGACGAGTCCAACTTCTCGGCAGTTGTATCTGAAAGCAATTTGGTTCAGAACTCTAACCAATGGTGGGTAGACACATGCGCTACTCATCATGTCTGCTCTGACAAATCCATGTTTTCTACATACCAGAAATTCCATCACGAAGAAAAACTCTATATGGGTAATGTAACAGCCCAAATTTTTAACAAGTATTTTTTCACTTGTATTTAAAAAAAAAAAACTTTGGGGTCTATTTAAAGTGTTTAAAAATAAAAAAATAAACAATTGACCAAATTTTTAATTAAATAATAAGATCTCTGAAATTTTGACATGGTTAAGAATTAACTTTAATTTGAAAATTTGGGGTTTTGTCGAAGATGGTAAATAACTTAATTTCTAGCAAAATCAAGTTTTAATTAAGAAAACATTAATGGCTTAGGTGGTTAAGACATCTGGGCTATTCACGACAGGTCACGAGTTCGAGTCTCAGCATGGTCAGAATTTTGAATTTTTTTAGTGTATAAATGAACTGGGTAATTACGCGTTAAAAAAGGCGCCTAAATTTAGGGAATAAATACCGTGTGTATATATATATATATATATATATATATATATATATATATATATATATATATATATATATATAAAAGATTATATATAAGAAAACGTATAGAATTTTAATCCGTTATTTTTCTCTTTCCAGTAAAATTTACTTCACAATTTATATACATATATAATTTGATTTAAATCATTTCCTTAAAATACTAAATATGGAAATTTAAAGTTGTGAAACGGTTAATTTTGTTAATTGACAACTCCATTTGAATTTTAATAAAAGGAATTTTGTATATATATATATATATAATATGTGAAAACCAATTAAGTTTGTTAAGTAATAATTTTGAAGAATTTAGTGTATTAATGAACTGTTGGATTTCGCGTTTATAGGACACGTAAAATTTATGGTACAAGTAACGTAATAAACGTATAAATTTAAAACGTTATTTTTATATAAATCTTGGGTGTTTTGTATTGCGTCAGTTTGGCGTATTTTAAAAATCATATTTCAACATCTATATGAATTAAAATATCAGTCAGTAGTTTATAGCAAATGTTACTTTTTCCATATAACTTTAAACATATTTTAGTGTTGCCTTGTATGTTCTGACTATTTAGTTGAAATTTAACCTTGCCTATCTTTTCAAATTCTCGCATACCCATTATATCTCTCTGGTTCCTATAATCACGCAAATCTTATTTGCCTATCTATTTCAAATATATATATATATATATATATATATATATAAACGTGATGTCGTTTCTTCAATCTACAATCAAATCTCTTGCTTAAATATCATCTTGATGGTCTGCATTCAAAATCACGCCACTATTAAATGGTATCAAATGTTGAAATCAAATTTTCATAAATTGGCAGTATAAATTCACGCAGACTTATCCGTTCCAAGCTAAAGAAACTGGAAAGAAATCACAATCTTTTATCACTTGCCTCCTTATATTCGTTTCCTTTATCAATTAATCTCTTACGTTTTCTGGTCTACAATATAATTTCAAACCTGCTTACTATATATATCTCTTTGCAAATTTGTTCTTGCCAATATCTTTTATCAAGGGAAAACATAAATCACGCAGTCTTATCCATTCAACAAAAAGAAATCTTGCAACCAATATGGTAACTGATCAAGCAATTTTTGTAAACATTATTTCGTTGCCTATTCAGTGCAAAGCAAATTATAATTGCTTACTGTTATCCACTTTAATCACGCATGCATTTATCACAATTTTCGTGTAACATTCAAACATGAAGAAACTGGAAATAAATCTCTCTGCCTTCCTTTATTTTAATACGAAATTTATTGCTTCTCAATCAAGATATGTTGCCACTTTATAAATTTTCCCCTGCCGTGACCACTTTAAAACCTGAAGCTCATTTATATATACCAGCTATTCCAAATACCTTTGCATCTCCTATAGCTTGTATTATCTCCTTCTTGCGTACAGAGCTTCAAATCAGGTAATGGTTTTTCTTTGTCTTTTTCTTTTCTTCTTCCAGTTTTCCCTTTCTTCTTCTTGTTGTTCTCTGTTTCCCTTTTGCCTTGCTCGGCTACTTCTCCACCACGTCACGTCCCTCTAAGTTTCATAACCGAGCTTATATCCCGAACAAGCCCATGGTTAATATATTATAATATTTTTCTAATTTTTTTTAAGTATTTTTGAAATAAAATTTATGTAATTTAACTAAAAATTTTACTTAAGGCTTTAAAATTTTAAAGGTGTTTTGTTTTCTACAAGTTAAAATTTTGTAAGTTAATAATTGGTTTTAAAGTGAATTTAAAGATTTTATTTACGATAAATGACATAATAATTAAATTTGATTTAATATGGAGTTGAAATCTAACCTAGAAATTTTAATAAAATTTATTTTCGAAAATGGATATGTTTGGTATAATAAATAATGTACTTTGAATTGATAAAATGAAAGACGGTTGAAATGGAACATTTTGGAATAACTTTTATTTAACTTGAATCATAGTTGAATTGATGTCTAAGTGAATAAGTTGTGAAGAAAATTTGGTGTATATTAACTATAAAAAAAAAAAAATTTATGGAACGGATGTGTTTTGTGAGTAAATAATTGAAAATGTTGTTTTCAAATGGAAAGGTGAAATTTCAATTTATAACCCGTGGTTACAACTTTAAAAAAAATGGTATTTATACTTTAAAAATCAAAATAAATTTCAAATACATTTCAATATCATAATATCCTTTCAAACATCATTTATTTAACATCAGTCATTTCATTTAATATAAAATACCATTTAAATCTATTCAGTTTATTTAGGAATTAATTGCCTTTCAACTCACATTTAAAAGTTAAATTCTTCCATTTAAAACCATTTGAAGTCAATTCCTTATTCTTATTTATTCATATTGTATTCCAAAATTTAAGCTTTTTTTCCAAAGATTATTTCCATAAATTTTATTAAAACAATCAAAATTCAGTTTCCGTAGCACTTATAAAATGCTACCTAAAGTTATAGGTTAAAATAGTCTATTTACAAAAGACAGCATTTAAGTGCTGTAATTTATTAACTTAACCATTAAGTTTTAAATTCCCAAAATAAAACTTAATATCAATTATTTTACTTAACTATAATCTCACTTTTAACAAAAATTCATATTTTTCCAAAATAAGTTATACTCCAAAATTTTACATAAACATTCATTTATTTAACATTTGACTCATTCAAAAATAAATAAATAAATAAAATCCTTCAAATACATTTAAACCAGAAAATTATAAACTTTCTATTTAAAAATATTTTTTAAAACATTTCATAAAAATATTATATAAACCACGGGTCTGTATATAGTTTTCTAGCCTAGGTCAAGTGATACGGATATATATCATTTCAATCCGCAATTTACAAAAACCCCGGGTTCTATCATTTCAAACCCGCAATCCCAAGTTAAATATTTAAAATTAAACAATTAAATAAATAAATGAATAAATAATTATCGTACAGGCCTATCATTTCAGCCTATAACGATCTCAATTTACAGGGAACTTGCAGTGATGATTTAACAGTAAATAAGCATTAAATAATATAACTGCAACTATATTACAACAGATAAACAACTGATGAGGTGTCAATTTAAAATGGGGTTTAACATCATACGTTATATTACAGACAGATGACATTTAATAAATAATTTACAAATACACTTGCGATAATTCACATAAATATAGGTATGTTTGTCTGGTGAGAAATACTCACCTTAAACTGCAGATAATCAGATTCAAACGATTTTACCACTTGATAAAGGATCGTACAAATGGCACGATTAGGTTTCCACGGATGCCACGCCTTGATTCAAATCTAAAATAAGATCCAAATACCAAATACGCGACTTTTAAAATTACGGTCAAAGCAAAATTTTCGAAACAACTGGAACGAATAGAATAAAAGAAATTTTGGTTCAGCTTTTGCTCGACTGCCTCACCCCACATCCCGACCCCAACTTCATAGGCTTGGCAATACTATTTATTATTATTATACATTTTATTATTATTATTATTATTATTATTATTATTATTATTATTATTATTATTATTTTCCACCGGCATACCCTAACTTATCTAGTTTTGAAAAATATGTATTTACACAAACTTGCGTCTCTGCCTAAACTATTCTTCAATGCAAACTCTCTCTGTTTCTTAATTATAACACGTCTCTGCCACTTCAATTTCAAAACATTGTCGAATTCAGAAACATTAAAATTTAAATTTTTAACCATTCTTAACTTTAAAAATCATATTCCTACTTCAGAAAAATGTTCATTTGGATACCATTTATCTTATGATTAAATAAAATAAATTTTATAAATAAAATATCCAAATTTACTATGAATCATTTGTAAGTCAGAATTTCCCAATTTTACTTAACTTGTATATATATTTTTCCAAATAACTTTACACTTAATTTAAAAAAATACCCACTTTCTAAATAAAACTAAATTCTCATTTATTTACTTAACTTAACAATTTTATTTAAAACCAAATTTCAAATTTTCAAGTTAAATTGAAATTTCACCTTTTCATTTGAAAACAACATTTTCAATTATTTACTCACAAAACACATCCGTTCCAAAAATTTTTTTTTTTTTTTATAGTTAATATACACTAAATTTTCTTCACAACTTTATTCACTTAGACATCAATTCAACTATGATTCAAGTTAAATAAAAGTTATTCCAAAATGTTCCATTTCAACCGTCTTTCATTTTATCAATTCAAAAGTACATTATTTATTATACCAAACATATCCATTTTCGAAAATAACTTTTATTAAAATTTCTAGGTTAGATTTCAACTCCATATTAAATCAAATTTAATTATTATGTCATTTATTGTAAATAAAATCTTTAAATTCACTTTAAAACCAATTATTAACTTACAAAATTTTAACTTGTAGAAAACAAAACACCTTTAAAATTTAAAAGCCTTAAGTCAAATTTTTAGTTAAATTACATAAATTTTATTTCAAAAATACTTAAAAAAATTTAGAAAAATATTATAATATATTAACCATGGGCTTGTTCGGGATATAAGCTCGGTTATGAAACTTAGAAGGACGTGATGTGGTGGAGAAGTAGCCGAGCAAGGCAAAAGGGAAACAGAGAACAACAAGAAGAAGAAAGGGAAAACTGGAAGAAGAAAAGAAAAAGACAAAGAAAAACCATTACCTGATTTGAAGCTCTGTACGCAAGAAGGAGAAAATACAAGCTATAGGAGATGCAAAGGTATTTGGAATAGCTGGTATATATAAATGAGCTTCAGGTTTTAAAGTGGTCACGGCAGGGGAAAATTTATAAAGTGGCAACATATCTTGATTGAGAAGCAATAAATTTTGTATTAAAACAAAGGAAGGCAGAGAGATTTATTTCCAGTTTCTTCATGTTTGAATGTTACACGAAAATTGTGATTAATGCATGCGTGATTAAAGTGGATAACAGTAAGCAATTATAATTTGCTTTGCACCGAATAGGCAACGAAATAATGTTTACAAAAATTGCTTGATCAGTTACCATATTGGTTGCAAGATTTCTTTTTGTTGAATGGATAAGACTGCGTGATTTATGTTTCCCCTTAATAAAAGATATTGGCAAGAACAAATTTGCAGAGAGATATATATAGTAGGCAGGTTTGAAATTATATTGTAGACCAGAAAACGTAAGAGATAAATTGATAAAGGAAACGAATATAAGGAGGCAAGTGATAAAAGATTGTGATTTCTTTCCAGTTTCTTTAGCTTGGAACGGATAAGTTTGCGTGAATTTATACTGCCAATTTATGAAAATTTGATTTCAACATTTGATACCATTTAATAGTGGCGTGATTTTGAATGCAGACCATCAAGATGATATTTAAGCAAGAGATTTGATTGTAGATTGAAGAAACGGCATCACGTTTCTTTTTTTCTTTTTATATCTATATATATATATTTATTTATTTGAAATAGATAGGCAAATAAGATTTGCGTGATTATAGGAACCAGAGAGATATAATGGGTTTGCGGGAATTTGAAAAGATAGGCAAGGTTAAATTTCAACTAAATAGTCAGAACATACAAGGCAACACTAAAATATGTTTAAAGTTATATGGAAAAAGTAACATTTGCTATAAACTACTGACTGATATTTTAATTCATATAGATGTTGAAATATGATTTTTAAAATACGCCAAACTGACGCAATACAAAACACCCAAGATTTATATAAAAATAACGTTTTAAATTTATACGTTTATTACGTTACTTATACCATAAATTTTACGCGTCCTATAAACGCGAAATCCAACAGTTCATTAATACACTAAATTCTTCAAAATTATTACTTAACAAACTTAATTGGTTTCCACATATTATATATATATATACAAAATTCCTTTTATTAAAATTCAAATGGAGTTGTCTTTTAACAAAATTAACCGTTTCAAAACTTTAAATTTCCATATTTAGTATTTTAAGGAAATGATTTAAATCAAATTATATATGTATATAAATTGTGAAGTAAATTTTACTGGAAAGAGAAAAATAACGGATTAAAATTCTATACGTTTTCTTATATATAATCTTATATATATATATACGGTATTTATTCCCTAAATTTAAGCGCCCTTTTTAAGGCGTAATTACCCAGTTCATTTATACACTAAAAAAATTCAAAATTCTAACCATGCTGAGACTCGAACTCATGACCTGTTGTGAATAACCCAGATGTCTTAACCACCTAAGCTATTAATGTTTTCTTAATTAAAACTTGATTTTGCTAGAAATTAAGTTATTTACCATCTTCGACAAAACCCAAATTTCCAAATTAAAGTTAGTTCTTAACCATGTCAAAATTTCAGAGATCTTATTATTTAATTAAAAATTTGGTCAATTGTTTATTTTTTTATTTTTAAACACTTTAAATAAACCCCAAAGTTTTTTTTTTAAAATACAAGTGAAAAATACTTGTTAAAAATTTGGGCTGTTACATTCTCCCCCACTCAGAACTTTTCGTCCTCGAAAAGGAAGAAGGTAGGGGAATAGAAACAACCTGAAAGAAAACTAAATTGAACTTAAATTAGAATCATTAATCTAAACAATAAAAATTCAATTTTAAATTAATCATTGATTTCATCTATTTATACTTAAAATTTTAACATTTATTTATTTACATATTTACTTGTATAATATCCCTACACTAAAAAAAAATCATTCATTTTTTTTTATCCAAATTTTACACAATGTATTATAACATTCTAATTTAAAATGTTTAATTTTAGTCCAAATTTGAAATGATAATTTAACTTAATTTTTAAAGTAAATTTACCATTTCCCAAAATAAACTAAATTCCCCATTTAGTTTCTTCTTTATTCCAAACTATAATTAAATTTATTTCTCTCAATATTTTCTCATCTATGTCAAATATTTTTCTCAATATCTAAACCATATAAATTCAGTTTAAATTAATTAATATTCAATAATTGATTTAATTCATTTGATTTTTACAGAAGTTAAATCAATCTTAACTATTTCCAAATTAATTATCTTATTATCCAATTATTTTCTAAAATCAGAAATTTGTATAGTCATTTATAATAATCATCTTTTATTCAACAAATTTAATTCTTCTTTATTCCAGATTATTATTAAATATATTTCTAAATTTCCTTTAACACCATTTGATATTGTATATTATTCAATTATTATTTTATTTCTATTTACCTCTATTTGTCTTGTTGTAACTGAAACTTTAAATGTATAACATTTATTATAACCACTCACATTTTTATTTATAAATCCTTTTATATTATACATTATCCAATTACATAGTTAATTTCTGAATGATTTAGGTAAGTTATGTTGGAATGCAATTATACAAGTAAAAATTTTCCAACTATATTATTCAAGTTTAAATATTCATTCCAAATTTGACTTTATTTTATCATTAGAATCACCTTTTAACATAAATTTATGAATTAAATTTCCAATTAACTTCAAACCCTTTAGAGATAAATAAATACATACATATAGCATATGTCAAATCAAATTTAAATCATATATCTATATATATTATAAATTAAGTCATATTTTAGAAATTCAAATCAGCTAAATTTTTGAAGCAAAACTACAACGTGGTCTCTTTACTTCGATACTCGAAAATGAATGTCGATGATGTTGTAGTCATCACCGAAATTATTTTCTAGTGACAAAGAGAAGAGCACTAATTTTTAAAACTAAAAAAAATTCTTTGGAAACAAATTTATATTCGAAAATAATTTAAATAATAATATATCCTTTTAAGACTTTAAACACAAGGTTTGAAACTATCAGAAATTAAATTCTTAAATTCTTGTTTTAAATCCATTTTTGTTTCCAAATAAATTTATAACCATGTTTTATAGTTCAATTTATTTATATAAGACAAAACCGATGGTTTACAAAACCATAAATAAAATCAAAAACAACTAGTTAAATTCTGAAAATTATACTTATATATATAATATTAGATTTTTCCCAAATATAAGAATAAATTTTTCAAAACAAGGATAGAGATTCAAATTTAAAGGACTCAAACCAAAGAGAATTTTGATTTAAAGATAAATTGGAATCAGAAGATCCGATGATTACATAACAGAACAAGGAACCAGATAAGTTTATATAAATCGCGGGCAACCTTAACCGGGTCAACCGTGACTTAAAGAATAAGATCGATGTGGATTTTCTAGGGTAAATCTACATTCGATTTGAAGAAATAAAGTTCAGAATAACCAAAGATACTAGCATCTAAACTGAGGTTAAATATAAATCTTTGGTGAATCAATGCTAATTGTAAAGGAGTTTCACCCCTTTATTAGAATATTGGCGAGACCGCCAATTCACTATAAAGATCATTCGAAGTGGAGTTATGGGATACTCCAGAATCGAAAGAAAATGAATAGTGAGGGACACGAATGAACTTCGGAACCGCAGGGAACGTTCCAAAATTCGAAAAGGAAGAGATTCAAGCTCAAATGAAAGTGATTCTGTAAATCAAATTTACCATACATTCTAAGTTTTGCCTAGAGCCAAAGCTCTGATGCCAAATGTAACGACCCGATATTTTCAACCATTCGCATCCGCACATGTCGGACTTGAATTGTTCAAAATACCGCGTTGTAAATATAATTTGGCAAATCTCAAAATATACAGTAAATAATTAATCACAGAATCACAGACACAGAATCAGAATACTCACAGCGGAATTTAAAATACTTAGTGGTTCATGAAGCCACTATAAATAGTCTCAACAAATACAAATTACAAAGTCTTCCATCCCAAATATAGTTTAAATCATCAAATAAAAATCCCAAAGTCTTGATTTCATAAATAAGATAGCGGACAGAAAGAAGCCAGCAACTTGAAAGGATCTACAGAAGTCCTAGCTCCGGGATGAAGACTGAACTGCAACTCAGGCTGACCCGAGCGTAAAATAAAACATAAACACTCGAGTCAGGACATACATACTTATATAGTGTAAGCTAATTCAAGTGTACTGTAATATAAAGCAAGTAACTTAAAGAATGCTTGGGACCGCCCATCCTCTAAGGATCCGTTAAACTATTTACTATGTAGTAATATTTTCGCTATTATAATAGTGTCTATATTAAAATAAACTTGCTTTTAAATAGCATTAAGGCTTTACATTTTCCACCTTAACACGTAATAGTCCCAGTAGTCCATCCAATATCATAGTCCCTCCTGATCGGGAAGCCACCAGAGGATATCACACGGGCTACGGGAGAAAACCAAACTCGTACAAGGCTCGCTATGGTAGGTGACACGGCACAACTAGGCAATGCCAGGGTAGATATACCAATTGCTATCCGGACCGATGGAAACGCGCAGCGCGCAGCTGCCGCCCACCTCGAACAACACTCCCAAATCAAAGGTGCGCACCAAAACAATCACAAGAGTAATAGAATGGCATACGAAGAAGTGCGTCCGATCAGAGGTGCTACCTCATTAATCCGAGAATCGCTCATGTTTTAGCCACCTTATGCCAACTCACGGGAGTCGGGTCCACGTATTTACCTCATAGAAAACGCCACCACCATCCTACTTCATTCTGGAATCTCCACCGCGTACACGGTTGTCAAAGTGGTTTTCGGTATCGACAAAGAGTATGCCAGACATCCGATCCCGGTGTCTTTAACAACCAAGCGTTATTATAGAAACCAGAGAGATATAATGGGTATGCGAGAATTTGAAAAGATAGGCAAGGTTAAATTTCAACTAAATAGTCAGAACATACAAGGCAACACTAAAATATGTTTAAAGTTATATGGAAAAAGTAACATTTGCTATAAACTACCGACTGATATTTTAATTCATATAGATGTTGAAATATGATTTTTAAAATACGCCAAACTGACGCAATACAAAACACCCAAGATTTATATAAAAATAACGTTTTAAATTTATACGTTTATTACGTTACTTATACCATAAATTTTACGCGTCCTATAAACGCGAAATCCAACAGTTCATTAATACACTAAATTCTTCAAAATTATTACTTAACAAACTTAATTGGTTTTCACATATTGTATATATATATACACAAAATTCCTTTTATTAAAATTCAAATGGAGTTGTCAATTAACAAAATTAACCGTTTCACAACTTTAAATTTCCATATTTAGTATTTTAAGGAAATGATTTAAATCAAATTATATATGTATATAAATTGTGAAGTAAATTTTACTGGAAAGAGAAAAATAACGGATTAAAATTCTATACGTTTTCTTATATATAATCTTTTATATATATATATACACGGTATTTATTCCCTAAATTTAGGCGCCTTTTTTAACGCGTAATTACCCAGTTCATTTATACACTAAAAAAATTCAAAATTCTGACCATGCTGAGACTCGAACTCGTGACCTGTCGTGAATAGCCCAGATGTCTTAACCACCTAAGCTATTAATGTTTTCTTAATTAAAACTTGATTTTGCTAGAAATTAAGTTATTTACCATCTTCGACAAAACCCCAAATTTCCAAATTAAAGTTAGTTCTTAACCATGTCAAAATTCCAGAGATCTTATTATTTAATTAAAAATTTGGTCAATTGTTTATTTTTTTATTTTTAAACACTTTAAATAAACCCCAAAGTTTTTTTTTTTAAATACAAGTGAAAAATACTTGTTAAAAATTTGGGTTGTTACAGGTAATTTTGCAGTATCCATGATTGAAGGCAGTGGCACGGTAATCCTCAAGTTTACTTCTGAAAAAACTATCAAGTTGAATGACGTGCTCCACGTATCAGACATACGCAAGAATCTCATCTCTAGTGCAGTACTATTAAAGAAAGGATTCAAAATGGTATTCGAGTCAGACAAGATGGTTCTGTCCAAAGATGGAATATATATCGGAAGGGGATATTTATGTGATGGTCTATTTAAGGAAAATGTAGCCGTTATCAGCAATAAAACTATGTATTCTGATTGTGCTATTAATAAAATTGAAGTTTCTTACTTGCTTGAGCATGAAATTTTACTATGGCATGATAGACTGGGACACATAAATTTTCGAAAAATGAAAACATTATCAAACTTGGGACTAATTCCAAAATTCCAAGTAGATAAGAACTACAAATGCGAGACACGTGTAAAAGCAAAAATGGTTAAAAAAACCATTTCAATCTGTTGATAGAAGCACCGAATCACTAGGTTTGGTTCATACAGATTTATGTGATTTTAAATCATTACCTACAAGAGGTGGAAAAAAGTACTTTATCACTTTTATTGATGACTGTACACGATATTTCTATGTATATCTTTTAAATTGAAAGGATGAAGCAACTACATCGTTTATGAAGTACAAAGCTGAGGTAGAAAATCAGTTAAATAAAAAGATCAAGATATTGAGATCTGATCGAGGTGGAGAATATGAATCACCATTTGAACAGCTCTGTGCCGAAAATGGTATAATTCATCAAACAATAGCTCCATATTCACCACAACAAAATGGTGTAGCCGAGAGGAAAAACAGAACGTTAAAAGACATGATTAATGTCATGCTTTTAACCTCTGGTCTACCGACAAACTTGTAGGTGGAAACCTTAAATATGTCTAATCACATATTAAACAAAGTCCCTCATAATAAAACAGGAACAATTCCATATGAGTTATGGAAAGGACACAAACCAAGTATTAAATACCTCAAAATGTGGGGGTGCTTGGCAAAAGTTCCAGTTCCGCCACCCAAAAAAGTCAAACTTGGACCAAAAACAGTATATTGTTACTACTTAGGGCTAGTCCAGAATAGTAGTGCCTACAGTATTCAAGTCTGATATAGCTAATATTCATGTAAATGCAATTATGGAATCTAGAGATGCCTCATTCTTTGAAGACGTGTTTGCACACAAAAGGAATGAAGGGAATAATGTCTCTAAAAGGACAAGAGAAGAATCAAGCAATTCACATAAAGATGAAACTGATCAAGAGATTGAGGAAGTTAAACCAGAAGAAGCGTAAGGGCTAGGACTTCCAAGACATGTGGTTAAGATTTTTTCACATATGTGTTAGAACACGAACCTCAAACATACAAGGAAGCAATGTCATCTTCTGAATCTTCATGTTGGAAAGAAGCAATCCAAAGTGAGATTGATTCAATTCTAAGTAATAAAACTTGGAAAATTGTTGATATTCCACCTGGAATAAAACCTATTGGCTGTAAATGGATTTTCAAGAAGAAAATGAAAGCAGATGGCTCTATCGACAAGTATAAAGCCAGATTTGTAGCCAAAGGATATCGTCAAAAAGAAGGAGTAGACTTCTTTGATACATATTCACCAGTAACACGAATAACCTCTATAAGAGTGCTAATAGCAATTGCATCAATCTATAATCTAGAAATTCATCAAATGAATGTAAAGACGACATTCTTAAATGGAGATCTCGATGAGGAGATCTACATGGAGCAACCTGAAGGTTTTTTTCCAAAGGAAATGAAAACAAAGCCTGGAGATTAGTAAAATCATTATACGGACTAAAACAAGCTCCAAAACAATGGCATGCAAAATTTGATAGTGTCATGATGAGAAATAGTTTTCTTATAAATGAATGCGATAAGTTTGTTTATTATAAACAAATTGGACAATCACATGTGATGATTTGTTTATATGTTGACAATATGTTAATATTTGGTCCAAATACTCAGGTAATAAAGACCATAAAGAAGATGTTAATTAGCAATTTCGATATGAAAGACTTAGGAGTTGCAGACGTTATTTTGGGAATCAAAATAATAAGAACACCTAATGGAATTGAATTATCTCAGTCACACTATGTATACAAAGTGATTGAAAACTTTCAAAATTTTGGAATTAAAGGAGTAAGAACACCTTTTAATCCATCAGAAGTACCTGCATAAAAACACTAATGAGAGTGTAATGCAACTGAAATACTCTCATGTAATAGGATGTCTCATATATCTCATGAATTGCACAATACCAGATATACCTTATGCAGTAAGTAGACTGAGCATATATATAAGCAATCCAGGAAAAGAACACTAGAAAACACTAAAGGGAGTGCTTGGATATTTAAAAAATGCCACAAATTAGTCCTTACATTATGGAAAATATCATGCCGTCTTAGAAGGATATAGTGATAAAAACTGGATTGCTGATTCAGAGGAATCAAAATCAACGGGTGGTTATGTATTTACCTTAGCAGGGGCGGCATTGTCATGGAAATCAACTAAACAAACAAATGCATAGCTCGGTCCACTATGCAATCAGAGTTCATCGCTTTAGATAAAGCAGGCGAAGAAGCAGAATAGCTTCGTCAGTTTTTAGAAGATATTCCATTTTGGCCTAAACTTGTACCGACCATATGCATACACTGTGATAACCAAGCCGCGCTAAGCAGAGCACACAACTTTGTGTATAATGGAAAGTCACGACACATTCGTCGACGTCATAAGACAGTTAAGTTGTTACTCTCAAATGGGACTATTTCCATAGATTATGTGAAATCAAATGATAACCTAGTGGATCCATTTACTAAAGGTTTATCAAGAGAGAAAATTGACTGCGCATCGAGGGGAATGGGTTTAAAAGCCTAAACCACCAAGAGTTATCTTATACGGAAATCTTTCCTAGCGATTGGAGATCCCACGGACTAGGATCAATAGGTAAACCAGTTCTGAGTAACTCAAGACGTAATGCATTTGCGTGGACATAGTCCAACTCTATTCCTATGGTGCATAATATAAATGCATGCCTACAGAAGTCTTTAAAGGTTAAAACTATGTTTTTTAATGATGACCATATCTTGAAAATAACAAGCGGGGTATATGTAGGATACTCTTAATGGTTGCGATCACCTGTGTTAGTGTGAGCTGGGTCGGCTCTATGAGAATATTAAAGGCTTATATTTTCTATAAACACTCGCAGAACCAAAAATTGTTCAGGACCAAAATGAACACAACCAAAAGATTGGATGAGAAGGGAATCAATGCTTCGTAAAGCTTATTGCCTAGATATACAATAAAGGCGGACGTTTCAAGATGAAATAATTCACCGATTAGCCAAGTAGATCACATAAGTTTTAACTAGGGAAAGTTCAAAATGAAATATCTACTTATTCACAATAAAGCATTATTCCATATGTACTCTGTGATATTTCGCTTTGTGTGGGGGATGTATATATTATCATTCATGTGGGGGATTGTTGGAATTCCTATTTAATGAAAATATACATAAGTCCCACATCGTCAAAATTGCAAAGTTATTCTAGTATATTAATAGCTTTGCAATGAAGGAGTGGGGCCTTGGGGCACCCAAATGTATGCTTCGTTGTGAGGAGGGGGATCATGCATCACCACCACACACGCGCGTGCGCGCCTCCGCCGCCGTCCTCCGTCCGACCGACCGACCTGAACCGGGCTCGGGTTTGGGTTTGGGTCTAATATGATCCTATTTTTACTGCAAAACTGGGCCGAGCTTTTTGACAGTTGCAGGCTATACGAACAGGTGTGAATCTGTTCATAAGCGGACGCGGATTGACTGAGGGGGTGCGACTTCTGAAGCGGGCGTGGGTTTTTGGCGAACAGACGGAAACAGGTGCAAACCGTTAGACGCAAGTGGGTGTGACCCGACTGAAGAAGCGCAGGCGAACAGAAGCAGTGCGACGCGAACGGATGCGAGGAGCAGACGGGTGCGATCCGTTAACGAACAGTAGTGGTTCAAAAGGCAACGGGTGCGACCCGTTAAGCGGACGTGACTGTTTGAAGGGATGCGGACGAAATTATAAATAAGAGAGAATTCTGATCACATTCTCATTCCATTCCAATTCTAATTTCTTCTGCTTCTTCATTTTTACCGCTCTATACAATATATCACAAAGTTGACATAATCATTACAATCTCATGCAGATTACGTCTATTGTATCTTGGGAGGCTTTAAATAAAGTCTTAAGGAAATTGTTATGACAAAGCCTCGGACAGAATTTCCTTTTTCAACCCGGTTAGGTTTATAATTGATTTATATATTTATTTATATATATCATTTACGTTTCTACGCTGCACTATTTCTTTAAATAGTATAACGTTTGATCTATCGCTATAGTTATTATTACTATAGTTGATAGTTTGTGGTTATAATTTAATTACGACATACCTATTGCTTAATTTAGCTAATACAGACTCGCAGAGTAGTGGAAATCTGATTAATAAACTTGTAAGACGAGTTTATAATTGATTATTCTCTGTTTTGGTATACTAGACGTATGACAATATGATTTTATTACTAGATAGCACAAGAGTTCGATTATAAAAAGTATGATAAAAAATTATAAGCAATTTGTACCTTTTATTTAATTTTTTGATATACTAATAGAGGAGTTAGGACAAGCCGAACTTGCTTTGGGTAAATAATGACATTAGAAATCCCCTTGCTTTGGGTAAATTATGGCATTAGAAATCCCCTTTTGATGTAGAAATTCTCTCTCAATTTATAGTTGTGGGCAGGAGATTATATATCCATTTCTGAAGTTGAGATATTTCAAATTTGTACTTTCAACTCATCATTTCCTATATTAATTACATGTATGTAGGAGTTTAAGGGAATTAATGTTGACCGGGCGAACAAATATTGGATGTTCGTGCTTGCGATCAACTCTTGTACAGGCTTTGCTTGCAATCACCATACTGGAGTGTGTGTACTTCTTTTTATCAATCAATATAAGTAGTACAATCTTACAATGATGGAGTAACTGACTATTCAAGTACATGATTTCTACATAGAATAATTCATGTAGTTTTTCATTAATTTTAGTTAAACATTAAATGAAAGTGTGACGGAAAAATTTTTGGACTTAGGATTTGAATTTGAATTAAAATATTTGAAAATACAATTTGATTATTGAGATTCAAATTTGAATTTTTAGTCAGAAAAGTAAAATTTGAAAATTTGAAATTGAAAATATAAATTTGAAAATCAAATTTTGGATTTTAAACTTGAATTTGAAAATTTAAAGCTACAAAATTTGAAGTTTGAATTCAAAATTTTACAAATTTTAAATAAAAAAATAAATTTTGAACTCGAAATCGGTAAGTGTGAGAATTTGGAAGTTTACAAAAGAAGTCATAACATTTTGATAAAACATCTATTATTGTTTAAATATTAGACCAGACATAAGGAAATTGATTTAATATATACGTAGAGAGAACATAGAAAATTTCGTTGGGAAGATTTAAGAAGACATGTTAAAGACAGCATCTTTAATTGTTTATTATTTTTTGATTTCACGCTATTTGGTTTTGCAAGCATGAAGTAAAAAAAACCTTCCTAACGATTGGTTGATAAGATGTTGTTAACAAACATATAAGATGTGATTGGTTGAATAGCCATTACTAATACAACCGCACAATGGTGGATAACCGATCATTTGGTTGTATAACTTAAAAAAATTCATTTATTGAACATTTTCCGTTAGTTATAACTTATAACTGGACACATAAAGATAATATATTCTACAAAAAAAATAGTATTATTAGGAAAAATAAAAATCTTAACGACTGTATGCACAAAAGGATAATTAACAATAAATGTTCTATGTGTGTATATGTACGAATAAAAAAACTAATCATGGCGGAAAGATCAATTTTAGAGGGAGTAATTACAACTGAGAAACCATACCCAAAACCGCCTGATCCTTCCCAACATCGGCCTCCCACTACCACCGTATGATCCTCGACAACTTGGGACAGAACATTGAGGGACGCGATTACAGGGACCGGGGTAGTTGAGGTGGAAAATGGAGATGTGGATCTGCAGTTTGTACCCCCGATCATAGAAGGAGGAAAGGCAAAGTTAATCAGAATCAAACAAGGGTGTGGTCGAGGCTAAATGGAAGCATTCATTAGTGGTTTACATTCTTAGTAGCAAGCCTCTATACTCACGGTTTTCAAGAAATGTGCAGAACGCGTGGAAACCACTTGGAACAGTTTAGATATTTTACAAGTAAAGTGGTTTTATTGTTGTAAGATTTGCCTTGGAAGATGATTGCATTCATATTTTGAAGACTGGCCCTTTTACATATAATTTCAGAATTATAATCATGAAAATATGGCATGCAGGTTTGCAATTGACTAGAGGGTGCTTTTCTACCATTCCTAGATGGGTCAAACTAGATTATTTTCATTTGAATCTATGGAATCATGATGCTATAAGCAGAATTGCTAGCATAATTGGCAAACCTATTAAGTTAGATAATAACACAGAAAATGTGAGTCGTTTGGATTATGCCAGAATGTTAATAGAAGTATCATCTGATTTCAAATATCCACAAACTGTACAAGGAATTAATTACGATGGTACAAGTATTGATGTTTAGTTATCATACGAGTATAAATCAGTTCCTTGTGATTTTTGCAAAGTCTATGGACATAGTACAAAGAGTTGCCCGTGTATCACCAGAAAATCCAGCAACCAGCGACTAAGACTACCAATCCTGACACTGATGGTTTCATTAATACAGAGTCTACTGGTACACAAAGTGGCTCTCAAACCACACATATTCATGCTTATACAGTTCAAACCACACATATTCGTGCTAATACAGTTGGTCCTGAACCTAAAGGAAAAGAAAAGGTAGACATTGAGACCTCTAATCAGTTTTCATGCCTTGCAACCGATGATGATGTTCCTTTAACCTCTACTAATAAGGCTTCGACCTCTTCACATGCCAATCGTGATGTATCTCCATAGTCAGGCCCCAATGTTATTCCTGAACAACCTAATACAAGAAATCCTACCATAACTCTACAGTCAAGCTCCAGTGCTATTCGTAAACAATCTGATAGAAACAAAAAACAAAGAGACGAGATAAGTGATATAGACCAGGCAGACATAGAATATTCACATTTGGCCTCAGATATTTCGGATGAAAATCAAATTTTTATAATAGAAGTGGTTCAACACATTGATGAAACTGGAAAGCCTCACCATATTAGTAAAAATGTCCCCCACTTAGTCGAGGCAAATGAACGGTATATAAAGAAGCATGAGAAAGTGCAAACTCCACAAGCCCCTCCTAAAAGATATACAGAGGGTTCTTTGAAGATTAAATGGATACCTTCTCTTGGATGTAATGGGCTTAAATACTGAAAACAAAATGTTATCAGTGTTCAAGCTCTTACAGTCTCATGGACTATCTTTGGTAGCCCTCTATGAGACTAAGTTAAGTAATAATGGTATTCAAAGATTTATGTCCAAATTCCACCCTTAATTGGACCTGCCTTCATAATAATGACTTTGGAAAAAGAAAAGAAAAAGGGAGGATTCTTGTCATCATAGATGCAGCAGTGTGGCATGTTGTCATCTTAGACAAAAGTGATCAGCAAATATCTGTTGTATTGACAAATTATGTAATTGAGTATAATAGTCCAGAGATTCCTGGGCTATTATATCCCTATTATATAGACATTCTCCTGAAGGAGCAAGATAAGCTTGAATTCTGTTATTATGCTTTCTAACCGACATCTTTGCAAAGAAAAACTTTGAAGTAGTATCTCCATCCTATAACCTTAATATTTTACTTTTTACTTGAAACAGTCTTGTTGTAGATTAATCTGGATTTTTATCTATAAAGATTTAACTAGATCCCCTTTTTTCAAAGTTTCATTCCATGCTTTTAGATTGTCTTTTATACTGGGTACTAATGCCTCTGTTTTCCCATTTGTTAAGCCAAAAGTGGTTATAAATTCTTATGGTAAAGCTTACCTATCATCAGCTATTACTTACTTTGAAATGAAAGGAGCCTCATTTTCCATTCATAAAGCTAAGAGCCCAGGCCCTGATGGCTTCTCCTCGAAGTTCTTCAAGCTTCGTTAGGACCTACTTAAAGGTGAAATGTTCTTAGTCATCACAAAAATATTTCAGGAAGGAAAATTAGCTAAAGGCCCGAACCACACATTTTTACTATAATTCCTAGAAAAGATAAGCCACAAACCTAATCAGGCTATAGGCCTATCGCCTGTGCTAATGTTTTATACAAGGTTGTTACTAAAATCTTGTGTAATAAATTAAAGCATTTTCTTTCTTTCCTGATTGCAAAGAGTCGGTCAGCTTTTATACCACGGAGAAGCATTGGTGAAAACATACTTCTGGCCCATGAGCTCATTAGAGATTTTAAGAGAAAATGTAAACCTAAAATGTGTATAAAGGTGGATCTAAAGGCCTATGATATGATTAATTGAGAGTTCACATGTCACATGTTATATGCTATGGGGTTTTCGAATTCTCTTATTAACCTAATCTATGAATGCATGTGCCCATATCTTTTCTATCTTGGTGAATGGTACGCTACATGGGTTTACTGAATCCAACAGGGGCTTAAGGCAAGGGGACCCCTTATCCCTATACTTATTTTGCATTATGATGGAATACTTTTCGTTTAAAATGGAAGACCGTGTAACCTGGGCTTGTTAAAGCCAATTTCTACAGTGTCTCCAATGGTATCACACCCACTATATGTTGATAACGTAATGATTTTCTTAGAAGCTACATTAACTAATGCAAGACAAATAATGCACATATTTGAAGATTTTGAACAAACTACTAGTCTGAAGATGAATCAAATGAAATCAAAGGTGTATTGCAGTTCTTCTATTATAAACAGATCTGCAATCACTCAGGAGCTAAATATACATGAAGAGGAGCTACCAGTAAAGTATGTAGGTGTGCCAGTTTCATCTGAATATAGTATAGCATCTAACTGTTCTCCACTATTGCAAAGAATCACTTCTAAATTACATAGCTGGGACAATAATTTACTATCTACAGCAAAAAGGGCTCAATTAATACAAAGTGTTATTACCCCTCATTGTCCTTTAGTGGCTACTTATTTATCATCTACCTTCCTCAATTCTTAAGAAAATTGTGGGCTCAATTAATACAAAGGTGGGCATGAGTACATGAGGTGGAGGAGGCTAGGTAAGGTGGCAAGAATGTAGTAGAGAATATAGGACAAGGGCATTTAGGTATTTCACTTTTCTCTTGCTAATAAATAGCCCTTCAATTCTTTAAAAAAAAACTCCTCTTTATTTTATCATATTTTCTTCATCTCTTAACCTACTGAAGAAATTCCATTAATCGTTGCAAATTCCAATGGCTGCAACTTTTATTTGTGTCACTTCTTCAAATTTTGAGCTTACCCAAGTCAAAATATCATTTCGTTGCAGAGTGTTTTTGGACCCATATTTTCAAATCCGAAAATATCTCTTCTTATTTTGACCATATCTCCCTCAAAACAAATCCAAATTGAGTAATTATTATTTTTTAATGGTAGATAAAATAATTTTCAAAAACTTTTCCAAATTTTATGAGTAACTTGTCCAAAAATCAGTTGGAAGATGACCTATTTTTGGATTATTTTGGATAGCTTATGACGAGAAAAGTTTTACTTTTCTTACTAAAGTTTTAGCTTTAGATATTGAAAATAACCATTGTTTATTTATTTAAGTATGATGCTTACTCTGTGACGATATATCATGGTTTGATTTGTTGGAAATTATGGTTGAGTTGTATGTATACATGTATTTAAATCCAATCAATATTTAATTAATTTAAATCCAATTGAAATATTTGTTAGATACTTTGACTTTGAGTTGACTATTATTACCCAATGGCTTGACCAGGTAAAAAGAGACTTGAAGTGGAAGCCTCGTTTGGCATAAAGGGTCGTTCGGCACCTCAAGCGCCACTCGGCATCCAAGCCTCATTCGGCATAGGTAGGTCGTTCGACAACTAGCCTCGCTCGACATTAGTGCATCATTCGGCAACCAGCCTCATTCGACGTAAAGCCCCGGTCGGCATTCAGTCTCGACCGGCATGAACCTCGTTCGGCATTCAATCTCGATCGGCATTCATGCCTCGTTAGACATTACAGCCTCGTTCGGCGTGAAGCCTCGTTCGGCATTCAGTCTCGACCAGCATGAACCTCGTTCGGCATTTAGTCTCGATCGGCATTCATGCCTCGTTCGGCATTACAGTCTCGTTCAGCATTCCAGCCTCGTTCGGCACATGGCCTTGCTCGGCATAATCATGCTGCTCGGCATCTCACCTCGATCGGCGTCGGATCTTGTTCGGCCTACACATTTCACTTAACATACTACCTCGTTCGGCTTAGAGACATGGCTCGGCAATTGCCGCTCGGGATTTGTAGCTCGGCACACAAAAGTCACTCATTTTGGGCCAAGATATCTTGCTACTAGGCCCATCAGGAAAGTCCAACTCGTCTTTGTCTATAAGTAGAGAGGCAGAGGCACAGTGAAAGGGACCTTTTTTCGAGAACACCGGGGAGACTCTGCCGCGTTCAAGACTCATTCAAGACTTATCTTTTTTACTTATCAGTTGTATTCAAATAGTTGGTGTACGGATTGTATCTTTAACCAGTTATTAAGTAAAGAAATAAAGAATAACCTCAAAGTGGACGTAGGCAATTACGCCGAACCACTATAAATCTAGTGTTCTTATTTTCTGCATTTAATTTAGCATATTGTTCTCCGTTTAATTTTAATTCTGCATTAATCTCTCCACACAATCTCTCTCAAGGGTATTAGTGGCCAATTCTGGTGCTAACATTTTACAATCTCTCTTAAGGGTGTTAGTGGCTAATTCTGATGCTAATATTTTGGTGCTTTCACTGAGAATCAAATTCTCAGGCCGATAGGATCTACTTTGTAGCTACTGGATTGAAAAATCCCCGGAAGGAGATCCGACTTATTCATAGGACGCCCGTTGAATCTATTCAAAGTTTTGACCGACAACTCTACTATGAGAAGACCACGTACCCGATCAGCCTTTCACAATGCGGACGTCCACGAGACTACTAGTGTGCAACAAGTTGGACCTAGCAATCAACAAGCAAACTTAGGTGCAGGGACTACCGCCCAAACTCGAACGGAAGTCATCACTAGGACGGAGTTAAATGATTTGATGAGGGAACTCGGGGAAAGTAGAAGGCAACTTGCTGAGCAGATTCAGGCCAACGCCAATCTCATGACTCAGCTAACTCAGCAGCAGCATCAGAATACTGGAGGTAGCTCTGCTCCTTATTCTTCGTTTGATAGCTCGACCTCAGCTGATGAACCTCCTAGGTGTAGACGCCGTAAGACTGAACCTGCACAGGCAGGTGCCACTGATCATCCACTAGGGATCAGGCACGTATGGAGACCGGACTCCCGGCTCAACAAGATCCTAAGGAAGCTGGCCTTCAGGATGCACGTTTGGTCGACCGACAGTAGAGGGGACACTAACCCGAGCGGTCCCTTGGAACGGAACCAAACCTTCCATCCTCCATACAAACTCCAGACTTATCAGCCACGGTTACACAATTGATGAGAGAGAACCAAGGTTTGACCAATGAAGATTGGGGAGTGTCCAGGAGTCATACTTCCTTCACAGATACTATTCTACAGGCTGAGTATCCCAGGAAGTTTAGTATGCCGACTATCCTAGCCTACGAAGGGAAGACTGACCCTAAGAAACACGTGATGAGGTACGAATGGATGATGGATTCTGCAAGAGCAAATGATGCGACCAAGTGTAAATGCTTCCCAATTACTTTATCTGGAATCGCCACCATGTGGTTTACTCGACTTCCCCCACGGTCTATATCCAACTTTGACAATCTGGCAATGAAATTTATAGAACAATTCAGGATACATGCTACTCGTCTGAAGGATGTGATGTCCTTGTCGAGCGTAATCTAGGCTCTGGGGAAGTCATTGAAAGTATACTTGTAGAGATTTCATGTTGCTGCTACCGAAGTTAGTAACCCTAACGACCACGCAATTCTGATGGCAGTAATGCGTGGTGTTGATCCAGACTCGGAGTTTGGAGATTGGTTGGCGGGCAAGCTCCTAACTACATTGGAGCGATTCTATTTGAAAGCTCATCAATTCATAAGAAGGGAGGAAGCTCGATGGACAAGACGAGATAAGGCACCGGGGCCTGTTCAGGAGATTGTGAAAAGTAACATCGCCGTGAAGCTATCCGGCGACAACTCGAGAAAAGTTCAAGTCAATGTCCAGAATAAGCCTGGGCAGTCTAAAGGATCCGGAGGTGGAAATCCCGGAAAGAAAAGAGAGACAGGGAAATGGAAGTTGAGGATTCCAACCTACAACGAATACACCCCCTGAATACGTCTCTTGAAAATATTTACCTATCTACCTGTAATACCTTTCAATACAGAAAGCCACGCCTAAAGGAGTCCACAGAGGAACAGAAGCGGACGGGGAAGTACTGTCTCTTCCATGAGACCCACGGGCACAATACCGAGGAGTATAGACACCTCCATGATGCCACAGAAAAGTTGATCAGGCAGAAAAGGCTGCAGGAGTTTGTTAAGAAACCACCATGGGTAGGCAAGGAACGTCAGACCCCGGATGCGGGCCGGCTCCACGCCATCCAGAGGAACTTGCCCGAACTATGGGTAGGTTGATCATAAACATTATAGTCTGAGGACCTCATCCTACAGACAAGAATTGGCAGGAGATGGAACGATATGCTACCTCCTTGAGGCATGCGGATTATGAATGTTGCTCGAATGTGGAAGATGGAACCCCTACAAAACAACAACGCGTGATGACAGACGATATAGTGTTTAGGAGTCGAGATGCAGACAAGGTGGAGGCTCCTACTATCGACCCGATGGTCATATCTGCGACGATCGGCCAGCTGACGTCAAAAGGATCTTGATTGATTATGGAAGATCTGTCAACATCATCTTCAAGAAGGCTTATGACTAAATGAAGATGGAGACAAAAGATTTAAAACCATCTAAAGCCCGTATTCACGGCTTTAATGGTGCAGCGACTGACACAATAGGGTATATCGAGTTACCAATTGAACAAGGAGAAGGTGAGCGTAGGAGAGTGCGAATCCTACCGTTCATAGTAATGGATGTCGACTCTCCATACAATGTATTTCTGGGTGGTCCGGCCCTGGCGAAGTTTAAGGCAGCTTTGGCCCCATGGTGTTTGACATTAAAATTTCTGATAGACAAAGGAGCCGGCATAGTGCATGGCGATCAGGCGACCGGTCGTGCATTTTATGTGGCAGAGCTGAGAGAGGCTCGGCGGAGAGAAAAAGGAAAGATTGCGGACAGCTCCGTCCGCATCCAAAACAATGACAATTGACAAGTAGTGCCCGAGCCCTGGCTTGGGCAACATTCTCGGATCTATAGAGACATAGATCTGAGAGATGATGATGGGGGACCCAGGGAAGCGAATGTAACACCGGCTGAGCTGACGATTGACATTACAGTCAACCGCAATGACCCGTCACAAGTTCTTAAGATTGGATCGCAACTCGACTCGCCATTGGCCGAGAATCTTAATGATTTCCTTCGAGAAAACCTGGACGTTTTGCTTGGACACATTCTGATATGTGTGGGATTTCCCCTGCTATTGCAAGTCATATGTTGAACATAGACCCGAAGTACGTCCCAGTAAAACAGAAACGGAGAGGCATGGACCCGGAGAGGTCCGCCACTCTCAGAGAGGAGATGGACAAACTCAAAGCCAATGGCTTCGTCCGCGATGCCCTCCACCCTGAATAGGTATCTAACCCTGTGCTGGTAAGAAAAGCGAATGGGAAGTGGAGAACTTGTATTGATTATTCTGATTTAAACAAAGCATGCCCAAAGGATAGTTTCCCCTTACCTAGGATAGACCAGTTGGTCGATTCAATGGCCGGACACGAGCTACTATCATTTATGGATGCATACTCGGGATACAATTAAATCCTGATGCACATTCCAGACCAAGAACACACCAGTTTCGTCACGGACGTTGGGTTGTATTGCTATGTAGTGATGCCCTTCGGATTGGAAAAATGCTAGAGCGACTTATCAGCGTTTGATGAACCGAATGTTTAAAGATCAGATTGGTAGAACGATGGAAGTCTATGTGGATGAACATGCATGTGAAGTCACGGCGGTCAAATGACCACATTCGAGACTTAACAGAGATGTTTGATATACTCAGGCATTATGGGATGAAAATCAACCCTTTGAAGTGTTCTTTTGGCGTTGCACCAGGGAAGTTCTTGGGTTTCATTGTGAATGCACGTGGAATTGAAGCTAACCTGGAAAAGATTCAGGCTATTTGGGACATACAAGTGCCCGGAACTATAAAGCAAGAACAAAGCTTGAACGAAAAGGTGGCCATGATGAGTCGATTCATATCCAGAGCTATGGATAAGTGCATTCCCTTCTTCGATGTGATAAAGAAATGAAAGAGGAATTTCGAGTGGACGTCTAACTGCGAGAAGCATTCCGAGCCCTGGTTAGACATCTAGAAAGTCCCCCAGTGCTATCAAAACCAATTGACCATGAAATACTGTATGTATACCTGGCTATGTCCCAACATGCTATCAGTACGGCTTTGGTTCGCGAGGAGGACCGAGTTCAAAGGCCAGTGTATTATGTCAATAAACGATTGACGGGGGCAGAAGGAAATTATCTTGAGATTGAGAAACTAGCTTACTGCTTGGTGATTACATCATGCAAGCTTCGTCCATACTTCCAGGTACACTCGATCAGTGTTTACACCGATCAACCCTTGCGACAGGTACTCCAACGACCGGAAACTTCTAAAAGGATGTTAAAATGTAATATCGAGTTGAGTCGGTTCGATATTACCAACCTTCCACGAAGGGCCATACAGGGGGAAGCGCTAGCAGATTTTATTACTGAATTCACCATGCCAGACGAATCAAACGGCCACAATGTCACACCTCCCATTTGATGGAAGATGTACACCGATGGGGAATCTAACGACCGTTGTTTAGGGGCTGGCATAGTTCTTGTGACTCTTGAAAACCGATCAGTTTGCTATGCTTTGAAGCTCGAATTTACAGCAACGAATAACAAAGCCAAGTATGAAGCATTGGTTGCTGGCTTGAGACTTATCGGAGAATTGGAGGTAAGATCGGTTGAAATATTTTGTGACTCACAACTGGTGGTGTACCAAGTCCGGGGGGACTATCAAGAAAAGGGGCAGAGACTTGCCACATACCTGGCACGGTTTCAAGAGCTGCTAGCGAATCTAAAGTATTATGATATTTCACATGTCCCACGTGAACAAAACAGAGCAGCTGATTCATTGGCAAGATTTGCAAGCACTGGCAATGCGCAACAAGTGGGATTGTTTCCCGTTGAAACCTTATATGCTCTGAGCATAAATATGAGGGAGGTAGATTTCATGTTAGAAATAGAAATCGAGAAGGAATCATGGATGACCCCATTAAGCAGTACTTGTTACACGGGGTCGTACCCGAAAAAAGGAGCGAAAGAGGACAAGTCATTCATAAGGCTTCGCGTTATGTAATGCAAGACGGGGTAATGTATCGGAGGGGATTCTCGACGCCCTTACTCCGGTGCATTGCCCATGATGAGATAGAACGAGTCCTGAGGGAAGTCCATGAAGGGGAATGTAGTGACCATATTGGGGGCAGACGTTAGCGAAGAAAATCCTTCGCTATGGATACTATCGACCGACTGTAAATCGGGATGCCGTAGACTATGTGAGAAGATGTGACAAATGTCACAAATATGCACAAATCCCGAGAGCCCCGCCAACGAAACTCGCACAAATGGTTAGTCACTGGCCGTTTGCAACGTGGGGATCGACATAGTCGGTTCCTTACCCATATCCAAAGGTGGTGCAAAATACGCGATAGTTGCGGTCGATTACTTTACCAAGTGGACAGAAGTTGAGCCTTTGGCCACTATCACCACCAAAAAGGTCATTAATTTCAAACGAAATATTATATGCCGTTTTGCCCTTCCATGAACCATCATTACAAAACTCAATTCGAAAGCATAGAGTTTAAAGAATTTTGCCAAAAATATGGTATTGAGAAAAAGTTTGCAGAAGTTGCTCATCCGAAAGCCAACAGACAAGTGGAAGCCGTGAACAAAATAATCAAATCCATATTGAAAAAGCGTTTGGAAAAGGCTAGAGGCAAGTTGGTGGATGAGCTTCCAACAGCACTTTGGGCTTATAGAACCACTCACAAGTCTACGACTGGCCACACTCCATTCGCATTAGCATATGGCATGGAAGCTGTTATACCCATAGAACTTGAAGTTCCATCACATCGGGTAACTCATTATGACTCTGAGTCGAATCAGGAACTTATGCTGGAATCACTGGACTTCATTGATGAAAAGCGCGAAGAAGCTACTTTAAGAGCGGCCGCATACAGACACCGAGTCGCTTGATATTATAATGAAAAAGTCCGACAAAGAATTTTTGGTGTGGGTGACCTCGTTTTGAAACGAGTTTTCCCAGTTCCGTCACATATGAGCCCTGCATGGGAAGGTCCATACGTCATTGAACGGAGGCTTGGAGGAGGAACTTTCAAGCTAGCAACTGTTGATGGTGTGATACTCCCTCGAGCCTAGAATAGCGAGCATTTGCGGCATTACTATGCTTAGTTCATTTCTTTCATATTTTAATTGCAATTATTTCCAGCATGTTTTTATTCCTAGTTTACGGCATATAATAAGACAATTTAGCTTGTTTGCATTTATAAAGGCTTAAAGCCATTTTTCCATGAATTGTCGATGTTTCTATGTATGATAACTCTATGACAAATAACTAAGAGATACATTATTCTGTCTGACGTACGAACGCGCATGAGCACTCAAAATCTCTAAGTCCCCAGAGTGCGGACTGGAGTACTCTGAGTCCCCAAAGTGCGGACCAGAGTATAAACGACTAAAAATCTCTAAGTCCCCAGAGTGCGAACTGGAGTACTCTGAGTCCCCAGAGTGCGGACCAGAGTATAAACGACTCAAAATCTCTAAGTCCCCAGAGTGCGGACTGGAGTAATCTGAGTCCCCTGAGTGCGGACCGGAGTATAAACGACTAAAAATCTCTAAGTCCCCAGAGTGCGGACTGGAGTACTCTGAGTCCCCAAAGTGCAGACTAGAGTATAAACGACTCAAAATCTTTAAGTCCCCATAGTGCGGACTGGAGTACTCTAAGTCCCCAAAGTGCGGACCGGAGTATAAACAACTCAAAATCTCTAAGTCCCTAGAGTCTAGACTGGAGTACTCTGAGTCCCTTGAGTGCAGACCAGAGTATAAACGACTAAAAATCTCTAAAACCCCATAGTGTGGACTGGAGTACTCTGAGTTCCTTGAGTGCGGACCAGAGTATAAACGACTCAAAATCTCTAAGTCTCCAGAGTGCGAACTGGAGTACTATGAGTCTTCAGAGTGCGGACCAGAGTAGAAACGACTCAAAATCTCTAAATGCCCAGAGTGCAGACTGGAGTACTTTGAGTCCCCTGAGTGCAGACTAGTGTATAAACGACTAAAAATCTCTAAGTCGCCAGAGTGCGACTGGAGTACTCTGAGTCCCCTGAGTGCGGACCAGAGTATAAATAACTAAAAATCTCCAAGTCCCTTGAGTGCGGACCAGAGTACTCTAAGTCCCCTGAGTACGGACCAGAGTATAAACAGCTTAAAAATCTCTAAGTCCTCGAAGTGAGTACTGGAGTACTCTGAGTCCCCAAAGTGCGAACCAGAGTATAAACGACTCAAAATCTCTAAGTCTCTAGAGTGCGGACTGGAGTACTCTGAGTTCCCTGAGTGCAGACTAGCGTATAAACGACTAAAAATCTCCAAGTCCTCTGAGTGCGGACCAGAGTACTCTAAGTCACCTGAGTGCGGGCCAGAGTATAAATGGCTTAAAAATATCTAAGTCCCCGGAGTGCGGACTGGAGTACTCTGAGTCCCTAGAGTGCGGACCAGAGTATAAACGACTCAAAATCTCTAATTCTCCAGAGTGTGGACTGGAGTACTCTGAATCCCCTGAGTGCGGACTAGTGTATAAACGACTAAAAATCTCCAAGTCCCCTTAGTGCGGACCAGAGTACTCTAAGTCCCTTGAGTGCGGACCAGAGTATAAACAGTTTAAAAATCTCTAAGTCCCCGGAGTGCGGACCGGGACGTGAATGACTTAAAGTCATCAAGTCCCTGGCGTACGGACTAAAAAATATTCTAAGTGTTTGAAGAATGGAATACAAGGTGAACAACTCCAAAGAAATTCAAAGTTATATGAAGATAAATTAAGAAGTTCATGTAATTCACAATAGCTTGGGTTTCAACCGCAATCACGCAGAAATCTGAATGATAAAAGTCTTTCGAAAAACAAGAGAACTAGGCTTTATTTATTCAAAAATAAGTTTCTACTATAACTCCTCCAAAGTTTGGAGTCAAAAGTCTATTTAAACGGACTACGAAATTAAATAAAAATAATTACATGATCTAAACTAACTCTCATTGAACGAGAGTGACGATTACTTCTTCGACTTCTTCCCGGACGACTCCTCTCCCGTGTATTTGACCTTAGTAACTTTCATTGATGGGGAGGTAACAACTAAAGAAGTACGGGGACTTCCTTTGGCCTGGACCCGCTAGGGAGGATGACCTTCAATGGTTTGTTCAGAGGATCATCCAGGTCCACAACTTGAGGCTCGACTTTGATTTCAACCGTCCTTTTCTTCTCCTTCTCAAGCTGCTCCTTCATGCTCAGTTTAGATGTATGTTCAGAGGCGCCTATAATCTCGATTTCATAACTCTCATCGATGGGAGATGAAGTCTCGGACTTATCCTCATCAAGCGCTCCGATCACCTGAGCATCTGACCGGGAGCCTCCCCTGCGTGAGTAGCCTCACTTGTTTTTTCCTTCACCTCCTTGGCGACGTCGCTCCTCGGAGTGGGCTCAGGATCAGAATAGCGTGCACAAAATCATGAAAAATAAGCATTAGAATACAATAGCCCCTCGTGAAAAACGACGACTTTTGGAATGTTAAAGTGAAGGGTTATCTATCAGGTTCTGGCAGGCTCTCAGCCGTCCATGGGGTCTCACCCTCTGGAATGGGAGATAGAATGTGAACGCCGAGGCCAGGGTCCTCTGAGTTGTAACCGATATGCTGCTCAAATGGATCAAGTATCGGCCGATCGGCCGACTGAGTAGGTGCATGAGCTGGAGACTCGATCCCGGATGGACCGGCAATAACATCTTTCCTTTTCGATGAGGGGGAGCATTTGCAGTAAAGAACTTTCGCCGTAGACAAGTTTGAAGGCTCGTTCCCCTTAAGAAATTACCTTATCAAAGCATCCCCATCGACCTCCTTGGTGCTAAGTTCAACCTTCCTGATTTTTACTAAAGTCTCCCACGCCTCAGCTAGGGATTCGAGGTACCCCTTTCACAGAAAAGTTAAGTCTCGATGCATGAGGACACGGGCGTTGAATTCTACAATCAATGGGTCGAACATGCATTTGACCTCCTACCTACCAGCCTCTTTAGCCGCCTCCAGGCGAGAGTCAATCTCCACAGATTCTATTTTCTTGCCCTCCTTATGGGCTTCATCTATTAGCATCCCGACTTTAGAAAGTTCATCATCAAGCTTCACCTTTAGGAGTCGTGTAGCAATGATTTCGTCGCAATATCGTAGCGACTCTTCTTGGGAAGCAATCTTCTCCTCTCTTTCTTTGCGGAGTTACTCCTCCAGTTCTTTGACTCGGAGGCCAAATGCATCCCTCTCTTTTTGCACCGAGTCCTTCTCTAAAGCTAGGGCCCCACAGCGTTGGACCACCTCGTCGATTTCTTTTTTATGAGTTGACTCCAGACGAGTAACGACCTCGGCAGTGTCTTTAGCGCTCTGTTGGGCGGCTTCAATATGAGACTTATAAGAAGCGAGCTCTTCGTCCTGAGCTTTAATAATGTCTTTATCATGGATAGCCTCGAGCTTCAGGCAATTAATCTCATGCTGATGCTCTATGGAGACTTCTGAAACTTTTTCGGCTAAGTGCACGAATGCATCATACTGAACATAGACATCATTGGTGCAGGCGATAGCACTTTGCTTGACATGCCCTAGAATCTATGAATCACTGGAAGGAATTTTAAGCCATTGAAGCATATCTTTAGAAACGAGGCTTTAAGCTCAGCGAGTCGCTCAGCGACCGATGGATCAGATACGGGAGCAAGAGGAGTCTGCTTGGAGACCGCAGGCGTTTTGTGGGGATCTCGAGATTTCCTAGTGCTTGACGAACCGGAGTGTTGGTCTCGATGTGCCTCAAGCTAAGACCCCTTATGTGCAGATTTCTCTTTACTATGCTCCGATTGAGAAGGAGGATCACGAGGGTAGGAGGATTGACTATAAGATTTTCTTCGGTAGGACGATTCCCGACGGTGGTAGTCTTGATCGCCGTAGTTGTCTCTATCTCGACGCTTGCCGGAACCCAAATCCAAGCCGGATTGGTGAAAAATCGATGGACCATGAAGGCGGTCAAGTCCATGCATATGCCCCATGTCACCTACATAGAATTTAAATAACGTCGAGTTAGCAAATAGTAGAGTGATGACAGAAAGTGAAGTGCGAGGTGAAATGCATGTGTCTGTGTGTGTCCTAGTGTTTCCCCTCGACGGACCAGTTTCTTTACTAATAGGAGTTTTTTCTCCCTGGTTTTGGGCTTGAGCACTTGTATCGCCTCACATGGTCGAATAAAGCTTAAGGGCCTTTGGATCGTCGAAACCGTAGTTGAGCAAATCTTCAGGTATGGAGTGGTTCATCAGGCTTTTCATAGAACTTTTCAAGTGCTGCGAGGAAGCTTCTTTCTCGTTGGAACAAGAGTAACTTTAGAAGTTCCGCCTGTTGTTTTCTTCCTCAGCTTGTAAGTCGGTTTCTTCTTCCTCTTCGAAGGGGAAGGCGTTGTTTCAATCTAAGGATTTAGACCTAGTTATCATTTTGGTAGTAGGAGTGGGTATGCTACATTTGCCTCCACTTGCAATGAGCTATAGAGATTGTCATGACATTTGGCTTTTTAGCAGTTCAACTTCAAGGTTCTCAATTTTCTGGTATAGTCGAGCAGTTCCTACATCAATCCCAATCCTTTGGACCGAAGGTCCGGATTGACCAACTATAGATATGCTCTCTTTTAGCTCTTTAATCTCTTTGTCTTTCTCTGTGATATTCTCCTCTAAGCTTGAGATCATTTCATTCATATTATTTAACGTTGACCATAACTTATAATATTTGTTATACCATTTACAAGCTTTTGGGTTGTCCGCAAATGGTATAGCTAAAGCATCTTAAGAAGAGCGCTTCCTAATGTCTAATATCAATCTGGCCTTAAATTTATCTAATTGAGAAGAGAGGTCAGGATCACTGGACACAAGCGTTAATTCACTTTCCTATTAGAAATAAATAAAGGAAGATGAAATCAATCCATAAGGAATGTGCGGTTTTTGATTAAAAAAACAAGGTTTACAAGCAGGAGCAAGTTCAAATTACATTAACGATTCAAGTTTTATACAATCAAATATTAAGTTTAAAAGCAGTAATTTGAGTTTTTTTGAGTAAGCCCATGGACATAGAAAAAGTAGACTCAAAGGAGGCATTAAACCCGTGAGGAGTAATAGCTGGGGGAAAATAATTGTAATTTCATCTCTTGGTAGGTGTACTAGAATCACCGCATAATAATTTGGCGTAATTAGATGGATTTCTTTAAGTAGTCTGTCTGTTTCATCACCTAAGAATCAAAATATAAGCAGGGGAGTTAAGTGTAAGCTTTTTGAAGGTCCATGAGAAAGCAATATTTGCTAGTCAAGGGGTTTGAGGGTTGAGCATCCTTTGTAGTGGTGTCTTATTAAGGAATAATATGAGGCTCGAGAAGATCTGGAAAATCCATATAATGAATAAATGAGCCCAAATCATGGCCACCTGACCCATTAATGCCAATTCCTAGTCCCTTAGCATGTATGTTACCATCACCATCCTTCCCAGAATCATTATCGTCATCATCTTCATCGCCATCATTGTCATCCTTATCATCGTCCCCTCTATCGTCATCGACCCAGTTTTCATCAAGAAGAGGATCATCAAAAGATAGCAGTTCCTAAGGATTGATGGCTTCCTCTTTTAGGAATCCCTCTTCTAACGACCAAGGAATTCTCTCTAATTTAAGGTCAAACTTCCTTTTGAACTTCTCTTTTAATTTTGGTAATGAAGGAAAGTCTAATTCTGGGTAATTTTCTTTGTTATCAAAATGTGTGATAAAGAAGGCCTCCTTGTAACAATGCTCCTTTGTATGAGGGAGGGCATATTCTATGAAAGAAAAGACTTTCTGTTTATCATCTTTGATGATGTTATTCATATAAACCAGTGCAACCTCCTTTCTTTCCAATTTGTCTTTTAAAGCCGTAACCTATGCAGCCATTTGAGTATTTTTGGTTTTGCCTTGCTTGAGTTCCTTTTCTATGGATCTCGCTCTCTCCTCAGCCACTAGCCTAGCTTTTCTCTCTTTATCCAAATCGAAGGCGAGTTTATTCTTTTCAGTAGTAACGCCATCTCTCTTTGCTGCAACTTCAAAGATTTAGCCCTTAAGGAACTTAACTGTCTCCATCAATAATGAAATATGCTCCTTGAAATTTGGAATTTAATCGACAGATTTATGCGAAACTTTTTGAAGTAAAATCATGTGCTTGGCCACCCGAAATATATAAAATTAAGATAAATAAAGATATATGGAGCCAAAATTTATGTTAGCTAGACCATAAAGATACATATCGCAAGAAGTTGTTGAAAGAGAATGTGGAGTGGTCTATAGAAAAGGCAGAAGGCTGTAGTGGCATTAAAGAAGCCATAAATAGAGATTGAACGACTGAGCGAAAAAAATTATCAAAATATGAAGTGATGGTTTGAGCCGAAGCTTCATAACGAAGAGATTCAAGGGGAGATAGAGTCGGTCCCAACTCCTGGTACAAATGTTGGAAAACAGTTGTGGGTAAGGGATTCACGATGTCTATAATTGTGCTTGGGGTATGAGCAATTTATGTCCTGTAAAAACCCAAAATTTAAGCTATAATAATTAATTAACGAATTAATTAAATAATAAAATGAATTTGTGAAACTGTCAGAATCAAGCCACGGGAGTTGCACCATTATGTCCGTGGTAATTTTCTGGTTAATTTCCAGATATAAATCCAAGCTAAAACGAAGAAGTTCTGAAATAAACAAGAAAACAACAAAAAGAAAGAAAAAAAATATAAAAGGGTCAGGTTAACCCAAACCAAAGCCATGTCGACCTACTTAATTCTTTTGACGTATATTTTTCTAGAACGAAGCGAGCACGTCATTTTGCAACTTTTCTTCAATCGCGTGTGTTCATGTTTCCATCTGACGGTTCCCAATGAGCCTATGACGTGGTTGCATCAGATTTAATCTTCAAATCCAACAATCTAAGATCCCTAAACTACGCTATAAATAAGACCTTATGCCAAGCTATTTTTCTCATTCAGATTTTCTTCTATTTGGGTTCATTGCCAAAGGCTGGACCCTAAATAGAAAAAATTTCTAAGGAGAAAGTCTTTTTGATAAAAATATTCTACGCTCTAGAAGTGGATCAAGGAAGACCAAGGGTTAGAACTATGAACCACATGTGAGTGTTTAGTAATTATTTTAGATTTTTTGGTAATTTAAAATAATATGGTTCTCAATAGTTGTAGTTTATCTATAATCTTGAGACAATTTAAATTTAAGTTATTTACAACTAGTTTTTAAAGTTCTTTTCAGTCTATTTTGCTTAGTTATTTTTATTTGCTATTTTATTTAGTTATTTACAGTTATTTATAGTTATTTGCATTTATTTACATCTGTTTAGCTTGTAAATTTTAGTTTCTTTTTATTCCTTTTGCGCGAATAGAATATAAGAATATTAAAGAAGAGAATAATTCGTAAATACGGATTAAAATAGAAAACATTAAATTTACAAAAATTAGATGTAAAATAAGAAAAACGGTAATAAAAAGAAGATAGACTGAAATAGTTAAATTTGAGACATTTGCAAGCATGTATATAACTAGTGGTTATAACTAAAAAAATAAAATGGAAGAGTAAAAATTATAACTTACGTTATAGTTAAACAGAAAGGCTTATTTGAAGACTTTGACTAAGTTCATAAGCAAATTATAACATAGAATATAATCAAAAATAACAAAAAATGTTTATTTTAAGACTTATAATTAAATTAATAAGCAAATATAGCAGAGATAACAGAAAATGCTTATTTTTAAGACTTATAATAAAGTTAATAAGCAAATATAGAGATAACAGAAAATGCTTATTTAAAGACTTAGATTAAGTTAATAAGAAAATAGAGAAAAAATAACAGAAGAGGTTTATTTTAAGAACTTGCACTAAGATAATAATCTAGAACAGAATTAGGGCTCATACCAATAGCATTCCTTTTCAGATTAGGACTGATGGTATCACAATTGCTAGGTGAGGCTGAGCAAGACCCTTTCAGCCTAGGACTGATGGTCTCACAATAGTTAGATAAGGCTGGAACACAGGGTAACTAAGTGGCCAATAGATAGAAGCTCATATTGGAGGATTTGGGCAAGGGACGCAACTAGATTTTGTTTGCTAGAACCCATGACTAGTACTAATGGTCTTATAAAATACTTAGGTGAGGTTAGGAAGGACGCTTTCAGGTTGGGATTGATGGTCTCACAACAGATTAGGTGAGGCTGGACACGCTTAATCTAACAGGGTGAGTAAGAGGTCACGGGGGGCGATAGTGAGTGCGTACCAATGGTGACCGAGCGTGCAACATCAATTAGGGTTGTAATTCGCTACCGCTTTCCAAGCGCTAAACATGTGTCTTTTGCTGTGGGACCCACGGGATGGGACTAGATCATAGTGGCACAACAGAGATAGAAAGCCGATCAACGGGTAGAATTAGGATTTAGCCTAATTAAAATAGCATTAGGATTTCAGCCTAATCACAGCAATCTAAGACAAATGCAAACAATCACAATCAAAGCAAATGGTTAAACAGTATTTTATCCCAATTTTATCTTTTCTTTATTTCCTTTTATACTAGAACTGTTGCTAAGTCTATTATCTTTGTCTTGCTTAAAAATACTAGCAGTTACTTTCACTTACCAGACATATAGTTTGACCCACTCCTCTATTTCCCCTTTTCCCCCAATAGGCCAGCAGAGGCAAGGATAGTTGATTCCGATTTCTTGGTGATACATTCCTGGAGTTCTTCATGTCTCCTTCTTCTTTTCAACTTTCTTTCCATTTGGTTTTTGATGTACTGGTACTTATGAGAGGGATGATTATTTTATTGTACTATGATTTTATGAGGCGGAGATGTATTTTTATAAGACATGCGCATTTGGTATTTGAGACATGTGATGTTTTTCAGACTTATTTATGAAGTTTTATTTTGAATAAAGAATTACCATTGAAATGTTTCCACTGTTTATATTTATTTGTCTTATGAACCTTAGTATCTATGATGCTTTAACTATACCTATAATGCACCACATCTTTTAGTGCGCCCTGTTGGGTTATACTAAGGAATGTGAGGTGTTTCACTTGGTATCAGAGCCTAAGGTTATATGATTCATAAAAACTTGTTTTAAAAGTAAAGTATTTTTCAAAAATAACTTATCTTCAAACCAAAAGTATTTTTCAGAAAGAAACTCTTATTATAGAAATGGTTTTCAAGTACAAAAGAGTTTTCTAAAAATCCCCTCAAAGTCCAGTTCAACCTTCTTTCGATTCTTTCGAGCATAAACTTGCTTTTCTTTGCATGGCTAGCTAGTTCCATAAAGCTACAGTACCTAAGGTGCAAGAGCAATCACCCAATACAGCACCAGTAGGTGGAGATCCCATTAATCCACCTATAACAGCTAATTTTTCTAAGCTATGCAAGGATTTCACTAATCTAGGAGGCAAGACGTTTTCCGACACGGAGGATTTCATGAATGCACGACCTTGGTTGAGGAATACAGAGCGGATATTTAGGCTATTAGGATTGGAGGATAGATAGAGAGTACAGTTTACATCTACGCAGCGAAAGGGAGAGGTCAAGGAGGTCCCCAAATCAGGAAACCGTAAGAAGCAATGGTGGAAGAATAAGAAGGATAAGGATAAGAGGAAAGAAGGAGGACCTCAAAAGCGAATGAGGAAAGGCGATAAATGCCATAGTTGTGGATTGGTTGGGAATTTCGCAAAGAACTGTAAGAAGGGCTCGATGAAAGGGAGGTGTTATAACTGTGGGCAGCTTGGTCATCTTAGTAGAGTTTGTCTGCAGAAGATAGGGCAGAGAGAAGGCGCACCTACAACGCAAGTGTAGGCCTTGGATGTAGCACCTTCTAATAGTGGAGCGGATCGAGGTAGGAAAGTCTCTGTAGAAGGTTTGATCTCTATTTTGGATTTTCCTATTCGGACTCTTTCTGACTCCGGAGCATCGCATTCTTTTATTTTTAGTTCCTTGGTTGATTGTTTGTACTTAGATATTTTTCTAGTAGTAGACCCCATAGTTGTTTCAAATACCATAGGAGGATCGACACATTTATCCATGATTTGTAGGGGTTTGAAATTTTTTATACTAGGCATAGATTTTGATTGCGACGCCTATGTAATGGGATTGTCGAGATATAGGATGATTTTGGGGATGGATTAGCTATCCACTTATGGAGTGATATTGGACTGTGAGAGGAGAGTCGTCAAATTAGAGATATGCAACGACAGGACTCTCGAGGTTTCTTGCGACCTATAGGGTCAGTCATGATGGGCTTCATTTATTCCCTTGATTCATCAGTATGAGAGTTAGATTCTGTTCCAGTCATTAGAGATTTCCCAGACATTTTTGAAGAGGTTAGTGTAGGATCTAGATTAACCCTAGAGGGGGGTGAATAGGGTTATAGCAAATTTTCTCGATTTAAACACAGAAACAAACTGCAGAAATAAATATGCTGAAAAGTAAATCACACACAAAATTTACCCAGCATCGGCAACCACTGCCTATTACTGCATTCCCAGATTTCTATTAGAATTAAACAGTCTCCCGCTTACAAACACTCTAACAGACTCGCAAACCCTGCTCCCGCTTACAAACACTCTAATAGACTCGCAACCCCTACTCCCGCCTATAGAGTTTTGCAAACTCGCAAACCCTTGCTCCCGCCTATAGAGTTTTGTAAACTCACACACCCTGCTTACTGAACTAATTCTAACTAGACAATCTGACACTACCTACAACCTAGGTGGTGATTTACCAAGACTTGATTTGAAAAGAACAAATAAAAAAAATAAAACTGATAAACAAAAAACCCCTTTAAAAATAAAACCTAAATAAATAAACTAAAGCCCTATAAACTAAAGTCCTCTTTTGTAAAAACAAGGCCGACCCATTTCTATTTCTTTTAACCCGATCCTTTTTGATAATGGCGGTTGTTTCCTCTTTGCAACTGAATTAGGGCTTTTGTTCCCTTGTGAAAATTAGGGCTTTGAATCTTCGTTCGATCTGATCTGTGTTGCTCTTTCTCGCTGTTTCTGTGATGATCAATCGTCCGGTTTGCGTTGCTCTTCTGTTGATCGAGTTCGTTGTTGCTTCGGTATGTAATTTCCCTATTTGTGCTTTTATGATTTCTCGTATTCGAACTCGATGCAGTGATTATCTTACCGATGATGATTGTGGGTTTATATTTGGATTCGATTCGATATTTCCATACTTGCCGATGATGATTTGGGTGATGTATTTATATGAATTCTGCACTTTCCTAATTCATGCTTTCCTGACTTGATGCGCACGGCTTTGATTATGAAACGTTCGATTTGATCGATACGGCAAAAAAAACTTTCCTCCTTTTGGTTTGTGACTTTTGCAAAGATACGTTTTTGATTTTCTTGACTTGGTCATCCATGCACTTTTAATCTTTTGTCACCTTCGACTTTACTGTGAATTACGGCTTTGACTACATCTGGCCATCTTTGTCACACTGTTTCTCGGCATTGACATTTGTTCTGGAATTGTTTCTTTGATATTGAAACCTGTACTTGCAGTTGTGTAGTTGTTGACTGCATCACCATATATCAGTTGCTCGGCCTTTGGTTTCATGATGTACTTGCTGCCTGGACTGTGTATTTGGACTTGTACTCTTGATGATGTTTATGTGTTTGGTCACTGATGCATGCATGAACTGATCATTGAGGTTTGTTGTGTCACTTGTGCATTGTTGTACTTGATGGTCGTAGCTTGGTTTGTGTTGTTTCTCTGACCTTTTAGTTGTTCAATTGTCTTCACTATACTTTGGTTTGAGTGGTCATTTATGCATTCATTTTGTCACACTGAACTATTCATGCTTGTTGCATTCATTTGTTTGTTGCAGTCCATGTTGCATTGAGTAGCTGAACTTGTTTCTTTGACATTGAGACTTGTAGTTGTATACTTGTGGTCTTTGAGTTGCTGTGTTGATTTACTTGTGGTGCTCTTGTAGTCGAGTCTGCATATGTGTATTTTGTAGCAGCTTGGTCTCTGTTGCCTTGCTTTTGACCATGTTGCACAATAATCTGATTTTAATTTTTACTGTTATCTTGTACAACTTGTATTTGCTGTTGACTTTGGTCTTTGCATTTGGTCTGATGGCATTTGTTGCCTCTTTGTGTATGCACTTGCATACTACTGCTTGTTGTTTGTGTACTTGAGTCAGTGCTGTCCACTTCATGTTGTCTTAAGTATTTGGTTCCTTGTAATTTCTGCTACACATTGTTGTATTTGAACTTGTTTCAGTTTGCATGTGCCCTGCACTGTGTCTTGTTCACCATATTGCAACTGGTTTGTACTTTGAATGCATCTGTGCATATCATTGTTGCATTACTGGTCTTTGCATCCATTCATGTTGATTTTTGAAATTTCACTTGAGTTGAATCCAGTTTCAAAACTCGGGTTTGACAGTGTGCTCGTGTCGTGATTTTAAATATATTGCACGTGAGTTGAACCCGGCTTTTCATTTGGGTTTGACCTATGCTCACCTGTCCCTGTAGCATTATCAAGTGTATATTGATGTGCACGGCCTTGTGGCATGTACAGTGATACACTGTGCATGTCACATTGTTCGTGTATGATGAATTCAAATGTAAATGATGACGAACAACCCAAATAACTGAGGCAAATCATATTTTCAAAAATTATATTTCATTTTATATTGCAAAAATATTTCTTTTTCAATTTTACTGCGTTAGTGAATATTTTTGCAGATTGCTCAGATGCTGGATTCTAACTGGAATGAAATTGCAGATAAACTACGAGTGTGAGTGATATGTAGTGAGGCATTTATGTAAATTGAACTGTGATGTAATTACAATCAAAATTGTATATGTATAGCGAGAGCTTGAAATTGTACTATTCAAAATTGTAATAAATATTTGTTTGAATAAAATATCTGTTTGAATTCAAATTCTGTGTAATTTATTCTGTTTGAATTCAAATGCTGTGTAATTTATTTTATTCAACAAATATTTATTTAATCTATGAAAATAAAATAGTACATTAACAAATACATTTAAATGAATATACATGTTTATTACCATCAAACAAAAACATATAAGCGCATATTCAACAATCTCCCCCTTTTGATGATAACAAACATATATTTAAGATTTTGACTGCGTTAAATCTATTTGATCAATGATATACTCTAATTGCTTCCCTATTTAAATGCTTCCTCTCTACATGATGCTCCCCCTACATATATGCATAGAAATATATAAATAAGCCTAGATGCAAACGGAAAATTATTTGATCTTTGCTTGATTCTATTTGACAAAATCTTAACTTTTCTCTCCCCCTTTTGTTATCAGCAAAAGAATAATAGTGTTAGAGAAAATAGAGATAAAGTGATCAATATTAATCCAACATTAAACTCAAATTGAATATAAATATTAAACTTCAATAAAAATCAAACAAAAATCATAACTACCCTTGTTAGGCGCATATTCCACTTTTAGAAATAATGGAAATGATGCTTTAATATAAAATCATACAATTGAATCAACTTGTGGTACATTTATATCAGGAATTTGAATATCTACTAATCATGCATAACCGTTAGGACTTTTAAATGAGATTAGTAGTATTCCAATTTAATATTTAAAAAAATGAAATCAAGTATCTTCTAACCACGCATGACCGTAAGGACTTTTAAATGGGATTAGAATCAACTTGTCTATTTAATCAATTAATTTTGATATGCATTCCATACATGCATAACCGTAAGGACTTTTAAATGAGCATGGAAGCACATAATCAAAAATCCAAGTAATTCACCCATGCATAACCGTGAGGACTTTTAAATGAGAGTGAATACTTTGGATATTTATTTATTTTTACAAAAAAATGTGAAATGAAAAAACAAATGATCCCTGATTATAGTACCACATATTGACAAACTATATTTAAGTTTTGATAAACAATGGTCGATAGAAATATGATAGATATAGAAATGGTCATGAAATCTTTACCTAACAAAAAGTTTTATAACTCTTGTTTGAATTCCTAAAGAAATTTTCCAAATATACTCTCTTGAGTAATGTATGTTAAATATCAACACTTATCACCTTTTCAATCACTATTTATCTTTTTGATAATTAGTAGGGAGTCGTATTAGTCAAAATTTGTCATTTAAAATCAAATAAAAATGACTAATCTGAAAATATGGTAAAAAACGATTTCCTTGAAGGGGTTGTATGAGAAAAAATTTCTGCTAATTGAAAATTCTTTGTAATGAAAAATATGCATATATTTTCTTTGAAAAACGATGCAGTTACTAAATGTCTCACCATAAATCACGTTCAACTAGTAATTTTTCTATCAACTAGATTACCAGTGTAATCTGCATCTGAATTTCTCTTTCACTCCAAAATATCACTAACTAAATTTGATAGACCAGATCATGAAGTGTGCATGAAAACTCAAGCAGCATTTTAAATGGCATTCTCTTGAATTTGGATTGAAGCCGTGTAAATAATCAGAAAACTGTGAATATAGAGTTAGCCGTATTATAACCAAAAATATTATCATCCAACAAAACACTATATCCAAACTAATATATATGAAGTAAATCAAAGAATAGTGTTTTTGGCATAAATGTAATTGGCCAACTACGTTGAACAAGTCAGAATCAAAAAACATCATCTTTACAACATCTCAATATTGGCTGATTTCATTCAGAATACGGTGCAGATTATCACATTTAATATACCTTCACCTGTTTTACCTTTACGATAATTTTTCGTGGTTGCCCATTATGACTCTGTCACCTTTGTACTAGGCTAAGGAACTTTTGCTTTGTTGCCCGTTGTGTTTCTGGAACGACCATAATCCAGAAAACACTGTTGTTGTTCCTTAGCCTGCCACCATACCTATACGATGAAAGATTTTTGTGACCTATTTGTTTTTATAGGTCCATGATTGTTAGTGGTAGAAGCATTGTGAATAAATAAACCCTTTGGAACCCAAAGTTGTTTAGTCCTTTCATTCTTGTTCCAATAGACATGAAATTTGTTTGTAGAATTCTTAGGAACCCAAACTTGTATAAATTTTGTGTTCTTGTTCCTATGACTACAATTTTCAACACGATGTCCAATTATTTCACATCTATCAAAGACACTCTTACCTTTTGCATTACCATCAACTTGTGTTTTCCCAAAACCTAGTCCTTTTCTGTTGTTAGCAAAAATTTGATTTTCCAATAACATGTTGAATGATTTTTCTCCTCCTGAAAAGTTAGTCGGAGATTTCTCAAGATTTTGGACTTTGGTTTTTAGTGTTGTGTTTTCAGTGACAAGTGAGGTGCATCTATTTATAAAATCCTTTTTCCTAATGTCAATGATTTCCTTAAGACTCAAGTTTTCTTTTTCAAGATTCTCAGAGCTATTCTTAAGTCTTGATAATTCTGAATCTAAAATTTTACGTTTTTTACATTCTAGGTTTTGAATATTTTCAAGTTCAGTTTCTAAATTAAAATTTTCACGAGCAAGTTCTCTCCTATCAGATCTCAGTTTTTCAATTTTAGATTCAAGAATATCAACTACTTTAGTAAGATCAAGACACATAAAAACAAGATCTTTATAAGAATAGTCACCTACCTCACTAGATTCCTCTGAGCTTGCTTCTGAATCTGATTTTGCCACAAGACACAAGTTAGCCTCCTCTGAGCTACTATTCGAAACTTCCTCTCCTTCTTCATCATCCCAAGTCGCTGCAAAGGCTTTCTTCTTCTTTTTCTTTCCTTTGTTGTTTTTTAGAAGTGGGCATTGTTGTTTGAAGTGGCCAGGCTTGTTGCAGTTAAAGCACGTCGATTCATTATCAGAATTGTCAGAATCTTTTGACCTATTACCATTTGTTTTCTTCTTACGTGGCTTGAAACTTAACCATTTTCTAAGATTATTGACAGCCATTGCAAGCTCTTCAATTGGATCTTCTTCTTCTTCATCGCTCTCTTCTTTGCTCTTTAAGGCAATTGTCTTCTTCTTTGGTTCGGAGTTGTTGCGTTCCTCCTTTGCTTTTAGCTCAAGCTCATATGTCATCAAGTTGCCAATCAACTCCTCCATGCTTAGTTTACTCAGATCTTTCGATTCTTGTATTGTCGTGACTTTTGCCTCAAAGTTCATTGGTAAAACTCGTAGCACCTTCCTCACAAGCTCTACCTCAGTGAATACCTTCCCAAGCGCTCTAGCGTTGTACACCAAAGTTGAAAAGCGTCCAAACATGTCCTTTATGCTTTCGCCTTTGTCCATCACAAAGTTCTCGTATTCATTGCTGAATAGGGCTAGACGAGACTCCTTGACTTGAGAAGTTCCTTCATGTGTCACCTCCAAGGTATGTCAAATTTCCTGTGCAGTTTTACAATGAGAAATTCTATTAAATTCATTCTTATCAAGAGCACAGATCAAAGCATTCATGGCTTTAGCATTTGTAGTTTTTAATTTCTTATCGTTAGCATCCCACCTATCCCTAGGTTTAGGAATCTCAGTATCACCAACAGTTATAGTGGGAGATTTATAGTCATTTTCAATAATGTCCCAAACATCATAATCAACAGAACTAAGATAAATACCCATCCTAACTTTCCAATAAGCATAATCATTCCCATTAAACATGGGTGGCCTAACAATAGATTGCCCATCAGAAAAAGCATTATTTGATGAATTCATGACTCTAGAGTTAAAGAAAAATGCCTTGCTCTGATACCACTTATAGGATCTAGATTAACCCTAGAGGGGGGGTGAATAGGGTTATAGCAAATTTTCTCGATTTAAACACAGAAACAAACTGCAGAAATAAATATGCTGAAAAGTAAATCACACACAAAATTTACCCAGCTTCGGCAACCCCTGCCTACTGCTGCATTCCCAGATTTCTATTAGAATTAAACAGTCTCCCGCTTACAAACACTCTAACAGACTCGCAAACCCTACTTCCGCTTACAAACACTCTATAGACTCGCAACCCCTGCTCCCGCCTATAGAGTTTTGCAAACTCGCAAACCCTTTCTCCCGCTTATAGAGTTTTGCAAACTCGCACCCCTGCTCACTGAACTAATTCTATGTAGACAATCTGACACTACCTACAACATAGGTGGTGATTTACCAAGACTTGATTCGAAAAGAACAAATAAAAAAAATTAAAACTGATGAACAAAAAACCCCTTTAAAAATAAACCCTAAAAAAATAAACTAAATCCCTATAAACTAAAGTCCTCTTTTGTAAAAACAAGGCCGGCCCATTTCTATTTCTTTTAACCCGATCCTTTTTTATAATGGCGGTCGTTTCCTCTTTGCAACTGAATTAAGGCTTTTGTTCCCTTGTGAAAATTAGGGCTTTGAATCTTCGTTCGATCTGATTTGTGTTGCTCTTGCTCGCTGCTTCTGTGATGATCAATTGTCTGGTTTGCGTTTCTCTTCTGTTGATCGAGTTCGTTGTTGCTTCGGTATGTAATTTCCCTATTTGTGCTTTTATGATTTCTCGTATTCGAACTCGATGCAGTGATTATCTTGCCGATGATGATTGTGGGTTCATATTTGGATTCGATTCGATATTTCCACACTTGTCGATGATGATTTGGGTGATGTATTTATATGAATTCTGCACTTTCCTAATTCATGCTTTCCTGACTTGATGCGCACGGCTTTGATTATGAAACGTTCGATTTGATCGATACGGCAAAAAAAACTTTCCTCTTTTTGTTTTGTGACTTTTGCAAAGATCCGTTTTTGATTTTCTTGACTTGGTCACCCCTGCACTTTTAATCTTTTGTCACCTTTGACTTTACTGTGAATTACGGCTTTGACTAATCTGGCCATCTTTGTCACACTGTTTCTCGGCATTGACATTTGTTCTGGAATTGTTTCTTTGATATTGAAACCTGTACTTGCAGTTGTGTAGTTGTTGACTGCATCACCATATATCAGTTGCTCGGCCTTTGGTTTCATGATGTACTTGCTGCCTGGATTGTGTATTTGGACTTGTACTCTTGATGATGTTTATGTGTTTGGTCACTGATGCATGCATGAACCGGTCATTGAAGTTTGTTGTGTCACTTGTGCATTGTTGTACTTGGTGGTCGTAGCTTGGTTTGTGTTGTTTCTCTGACTTTGTAGTTGTTCAATTGTCTTCACTATACTTTGGTTTGAGTGGTCATTTATGCATTCATTTTGTCACACTGAACTATTCATGCTTGTTGCATTCATTTGTTTGTTGCAGTCCATGTTGCATTGAGTAGCTGAACTTGTTTCTTTGACATTGAGACCTGTAGTTGTATACTTGTGGTCTTTGAGTTGCTGTGTTGATTTACTTGTGGTGCTCTTGTAGTCGAGTCTGCATATGTGTATTTTGTAGCAGCTTGGTCTCTGTTGCCTTGCTTCTGACCATGTTGCACAATAATCTAATTTTCATTGTTACTATTATCTTATACAACTTGTATTTGCTGTTGACTTTGGTCTTTGCATTTGGTCTGATGGCATTTGTTGCCTCTTTGTGTATGCACTTGCATACTGCTGCTTGTTGTTTGTGTACTTGAGTCAGTGCTGTCCACTTCATGTTGTCTTGAGTATTTGGTTCCTTGTAATTTCTGCTACATATTGTTGTATTTGGACTTGTTTCAGTTTGCATGTGCTCTGCACTGTGTCTTGTTCACCATGTTGCAACTGGTTTGTACTTTGAATGCATCTGTGCATATCACTGTTGCATTACTGGTCTTTGCATCCATTCATGTTGATTTTTGAAATTTCACTTGAGTTGAATCTAGTTTCAAAACTCGGGTTTGACCTTGTGCTCATGTCGTGATTTTAAATATATTGCACGTGAGTTGAACCCGGCTTTTCATTTGGGTTTGACTTGTGCTCACCTGTCCCTGTAGCATTATCAAGTGTATATTGATGTGCATGGCCTTGTGGCATGTACAGTGATACACTGTGCATGTCACATTGTTCGTGTATGATGAATTCAAATGTAAATGATGACGAACAACCCAAATAACTGAGGCAAATCATATTTTCAAAAATCATATTTCATTTTATATTGCAAAAATATTTCTTTTTCAATTTTACTACGTTAGTGAATATTTTTGCAGATTGCTCAGATGCTGGATTCTAACTGGAATGAAATTGCAGATAAACTACGAGTGTGAGTGATATGTAGTGAGGCATTTATGTAAATTTAACTGTGATGTAATTACAATCAAAATTGTATATGTATAGTGAGAGCTTGAATTTGTACTATTCCAAATTGTAATAAATATTTGTTTGAATAAAATATCGGTTTGAATTCAAATTCTGTGTAATTTATTCTGTTTGAATTCAAATGCTGTGTAATTTATTTTATTCAAAAAATATTTATTTAATATATGAAAAATAAAGTAGTACATTAACAAATACATTTAAATAAATATATATGTTTATTATCATCAAACAAAAACATATAAGCGCATATTCAACAGTTAGGGGATTACCCCCTAAGAGAGAGATCTACTTTAGAATCCATCTGAATGACAATGCTAAGCCAATGGCAATGCCCGTGAGACATTTGGCTCCTAGGGAGAGGAAGGAGTTAAGTAAGCAGATTGGTGGGCTATTGGAGAACGGCTTCATCAGATGGAGCATATCTGAGTGGGGAGCGCCAGTTGTCTTCGCTACAAAGGTAGATGGTTCCCTTTGACTTTGCATAGACTATAGAGAGTTGAATAAGCTCCCGAAGAAGAACCGTTACCCATTTCCTAGGAAAAACGATCTTTTCAATTAGTTGATTAGCTCTTCATTATTTTCTCAACTTGATTTAGCAATTGGATTTTATCAGCTTAGGGTCGTCGATGATAGCATCCATAAGACAACATTTAGGACACCCGATGGATTATTTGAGCGGTCGGTAATGCCGTTTGGGATAATCAATGCCCCGGCCTATTTCATAGATTTGATGAGCCATGTTTTTCGAGATGTCTTAAATAAGTTCATTGTAGTTTTCATGGATGACATTTTGGTGTTTTCCAAGAGTGTGGAAGAGCATGTTATTTATCTTAAGGAGGTTCTTCGTACACTTCATGTTCATCAGTTGAAGGCAAAATTCTTGAAGTGTCACTATTGGCGTAAGGACGTGCGGTTCTTGGGGCATGTGGTCGGGTCTAGTTGTTGATCCCACTAAGGTAGTGGTAATTGGAAGGCCCTCAAGAACGCTACCAAAGTTAGAAGCTTCCTAGGTTTGGCTGGCTATCATAGGAAGTTTATCAGAGATTTCGCTAAGATTTCGACACTGCTTACTCGCCTTACTAAGAAGAATGCGGCATTTTTATGGGACGTAGATTGTGAGGATTCCTTCACAATGCTAAAGAGGGCCCTTACTAGTGCACCAGTGTTAGTTTTACCCGATGAAGCTAAGCCTTTTACAGTATACACTGATGCATGTAAGACGGGTCTTGGAGCAGTATTGATGCAAGAAGGGAGGGTAGTATGCTATGCAAGTAGACAGTTGAGAACTCATGAGAAGAACTACCCTACCCATGATTTGGAGTTAGCTTCCCTTTTTTTGCGCTCAATTCTTGGACATTACTTGCTAGGAGAGAGGTTCGAGCTTTTCACTGACCATAAATCATTGAAGTACATATTCTCACAAAGGAATTTAAACTTGAGGCGGCAGCGTTGGATGGAGTTTTTAGCATCATATGACTTTGAGATAGCTTACCATAAGGGAACATAGTTGCAGATGTGTTAAGTAGGAAGAAAGCAACCCTTAATCCAATGTTCGTGGAGTGGAAAAGGCTAGAGTTTATTTCCACCTTTGATTTTAAGCCCTCTACGGACATTACCCCTGGATAATTAGCAGCACTTGAGGTTAAGCCTAACCTCATAAATCAGATTGACTTAAGGCAGCGAAAGGATTTAAAGCTTATGGATATTCTAGAGAAGTTTTGCAGAGGAGAGGTCTTTAGACATCTCCAACGCTATTCCATTGATAGTGAAGGGTGGTTAAGGAGAGATGGAAGACTTTGTGTCCCCTACACTAGTAATTTGATGAGAGCTGTTCTAGAAGAAGCACACCATTCCCGAATGAGTATTCATCTGGGTAGTGATAAGATGTATAGGGACATGAAGAGAGTGTTTTATTGGAGCAGTATGAAGAAGGATGTGGCAGAGTTTGTAGTCAAGTGTCTTGTTTGCCCAAGAGTTAAGGTAGAGCAGCAGAAGCCTGGCGGATTGCTTCAACCATTGGATGTACACGAATGGAAGTGGGATAATGTTTTGATGGACTTCATATGTGACGCCCCACCTCTATACCCACACTAGCCAAGAACACTACGGTGTAGTGCTGTCAACTAGCATGGAGAATAAGGCTGTTGAGGAGCGACCATCCATGTAATTGCTTATCACACGGTGGCTATAAATAATCTTCGAAAACAAACATAGAAATAATCATAACACAAATCAGTCACAGATATCCATATCACAAAGGCGGAAGAAGATATGAATATATAACTAACACATGAAAGTGTACATCAGAGTAGTGGTCAGTAAGATCCACGATAATACAAAAGAATAGCAACACGTGCTATACAAAAGAATACAACTATGAGTCTATATCTCAAGTGTATACAACAAAAACTGCTAATCTAAACAGTTAGCCAAAAGTCAGAGTGATGAATCCCTGGGAAGAAGTCAAGCAGAAGCACCTGTAACATCTTGGTCTGACCCGAGTATTATTTAAGAAAATAATAAACGGGTCAGTCTAGCTATAAATATCAGATGACATGATATAACATAAAAGATATGGCATAAACATAAAATATCCATAATGACATACCACTATAAGTATGTAAATAATGATCAATAGAAGATCAATCAATAAGAGATAATCAATATCACAAGAATCTTCTCAAAGATTCGGAAAGGGCATCATACCCCAAACTTGTACTCATAACAAGTCAATGACATAAATTCTAGAAATCAATGCAAGAAGTCCAGAAATCATAGAAAAGAGAAAGAGGCCTATCACATGACGGTCCGAAGACCAAGGGGAGCTACCCCACATGTGTGAATGGAATCACACAGATTAAGGTCCAGACTAACCAAAAAGCAAAAAGGTATGTGTGAGTAGAATCACACAAGTGGTGTCTAGTCTAACCTCGCAACAAGAGACATCGCACAGTTGCTAGTCTAAATCATCAGAATGATCGTCATGATCAACGAGAAGTGTCAATTACACTAAGCTAGTAAATATAGAAGTTTAGCTTCATGTCCCATAACCACTTGCTTAACTTAAATATTTACGAACAAACTGTAAATCTTCACTAATAAAATTGTCACAAGAGGTTCAATCGAACAAGTCCAAGAATTAACCGACAAAGTGAACGCAAGCGTTTCATACCACTTGTTTTACTAAGTCGTTTAATTAGATTTCTCATCCGAGTGAGGTAAAGGTTTGTATATACTAATAGATTGGAAAACGGTTTAAGAAAAGAGCTTTGTTATTAAAAATAGAGTTGAAATTGTTTGTTAAAAGAGTTTTGATATCTGCTACTAGTATTGAAACCTTTATATTATAAAGTGACAAAACACAGAAGCAATTGTAGAAACAATCAGTCACAAAGATCTCATACGGAGATGTGAATAAAATCCAAGGAAATCAGCTCAATGTTTTTCAGATAAGATCCCCTACGGAGGGGGGGTATAGGGGGGTGGCAAGCCCCCAAGGTGGGGGTGCGGGGGCAACGCCACCGCTTACGGGGTTCGACCTGCCCGGTCAGGTCGCGGGGGTCCAGGGGGCAGCGCCCCGTCCAAAACGGTACGACCTAGTGAAGACAAAATGAGGTCTAACGACCTAAGAGGAATAGGGTCGAGCGACCTAATGGTTGCGACCTAGGGGTCTAAGGGGTCAAACGACCTAGTGGTGTTCGCGAGTTAGCAGGAGCGAGCGACCTAAGAGAGACGAGCGACTTAAGGAACTTACGACCTAACATTTGAATAGGTCAAGCGACCTAAGTGGTCAGGCGACCTAAGGTCTTACGACCTAACGACCTACGGTCTAAACAAGGTCACGCGACCTAAGGCCAGCAACGACCTAATGTGGGACGACCTAAGGTCCAGCGACCTATCGGTATGAGGACTAGCGACCTAATGGAAAACGGCTTAGGGTCTTACGACCTAACGACCTAAGTCAAGTACAAGGTCACGCGACCTAAAATGGTTAAGAGCCGTACGTGTTAACGAGTTAACGACTTAAGGGGGTCAACAACCTACGGGATATAGGTCACGCGACCTAACGGTTTACAAGGTCTTACGACCTAAGGAGACAAGGTCTAGCGACCTACGACCTAGGTCAATACGACCTACGACCTAAGGTCCATACGACCTAACTCCGAAGATGTTAGAAATGGCCAGAACGACCTACGACCTAGAGTCCATACGACCTACGACCTAAGCCCGAACGACCTAACACCGAACAAGCATTTAGATGGCCCAGCGACCTATGGTGCTAACTCGCGAGCGACCCAAGGGTTAGGTCGCGAGCGACCTAACTCTGAGCACCAAAAATGGCCAGAACGACCTAAGTGCAGAAAATTCACCAAAACGCTAAAAATTGGAGTTTTTCGCCAATCCAATCCTAATCAAATGCTAATATGCATGCAAAAGTGATAGGGAATCATTCCCAACAGTCCAATATAGTTATAGGCTAGAATTGTGAGATAAAAATCTCACCTTTGCACTAAAATTTATGAATATGAAGCTTGAAAGCAAGGAGAAGCAATCCAAAGCTTGAATCCAATATCTTCTACTTGAATTTGGAGTTGAATGTTGGAGTTGCAATTGAATTTGAGCTTGGAGTTTTAATTTCCCATTCTCTTCACCATTAATGCCAAAGCATGGGTTAGTTAGGAAATATATGAAGAGTGAGAAGAAGAGGGTTGGAACTTGGGCTTAATAGGCCAAACTAACCCAAAGTCCAAAGCGGGAAAAGTTAGTGAAATTTCACTAACTCCAAACCTATCGATGTTTATACTTAAAAAAATTTTAAACGGCATTTCGAACTCAACGGAAGTGGTCTTGAGTCCTAATTTGACCGTTTGCAAAAAGTAGCTTTTCGGACCAAAATCCGATTAACGATTTAATATTTAAATAAAATATTTAAATATAAACTCGATAAATATGCGGGTTGTTACATCATAGATGGTTTACCCCGATCTAGGAAGGGGGATGCTAGTATTTGGGTGATTGTAGATCACTTGACTAAGAGCACCGACTTCATTTAAGTCAAGAGTAAGAGGATAGCACCTTATTTGGCATCCTTATATGTTCGTAAGATAGTCCGACTTCAAGGAGTTCCCTCTAGCATAGTGAGCGATAGAGACCCTATCTTTACCAGTGAGTTTTGGAGAAGCTTGCAAGAGGCGTTAGGGACACAACTTAGATTGAGTATGGTCTATCATCCTCAGACGGATGGTCAAATAGAGGGAGTTAATAGAGTTCTAGAGGATTTATTGAGGATTTGCATTCTTGATTTTGGAGGAACTTGAGAGGAGCATCTTCCTTTGCTGGAGTTCGCTTATAATCATAATTATCAGACTAGCATCGGGATGACACCTTTTGAAGCTCTTTATGGAAGACCTTGCAAGTCGCCTTCATATTGGTTGGAGTCTATAGAGAGATTACTACTTGGTCTCGACACGGTTAGAGAGACTTCGAAAAAGATTGAATTGATTAAGAGGAGAATGAAGAAGACCCAAAATAGGCAGAAATCTTATGCAGATAAGCAGAGAAGGGATATTGAGTTTGGGGTAGGAGACTTGGTTTTCATTAAGGTATCTCCACTAAGAAAGGTAGTAAAATTTGAATCAAGTGGTAAAGTTGCTTCCAGATTCGTTGGACCGTTCTCCATTGTGGAAAGGGTAGGGAAGATGGCGTATCGGATAAAGCTACCGGAGAAGCTCATAGGAGTTCATGATGTTTTTCATGTTTCGCACTAGAGAAACTGCCTACATGATTCAACAAAGGAGTAGAAGCTAGCCAACTTGAAGAAGTTGAAGTGGAGAGAGAAGCATCGGTTCATCGCATTCCAACCAAGATCATTGGACGAGATATTAAGAGGTCGAGGAATAAAGAAGTCCATTTGGTTAAGGCGTGGTGGGGAGATAGTATTGAAGACGCAACGTAGGAGGCTGAAGAAAAAATTCGTACCTCTTATCCACATCTTTTCGATGGTACGCTTTGAATTTCCTATTTCCATCTTTAGTTTTGAATAAGTTCTTTCCTTTAGTATCCTTTGGGTGAGTAAATTTTAGGATTTAACCTGTAGATGGTAGGACTGAATGTAAACATGTTACTAGAACACGTTATGTAAGATGGATGCTAGTGGTTGCAAGTGTTTGCTAGTGGATGCTAATGGACGCATATACATACACTAGGCATTATTATCTCTTAGGGATCGGCCTAACTAGGTCACTGGAGCATATGCATATGGATGTGTGCACATTTGCCTATTTTTATTTTATTTCATTTCCATGGTTGCTATAAATGGGTGATTATCATATGATTGTTGCATTTGGATGATGATTGTAGCACACATATAGAACTATCAGCTATCATTAGTGAATATGCATTCATTTGGATACATGGCACATACATGATTGCATAAAAAGGAGGTTAAATGAATCGGTAGACCGCCTAATATTTTGCCTTTTTTAGGAACATTGGCACTACACTATTTGCATATATATCATAAATTGCATTAGAAAACTTAAGGACAATAGATTTAATGGATGGTGGTTGAGTATATTGTTGTAGAATTTGGATGAAAATAATTATTTCATTCTTCTATCCTTATAGATTTCGAAAAAGAAATCTCTTAAGGAGGGAAGAATGTAACAACCCAAAATTTAACCTATGATAATTAATTAACGAATTAATTAAATAATAAAATAAGTTTGTGAAATTTTTAGAATCGGGCCACGAAAGTTGCACCATTGTGTCCGTGGTAATTTTCTGGTCAATTTCATATATAGTTTGTCAAAATCCATGCTAAAACGAAGAAGTTACGAAATAAACAAGAAAAAGAAAAAGAAAAATAAATATAAAAGGGTCAGGTCGACCCAGACCAAACCCAGGTCGACCTGGCTAGAGTAAGGTCGACCCTAGGGTCGACCCTCACACATCTTAGATCGATCCCCCTAATTCTTTTGACGTATATTTTTCCATAACGAAGCGAGCACGTCATTTTGAAACTTTTCTTCAATTCTGTGTGTTTGTACTTCTATCCGACGGTTCCCAGTGAGTCTATAATGTGGTTGCATCATATTTAATCTTTAAATCTAACGGTCTGAGATCCCTAAACTACACTATAAATAAGACCTTAGGCCTAGCTATTTTTTACATTCAGATTTTCTCCTATTTGGTTTCATTGCCTGTAACGACCCGTAAATTTCGATAATTTAATTCGTGCATTTAATAGGATTTCTAATTTAAATTTAGGAAGAAACGGAAATCTTATTTATTTATAGGAAAGAGAATGTTGAAATTAGATGTATCAAGGATAATTAAAACTTACAAATTGAATTATATATTGCAATTAATTGTAATAGTGGAAAGTGTTGTAATTGGCTATAAGGTTAGAAATAAGTAAATAAAGGCAAGTACTGAATTCATCAATGAAAATAAAATTTTATTTAGTACAATCCCTTTTTATTAACTTTTGTAAGGTGTTAATTAATTGAAATGGAAAATTTGACAATAGATTCAATTTGTATGTTGGATAATAAATTGCAATAACTAAAGTTAGTAATTAATAGGTTAAAGGGAATACCAATTTACTCATAAAATGAATATAAGTGAATGTAACAAAATAAATAGGAAACAATAATTATTCATAAGTGATGGTTGATGTAAAAGGAATAACTAATTGGATTTAGAATCTTAATTTGTATGCGTGCATATATTTAATGGAATATGAGAAAAACAAATGTAAGGATTTGATTAATATATATATGTTATTTATTCAGGGTATTGAATAAAATTGGGAATCCAATTGTAATTAATGATAATAACGTTGGTATTAGTTAATAAATTTAATTTCAATGCAATACCCATAAATGAATGGAAGGAAATGAATGTATGTAAGTGTATACTAGGTTATTTATCAAATAGAAGGGAGGAAGAATAAATATCGGATTGATTGATGGATAAATATATATTAAATAGTAATTGAATGTAAAGTTAATGGTAATTGTATAAAATCAATCAATGAATGTATATAGATTGTAAGGTTATAATAATAAATAGAAATTGGATGACATTAATATAAGACAATGAATTGCAGATTTTGGGTTTATAATAAAGTGTGAAGGGAAATTTTGATTTGGTTATAAATTGAATGGAATTCAAATCTATTGGGAAAGGTAGATGGATTTTTGGTAATAAATTTTAAACGGACTTGAATAGTGAATTTATTAAATTAATATATAATAAATAATGATTAAATGAAAACCAATACTCTGTAAATACCTATAATACTTGAGTGGAAATAATATACTTATAAATGTGGGATTGAGAGTCTTACAACAACTATTTTGAGTTATATACTTAGTTCCTTCAGTTAAATTTGAAATCATTGCAATATATATAAATTTAATGGTACGTTAAATAAATTAAGGCAATAAATGGGGAATAACGTGAATGTTCTTCATAATATGATGATTTGTGAATAAAAATAATGGAATTTAAGTTTATTAAATTATCGGAATTTAATTTATGACAAGAGGTTAATTGAAATCAAATGAGTTAAATGTTTAAACGGGAATCAAGCTTATATAATTATTTGGATTTATTGCAATTAATTTAAAATATAATATAACATTTTACGTTAATTGGAAATAAAGATGGAAATAGGAAGGTTTTAACTAAGGGATGGATATGTAATAATTGTCTTAATTTGTAAGTAGAAATAAAACGTTAATGAGAACAAGTATTTAAGATTAACCATCTATTTAGTATATTAAGTTATAACGGATAATCAATTGCAATAATTAAAGATATATTTATTACATTAACGATAATGAAGTAATATTTGAAATTTAATATTTAGATATTATGCAAATATAAATTTAGATGAAATTTGAGAGATTTACGTAATGAAGTATGAATCCAATGATAAATTTATCTATTTGACAAAAATATATGGAAAGTAAATTTAATGTATAATTTGTGAATTTAATGAAAATTTAGAATTTATAGATTTTAATTCGACAGTTAAATTTTGTTTAAGTTAGTAAAGATGATTTGAGAAATTTATGATGATAAGAATCGTCAATTATCGAAGTGAAATGGGAAATTTGATTTAATTGACTAAATTTTAATTTATTTAATTAATATAAAAAAAGCCATTTTGGTCACGGACCCGGATTCCGATGAAACCAGTTTTATCGGATCCGTAACAGCGAATTATTATAGGGTTTCAAGTTTCGTAGCGATCGGACTTGTCGTTTGATCGTACGAACGCGAAACGCCTTGAAATCGATTTAATTAAAATCAATTTGAAATTATTGATTTCAGCATAACTTCTTCATACGATCGAATTTGGACGTGAAACTTTTTCCATCGCGTTCAGAATATTTTAAAATACCTGTTTTGATATATGGGTTTACCAAATTTCGTTCCGGGGTCAGAACGGGTATTTTTGGGCCAACTGTCGGTTAGCACGTTTATAATTCGTGCCCACCTATTCTATTGCAGTTTGTCTATAAATAGGCTGTTATAAACCCTAGCAGCCTCTATTCCTCACTTCTATACGTATAGGAAGCTCTGTACTCCTCTTCTTCAATAGCAACAAACAATTCTAGATCCATTTTCAAATTTCAAAAATCAAATCAAAAGTCAGAAATTCAAACACCTCACAAAATTTCCAAAAAATTATATGTTGAAGTTTTTGACGAGGGAAACTCAGATCTGAAATTGGTTTCTCGATTCGAGTTGTCGTTTGGCCTAAAATCAGAGATTAATTCCGGCCGTCCATTTTAGGGTTTGACGATCCAACGGTGGATCGTCGCCCAATCGTCGATCAAGGGGCGGCGTTGGGAAGGGGGCGCGATGCAGGCCTTGTTGGTGGTGTTCGTTCATCGCCAGGTCGTGTAGATTGGTGGTGGTGGCCTTGGGAAATTCGTGACGACGGCCTCGTTTTTGGCGACCGGAATTGATGCCGAGGTCGGGGAGGGGGCGGCTCGGATGGGGCAACGTGGAGGTGTTCGTTGATCAACTTGGTTGGGGCTGTGGTGGCGGCACGATGTGGCGGCGCGATTTAGGGTTTCTGGTTCGTTCGAGTTGCGACCTGGACGCGCGTGAGGGAAGAGGGCATGACGTGGCTCTCTTAATTTACGGTGAGTTATTATTATAAATCTGGTTTTAATTTAGTTTTTATTTTCAAACGATTAAATTGCTATAACTTTGACATACGAACTCCGATTTACACGAATTTTTTTTGTTAGGATCATAATTTAATTCTAGATCTTCTGACGCTGGTTTGGGCAGATTTGGAGACCGTCGAATTTTTGGGTTTAAATCGGGTTTAAATTCAATTTAAATTCAAAAGGTGAGTGTTTTAACCCACTCACGATTTCTAAAATTTCTTATGTTTGTTAAATTGATTTTAGATATGAGTAGAAATTTATTTATGACTGTTTGACATGTTTTATTCATTATTTCAGTTAAATCGCATTTATTTAATTTAACTTTTAATTAATTTTATTATTGCATATAAATTGATAGTTAGAATTTATTTATTTGCATATAAACTGATAGTTAAATTGTTAATAAATTTATCTTTGAATATAAACTGTTAGTTAATAACTATTATTTATTACCTGTTATATTTTATATGCTCTATATTGATGTTGTTTAAATTGGATGATGATTGTAATAAATGGTTGATGATTGATATTTGGATGAATGGATGTTGTATTTTTATTTGTATAAACTGCAAGTTATCGTGCATTTCATTCATTCGGGATTGCGGTTTGAAATGATATACAACCGCATTTTTATTTTAAATTGCGGATTGAAATGATAAACATCCATATCACTTGACCATAGGGTAGAAAATTTTATACAGGCACCGCGGTAAATATATAAAATTATTTTTGAAATGTTTTACTATGGTTTTGTAAAGCTATATATATATATATATATATGGTTTATGGGATATTGATTTGGTTATTTATATATATATAGTAAATTTTCGGTTTTTAAGCTTTGTATAAATTTGATTTGAAGTATAAAATAAAGTTTGATTTTTAAGATCAAATACGATTAAGCCTTTATTTAAAATCTAATTTCTGGAGTTTTTATAACTTAAATGAGAATAAGATCTGGAAGATGAATATTAAGTTAAATTGAAATTTAATAAAAATTAATTTTTTTAAAGGATATGATTTTTATAACTTTTTTTTTTGTAAAGTGATTTAAATGAATATCAGGTTGATTTAAATGAATATATAAAGTTTAATAAATTGGAAGATTTTCCAATTATGTGAAGTTAAAGGTTTTACTTAAATTATATTGAATTCATTAAGTAAACATTTCAAGTCTAAATAATAAGTAATTGAATTTGATATATATGGGTTTGTCAAATGAGTTTGTTTTTGAAATGGTGAAATATTTAAAGCTTTGAAACATAAGAATTAAAAATGGTATTTGGAAGTTTAAATCGATATTTGGAATTGATTTGTGAAATATAAAGTAGCTATTTTGTTTTATAAAGGAAATTTGATATTTAACCATTTGAGAGATGGAAATTTGTTTCAAAGTTATGATTTTCAAGGTAGTATAATTTGGAAATATTATATTCCAGAGTTTTGATTTCTAAATATTTTACTTTGAAAACCCTATGAGTTTGGAAAGAATATATATTGGAAAATAAAATGATATTATATAGGTTTGGGCCTAAATGATTTCGTATTGATTTGGGGTTTTAAAAATATAAACGATATTGTATTTATATGGGTTTAAAATGGATATTTTATTCTGGTTTTAAAGTATAATTATTTTAAATGACCGCGGTGTTATAATAACGCTTGGTTGTTGAAGAGACCGGGATCGGAAGTTGTCATACTCTCTGCCAACTTCGAAAACCACTTTAACAACCGTGTACGAGGTGGAGATTCCAGAATGAAGTAGGTTGGTGGAGGCGTTTCCTGCAAGGTAAATACGTGGACCCGACTCCCATGAGTTGGCATAAGGTGGCTAAAGCAGGAGCGATTCTCGGGCCAATGAGGTCATTCCTTTGATCGGACACTCCTCTTCGATATTATACTTTGACTTTGGATTGTTTCAGTGGCCACTTTTACTTTGATTTTTGGGGGAGTTTGTTCGAAGTGGGCGGTAGCAGCGGCTACGCGTTTCCATGAGGCCGGATAGCAATTGGTATATCTACCCTAGCATTGCCTAGTTGTGCCGTGTCACCTACCATACCGAGCCTTTACTACGAGTTTCTATATGTGTCGTACCTATGGAGTATCCTCTGGTTGCCTTCCGATCAAGAGGTATTACGGTAGTGTATAGACTATTGGCATTATTTGTGTTAAGGGCTATATGTGTAACCCCTTAACGCTATTTAAAAGTAAGTTTATTTTATAAATAGACACTATTATAATAGCGCAATATACTACATAGTAAATAGTTTAACGGATCCTTAGGAGATGTAAATCCTGAGCATCTCTTGAGTTACTGCACTCATATTTATTTCTGTTAATTTAACTCACATAAGATCTTTTAGTTCTGACTCGAGTGTTTTTGTCTTTTCATATTCGCTCGGGTCAGTTCGAGCTTTTCAGGATTTGAAGATTTAGCTCTGGAGGACGAAGACGGAGATTTGTTTTATTATTATTTATATTATTGCACGACCTTCATAGTATTCCACTGCATTGTTATTGGTATGTATAACTCTGATATGTATTATATAAATATAACCAAATGTTTTTTTTTACAGATTTATAAACTGTATATTTGATTTTTATATTTTATCCTTCCGCTGTGAGATTTTGTTTTCTTTTTATTTCTTTCTTGTTTTTCTTATTTACCCCATAACAATCCACCCTTCCGTATGGTTTGAATTGGCACGTGTGTCGATTTAAAGCGTGCGAAAAAGGCGGGATGTTACATCTGGTATCAGAGCTTTGGTTTAGCGATAAACCTTAGCTTTGTGGGGTCTGACTCTTTATTAATGGGGTAGTAATATCCTATGGGAGTCGCTGAGAGTATATATATGAGAGAGCGTATTTGTTAGTGTTATAAAAAGGTTTTTATATTGTGTTAATCTGTTCCGTTTTGTATTTATAAATTCTGGTTGGTGCATGGGACGTATGACATCAATAGGGATTTCTAAATACTTAATAGGACAGACCGACATAATATTTGTTTTATATAGGTGAATGAAATAATTTTGCATATTATATTTTCTATATATAAAATAAATTTTTCAAAAGATATCTATATTTGGCTGCAATAGATTGGTTGTTAGGTATTAAAGTGTATAAATAATAATAGAAATAAGATTGAAAAATAAAATAAATGAAATTTGAAAATTTAGAACTTAAGTTCCGGGGTTTTGAAATTTCTTTCAAATAAATTTTGGAATATAATAATATTGTTTATAAGTACTTTCTGATATAAACATTTAATATAATTTGGGAAAATTTGTTTAAAGAAAATTTTGGAAAAATAAATTTTGCACTTTCCTCTCTGTCGCTAGAAAATAATTTCGGTGATGACGGCCGCACCATCGACTTTCATTTTCGAGTTTCGAAGGGAAACGACCATTGTAGTAGTTTTACTGCAGATTCATTTTGAAAAAAAATTATATAAATTTTGAATTGTTTTAAATATAATTAGAGATGTATAAGTTGTAAGAATATATTTATCTGTTATTTTAAAATAATTTGAAATTTAACCCGGTATTAAATTCTTAGATTTCCATTAATTAATTGTTTCAATTATTGCGGTGAATTGAAACGTAGGTAATTAATAAATTAAAACCCCTAAAGGAAATAAGAGATTTAATGATAGGTTATAAATGGTTTTAGATGGAATTTGAAATTATAACCTATGAAATAAATAATATTATTATTGAACATTAAATTAATCATAGGTAATGAGGAAACTTGTATAATTTTCAATTACACCCTTAAATAACATATATAACTTACCAAATATTAAAAGTTGAAATAAAGAATGTAATGGAAATTGTACAAGTAAAAGCAGGTAATGAAGTATCCAAAGAATTTGCTATTAAATGAGAATTTATGTATAAACTTAAGTTACAATTGAAATTTTACTATAAGTGAATATAATTAAAGGTAAGTAATTCAAATAGATGAATATCAACTTAAGTAAATAAAATGGAAATGCTAACAAATTAAATGGGACATGAATACTATTGATGAACAAATTAAATGAGGACATGCAATAATAAATGAATGAATAGTATAACGAAATAAAAAGGGAACTGGCATGACCTGAGTTAATGGAACTGAATAAGTGTAAGTAATGAGAAAAATAAATGAAGCAAACATTTAATGAGTAAATGTAAATTAAAACGATGAATCACTGTATAAATAAAAATATAATCAAACAACTGATGTATGAAATAAAATTTATAATAAATTAATTTGATTTGTTGATTGGAATTGTTATTGTTGATTGGGGTTGTTGGGTAAGGAAACTTTAATTTTGTTGGGATGGATGAATAATCCATTGGGTTTAATCTAAGATTGTTAAGTAAAAGACGCACTTAATGGTTTATTCTTCATTCCGTACAATTTAAAAGTTTTGAACCCGAACAACTATTTATTAGTTTGATTGAATGGTTGTTTGTATTTGTTGTATGCTGGTTGTTAAAATCGATGGTTGTTGTACTGATTTGTTGTTAGTAATTGAAACCACTTAAATATTTCACTTTATATAAATTGTTAACCTTTTAGATTTTATAAGTGTTTATAAGTGAAATACAGGTTATGGAAGCATTTGCTACTGCTTTTGGTTCCATAAATTTAGCGTAAGTTTCCCGACAAATAGGTATGTTTCCGGATTACGGTTTATAGCGCTATCTTATATATTTTCCCGTGTAGGGATATATATTATTTTGGAAAATATTTGTGTATATCTTTATATTTATATTATATTTTCTTCCGAGCCTCTCCGTACAAAGGAGACTCTGCCAAAAATTTTCATAAATTTCGGGGCTTAGAAGAATTGGAAAATGTTTTACAAACTTTAATAAATTATGTATAAAAGATTTAAATGGGTATAAATTGGTATATTTTATGTTAAATTATTTTATTTTGTAAACTTATTTGTTATAAATTAAATTAAGGAAGATATTGTTTTCTTATTTCTTCTTTTCACTTCTTTCCCTTTTCGAGGACGAAAAGTTTTGAGTGAGGGAGAGTGTAACGACCCGTAAATTTCGATAATTTAATTCGTGTATTTAATAGGATTTCTAATTTAAATTTAGGAAGAAACAGAAATCTTATTTATTTATAGAAAAGAGAATGTTGAAATTAGATGTATCAAGGATAATTAAAACTTACAAATTGAATTATATATTGCAATTAATTGTAATAGTGGAAAGTGTTGTAATTGGCTATAAGGTTAGAAATAAGTAAATAAAGGCAAGTACTGAATTCATTAATGAAAATAAAATTTTATTTAGTACAATCCCTTTTTATTAACTTTTGTAAGGTGTTAATTAATTGAAATGGAAAATTTGACAATAGATTCAATTTGTATGTTGGATAATAAATTGCAATAACTAAAGTTAGTAATTAATGGGTTAAAGGGAATACCAATTTACTCATAAAGTGAATATAAGTGAATGTAACAAAATAAATAGGAAACAATAATTATTTATAAGTGATGGTTGATGTAAAAGGAATAACTAATTGGATTTAGAATCTTAATTTGTATGTGTGCATATATTTAATGGAATATGAGAAAAACAAATGTAAGGATTTGATTAATATATATATGTTATTTATTCAGGGTATTGAATAAAATTGGGAATCCAATTGTAATTAATGATAATAACGTTGGTATTAGTTAATAAATTTAATTTCAATGCAATACCCATAAATGAATGGAAGGAAATGAATGTATGTAAATGTATACTAGGTTATTTATCAAATAGAAGGGAAGAAGAATAAATATCGGATTGATTGATGGATAAATATATATTAAATAGTAATTGAATGTAAAGTTAATGGTAATTGTATAAAATCAATCAATGAATGTATATAGATTGTAAGGTTATAATAATAAATAGAAATTGAACGACATTAATATAAGACAATGAATTGCAGATTTTGGGTTTATAATAAAGTGTGAAGGGAAATTTTGATTTGGTTATAAATTAAATGGAATTCAAATCTATTGGGAAAGGTAGATGGATTTTTGGTAATAAAATTTAAACGGACTTGAATAGTGAATTTATTAAATTAATATATAATAAATAATGATTAAATGAAAACCAATACTCTCTAAATACCTATAATACTTGAGTGGAAATAATATACTTATAAATGTGGGATTGAGAGTCTTACAACAACTATTTTGAGTTATATACTTAGTTCCTTCAGTTAAATTTGAAATCATTGCAATAGATATAAATTTAATGTTACGTTAAATAAATTAAGGCAATAAGTGGGGAATAACGTGAATGTTCTTCATAATATGATGATTTGTGAATAAAAATAATGGAATTTAAGTTTATTAAATTATCGGAATTTAATTTATGACAAGAGGTTAACTGAAATCAAATGAGTTAAATGTTTAAACGGGAATCAAGCTTATATATTTATTTGGATTTATTGAAATTAATTTAAAATATAATATAACATTTTACGTTAATTGGAAATAAAGATGGAAATAGGAAGGTTTTAACTAAGGAATGGATACGTAATAATTGCCTTAATTTGTAAGTAGAAATAAAACGTTAATGAGAACAAGTATTTAAGATTAACCATCTATTTAGTATATTAAGTTACAACGGATAATCAATTGCAATAATTAAAGATATATTTATTACATTAACGATAATGAAGTAATATTTGAAATTTAATATTTAGATATTATGCAAATATAAATTTAGATGGAATTTGAGAGATTTACGTAATGAAGTATGAATCCAATAATAGATTTATCTATTTGACAAAAATATATGGAAAGTAAATTTAATGTATAATTTGTAAATTTAATGAAAATTTAGAATTTATAGACTTTAATTCGATAGTTAAATTTTGTTTAAGTTAGTAAAGATGATTTGAGAAATTTATGATGATAAGAATCGTCAATTATCGAAGTGAAATGGGAAATTTGATTTAATTGACTAAATTTTAATTTATTTAATCAATATAAAAATTGCCATTTTGATCACGGACTCGGATTTTGACGAAACCAGTTTCATCGGATCCGTAACAGCGAATTATTGTAGGGTTTCAAGTTTCGTAGCGATCGGACTTGTCGTTTGATCGTACGAAGCGAAACGCCTTGAAATCGATTTAATCGAAATCAATTTGAAATTATTGATTTCAGCATAACTTCTTCATACGATCGAATTTGGACGTGAAACTTTTTCCATCGCGTTCAGAATATTTTAAAATACCTGTTTTGATATATGGGTTTACCAAATTTTGTTCCGGGGTCAGAACCGGTTTTTTTGGGCCAACTGTCGGTTAGCACGTTTATAATTCGTGCCCACCTATTCTATTGCAGTTTGTCTATAAATAGGCTGTTATAAACCCTAGCAGCCTCTATTCCTCACTTCTATACGTATAGAAAGCTCTGTACTCCTCTTCTTCAATAGAAACAAACAATTCTAGATCCATTTTCAAATTTCAAAAATCAAATCAAAAGTCAGAAATTCAAACACCTCAGAAAATTTCCAAAAAAATATATGTTGAAGTTTTTGACGAGGGGAACTCAAATCTGAAATTGGTTTCTCGATTCGAGTTATCGTTTGGCCTAAAACCAGAGATTAATTCCGGCCGTCCATTTTAGGGTTTGACGATCCAACGGTGGATCGTCGCCCAATCGCCGATCAAGGGGCGGCGTTGGGAAGGAGGCGCGATGCAGGCCTTGGTGGTGGTGTTCGTTCGTCGCCAGGTCGTGTAGATTGGTGGTGGTGGCCTTGGGAAATTTGCGGCAGCGGCCTCATTTTTGGCAACCGGAATTGATGCCGAGGTCAGGGAGGGGGCGGCTCGGATGGGGCAACGTGGAGGTGTTCGTTGATCAACTTGGTCGGGGCTGTGGTGGCGGCACGATGTGGCGGCGCGATTTAGGGTTTCTGGTTCGTTCGAGCTGCGATCTGGACGCGCGTGAGAGAAGAGAGCATGACGTGGCTCTCTTAATTTACTGTGAGTTATTATTATAAATTTGGTTTTAATTTAATTTTTGTTTTCAAACGATTGAATCGCTATAACTTCGACATACGAACTCCGATTTACACGAATTTTTTTTTGTTAGGATCGTAATTTAATTCCAGATCTTCTGACGCTGGTTTGGGCAGATTTGGAGACCGTCGAATTTTTAGGTTTAAATCGGATTTAAATTCGATTTAAATTCAAAAGGTGAGTGTTTTAACCCACTCACGATTTCTAAAATTTCTTATGTTTGTTAAATTGATTTTAGATATAAGTAGAAATTTATTTATGACTATTTGACATGTTTTATTCATTATTTCAGTTCAATCGCATTTATTTAATTTAACTATTAATTAATTTTATTATTGCATATAAATTGACAGTTATAATTTATTTATTTGCATATAAACTGATAGTTAAATTGTTAATAAATTTATCTTTGAATATAAACTGTTAGTTAATAACTGTTATTTATTACCTGTTATGTTTTATATGCTCTATATTGATGTTGTTTAAATTGGATGATGATTGTAATAAATGGTTGATGATTGATATTTGGATGAATGGATGGTGTATGTTTATTTGTATAAACTGCAAGTTATCGTGCATTTCATTCATTCGGGATTGCGGTTTGAAATGATATACAACTGCATTTTTATTTTAAATTGCGGATTGAAATGATAAACATCCGTATCACTTGACCATAGGGTAGAAAATTTTATACAGGCACCGCGGTAAATATATAAAATTATTTTTGAAATGTTTTACTATGGTTTTGTAAAGCTATATATATATATATATATATATATATATATATATATGGTTTATGGGATATTGATTTGGTTATTTATATATATATAGTAAATTTTCGGTTTTTAAGCTTTGTATAAATTTGATTTGAAGTATAAAATAAAGTTTGATTTTTAAGATCAAATACGATTAAGCCTTTATTTAAAATCTAATTTTTGGAGTTTTTATGACTTAAAGGAGAATAAGATTTGGAAGATGAATATTAAGTTAAATTGAAATTTAATAAAAATTAATTTTTTTAAAGGATATGATTTTTATAACTTATTTTTTTTTGTAAAGTGATTTAAATGAATATCAGGTTGATTTAAATGAATATATAAAGTTTAATAAATTGGAAGATTTTCCAATTATGTGAAGTTAAAGGTTTTACTTAAATTATATTGAATTCATTAAGTAAACATTTCAAGTCTAAATAATAAGTAATTGAATTTGATATATATGGGTTTGTCAAATGAGTTTGTTTTTGAAATGGTGAAATATTTAAAGCTTTGAAACATAAGAATTAAAAATGGTATTTGGAAGTTTAAATCGATATTTGGAATTTATTTGTGAATGTAAAGAAGCTATTTTGTTTTATAAAGGAAATTTAATATTTAACCATTTGAGAGATGGAAATTTGTTTCAAAGTTATGATTTTCAAGGTAGTATAATTTGAAAATATTATATTCCAGAGTTTTGATTTCTAAATATTTTACTTTGAAAACCCTATGAGTTTGGAAAGAATATATATTGGAAAATAAAATGACATTATATAGGTTTGGGCCTAAATGATTTCGTATTGATTTGGGGTTTTAAAAATATAAACGATATCGTATTTATATGGGTTTAAAATGGATATTTTATTCTGGTTTTAAAGTATAATTATTTTAAATGACCGCGGTGTTATAATAACGCTTGGTTGTTGAAGAGACCGGGATCGGAAGTTGTCATACTCTCTGCCAACTCCGAAAACCACTTTAACAACCGTGTACGAGGTGGAGATTCCATAATGAAGTAGGTTGGTGGAGGCGTTTCCTGCAAGGTAAATACGTGGACCCGACTCCTGTGAGTTGGCATAAGGTGGCTAAAATAGGAGCGATTCTCGGGCCAATGAGGTCATTCCTCTGATCGGACACTCCTCTTCGATATTATACTTTGACTTTGGATTGTTTCAGTGGCCACTTTTACTTTGATTTTTGGGGGAGTTTGTTCGAGGTGGGCGGTAGCTTCGGCTATGCGTTTCCATCAGCCCGGATAGCAATTGGTATATCTACCCTGGCATTGCCTAGTTGTGCCGTGTCACCTACCATACCGAGCCTTTACTACGAGTTTCTATTTGTGTCGTACCTATGGAGTATCCTCTGGTAGCCTCCCAATCAGGAGGTATTACGGTACTGTATAGACTATTGGCATTATTTGTGTTAAGGGCTATATGGGTAACCCCTTAACGCTATTTAAAAGTAAGTTTATTTTATAAATAGACACTATTATAATAGCGCAATATACTACATAGTAAATAGTTTAACGGATCCTTAGGAGATGTAAATCCGGAGTATCTCTTGAGTTACTGCACTCATATTTATTTCTGTTAATTTAACTCACATAAGATCTTTTAGTTCTGACTCGAGTGTTTTTGTCTTTTCAAATTCGCTCGGGTCAATCCGAGCGTTTCAGGATTTGAAGATTTAGCTCTGGAGGACGAAGACGAAGATTTGTATTATTATTATTTATATTATTGCACGACCTTCATACTATTCCGCTGCATTGTTATTTGTATGTATAACTCTGATATGTATTATATAAATATAACCAAATGTTTTTTTACAGATTTATAAACTGTATATTTGATTTTTATATTTTATCCTTCCGATGTGAGATTCTGTTTTATTTTTATTTCTTTCTTGTTTTTCTTGTTTACCCCACAACAATCCGCCCTTCCGTATGGTTTGAATTGGCACGTGTGTCGATTTAAAGCGTGCGAAAAAGGCGGGACGTTACATCGCCAAAGGTTGGACCCTAAATAGAAAAAATTTCTAAGGAGGAAATCTTTTTGATAAAAATATTCTATGCTCTATAAGTGGATCAAGGAAGACCAAGGATTGGAGCTAAGGACCACAAGTGAGTGTTTAGTAATTATTTTAGATTTTTAAGCAATTTAAAATAATATGATTCTCAATAGTTGTAGTTTTTCTACAAATTTTGAGACAATTTTTATTTAAGTTATTTATAGCTAGTTTTTATAGTTCTTTTCAGTCTATTCTGCTTAGTTATTTTTATTCAGCTATTTTATTCAGTTATTTATAGCTAGTTTTTAAAGTTCTTTTCAATCTATTTTGCTCAGTTATTTTTGTTCAGCTATTTTATTCAGTTATTTACTGTTATTTGCATTTATTTACATCCGTTTTACGTTAGAATTCAGCCTGTAAATTTTAGTTTCATTTTATTCCTTTTGCGCGAATAAAATATAAGATATTAAAAAAGAGAAAAATTCGCAAATATGGATTAAAATAGAAAACGTTAAATTTACAGAAATTAGATGTAAAATAAGAAAAACTGTAATAAAAAGAAGGTAAACTAAAATAGAAAAATTTGAGACATTTGCAAGCATGTTTATAACTAGTGGTTATAACTAAAAAGATAAAGCAGAAGAGTAACAATTATAACATAGGTTATAATTAAGCAGAAAGAATAGAAAGGCTTATTTTAAAATTTTGACTAAGTTAATAAGAAAATTATAACATAGGTTATAATTAGAAATAACAGAAAAGACTTATTTTAAGACTTACAATTAAGTTAATAAGCAAATATAGCAGAGATAACAGAAAAGGCTTATTTTAAGACTTATAATTAAGTTAATAAGCAAATATAGCAGAGATAAAAGAAAAGGCTTATTTTAAAGACTTAGATTAAGTTAATAAGCAAATAGAGCAGAAATAACATAAGAGGCTTATTTTAAGAACTTACACTAAGTTAATAAGCAAGAACAAAAATAGGGCCCAGGACTGATGGTCTCACAATAGTTAGAAGAGGCTGGGCAAGACCCTTTCAGAATAGGACTGATGGTCTCATAATAGTTAGGTGAGGCTGGGACATAGGGTAAATAAGTGGCCAATAGATAGAAGCTCAAATCGGGGGATTTGGGCAAGAGGCGCAACTAAATTTTATTTGTTAGGACCCGTACCAACAGCATTCCCTTGCAGACTAGTACTGGGGTGTTATAACGCATCACATCTTTTAGTGTGCCATTTTTGAGTATACTAAGGGGTGTGGGGCGTTTCATGTCCGGTCCTAGGGATCCTGGTCTGACAAGCTTAAACAATAGCACTAGAATCTTTATTGGTTGTGGCTGTAACTTAATTTGATTCCTCAATAATAAAAAGAAGCGATTGATCTTCTTCAAGTTTGACCTTTTTAACCCAAGGAGGAATTGGGGCACTAGACATGTCAACGGAATCCCTCTTTCTCTTACTACTCTCAATAACCTTAAGAGCGTCAGCGATAGAGTTAGCAACATGAGCAGTTTTGGTAGTCATAGCTGAAAAGGAGGAAGAGGTTTAGCTTTTTTGGGCTTAGCAACAGGGGCAATAGGAGTTGAACTTAAATCAAAGAAATAACCATAAGATGACGGTATAGGAAGTTCTATCAAATCGTAGTAGGAAGTTACTAAAAGAATCAAGCTGAATGAGAGAATATGGAGAAAAGGAATTTTGTTTTCCGACGACCAAAGTTTGTTTCCCATGGGCATACTTCTTGACCTTAGGAGGATCCTCGAGCACTTTATGATTTTCCAAGATCAAGAAGCGCTTTCAAAAGTTGGCTTTAATTAAGAGTTTAAGCCTCTCTCCGATAGTCTGAGATGTCAGGTTCAAAGCACTATTTACGCTAGCAACTGAAGGATTCGTTCTCTTAAAAGAAGGATCTGAAAGAGTATAGCTACCATAAGAGAACAACAAAATATAGTATAAATAAGAGAGAAAACAACAGGACTTACTAAGGGTAGAGAAGGACCCCTTGATTCAAAGGGTATGACTCCTAATATAAAAGAACTGGTTTTCCTAGTCCTTAGTTCTATTGATCAAATTTTTGAACAAGCTCTTCGAATGAGGAAGCAGGTGATAAACGGTGCCTATTGGTTATTTCCCCACTTTATTAAGATTTACCAAAGAATTAAGTGTTTCAGCATTAAGTGAGAGGAGGTCAGCTTCCCTAGCTAGTATCTCAAAGCAACATAGATATGTATAAGAATTGGGCAGATTTTATTGGAGCAATCCCTAAATGGTCCAAGAATCAAATGAAGAATTCTGAGAGTGGGAGGTATTCCAAATGCCAAATTAGGATAGAAGTGAAAGCAAAGAATCCTTCCGGAGGATAATCTATCCTACCGGATGGGCCAGCTACCATAGCCTCTATATTGATAATGTCAAATTGTTGAAGGATGGTGTCTACTTCATTACGAGTAGTTACAGAGAATTGTATAAGCCTGTAATCTCCTTTCTCCAAAGTAGGAGATTTCAAGCATCTTTGAGTAGAAGAAGGTTTAGAATCTTTCTTACGATTCATTTGTCTGCCAGATGACTTTATACAAATGTTTGGGAAGTATCATATATTTATGAAAATTTAAAGTACTTAATAAAACTCTATAAAAAAATTAATTCTAAAAATGGATTAGTGTATAACGAGATATCGAGTTGGTGACTAGTCGGTGATTCTCCGAATAGATATTGAATTTGTAACCAGTTATCAAGTTCATGATATATCAAACTCATAACTAGTTACTAAGTTCAAATAAGATATCAAACACATAGATAGTTAGAGAGTTCGTGACCAGATAGAGATTCTTTAAGCAGTTAATGAATTCATAACAAGGTTGATAAATAGTCAGTAATTTCATAATTAGTTGTAGATTCCTTAATTATTATCGAGTTCATAACGAAATACCAAACTCATATCTAGTTATCGAGCTTAAAACAGGGTGTCGAGCCCATAGATAGTTGGTGAGTTTATAACCAGTTGAAGGTTCTTTTTCATGGCTAGATGACAAGCCTATAAAAGATATCGAATTCATAGCTGCTAACAACTCTTAAAAGAGTTGTTGAATTAGTAACAATTTAACAACTCTCTAAAGGGTTGTCGAGTTTGTAACTAGTTAATGATTCAATAGATAATTGTTGGATTCATAACTAGTTATCGAGTCACTGGCTAGATATCGAATGTACAACTAGTTAGCAAGCCTCTAATAGGGTATCGAGAGTCTAAGTGGGCGTCGAATTTTTGATGATTATAAAAACACTAGCAACTTATCGAGTTTCTAGATGGTTATCAAGTTTGTGATAATTGCCAAAAATTCATAAACTATTAGGTTTTTGTTAATCATTAAAGCGATGATTACAAACAGTGTCCGAGTCCAAACACCAAAATTTCAAATTCATGAGTATGTTTAGATCCAATCACTAATTAGACCCAAAAGGTTTATAGAAAGTCAATTATCGAAACTCTAATTTAAAACCAAAAACCCTCCCATTTCTTACTTAAATCGATTGTAAAGGGAAATCGTAGCTTAAATCGAGTTTGAATGTTATAGGAATCAAAAGCCTTACTTGATATTTCAAGATTAAGGAAAATTATAATTGCAGTTTTGAGTTTTATTTGCAGGCAGAGCTTCTAGAAGAAGGGAAGACAGATATTTATAGCAGAGAAGAGAAACAACATGAAACGTTGATTCCTATTAAAATAAACGAACAAGATTGAAATGGAATAGTAATAGGTGGCAATGTGAAAAATGGAATTATAAAGTATAATACGCTTCTTCCGCACAAGGGGAGATAAATGTTAATACAAATATGTATATCGAGCATCTAAAGAGAACATGTCGAGTTTCCGAATATAAGAGACGTTGAGCTTGAAGAAAGCAAGGTTATCAAGTATTCAACATTTAACAAAGGATATTAAACCTTCAACATTCACAAAAGTTATTGAACATCTACAATAAAATGCGATGTCCAATACTCAAGTAGTCAATGGGAATAAAAAAGGTGCTGAACCTCTAAGGATATCGAATTCCAAGCGGTTAGCAAATATACAGGTTGTCCAGCTTGAATATAGAAAGGAGGTGGTGTCGTGCCTCAACAACCATAATGGTTGTTGTGCATATAACAAGCAGAAGGTGATGATGAACATTAACAAAGGATATTGAGCTTGTAAAGTGATGAAGGTGTCGAATCAACAAGTACTTGTAGATATCGAGCTTCAATAATAGAAGAGCTAATGAGCCTAAAGATAGATCGATTGACAAAGACGTAGGAAGAGACATCGAACCTCTACAACACGAAGTAATAAAGGGAGGATGTCGCACTACCAAACGACATTAAGCATCTAGTCACAAACTAGGGATATCTAGTTTCTAGGGTATGATGAGCCTATGATGCATCAACTATCATCGAGACGCTACCATAGTAATAGTCACTGAGAATCTATTATCATGAAGGTTATCGAGTAGTTAACATGATATCGTTTGTCGAGTTTCAACGAGGGAGATTGGGTTTTCGAACTTATAAAAGCAAGAAATGTTGAGTCTTAACAAAAAGATGCCAAGATAAGTGCTATCGAAACCCTTGGATTTTGAGCCTTGATGCATGTCAATCATCCTATATGGTTGCATCCATATAAATAGATCCATATCGATCCAAGAAGAGGCGATTCATTCTGACTCTATTTCTCAATTTTAAAAGTTGTAAACCCTAAATTGAATTGGGAATTTTTAGAGCCAATTGTAATCTTGTGACTTTTTGTGAATAAGGACTTGAACATTCAACTTTGCATAACATACTTCTCTTTTACTTGATTATTTAGTTATTTCTGATAATGGATATGAATATGAATTATTTTTGACTTGGACTTATACTTGAACTTGCATATGCTTTTAAGCTTGCATAAGGCTACTTAAGCCCTTATTCAAACCAACCTTGATCTATCTTGCATATTTGGTTAGCGAAGAAATTTGCTAACAATTGCATAAATGCCATTTTCAAGAACACCACCACAGACTTTATTTCCATTCAGACCAATGTTCGTAGCATTATTCACGTAATAAGATATATATTTAGTCTTAAACAATATAGAAATAAACACAATTCCATAAATAAAGTTTTTTACAAAATAACAATTATTTAATATCAATACTACTCCACTGGAAGAACATAAATGATAATCTCGTATTGCCATTGCATCTACGATAGATCTATCAACAACCTAGAGCCTCATCTTTCCTTTTGCCATGCGGAGCCAGTTCCTATGCCTCATATAATGAATAACATATATGAGTTCCAGATCTAGTATCTAAACCCAAGACATTTTACTGATTGCAAAACAATTTTGAATCGTAAATGTAAATGATGGAGCTGTAGAACCATTCTGCTTTCTTTCTTTAATGATCTTTAGGTATTCAGGATAGTTTTTTTCCAGTGACCTTTCTTATGGCAGTGGTGACATTCACCCTTGTCATTGATTTCTTACTTTTCTTATTCTTCTTACCTTCTCTCTTTTGCTTCTTCGAACTCTTCGAAGATGATGCCCTACCCTTAACAAAAAGCATGACCCCTTGATCCTTTGGTTGTGACTCGGCCGACCTTGATATATTGAGGAACTCCATGAGATTCACATTCATTGGTTCATATTATATTCAGCATGAATGATTTATACTGAGGGGTAAGTGAACCAAGTATCAAGTCTGCCTGCAACTCATCGTTTATCTTCACGTTCAATTATGAAAGCCTATCAATATAGCCTTTCATCATTAGGACATAATCATCCACCTTCTATCCCTTTTGCATTTTTGTATCGAACAATTTCTTAGTAATCTTGTACCTCACGGAAGAAGATTGCACACCAAATAGTTCCTTCAGACTATCGAAGACATGGTTTTGTGCTCCCTTTACATTAGCTTATCTAATGTAGACAACATGAAAACTTCAGCAATTTCGAGTTCAGCGACCACCTTATTATAAACAACATGTAATTTAGGGTCAACGTTTTCAACGGGTCTCGTCATAGGAGTACAGGTAATAAATGACCAAAGATGCTCATATGTCAATACTATTTTGATAGCTCTAAGCCAATCGAAATAGTTGTTTGGTCCAGTTAGTTTGTCATTTTCATTAAATAGTCTTGGAGTTGACATTTTCTGCAAGTTTTAATCAGTAGATTATTAGGACAATATCGTAGTAGATGCCCTTATAATATTAGTAAGGTTAAACTTTATGCTTCATTTTACTAATTAGATCCCACTAGTCTTTTATGTTTCAAAAAAGTCTAAGTAGAAACATAGAAGTCTTTCGACTTTTCTAGTGGGTGTTAGGACTCATTTGTCTTGGAAGTTCGATTTAAGTTTGCTCAATAAGTCATAGCTCCACAGACGAATAACTCATTATCGATTATATCATATACAACTCCTAACCCATGGTACCTTGTCCTAATTTCAATTGTACCTTGAGTTTGCTTAACAAATCGAATGAAATTATTCACTCGTACCTACTATATCACGACGACCAAAGTATAGTATATGTACATTGAGTTTTCTCAACAGATACATACAGTTATCTTACCTCGTCTATTTAGTATACCAATAATACTACACTTAACATCCATAGCTTGAGTTTCCTCAACAACCAAGGAATATGCAAGTAATTTATTAATTTATATATGGTAGAGGATAACATTATATTAAAGATTCATAATCTTCACTATATTATATTGAGTGATATCGACTTATGGAATAATATATTTCTTATGAAATACCCTCGTGATTTAAGTGTGGGACGGAATCACGATATATGTACGTTTATGTATGTATGTATTCCTTGGGTCTATTTAGAGTTTTTTCAATATTCCACCTTTAGTTTATACATTTATATTATATAAGTTTCATTATTATATAACTTTTATATTTTAATTTGATTATATAATAATATTATGTATAACATTATATCAACTAAAACATATTTAATTAACTTTAATTAATTAACACTTTAATTAATTTTATATTATTCAATTGTAACATCTTATATTGAATACTTAAATACTACAAACTTTATAGTAATATGCATATATCATATATCTATATATGTATGCATGTCTGTATATATTTTAATTTATTAACCAACTTTTAATTAATTAGTTTAATTAAACAATTTTAATCATGTTTTGTTAATTTTGAAAATTATTTTATATACATACATGTATACTTATATTGTCTAAACATTTCAAGACAACAAAACATATATCGTTATATATTATACATGCATACGTATTATTTAGTCTACTTATTTAATTAATTTATTTCTTTTTTAACCTTATCAATAAAACATATTTTGAAATTAACTTATATTTATTTTCAAACATTTTGAAAATTTTCATTATATTATAACTTTTATAATATATATATCTTATTTTAAATTTTAAATTTATATTTTTCAGTTTTCATTTTTTTTTTGAAAATTAGTCCAAGGACCAATTCAAATTAGGTCTTTTTTATTAAAAGCAAACCTTGGACTCACATATATGTTCGAGCCAAGCTGGTAAACAAGTTGGGCAGAGTATTTTCTCTTACCTGTTCTCGTCTTTCAAACATTCAAATCCCTTCCTCCTACAATCTTATGGTCGGCCCTCTGTGTCCCTATTATTGCCAAAATTAGCATGCCACATATAGGCCTCGAATCTGTTTCAAGCCCGGATAATATTTATTGCATTTAAATCTAGCTTAAATGCGAATGATATCGAATATTGATTAGTGTTTATATGACTACTATATGCACATTATTAATATTGTTCGATACACATCAAGTAAAATTTTATAACTAAAATTTCATAAATATTAATTAATATATAACAATTACAAATTAATTAAATTAGGTGGAAAAAGGAATATTCACTTTTCAGTTATGTAGCTCTTAGTTGTAAATTTGTTCAATGATTAATATCAAATAATTTGAAGATTAACGTTTGTGCATCGCTTAATAGGTAGTGTGAAATTATAGCTAAATTTATTGCTTACTTGGTTTCGGGTAAATCCAATTTTCCTTTATTAAACGTTACCCGATAGTGACGATTATCTACACCAATTCTCTTCGTCAAAACTATATCACTTTGGACTTATGGAATTTGATAATGGTCAAAATTCCAATATCGTCAACATTTAACTCTATATTTCAAATGCAAAGTCCTTAGTTCAATAATAACAATTATTATTAACCAAACTACTTTGCCCAGAGATTTTGACTTTGAGTTGACTTTAGTTGAACGTGCTACTAACCTTATATAACCGAGGAGATGAATCCTTTCTTAAATAGTGTTTCACTTCTAATACTTCCTCTCGATCCAACTGTAATATTTGATGGACCTCGTGCCATGATTTGACTATAATCAAAGTGAAGATTTCATATTGAAGATCAATAACATTTTCAAGTCAAGAGAACTGTGTAAATTGGTCACATTGATATTTTTTGTTTGACCTTAGTTATTAACCAACAAAAAACTATCGAGTGAGTCATTCCATAGTTATCTAATAACTATCAGTACGTAACCCATTGATGCTCCCAGTAGTTATGAGTAATACACTGTCCAGCATTTTGAGAGCGTTACGTACTCTAGTCTCAGCATATGCATCGATATCCAGTCTCGATGCATCTTGACTAGAAACATTTAAAATGATGTGTACATTACATATATTCCGATACAATACTCATGATTACAACTATTTGTAACTACTATCATAAACACATCATTTATGGATTTTTTGTTAAATATATTTCAATTAAACATATAATTATTTATAATAGTATAACAAATACATAACAGAAAGAAAACAAATTTTATTACGAACGAGCATTGATTATAGAGTTAATAATTTACAATAAATTACAGAATTGCCTCCAAAGCATACCCCTAGCTCTATCACTCTGGCCTAATAGACATTCGAATCACCATCAGTCAAGAAGAATGTCGAAGTGTCTACCCCTCCAACATGTCATGGTGTCAAGAGATACCATGATCCAATAGTCCCATTCTCTCGAACATGTCATCACATGATAGAGGATCTCCTAATATATGTATACTACTAGTCATTTGAAACCAACATTTCTCTGGTAAATCCCAAATTGGAAGAAAAGCAAGTTTATGCAAAGAAATTCTCCGCTTGGAAGCATAATATGCAATAGTAAGAGGATGAACATCAAACATCTGCACATTCTCTATTAAGTGGATCCAATATCTAGCCCGTGGGGTCTGCTAAATGTTACTCCCCTCCTTAAGTCAATATGAGATCGAGTCTCTATCAAAAACCATCCTAACCCCATAGACACATGAGGAAAATACTATAGTTGCTTCCACCATCTCATGTAGGGAAAGCAAACCTTTCCATCTATTCAGCCGTTCTAATAATGGGGATGCATTTTTTGTCGTATACTAATAGTATCGGCACTGCAAAATATACCAAAATCCAAATACGCGCTTAACCTCCCCAAGGAGATAAGAGTTGTATACAAATATCCAAGTATAAACGTTCGTTTAGCATATAGTATAGAGCTTACCTAAATCAGTAATCATTGCAAGATAGCCTAATCTAATAGTCCCCCTTTGGTTCGAAAAGAATGTCGAACCAAATAAATGTAGCATAAATGCCTTAATGACTACATCACCCATAGCATCGCTGTTCATATGCTGTGTAATGTACTACTGAAGATATGTTATGGAACAACCCTAGTTACAATAGCGACATCGTGGAAATGGGGTAGATATACGGTGTATAAAGCAGGAGTCTAATACATATCACAAAAAGAAATGAATCCTATATGGCCCTTTCATCTTAATGTCAGTTATTATATAAACATCGGATGGAGTAATGCCTCTCAAAATAAGGAAAATTGAACAAGCGTGATTGACCATCACCTCTCAAACATGGCCGAAATGAGGGACGATCAAAAGACTGAGCATGTCAAATCTATATGAAATAAATAAATAGACTAGTCTATAGCTTATCTACTAAAGGAAGAAGGAGTGCATCATAAAGCTGTACAATACACCTGAACCAACTACTATGACAACTGATATACTAGGTCTTTATAATAAACAATAGTTCATAATTAATATACAATTGACCAAACATTGACGTACTTGAACTATTCAATAAACAATAATTATACTAGGACTATATAATTAACAATAATAAATATCAATAATTAATTAAAATATAATTAAGACGACATTAGTATACTAACAGTTAGTTTAAATTTAGGGGCATTTCACTAGAAGGACAAACTTTGTAGTCCAATTAGTTTCTAGTACACACATCCACAGAAATTAATTTAAGGCCAAAGTCAGTAGAATAATTATTTTTAAGGACAAAGTCAGCCGTCCAATTACTTTCAAGGACATAATTTCATAGTTTTTAGGCCTTAGAAGTTAATTATTTTGCATTTTGTCCTTAAAAGTAATTATTTTAGTTGTGCGTCCTAAAAACTAATTGCACTTGTTAAAGAGACACTTGTGGCTAATTTCCGCTTAAATTTATTGTTTCATAGGTTTAAAATTTACGGTTGTAAGTTAAAAAAATAGAAATATACATAATTATACCTTGATTGTAACCAATGCGGTCCACACGCAATACGTGTATTCATTTAGAAGCTCCTTCAAGATTCGTAAGTCAAAAATTGTCATATCAACGGCAGCATGAAAATTCGACCAGCTTGCTCCTCTGTCTGTCTCCTATGGTACGACTTGCAATTTTGGTAGCGCAAGACGACATTTCGACATCTTTTCTTATTAGAAAATAAACCCAAAAAAATGAGTAAATCTATTACTTCTAATAGAAAACAGGAACCTATCCATGCTTACGTGTACAATCTCCTTCTCAGTTATTTTAAAATAGCAAACAATAAGCGTATCCATTTTTTCCTTTAAAATAATAGCAACTGCCCAAACCCACGTTTCTTATGCAACCCAAATACCAAACCGTCCCTCATTTTTTACCCCTGATTAGCCCCACTTTCTCCTCTTTCTTCCACTTTGTTTACTTCTTCACAGATCCCTGTCCTCTGCGTCACTAAACTAAACCGCGGTACGCATTATTACTAATTGTTTAAAACTACTCTTCAAGCTGTTTAAAATCAGCAGTGATTCGCTCAACATATCATCGACGGTGACGATTTTAAGGAGTATAAGTATGCTTCAAAGATCATGTAACTTTTTTCTTTGTTGCGTGAGTTTAACAAATTACTCCATCTGACTTTACAATTTTGATGGATGTTTTATTATTGCAACAATTGTACACAAACACATGGATACAATTTGGAGTATGTAATTGAATAGCCACCACATTCGATTAGACGCTTCCATTTTCTCTACTTCAACTACCCTTGCAGCTTTTACAATTTCTACTAACTGAAAAAACAGTAGAAATTGAAAGGTGCACAAATTTCGATTTTTCCATCCTTATTTGTTTTCCTACCTTGCTGTGGATTATTTTTAATTTATGTTGAGCATGATTTATTGGTGATAAACAATGTTAACTATTCCACGTCACTTTGGACTATTGATTTTACTCAATGCGGTTTTATTGCTACACTGTAATACATATTTCCCGCACATAGAAGAACGATTACTTTATACTACAATGGTTAGTTCACCATAAACAACCTGTTTGATTTTGTTCTTCTACAGTCGCAAGACTGTCTATTAAATCATCATATGATGCACAGATTTTAACATTTTCAATTCAAAATTTTGGGGAAAAGGTATCATAATGTCAGCTTTTTGGATGGGTGAAAATTGTCTTAAATTTACTCTTTATACGCTACATTTACTTTCCACCTATTTATTTATTGTTGGTAACTGTATAGATAGGTGATTTTTTTAGCTTAAATTTGATGCATATGTCTCGATGATGCATGTGCAACATATATATAACTGTAATAAGTTATTTTTGTTTGGAGTACTTCTTCTGTATACTCAGTTAATCAGTTTAGCTAAATACCAAGAACTTTATGTATGAGTCGAAATACTATTTATGTACCATATGCACAGATGAATAATTAATTTAGTTTAGAGAACATAGGAATCTCATTATTATTTTTTGTTAAAATTGAAATATGTATACTATGCTATTTGAGTATATTTACTGCTCAAATGTATTTTACCGTTAATTTTTTTGCCCTATTAACTAGAAGTGGATAGCTGTGTCAGCAATCATTCAATCATTCGACTGTGTCAGTGCACTTAGTGAACTTGACTCAATTGTAGCCAAAGACAGGCTTACGGTGTCAATCTCATGCTCGCTTATGCACACTGCCACTAGCATGCTTACTAAGACCAAATTGGATGGTGAAATCAAATCTTGGTTAGCACTCGGTGCCCAAAAGTTGGTCAAAATCAATGCTCTTGCAAATGCATTAGCTGATCAAAAGGATGAGGTACATTATCGTTGCTATCTTTTCCATAAATATTGCAGTTATGTGAAATATTTCTCCCTTCCTTGCCTTACACTTGAATAACTTTGCAGGCCTTCTTCACATCAAATGCTGCTGCTTAATCTTCAACGAAGTCGTTTCCCAGACTCACCACTGAGCAAGGGCATGCTTGAATGTTCTATTTAAAAGGTTCCTACATATCTCTTTTCTTTGTTTAAATCTTCTTATTAATATATAAATTATATATTATTTATTATTAATTGGATAATAGGCTGTTGCTCTCAAGGGTTCCGAATGTCGCAAAGCTACTAACGTTAGTGCTAGACTAGAAGCACAAATAATGAAATTGAACCTTCCAATTCTCCCAACTACAACTACTGATTCATTCCCTCAGACTGTTGAGCTTAGAAGAGTGCATCGTGATTACAAGTTGGATAAGTGAGCAGTCTGTTTCACTGCATACATTTCACTTATGAACTCAACTATGTTTAATTGTAAAAAAATGTATCGTTAATCATCATTTATTATCGATTTATGATGTAGAATATGTGGAAAGGAGTATGCATCATCGATTATAATCGATTTATGATGCAGAATCAGCAAAGGAGAATGCTAAGGCCATCAAGGAGGCACTCAATAATGTGGTGAAGTTGCAAGAAGAGCTCGACATTGATGTTTTGATACATGGACAGCCAGAGGTGAATGCAAGCCCATTATTCAAATCTAGAATTTTTTTAATATAACAAAGAAAGAAAAACATTACAGAAAAATGGACATATGCTTCTTCTGTTCTTTTTTCTTCCAGTTTTGCCCAGATTCCAAAACATGGAGAAAATTCGGTCTAAGTTCAAAATAAATTAATGATATAGATATGTTTCCGCTATGCCAGCACCGAATCAGCATTCTGTATTGGAGCGATTTAAGCTTATGTCAATGAACTTTCATTGATAAAAAATTTCATCGGCTCGATTCAAAATCTCACCACTGCAAATTCGAATATAAAAGCAAAAATATCTAAAAAAATAGAAGTTGAGATGAAAGCATCAAGAAATAGGATTTAGGATGTAAATATCGAATAATATAAATTGGGTAGGTATGCATTGACTGCTATATTTTCATTTTCATCCAGTTATTATATATCATGTGATATTATATGCAGTAAAAATTTGAATCAACAAGCATGCCTCTTATTTCAATTCATCGGTATGGTTAGCACTACGGGATTTACTGTCCTTGGTCACTACTGAAATTCATACTTATATTTCTATTTCTATTCAGGCAATCACTCATGTCAGTGTGTGTTAATGCATTGAGATTCATACTAAATGGATCCATAGGTGATGTTTTCTATTTAAGTCGAGTGGGAGTATCACCAAGCACAATTGTAGTCATGTTAATGGTTGGAGGGTCTGGGAATGAGGAGAAGATAAGAAATAAGTGAATGGAGAGGCCGATGTTATTTGTAGTTAATGCATGAGAAAGTATGGTAAGAGGCTCTGATTTTGTTTGCATGATTACCTAAGATATTGTGATAATATAACTTCTTGCACTTTATTTTGTTACATTTGACTTGTGGTCCATCATCCACCTCTGTTCATCAGTATGGTTAGCAATAATCAACAAGCATGCCTCTTATTTTAATTCATTAGTATGGTTAGCACTACGAGATTTAGTTTCCTTAGTCACCACTGAAATTCATACATATATCTCTATTTCTGTTCAGGCAATCACTCATGTTAGTGTGTTTTAATGCATTCAGATTCATACTAAATGGATCCATAGGTGATGTTTTCTATTTAAGTAGAGTTGAAGTATCACCAAGCACAACTGTAGTCATGTTAATGATTGGAGTGCATGGGGATGAGGAGCAGATGAAACATAAGTGAATAGAGAGGCAGATGTGGTTTGTAGTTAATGCATGAGAAAGTATGGTAAGAGGCTCTGATTTTATTTGCATGATTGCCTAAGATATTATGATAATGTAACTTCGTACACTTTATTTTGTTACATTTTGCTTGTGGTCCATCATCCACCTCTGTTCCTCGCACCATTGCATTCATACAATCGCTCTTGTATATTTTTATGTTTACTTTTTTTGGATTATTTTATATTATGATGATCATTTCTAACTTCTACTTTATGATATAACATTCTACAGCTGCGAATTTAACTAATATTTTCAGCGACAATTCAGTTTATCACGATGATATAGATAAATATTGTTGCATCTCCAATTTGTGCTTTGCTACTTATACTCTAATATTTACTTCACATTTATTGTCTACCATATTTTCTTCCTTCCCACCATAACCAACATTTTCATTTCCTTCCATTGCAACTGTTTAGTTCCAAAGTTCACTTTGATGTATGTGCTTGATTACCCATTAGAGCTACTTTCATTTTACTATTTACTTGAAAAATAAAAACTGAACTAAAGGACCTCCCCAAATACCCAAACTCATATATTTCTTCACCTTATTCGGTACAGTGTTTGGTACACATATTGTTACATGTGACATAATGCAAAAATACACGACTAAACAAAAAAGTCGTTTGTGTTTCCCGTTATAATTTTCTCGGAGTGTCAAGGATCACTATACCTTGAAAACTACTTGACATTTCCTATCTAAATATTTATACACGGACATATAGTCGTAAGTATGAACAGTTTTAGGTATGCCTTAAAGATTAAATCGGTTGAGAAAATGAATCATCATTGCATACAAATTTGTCAACTCATTAGAACCTGAACAAATTTTTTATTTATAATAAGAAGTACCAAAAATGTGTTAGCTATTGGGCACAAAAGACTACATGTGCAATCTATTGTCATCTCAATTGAAGAATGCATGTACCTTATTCTAGGAATTTAACTCGCTCATTAGATCAGGGATACAGCTTCTTCATTAGGGAGTTGCATCTGGTCGTAGGTTGTGACATATGATTCTTAGCAACCTGAATGATGAAGGAGATATGTAAAAACAATTTTACTTATGCGGAAAAGTGAAAAGTATGTGTACTGATGAGATGAGATCAAATGTGAGACATGTATTGCATATTTATAGCAGGTATATAAGCGAGATTAAAAATATAAACGTCGTCTAAAAGATGCATATTATTTATCAAATTTTCTTACTTTTCATTATAACTTAGTAATATGAATTTATTTTTTACCATTTTTTGAGGATCTTTTGTAAGATTGACAATTTTTTTATTTTTAATGGTGGAATTTATGTTTATATTTTTATGGCATTAACAATGTTTAATACATGTTCTTAGTTATATAGATGGTAGGAGATGTATTTTTGGCTCATAGATTATTGGAAGCTTATATTAAAATGATTTTATTCCTTATATTAGTAAATTTAACTACAGGCATCATCCGTGGAAATCGAAGGCCAAAAAGCCTTTATCTTGGTAAAGAGGAAAATCCCAGAAAGTAGGTTGGTGTAATTTATATTATTATTATGGTTATAAACTTAGAAACATCGGAGCCTAACATTTGTATTGTTAATATCGTTAATGGTGTTCACAGTGAAATCGACATCAACATTGGTGTTTGGATAAGCTTTTGTTTAGGGGGAAGAGGGGAAAACTTCAGAAACTACTACTACAAGTTAGGACGAGGAAGGGGCAGATGCAGATTTTCTCATTTTTGGGTATAAACAAGTGTATCTGTTCAAATGCAATTTTCTCATTTTGCATCCATTTGCAAATAAATTAAATTTATGTTGCTGCACTTAAGGCATTCCCTTTAATAACTTATGTTGAGCTTCCAGAGCAGGGTCGGCTTCAAGGCTAGATTGATTAGGCAGCCGTTTAGAGCAACCCCTCTTGGTGGGGTCAACATCAAGGAAAATATGCCAATGATGAATGCTAATTTATTAAAAAATAAAATTTGATGTATATATTTTGTAATAAGGTTCTTTGGTTAAGTTGATTGTATACTTGCTTGTATTTCATGAGATCAGGAGTTTAATTTTAGGAGGCAAGAAATGTTTTTGTTCTGTAATATTTTCACTCTTTATCTACAGGTTGCCTAAGGGCAATCCAAGTTGTGGAGCCGGTCCTGTGTGGGAGCTGTAACTCCCGTTTTTGTTCTGTAATATTTTCACCCTATCTATATGTTGCCTAGGGCAATCCAAGTTGTGGAACCGATCCTGGGAGTTGTAACTCTTTTGGTATCCAACGCCTTCACTATTACACACATATATAAATCTTCCCAGTTATGATTGTAGAAATCATTAACCTTATATTACATACCAATGCGTATAAATTTTGTCAAAATATCAACAAACAGCCAACCATTAAATCCTATCATGACGCTTGGTACAGATGAATTGCACACAACTGTCATTTAACCAATAATGCTATTTTTTAGCATTATTAACATAAAAGGTTGTATTGGTTGTGCATATTACCCCATCATTTTATTATTAGTATGTTTTTTTACTAAAATTTGTGTTGTGTACACATTATTGTTACAAATGCATTACTCTAAGCTGCTACATCCGAGCAAATACATTTCAAAATAGTTTTGTTCCATAATCTACCGTGTGCGAAGCACGGGACTCATCCTAGTGTGGGAGAATTGACTGGACGCTTCTCCGATGACGTGGAGCCTCAGACGCTTATTTAATAGGCATTTGAGGCTCAAACGTCAGTTAAATAAACGTCTTAATGTTGGATGTTTCAGACGCCTGTTTAATATGTGCATACATTGATATGCTGATTAAATAGACGTTACTATAGCTGAATGTTTAGTCACTCAATATTGAGACTAAATATTCATGTCTTTAAACGATGAGTTGCTCTTAGAAACCATTGGAATCTATATATAACATGATTTTAAAGCCTATTACATATTCTAAAAATATGCAGGAAGCCCATTGAGCCCATATTACTTTTCGCTACTTGCTCGGTTTTCAATGTCCGACCTCGTTTCTCAAAAACCCTTATAATCCTATGAGCCGCCATTAATTTTTGCCCGAACTCAATTTTCTTCATACGCACTCTCAAATGGTGACTAACCTTCTTTAATTTCTTTGTCAAATTTATTGAAGTATGTTTTAATCTTATTTTGTCTTTTCTTAGGGTTCAGAATCGGCCGTGAATCCAAAGGCATATCCTTTAGCAGATGCGCAGCTAACGATTACGATTTTGGATCTTGTTCAACAAGCTGCTAATTACAAGCAGTTGAAGAAGGGTGCTAATGAAGGTATTATTAGCTTTTAATCAACTTTGCAGTTGCTAGAAAATTTGGATTCGAGGAAATGCTAATTGTTTTTTTGGGTGCGTTTTTGCAATTGTAGCTACTAAGACATTGAATAGAGGAATATCGGAATTTATTGTCATGGCAGCGGATACCGAGCCACTAGAAATCCTCTTACATCTTCCTTTGCTTGCCGAGGATAAGGTATGGTAAAAAATAAACTAATTGTAAATTCAGTATGCTATCTTGATGTTATTATTTGTTCTATTTTGGAATTGAAGTACTGTGATACCTAACTGTTCTTAGTTTTAATTATATAAGCTAGTTTAGTTATAAGTTTTGAAGCAGTTTTGTTACCTGCACAAGGTATTGTTGTTGTACAGAAAAAACACTGGAGCGCATTGTGTATCTGTTTTCATTGGTCTTCGAGAAGAGTGATCTTTACTAATTAGTGTGTTCATACCGAACCCTATTCTTAAGCAATAATGATCTTAGTGCTTTTGTAAGTGCGTGTACTAGTAACCAACATGCATGACATACAGTGATGAAGCTATATCATTGATAGGGGGCAACTGTCCAAAACAAGAAAATAAAAACGAAAACAGAAACTAGAACAAATTTGATTAAAAACCAATCCATAACTTTGCCTATTTCTGAAATAGTTATGGTGCAGTTGAAATCAGAATTGTAATATTGCAACCTTGCGGTTCAAAAATTAAATTGTGCAAAATTTGGTGTCTCAGCTCAGATTTTGAAAACCAAAATCACAGGTCATAATTTTTGAAATTATAACCTAACTATTCTTGATTCTGGTCGTTAGTTTGAGCATTGAAGCATCAAACAGATAGTAAATTTATTTGATTGCAATTTGAGCAAGAACTTTCTTATAAATATCATTCGTTCTCTAATTATATTTCAGCTTCTGCCTATTTTAAGAATCTTTTTTGCTGAATGTTCAAAAAACATGCTCTGTTTTTGGTGACTCTAATTGTTTTAATCCTATCAACCGTAACGAGGTGCCATTTTTTAATTGTTTACTATCAAAATAGATCTCTACTTATTATTCTATTTGAGTAATCTAAAATTTGGCGTCTTTAAATAACATTATGATTGTTTATTCGAAATAATTAAGATATGCAAATGATATGATATGATGGTAGATTCTGAAACAGATATTGCTAAAAATCTTGATTTTGAAGCGATTGCAAATGAAATTGATTTTTAAGTTAAATCTACAAATCACAACATAAACATGGTATTTGATCTTTTTTTATGTCCAGTGTTGTAATTTTTTTATAATATTAATCCAATTTAGTTTAGAATTAGTTGATCATTTTTGGTTGTCCTAAATACAGTTCTGAAACACTAATTTAAAACGTCAACACAAAAAACTCATTGATGGAGTTGGATAAAAGGCTACCTAATCATACCTTGAGCGTTTAAAATTGTCATGGAATTTTGGTAATTCATAGGAGAGATAGATTTAGAATACGGTAATGTTTGTGGATTTATTTTTAAGGTGCTATAGTATGCTTTGGCTAAGTTGTAATTTTGCGCTTTTATATAATTTTTAAGGTGCTATGTCTGAATTTCTAAGTGTGTTTTTCTTACTTCATTCTGTAGCGTGTATTGCCTGATGGTGTCACTTCATTCTTTAAGGTGTTATGTCTGAATTAATCGGTCACTCAGATGTATGAAATCATTGTTTACTTCATTCTATAGTGTGTATTGGCATGACAATCTCAGGTCAACATACCTGCACATCATTTGACAGATGAGTACCATCAATAATGCTAATGTAAACTTGGGAAAAAAATGATGTAGTACAAAATAAAATATGTATTATATCTATATTGTTAGCGTCAAAATTGGTCACTAACATCCAAACGTCGTTGAAAGCACCAAATTGCAGTTACAGATCACAGACAGAATGTATGTAGAGAGTATAAATATGAAGAACAGTTAAAATTAAAAATAAAACAGTAATAACAGTGGATTTATATTGATTCGGCTGACTCTGGCTTACGTCCATTTCAGAATTTTACTTTTTATTGATATCAGAATCAAGTACAGTTATAATCCGGAGTTTTTAAAGCAATAATGACAGAGTAGCCTTAATGAAGAAGATGAATGGAAACAGAATGAAGATTTTTTTTTCCTGAAGCCTCGCATGCTGTATTTATAGGCAAAACCTGAGTTATTGAGATTCCTGAATGATCCGGGTCCGTCAATGCCATAGCCGATCCAAAACCCAACACCACGACCGACCCTAAACTCCGAGTCTTGCCCCGGGAGTGGCTCGAAGCAACTTCATTTTTGACTCGAAGTAAACAGGGCTGGAACTCGAAGCCACTTAATGCCGAATCTCCTTTCTCAAAACACCGATCATTTTTGAATATGACCTGACTCTTCTTAGTCGACCCAGAAATGCCGACCGACTTTGATGCTGACCTACTTCACTATACCGATCCGGGGATATGCCAGCGTTGACCCGAAGCTTGTCGCTTACCGATCCGAAGCAGAAATGGATGCCGACCCAGAGTGCTCTTCCCATGCCGATCCATGGCTTGTCGATCTAGAAATGAAAGGGCGACCCCGATCCACTCAACCATGTCGAACCACTACCTATGTCGGTCCACTCCATCATGATCGAACCACTACGGTCGAACCACGTATGGCCGACCCATATGCTTCAATCCCCTTGAGACCAGATCCATTCATACCGAACCATGCATGACCTTCCTTCCTTTGTCCGACCGACCCTCCTTAACCGGTCCACTCCACGTCCTCTCCTGGCCTTCCAACCGATCCACTCTAACACGATCGATCCAGAAATGCCGACTCAGATCACCACCGAGCCACATCCGCCGACCCTTTCAGGTCGAGCCACTCGTGACTTTCCACCCTTGACCGAGCCATATTAGCCTTCATATCTCTAATCCTTTCCTAAATCGACACTCGTTCGAGCCCAATCACATCTTTTGCAACTATCATCTTGTAACCGGGTAACACCGTTGATTTTTGTTAAATCCGTCTGTTCATGGCCTTGTCAAAAGGCGTGTTAACATTTGACCCCCAAAACATGCATTGCGGTAGGAAGACATGTTTTGAATAGCTATTGATTCGTCATCCAAAGTCCATATGCCGTCCATAGCTATACCATCCGATCCATAATTCAATCCATTTTATCCTAGTGCCATTGCCGTATCCTTATCCAAATCTACGACCGCTCCGAGTTGATATCTGATTCCTATCCAGTACCAATCCTTATCCAATTCCACATCCATTTGAAACCGACAACCGAGTTCTAATCCATCCATATTCAATAAACAATAACCACATCCACGATCTCTTCGGGTCGTATTCCAAATCCGGGACCGCTCCGGGTCCGTGCCCAAATCCTTAGCTGTTTATAGCCAATATCAAATCCGTAACCTCTCTGGGTTCTGGCCAAGCGTAATTCACATTCGGCGACCTATGTTAAGTAATGCTATGGTGTTCCTAGTTCGGTGTCTATGAACGCTAAGTAATGCCGTGGCTCAAGTCCTAAGCTAAATCCCCGTCGCTCCGGACCCTTGTCAAACATAATTTATGCTTGACGACCTGTGTAATAGATAATATAAGGCCTAAGTCCTAGGCCGAATCCTGGTCTCTCCAAGCCCTTGCCGAGCATAATCCATACTCGACGACTTGATATAGTAACCGATGGATATCATGGAGCCTAAGTCCTAGGCCGAACTTTGGTCTCTCTGGACTCTTGCCGAGCATAACCCATACCCGATGACCTTTTAGCCAAAAACCAGATAAAAAGTGAATCAGAACCCTATCTGAAATTCAAATTCAAACCAAAAAATCAGAAATCCATATGAAGAGTCCGAATCAAAATCCAAATAAAAATCAAGCATTCAAATCAATATCCAAATCAGGAAACCAACAAAACCGGGAGTTCAAACCGAACTCCAAAACCAAAGCAAATGTCCAAACTAAAAAGAAAAAACTGATTTCACAAACCAAAGGTCACGGTTTATCATCTGAGAGCATGCCTATGGGTTGTCTCCGTCCCCGTACATGAGTAAGTGGCTTAGCTGCATGCCTAGTGTTTGTTACTTATTTCAAACCATCACGATTAGTTGATGACCGATCGACCATCATTTCTGGGCCTCGTGCCATCGTCGTTCAAGGTAGGGGGTGGCTGCTCCTGTTCCACCGCCGCATTTCGAGTTTCGACATATTGCCGCAACTGACCATTTCTTACATGCTCCTTGATTATCTCATTTAGATGCCTGCAGCTGTTAGTATCATGCATGTTCAGTTCATGAAAGAGACAGTGCATTCCCGATGTCCTTGCGCGTTCTGAGGGTTCCCTCGTTGCTGGCCTTCGATATGGAAGACGATCGCGAATATCCAAGAATATCCGTTCCAATGTTGCATTCAATCCTGTGTATGTGGAGAATTTTGGTTCTCCTCAGCGCTTCTCCTTCCCTTTATCCTTGCCTTTACCCGACTTTTCACCTGGCGGTCCCCATCCTTAATCATGTTTGCTTCCTTTGATTTTATATCTAGACATGCATTCTCTTGTCGAAAAAATCTTTCAGCTTCATGAAAGAATTCCTCGAGATTCATTAGTGGGTCTTGTATCAACGATACTTTGAAATTTGAATTATCGATGCTGTAGCCATTAGAACCATTGATGGATCCGACCGATCCACCGAAGCAATGCTGCTTTAAACCGAGTTAATAAAGTTTTGAGCGATTCATCTGTCCTCTGCTTAACTGACGTCAGTGTCATTACATTCTTAGGTCTTTTTATGTGAACTCGAAACTATTTCAAGAACTTATCCACCAGTTCTGTCCATGTTCCAATAGATCCATCTTCCAGCTGTCTGAACCACATAGCAGCTATATCGGTCAGGTACGGGGAAACATCGGGCCATAACCTTCTCCCCCAGCACTTCCAGATGCCTTGCGTACCTCGTCAAGTGGTCAGTGGGATCCGTCTTACCGTTGTATACTTCCATAATGGTCTGTTTGAAATCGGGTGGATTCCTAGCCATCTTGATGCTACGAGTAAACAGATTTTTGTTTACTCCCTCCAAATCCTTGTTTGTCAGACCTCCGCGAATAGTTCGTCTGATAATTTCGGCTAATCTAGTATTACCTACCAAAGGTTGCCCCTATCTCCATTTTCTAACCGTCCTCTAAGTCCTCGAGGGAATTTCGGTACATATTTCTTGTCACACACTTCTGTATTCCTGTTGGCGTTGGGCTGTGCAACGTCATTTGATATCCCTCCATGGATTGGTCCAGCATTACCTGGTGGTGTGTCCTCGAGTCTAGGTCCATCTAGATTGATAGTTTTTTTGCTGATTGGGGGCTGCTCCATGCTGAACCATTCCATCTGCTTGCTTGATGAGTTCTTTTGATCCAGCACGATGGATTTGAGCTTCTACTGCTCCTGTCTGTCCAAATTGTCTGAAAGTATGTGCATCATTTCCTCTTGCCTTTTCATCAACTGCTCATGTGTGGAATTCATCATGACCTGCATCTCGTCCCTAGTGATATAGATCGAGTCTTGATTAGCTCCAGAAGAAGCCTCCTGACTTTTCTTTTGCTGACTCCTTTCTGTCATTTGTCTCCTGCTTGATTGCTTTGCCATAATCTTCAAAATTCAAGTTCCTAGGCATTTAATCCAAAATTCGAGCTTCTGAATCCCTAAGTGCTAGCTTTCTCAGTGAAAGCATCAAAATTGGTCACTAACATCCAAATGCCGTTGAAAGCACCAAGTTGCAGTTACAGATCACAGACAAAATATATGTGGAGAGTATAAATATGAAGAACAGTTAAAATTAAAAAGAAAGCAGTAATAACAGAGGATTTATAGTGGTTCGGCTGACTCTGGCCTACGTCCACTCTAGAATTTTCATTTTTATAGATATCATAATCAAGTACAGTTATAATCCGGAGTTTCTAAAGAAATAATGACAGAGTAGCCTTAATGAAGAAGATGAAGGAAAATAGAATGATCTTTTTTCTGAAGCTCCGCATGCTGTATTTATAGGCAAAATTTGAGTTACTGGACTTCTTGAATGATCCAGACCAATACCATAGCCGATCCAAAACCCAACACTACGACCGACCCTATACTCTGAGCCTTGCTCCAGGAGTGGCTCGAAGCAATCTCATATTTGACTCGAAGCCACTCAATGCCGAACCTCCTTCCTTAAAACACCGATCCAATTTAAATATGACCCTGACTCTTCTTAGCCTCCAGAAATGCCGACCCATTTTGATGCTGACCTACTTCCCTACCGATTCGGAGATATGCCAGTGTTGACCTGAAGCTTGTCGCTTACCGACCCGAAGCAGAAATGGATGCCGACCCATAGTGCTCTTCCCATGCCGATCCATGACTTGCCGATGTAGAAATGGAAGGCCGACCCCGATCCACTCAATCATGTCGAACCACTACCTTATGCAGGTCCACTCCATCATGACCGAAACACTACGTCCGAACCACATATGACCAACCCATATGCTTCAATCACATTGAGACCGGAATCATTCATACCGAACCATGCATGACCTCCCTTTCTTTGTTCGACCGACCCTCTTTAACCGATCCATTCCACGTCGTCTCCTGATCTTCCTACCGATCCGCTCTAACACGAACGATCCAGAAATGCAGACCCAGATCACCAACGAGCCACATCTGCCGACCCTCTCAGGCCGAACCACTCGTGACTTTTCACCCTTGACCGAGCCATACTAGCCTTCATACCTCCAATCCTTTTCTAGCTCGACACTCGTTTGAACCCAATCATATCTTCCGCAACTATCGCCTTGTAACTAGATAACACCGTATTTTAGTTAAATCCGTCTGTACATGGCTTTGTCAAAAAGGCGGGTTAACATATATAATAGGCTGATGGTGTTGTATCATTGATAATAAGAATGGGGCGTGGTAATGAGGCATGGTAAATCCGTAATAAGATTGCACTTGATTTTTGTTATACTAATTCTGCATTAGGAAAATATTTAACTATTTCCCCACCTTTTCTAGAATGAATTTTATAAATTTTAGTATAACATACTTGAGATGGAGCCTTGGCGCAACGGTTAGGTCATCCGTGTGGTGATCTGGGCGTTTAAGTTTGTGTTTGGAAATAGCCTCTTTGCAATGCGAGGGAAAGACTGCATATATTATCGATTTTCCTAGAGCCATCTATCGTGTAGGAGTCTTGTGTACTGAGTTTCACTTTTTTTAGTATAACATGCTTGAAACTTGGGATATTTCAGTTAAAAATGGATGTTACTTCGATTTTTCAGAATGTTCCATATGTATTTGTCCCTTCGAAACAAGCACTGGGTAGAGCTTGTGGAGTTACAAGGCCCGTTATTGCATGCTCTGTTACCAGCAATGAGGGCAGCCAATTGAAAGGCCAAATTCAGCAACTCAAGGTAAATATAGCCAAGTCTGAAAATTAAGTATCGTCTTTGTATGCAAATCCTCCAGCTCCAATCATCTTAATTTTATTATTTATGTAGGATGCTATTGAGAAGCTCCTTATCTAAACCGTGTACACGGTTCGGTATGAAGGGCCTCTAAATCAAGAAACCCACTTCAGTAGAGGCTTGGACTGAGGGATTTAATTTTGTTTCTTTTTTTAATACCATTTCAGTGTTTTTAAACTTCCTATTGCTTTGGTATTATCTAAAGACTGCATAATTTATTCTGAATATTTCTTTATGTACTCGCAGAGAACCTCTCATTTGGTATGTGTAGATGTTTTGTGGCTTAGGTTTATTCCTGCATTTCATAACAAATGTTTATAGATTGAACGATGAAATATGGTATTTGTGGTCACCTAAATATGTCAATAATATATCAAATGATATGACAGTATCGTTCTCTGGATACTTAAAGCTGAATTACGTTGGATTTCTTGTTCGCGTGGCATCAATTGTTTGCTAGATGTGGTTTCGTTAAGAATATATTTGGATCCAATGGTCCAGCAACGCTGTTTTTGGTTGAGTCTTATTATTGTCGATGCGCTCTGCAAATACGTTATAGTTCTAACGATACAAGCTCAAGAAAGATTAAAATAGTCGTTAACTTCTTTTACTTTTCTTTTTGAAACGTGATTTTAGAGTGGAGAATGTACAGCGTTGGTAAAGATTATATTTTTATTTTATTTTATTTTTCTTTTGCACGGTTATTTACACCAAACTTTGTATTGCATTTTACATAATTCAGGCAATGTACATCACAGCTCTACTTGCAGGATAAAAATGGAAAATTCTATTGGAAGATTAAGCATCGTCTAACATGCACAATTCTAATTTTATGTTCAGAATTGTCTATTTAATTGGAACAGTTTTATGTTCAGAACTATCTATATCTAATTGACTGATTCTATTAGCATGTCACCTTTTTACTTTTTTTATCCCCGTCTTTTACGAAAAGCAAACACATCCTGCTATTTCTTTTCTAATCTCATTTTATTTCCAAAATACTCTTATTTCTTTTGTCATTTTTCCCCTTATCTTTTGTTACAGCAAAAAAAAAAAAAAAAAAAAAAAACCTAATTTTACCATCATGGTAGGAAACTTACCCAACGTAATTTCAGTACGTTAGCACTTCACATTAGATTTACTAATGTCCATTAATAAAAATCCTATGGCACATGCATAACACAAAACGAAGCGGTTTTTTGTAACGCTATTTAAGTGTTTCAATGTGGTTGTGTACTTTAGTCCAAGCTACCAATCAATTTGCCCAACTCTATTGCAGTATAAGTTATGCGGCATATTGATTTGTCTACCGATGAATAATTAAGCATTTAAATATTTGATTAGAATGAATTTTTCATAGATGGTATTTGATACGTGGGACATCAACTTATACTTTTCTGGCCAAGGGAAGAACCAAACATTGCGCACGTAGTATTGCTTCATATATAAACTATGGTTATGTTAGGAGAAAATCGTGTTATTTACAAGACGATATTATGTTAAAAGCAAACAATTCTAGGTTAAATTTCGATTGATTGTTTATAATTGGCTTATAAGCAAAATGTTTCAGTTAATGTTATTCATATGTGGAAGAAGACCACTTCAACGCTAGTGAGGAGTAATAGAATATTGAACTTTGAATACAGACAAAGTACAACAAAAAGTGGTAGAAAATAAGTGACGGTTGTTATTCTTCACTCTTTTTTCGATGATCATCAAATGGATAAATGTTGTCAACCGAAGGCTTATTTTCAACTGCTATCATTCAGATGTTGACCGAGTCGAGGTCATCATCTCCCACGATCTCCATGTTACCACTTTAATAACATGAACGATCCGTTGAACTTAGAATAGACTACTAAATTTCAACCATATAAACACATGACAATACACATTGAGAAAGGATTAGGTTTTTCCATCGTTCTTATTTTAGACAAACTTCTCAATTGCAAGTTGATTATACTCGATCGCATCTCCATATTCCGACCATATACTTGTGTTGTATCATGATCTAATCATTATTACAGGTTGTTTCATTAGTTAAAGCACGCTTCTTGTACTTGCACTCCGCTCCAATCAATAATAAACTAGGAAGCAAAGTGATTGTAGGCATAATTGATAGTCGAACCACTGTAAAAATTTAGTGTTGATGATTTTCTTTTTTTAAACATGGTTCATCAGTGCTAACAAGTGTCGATCTTGGTAATTGAACTCATGACCTTGAGTCTCGTAGTCCGAGCTACCAATCAATTTAACCAACTCTACTGTGGTGTATATATTTTTTGTTGAAATATTTATATTTTGCTTCCTCAATTACATTATTTAGTTGATACTGTGATTATGTTGTTCAATATTATATAATATTCATTACATCAAAAAAATTATACAAAATTCCTCAATAAAAATTATTTTGGTTTATATTTTGAAATCAGAGTTCCTTTTAACTTATTTTGGTTGTTTGACTATTATAGTAAACATTTTTGTGCTTCTAACGAGAATCAAACTCAAGATCCTAATAGTTACCTTTTCAAAGTTCCTTAATACTCTTTGTGGGTTATGGAATACCCAAACACACTAATGCGGAATGAACCTTAAGGCCACCAATACACTAGAAGGGTTGAATGGTATATATCTAATGCTTAAAATTTAAATTGTGAATTTATAACTTATATGCAATTCTCCACTTTGAAACTCGAAAATGAACACTAATAATGCTGTAGTCATCATTAGAATTATTTCGAAACAATGAAAGTGAGTTTACACACACACACAAGCAGTCTAAGTAAACAGAGGAGCAAAAATATGTACACTATATTTAAGTCAACATAATCTTCATTATATACATTTTTCAAATTAACCTTGAAGCCGTGCCCATGCATGGGTCAAATTACAATAATAAGTAATATAGCAGAGTGTAGAGCCGACATATGATGATGCTGTCTGTAACTCTTTAAACAGCAGAAATAGTCTTTATTAACCAATAAAGCTTACTACCTTCATCTCCAGTTTTCTTCTTTCGGCTCTTAAGATAACCTGCATAGACCATAAACTCAACTGACTCAAATGAGTACCCATAAGCATATGAGAAAAACAATAATACAAACATGGGTCAAACTTAAAAAATTTCTTCGATAGTGAGTGATTTTAGCAAAGAAAATTCTTTTGAATTTTTAGAAAATTTCATGGAAAACTCTTTCAATGTATTTTTTACTCTTATTTTTATTTTTTGGATATTTTTCTTATTTATCCGCAAGAATTCTTCTTCGAATTCATAACTAACGATTTTGACGTGGAAAACTCTCCATATTAAAAACTATTTCTAGAATCATAATTAAAACCACAAATTAAATTTTCATAGCATTTCAAAATCATTAGAGTGGGAAAATATATAACTAAACATCCTATGCAAAGCTATACTCCCAAAAACATTCATTAGTATGTCATCTTATTTAAGTGCTACCTCATATGAACCGTAACATATTAAATATAAACTGAAATTAAACATAATGAAAATGGTAAAATGATTTAGTACTACTCATCTAATTCACTAGATTTGTTAGATCTTTTGTTTCCTTAAGTTACTTAGCTTTCCTTCTTCTTTTCTTTCCTTATCTTCCTTAAGTAAGTGAGGACGGGAATGCATGAATAAAATGAGGGTTTTCTTTATATTTAGTATATCCTACTTAAATTAATTGGGCTATAACACCTCGTAATTTTTTTTTGAGATACAACAAATCACTGTGACAACATGTCACACGTCAATAAACGTTCGAACCACGCCAAGTTTCGAACTTGTGACCTCTTGCACCAAAGCGAAATCACTTAACCACTGAGACAATGGTGCTTGTGGCGATTTGAGTAAACGTCGGAATTTGTCGACGAAACTTGCACCAAACCGTTTGTGGCGATTTTGTTGCAACTTTCACATTTAGAGTTTCGCAATCGGAGCCCAAACGAAGAAGTTATTAGCGTTTGAAGTTTCCATAATGAAAATAATTAGAAATGAGAAAAATAAAATAAATAATTAATAAGTGTGTGACCCACCGATCGACCCCTTTACCTGGGTTGGTCAACCGATGCAGTCGATCACTTATAGGGGGCGGTCGATAGCTCGGGTGGGTGGCTGCTGGAGTTGAACCTTGGTCGAATGACCTTGATTTAATTATTTTAATCCAAGGGATACGATTGATTTTAGCGCCTATAAATATAGGCCCGACCTCTCACTTCTCTTTTCATTTTTTCTAATCAAAGCATCGAAGCTCTGCTATTTTTCCTTCTCTACTATTTTTAAAAATTATAAAATATTATGTACATACAAAAAAGGAGAAGAGCGGAAAATAAAAGAGAAGAAGCAAATCAACATATTCTTTTGGATTGGAAAGAAAAAGGAGTCAAGTAAAGTGATGAATTCATATTTCGAGATTTGGAAAGACTAAAAGGTGAGTGGGAAATTATATAATTTATTTATAACATTGAAATTATATCCTTGAATTTTATTTAATTATTATACCTATGTAAATTCTAATGATTTTTTGGCTTTAAATGAAAGTATAGGAATATGGCCTACATATTCTGTAAGATAGGTAATTGGAATATGAATGATATTTACAACCCAATCTAAAAATTTGAAAATCAGTATCTAAGTTTGTTAAAGTTGAATGTTGTTAAAGTTGTAAAGTTTATTCTAGATTTATAGTTGGGTTGTAATTTGTAAATTGATAGTATTAGTTTAGATTGCCCTACTTTGATTTGTAATGTGAATTTCTTTGTTTTAATTTATTGGGAGTAAGGTTCTATTTAATTATATCTATTTTCGTGTAATTTCCATAAATTATCTAATTGCAGATATGTATAAAAGGTGCGCCGTTTGAAATAATAAGGAAGATACCAAAAATGAAAGAGATGTGTAAAGTACATGTGTTGTTCCTTATAGTTTGCACTGGCTATTTCAATAAAAGAAACGAGATAATTCCTTATAATTTTAAATGAAGCAAAAGCCTCTTTTTGGACAATTTATGCAAAGTTATAATGTCCTTTTTGGAAGGATAACACTGATAAATTAACATGTGGAAATTAATATGCTGAAATTCCTAAGCGTAGGAATTAATGTTAGGAATAGGAATATACACACACGTATAACCGTGCGTATCGATTAGAAATGTAATTACACAAATATCGTAATATACATTGATATTCGTATTAGTTATAATTAGGACGCCTAACTATAAATAGCATGTAAATTATAAGATTAGGAGACATAAATAAAAAAGACACAGTAATTCCAAAATTAATAGGGCCATAAATGTGCAATTAATAGGGAGTTACAAGAATTAAATGATGACATAAATATGTTTAATGAGACCGATTAAAGAATATATTACGTCATTTATGGGAAAATGAAACAGGCATAATACATTGAATTAGAATAAATGAATAAATATTATTGGAGATTGTCCAAATAACATAATAATTACCATTTATTATGGAAAATTGACATTTATGAAATATACTAAACGAGCGTATAAGATTTAAATGCTAGAAGACAATATTATTAATGTGATGACCTAGAATTTTGAACATTTGAAATTGAAATATTTAATTGATTTTAAATATTTAAAAGTTAATTTTTAACTTGAATTGCAAATACAACAAATTATTGGATAATTAATTATTGAATTTAATGGTTGGAAATTGGGTAAATTGCTGAATCGGGAATTCTGGGATGGTTAAAAATAATTTAAAGGTTTATGAAATTTATATTAATAATATTGAAGGTAATAGAACTTTTGAAATTGAATTTAAAGGTGATTTGTTCAGTTTTAAAAATATACCGTTTAAATGGATAATTAAAAAAAACCTTTCGAGGCACAGTCTCGAAATTCGACGAAACCAGTTCCATTGGATCCATAATAGTGTTTTATTATCGGATTTCAAATTTTATAGCATTTGGAGTTGTTTTGTAATCGTACGATAGGTAAACACATTGAAGTCTATATCGAAAATTCAATATAATTATAAGGTTCAAAAAGCTATCTTCTCCATGCGATCGAATTAGGACTCGAAATCTTTTCCATTGCGTTCGGAATAGGAGTATAACATTATAAACAACTAGCGGCACGTCTCGATAGGTAGTCAAAATTTTGAGTTACGATTTCGAGACGATTCAAAAATTAAATTTAAATATAATATATATTTGGACGGGGTCAAAAGGGCATTCACATCAGCACTTTTCCCCTTTAATTCAAATGACACTGTAGCAAGCCTATGCAGACATGCAAGGCAAAACACGTGTCCTCCCTGAGGCACGTGTCTTCTCTAGAATAAAAAAAGAGTAAGTAATGGCTGGAATCATATTTCCTTTCTTATCTCAAAATCAATCCGTTCATAGGAAATAATGGCCGAACAAAACCACGTTCTCTTCCCACCATTCCCCTTCTCGTTTCAAAATTGAAATCATGATAAAAGAAAAAAAGGGGAACGCAGGCGTGATTCGAAGTCGTGACGAAATTCGTGAGTTCATGGGTCGACTGCATCGTCGATTCACGTTTCTAAAAAAATGGACGCACGCGAGTTCGATGGGAGGCTCGCGAACTCGAGAACAAGTGCTTCAGCATCTGGGATTGATCGAGCTGCGAGGCAGGGTGGGGCGTCGCTCATGTCAAAAGCAATCCAGTAACAGAGAGGGGGGAAAACTTGGGTCCGGTCTTCGATTTTGGAATAGTAGCTAAATTGAATCACGCAAGGTAGTCTTCCTAAATCGAGTAGTATGTTTCTCGTTGATCTAGTCGCGCAAGGTGATTTGAAGTTGGGTGCGTCATGTGGCATCGAGTTCATCACTGGGGCAGCGAGGTATTCCATCTTTTTACTTAACTTAATGAAATATATATACATACAGGTAAAAGTATATAGTTGAGATTTTAAATTTGCAGTGAGATACAAAGACAGTTCTGTTTTGAAATTTAAATGTGTATATAGGCTAGAAAGGGATTTTATTTTGTTAGAATTTAGTCGATATATATATATATATATATATATATATATATATATATATATATATATATATATAGGTAAACAGAAAATATATGTATATAAGATTTTGGAAAATAAATAGAAATTTTAATTGTTTAAGGAGTTTAAATAAAATCAAAATTTTATATCTATATAGATTATCTTATGAGTGTATATATATATATGTATGTATGTATGTATGTATGTGGTTTCGAAAAAAAAAGAAAAAAGAAAAGAAAATATACATGAATATAAATTATCTATATAAAAATATACATACATGTTTTAAACTCACTATTTAATTTTAAAATAATCTATTATGGTGATTAACTCATTCAATTAACTTGTTAAATTTATTTTAGTTGCTAAAAGGTTTTTAAAAGGAAAGTTAGCTTAAAAATTAATTATTTGTTAAATTAAATCTTGAGTTAATTAGCTTAAACGGTAATAAATTGTTCGATTAGTTCAAATGATAATAAATCATATAATGTTTATTCAAGGTCTGAAATCGTGAAGAATGGTGGAGAAAACAAGCTAGTTTGGTTTGGGTCGCATAAAATCAAAGGTGAGTTAATCTCACTCATTTGGATTACCGTTTAAATTTAATAGTTAAATTTAAATTATTGGATAATTGATTGAATTGATCATTATTATCAGTTTGGATGTGATATTATATATATATATATATATATATATATATATATATATATTGGAGTGATTGATATTCCCGCATTATATAGCGGATGAGACCCTATGCGCCCCGCATAATAGCGAATGACCCTGTATACCGAGATATCCCCTCAAAGTGGAATTGATATTTTTATATTGTGCTAACATCTGTGGATGCAGGGAAACAGGTTGGAGGGATCCAATTGAATTCCTCAAAACATTAAAATTTATTCTCATAGTCTGTGATATGAGTTATTGGTTATCTGTGATAGATTGGAGATATTGAATGCTATGTGTTTTGCTGAATATAATTTGGGTAATTAAAGATATCAAAAATATAAAGATTTGATTTTCTTTTAAAGGAAAATAAAAAGAGATTTTTTAAGTAAAATAGTTATAGTGAAATTAGGTAAACTAAAGATTAAATTTGGAACAGTATGAAATGGATATTTCATTTTAAATAAGATTGTAAATCGTAAATAAAGAAGTGAATATGGAATTAATGGTTTTGAAATAAATTTGGGTGAGTAAAGGAATTTTTTTAAATTGGAGTTAATTTTGAATATCGATTTGAAACCTACTAAGTGTTGAAACTGTGATCAAAGGAGAATGGGATTATAAAATTTATAAACAGGATTTATAAATAAAGTGAAGCATTTATCAGTGGATAATTTAAAAGTATAAATTCACGGTGGGAATTTATAAGGAAAGAGTGATTTGTTTAAAAATAAATAGTGGTTTATTTTTAAAAGTATGGAAAAGTAAATTTACGGGTTTGGGACATAAATTAAATTGGGATAAATCGAAAAGGATTTATTAACAGATTTAAATGGACTATATTGGAATGGAAAGTGTATTTTCCTAAAAAAACAAGTATGTTTTCAAAGTAGATTTTTATGTATAAGTTAAAATTTTTAAAGTTATTTTAAAAGAATGTTTTATTTTTTTGAGAAATTTATTATTTAAGTTGTTTAAAATTTTAAAGGTAAATATTCATTAAGTTATAGTAGTAATTATTTTAAAGGTTAAATTGGTATTATGCTTTAAAAGAAAATTATTAAATAATTATATAAGTAGCTTTATTTTAAAAGTAGTCAGCTTAAGTTTTTATTTGAAAAATTAGTATAGAATTTCGTAACTTTTATTTTGAATAAAGTCTAAGTAGTTTCATTTTAAAATGTTTTAATTTTTTTTTTTGGATAAAGTGATTTAATTTGTTTAAAATCTAATTCAATAAGATTTGGCGTCTTCTGCGGAAATAAACAGATGGTGGGAATTTGTTCCGTAAGAATAAAAAGAGATTTATAACTATGTTCAAAGTGCTGAAACATGAACATAATATCTTGGGTAGATATTTTTGTGATAAATAATTTGGAAAATTATTTAAATCTGATGGTTGCTTGTGGATGTTATGTGATAGTTAAAAAACCGACTATCAATATTGGCCAATGCGCTGATCGTTTCGAAGAGACCGAGATCGGGATTAATTTTTCGAAAACCACTTCATCCGGTTTGAACGTCTGCGAATGAAGACTGTGAAGATGATGATGACGGTGATTCGATTTGTCCAGACCCAGGGCAACTTGTATGAGCGAATGCTATCAGAACATCGTCAGGAGGATGATGAGCATTCTAAGTGAATGTGTGCTAAAAAGGCAACGCATAGCCTCAAGCCTCATCAACCGGGAATGGCTAAAACAGGGGAGGTGCAGCAAGGCTAAGTGGCTAGCAACCAATTAGGGTAAGGTCATCCCTGTCTAGATGTCCCTTTTTATTTCGGCTGTGTGGGCGTTTGCTGATTCCAACCGTGGGGTGATCTTTTTCGGACTATCCAATAAGGGGTAGCTCCGGTCTTGTGTTGCAGGGGATCGGGAGGGATCCTTGGTACTCTGATCTAGGCCAGGTACTGTGACAGACGGTACCCAAGTAGTCCTGCCATTGTATGGAATCCAATCACCAATAAGCGCCTGTTCGGTTTTGATTGTGCCCAACTATGCTAGAACGTGAGATGCAAGCATTTCAGCTATATTCTACTTTACTTTCAATAGACACTATTATAAAATCAGACGATTTTGATAGAAAATGTTTTGGTTATCGTAAGGTAAAAACCCGACATGTTTATTTATGGCGTGGTCTTACGAGATACCTTTGATTTCAAATGATTTTGAAAAACTTTAATAATCCAATTGAGTGTGTTTCTCACACTGGTTTTCCAGACTGACTCGGATGTTATTTTACTATAATGCTCGGGTCGCACCGAGTATTATAGATACATGAAAGGATGCCATGAAGCTTAGGAGACGAGCTGGATGGCGAGACGTATCACACGTACTTGATGCATATTCCGATGTGTAAGGTTGCTGCATAGTCAGCTTTTGCGAGGTTAAGTTAATATAACTGTCCAATATTTTGCTATTGATTGTGATGTACTCTGATGATGTAATATATAAAACAGATATAGTTCTTTTGTATAAAGATCAGTTGTTATCTATTATATATTGTTCCGCTGAGTTTGTAAGATTTTGATGTTGTTTTCTTTTTTTTTTTCTTCTACCTCTTTCTTCTTTAACCCTAATGGTTTGTACTTCCGTCCACTTTGAGTTGAACTGATGAAAAATATGGTCGGCTCGAAGGGGTACGGATTTGCGGGCTGTTACAGCTAGGCCTACGATGGTTGGTTTAGTTTAGTAGGTTAGGGTGCGAGATCAGTAGAGTTACACAACCGAAGTCCTTCGTTCGCCTAGAGGCTACAAGCAATTGCATATTCTTACTACTAATATGCGACATCTTCAACCATAGGACCCATAGGGAAGTAATATGCATTGCAGATAGGTAAGGGAAAATATACCAAGGGTTCGCCTCGGATTTGAAGTATTAAATGGTCGAGTACCTATAAGGAAATAGGATCTGCTTCATTTCTAATAAGTGGTATTAATAAAATAAAAGGGGAATTTTCCTTGACTTACTTAGGTTAGTGTGAATGAGATGTCAGCCGTAGAAGGTCGATAGGATATGTCAGTATTATTGTTCGATCGGTACTTAGTAGTAGGCCTGACGTATAGGCTATGACCACCAGCGGTACCGAACGGCCGATAACATGATAGATTTTTCTTTCTACTAATGTAGTATTCATATGGAATACACACTGACCTCCTAGTTTAGTTAGTTAGTTATTTATTTGTTAGAGATGGGCTAGTTAACCCTAGATGAGTCTTTGAGATGCGTTAGTAATACAACAATTAATTATAAAGCCGTATACAGGGGTCATCGGTCTTTGTAGTTAGGACAAATTGATAAGCGTTTACGTTGAAGAGAGGCCTGCTTTGGGGTTAAGGTATTAAATGGCGGTTTGCCTTCTCCCTATTTAAAAAGTATTAAGTGGCTAGGGTTTTTGGGTAATATGTTTAGATATATATGTATATAGGCACATACATGCACGCACGCGCGCACACACATACATATATAGTTATACCTTGGAGGAAGTTAGGTATATCGTATGTACACATAGGATTTAACAAATTAGTCGTTGATAATAGACATAACACTTAAATGGAAATCAATCGATATAAATTAATGTTATGGGTAAAGTAAGAAATTTTTCAATCACCAAAACGTTATTCTGACCCCCTCCTCGTTACAACCCATATGATACATTTAAAGGGACAAGCTACTGGTACAAGACGAGAACTACAGATAGTGAAGTCTTCTCACTCATGCTCGACACTGATAATTCGACTAGATATCTAAGGAAAAAGATTGATTCCAAGATAGTCGCCTTAGTTGGTATATATGTTCTATTATATTTTTCAATTATGTTATGAGTTTACGTAGATATCTCTGATATACTTATGTTTATTACACGTTACTAAAACCAGTGATCCATACCCTAATGGACTTGACTTTTGATTTAGTCAAAATTTAATCCCATTAAGGTGCGGGATGTTACGTGGGCTGTCGGCTATGTTGTCCCTTTCATTTAATTCATTCTCAACTGCATGCACTATAAGTAAATGCGCACACAAATACTCACCATAATAAGTCACTTAATTATTTTCCAATTTAATGGCATAGTAAATAAATGTCCCTTAATTATTTACTTTTTCACATCCCATATTTTTCTTAACTAATTTCTCATTAATTACTTATTTAAATTTGGCCCCCCTTAAAAGATTTTTACCCCCAAAATTCAATTAAGGTACGATAGTGACTGTCAATTCATCTAATGCTCCTATTAGAATAACCACATACGTTCCTCATCCATGCGTCATAACAAAAATGTACCAGTGCATCTACTAATACAAAACAATCAAGCATAATACTCATACACACACACATGGTCTATAACAATACATAGCTAGCACATATGCTAAGCTAGAACAAACTATTCCGGATAAGTCCTCTAAATCTTACCCTTTATTTTTCATGTAAAATCCTCTTGGTCCTCACCCCAGTAGACACAAACTAGCTTCACTATTTTATTCCAAAAGCCGCTTCTCATCCCGGTCCACTATCTTGGACCAATTTCCTCACATAGGTCATGTTTGGCTCTATGATTAAGTCATCTCTGCCCTCGGACCAACACTAGCTTATTCCATATCTCTAGTCAACATCTAAGTGACCTACATGACCTTCCATACACATCTCAAATGGTTTCATCCCACTACTGCTTTGATAGCTATTGTTATATGAAAAATCCACTAAATGTTAGTGATATTCTCAAGATCCATCAAAATCTGAAATACAAGCTGTCAGTAAATCTTTTAGAACCATGTCGACCCTTTCGGACTGCCCATCCTTTTGTGGTTGGTACGCGGTACTCATGGGCAATAATCTAATGCATCTTGCAAGCTGTCCGAAACTCATAGGCAAATAGAAGGTCTCAGTCATTAAAAATAGTGTGAGGCACTCTATGCCGTCTCATTATAGGCTTGGTATATATCTCGGCTAGCTTTGGCATAGTTCTTGTCGCCTTTGTCGGAATAAAATGGACACAACTAGTTAATCTATCCATTATGACTTATATACTTTCTTCCTTGCCTTAAACCTTGGCAGTCTATCTATAAAATCTATATATACTAAATCCCATTTCCAAACTTGGACCTCCAAAGGATGAAAAAGCCCATTCGTCTTTTGATGCTCTGCCTTCACCTGTTGGCATTTGGCACATCTCTTCACATATCTTCCATGCTCTTCTTCATTCATTCCCATAGGAAACTTCCCTTCATACCGAAGGCTACCTACTTCTGGTACATACAACTTTTTTCCTTCCAAAGTTCGTCTTCTCTATCAACACTAAACACCTTCAGCTCAATTTCCTTAATATCTACCACTAGGCTTCTTATTCTGTAGGCACATATCGGATCTCCCTTCCATAGTTCGACAATCTTCTCGATCAGTATAGGTTGAGCTTCCAATCTGGATAACATTCCAAAAGAGCTATTCGTTCCTACACTTGATCGAATTGCACACATAGAAAGTGTCTCTAACATATTCCATTCTTCAATCATCGCCAAAAGACAACTCTTGTAACAATCCGGTGTTGAGGAGCATTTAATCAATGATAATAATGATGATCAAACTAACTAAAATAAATTTTACAATATTAAACAAGAAAGCATTGGATTTATTTGTATATCTATGAATTCAAAATGATTTGTATATGATAAAGGTAATTATATAATTATAAAAATCTAGCATTATTAGTACATGTGATTAGAAATATATTTTTAAAGGAAAAGAAGTTTTATTTTAATTAAATAAATGGTTTGGTAATTATTAATAATTGAGCTTGAAATGTAACTGAGAAATGTCTTAAAAATAAAATTAGTTAAAATGAGAAAATAATATTTTCTAAACTTATATAGGAATAAGAAATGAAGATTTATGTCAATAATGATAATAATAATTTTTAGCAAAGATTTAAAATGATTTTGGTTGATCAAAGGATTTTTATTAAGTGAGCTAAAGATGATAGTTTTGATATCATTAATTGAAAAAAAAAATTTGGAAAAAAATTCTATTAAAATTTCATACCGTTGAATAATCATTTAGTGATGTAAATATGATTTTTGTTTGAAGTTTTATAGTGTTTCATATTGGAAAGGAAAATGGTTTATAAGAGAAAAAGAAAAGAAAAATAATAGAATGGGCTAGGAATTGGGTAAGGCCCAAATTTCCCTTCATAAAGAAAAAGATATAGACTTTTCCATTTCTAAAGTTGCCTTCATTCCCTTTTATGAAACATGCCATCATTATATCTGATTCAATTCACGTATAAGACTATTCTTCACACTTTTGTCTTCATGAAAGAAAATAGAAAATTCTTCTCTTCTACCAGTTAAAATAAAATCAAATAAAATCCATTTTGTTGACTCGCTTTCTAATAACGCAAATTTCAATTAGACTTAAAAGATTCAAACGAGGACGAAACGACTTGAGATCTAGAAGGCGCACTCAAATGAATTAAGGAAATAGCTCGAGAAAATTTCAGCAAAAAATATGCTAAGGGGAGAAGTCAATACCGAGTTATCACTATAGGCCGATACCGAGTTATCCTGCTCCACAGTCAACCCCTTCAACTTCACACAAGTTATTCTTTAGGTCTTCCATGCATGCCCAAGTAATTTCATAGAGTTTTGGATGACCTATCTTAAGAATTGAAGAGTTAACCCCTATGAATTAAAAAGCAAACCAAGTTATGAGGAACGAACATCAAAACATGTCTAGATCCAAAAGAAAAGAACAAGTTTTCCCTTAAGGGGATAACTCGGTACCATGTTATAGGGGATAACTCGGTACCATGTTATGAGGGATAACTCGGTACCGAGTTATAACTATAGCTCGTTAGACCTAACAATTTTTCTACACTACTTCGGGCTGATATCGGGACCTCACTACAAGAGAACGTCTGATCCATCATGCTTGTTTCCTTATAAATATAAGCCTAGATGCAACCAGAAAACAATCTTTTCCCGGCTCATTTATCTTCACTCTGGATCCGATCTCTCTTCCATTGAAGACTTCTTTCTCTTCTTCACAGTTGACCTCTCCTCTGTTAGACTCACCTAGGAAGTTGCTATTTGTTTTTCTAGGACTTAGACCAGCAAATCTCTAGTTCTAGTGACTCTCAAACACTCTAGAGACATCATAGTAAATCTGAGATTCACTAGATTATGGTCATATATGATATAATTAGTTGTGATCCAATAAGAGAAGAACTAATAAAAGACTAAAGTGGACGTAGGCCGGAGATTATGCCGAATCACTATAAAAATTATGTCTCCTTTCACTGCTTTTCTATTTATTTAATGTGAACTGGTGCTTTCATCCAATTTCTGCGTGTTGATTCATTTTTTGGGTTAATATTTTAGTGCTCTCACCGAGAACAAAAGTTAGATTTAAAGACTTGAAGCTTGAATTGGAGACTTGGAGAAGATGAAGAGGCCCAACACACTAAATCTAAGGTTGGAGGAAGTCAACCAGAGCATGAGGGCAACTAAGAGGTGTCCTCAAATTCTCATTAATCCATCTACGTGAACAGAGAAGAGATGAAGAAAATGATGAAGGAAATACAAGATAAAATAATGGCTTGATAACAGGAAATGCTGGAGGTATTTTTTTAGAAGGATGGGTCAATAATGAACAGTTAGAGTAGCTAGAATTTAAAAAAGAAAGAAACCAAAAACCAATGTAGGAGCATTTGTAGATAGAGTAATGCAAACTAAAACAATGCCCCTACGACGGAGGGCACGATCGATTTAGATCTTGCATGAGCTTTAATGCTTGGAATGGGTGATGCTAAATGCAACATCCCCTATCCTAAGGTTCGAAGCTAAGTGCTACAGATGCTGCAATCATCTATATTATTAACTTCCGGTAAGAAAATATGTTAATGCTAATGGTACCTATAATATCAGAGGCACATGAATATGAAATAAAATCACAGGTTTCAAAAACAATTTTTCTTATTATATTTCAAAACCATATTTCATATTCAGTTAGATAATCCCAAATGATCCCCAAGTTTCGATCAAATATAATTATTACAAGTTACGCCAAGAGCGACATATGAAGATGCCCATTGGACGATCAAAGTACTAAATAGACATCTCAGTCTTATATACATCACAACAGATATAAAACTAAATAGCTCATATATAGCTATCTTTGCCTCCTGCACGTCCTTGGAAGCTTATTCATCCACCTACTAAACCTGAAAAACAACTCTCAATCTACCCAAATTAATTTTGAGCACCCGAGAGTTTAAGGGGAAAAACATAAACTTCGAGTTAGACATAAAGCCTGGTGTGAATAATATTATTACATCTCGATTTACTGATATTAAGTGAGACCACGCCGCTTAGCGGAACGGGTTTCCCCTCACTAATATCCCTTTTAAAAACATATCTTTTGCAAATCAGAACCCTGCGATCAAACTGATTGAAGCTGTTACAGCAAGTATATATACTTATGTGCATAAAAATCGGGAAATCAACGGACTATTTGTCCATACTATAGTTTTACTTGGATGACTGTTAACCACCGGCCGAATCTCTTGTAACGCCCCGAAAATTTTCGACTTTCGAAAATTCAACATCGATACTCACTTTATCGACTGCCGAGAAATCGAAGGCCGAAAACCCGGAATGTTATGGTTTTAAGAAAAAGAATTTAAGAAAAGAGAAGAGAAGAAGAGAGAAGACAGAAAATAGAGAGAAAAGAAAATAGAAAAGAGAACAGAAAATTTTAAAATAGAAGAAAATAGAATATAGAGGAAAAAGAAAAACAGAAGAAAATAGGACGGAACAGAAAACAACAGAACAACATCAGAATCTCACAATTCGCAGCGGAACAACATATAATAATAAATGAAAAATCTTTAAACCAAGAACTATCAGTTATTACATTTTATACATTACATTACATCATATCATCAGAGTGTACAACATACAACATCAACAATGCAGCGGAAAAAGAAATACTATATAGTAGTAATACGTCATGCCATCCATCTTGCCTCCAGCAACTCCAGAATATCTAGAATATCCTGATAAACCTAACTCTTGACTGCCCGTGTGGAAAATTGGTGGGCACCCAGAGTTTAGGAAGGAAAACAATAAACTCCAAGTCAGTCATGTGACTGGTGTGAGAACTCAAAACAGTTTATTTATCTTTAAAATCAATAGAGAGATATTTTTATTTCAATTCGCAATGCTTTTAAAAATGAGACTACCATAAGGCCTCCCGCACACACACACAATGCAAACGCAGAATCGGAGGAGATTTCTCCTTATGATAGTCAAAGATGCTTGATACGCATTTAAAAGAACATTTTATATTATTACTAGTGCATAGTGTAGAGAAAAATTATTTCGGAAGTAGAATATAAATCTTAGCCAACATACGACCATTATCGTATGCCTACTATAGCTAACTATGTTCAATAGCAGGTTACCGCCACATTCCATAGCAGGTTATACAACTAAAACCGTACAAGTTTCGTATTGTTTCTTTGGATTTCCAACGAATGGTCAGGCCAAGGAACTTCCCATTGCCACATGAGAATGCCTCTGGATGGACATCCCCGAGAACCAAACCGGATCTCTACCAACACAAGGCCGGGTTACCCCTAACTGAGTAACAACTGACCGAATATGCCATCCCCCGATCCTTTGGGACCTTTATCACCGAGCGCTCGTAATCAATTCACACAATCATAACAAAGTGTTTTCAACATGAGTAAGTATCTGGGCTCCATACCATGATACCACCCTTTTCCAGAAGGAAATGGACACATCCTAAAGGGTGCTACCCCTCTTAACCTTGCTGCTTCTTTCCTGTTTTGACCATTCACGGGGTGTGAGGCTCGACGAAGTCACGTCCACAAAAAAACATACTTTATACAAAAGCCATGCTTTGGGTCAACAAATGATCAACACAATGATCACAAGGATAGACGATCAAATAAACGATCCTATCACAAATAATCAACACAATGATCATTTCAGCATCACTCAGCATGTCACATTACCAAATTGGGAATATATCGCTGATAACATTCAACTACATAACCTCTGAGCACGTACGTCTTAGAGAAGGGTGTTAAGCTAAAAGAATAAATTCTCCGCCACCAACAGAAATATATTTGAAAGAAATCGGCTTTACATCTCAATTTGTAATGTCAGACATACAATCCATACAAGTCTGTTCCGGGCTCGAACAAAACCGAAGGCACTTCTTACGAAGCCCTTGCAATACGGGTATTCACAATCCCGATCGAATTTCCCATCACTTAGGAGATCTCTATACCAGGAGCTACCCAGTGCAGAGACAATCGATAGGTCATCCTATCACTTTCGCAAATACTCGGTCTTCAACACCGATCTTCAAATGCAATTCATAACGACGTATCACATATTCGGAATGGGTTATACGACCCCATAGTCCTTTCCCGGTTAACCCGAATAGTGAGCGCTTATTCAAAAATAAGTGTAGCATTCACATTCAAACAAATCACATCAATTACCCATTCAAAGGGAAATATTGATAGTCGGTTATTGAACTATCAATTGATATGCACACATCACCAGATTCCAAATAATTTTCCAAATTATTTATTTTCCGAAATATCTTTACAAGATATATAATTTTCACACTTCAAAAATAAATCAATATTTATTTTCAAACAAATTCTACTTTCTTTTATAAATTCCTTAGTGAAATTATATTCCAAAATATTCATGCATATACGATTTCAATTATTCATTTCAATTTATCTTTAAAAAGATAAGTTCTAATTATTCACTTCATATTGGAAAACATTTCCATACTTATTTATTCATAAGTAATTCACAAATCTTTTTATTTCAACCTTGGAAAATATTCAATATACTTAAATCGAATTAAGTATATATTTCATTCTTTAAGGAAATCATTCACTTAAACATATTTATTTGGGCCAAAACGAATGTTACGTAAAACATCGTTACGACAACCCAAAATCACTAGTATAGGGATTCGAAATTAAAATAGATATATAAATCCCAATACTATTCAAAACATTTCCTTTCGGAAATCATTTACTATAACAACAGTGTTATAGTCTACTATTTCCTTTTATTTCTCGAAAACGTCTATTTCAACAATGAATGTTGAAATCTATGGTTTCGAATCTCAACACCTTTTTAAAACATCGTTAGATCGTTTTAATTCTATTTAAAACATTCACATTCAAACCATTTTCTTTAACGTGTTATTCACTATTCAAAAATGTGAATAAACTTCATTAAGAAATCTCATCCTTTTATTCGTTTTAATTCAAAGGATTATTCACTATTCAAAAATGTGAATATAACTCATTTAATAGGTTCCAACAATTTTCTTATCAAAATAAGTCATTTGCGAATTTATAAAACATCGTTTATAAATTCCATTTCTATTTATTTATAAAAACTTCCTTTTTATAAATTTCTTTATTAACCTATTCCAGTTTATAACTAAATTATAAACTACAAGTTCATATTATAAGTTAAATACTTATAAAACGATTATTTTACAAAATCGTTTCTTTTAAAGACTTTCCAAATCATAAATCTTATAACTTATAAGATTCATTTATTTTAACCAAATCTATTCTTCAATTAACTTCACAAATTTATAAATCTTACTATTTATAAATTTTATTTATAACTTCACCATTTATAATTCTATAAATTTCATTCTTTAATGAAATTCATTTTCACTTCATTCAAACACTTATAAAAACTCGTTTTATAATTCAAATGTTTTAACTTATAAATATCAATTTATAAATCCTTTATAAAATCAATTTATACTATTATTTTAAAAAATCTTTAATCTCCTTTATAATTTCATCATTCTCTTGATTTATAAAATAATCAAATTTTATAAATCCTATTTTTAAACTTTTTTTTATAATAAATTTAAAAATCCAGTTTAAACTATTTTATAAAATCATTGGTTCATATTTCTCAAAAATCAGCTTTTAACTATATTCTCAAAAATCATAATTTTGATAACTTTAAAAATTATAGCGTTTAATTATTTAAAATGGATCAATTCTAAAAATGTAGTATGTTTTCAAAAATCACTTTAAAAATCATTTTAAAATCCCAAAATCTGGGTCCAATGATGCTACACACCAAATAGTCAATCACGACAACAACGATATCACATATCGTATATGATAATCAACGAATATCAAAATATCCATAATCAAATAAATACTGTTGAGGAATCCAGTTGGATCCCTCCAACCTGTTTTCCTGCATCCAAAAAACATTAGCACAATACCAATTTCGCTCCAGTACGAAATTATCGCGGTATATGTTTTTAATAAATATTATCCGCTTAATAACGGCGTAATAGGGTCTCATCCGCTAAACAAAAAAAATGCGGGAAATCAACAACTGCAATATATACATATGCCAATATATATATATTGATATTATTTATAATACCAATTTCACTGTTTATGAAATATTCGCGGTATATGTTTTTAATAAATAACATCCGCTTACTAACGGCGCATAATGTCTATTTTAACAATCAATAGATATCAATCAACATTCAAACATGCATCCAAATATTTTAAATCTAACTATTTAAAATAAAATCGAAACCGATTCGATTGAGTGAGAAGTTCTCACCTTGATTTTATTTCCGTTTTAGCGATTTATTTCGAATAAAATTAAACGGACGTTTAATTTTACCCAAAATTCTCACTAACTCCAAACGACTCCAAACCAACTCCATCGCGTAGTGCTCGTCCATACGATTCCAACGCAACTGAGTTTGCATTTTTTCGACCTCGTATGAAAAAGTTATGAATTTTTGAAGTTACATGATTTATATACTTATAAATTTACAACTAACTTAAAAATTTTTATAACCTATATCCTCACAGCCCTTAGATCCCCTTTCCTTCCATCCTAGCCGTCCCCAACATCCTCCTCTTCTTCTCATTTGCACGCAACTTCTACAGGTTGTACATATTGAGGCCGAACCCATCAATGAAACTAGGGTTGAATTATTCTTCTTCCTCGTCGTGTTCTAGCTCGATCAAGTACCACCATTTCGACCCCCTACGCAAGAGCCATGTTCGGCCTTAACCCCAGCAAGCTCGGCCCCACCATTCATCTCGAGTTGCGTGCGCAGCTCCCCCCTGTCGGCCCCCTGTAGCTTCCTCCACACGACTCCGTTTCCGATCATCTCCGTATGAAATTAAAGCTCTCGTCGAGCTCTACAAGTTTCATGTTGAAACCTAAGGCTAATTCTTTGTAGATTGAGAGAGATTGAGGGGAAAGTGAGAGACAATTCTGGCCATCGAATTCTAGGGCCGGCTATGCAGTTTGATTAGGGTTTAGTGTTATTTTTTTATCAAATTTATGAAGACAAGGGTCTATTTATAAGGAACGAGCGACACTATTCATCCCGGAAATTCCGAACTCCGATTTAAGCGCCGTAACCAGCGTTTCTAGGGTTTACCCCGCGTTCCGGACACAATGGAACAGGTTTCGGAAGCTAATTCGGACATCTGTGCGAGTTATGGCTGTAAACGCTCAATTTGAATTAAACCGATTTAAGTCGATTTCTAGGCGTTTTAATTTGTACAGAACAAACAGTAAATCCAATTGAATTGAAATTTGAAACCTTATAATAATATCATATTACAGATCCGATGAAACTGGTTTCGTCGAAATCCGAGACTTTTTGAAAAATGGCTATTTTCACTCGCCAAATTTAAATTAAAAATAATTCGATGCGTTTCGAGCTGCCACGATCAAACGATAACTCCGATTGACACGAAATTTGAAATCCGGTAATAACTAACTATTACGGATCCAATGAAACTGGTTTCGTTCAATTCTGAGACTGTTCAAAAATTGACTATTTTCACTAGTCGATTTAATTATTAAAATATTCAATTTTCACAAATTAACTTTTAATTCGATTTTAAAAGTTCTAAAATATCATTCTAACTCCCATATGATAAAATAAAATTTTACAAATTATTTTCAATCATATTTAACCCTATTTTCAATTATTTCCATAATTTAACATATTAAATTATCGATTTAATTATCCAATTAAATCCAATAATTCAAATAAAAATTTATTTGACTTAAAAATTCACTTATAAATATTTAAAATTAATTAAATATTTAAATTTTAATTATTAAAAATTCTGGGTCGTTACACTCTAATAGACATAACCAAAAATCTAACTTCTGTTAGACACAATCCTGGGCTGACTGCCCTTAGCTTTCTAATACCGGATCGACTGCCCTTAATTTGCGTTTTCTTTTCTAGGAGCAGCAACTTAATGGTTTTGTGGGCGTACCAATAACCTATTTTTACTATATATTTCTTTCGGTGTGTAAGCTCAATTTTGGTCCCATCTATGACAAACCCTACACATTAGAATTTTCGACTTAGTTTAGCTAGGGCTAATAACTAAAGTATAGGGCGCTACCCTACACCAGTCCTGTCTGGTCATCTAATATCTGAATCATAAACTTAGGGTTAACCACCCTTTTCATATTTTATTTCCCGTCTTAGGGTTAACTACCCTATCAAAACTTTATTTCCTTGTAAACATCCATTTACAAATGCTTTACCCTTCAAATCATACTTTTTATAAAATAAGTAAATCATATACTTTGCTTTTCTCAAAATACTTAAGCCTATATATATGTGTGTGTGTGTGTGTGTGTGTGTATACTTTACACAAAACAATGTTGATGAAATCTAATGGAATTATCTATCCCTCCAAAGTAAGTTAAAAACCCTTTTAACTTAAAAGATCTTGGGCTATGCAACCAAGGGAAACCATTCGAAACCTTTGTTTTAAACTTTAAATAACCCCTTTCGAAATCATTGAAAGTACCCTTTTCCAAAATAAGTTAACTGCTTTACCTTGAAACAGTAGGTCGAAAGGTCAAAACATACCTTTCGAAACGTTTAAAAATAGACCTTTTGAAATCATTGAGAATAACCTTTCGAAAGCTTTATTAATACCTTAGATATCCTTTTTCAAAACCCTTTCAACTTGCCTTTCGAAAGAATTGGAAACCCTTCACTTAATTAATCAAAGTAAACCTTTCGAAAACATTGGGGTACCTCCCCTTCGAAACCTACATTATATACCTTTCGAAAGCATTAAAATTCCTCACTTAAAACATACCTTTCGAAAGTACTGGGTTCAAGTAAAAGTTTGTGGAATGTAGCTTTGAAACCATTTAAAACCTTACTTTCAAAACCTTTGGGCTTAACTTTCAATATTTCTCAGGGTCTTAAAAGAACTGGGGCAAAAGTATTGCTTTCGAAAGCATTATTCCTAAATAAAAAAAAGTGGATGGTTTCGAAACCACCCCTTTCGAAAGCATGGTGAAGCGGCTTCAAAGTTTAAAAGCAAAACCACCCTTTCGAAAACATTGATTCAAAGGGTTGAATATGGAAGCATGGGTTTCGAACCTCTTCGAAAGCTTCATTTTAAAATAAAAAGGTGGCAACCCCTTTCGAAAGCCCTTTTTCTAAAAAAATGGCATATTCGACTAAGTCGGAAGCTAATTTAACTCCTTCGAAAGCCTCATTTGTAACCAAAATAGTTCCATGTTTATAAGGGTTACTTCCATCCCTTCGAAAGCATTGTTTCGACTTGGCTAGGGACGGAAGTATTGGGTCGAAAGGTAGCTGATGGAAGTGGTGAAGAAGTAAATACTTGCAAAACTGATATTAGCTTTTTGAAGCAATTTCTTTCCAACTAACTTGCCTTATTTGCCAACATATAATTGGTTGCCCATTCTTTTTCAAAAACTTTATTTAAAAGTGCCGTCGAATTCAATAATTAACAATTTAAAACATTTAGCAAATTGGCCATTCTCCTTTTAGAAACTTATAAAACATTTAAGTCCCATACCTTAAATAATTTTATATCTATAATAACATACTTAGGAAAATTCTCCAAAAAATCCCATAAATCACTTTTAATATGTTTTCTGACATATTTAAATTTTAGACCCCAAAGCTAACATATAACAGCCGAAAATAATTTAAACCCAATTTCAACCATTTTCCTTCCTAGAAAATACATAATAAGTCAAAAAGAACTCAGAATATTATGAAACTTGAAACCCATCTCTAAAATAATGTTTTGGCCATATATCAAGTCGTATGGATGTCGTTTAATAGGTTTTCCAAACCAAAACTTATCATATAATTTATGTGAAGCATCATAATTCATCAATATGCATATATATTCATTTAAACAAACAAATCATGACATATAATTTGTGAAGCCTATTCGGATATTAACTAGAAATAAAAAAACAATAAAAATGAGATGTAAGAATTATTATTCACCTTAGCTTGTTGTTAATGAGGTTGAGATCTCTTGGATTAATTTGCTTAAGCTTCCCACTTGCTTCCTTGCTTATCTTCCTTTTAGTTCCTTCTAATGGTGGCCGACCAAGCTTTATGTTTAGTTTTGTTTGTGATTGTTGTAAATGAAAATGGGATAAGGGTTTAGGGTATAAGAACATAGCATATTCCTATTTTTCCCTTTTCTTATTACCCCTTCTTACTTCATTTTAAAATTTCATTTGTTTATACATTACTTAAGGCACGGTTACCTTATAATTTCATAGATATCAGTTTACCACTTTAATCTTTACATTATTCTATTTAATTTATCTAATTAAATCTCCTAAATAATTTTATTAAAATTAGGGGTGTCACATACTCCATTCTTTAAGAATTTCGTCCTCGAAAATTCAGTAAGGACTAAATACTAAACATAGCAATCATTTGTAACATCTCTTAACTATCATACTAGCCTACCTGATTAGCAAACAATCTATATAAAGCAAATATAGAACGTACCCCTATAGCAGATCAGGATAAGTATCCCTAATCATGTCCTCTGTCTTCTAAGTACAGTCCTTCTCGTTGTCGCTCCATTGAACTTTCACTAACATGTTTGTCTTATTTCTTAACCTCTTCTCATCTCTCGCTACAACCTGAGCCGGTTCCCTATGTTGAATATGCGCTTATATGATTTTTGTTTGATGATAATAAACATATATACATTCGTTTAAATGTATTTGTTAATATACTATTTTATTTTTCACAGATTAAATAAATATTTGCTGAATAAAATAAATAACACAGATTTTGAATTCAAACGAATATTTTATTCAAACAAATATTTATTACAATTTTGAATAGTACAAATTCAAGCTCTCACTATTCACTATACAACTTTGATACAAATTCAATTACATCACAATTTTACATTTACAATTGACCTCACTACATATCACTCGCACTCGTATTTATCTTCAACTTCATTCCAGTTTGAATCCAGCATCTGAGCAATCTGCAAAAATATTCACCAACGTAGTAAAATTGAAAAAGAAATATTTTTGCAATATAAAATAAAATGTGAATTTTGAAAATAATATTTGCCTCAGTTATTTGGGTTGTTCGTCATCATTTAAATTTGAATTCATCATACACGAACAACTTGTGACATACACGGTGTATCACTGTATATGCCACAAGGCCGTGCACACCGATATATACACTTGATAATGCTACAGGGACAGGTGAGTACAGGTCAAACCCAAATGAAAAGCCGGGTTCAACTCACGTGCAACATAAATAAAATTTCAACTTCAGTACAAGGTCAAACCCGAGCTGTGAAACTGGATTCAACACAGGTGCAAATGGCCAAAACTCAAGAATCAAGTGTCGACTAGTCTAATATAAACAAGACAGCAAACCAGTTGCAACATGAATGTCACAAGCCAATATTACAGCAAACAGAAGTGCATCAGTACAAAACAAGTTGATGCAACATGAACAAACCCAATACAATATGACTGCAAGCAGTGCCATAAGACTACAAGGCACAGTGCAGAGGTCTCAACAGGAAAATCAAGCAACAGTCAAGTACACCAATGTCCAATATGCAACATGGCCGAGCATTGATCAAGACCAGTGACATGTGGACAGTAAAAATCAAACAACCAAACCAACATGATGATAACACAGCAGCCCCAAAACCAAAGACGCAACAGAGACCAAGTTCAAATGTACAGTGTGGCAATGCACCAACCAGACAAGGCACACACACCACTGACTCGAAGAACAGATCAAAAGACCACATGGTCAGTGCATAGTCGTATCAAGAAACTAAAAGCCCAAGTACACAACCAAGCAGCAGTGTGCAAGTGCAAAGACAAATGCACATGTCAACAAAACTTGAAACCAACAAAATGCATCATGAACACTATAGGCCGAGAACCAGACCAGGCAAGTATCAAGATAAGTGTACAACAACAATAATCATGGCACCAACAAACTATGGCTATAATCTTATCACAAGACCAGGCATCAAGTATAGATGAATTGAAGTATGTTCGAAACAACAAGTCAATCAAGTCTGACTACATACAAGTCAAAGGAAAACAAGCCACCATTCTTTTAGAGCAAAGCAGACCGAAGATAATGATATACATGTTAAAGCAAAACAGTAAGGTTCTGGGACGAACAAGATCAAAACCGTGTGCTACTGAACAAAGTCGAGCATAAACAAAATCAACATCGCAAGCTAGTCAAGTCAGAGAAATTCACGGAGGCATGATCAAACATAAATTCAAAGCCGTCGATTTTAAACCAAGTCAACCAAGAAATAATAAGAATAATGCGCATATGAATTGGTCAAGGTGAAATCTCAATCATCAAAGTGAAATCATACGGCCGAGATAATGAAATTGACAAATTCAAATAGAGAATATACGACGAAAACCAAGGGTTACAAACCCTATATAAGGATATCATCATCGGCAATTTTTAGTATCGAATTCCAGAAAGCACAAAATCAGTAAAGCAAAAGGATATAATTACATACCGGAATTCGATCAACGAAGCAGCCGAAGTGAGCAACAATCAATCAAGGCTACACGTGAATAATCATCGAATCAATCAACATATTATCGGCACTTCGAAAGCCCTAATTTGGATCAGGGACGAAGCCCTAAATTTGCAAGAGGAACGACCGCCATTACGAGCGAAGAAATAAAAGATACGGGTCGAATTACAAAGGGGGCCGGCCTATTTTCTAAAGGAGTTTTTATTAAGGGCTTTAAATTTTTAATTAGGTTTTAATTTTAATTGTTTTTTAATTTGTATTTTTTAAACCGTTTAATTTTCTAGTCGTGTGACTAGGGGACAAGCTATGTGGCGTAGCTTGAGAATTCGCAACTCAGTGGCTGAGTTGTGGCAAGGTTTTGAGCGTAGAGTTAGATTAGTCAATAGCGGGTATAGCGAGTTTACGTGTGTAAGCGAGGGACTATCTAATTTCTAGTAGAAACCTTGGGGGCAGCACGTAGGCAGAGTTTTGCCGAAGCTGGGTAAATTCTGTGTTGTTCTGTTTTTTCTGTTATTTATATTCTGCGATATCTGTGCTGCTATTCTGTGATCTGAATTGAATATTTTATAAGCTTCCGCAATTAATTTTATAATTTATAATATCACCCTATTCACCCCCCCTCTAGGGTGAAATCGATCCTACAAGTGGTATCAAAGCTAGGAACAAAAGCCGTTTTTTGTTTTAAAAATTTGATTTTACAAAAACCAATTTTTATTTTGAAAAGTTGAATTTTTAAAATGGCTTCTTTTAATACTGCTTTTTCTGAGGGTCAATCCATAGTTAGACCACCAATGTTCAATGGTGAATATGCTTACTGGAAAAATAGGATGGAAATTTTTCTGAAAACCATTGACGCATGGAATATTGTTGAGACAGGTTATAGAATACCGACTATAACTGTAGATAATCAGGAAATAGAGAAACCAAAGGAACAATGGACAGAACTAGAAAATAAATTACAAAATACTAATGCTAAAGCTATGAATTCTATTATCTGTTCATTGGATCAATATGAATTTAATCGTGTCTCACATTGTCTAACTGCACAGGAAATATGGCACACACTAGAAGTGACTCACGAAGGAACATCTCAAGTCAAAGAATCTCGCCTTGCCATGCTAAGCAGCGAATACGAGAACTTTTCAATGGCGAAGGAAGAAAATGTTAAAGAGATGCATGGACGACTTTCCAATATCGTATATAAATCAAAAGCTCTTGGAAAATCATACACGGAGTTGGAGATAGTCCGAAAAATCCTCAGAGTCCTTCCACGAAAATTTGAAGCAAAGGTGACTGCCATTCAAGAATCGAAAGATTTAAAACAAATGAAAGTTGAAGAACTCATCGGAAATCTCACCACTTATGAGCTAGAAATGAAATTCAAGAAAGAGCGTGAAGGAAGTGATACTCGAAAGAAATCAATAGCTCTAAAAGGAACAACTGAAAGTGATGACGATGATGCAGCAACAGAATTGGAGCTATTAATAAAGAAATTCAAAAGATGGAATTACAAATATGGAAATTCAGCTCGAATTCAAAAAGCGAAAAGCAGAATAACCAAAGCACTAGACTACTCTGAAGAACAGAAGATCATCTGTCACAAGTGCAACCAACCTGGACACATCAAGCCCAATTGTCCTCAAAATCAACGCGACTTTGAAAAGAAATCAAAAAGGAAAAGTTTTGCAGCCACATGGAATACAAGTGATGAAGATAATCAAAGTTCTAGCGGTGAGAGTGAGAAAGCAGATATGTGCCTTCAAGGAAATATAACTGATAGCGACGATGACGAGCCAAGCGAGGTATCAAAATTTACTCACTCTGAATTACTAATTTATTTCCACGAAGTAAATGGCTGTTATGAACAACTTAGGGAAAAATACGCCAAACTTGAATCTCAAAGGGACACTTTGATAGAATGCGATGAACAACTTGATCAATTAGTTAAGAACTATCAACGTAGGATCCCTAAGTGTGATAAGTGTCCAACATTCGAAGAGGAAATTAAAAAATCAGAAATCAATATAAAATCACTTGAAAATGAAATTCTGATTTTAAAAGAGAATGAAAATACTAGGAGAGAGAATTCTATTAGAAAGTGCACACAATTGTTAAACGAAAATGAATCTCTCAAAACACAAGTCCAACAATTGTCAACGACTTTAGATAAATTTTCAAAAAGTGAAAAATCGTTGAATATGCTATTAGGAAAGCAAACTGTTAATACGGTTAGACAAGGACTTGGATATAATTGTTCGAAAATTATTGAAAGCAATATTAGTCAAGTTAATTCCATGTGCACAATTTGTAGAAAATATGGACACAATCACAATAATTGTTGGTATAGACCCAAACATGTGAAAACTATACCGATTTGGGTTCCAAAAGGCACAAATATAAAATCTCTCAAAGTTAAACAAATTTGGGTGCCGAAGGAAACAATTATAAATAGTTTTGGGTCTCCACAAAATTATTCTTATAAAAATTCTGCCACTAACAACCATGGACCTATAAAAACAAATAGGTCACATAAATCGTTTCCCGTGTAGGTGTGGTGGCAGGCTAAGGAACAACAACAGTGTTCTCTGGATTTTGGCTGTTCCAGAAACACAACGGGCAACAAAACAAAGTTCCTTAGCCTAGTATGAAGGTGACAGAATCACAATGGACAACGACGAAAAATATCGTAAAGGTAAAATAGGTAATGGTATATTTTAAACGATATATTAAATGTGATAATCTGCACCGTATTTTGAATTAAATCAGCCAATAATGAGATGATGAAAAGATGATGATTCTGACTTATTCAACATAGTTGGCCAATTATATTCTTATGCCAAAAACACTATAATAATCTCTAGATTCTTTGAATTACTTCATATATATCAGTTTGGATTAAAAATAGTGTTTTGTTGGATATTACAATTGGTTATAATACGGCTGACTCTATTCACGGTTTTCTGATTATTTACACGGCTTCAATTCAATTTCAAAAGAATGTCATATAAATTGCTGTAAAAATTGAGTTTGAAATTTTTGGTGCACACTTCATGTTTTGGTCTATAAAATTCAATTGATGATAATTTTGAGTGAAAGAGAAATTCAGATGCAGATTACACTGGTAATCTAGTTGATAGAAAAATTACTAGTGAAACGTGATTTTTGTTGAGACATTTAGTAACTGCATCGTTTTTCAAAGAAAATATCTGCATATTCTTCATTTCAAATAATTTTCAAATAGCAGAAAATTTTCTTTTAAATCCCCCTCGAGAAAATCATTTTGACCATATTTTTAGATTAGTCATTTTGAAAAATTAATTTCATAATTATTTTTGAATTTGATTTTAAATGACTATTTTGACTAATCTGACTCCCAAATGATTATCGAAAAGAAAAATAGCGATTGAAAAATTGATGAGTGTTAATATTGATCAAATATTATGACTTGAGACGGTATAATTAATAAATTTATTTAGAAATTTAAACAAGAGTTATAAAACTTTTTGTTGGTAAAAAATTCCATGACCATCTCTATATCTATCATATTTCTAACAACCATCACTCATCAAAATTCTATATAGTTTGTCAGTATGTGGTACTTTAAACAGGAATTGTTCGTTTTTCATTTTCACATTTTTTTAAAAAAAAAGGGTAATAATAATTATATATAAATAAATACCAAAGTATTCACTCTCATTTAAAAGTCCTCACGGTTATGCATGGGTGAATTACTTGGAATTTGTTATGTGCTTCCATGCTCATTTAAAAGTCCTTACGGTTATGCATGTATGGAACGCATATCAAAAGTTGATTTTTAAAATAAACAAGTTGATTCTAATCCCATTTAAAAGTCCTCACGGTTATGCGTGGTTAGAAGATACTTGAATTCATTTTTTTAAATAAAATTGGAATACTACCAATCTCATTTAAAAGCCCTAACGGTTATGCATGGTTAGTAGATGTTCAAATTCCTGATATAAATATACCACAAATAGATACAACTGTATGTTTTTATATGATGACATCATTTCCATCATTCTAAAAGTGGAATATACGCCTAACAAAATATTTATGATTTTTTTTTGATTTTTTATTGAAATTTAATACTTATATTCAATTGAGTTTTAATGTTGGATTAATATCGATCACTTTATCTCTATTTTGTCTAACACTATTATTCTTTTGCTGATAACAAAATGTTGAGTCACAGCTTCTATGAAGATTTTGATTGTTGACAACAATATTAAAGCGATCGACAAATCAAGACCTACATATGGTACTCTAGATTATAGGTTGATTATTTGATGATATAATAGTAATAAAATTGTCAAAATCTATCCTCAAATAATCATGCACAAAATATAATATATATATATACACATTTATATAGGTTGTGCACTTTATTGTGCAACTTAACAGAGACCGGTCGACCGGTCCAAAAATGAACGGTCGACCGTTCCTGTTGAATGTGCACAATAAACGTGCACACATGCACATAACGACTATATTTTTAAAAACCTGTCTACCGGTTAGTTTTTGACCTGTCGACCGTTTTTAAACAGAGAGCAACTTCTTCCAAAAGACACATCTTTCTTCAATGGTTGCGTCTCTTCTTCTTCATCAATGATCATAACTTTTGACTGCAACTTTTCACCAAGGGTTATAACTATTTTCTCTCTATAAATGCACATCAATATCATTGATTAAAACAATAAGTTTTATTAAGATTATATATGCTCTCTATCTATTCTTTGAATTCACTTGCATTCAAAAAGCTCTAAACTACTTTCATTCCTTATTGAATCATTGACACTATCTCATATATTTTGATTCAATAAGCAATATAAATTCCATAATCTTCACAAACATCATTCACAATTTGAGGATAAGATTATAGGAAGAGTGTACTACAAGTGACAAATCCGTGTTTACAAGAGCACAAGTTGTCAACAACAATTGTAATTGTTTTTGTTGAAGTCCTCAGTATTGTAAGAGGCAAGTGTTGAAGTCCTCAGTATTGTAAGAGGCAAGTGTTGAAGTCCTCAGTATTGTAAGAGGCAAGTGTTGAAGCCCTCAGTGTTGTAGAGGCGTGAAATCCCGTTCGGCTGTTCGGGTAATTGTAAACCTGTTCCTCCGGGTGAAGCGAGGTTGTAATTAGTGAAAATCCAGATAGTAGTCTGGGACTGGACGTAGGACGGTGCTCCGAACCAGTATAAAAATCTCTGGTGTGATTTTTCTATTTTTTTATTTACAATGCTATTATCATCTATTTCTGCATTTGTATTGTAATCCATATTACACGATCCGTGTATACTATATTAGCACATATAATTGTATACACACCGCACTTTCATTTGGTATCAGAGCATATGACGGGAGACAAGAGCTACTAGAGTTACTGCACATGGATTTATTTGGACCTACTAGAGTTCAATCAATAAATCACAGTCAATATGTGCTTGTAATTGTTGATGATTTCTCTCGTTATACATGGACAATTTTCTTAAAAAATAAAAGTGATACTTTCGATCATTTCAAATCTTTCGTCAAAAGAATTCAAAAATCAAAAGGGATTAAAGTTAAAAATATAAGAAGTGATCATGGCGGAGAGTTTGAAAATAATGAATTTGAACATTTTTGTACAAAGAAAGGTATATATCATAATTTTTCGTTTCCCAGAACTCCACAACAGAACGGAGTAGTAGAACGAAAGAACCGAACTTTACAAGAATGGGCAGAAGCATATGAAAATGAATCAGATTCTGAAGATGAAGATTTGGCGTTCATTGCTAAAGTGGATATTGGACAGTGGTTGCTCAAAGCATATGACGGGAGACAAGAGCTTACTAACAAATATTAAATACTCAAATGGTGGCTCAGTCACTTTTGGAGACAATTCAAAAGGTTATATCATCGGCAAAGGCGATGTGAGCAATTGTGGTACATCTAACTTACCTCTTATTACTAATGTCATGCTAGTTAGAAATTTAAAACACAATTTACTTAGTATTAGTCAGTTATGTGACAAGGGTTTTATAATTTCCTTTTCAAATAATAAGTGTAGTATTTTAGATAAAGACCATAATTTGGTTTTTGAAGGTTATAGAGACAGAAATATATATATTCTAAATATGAATATTAATCATAATTCAGATATGTGTCTTGTGGCTAATGACAATGATCCATGGCTATGGCACAAACGTTTCTGTCATATAAATTTCAGAACTATTGACAAGCTAGCCAAAAACAATCTAGTTAGAGGACTACCCAAAATGAGTTTTAAAGTTAACAACATTTGTGATGCATGTCAATTAGGAAAATTGACCAAATCATCGTTTAAATCCAAGAAAGTCATATCAACATTACAACCGCTTGAGTTACTGCACATGGATTTATTTGGACCTACTAGAGTTCAATCAATAAATCACAGTCAATATGTGCTTGTAATTGTTGATGATTTCTCTCGTTATACATGGACAATTTTCTTAAAAAATAAAAGTGATACTTTCGATCATTTCAAATCTTTCGTCAAAAGAATTCAAAAATCAAAAGGGATTAAAGTTAAAAATATAAGAAGTGATCATGGCGGAGAGTTTGAAAATAATGAATTTGAACATTTTTGTACAAAGAAAGGTATATATCATAATTTTTCGTTTCCCAGAACTCCACAACAGAACGGAGTAGTAGAACGAAAGAACCGAACTTTACAAGAATGTGCAAGAACATTATTAAATGGAACCACCTTACCAAAACACTTCTGGGCAGAAGCTGTTGCAACTGCCTGTTATGTTTTAAATCGTGTGTCCATAAGACCTCTTACCAAGAATACTCCTTATGAATTGTTTAACAAAAGAAAGCCCAAAATCTCATACTTCAAAGTTTTTGGTTCTAAGTGCTTTATTTTAAATACGAAAGACCAGCTTGGAAAATTCGATCCAAAAGCCGATGAAGGAATATTTGTCGGTTATTCGGAACGAAGTAAGGCCTATCGAATATTTAATAAACGAACCAAAACTATTGAAGAATCACTTCATGTATCTTTTGATGAAATCTATCAGCATCCTCACACAATATCAGATGATGACGAATCAATAGTCATTAATAATCCAATCATCTCAAATACTGATTCTGACTCAGAAGTAATTATTGAGAATACTCCTCAAATATGTGAATTACAATCACCACCAAGAATATTAAGAGACCATCCGGCCCAAAATATAATAGGTGAAATAACATCACATGTCAGAACAAGGAGTCAACTCAATCAAATGGGTCATGTCGCTTTTCTCTCAAATATCGAACCCAAGAATTCAAAAGAAGCTGCTACAGATGATTACTGGATCATTGCCATGCAGGAAGAACTAAATCAGTTTGAGCGCAATGACGTTTGGGAACTTGTTCCGAGACCAACTGATCAGTCAGTAATTGGTACTAAATGGGTCTATAAAAATAAGGCTGACGAACAAGGAAATATCACCAAAAATAAAGCAAGATTAGTAGCACAAGGATACAATCAGGAAGAAGGTATCGATTATGAAGAAACTTTTGCACCAGTTGCTCGACTAGAAGCTATTAGAATTCTATTATCTTTTGCTTGTTATCATAATTTCAAACTTTATCAGATGGATGTCAAAAGTGCTTTTCTCAATGGATTTATCAAAGAGAATGTCTATGTCGAACAACCACCTTTATTCGTACATGAAAAATATCCTGACCATGTGTTCAAACTTAAGAAAGCTCTGTATGGTTTAAAACAAGCACCTCGTGCTTGGTATGAACGTTTACGTAGCTATCTTATTAATTCAGGATTTGAAATAGGCAAAGTCGATCAAACTTTGTTTATTAAACATTCTCGAAATGATATTCTGGTTATCCAAATATATGTAGACGATATCATCTTTGGTTCAACAAACGATAAACTCTGCAAGGAATTTGCAAGTATTATGACCAAAGAATTCGAAATGTCTCATATGGGAGAACTATCTTATTTTCTTGGACTTCAAATCAAACAACTTTCAAACGGTATTTTTATCAATCAAGAAAAATACTGTGAAAATCTTATCAAACGCTTCGGATTACAAAATACATCTGGTAAACCAACTCCTATGAGTACAACTACACATCTTGAAAAAGATGAAAGTGGTAAGAATGTTGACCAGAAATTATATCGAAGCATGATTGGTTCTCTTCTTTATCTTACAGCTAGTCGTCCAGATATATTAATGAGTGTTTGTTTATGTGCTCGTTTTCAAGCCGATCCAAAGGAATCACATTTACGAGCAGTGAAACGTATAATTCGTTATCTTAATAATACCAAAGATTTTGGTCTTTTCTATCCAAAAGAATGTCCATTTGAATTAGTATCATATAGTGATGCTGATTTTGGTGGCTCACGGACGGATAGAAAAAGTACAAGTGGTACGTGCCATTTTATTGGAAAATCACTTGTCTCTTGGTTTAGTAAGAAACAGAATTGTGTTTCACTATCAACATGTGAAGCTGAATATATATCAGCGGCTCTCGCTTGTACTCAAGTACTATATATGCAACAAACACTTCAAGATTTCGATATACATTTATCGAATTCTATTATATACTGTGATAACACGAGTGCAATAAATCTCTCTAAAAATCCAGTAAATCATTCTAGAACCAAACATATTGATATCCGTCATCATTTCCTTAGAGATAATATTGAAAAAGGTAATATACATCTTGAATATGTTCACACTGACAATCAAATAGCCGATATTTTCACTAAACCATTACTTGAATCTAGTTTTATTAAACTACGAAGAGAGCTTGGCTTAGTATCTCGGAAAGATCTAGAATAGAATAAGTAACCTTCAAACTTAGGCTATATATTTTTTCAAATAATTCTTAAATTTCAGCCTATAACAAACTATACCTATTTTTATAACTTTTTTATGCATCATTGTTTTTGTTTACGGCTAATTATCTCTAACAAATCCTATCCTCAAGTTCATTGGCAAACTTTTTTCTATATAAACGTTTGAAAAATACACTTTCATTCATTCACCTTCTTGCTGAAAATTATAAATCACCTTAAACAAGCTACCATGGCACACATTTGCGACAAATGCGCAGAGGAATCTCATATTTCTATCACAAGCTCGGAGTCGGAAGAACAATACTCTCCGATTACACCGAAACAAAGGCCGGAATGCCCTCACCATTGTTTTCACACACCTGGCCATACTCCAACATCCAAGCGTGCAAAGAAAGCACTATTCTGCTCTCCGCGCACGAAGGCGCAAATCGATGAGATTCATCACTACCAAAAGCATCAAATCGATCTTCAACGACAACTACATTATGGTCAAAACCTACTATACCATGAACAACAACGTACTTCAACTCGTTTATCCGCTTTAGAACGAATGGCTTCATTCTTCTGCGGTTCAAACAAACACGATGTTCATGAACCAATGCCGTCAAGACCATCGACTTCAACAACTCCAAACTCTTGGGATAAAAACTATAACGAGAATGAAGGAGCTCGATATAAGTGGAGTCCGTGGGCTAAACGCATTGAAAACGACAAGAATTCTAATAACAACTCACCTTCTCATTAGAATTCCATAATGTATATTATTTTGCTTTCATATATAATTCTTGTAATACAGTATATTTTTGCAATAATAACATAATATATAATATATTAATTCGACTCGTTTTCAAAATTTTTGCCAAATTCTGCATTTTTGCACACAGAGCCAAACCGGTCGACAGCCTGAAATATGACCGGTCGACCGTTTTGCTCTCGGGTTGAAAACGGTCGACCGGCAATATGCAGGCGGTCGACCGGTCGGCAGTTATTTCTTTTTTTTTATACTTCTCGTATATATTTTGCCACCAACCCTCTTTACTTTCTACTCTCTACTGAAAATTTTCCCATTTCCAAACCCTAGTTCATATTCTCAAGCTTCACAAACTCTCAAATTCTCTTCAATGGCTCCTCCTCAGAAGAAATCAAAGAAAAGAGCAACATCAGAAACTTCTTCTCTTACTCTCTCTGCTAGAAAATGGCTAGAATCTCCGGTTGCAGTAACTAGATGGAATCAAATGACAAATTACAAGTTCCATCCGGGCTCATTCATCAAATTCGACGATTTCACTGCATACGGTATTCAAAGATTAGCAAATAGATCTCGTATCTCTCCTCTTATTGATTTTTCTGTAAATAGCGTACAAATTAATCATTTGATGATTAAGCTATTTTATGCGAATATGAATTTAGAGGAATATACTCCGGATAATCCAAATGGAGTTATTTGGTCAGTAGTATGTGGCAAACGAATCTATCTCACTTATGATAGAATTGCTTCTATTTTGGGAATACCGAATAGGGGTGAAGAGTTTTCATCGACATTTTGTGAAGTTTTCACCCGGAATAGTACGAGTCATAAATTTATAGAAGATGATAGTAACGGCACCAAATCGATTGGGCTACGACCGACTGCAAGGTTGTTACACCATGTCCTAATGCACTCTCTATTTCCTCGATTAGGAAACTATGATGCCGTTTACAAAGAGAATTTCAAGGCTCTTTATGCTATCTACGATGATATCGAAATAAATTGGGTTCACATGATTTTCGATGAAATTCTTAAGGTAAATAACTCTACTCGTCCACATTTCTTCTATAACGAGTATATTATGCGTATGTTGCTTGCATGTGGAGTCACACCCCCGGATTCGGCATATTCTACACCAAAGTGTATTGACTCCACTACTATCAAACGGATGAAGCTTCCTCCTCCATATGTTCATATTATGCCATTCGAACAATGGCAACAACGCGATACTCAAGAACAACAAGCTCCACCATCTCGTCGTCGTTCTGAAGATGTTAGATTATTGAAATCTAAATCATCTACAAGAGAATCTCTTGAAACCATCGCTCGGAATCAATTTTTACTTGAATCAAGACTAAAACGAATGGATTCGAAAATTGATAGACGATTCAATAAGGTAAAGTCATTCTTCGGCGCTATATGGGATGCTATATCATGTAGCACATCCGTCTCGACCCAACATCAAGACCCCGGAAAACGTCCGGCTCCTCCAACTTTTACTTGGTCGACATCCGAGGAATCCGGTGGTACAAGCGGACAAGGTCGTGGGGACAATGACGATGATGATGACGACGACGATGACGACGACGACGACGATGATGATGATAATGAGGAAGAGATTCAGTCGGAATGAAGTTAGTTTGTTTTTCTTTTCATTTCTTTAAAAACATATATGGCACTTGTACTAAATAGTGTCCATCTTTTTATTCGTAGTAGACTATGACTTGCATTGTACTTCATCAAAACATCCTGTGTTTGAATGTATGCATTGTTCTCTTTGGTTTATATTTTCTATTATTTACTCCTTTTTGTCGATGACAAAGGGGGAGAAAGGTGCTAATAATTGTTTGCAGGATGAAAGAAGCTAATAATTGTCTGCAGGAAATCACATATTCAGGGGGAGATTCTATACTTGAGTTTTTATATTGTCATCAATCAAAAAGGGGGAGAATGTTGAGTCACAGCTTCTATGAAGATTTTGATTGTTGACAACAATATTAAAGCGATCGACAAATCAAGACCTACATATGGTACTCTAGATTATAGGTTGATTATTTGATGATATAATAGTAATAAAATTGTCAAAATCTATCCTCAAATAATCATGCACAAAATATAATATATATATATACACATTTATATAGGTTGTGCACTTTATTGTGCAACTTAACAGAGACCGGTCGACCGGTCCAAAAATGAACGGTCGACCGTTCCTGTTGAATGTGCACAATAAACGTGCACACATGCACATAACGACTATATTTTTAAAAACCTGTCTACCGGTTAGTTTTTGACCTGTCGACCGTTTTTAAACAGAGAGCAACTTCTTCCAAAAGACACATCTTTCTTCAATGGTTGCGTCTCTTCTTCTTCATCAATGATCATAACTTTTGACTGCAACTTTTCACCAAGGGTTATAACTATTTTCTCTCTATAAATACACATCAATATCATTGATTAAAACAATAAGTTTTATTAAGATTATATATGCTCTCTATCTATTCTTTGAATTCACTTGCATTCAAAAAGCTCTAAACTACTTTCATTCCTTATTGAATCATTGACACTATCTCATATATTTTGATTCAATAAGCAATATAAATTCCATAATCTTCACAAACATCATTCACAATTTGAGGATAAGATTATAGGAAGAGTGTACTACAAGTGACAAATCCGTGTTTACAAGAGCACAAGTTGTCAACAACAATTGTAATTGTTTTTGTTGAAGTCCTCAGTATTGTAAGAGGCAAGTGTTGAAGTCCTCAGTATTGTAAGAGGCAAGTGTTGAAGTCCTCAGTATTGTAAGAGGCAAGTGTTGAAGCCCTCAGTGTTGTAGAGGCGTGAAATCCCGTTCGGCTGTTCGGGTAATTGTAAACCTGTTCCTCCGGGTGAAGCGAGGTTGTAATTAGTGAAAATCCAGATAGTAGTCTGGGACTGGACGTAGGACGGTGCTCCGAACCAGTATAAAAATCTCTGGTGTGATTTTTCTATTTTTTTATTTACAATGCTATTATCATCTATTTCTGCATTTGTATTGTAATCCATATTACACGATCCGTGTATACTATATTAGCACATATAATTGTATACACACCGCACTTTCACAAAAGGGGGAGAGAAAAGTTAAGATTTTGTCAAATAAAATCAAGCAAAGGTCAAATAATAATTTTCCATTTGCATCTAGGCTCATTTGCATATTTTTATTTGTATGCATATATGTAGGGGGAGTATTGTGTAGAGAGGAAGCATTTAAAATGGGGGAGCAATTAGAGCATATCAATGATCAAATACATTTAATATATTCAAAATCTTAAATATATGTTTGTTATCATCAAAAGGGGGAGATTGTTGAATATGCGCTTATATGATTTCTGTTTGATGATAATAAACATATATACATTCGTTTAAATGTATTTGTTAATATACTATTTTATTTTCCACAGATTAAATAAATATTTGCTGAATAAAATAAATAACACAGATTTTGAATTCAAACGAATATTTTATTCAAACAAATATTTATTACAATTTTGAATAGTACAAATTCAAGCTCTCACTATTCACTAGACAACTTTGATACAAATTCAATTACATCACAATTTTACATTTACAGTTGACCTCACTACATATCACTCACACTCGTATTTATCTTCAACTTCATTCCAGTTTGAATTCAGCATCTGAGCAATCTGCAAAAATATTCACTAACGCAGTAAAATTGAAAAAGAAATATTTTTGCAATATAAAATAAAATGTGAATTTTGAAAATAATATTTGCCTCAGTTATTTGGGTTGTTCGTCATCATTTAAATTTGAATTCATCATACACGAACAACTTGTGACATACACAGTGTATCACTGTATATGCCACAAGGCCGTGCACACCGATATATACACTTGATAATGCTACAGGGATAGGTGAGTACAGGTCAAACCCAAATGAAAAGCCGGGTTCAACTCACGTGCAACATAATAAAATTTCAACTTCAGCACAAGGTCAAACCCGAGCTGTGAAACTGGATTCAACACAGGTGCAAATGGCCAAAACTCAAGAATCAAGTGTCGACTAGTCTAATATAAACAAGACAGCAAACCAGTTGCAACATGAATGTCACAAGCCAATATTACAGCAAACAGAAGTGCATCAGTACAAAACAAGTTGATGCAACATGAACAAACCCAATACAATATGACTGCAAGCAGTGCCACAAGACTACAAGGCACAGTGCAGAGGTCTCAACAGGAAAATCAAGCAATAGTCAAGTACACCAATGTCCAATATGCAACATGGCCGAGCATTGATCAAGACCAGTGACATGTGGACAGTAAAAATCAAACAACCAAACCAACATGATGATAACACAGCAGCCCCAAAACCAAAGACGCAACAGAGACCAAGTTCAAATGTACAGTGTGGCAATGCACCAACCAGACAAGGCACACACACCACTGACTCGAAGAACAGATCAAAAGACCACATGGTCAGTGCATAGTCGTATCAAGAAACTAAAAGCCCAAGTACACAACCAAGCAGCAGTGTGCAAGTGCAAAGACAAATGCACATGTCAACAAAACTTGAAACCAACAAAATGCATCATGAACACTATAGGCCGAGAACCAGACCAGGCAAGTATCAAGATAAGTGTACAGCAACAATAATCATGGCACCAGCAAACTATGGCTATAATCATATCACAAGACCAGGCACCAAGTACAGATGAATTGAAGTATGTTTGAAACAACAAGTCAATCAAGTCTGACTACATACAAGTCAAAGAAAAACAAGCCACCATTCTTTTAGAGCAAACCAGACCCAAGATAATGATATACAGGTTAAAGCAAAACAATAAGGTTCAGGGACGAACTAGATCAAAAGAGTGTGCTACTGAACAAAGTCGAGCATAAACAAAATCAACATCGCAAGCTAGTCAAGTCAGAGAAATTCACGGAGGCATGATCAAACATAAATTCAAAGCCGTCAATTTTAAACCAAGTCAACCAAGAAATAATAAGAATAATTCGCATATGAATTGGTCAAGGTGAAATCTCAATCATCAAAGTGAAATCATATGGCCGAGATAATGAAATTGACAAATTCAAATAGAGAATATACGACGAAAACCAAGGGTTACAAACCCTATATAAGGATATCATCATCGGTAATTTTTAGTATCGAATTCCAGAAAGCACAAAATCAGTAAAGCAAAAGGATATAATTACATACCGGAATTCGATCAACGAAGCAGCCGAAGTGAGCAACAATCAATCAAGGCTACACGTGAATAATCATCGAATCAATCAACATATTATCGACACTTAGAAAGCCCTAATTTGGATCAGGGACGAAGCCCTAAATTTGCAAGAGGAACGACCGCCATTACAAACGAAGAAATAAAAGACACGGGTCGAATTACAAAGGGGGCCGGCCTATTTTCTAAAAGAGTTTTTATTAAGGGCTTTAAATTTTTAATTAGGGTTTAATTTTAATAGTTTTTTAATTTGTATTTTTTAAACCTTTTAATTTCTAGTCGTGTGACTAGGGGACAAGCTACGTGGCGTAGCTTGAGAATTCGCAACTCAGTGGCTGAGTTGTGGCAAGGTTTTGAGCGTAGAGTTAGATTAGTCAATAGCGTGTATAGCGAGTTTACGTGTGTAAGCGAGGGACTATCTAATTTCTAGTAGAAACCTTGGGGGCAGCACGTAGGCAGGGTTTTGCCGAAGCTGGGTAAATTATGTGTTGTTCTGTTTTTTCTGTTATTTATATTCCGCGATATCTGTGCTGCTATTCTGTGATCTGAATTGAATATTTTATAAGCTTCCGCAATTAATTTTATAATTTATAATATCACCCTATTCACCCCCCCTCTAGGGTGAAATCGATCCTACACCCTAATGAAAGTCAAATTCGGTTCTACTATTAATTCTTCCAATGTTGTTACGGAATAGTAGTATCTGGATTATGCACACACTTACGAAGATGCGGTACATGAAACACATCATGGACACCTGCCAAACTGCTCGGCAGCTCTACCCTGTATGCGAGCTTTCCAACCCTATCCATAATTCAGAATGGACCAACATATCTCGGTGCCAGTTTCCCTAACTTTTCGAACCATACCACACCCTTTATCAGTGATACTTTAATGAAAACTCTATCTACAACTGAGAACTCTAGATCTTTATGCCTCTTTACTAGGTAACTCTTCTGTCTAGACTGAGCTTCCTTCACCTTTTCTCAGATCAACTCAATCTTCTTTGTCGCCTCTCTAACCAGACTGGATCCAAGACTAATCTATATCCAGTTTCCTACCAACATGCTGGTGATTTGCATGGTCTTTCATACAAAGCTTCAAAATGCGCCATTCCTATACTAATCTAATAACTATTATTATAGGAAAACTCAACTAAATGTAGGCGATCTTCCCAAAATCCACCAAAGTCCAATACACAAGCTCTCAACAAATCCTTGAGTACCTTATTGACTCTCTCTGTCTGTCCATCCATCTGAGGGTGATAACCAGTACTCATCTTGAGCTCGGTGCCTAACACTTGTTGTAGACTCTTCCATAATTCGTTAGTAAACAAATCATCTCTATCACTGATTGTACTACTAGGAATTCCATGCAGTCTAATTATGTTCTTCATGAAAAATTTAGCTAAAACAGGTGCCGTCCAGTTGATTTAATTGGAATGAAATGGGCGCTCTTGGTTAACCTGTCCACTATGACCCATATACTTTCACTTCTTCTATTCGACCTTGGCAACCCGTTTATAAAATCTATGGATATCGAATCCATTTCCAAACTGGTATCTCTATAGGTTGAAGCAATCAACTCGGCTTTTGAGATTCAGCCTTCACTTGTTGACAGTTCGCACATTTCCTAACCCACAAGCTAACATCCTTCTTCATACTTTCCCAGTAGAAGCTCCTCTTCATATCCTGATACATCTTGGTTCCTCCAGGATGAATTGTACTTTTGGATCGATGACATTCTCTAAGAACTTCTTTCCTTAAGTCCTCGACATTGGGAATACATAATCATCCCTTCTTTCTCAACTATTCCTTCAGGTCAAGACTAAAATCCTATAAATCATTGATTTTCCATCCAACCTCAAGCCTTCTAATCTTCTCGACTAAAAATAGATCCTTTATCTGCTTAGAAGTAATCCTTTCGATAAGTATGGATCTAACTTCCAAACATGACAACATGACGGTGCTCTAACTAGAACTAACAGCTGATCTTAACTGCACACTACAAGTAGTCAAAGCTTTTGACTCTTTTCATTCTGCCAACATAGCTAACACCACAATTTGATGTCTTCTGCTAAGAGCATCCGCTGCCTTATTTCCTTTCCTAGGTGTGTACTTTATACAAAAAGCATAAGCTGCTAAGAACTACAGCCACCTCCGTTGTCTCATTTTCAACTTCTTTTGAGAGAATAAATTCCTTAGGGACTTATGCTATGTGTATAGCTCAAATCTCTCCCTAAGGGATAATGTTTCCATATCTTCAATGCGAAGATCACTGCAGCCAACTTCAAATCATGAGTAGGATATCCCACCACATGCGGTCTAAACTGCCGTGAAGCATAGGCAATGACTTTACACTTCAGCATCAATACGGCTTCAAATCCGGTTCCGCATGCATCGGTATACACCACAAACCCTTGGTTTCCATCTTGAACCATTAACACAGCCACATTAGTCAACAAATGCTTTAAATTTAAGTAATGCTTCCTTACATTTGTTAGACCAAATAAACTTTGTGTCCTTCCTGGTTAACTTAGTCAAAGGCGCTGTTATTCGTGAGAAATTCTTAACAAATCTCCGGTAATAGCCAGCAAGTCTAAGAAAACTTCTAATCTCAATCACCATCTCTAGTCTCTTCCAGTTATTAACACGTGACCAAGAAACTTAATCTCTTTCCTCTAAAAATGACACTTGGAAAACTTTGCATTTAGCTGAAGCTGTCTTAGCATCTCAAGCACTACTCTAAGATGAGCTTCATGCTCTCTTTTATCCTTAGAATATGCTAAAATGTCATCAATAAATACTAACATGAATGTATCTAAGTGATCTCTAAAAACTCGATTCATCAAATCCATGAAGAAAGTTGGTGCATTTGTTAACCCATATGGCATTACAACCATTCATATGAACCATACCAAGTATAAAATGTTGTTAATGGAATACCGTCCTCTTCCATCCGTAACCGATGGAACCTTGTGGCCAAATCCAATTAGGAAAATACTCTGGCTCTACACATCGGATCAAATAGATCATCTGTTCTCGACAAAGGATACTTATTCTTGATCATCTTCTCGTTCAACTTACGATGGTCGATACATAAATTTAACGATCCATCCGGTTTCTTCACGAACACTACGGCCGCTTCCCAAGGCGACCTGCTTGGTCTAATTTAAAATTTCACTTCTAAATCCACTAGCTGAACCTTCAATTCCTTCATCTCGGTCGCTATCATCTTACTAGGTGGTCTACTTACCGGTTCTACTTTTGGCACCAAATCTATCCGAAACTCAATAGCTTGTTTCGGTGGTAATCCTATAACCGACTCAAAAAAATCTACAAATTCTCTTGCGACTTGAACCTAACTTAACTCTTCTTCTTCTTCCATAGTACTCAACAAAGCACAAGCACTCCAGTCAGAATTCTCCACTGAGAATATAATTCGGTATGACTATTAGGGTGTCTTAGTGATATTTCCATATCTTGGCAAAATATCTTAGCCTCGTATTTACCCAACCAATCCATACCTAAATTGATTCCGAAATCTATGGAATCGAAAACATACAAAATGCATGCAAACTTATGACCTAACAAATCAAGTTCTAACTGGTCACTTCTCATTTCCAGAGTTGCATTCCCTCCTAACAGATTCGCAATCCTTAAGGAAGTAATAATGTATGTGGGTTTTAAACATAACCTATCAACCAAACAAAGATAAAAATAAATGTGATGCAACGATATCAACTAGTGCCTTAACAGGTATACTCTGAATCAAAAGTGTAACTCCATCACAGTCTTTCCCTTCTCAGCAGCGGTTGTCCAAGCAGACGACGGCCCAACAGCAAAGACTTTTCCTCTGTTTTTCCTTACCGGTTCTGGACATTGATTCTTATAATGCCCTATCTGGCCGCAATTAAATCACTTCACTCCCTTCTTTTTTGTGTCCTTCTTCCCTTTGTATGTCCGGCACTCCTGAGCATAGTGTCCTTTCTTGTCACATTTATAACAAACCACATTGGCCTTCGCCTTCTTGGCAGCCTCTTTCTTTTGAGCGCCCTTCTTGTGAAAAACTTTCTCTTCTGGTTCCGCCCACTTTGAGCTTCTGCCGCTTTGCTACCATCATTAAGAGCAAGCATCTCCTCCTGCTTCAAAGCTATTTCGACTACTACATCACACAGTTCCCTGATGTGTGCCAAAGTCGCTTTAGCTAAATTAGGTTTCAGCCTACGGATGAACTTCTCATTCCTTTTGAGAACCGTATCAATCGTAGCATATGCATACCTCGATAACTCTTCAAATCTGGCCGCATACTCAAGCACAGTCATGTCTCCATGCTCTAACTCCATGAACTTCCTGATCGGAGTAGACTTAACAACCTCCGATATGAACCTCTCCTCAAACTTTCTTCTGAATTCAGCCCAAGTCATGGTCTCCTCTAACTCCTATAGTAACACTGTTCCACCAGTACAGTGCTGCTCCTTGTAATTGTCTAGAAGCAAATCTCCTTTTCTGCTTATCCTTAAGCCCCAAACCAGCAAAAATCCTTTCACAACGAAGTAACCAATTTGCCGCTTCTATTGCGTCCTCAATTCGGATAAATAGTTTTCGTCCGAGACTAGCATATCTCTGCTAGTATTGCATAGTTATTGACTATTGGAACTCTTTGATTTCCTCCTTAAGAATTTCCTCCAACTAAGCCTGCAACAACTACATCCTGCATCATGTTCATGAAAAAATGATACATAGCTCATATATCAGTCTACAACATTCCAGCATCCACATTGGCATTTGCATTTGGGTTAGCATTTGCCGATCAACCCGAGTTTCTCCTGTTGGGTCGAGCATTTCTACGAGTTGTGTGCTTTCCCCACCAATGTTAACTCTTCCACTTCTAGCATCCATAATTTATGTCTAAAAAATCTGCATTCAAGTCTTTGTAAAATACATAAGTATGGCCTAAGAGAGATGGTGAAATGGAGATAAAGTGTGTACTTATATATAGCAAATACAAGTATGTTTCTATTGCATTATCCCATACCCCAATCTTTTCTTTAATTCCTTAGGATTATGTTTTTCAAAATCAATTTAAGTTTGAAATTTCTTTTATGTTTTCATAAACCTATGCTCTGATATTAAGTTGTAACATCCCCTAACTTGAGGCCCGAAGCTAAGTGCTACAGATGCTGCAGCCATCTATACTATTAACTTTCGGTGACAAAATACGGTAATGTTAATGGTATCCATAATATCAGAGGCACATGAATATGAAATAAAATCACATATTTCAAAAACAACTTTTCTCATTACATTTCAAAACCATATTTCATATTCAGTTACATAATCCCAAACGATCCGAAGGTTTAGATCAAATATAATTACTACAAATTACGCCAAGAGCGACATATGAAGATGCACCCTTGGATGATCAGAGTACTAATAGACATCTCAGTCTTATATACTGCATAATGGATATAAAAATAAATAGTTCGTACATAGCTATCTTTGCCTCCTACACGTCCTCAGAAGTATATTCGTTGTAACAACCTAGAGTTTTCGACCCCGAAAATTCGACACTAATACGTTCACTGTAGAAGTGCCGAGCAATCGGACGTCTTCCAGATTTTTAGGGTAAAGAAGAATAAAGGTAGAAGAAGAAACATGAAACAACAGCACAAAATCTCACAATCACAGCGGAACAAAATATAATATCAAATAACAACATTTACACAAAGAAAGCTATAAATGTCAATTTACATACAATATATCAGAGTACGATCATTCACAAATAAACTGGACAGTTGTAACAACTTGTCCCTGACTACTATCAATACAATCTCAATTACATAGCGGAATATACTCCATATGTCCATGCCATCCAGCTCATCTCCTAAACTCCGGAACGTCCTACCCTAAAAAACTATAATACTCGGTCTGACCCAAGCATTACAATAAAGTAACACCTGAGTCAGGCTGGAGACCAACGTGAGTAAACCCATCTAAATTGAAATACTTAGGTTACAAACTTCTTTGAAAACCCAGGGTAACTCGTTCATCACTACCAGTTGTATCCTGTTATAGCTAAACACTTATTCCACAAATATATCTAAGTATCACTACTCAGTTTAAATGGTCAAGTTTACCAAATTTATTCCATTCCAGCCTATTTGATTTAAAATCAATATATAAAGAATTACGGTAGTTACTAATCGAAGTGGTTCAAAATATCGCTGATATTCGACCCCTATCTCTTCCATATCTAAACACTCTTTTAAGGCCAAATTGTTTAAGTATAACATTTTAAATTTAAATTTAGAATATCATATTCACACAGTAATTTATCACATATAACTATTCAAATAAATGATACACATTGATCAACAGTTCAACCCAAGCATTTCATGTCATAGCATATCATAAATTAACAGATTAGAGATTTAATCAATCCTAAGCATTGAATACAATTTAACATTTATAGCAAAACATTACTGGTCACAACATTTTTAATTAATTTAATTTAATCACGAAATAAATTAATTACTTGTATTCCTGCTTAATTTTCATTAATTATTTACAGGTCATTTATTATTATTTTAATTAATTATTGGAATTAAATTAATTGTCCTTTAATTACTTAAGACCTTAATTAATTTAAAACAAACCATTTATCTTAATCGTTACTTAATTATCATTTTATTTAAATTAAATGTTTGAAATTAATTTATTATTAACATACAAAATCCCTTGAGACCTTTTGATTGATTAAAGTTTGATACATTTATCTTAATCACTTACTTAACTGCGTTATTAAATTTCATTTGAAAACACTTAGGAGTTAATTTAATTAATTAACCTAATATATAATTATTTAAATCAAATAATTTAAATTCAAAGACATTTAACTTTAAAATTTTAGTTTTTGAAACTTGCTTGATAACTCGATAAATACTTTTGCTTTGAAATTTGTTTAACAATTTGCTTTGGAAACTTGTACATTTCTTTTGCTTTTTTAAGACATGTTAACTAAATTTACTTTTTTTTGAAATTTAGGAAACCCAGTCCAAGACCAAATACCCCAAGCCAAACCCGATCCACTCTCTCTCCTTCTTTCCTTCGATAAAACTCGCGTATGAACCCGAGCAAAAACTATCTTTCCCGATGCTCTTCTTCTCCCTCTACTCTAAACTAACCCAAAAACCTCCAACCTGACACACGCACACACGTGCACATGCACGCCATGACCAAGCTTCTCCGACCGACGTTGACTCCTTCGATCCATCGTCGATGACCTCGTCGACATTCCTAACTACCCAGAACATCGATCGCGCTTGGAATTTGAAATCTAGCAAGTCGAGTATCACAAGAATCCAAACCGATCGTTGAAAACAACTCACGCCGCTCACTCCGATCACCAGAACACTCACCGACCAACCCAAAGCTTCGCCACTACCCTGTGCTTCGTTTCCCCAACCTTTGATCAACTCCGATGCGACCACGATGATGCATCTCCCTCGAAAAAATCATCAACCAAAACAGGTCGATAAACCCTACTTCGGTCTCGACAAACCACCACGGTGATCTAAAAAATTACTGGCCATTTTTCCTACGATCCTCATCACTCAAGCTATCTCCAGCATCAATCACGACGCTCAACCCCCCCCCCCCCCCCCCCCCCCCCCGATCGCTAGAAATCGACGAAAGTTCGATTTTCGTACATCTCGTAAATTCTCCTCAAACACAAACTTAAAAATCATGAAATCATTATTAAAAATCATGGTTTTTCATGATGAGTCAGATTATGTAATCAAAATGTAGAATTTAATCCATCGATTTTCCGACTTGAATTAGCTTTCACTGTTCTTCTCTTCTTCCAGTAATATTACTTACTAATTATACTTAAAAATAATTTTAAAAATACAATCTGGTTAATACAAACAAATTTATTTTAAAGATCATAACCTAAAAGAAATTGGGTGAAGAGAAATGAATTTTTGAACTTATTTTAGCCTGTTGAAATCAAAAACAGAGGCAAGTTCATCTATATGAAAACATGCACACAGTACTTCATACTCACATACATGCAACATATTAATTCATCCATGCAAACATTTCTACAACATTACTTCAAAAATTTATCACATGCATGAAAGTATACAACCGATTTAGCTTTACAAAGGTGATGTTTACTCACTTTATTTTGCTGAGCAGAGAAAACCAGAGAACAGAGCTTTTGAAGACTGGACTTGATTTTGAAATTGATAGTTTATTTTGAACTGCAACTTGAATACGGATTGCTTGAATTGCTTGCTTCATTTTGATCGCAGACCACATAGATCGCAGACTACATCAGTCGAGTCCCAATGTAGCATGTAGGCACTCACTGTCAAACGACTTTCGCTATATCTTCATAGATCGCAGTCAACCGATGTTACGTCGCTCTCCCAGTGAAATCAAACGTAGACTTTAGGCATTCACTGCCTCTCGACTTTCGCTATGATGCACAGTAGATCGCTATTACATCAACTTACACTGTCGTCGCAGCATAACCCAGTGTCTCTGTAGGCATCAGCGCTCTCGACTTTCGTTACCCTAAACACAATCCTCAGAAACTTCAGTTTGTCCGGACATCCTCTTAGGATCAAATTTAGAACCCTCCTTAGGGCTCAAGGTAGAACCGCCCCGTGGATCTCCTACTAAGTTTCAACTCTAAATGGGAGCGCCTTTTTTCGTACAGCATTCTCAAAACATTTTATACTATACACATATAGTATCTTTCAAATCATACTCTTTATATGTATCGCATATAAATCCTATTTACACAAATCGATATCTCAAAATCGATAGTTCTCAAACTTGGCTTTCCAAATTCCCAAAATTGATTTTTCCCGAAATCAAAAGCCTTTCAAAATCAATGGGTTCCAAAAACCTTTTTCTCAATTTCATAAAATTATTTATATATGTAAGTTTATTCTTTTAACTAGAACAAAATATTTTTGGATCACTTTCTACTTATATAAATTCCTTTTTATACTTCAATATTTTTCAAAAATCTTTTCTTCTGGTTATAGATTCAATAAGGAAAGTTTATCATATATAAAAAATATATATAACTTTATTTATGCCAAATCAACATTCAAATTTGATTCCCTTTATAAAGTTATTTACCACCTTACTTAATCTTCATAAAGTGAATTTCAATTATAGAGATATCCAACTTCCACTTTTATTTATCATATATTTCTCAAAATATACTTTTCCATTTCAAAATCATTTTTACATTTCTTTCAAAATTTTCAATATCTATTTCATTCAAGCACGTACGATGTACATATATCATCCGTATGCAATATCAAATCCGATCGCTCACTCGATCACACAATTTCTCTTCCGAACTAGCAACATCCACCCGACTTCCTAGTGCAGACTTAGATCTGGTTTCTTGATCAGTGTTCGTCGACGGAAATTCTATCGGTTTAGAAAACCGTCGAACGAATTTAGAAATAAAATTTATACTGCAAGTGCACGGTGTACGAATGTAGCACGCGGCGAATACGGGTCGATCCGCAGGGAATTGTTAGAGTTTAAAAATCTATTCACTCAAATTAGACCAAATGGAGGAGAAGTTGTTAACTAGAAATAAAATGAAGCTAAAGCTACAGTTAAAGTTTGATTTAAAAACTATTGAACTAGAGAACAATTTAGGGATAAATCCACTCCCATATTTTTGTAAATCAACAAACAATAATTTATGATCTCTAGTTTTGACATTAAGTGAAATATTGTTGTATTTATCAAAAGTATGGTTTGTTTATGTTATTAATTAACATAACTCAAACCATCAAACTATAATACAACACATAAACCACTTATCTATTCTAATGAAAATGAAGCCAAAGCAAAAGCTAATTTAAGTATGATCTATTTACTATTGTAATTAGTAACATAGATCATCAAATTTCATTTTTACTTTCATTTCAAAATCAAAAATGGATTAGCAAATGATGATACAAATTGTGTTTATGTTGAATAAGAATAGCTCATTTGCATAAACAATATAAGCTATCAAACCCACTTGTATAAACTTGCATCAAAACTTACTTCATGAAGCATAGACCAAAAGAGATCATAAATCATAAAATGTTGAAATTACATAAAATTAGAGAGCTTCATTACTCCTAAATTGAAGGAGTTTAGCTACTCATTTGTGGCATTAAAGCAACACATGTAAGTTTCAACATTAAAAAGAAAAGAGAATAGAAAATAAGCAAAGAAAGCAAAGAGATTAGCTACTAACTACTTGCATAAATGTAAATCTAAGCTATGAGCATAAAGAGAAAGAGAGCATAAAAATAAACATTAACAATAAAATAAAGAAAAACATGTAGAAAAGAGAGAAGAAAGAGGCTTGAAAGCCATTTTTATTTCATAGAACATTGAGCTTACACTTTGATTTCTTAATTTCCTAAGTAAAATGAAAGAGTAGAAGATGATCTTCATGTACATAAGAGGGCTATTTATGCATGCATAAAACCCTAATTCTCTTTTTAGGGAGCTTCCCAAAATACCCTTGAGGTGGTGTAGCCTCCAAGTAATCATTAACATTCACTAATCCCCCACTTAATATGTACATGAAGCTTTAAGTCCTTTTAGCATGTGCTTAGCTTCTAATTGGAAGTTAGGTAAGTGGGTGGGGTCCTCCATGATCTTGAACTTGAATTATTTCCTCTTCATACCTTTGTATTTCCTTGTGCATGCATGTATCTTCATATAAGCCTCTTCCATATGCATCCAAATTCCTATAAAAATAATCAAAAAATGTCCACGTAAAAATTCTTACATTGACACATGCACAAAAATGACCGTTTTGCCCCTGAATGATGATGAAAATATGATGGTTTGGAAATAATTGAATTTTGGTTTTAAACATGTTAAAATTCCCAAATATGATGATTATTTAAATAAAAAGTGATAAAATATGGATGTAAATATATGCACAATTACGTGCACATCAAATACCCCCACACTAATCTTTTTATTCGTCCTCGAATAAAGGAAAACTAAGATAAATCCGTTTTCGTAGGGAGCACGATTGCATTGAGCGAATGCAACAAGCCGTTAAACCTCTGGGTGTCCCCAGTAGGACGAGTGTTGTCTCGTGAGGGTTTTTAGCGGATACTACCCACAAAATCCAAATGCAGGATGAAAATATTTACAAATTGCAAGATTTATTTACAAAGAGATGAATGCGAATTTTTTGGAAATATTTACAAATGAAGGATTTATTTTTAAATTGACACGAATAAGTTAAATATAGGTTTTAGTTATTATCTTGAAAATTTATGTCATTTACTCGTCAAAATTTTCAACAAAAATCAAGTTACCATAACAAATAGACAATAGTTTAACTTGTTGTTTCGGTTGATAACAAAGTGTAATTATAAAATGGATCCTTAGTTGATTATCAAAGTTTATCAAAGTGGTATTTTCATTTCCTTTCAATAACAAATCAAGTCAAATAGGTAAAAAAAAAAATAGTGCTAGGATTTCAATTGCTTGCTCTCTCATTATTTGCAAGAAAAATTACACACCTAGCTTAGGTAAACTGAGGCCAGATATACCCCCCATGCACTGCCTTTCGGGCTTATGTGAGGGGAGTACAGAGCATGGCGAGTGCACACACTTTCATGCATACACTATCGACCGTAGGTGGTTTTTATTAAGTCTTCTTTTTTTTACATGTGTTCCATACACCATAACCATGAGGACTTTTAAATGAGTATGAAAGCACATAATCAAAAATTCCAAGTAATCACCCATGCATAACCGTGAGGACTTTTAAATGAGAGTGAATACTTGGATGTTATTATTTTTTATTTTTATATTTTTTTTGAGTGGGAGTTTTGCAAAATCATCTTAGCACCATTTAACTTAGAAGACAAAAAAAATGTTATATCCTTTACTTTAAATCAACCACTTTTTAAAACAAAGATTTTCAATCAGGATGTACTTCATAATTAACACGTATGAATCTTCCTATATACTAGTTAAACCATTTTATTTGTAATCAAACTTCATTTTTATTTTTGTTAAGACCAATAAATTTTCAAAAATTTCAATTTAATAAACCAAAGCCATATATTTATCTTATAGTGTTTCTTTTAAAAATAAATCAAAAGAAAATTTGTTTTTGGGATTTTTTTTTATTTTTTTTGTGATTTTAAAGAAAAAATAAACCATGAAAAAAAAAATGAAGGTGAGTCTCCCCCCCACACTTGATTTTGACTGTGTTCCCACGGTCAACCCAAGTGGAAGGAGAAAAATAAAATAAAAATCCTATATTTACATGAAAGATTATTATTTACAAGAGATGAGAAAGTATACAGTCAAAAAGTAAATGAAACGGTCTTCTAAAGACCGATTCATTTGTCTCGTCAAATGTGCAAGACATAGCTTAAGCACGAAAAACCAAATCGTAAAAGATTTCGAAGTTGATTGTTGATTTGGAAAAACGAATTTTGTTTTATTAAAAATTGAACGAGTTATTTTATTTTCGATGATTCTTGGGGTCGATAAAACAATTGATTGAAGTTCAAGTTTATTTTCACCAAATTCAAGCTTATCATCGATTTCAAAATCAAAATGATGATTCAAATTTTCCCGTTTAGAATTCAACAACTCATTTTCAAAAAGTCCATAAAACTCATGTTCGTTAAATTCGTCTTCCTTTGTTGGATTATCAACAACTTCATTGCGTATCTCAAGTTCAAAATCCAAAGCTGTTGTATTCAAATTTTCAAAATCGAGAAAAGGAAGATTGAATTTTAAATTTGGTTCCACACCCTCAAAAGAATTGAAATCCAACTCAATTACCGTATTTTCAACAACTTGATTAAGATCGTCATTATCAATTTCAAAAGTTATTACTTGAAAATCATCAATTTGGGTAAAAGATGGATTATCGTTTGACTCGTCACTCATTGAAATTTGATTTTGTGTCTCACGAAAATTTTCCAATGTTTTAATCAACAAATTTGCGTGATCATCGTAAATTTCATTCATTGCTCAACAAAGTCAAATTTGTAATTATTAACTTGAAAATTTTCGATTTGGACTTGTTGAGAACAAGTATTGCCAATTACGATAAACGGTAGATTATTATTTGATTCTTCGCAAGTTGAGATTTGATTATGATTTTCACGAATTTTTTTGTATTTTTCAAGTAATAAATCCCCGTTGTCTTTTTCCATTTGGTCAACAAAATCATTCATGATTATTAGTTTGAAAACTTTCCTTTTGAATTTGTTGATAACCAAGGTTTTCAATCGTATCATTATTGAAACTATTCCCATTGCCAAAATTATTTGAAAATTGGATCACATTTTCGTTTTGATTTTGAAATTCATTTTGGAGTTCAAAATTGAATGGGCATGGGTTATACTCGAAATTGTTTGAATTTTGAAGTGAATCCAAATTTTGATTATTTTGAAAACTTTGATTTGAGTTATAGCACAAATATGAATTGCACCACTCATTTATCTCTTGATTTTGTTGTGTAGCGATATCAAGTAAAGATGAAATACTATTTTCAAGATTTGAAGCTTGGTCATCGTTTTGAAAATTTTGTGGTTCAAAATTCAAATCGTTTAAAGAATAGCTGTCGTTAAAATATTCACACGAATTTAGAGTGAAATCATATGGATTATATTGATTTTCGCAACTATTGTAAACTTCACGTAAGTGGGGAAACTCGGACATTTTCAAGAATGTTTTTGTGTTTTTTTTTTGGTAAAAGAAAAATATTTACAAATGGAATTTATTTTTCAAAAGGGAAATTATTTTTTGGTTTTTCAATTTTTTTGAAAAGTTTTTTTTTTTGAGTTTTTGATTTTAATTTGTTTTTTTTGGATTTTTGATTTGAAAATTTTCAAAGGAAAAGGAAAAAAAAACTAAGTTAAGAAATATTTATAATTTTTTTAGTTTCGGATTTTGAATTTTTTTTGTTTTTTTTTAAAATATGCATGAACTAATGCAACTAAATGAATGCAAGGTTAATTACAAATGATTTATCCTAAGTTAACCCAAAATTATATAATCACAAATTGTCTTAAATCAACAAGATAATTCTCAGCCAGGTAACGGACAGGATTTATCGGTGCACCACGAATCACCGTAGCAATGCAGCCGAAGGTTTAAGTACCTTCAGAGAAACAATTCAGTATAATATTTACGAATCACCGTAATATTTATAACTGATTATTGCTCTGCCGTAGCCTAGACACCAAGAATTTAAATTGTTCAAAGAAGACAAATGGTTAATATACAATTAAGTGTTATCGATGTCTAATCGTTATTATTAATCAAAATCTAAGATGAAATGCACAACAGAAAGTAAACGTGTATTAACAATGCAACTACGAATGATTTTTTTTTTTTAAAAAAAATGCAAATGCAAGCAATCTACAATGCAATTCAAATAAAACTAGAAATGAAAGCAGAATTTTTTAGCAAGCAGAGCAATTGATTTCAGCAAGCTATTCTTCCTTTATTTCCTGCTTTGGCAACCTGAAAATTAAAAACTAAGATATACACAATATTTTTTTTTTTGGTTTTTTTTGAAACGAAACTTAAAAGTAGGGTTTTACTTAAAAAAAAAAAAAAAAAAATTTTTTTTTGGTATATATATAGGGATGGAAAAACAAAAAGGAAACAAAACAAATTAAACCAAAGATGACAAACCTTTTTTTTGTTAAAACAAATTAAAACAGTTAGAAATTAAACAAAAGAGAGAATTTTTTTTTTGAGGCCTACAAATGAACAAGCCCAAAACCTACTTAACTTAAAACAATCTGATTTTCCCTTTTCACTCAGATACAGTAAAATACCGAATCCAAAATAAAACAAGACAACCAAGCAAGTACAAAATGCTCAACTCTTCTTTCTCCTCTGTTGAAAATACAGGAAAATGCAAAACCAAGCACTGCGATTCACTCAAATAGCGTAATAAAACCACTGCGAATCAAGCGAATGGAAAAATAAAGCATTCGAATTGCAAGTGAATTAGCAATGGTGTTTTGGAGGTGAATTGTAAGTGAGTTAACTGTGAATCGACAGTAGATTGAGGGTCGCGGTTTGTTCTATTTGGCGAATTCGGGTGCTGCGGTTTGCAGCGCGAGTGGGTTCGATGATGACTGTGTGTTAGGAGCAGGAGATGGCGCTGCAATGTTGTGAAGAGGCAATGGAGATTATGGTGCTGTGTTGTTGTCGAAGTGATGTAGGGGTATGCTGATTGGTTAGCAGTCAGTGGGTATTGATGGTGTAATGAATGGCAAAGAGTGGTATTGACTGTAGTAGTGGGTTGATGAATTGATGAAGTTCAAGAGTGGAGATGGTCAGAGAGTTCTGGAGCAGTTATGTATGGTGGAAGGCTGGGTTGTTGTAGCAATGTAAGTTGTGATGCATTGGCAGTGGGTTGTATTTCAGGCGAGTTCGAGGATGGTTTCAAGGATGATTCACGTGATGTTGAAGCAGTGTTACTGTCACAGTGGGTTGAAGTTGCTTTGGGGTTGCCGCGACATGGGTGCTTATCAGTAATTGATGGAGAGGGAGGTCACGGGTCAGAGAAGAGAATTAGATGGTGGAATCAGTGAGCTGTGATATCGGTGATGTAAGAGGAAGAGGCTTAGGTGAGAGTGGACTTGATGTTTGTAGAGCAAGGTAAAGTCAGGGATTTTCTTGTAGTTGCGGATGATTGTGACAGTTGCTGTAGTGATGAGGTATGTTATACTGTGTCGTGGATGGCAAATGCAGTTTTTTTTATTGAGCAACAGTTGTAAGTCGTGGAGTTGTAGCGATGGAAGAAATGTTGGCCTGTAGAGATGATAGAGAAGTTGGAAGTGCTTGTAGGGGATGGATTGATTTATGATTATGGAGGAGGATGGTGGCACAATGGTAACAGGCAGTTCAGGATTGTTGTATTGTTGTGGGGATGGTGATGTAAGCAATGCGCAGTAGTGATGTTTGAAGAGGTGCGATGCTTGTATGGTGGATTTAAAGTTGTGTAGTAGAGGCTGCTTGATGGGGAGAAAAATGAACAAGCAGGAGCAATTTGTGGTTGGTCGAAGGGCGGGATGTGGACTGTAGATGAATGGATGGTGAAGGGGAGTTGTGAAGGTGTGACAGTGAAGTAGAAGTTGCAAGTTGAAGTCAGGGGGTTGTTGACAGTTTGAGAAGGAAATGGTTGAGGGGGTTTGATGTCTTGTAGTGTGGAAATGTGCAGGTTATAGTGATTGGTTGTTGAAGCAGGTGTAAGGAGGAGGATGGTTGTTGTTCAGACAGGAGGAGGAAGTGTACTGGTGATGGTTGGGTTTGTAGTGATGTTGTAGTATTGGAGAAGGAAGGAGAGGGTGTTGTTAGATGATGGTATGAGGAAAGAAATTGTAGAAAGTGTGGTGGGAGACTGATTACAACAGGAAGTATGCAAATTGAATGAACAGAGAGAATGGGAGATGTTTATGAAGTCTGTCAAATGCAATTGTAATTGAAAATTGAAATTGAAATAAAATAAAATTGTTTTTCAAGTGAAATTGTGTATATTTTTTTTTAAACTAGAAGAACTAGAAAAGCAACAACAAATTGCAAAAACAAATTAACATGCAAATGCAAAATAGAAAAACACAAATGCAAACACACTCAAGCAAATGCAAGAACAAGTCACACACAATTTTTTTTTCTTTTTTTTTTAAAATGCAAACAAACACAACAAACACACAAATAAAATCACACAAAAATAATCCGAAGAATAGAAAATCAAATTCAAAACAAATTCCCCGGCAACGGCGCCAAAAACTTGTTCGTCGACGGAAATTCTATCGGTTTAGAAAACCGTCGAACGAATTTAGAAATAAAATTTATACTGCAAGCGCACGGTGTACGAATGTAGCACGCGGCGAATACGGGTCGATCCGCAGGGAATTGTTAGAGTTTAAAAATCTATTCACTCAAATTAGACCAAATGGAGGAGAAGTTGTTAACTAGAAATAAAATGAAGCTAAAGCTAGAGTTAAAGTTTGATTAAAAACTATTGAACTAGAGAACAATTTAGGGATAAATCCACTCCCATATTTTTGTAAATCAACAAACAATAATTTATGATCTCTAGTTTTGACATTAAGTGAAATATTGTTGTATTTATCATAAGTATGGTTTGTTTATGTTATTAATTAACATAACTCAAACCATCAAACTATAATACAACACATAAACCACTTATCTATTCTAATGAAAATGAAGCCAAAGCAAAAGCTAATTTAAGTATGATCTATTTACTATTGTAATTAGTAACATAGGTCATCAAATTTCATTTTTACTTTCATTTCAAAATCAAAAATGGATTAGCAAATGATGATACAAATTGTGTTTATGTTGAATAAGAATAGCTCATTTGCATAAACAATATAAGCTATCAAACCCACTTGTATAAACTTGCATCAAAACTTACTTCATGAAGCATAGACCAAAAGAGATCATAAATCATAAAATGTTGAAATTACATAAAATTAGAGAGCTTCATTACTCCTAAATTGAAGGAGTTTAGCTACTCATTTGTGGCATTAAAGCAACACATGTAAGTTTCAACATTAAAAAGAAAAGAGAATAGAAAATAAGCAAAGAAAGCAAAGAGATTAGCTACTAACTACTTGCATAAATGTAAATCTAAGCTATGAGCATAAAGAGAAAGAGAGCATAAAAATAAACATTAACAATAAAATAAAGAAAAACATGTAGAAAAGAGAGAAGAAAGAGGCTTGAAAGCCATTTTTATTTCATAGAACATTGAGCTTACACTTTGATTTCTTAATTTCCTAAGTAAAATGAAAGAGTAGAAGATGATCTTCATGTACATAAGAGGGCTATTTATGCATGCATAAAACCCTAATTCTCTTTTTAGGGAGCTTCCCAAAATACCCTTGAGGTGGTGTAGCCTCCAAGTAATCATTAACATTCACTAATCCCCCACTTAATATGTACATGAAGCTTTAAGTCCTTTTAGCATGTGCTTAGCTTCTAATTGGAAGTTAGGTAAGTGGGTGGGGTCCTCCATGATCTTGAACTTGAATTATTTCCTCTTCATTCCTTTGTATTTCCTTGTGCATGCATGTATCTTCATATAAGCCTCTTCCATATGCATCCAAATTCCTATAAAAATAATCAAAAAATGTCCAAGTAAAAATTCTTACATTGACACATGCACAAAAATGACCGTTTTGCCCCTGAATGATGATGAAAATATGATGGTTTGGAAATAATTGAATTTTGGTTTTAAACATGTTAAAATTCCCAAATATGATGATTATTTAAATAAAAAGAGATAAAATATGGATGTAAATATATGCACAATTACGTGCGCATCAATCAGAAATCATAATTCTCCTTGCATAGCCATAACAATGATAGAGAATTTTCAGAATCAATCAAAAATCCATATCCAGGGTCCGCCGTCGAAAATTGGGTGAAAAATACCAACTCGGATCGATATATTATCTCGAAATTCTGTGCTCGAATTTGTATCAAATCGTTATGCGAATAGAATAATATACGTACATCCTACGTATGTATCTTCATTGATTATTATCTAAATCAATTTTCTTTTTATTCACCTTCATTTTGGTCTCTGTTCACTTATTCACAATTGATCCATTTCCATTTGGGTTATCACTTCAACTCTTATCTCAATGGGTATTAATTATAAACAGTTTCTACTCTGACCAGTTTGAATTTAGAAAATATCTTGAAAAGTTTAAAATAGATAAGTAGTTGTAAAATAGTTATTAGTTGTAAATAATAATAGAATAGTTAAGTAATTATAAAATAGTTGTAAAATAGTTAAATAGTTGAAGGATAGGTAGATAGTTGCAAAATAGTTGTAAAATAGTAATCAGTTTGTAAAACAGTTGTAAAATTGTTGTATAGTAAATAACTAGGAAAAATAGATTTAAGATAGTTTATACTAAAACAATTTATTTGAAAATAGTTCAAAGTCAAGTGGTTCAATTTCTCAATCTCCATTCCAATCAATTTCCAATTTCCACTTCCATTTAAATTGATTCAATTTCAATTTAATTTTGAATTAACCTTGATTCCCATTCCAAATTCAAATCAATTCCCATTTGAATTTAAACTTATTCAACTTCGATTACAATTCCAATTAATTTTTTCAATTCCACCTTTGAATTAATTCCAATTCCATTTTCAATTTTTAAATTAACTCAATTTATACAAATTCGAGTTAACTTTTCAAATGTTGATTTAATCCCCTAAATCAAATTAGCCTTTACTTTTAAATTAACAACCTAAATCTTTAAACAATTTAATTTTGAGTCCAAATTTCAAAATTCCAAAATAAACTTATTTCTAGGTTCAAATAACAGTTCAAATCCCTTTTAAACAATTTAATCTTCGGAATCCAATTCATTACCAAATTTCTACTTTAACTTTGAAACCAATTCTTAACAATTTCAGTTCGTAAGTTCATTTAAATCTTAGTTCAAAGTGATTCCATTTCCATAATTCCAATTTTACTTCAAAAATCAAAATCTTTTGAATAGTTTTAAAATAAGGTTTTATTTCCATTTAATTTCAGCAATGGATAAATATTAACTCAATCCATTTCTTAATTCATTTAAAACAATCCAATTCACAGTTTCATAGATTATTAATAACAACAGGGCGACAGTAGGATAAGTCAAAGTAAATAAACATCCAAATCATGTAAAACATCCATCAATCGCATCCATTATTCATTTTCAAAGCTCAAACCCGTTTTGAGATCACACATAACTCCCTTTACAAATAAACCTATTTAACTTCCCTAAGTTAAAATCTTAATTCACTTAATCCAGTCAACCTTGATAAATTTGAATTCTCCCTTTCAAATTTTTAAACTTCTTATCAATATCCTTTCCTACTTATAAGTTCAAAAACTTATTTCTCTTTGGGTTTTTAAATCACATTTCAGGGGAAAATTTCAAAATTCAAGACTTAGTGTTTACTTCCAATCAACTTTGATGTTATGTATATCCACACATATATGCATATTTATTTCATTTGCACACCAAGTCATACTTTAGATTTTAAACCATTCTTGGTTTTTAATTCAAAACAAATTCCTTTAAGATTTTTAAACAGCTCTTGTTTAAAAATAAGATTCCTACATTCCAAAATATTCTGGATAATATTATTTATTATATCTTTCTAACACTTTAAAACAATTTCAAATTTTCTGGACTTCGATTTTAAAACTTCACAACTTAAGTCCATTCCAATTTAGAAATCATACTTATCTAAATGTTTACTTCCTTAAAACATTTCATTCTGCTTTATCATTGTTTATTATTATTAGAAAACAAACACAACAACCCTTTTATGATAATAACCAAGATTATCATATCTGGAAACCAATTCACTATATATTATCTCATAATTTGTTGGGAAGATAAGATCAGGGTAACTTAATTTAACATTCTGAAAACACTTCTACAAATTTCAGGATTTTATTTTCTATTTTGAATCCATTTCTAGCTTATTTTACTTGTATAGTTTATATTATCCAATTCCTATTGGGTTATATATATTACCACTTAAATTCTTACGATCTTATTCAACTTTAATAATCAGCAACCAATTATCTTAATATATATAATAATTAGAAAAATTATTGCTTTATATACCAAAATATAGGCTTATATAAAAACTACTTTTAAAACCGTTTTTAAAATCATTATATAAGAAAATAACAAGTACGCCCTCATATATAATACACTCAACTCATTTTAGAGTACTACTGACCCTATCCTTAATGAGTAATCCTCACCAGAGCCAAGGTTCTCGCTTAACCTTCAGATCTGATACCAAATGTAACATCCCGGAGTTTTCGACCCCGAAAATTCGACACTAATACGTTCACTGTAGAAATACCGAGCAATCGAACGTCGAAAATTCCAGATTGATAGGGCAAAGAAGAAAAAAGGTAGAAGAAGAAATAGGAAACAATAGCACGTAATCTCACAATCGCAGTGGAACAAAATATAGTATCAAATAACAACATTTACACAAAGAAAGCTGTAAATGCCAATTTACATACAATATATCAGAGTACAATCATTCACAAATAATCTGGACAGTTGTAACAACTTGTCCCTGACTACTACCAATACAATCTCAAATACACAGCAGAATATACTCCATACGTCCCTGCCATCCAGCTCGTCTTCTAAACTCTGGAACGTCCTACCGTAAAAATATGTAATACTCGGTCTAACCCGAGCATTACAATAAAGTAACACCCGAGTCAGGCTAGAAACCAACGTGAGTAAACCCATCTAAATTGAAATACTTAGGTTACAAACTTCTTTGAAAAGCCAGGGTAACTCGTTCATCACTACCAGTTTTGTCCTGTTATAGCCAAACATTTATGCCACAAATATATCTAAGTATCACTACTCTGTTTAAATGGTCAAGTTTACCAAATTAATTTCATTCCAGCCTATTTGATTTAAAATCAATCTATAAAGAATTACGGTAGTTACTAATCGAAGTGGTTCAGGATATCGTTGATATCCGACCCTATCTCTTCGAAATCCAAACGCCGTCTTTTAAGGCCAATTAAGTAAAACAATTTAAATTTTATATTCAGAATATCATATTCACACAGTAATTTATCACAAATAACTATTCAAATAAATGATTCACATTTATCAACAGTTCAATCCAAGCATTTCATATCACAGAATATCACAAATTAACAGATTAGAGATTTAATTTGATACAATTTAACATTTATAGGCAACATTACTGGTCACAACGTTTTTAATTAATTTAATTACGAAATTAATTAATTACTTGTATTCCTGCTTAATTTTCATTAATTACTTACAAGTCATTTATTATTATTTTAATTAATTATTGGAATTAAATTAATTATCCTTTAATTACTTAAGACCTTAATTAATTTAAAACAAACCATTTATCTTAATCAGTTACTTAATTATCATTTTATTCAAATTGAATGTTTGAAATTAATTTATTATTAACATACAAAATCCCTTGATACTTTTGGTTGATTAAAGTTTGATACGTTTATCTTAATCGCTTACTTAACTCCATTATTAAATTTCATTTGAAAACACTTAGGAATTAATTTAATTAATTAACCTAATATAAAATTATTCAAATCAAATAACTTAAATTCAAAGACATTTAACTTTAAAATTTTAAGTTTGAAACTTGCTTGATAACTCGATAAATACTTTTGCTTTGAAATTGGTTTAATTATTTTCTTTGGAAACTTGTACATTTCTTTTGCTTTTTTAAAACTTGTTAACTAAATTTACTTCCATTTTGAAATTTAGGAAACCCGAGCCCAAGATCAAAATCCCCCGAGCCAAACTCGATCCACTCTCTCTCCGTCTTTCCTTCGATAAAACTCACGTACGAACCGAGCAAAAACCTATCTTTCCCAATGCTCATCTTCTCCCTCTACTCTAAACTAACCCAGCAACCTCCAACCTGACACACGCACACACGTGCATGTGCACGCCGTGCCCAAGCTTCTTCGGCCAACGTTGACTCCTCCGATCCATCGCCGACGACCCCGCCGACATTCCTAAACACCCAAAACATCGATCGCGCCTGGAATTCGAAATCGAGCAAGTCGAGTATCACAGGATCCCAAACGATCATTGAAAACGCCTCATACCGCTCACTCCGATCACCAAAACACTCTCCGACTAACCCAGATCTTCGCCACTGCCCCTTGCTTCGTTTCCCCTACCTTCGATCAACTCCGATGCGACCACGACGACGCATCGCCCTCGAAAACATCATTGACCAAAACAGGTCGATAAACCCTACTTCTCCCTCCACAAGCCACCACAGTGATATAAAAAATTACTGGCCATTTTTCCTACGATCCTCATCACTCAAGCAATCTCCAATGTCAATCACGACGCTCAACCCTCCCCCGATCGCTAGAAATCGACGAAAGTTCGATTTCCGTTCATCTCACAAATTCTCTTCAAACGCAAACTTAAAAATCATGAAATCATTATTAAAAATCATGGTTTTTAATGACGAGTCAGATTATATAATCAAAACGTAGAATTTAATCCATCGATTTTCCGACTTGAATTTACTTTCACTGTTCTTCTCTTCTTCCAGTAAAATTACTTGCTAATTATACTTAAAAATAATTTTAAAAATGGTATCCGGTTAATACAAACAAATTTCTTTTAAAGATCATAACCTAAAAGAGATTGAGGGAAGAGAAATGAATTTTTGAACTTATTTTATCCTGTTGAAATAAAAAACAGAGGCAACTTCATCTATATACAGACGTGCACATATTACTTTATATTCAACATGCAACATATTAATTCATCCATGCAAACATTTCTACAACATTACTTCAAAAATTTATCACATGCATCAAAGTGTACAACAAATTTAGCTTTAAAAAGGTGATGTTTACTCACTTTATTTTGCTGAGCAGAGAAAACCAGAGAACAGAGCTTTTGAAGACTGGACTTGATTTTGAAATTGATAGTTTATTTTGAACTGCAACTTGAATATGGATTGCTTGAATTGCTTGCTTCAGTTTGAACTTGGAGGATTTATTTGTTTTAGTTTTCTTTTGGTTTTAATTTTTGTTTGAAAGAAAAATGGTAGAAATTGAGAAATGAGAACGTGAAGAAAAGAATGACTGTATGCGGCCCTTGTTCTCATTTTATTATTGCTATTTTTCAATTTAAAATAAAAAAATTAAAAAATGTTACCACTTGTATACATAGTTCTTTCCCTAGCTAACAAATGTCCTAAGCAATATTTTATATTTCTTTATGTTTTATATTTATTTATATATTTTCGTTTTATTTACTGAGGTTACTTAATATGGTAAAAACACTTTTATGTTTTATACTTATACTTTTATATTTACTAATTATATTTATCTCATGTACAATGTATACTTTAAACAAATATATTAAAATATTTGTTTATTCTTATTTAAATATTAAACTTAAGTTGTTTATACTTTGATTAATAACTATATATAAATACTTATCTTTAGTGTTTTAAAATGTAGAATTTAACTTTAAATAAATTTTTTGACAATTTACCTTTGAAATTTAAATCATAGCTTCCTATTCACAATATATATAGATATAACAAAAAAAATTAGAAACATATTTTTATTTGTTTGAAATGATAAGTTTGCCAATTTAGATAATTATATTAGAAGGTTTACAAATTAATATTTATATCTAGATATATTTTTCTTCCAGAGTTTTATTTATTCAACTTACAAATCAGTATTTATAATAGTTTAATCCACTTAATTACCGATTAATGACCGTTAAAAATCCGGGTTGTCACATTCGTCCACCTACTAAACCTGAAAAACCTCAACTCTTAGTCTACCCAAATTAATTTTGGACACCCGAGAGTTTAAGGGGAAAAACATAAACTTCGAGTGAGACATAAAGCCTGGTTTGAATATATTATTACATCTCATTATTTTGATATTAAGTGAGACCATGCCGCTTAGCGGAAGGGGTTACCCCTCACTAATATCCCTTTTAAAAATGTCTCCTTTTCAAATCAGAACCCTGCAATCAAACTGATTGGAACAAGAATAGCAAGTATATATATATTTATATGCATAAAAATCAGGAAATCAATGGACTATCTGTCCATACTATAGTTTTACTTGGATGACTGTTAATCGCTGGTTGACTCGGGCTTACCAAACATAACCCAAAATCTAACTTCTGTTAGACACAATCCTGGACTGACTGCCCTTAACTTTTTAATACCGGGCTGACTGCCCTTAATTTCCGTTTTCTTTTCTAAAAGCAACTGACCTAATGGTTTTTCGGGCTCATCAATAACCTATCTTTACTCTATATATTTCTTTCGGTGTGTAACCTCAATTTAATCCCATCTATGACATGCCATACACAATGGAATTTTGGACTTAATTTAGCTTGGGGCTAATAGCTAAAGTATAGGGCACGACCCTACACCAGTCCTATCTGGTCTTCTAATATTTGAGTCATAAACTTAGGGTTAACAACCCTTTTCATATTTTATTTTCTATCTAACAGTTAACTACCCTATCAAAGCTTTATTTTCTTATAAATATCCTTTATAAATGATTAACCCCTGAAATCATACTTTTTATAAAATAAGGAAATCATATGCTTTACTTTTCTCAAAACATTTAGGCCATTATATATATGTATACACACTTTATACAAAACAACGTTGAAGAAATCTAATGGGATTATCTATCCCTCGAAAGTAAGTTAAAAACCTTTTTACTTAAATGACCTTGGACTATGCAACCAAGGGAAACCATTCAAAACCTTTGTTTAAAACTTTAAACAACCCCTACCGAAACCACCAAAAGTACCCTTTCAAAGTAAATTAACTTCTTTACCTTGAGACGCTAGGCCAAACATACCTTTTGGAACCTTTAAAATAGTCCTTTTGAAATCATTGAGAATAACTGTTCGAAAGCTTTATTAAAACCTTAGATATCCACTTTTCAAAACCCATTAAACTTGCCTTTCAAATGCATTGGATACCTTCCACTTAACTACATAAAGTAAACCTTTCGAAAATATTGGGGTACCTCCCCTTCGAAACCTACATCTTATACCTTTCGAAAGCATTAAAATTCCTCACTTAAAACATACCTTTTGAAAATTGTGGGTTCAAGTAAAATTTTGTGGAACATAGCTTCAAAACCATTTAAAACCATTCCTTTCAAAACCTTTGGTTTAACTTTCAATATATCTAAGTATCTTAAAAGAACTACGAAAGTATTGCTTTCAAAAGTATTATTCCTGTGTAAAAGAAAGTGGATGGTTTCGAAACCACCCCTTTCAAAGGCATGGAGAAGCGGAGATCAAATATCTTTTTGGTTGCCCGACTTGCGCAAATTATATGCTCTTAGTAAACAAAACAGATAGAACAGGGAATGCTAGAAGTGGCTTCAAAGTTTAAAAGAAAAAGCACCCTTCCGAAAGCATTGATTCGAAGGGTTAGGGTTTCAAACCCCTTCGAAAGCTTCCTTTTAAACTAAAAAGGCAGCAACCCCTTTCGAAAGCCCTTTTTCTAAAACAAAGGCACATTCGACTAAGTCAGAAGCTAATTTGACTCCTTCGAAAGCCTCATTTGTAATAAAATTCTTCCAAGTTTATAAGGGCTACTTCTATCCCTTTGAAAGCATTGTGACTTGGTTAGGTGGCGGAAGTATTGGGTTGAAAGGTAGCTGATGGAAGTGGCAAAGAAGTAAATTCTTGCAAAACTGATAATTAGCCTTTTGAAGTAATTTCTTTCCAAATAACTTGCTTTATTTGTTAATATATAATTGGTTGTCCATCCTTTTTCAAAATCCTTTTCTTAAAGTGTTGCGAATTCAGCAATTAACAATTTAATGCATTTAGCAAATTTGCCCTTCTCCTTTTCAAAACATATAAAACATTTAAGTCGCATAACTTAAATAATATTATATCCATAATAAAATACATAGGAAAAGTCTCCAAAAAATTCCCATAAATCACTTTCAATATGTTTTCTAAAGTATTTAAATTTCAGACCCCAAAGCTAACATATAACAGTCGAAAATAATTTAAACCCAACTTTAACCATTTTCCTTGCTGGAAAATACATAATAAATCCAAAAAAACTTAGAAAATTATGAAACATGATACCCATCTCTAAAATAATGTTTTCGACCATATTTCAAAAAAGAAAGTCTTATGGATGTCGTTTAATAGGTTTTCCAAATCAAAACTTATCATATAATCTATATGAAGTGTGACACCCCACCTCTATACCCACGCTAGCCAAGAACACTACAGAGTAATGCTATCAACTAGCATGAAGAATAAGGCTGTTGAGGAGCGACCATCCATGTAATTTCTTTGTGTGAGCACCGATATGTCAGATAGTAAAGCATATTTCATTTAAGGAGGAAATCCGACATACCGATACAAACTCAAAGCTATGACACAGTGGCTATATATAATCACAGACAATTCATATCACAAAGGCGGAAATAGATATGAATATTACACATAAAAGTGTATATCAGAGTAGTGGTCAAATAAGATCCACAACATCACAAAAGAATAGATACAAGTGCTAGACAAAAGAATATGTATACATGAAGGAGTCTATTTCTCAAATGCATACAACAAAAACTACTAGACTAAAGTAGTTAAGCAAAAGTCAGAAGATGGTTCCAGATAGGAAGTCATGAGGAAGCACCTGTAATATCTCAGTCTGACCCGAGTATTATTTAATAAGAAAATAATAAACGGATCAGTCTAGTTATAATTATCAGATAAAATGAGATATAATAAGAGATATAATAAAAAGACGTATGATAACCAAAAATTCATACTACGACAAGTATACATTCGAGAACCACGAAAGTCATACAAAATCCCAAGAATCTCATAGCATCAAAAAGAATATCATATTCTTTATTTAATTCACCAAGCCACAATAAATGACACACATATCAATGCCAACTGAAAAAGGTGGTAAACATAAATTCCAGAAATCATCATATACAAAACCCAAAAATCACAAGAAAAGGTTGGCCAAGACATTGATGTAGTGCAAACGGTACATCCAATGAATCCAAAAAACCAAGACATTGATGTAGTACAGACGGTACATCCAATGAATCAAAAGCAAAGACATTGATGTAGTACAAATGGTACATCCAATGAATCAAAAGCAAAGACATTGATGTAGTACAAATGGTACATCCAATGAATCAAAAAGCAAAGACATTGATGTAGTACAAACGGTACATCCAATGAATCAAAAGCAAAAACATTGATATAGTACAAACGGTACATCCGATGAATCAAAAGCAAAGACATTGATGTAGTACAAACGGTACATCCGATGAATCAAAAGCAAAGACATTGATGTAGTACAAACGGTACATCCAATGAATCAAAAGCAAAGACATTGATGTAGTACAAACGGTACATCCAATGAATCAAAAGCAAAGACATTGATGTAGTACAAACGGTACATCCAATGAATCAAATGCAAAGTCATTGATGTAGTACAAATGGTACATCCAGTGAATCAAAACACATTAAAAGTACATGGGATGCCAGCCCACAAAGAAGTGAGACGAAGCTCAATGAATTGAGGTACGGACCTCCACATGGACAAAGAGACATCGCACATTGCTAGTCTAAACCATAAAATGATCATCATCGATCATCAAGGAGTGTCAATTATAGTAAGCTAGTAAATATATGAGCTTAGCTTCATGTCCCATAACCACTAACTTAACTGAATATTCATAGAATATTCGATTTATATGGTCTCATCGAAATATTCATAGAATATTCGATTTATAAAATGGATGAAATAAGCTGGACAAACTGAATGACAAAATAAGTCATTCATAAGAATCGTAACGAGTGCGGAATGCGGTAAGTGGAATGCGAACTCCCGTAACTCGTAGCCAAATGAAAATCGGTGGCAAGGTCGAACTAGAAAGACCTTAACACGACACAAAAGATTTCTTAGGTGATAATCCTAAGACAAGCTCAAAAAATACCATAAAATTCTCAAACTACATGAATGAGAGAAATAACACTTTCCCTATCATGTGAGCTTAAAGAATAAAATGATGCCATCAAGTTAGAATCAAAATCACAAAGGAAAAAAATAGAAATCTGCTTAACAGATTGAAAATGTTGAAGATGAACAGTCCACACGGGACAAAGGATATGGTTTCATAATAATTAAGCCAATCTTCACAAAAGTCAATTCCGAAGCATAAGTAAAATTCGGCTCGGAGAGAAAAATCACATAAAATAATTTCGACATCAATAGAAAGCAAATTGAGTGTTGCGGATCTACCATCCGGATTCGCAACTCTCAAAGAAGTCATCTAGCCCAAAATATTTTCAAAGAAAAAGAATCAACAAGTTCTTTTGATATAAAATAGTGAGATAGAACCCATATCAAAAAGAACAAATAAGAAGATCACGAAATAAAACAATGCCATCAAGGATTGAGTGAAAAATACCTTGACCAAGAGAAGAGTTGTTAGGGGCTTGTAGTTTTCCCTCTCTCTTGCTTGGAAGCCTAGGACACGAAGATAAAAGATGACCCGAATTTTTGCAATAGCGACAAAAGAGGGGTTTCGGACACTCCCTTGCATAGTGGTCCGTGGAACCACAATTGTAACATTGTCCACGACTAGGGGTAGGAGTCTTTGCTACCGGAGTTTGTTGCTTCCCTTTTTTATTAGAATTGGGGCCTTTGAATTTGATAGGCCTCTTCAAGTTATTGTCGAAGTTCTGTTGGGCACACACAACTTCAACATCACCTTCATTATCGGCCTCTTCAAGACGAAGAGTGATATCAATAAGTTGATCAAATGAAACCTCAAGTTTCAGAAGTAATGGCTTCTTAAGATTCTTATTCAAGCCATAGACAAATCTCTGATTTTTCTTCAATGGGGTATTAATGTAATCAACCACCTTATTTGGACAGAGATTCGAAAGATGCGATATAGTCTGTCACAGAAGATTCACCTTGAACAAGGTCAATAAAACGCCGTGCTAAAGTTACTTTTTCAGCCTCTGGCACGAATTTCAATTCGAATCTTTCTCGGAATTGCTCCCAAGTGAGATCCGCTTCAACGATTTCAGAAATTAAAAGCTCATACCAATCTAATGCTCTTTCTTGGAGCATGCTAGAAGCCACTTGGACTCGATGTAGATCTATAAGGTTCATGCGAGAAAAGATGCGATCGCATGATTTGAGCCAAGCCTGAATTTCTATAACACTCTTGGATCCTTTGAATGGCCTTCCACCCAAATCTGTATAGTCTCTGCACAAGCGTGCAGAACCGAATCTAGGATGAGTAGGCTCTGGATTAGGACTGGCTGCTTGAGCGTTCTTTACTAGATCAAGAAGCTGCTGGGCAGACATAAAAACTCCATCTTGGGGAGTAGCACTAGACTGACCCGCACTGGGTCGGTTAGACCTAACCATTCTTCTTCTTTAAGAAAGAAAGAAGGAGAAAAGTTATTCTCAAAATAAATATCAAGAAATATTGATAGATAAAACAAGGAATCATAAAAGAAAATAGGATAGGACGGTACGAAGGCCCGAATAAAATCCTAAAGCACGACTCCTAAGATGGACTTAGGACGATGATCCTTGTTAAATTATTCTACATTGTTCCGAAGTTTGGCTCCGATAACAAGCAGTGATGCCCCACCTCTATACCCACGCTAGCCAAGAACACTACGGAGTAATGCTGTCAACTAGCACGGAGAATAAGGCTATTGAGGAGCGACCATCCGTGTAATTTCTTTGTGCGAGCACCGATATGTCAGATAGTAAAGCATATTTCATTTAAGGAGGAAATCCGACATACCGATACAAACTCAAAGCTATGACACAGTGGCTATATATAATCTTCGGAAACAAATATAGAAATAGACATAACATAAATCAGTCATAGACAATTCATATCACAAAGGCGGAAATAGATATGAATATTACACATAAAAGTGTATATCAGAGTAGTGGTCAAATAAGATCCACAACATCACAAAAGAATTGATACAAGTGCTAGACAAAAGAATATGTATACATGAAGGAGTCTATTTCTCAAATGCATACAACAAAAACTACTAGACTAAAGTAGTTAAGCAAAAGTCAGAAGATGGTTCCAGATAGGAAGTCATGAGGAAGCACCTGTAATATCTCAGTCTGACCCGAGTATTATTTAATAAGAAAATAATAAACGGATCAGTCTAGTTATAATTATCAGATAGAATGAGATATAATAAGAGATATAATAAAAAGACGTATGATAACCAAAAATGTCATACTACGACAAGTATACATTCGAGAACCATGAAAGTCATACAAAATCCCAAGAATCTCATAGCATCAAAAAGAATATCATATTCTTTATTTAATTCACCAAGCCACAATAAATGACATACATATTAATGCCAACTGAAAAAGGTGGTGAAGCATAAATTCCAGAAATCATCATATAGAAATCCAGAAATCACAAGAAAAGGTTGGCCAAGACATTGATGTAGTGCAAACGGTACATCCAATGAATCCAAAAAGCCAAGACATTGATGTAGTACAAACGGTACGTCCAATGAATCAAAAGCAAAGACATTGATGTAGTACAAACGGTACGTCCAATGAATCAAAAGCAAAGACATTGATGTAGTACAAATGGTACATCCAATGAATCAAAAAGCAAAGACATTGATGTAGTACAAACGGTACATCCAATGAATCAAAAGCAAAGACATTGATGTAGTACAAACGGTACATCCGATGAATCAAAAGCAAAGACATTGATGTAGTACAAACGGTACATCCAATGAATCAAAAGCAAAGACATTGATGTAGTACAAACGGTACATCCAATGAATCAAATGCAAAGTCATTGATGTAGTACGAACGGTACATCCAATGAATCAAAACACATTAAAAGTACATGGGATGCCAGCCCACAAAGAAGTGAGACGAAGCTCAATGAATTGAGGTACGGACCTCCACATGGACAAAGAGACATCGCACATTGCTAGTCTAAACCATAAAATGATCATCATCGATCATCAAGAAGTGTCAATTACAGTAAGCTAGTAAATATATGAGCTTAGCTTCATGTCCCATAACCACTAGCTTAACTTAAATATTTACAAACAAATTGTAGATCTCCACTAGAAAATTGTCACAAGAGATTCAATCGAACAAGTCCAAGAATTAACTGACGAAGTAAACGCAAGCGTTTCATACCACTTGTTTTACTAAGTCGTTTAATTAGATTTCTCATACGAGTGAGGTAAAAGTTTGTATATACTAATAGATTGGAAATCGGTTTGAGAAAACGAGCTTTGTTATAAAACAGTGTTGAAATCATTTGAAGAAAGAGTTTTGATATTTACTATTAGTATTGAAACCTTTATATTTTTAAAGTGACAAAATATAGAAGTGATTGTAGAAACAATCAATCATAAAAATTCACATTCGAAGACGTGAATAAAATCCAAAGAAACCGATATTCAAAAATCCATCGAAATAGATATTCAAAAATCCATAAAAAGGAGTCATCAAAGTCATAATAAATGATAACAACAAATAGGATCATCGCATATCGATTTAAATTGGAAATTCAATCCGAAAAGGCAAACTGGCATGAAACAGCAGGTTCAGTCGACTGAATAGAGTTTTCAGTCGACTGACCCTGTACCTGGAAATTTTCCAGGTTCAAGAAACTTTCTGTTTCCAGGTTCAGTCGACTATACAGAGGATTCATTCGATTGAATCATCCCTGGAAACTTTCGGGTTCCAGGTTCAGTCGACTAAACAGTCTTTTCGGTCGACTGAATCTTGCCAGGGCTGTTTTTCAGCCTATACAAATGAAGAGCAAACTCTTCCAAAATGCAACCGGACGAACATTGGCTCTAAGGGTTTATGCAATCGGCAACCCGGCCCTATATGCTCCTCGATGCATCGTCAAAAGCATGATCAAACATCCATAAAAGGATTTTCACACAAATTTGACTTAAAAACAAAAAAATTGGAATATTCACAAAACCAATCCAAATCAAAAGCAAATTCACATGAAGAGGTGTTAGGAATTCATACGTAACAACCAAAGATAATATAGTCATAGATGTGAGATAAAAATCTCACCTTTGAACCCAAATCAATGAAGGAGAAGCTTTTAAAACAAGCTAAATCAATTCCTCTTCAATAACAACTCAAGAAGCTTCAATCTAAGCTTACAAGTAAAATATTTCCTATGTTAGGTTTAGGAATTTCTGAAATGGAATGGAGAAAGAGTTGGAGAAGATGAAGAGGATGCTTACCAATGGGTTCTCTTAGAATTTGGAGCTAGATCTTGGATTTTGCAAATGAACTAGGGTTTTGGATTTCTATTTCCCATTCTCTTCCACCATTTTTGCTTTAGAACTAAAAAGAGGAGGAAGTGAGAGTGAATGGGGAGAAGTGGTTCAGATTTGGGTATTAATTTGGCTAGTGGGCTGAACCCAAACCCAAACCCAAACCCAAAGTGAAAAAGGTCAAATTTTTAGCTAGCTCCAAACATATCAATGTTTATACTCAAAAAGGTTGCAAATGGCATTTTGAACTCAATGGGAGGGGTCTCGAGTCCAAATTCGACTGTTTGCAAAAAGTAGCTTTTTGGACCAAAATCCGACGAACGATAAAATATTTAAATAAAATATTTAAATATACAATTGATAAATATGCGGGTTGTTACAGACTCCCCTCCTTAAAGAAATTGCGTCCTCGCTATACTTTAGAAGAAAATAAGAAGTAACAACCATAGAAGCATATCAACACAAAAGAAAATTTGAAATAGGAAGTTCACCATAAGGAGCATGAAAGAGTAAGCCTGAACGGGTTCGCACGGTGAATTCTCTGGATTCCCAAGAGCAATCCTTAGGATTTGAGAACCATTGAACTCTCACAAAAAGAACATCTTTATTTCGAAGGCACTCAACCTCCGAATCAATGATGCGAATCGAATATAACTCCTAAGTCAAATCTGGTATAACTTCACTTCCTTTAATAATACCGGCCTCAAGAATAAAAATCGGAATCCCTAAGGCATTTCCGTAGTAGAAAGACGTGAGAAAACGTCATGAATAACAGAAAAATGAGCCGGTGCAACGACGTAGTACAGAAACGGTACGCCCGAGAAACTAGAAACTCGAATAATTTGGAACACCGACGTAGTACAAAAACGGTACGTCCAATGAACCGATAAACCGGAACAACGATGTAGTATAATAATGGTACATCCATTGATCCAGATAAGACGGAACATCGATGTTGTATAATAACAGTACATCCAATGAACCGAGCACCATAAAAGAACATCGGATGCTAGTCCATAAAAGAAATGAGATAAAGCTCAATAAAACGAAGTATATCAAAACGTCCGATGAACTTGATAAAAAGATAATTCCATTCATACATCATCAAAGAATCAACCACTTGTTGCCTACGACTAAGCGCATTGGCAACACGATTTCCCTTTCCGGGAGTATAAAAATATCAAGATCATAAGATGCCAAGAACTCGAGTCAACATGAAGTTCTTTATGAGAAAATAAATATTCCAAAGATTTATGATCGAGGTGGAGAATAAATTTCTCCCTCAAAAATGATGACGCCAAACTCTAAAAGCGAAAACAACAGCCGTGAGCACTAGATCATGAGTGGCATACCAAGTCTCGATCGGCTTTAATGATTTAGAAGCACAAGTGGTAGAACGTTCTCTTTCGCAAGAGGACGACACCCAAACCAATATGACTAGCATTGGTACAAAATATAAAATCTTGGTTCCCTTCGGGAAACACAAGAATAAGAGTATCAGAAAAGAATTCTTTCAAATAATCTTCTTTCTCGAAAAGCTAAAACTTTCAAAATTACATTTATCTTTATGTAATAATCTTTCTAGAAAAATTTACATTTTTACAAGTCAATATATCGTGTCTGATTGTCTCATCAAAGTGTTTAGGAAATTCCTATCGACAACGTTGATCAAGCGCATCGACCAAAATTCTTAAAACACTAAATGGGCAACACAATCACAAAATCATCTTTTATAGGATAAACATGTTTCTAAAAACTTTTGAAAATTCTCTTTGTTCGTTCTAAAAACAGAAATCCTATTTATACTTATAAATAAATCTTATGAAAAAGATTTGCAAAATTTTTAAATTGCTATTTTCATCCAAAATCATTAAATACAAGAATGGTCTCATCGAAATATTCATAGAATATTCGATTTATAAAATGGATGAAATAAGCTGGACAAACTGAATGACAAAATAAGTCATTCATAAGAATCGTAACGAGTGCGGAATGCGGTAAGTGGAATGCGAACTCCCGCAACTCGTAGCCAAATGAAAATCGATGGCAAGGTCGAACAAGAAAGACCTTAACACCACACAAAAGATTTCTTAGGTGATAATCCTAAGACAAGCTCAAAAAATACCATAAAATTCTCAAACTACATGAATGAGAGAAATAACACTTTCCCCATCATGTGAGCTTAAAGAATAAAATGATGCCATCAAGTTGGAATCAAAATCACAAAGGAAAAAATAGAAATCTGCTTAACAGATTGAAAATGTTGAAGATGAACAGTCCACACGGGACAAAGGATATGGTTTCATAATAATTAAGCCAATCTTCACAAAAGTCAATTCCGAAGCATAAGTAAAAATCGGCTCGGAGAGAAAAATCACATAAAATAATTTCGACATCAATAGAAAGCAAATTGAGTGTTGCGGCTCTACCATCCGGATTCGCAACTTTCAAAGAAGTCATCTAGCCCAAAATATTTTCAAAGTAAAAGAATCAACAAGTTCTTTTGATATAAAATAGTGAGATGGAACCCATATCAAAAAGAACTCAAATAAGAAGATCACGAAATAAAACAATGCCATCAAGGATTGAGTGAAAAATACCTTAACCAAGAGAAGAGTTGTTAGGGGCTTGCAGTTTTCTCTCTCTCTTGCTTGGAAGCCTAGGACACGAAGATAAAAGATGACCCGAATTTTTGCAATAGCGACAAAAGAGGGGTTTCGAACACTCCCTTGCATAGTGGTCCGTGGAACCACAATTGTAGCATTGTCTACGACTAGGGGTAGGAGTCTTTGCTACCGGAGTTTGTTGCTTCCCTTTCTTATTAGAATTGGGGCCTTTGAATTTGATAGGCCTCTTCAAGTTATTGTCGAAGTTTTGTTGGGCACACACAACTTCAACATCACCTTCATTAGCGGCCTCTTCAAGATGAAGAGCGATATCAATAAGTTGATCAAATGAAACCTCAAGTTTCAGAAGTAACGGCTTCTTAAGATTCTTATTCAAGCCATAGACAAATCTCTGATTTTTCTTCAATGGGGTATTAATGTACTCAACCCCGTATTTGGACAGAGATTCGAAAGATGCGACATAGTCTATCACAGAAGATTCACCTTGAACAAGGTCAATAAAACGTCGTGCTAAAGTTACTTTTTCAGCCTCCGGCACGAATTTCAATTCGAATCTTTCTCGGAATTGCTCCCAAGTGAGATCCGCTTCAACGATTTCAGAAATTAAAAGCTCATACCAATCTAATGCTCTTTCTTGGAGCATGCTAGAAGCCACTTGGACTCGATGCAGATCAATAAGGTTCATGCGAGAAAAGATGCGATCGCATGATTTGAGCCAAGCCTGAATTTCTATAACACTCTCGGATCCTTTGAATGGCCTTCCACCCAAATCGGTATAGTCTCTACATAAGCGTGCAAAACCGGATCTAGGATGAGTAGGCTCTGGATTGGGACCGGCTGCTTGAGCGTTCTTTACTAGATCAAGAAGCTGCTGGGCAGACATAAAAACTCCATCTTGGGGAGTAGCACTAGACTGACCCACACTGGGTCGGTTAGACCTAACCATTCTTCTTCTTTAAGAAAGAAAGAAGAAGAAAAGTTATTCTCAAAATAAATATCAAGCAATCTTGATAGATAAAACAAGGAATCATAAAAGAAAATAGGATAGGACGGTACGAAGACCCGAATAAAATCCTAAAGCACGACTCCTAAGATGGACTTAGGATGATGATCCTTGTTAAATTATTCTACATTGTTCCGAAGTTTGGCTCTGATACCAAGCTGTGACGCTCCACCTCTATACCCACGCTAGCTAAGAACACTACGGAGTAATGCTGTCAACTAGCACGGAGAATAAGGCTGTTGAGGAGCGACCATCCGTGTAATTTCTTTGTGCGAGCACCGATATGTCAGATAGTAAAGCATATTTCATTTAAGGAGGAAATCCGACATACCGATACAAACTCAAAGCTATGACACAGTGGCTATATATAATCTTCGGAAACAAATATAGAAATAGACATAACATAAATCAGCCACAGACAATTCATATCACAAAGGCGGAAATAGATATGAATATTACAAATAAAAGTGTATATCAGAGTAGTGGTCAAATAAGATCCACAACATCACAAAAGAATAGATACAAGTGCTAGACAAAAGAATATGTATACATGAAGGAGTCTATTTCTGAAATGCATACAACAAAAACTACTAGACTAAAGTAGTTAAGCAAAAGTTAGAAGATGGTTCCAGATAGGAAGTCATGAGGAAGCACCTGTAATATCTCAGTCTGACCCGAGTATTATTTAATAAGAAAATAATAAACGGATCAGTCTAGTTATAATTATCAGATAAAATGAGATATAATAAGAGATATAATAAAAAGACGTATGATAACCAAAAATGTTATACTACAACAAGTATACATTCGAGAACCACGAAAGTCATACAAAATCCCAAGAATCTCATAGCATAAAAAAGAATATCATATTATTTATTTAATTCACCAAGCCACAATAAATGACATACATATCAATGCCAACTGAAAAAGGTGGTGAAACATAAATTCCAGAAATCATCATATTGAAATCCAGAAATCACAAGAAAAGGTTGGCCAAGACATTGATGTAGCGCAATCCAAAAAGCAAAGACATTGATGTAGTACAAACGGTACATCCAACGAATCAAAAGCAAAGACATTGATGTAGTACAAATGGTACATCCAATGAATCAAAAGCAAAGACATTGATGTAGTACAAACGGTACATCCAATGAATCAAAAAGCAAAGACATTGATGTAGTACAAACGGTACATCCAATGAATCAAAAGAAAGACATTGATGTAGTACAAACGGTACATCCGATGAATCAAAAGCAAAGACATTGATGTAGTACAAACGGTACATCCCATGAATCGAAAGCAAAGACATTGATGTAGTACAAACGGTACATCCAATGAATCTAAAGCAAAGACATTGATGTAGTACAAACGGTACATCCAATTAATCAAATGCAAAGTCATTGATGTAGTACAAATGGTACATCAGATGAATCAAAACACATTAAAAGTACATGGGATGCCAGCCCACAAAGAAGTGAGACAAAGCTCAATGAATTAAGGTACGGACCTCCACATGGACAAAGAGACATCGCACATTGCTAGTCTAAACCATAAAATGATCATCATCGATCATCAAGAAGTGTCAATTACAGTAAGCTAGTAAATATATGAGCTTAGCTTCATGTCCCATAACCACTAGCTTAACTTAAGTATTTACGAACAAATTGTAGATCTCCACTAGAATATTGTCACAAGAGATTCAATCGAACAAGTCCAAGAATTAACCGACGAAGTAAACGCAAGCGTTTCATACCACTTGTTTTACTAAGTCGTTTAATTAGATTTCTCATACGAGTGAGGTAAAGGTTTGTATATACTAATAGATTGGAAATCGGTTTGAGAAAACGAGCTTTGTTATAAAATAGTGTCGAAATCATTTGAAGAAAGAGTTTTGATATTTATTACTAGTATTGAAACCTTTATATTTTTAAAGTGACAAATCATAGAAGTGATTGTAGAAACAATCAATCATAAAAATTCACATTCGAAGACGTGAATAAAATCCAAAGAAACCGATAAAGAATCCATCGAAATAGATCTTCAAAAATCCATAAAAAGGAGTCATCAAAGTCATAATAAATGATAACAACAAATAGGATCACCACGAATCGATTTAAATTGGAAATTCAATCCGAAAAGGCAAACTGGCATGAAACAGCAGGTTCAGTCGACTGAATAGAGTTTTCAGTCGACTGACCCTGTACCTGGAAATTTTCCAGGTTCAGGAAACTTTCTTTTTCCAGGTTCAGTCGACTGAACAGAGGATTCAGTCGACTGAATCATGCCTGGAAACTTTCGGGCTCCAGGTTCAGTCGACTGAACAGACTTTTCAGTCGACTGAATCTTGCCTGGGCTGTTTTTCAGCCTATACAAATGAAGAGCAAACTCTCCCAAAATGCAACCGGACGAACATTGGCTCTAAGTGTTTATGCCAATCGGCAACCCGACCCTATATGCTCCTCGATGCATCATCAAAAGCATGATCAAACATCCATAAAAGGATTTTCACACAAATTTGACTTAAAAACCCAAAAATTGGAATATTCACAAAACCAATCCAAATCAAAAGCAAATTCACATGAAGAGGTGTTAGGAATTCATACCTAACAACCAAAGATAATTATAGTCATAGATGTGAGATAAAATTCTCACCTTTGAACCCAAATCAATGAAGGAGAAGCTTTTAAAACAAGCTAAGATCAATTCCTCTTCATAACAACTCAAGAAGCTTCAATCTAATCTTACAAGTAAAATATTTCCTATGTTAGGTTTAGGAATTTCTGAAATGGAATGGAGAAAGAGTTGGAGAAGATGAAGAGGATGCTTACCATGTTCTCTTAGAATTTGGAGCTAGATCTTGGATTTTGCAAATGAACTAGGGTTTTGGATTTCTATTTCCCATTCTCTTCCACCATTTTTGCTTTAGAACTGAAAAGAGGAGGAAGTGAGAGTGAATGGGGAGAAGTGGTTCAGATTTGGGTATTAATTTGGCTAGTGGACTGAACCCAAACCCAAACCCAAAGTGAAAAGGTCAAATTTTTAGCTAGCTCCAAACATATCAATGTTTATACTCAAAAAGGTTGCAAACGACATTTTGAACTCAATGGGAGGGGTCTCGAGTTCTAATTCGACTGTTTTCCAAAAGTAGCTTTTCGGACCAAAATCCGACGAACGATAAAATATTTAAATTAAATATTTAAATATACAATTGATAAATATGCGGGTTGTTACATGAAGCATCATAATTCATCAACAAGTATATACATTCATTTAAACAGACAAATCATGGCATATAATTTGCATAACCAATTCGAATCTTAACTAGAAATTGAAAACAATAGAAATAAGATGTAAGAATTATTATTCACCTTAGCTTGTTGTTAAGGAGGTTGAGATTTGCTCTTGGATTGATTTGCTTAAGCTTCTCACTTGCTTCCTTGCTTATCTTCCTTTTAATTTCTTCTAATGTGGCCGGCCAAGCCCTATGTTGAGTTTTGTTTGTGATCGTTGTAAACTGTGCAGTTAAAGCACTCGACAGATTCAATGCGGTAGAGGTGCAAAAAGTCATAGCGGGATACAACGAGGATATAGCGGGGATACAACGAGGATATTGCGAGATATACGGATAACTCTAAAGTAGCATATAAAGCTCGTACTTATTGTTTTTACAAATATATAAATGGTTATTAAATGAAAAATTAAAATTTAATCGAATTATAATTAATACATAAATAAATTTTGAATAAAGACATGTGCGAATATAGTGTAAGTTAACATAAACTGTTATATAACATAATTGAATTTTGTAGAATATTAGAGTATTTTCATTTCTGAAAATATACTAAATTTAATTAAATAAATTAATTTTGTAATTTTTATAATGCACAAATATCATTTTTAATTCATTTCTTTTAAAGAAGATATAGCGGAAATAGCGGAATATAGCAGGATTAACGGAATATTGAAGAAATTGTGGTGCTTAAAGCGAATAGGCTATATTTGAGACTATATGGAAAACTCGTAGCGGTAGAAATCTTCTATGAGATATAGCAGGGTTATAGCGGGGTAATAACATGGCATTAACTGCATATGTTGTAAATGAAAATGGGATAAGGGTTTAGGGTACAAGAAAATAACATATTCCTATTTTGCTCTTATCTTATTACCCCTTCTTACTTCATTTTGAAATTTCATTTGTGTATACATTACTTAAGGCACGACTACCTTATAATTTCACAAATCTCAATCTCTTAACCACTTTAATCTTTACATTATTCTATTTAATTTATCTATTTAAATCTTTTGAATAATTTTATTAAAAATAGGGGTGTTTTCGGCTGAAGCTAGAGTGGAAAATCGGAATATGAATGCATGATAGTAAGAGAAGGAACCAGATGCTTACCATAAGAATAGGGGGGTAGAATGAAGTAATGGATCAAAGACTTCTGTTGGATGACAACCCCATGATTGGGATGGATTGGGGTTAGGTTCGATTCCCTAATCCTAAATTTAAATAAATGATGCAATATAACTCTTGACCTCTTACATGTGTATGGGATCCCGAATGGTCCCTAGGCACGCTCCAAGTCGGATGTCTAAGATGATTAATTAAGATAATATTAATCTCGGATCACTTATACATGTACGAGACCGAGCTTGTTCCCTAGGCACGCTCTGAGTTGGATGTCTGGGATGGATAGTGAGGATTTCTGCTTGTTTTCTTTGATTTGAATATTTGGCTTTTGCAAAATCCAAATTGAATGTGATGAATTATATTAATCACTTTTAAATCCCGTCTGGAGAGACGGGACCGGAGTGCAGGGTGCAAGTCCCTTCATCGGAAAGAGGATGGATGGACTTCTACGATATTGATTGCTTAAAGTCCCATTTGGAGAGATGGAACTGAAGTGCAGGTGCAAGCCCCCTTACCGAAGAGCAGGTACAAGGACTTGTACACCATTGATCGATCTTAGTCTCGTTCGAAGAGATGGGATCGGAGTGCAAGGTGCAAGTTCCCTCATCGGAGAGTGGGCAGATGTACTTATTGATCCCTATAAGTCCCATCTAGAGAGACAAGATCGGAGTGCAAGGCGTAAGTCCCCACGCCGAAGAGTGGGCGGATGGACTTGTAAGATATTGATAGCTTTAAGTCTCGTCTAGAGAGATGGGACCGGGGTGCAGGGTGCAAGCTCCCTTGCCAGAGGGCGAGTGGATGGGCTTGTATGAAAAGTAAGTCACCTCACCAAAGAGTGAGCGGATGGGCTTTTATGATATCCCGGAAACTTAGGCAATATTTATTTAATAATTTCCATCAATAATTATTTTAAAATGAGTAATATTGATTTAAATATCTGATTTAACAGGATTTATCTTTTTAAAAACTAATAATTGTTAAATTTGGCAAATTCTATATTTTCAAAATTTATAATAATGATAATTTAATTTGGGAATTTTATTCTTTTCAACGTTAAAATATTTAAATGATAAATTTATCTTTCCAAGCTAATTAAAAAGATATTCTATTTATAATGTATATATGAGTGTATACATTGTAAATAGGGAGTTTGATTTTAATTTTAATTTAATAAAAATATTTTCAATTTATAATATATATGAATATATATTGTGAATTGGAAGATTTGATTAAATTTAATTTAGGAATTTTTCAAAAGCTTATTTAAAAATCTGTCTTTTGTTTTCAAAAGTAATTAAAGCAAATATTTATTTTATTTAAAAATATAATAGCTTAAGATAGTATATTATAATAAAATTTTAATTTGTTGTCTTTAAAAATTGGTTTTTGAAATAAATTTAGTTCATATATATTAAAGAACAATATTTTAGTTTGAAACTTTAAAATAAGTTTTAATTTAATATTCTTTTCTTTTTAAATTTTTTTCTTTAAAATTTAGCTTTGAAAATATATTTTTAAAATATACAAATAAACATAAAGGTATGTAATTGTATAAAGATAATTTATATAAATAAACATTTAAGCTAAATTGAAATAAACATTTAGAACATGTTAATATAAATAAGAAATCAATTTAAATGAAATTTTAAACATTTATCAAAAAAATATAAATTAAAATTCAAATAAGGTGTTAAACACAAAATCTCTTGTTTCTTACATTTGTTAAGCATTTAAACCATGCAAATTACACTTGGAATCATTCTAATAACTTAAGAAACAAGTGGAAATGTTTTAAATTATTTTTGTAAACATTTGTAAATAGATAAGAAAAACTTGGCAATTCATTTTAGTTCAAATCTTTCTTCTCTTCTAAAGAAATTGAAAATCAGATTTTTAAAGAAGTTTCAAAGCCAAAATCTAAAATCTGCAAACAAATTTTGAATCTATCATCTTGCATAACAAAAAGAAGATCAACTCAAACTCTAAGCAAAAGAAAAATGTAGAATTCAACAACAAATCTGCAAACATCTGCTCAAAATCTGTAAAGCAAAGCCTGTAAATATTTCTCAAGCCCGTAATCAATATCTCTGCAAAAGATCTCTGGATCAAAACAATAAATTCAAATTCAAGAATAAACTCAGTTAAACAGCATTCAGATTTCCAATAATCAAAACTGAAATCAAAATCAGCAAATTCATATACAACAGTTCCAGCTTTGAACCTGGAAGTCTGATCTCTGCTAGATAATAGGTGAGTAAACTTTTAATTAAAAACAATTTTCAGATGTTGCATGTGATGATCTTGTGTGATAAAGTTGTGATATGGTTTGCATGCTTTAATTTATCTGAATTTATGTATGAAAATGCTTGATATATGTGTGAATATCTAAATATGTTCATATCTATGCACTGTTATTAGCTTCAGACTCAACATTTTCAAATTAATTCCTATCTTCTTAAACACTCTACATTAGGCTTTGAATTCTGAAAATAAAATGTGAACAATAGTATGATCTTGTTTCTAAAAATAGTTTAAGGTAATTAAATTTAATAAATAGACTGCAAATATTGTGATTACAGTAAAATCAAGTTTTTGTAAAAAAAAATCAATATCAACAATTTCACTTTTGAATCATATACTTTGATTCATCTAAACGAATGATGAATTTTAGTGAAAATCTTGTGATATTTTAGTTTTGTTTGGGTCGAGAATTTGATTTCTTGATTTTGGGTTTTTGGAGTATAGCCGTTGAACGGCGTCGAGTGGAGCTTCGAGTTTTGGCATGGAGGAGGCTGGAGTATGGCTGAGTGATGGAAAAATATTATTGGAATTTTCGATTGGCTGTGATGATCGGAATTGGTCGAGGTAGGGTTTTGCGCTGTGATAGTGTCGTCGATATTTATGGTATTCGAACGGCGTCGGTGGTGCACCGGATTCGATCGCGTAGGGGGGTGGCTTCGGTGGCTCAAGGCGCATTTGTGGTCATTGCCGTTGGGTTTCCGAAGGCATGGGTGGTCGGTGACAGGTGGATTTCTGATCTCGTGAATGTTCCAGTTTTGGGTGCGAGTGTCATTTTTGAGTTTGCTTCGTGTTTCACTGATCTGCTTAGTTGGAGGGTTTGTCGAGGTTGAAGGTGAGTTGCCGAAGGCCAAAAAGTTGGTTGGCGGTGAGTTTTCTGGTCATGCACGTGCACGATGATTTTTTTGCGTGCATCAGAGTTTTTGGTTTGCGGAAGAAAGGCCTGACCCAAAGTTTTTTTTGCGCTTTTCTAATGTTCGTCTCGAGGTAATTGAGAGGTGGGGTTGCGATCTTTTTTGCTTCGAGTTGTCACGAGGGTTGTCGCGAGTCTGTCTCGGGAATAATGTTTGTTTCCAGCTTTTACTTAACCAGGTTTTAAACTTATGTGATTTTCAAATTTGAAAAAGGTAAACTTAAATTTTAAGCAAAGTTTTGACTGGTATTAAAGGAGGTATAAAATGTTAAGTTTGAAATGATGTTTAAAACGAATTTAAATTTTAAAGGAAATGGATTTTAATGTTCAAATGTTGTTTTAAAATAGTTTTGACTTATACAACTATTACATTAGGGTAAATTTGTAATTAGTTTTAAATGTTTCAACTTAAATATAGTTGTTGAAATATAGTTATGATTTAAGTAAAAAATATATTTATTTATATATATTTAACTTGAATCAAAGAATGATGATTTTAATAAATCATATTCAAGTTTTAAATTTAATTTATTTTAAAATAGAAGTTAAGAGTTAATACAAAAAATGATTTATTTTAATTTGATCATGTTTTATTAACTAAAGTAATTAAGTATAAAATGATTGATATGGGTAATTAAATTAAGATAAATTAATTTGTGTAATTATTTATGTGTAATTAATTTCTTAATTAAAGAATTGATTGATCAAGGCAAATTAATTAAGAAATAATTAAGTAATAAGTAATTAAGAGGTTAATTACTTATTGTTAAGAAGATTATTAAAGATAATAACTTAATAAAGTAATTAAAGTAATTAATTACTTGGTGTAATTAATTAAGTTAATGTGATTAGTTTTAATTAATTAATTAAGTTTAATTAATTAAAGAGGATTACTTAATGATGGAATTAGGTATAATTACTTAATGTAATTAATGAGGTGTAATTACTTAGTGGAGTAATTAACGAATAAGTATTGGATGTAATTAATTGAAGGGGAAATTACTTGATGGATAGTAATTAAAGGACAATTACTTGAGGGATGTAATTAAGTGATAATTACTCAGTGTAAATAAAGGATTAATTAATATAATTAATCAAGGAGTTGGTTTAATTGATGAAGTAATTAAGGATAGTTAATTACTGACTGTAATTAATCAGGATTGATTAATGAATGTAATTAATTAAAGATTAATTATTAAAAGGTAATTAGAAGAATAATTAATTAATGAAAGTAATTAAAGGATCATTAATTAAAGTAATTAAAGGACATTAATTAATGTAATTAATGATAATAATCAAAGGTTTAATTGATTAATAAATGTGATTAATTATGAGATAATTAATCAAATGAAGTGATTAAGATATAATTAATTGATGTAATTAATTAAGGATTAATGTATTAATTATAATTAATTAACTAATGAAAGTAATTAAGATTAATTAATAAGTAATTAAATAATAATTAATTTGTGTAATTAATTTAATGGCTAATTACTTAATGTAATTAAGTAATAATTAATCAAAGGTGATTAATAAAGAGAATAATTAAAGGATAATTAATCTGTTAATTAAAGATTAATTGGTTTATAAAGTGATTAAAGGTTGATTAATTAATGATTAATTTAAGCACGATTATGTGATTAATTATCGAGTAATTAATTTAATTTAAGTTGATTAAATTAATTATAATATGGATTAATGATTCCTGTTTGTGGATGATTATTTGGATAGAATGTCTAGATTTGGTTGATGCTTATAGTTTGAATAATCTGTGATGTGCTATGATATATTATTGATTATAGCTGTGATAAATGTGTTGATATTTATCTGTGAATGATGCTGTGTGAATTCAATATTTTAAATTGAATTAAATTATTCAAACTTAAATCACTTAGACATTAAGATGGCGTTTAAATTTCGGTGAGACGGGGATCGGGTTTCCAAATCGGAACTCTGAAAACCACATCGATCCAAATTAAACGTTAGGTCGTGAATCTCAAGTGAAGAGTGAAGACTCAAGATGTAAGGACTATTCGTCGTTAAAAACTCTTAGGGTGATTCCGATACGAGTTTAACGGGGTAGTACTTTTTGGTTCGAGATGGAGATTCAGAATGCAAGTGCTATGGTTGTTAACTCTGAGGGTGATTCCTAAATGAGTGTAACGAGATAGTGCCTTCGGTTTCCTTCGAACCCGGAACGAACTTGTATGGATTGAATGCTTTCAGAACATCATCAGGTAGACGATGAGCATTCTAAGATAGATGTGTTCTATAAAGGTAATCGTAGCCTCAAGCCTCATCAACCGGGAATGGCTAAAACAGGGGAGGTGCAGCAAGGTTAAGTGGGTAGCACCCAAGTAGGACGAGATTTACCCTTGTCTAGAGGTTCCTTCTATTTTGGCGTAGTGTGCGGTTGGTCGCGCCAACCACGGGGTGGTCTTGTTCGGGACTATCCAGTAATAGATGGTTCCGGCCTTGTGTTGCAGGGGATTGGGAGTAATCTTCGGTAAGGTGATCTAGGCCCCGTACTGTGACGGGTGGTACCCCAGTAGCCCTGCTATTGATGGAAACCCATTCTTCCTACGTGCATTACAGTTTTGATTGTATTACCCACTTTTGTGGGTAGTAGCCAGAATTTAATGAATGTAACAATTTCGGTTATTTTCTATTTACTTGAAAACCATAGACACTATTATAATATCACTGGATTTCCTATCAAATGTTTTGGTTAGCGTAAGGTAAAAACTTTTCCATGTTTATGTGTGGGAAGTCTTACGTGGTACCTTTCTTTCAAAGGATTTTTAAAGTTAAGCAACATTAAACCGTTTACTCACACCAGATGTAACGACCCGGAATTTTGGGCAATATAAATTTAATAATCTGTATAAATAATTTAACTGGTTTGATAATTTTTTCTTTATAATTTTAATTTAAACTGATAAATTTATTCTTTTTAAAGGTTAATAAATATCTAATCTGATAATTGTGATCAATATCTTTCTGACAATTTAAAGTATTGATAAGATTTATATTTTTCAAAGCTAATGAAATTTTATTCTATTTATAATATATATATCTGATATATATTGTGAATAGAAGATCTTGTGTTTGAAATGAAACATTGAATTTTCAAATTGTAATATATATTCATGTATATGTTATAATTTGAGTTGTTTTGAAATTTATTTAATCTATTGATAATTTATAATTGTAATTTAAAGCTTGTTTTAATTTATATTTTCAAAAAGTTAATTTAAGATTTATTCAATTATTTTCAAAGTATAAGATAATTGTTATTTTAAAGAAGATAGTTTAAAAAGGTTTTAAACAAAGTTTTGTTTTGTCTTTCTTTTAAAGTGTTTAAAATATGATAGTTTGAAAAGAATTTAAACAAGCTTTGTTTTGTTTTCTTTTAAAATGCTTATTATAAAATGGTTATAAATGTGTATGTAAATGTTTTGGATTCTTAAATCTATGTATAAGAAATTATTTACATTTTAATTAGTTTTAGAACATTTTCTTTTAAACGTAAAGTTATATTTACATATACAAGTATTTATTTATAAACTAAATTTAACATTTGGGTTTATATTCACATTTAAACTAAGAAAAATTTAATTAAAATTTTGCTTAAGACATGTGTAAATATGGTTACATCTTAAAAACACATGTAAAGCAATTAAGCAAATAGGATGACATTTGTTCAAGTTTAAGACAAATGGCAACTTATAATTTTTATTTTTAATAAATATTTTAAAAAGAAAATTGGTTTTCACAAACACTTTTTTCCTTGTCTTCATTTCTTAACTTAATTTAATGGCTACCACAAATTTTCTTTAAACCTGAGATTTTGAAACCAGAAAATCTTTCTTCAACCTGAAACATGAAACTCAAAATCAAAGGCAAATCAAATCTGAAAATGTCAACCAAAAGCAAAATCTGAGACTTCATATCAACTTCAACTTCACTGCAATTCAAATGGATGTTCAACTACAAATCAACATCAGCAAATCAATCTGTAGGCATGCATTCAATTTCTTCAACAGAAAACAAAATCAAAGCATGCAGTAGGATTTCAAAAAATCAATACATTTTTCAAATGTTCAAGCCTGGAATGAAATAGAACTGCTGTGCTCTACATGTGATAACAGGTGAGTAAATCTTTTAAAAACAGTTTAAAACTTGAGATTTAATTAAATGCATGTGGTTGAATTTGTGTGACAATATTGATTGAATATATTCTGGATGTAAATGCATGCTTGACTATCTGTAGTGCCTGTATGTATATATAAAAGTGTGCCTATGTTATTTTACAGGTTTTAGATAAACTTGTAAATTCAATATCTTCCCTTGTATTAAATTTTAGACTCTGATTTCTAAAAGAGAAATGTGTATAACTAGGTGATGTTAATCATAAAAATGAACTCAGGAAATTATATTATGTTTTTATCTTAAAATTTTATAAAGTACAGCAAATATTCAAACATGGTTAAAATTCATTCGAGTCAAATCCAATATTTGGTTATAAAATCTATTTTGTATAAAAAAATGATGAATTTTGATGGAAAGATTTTTAGTTAGGGAATTCGTGAGTTATTTTGAATCTTTGGAGTTTGGGCGTATCGACAATTTCTGATGATCTAGGATGAGTCGAGACTCGAGATTAGTTCTAGAGTTGGCTGGGTTGTCGATGAATGTAGGAAAAATGGCAAGGCATTTTTCCGATGACTGTGGTGTTCACGCTGAGGAGAATTAGGGTTCTGTAGTCGTTGTTCACTTGATGGTTCGCAGGGCAATGGTGGTGGCCATTGGTGACCGAAGTGAGTCGCGTTGGTGGGAATACGAGCTGGAGGGTTTGAAGAAGCTTCGGTGGTGATGGGAAGCGATTTCGTGGTATGTGGCGTCGGCAATGACGAAAATTCTGGCCATGGTGGTTGCTGCAGTGTGTTGTTTTTGCTCGTTTTGATTCTCGAGTTTGTTGTTCAATCTGGGGACGTTTTCGAGTTCGCGTGAGATCGTAAGGAAGTGTCGCTCCGTTCGTTGTTGGCCAGAGGGCCGGTGCACGTGCACCATGCACGTTGGGACGACAAGTTTGGCTGTGAATTGAGTTTTGGGAGAAGAAAGGGGAATTCTCGTACGAAGCTCGTGTTTTTCCTGTATCGTCTCGAAGTGGTGGTAGATGAGTTTTGCTTCGGGGAAGGCTCGTGAAGTTTGGGGGTTCGACTCGAGTTTTTTTTAGGTTGTATGCTTATCTGTTTAATTCTGTAAATAGATATTAGGATTGCAAATTAAACTTGTTGTTCGAATAAATGAAATCAATGCTTAAGTTTTTATAAGAGGGAGCAAATTTATAAAAGTTATGCTTGTTCTATGAAGTAAATATTAATCAAACTTTAAAAAAAGTATTAATTGAATTTATTTTCAAAATTTAAATTGTTAAGATGTTTTCTTTTGGAAATAACTAATTTAATTAAATTTTGAATTTTTAAAGAAGTGTTTTGAATTTTAATTCAAAAGAAATGTTTTCATTTTAAAATAGTAAATCAAAGTTTAAGAAAAGTTTAAAAACTAAGTTTCAAATTTATATCAAAAATGAATGAGTTTGAATTAGATGTTTAAGGTGTTTTAAATTTTAAAATTTGATTTCTAAATATCTTATTCTCAAATAAGATTATAGTTATAATTTTGTAGACCAAATAGAATATGTTGTTTTAAGTTATTAAAATTTTATTTATTTCGAATAATTTATTTACGAAGATAAATAATGTTAAATTATTTTGACATGAATTTGAGAGTACCTAATAAATATGATTTGTAAATAAGTAAAAGTTTAATTAAGAATAATGTTTTCTTAATTATTTAAGGATTTTAAAATATAAGAAGTTAATTAATTATTTAATTAATCATAAATAATTTGTTAATTGTTTATTTAATTTTTAAATATTCACTTAATTATGAATTAATTAAGTGTAATTACTTAATGAAGTAATTAATGGTTAATCATTTAATGTAATTAAGAAGGTAATTACTTATGGAAGTAATTAGAGGAAATTACTCATAGGAGTAATTAAATGAAAGTGATTAATGGATAATCACTTGATGTAATCAATTAAGGAATTAATTAAGTTAATTGTTTGAAGTTAATTAATTATGGAGTAATTAATTAATTAATGAAATAAGGATTATTTAATAATGGAGGTAATTATTTGATTAATTAATTAAGAGGGTAATGAAGATTTATTAATGAAGTAATTAGAGATAATTACTTATGAAGTAATTAAGGGTTAATTACTTAGTTAATATTAGTTAATTAATTAATGTGATTAATGAATGTGATTAATTTAAGATTAATTACTAAAGATAATTAATTAAAATGAGATTAATTAATAAAGTAATTAATTAAGGATTATTTATTAACTTAATTGAATAATTAAGTACTTAATGAAGTAATTAAAGATTAACTAATTAGATTAATTAGTCAAAGATTAATATAATTAATTAAGAAGTTAATTAATTAAGATAAGTAATTACAAATTGTTAATTAATGATTATGATTAATAGAATGATTAGTTATAAGTTAATTATTTAATTAACTAAAGTAATTATTAATTAATAAGGATCATTTGTTAATTAATCAAGGTTGATTAATATGAGTGATTTAATTTAAGTGTGATTAATTAATTGTAATTAATTGAGGTTTAATGCAATTAATCATAGTTAGTTAATTAATGGAAGTAAATAAATGATCATTTATTATTGTAATTAATGATAGTAATTAAAGGTTAATTACTGAATATGGTTAAGGTTGATTACTTGAATGTAATTAAATAATAATTAATCAAGGAAGATTAATTAAAGGAGATCATTAGAGATGATTAATTTATTTGGAATAATAATTAATAAAGAAGGATTTAGGTAATCCTATTGATTAAGAGTTAATCAATGCTGCTTGGTTGATTGATTGGTATTAGTTGATTGATTGATATTGGATGGTTGATACTGGATAATTGATATTGGGTGTTTGGTTGACACTGGATGATTTGGGTATCTCTGATATGTGATATGTTGCTTTGTGATATGAATAGTTGATATGAATTATCTATTGTGATAATATGATTCATCTATCTGTTTATGTCATCCTAAATACAAGTTTAACTGTTTAAACCCTTAAGTACAACTTGGACATTAAAATGGCATTTGGTTTCGGTGAGACCGGGATCGGGTTTCCATCTTTAGGATCCGAAAACCACATCGATCTCAATTAAACGTTAGGTCGTGAATCCAAGTGAAGCTTTGTGAAGACTCGAGGTATAAGGACTATACGTCAGATGACTCTGTGGGTGATTTCGTAATTAGTCGACTGGAGATTCGAGTTTTGGCACGTAGGAGGCAGGAGTATGGTAGAGTGATGGAAAAATATTGTTGGAATTTTCGATTGGCTGTGATGATCGGAATTGTTCGAGGTAGGGTATTGCGCTGTGATAGTGTCGTCGATGTTTAGGGTATTCGAACGACGTCGGTGGTGCACCGGATTCGATCGTGTAGGGGGGATGGCTTCGGTGGCTCGAGGCGCATTCGTGGTCATTGCCGTTAGGTTTCAGAAGGCGTGGGTGGTCGGCGAAAGGTGGATTTCTGATCTCGTGCATCTTCTAGTTTTGGGTGCGATGTTGTTTTTGGGTTTGCTTCGTGTTTTGCTGTTTTGCTTAGCTGGAGTGTTTGTCGAGGTTGAAGGCGAGTTGCCGAAGGCCAGAAAGTTAGTCAGCGGTGAGTTTTCTGGCCGTGCACGTGCACGATGATTTTTTAGCGTGCATCAGAGTTTTTGGTTTGGGAAAGAAAGGCCTGACCCGGATTTTTTTTCGTGCTTTCCTCGTGTTCGTCTCAAGGTAATTGAGAGGTGGGGTTGCGATCTTTGTTGCTTCGAGTTGTCGCGAGGGTTGTCACGAGCCTGTCTCGGGAACACTGTTTGTTTCCAGTTTTTACTCAACTAGATTTTAAACTTAAGTGATTTTCAAATTTTAAAAAGGTAAACTTAAATTTTAAGCAAAGTTTTGACTGGTATTAAAGGAGGTATAAAATGTTAAGTTAGAAATGATGCTTAAAACGAATTTAAATTTTAAAGGAAATGGATTTTAAAGTTTAAATGTTCTTTTAAAATAGTTTTGACTTATACAAATATCACATTAGGGTAAATTTGTAATTAATTTTAAATGTTTCAACTTAAATATAATTGTTGAAATATAATTATGATTTAAGTAAATGTATATATATTTAACTTGAATCAAAGAATGATGATTTTAATAAATCATATTCAAGTTTTAAATTTAATTTATTTTAAAATAGAAGTTAAGAGTTAATACAATAATTAATTTATTTTAATTTGATCATGTTTTATTAACTAAAGTAATTATAATTACTTAATTAACTAAAATGATTGATATGGGTAATTAAATTAAGATAAATTAATTTGTGTAATTAATTAAGTGTAGTTAATTTCTTAATTAAAGAATTGATTGATCTAGGCTAATTAATTAAGAAATAATTAAGTAATAAGTAATTAAGAGGTTAATTACTTAGTGTTAAGAAGATTATTAAAGATAATTACTTAATATAGTAATTAAAGTAATTAATTACTTGGTGTAATTAATTAAGTTGAGCGTTACTTAATGATGGAATTAAGTATACTTACTTAATGTAATTAATGAGGTGTAATTACTTAGTGGAGTAATTAATGAATAATTACTAAATGTAATTAATTCAAGGGAAAATTACTTGATGGATAGTAATTAAAGGACAATTACTTGAGGGAAGTAATTAAGTGATAATTACTCGGTGTAATTAAAGGATTAATTAATATAATTAATCAAGGAGTTGGTTTAGTTGATGAAGTAATTAAGGGTAGTTGATTACTGATTGTGATTAATCAGGATTGATTAATGAATGTAATAAATTAAAGATTAATTATTAAAAGGTAAATAGAAGAATAATTAAGTAATGAAAGTAATTAAAGGATCATTAATTAAAGTAATTAAAGGATCATTAATTAATGTAATTAATGATAATAATCAAAGGTTTAATTGATTAATAAATGTGATTAATTATGAGATAATTAATCAAATGAAGTATTAAAATATAATTAATTAAGGTAATTAATTAAGGATTAATTATAATTAATTAACTAATGAAAGTAATAAAGATTAATTACTAAGTAATTAAAGAATAATTAATTTGTGTAATTAATTTAATGGCTAATTACTTAATGTAATTAAGTAATAATTAATCAAATGTGATTAATTAAGAGAATAATTAAAGGATAATTAATCTGTTAATAAAAGATTAATTAATTGGTTTATAAGGTGATTAAAGGTTGATTAATTAATAAAATGGTTGTAATTAATTAATGATTTATTTAATCAGGATTATATGATTAATTCTCGAGTAGTTAATTTAAATTAAGTTGATTAAATTAATTATAATATGGATTAATGATTCCTGTTTGTGGATGATTGTTTGGATATAATGTCTGGATTTGGTTGATGCTTATAGTTTTAATATTCTATGATGTGCTACGATATGTTATTGGTTATAGCTGTGATAAATGTGTGATATTTATCCATGAATGATGCTGTGTGAATTCAGTATTTCAAATTGAATTAAATTATTCAAACTAAAATCACTTGGACATTAAGATGACATTTGGATTTCAGTGAGACCGGGATTGGGTTTCCAAATTTGGAATTCCGAAAACCGCATCGATCCAAATTAAACTTTAGGTCGTGAATCTCAAGTGAAGAGTGAAGACTCGAGATGTAAGGACTATTCGTCGTTAAAAACTCTTAGGGTGATTCCGATACGAGTTTAATGAGGTAGTACTTTCAGGTTTGAGATGGAGATTCAGAGTGCAAGGGCTAGGGTTGTTAACTCTGAGGGTGGTTCCAAAATGAGTGTAACGAGATAGTGCCTACGGTTTCGTTTGAACCCGTAACGAACTTTTATGGATTGAATGCTTTCAAAACATTGTCAGGTGGACGATGAGCATTCTAAGATAGATGTTTTCTATAAAGGTAATCGTATCCTCAAGCCTCATCAACCGGGAATGGCTAAAACAGAGGAGATTCAGCAAGGTTAAGTGGGCAGCACCCAAGTAGGATGAGATTTACCCCTGCCTAGAGGTCCCTTCTATTTCGGCTTAGTGTGTGGTTGGTCGCGCTAACCACGGGGTGGTCTTGTTCGGGACTATCTAGTAATGAATGGTTCCGGCCTTGTGTTGTAGGGGATTGGGAGTAATCCTCGGTATAGTGATCTAGGCACCGTACTGTGACGGGTGGTACCCCAGTAGCCCTGCCATTGATGGAAACCCATTCTTCCTACGTGCCCTTACGGTTTTGATTGTATTACCCACTTTTGTGGCTAGTTGCTGGAATTTAATGAATGTAACAATTTCGGCTATTTTCTATTTACTTGAAAACCCTAGACACTATTATAATATCATTGGATTTCCTATCAAATGTTTTGGTTAGCGTAAGGTAAAAACTTTTCCATGTTTATGTGTGGGAAGTCTTACATGATACCTTTATTTCAAAGGATTTTTAAAGTTAAGCAACTTTAATCCATTTACTCACACCAGACCCATCACCCATGTCTGACCCAAGTGTTTATTTTTCTGTTTTATTAAACTCTTGGGTACTCATATTATACACGAGTAGTCGAGGGATTCAGGTTAGCCTTGACGAATTTTGGAGGAGATTTGGAGCAGGAGGCTTCAACGTGTAGATATATTATGGTTCCGCTGTGTTAGTGTTTGTGTCTGTATTGTATTGATGTACTTGAGTTGTATGATGGACAAGTGTTTATAACCGTCTAATATGAGTTGTATAGGTTGTGTAACTCTGATGTATATGATATTATGTAATATTTTATGTGATATATTATATTTCATTCGTTACGCTGTGAGAATCTATTGTTGTTGAATTTCTTCTTTCCTATCTTTTCTTCTTCTATCCCTTTCTTTCTTAATTCATGATGTGTGACGCCCCACCTCTATGCTCACAATAGCAAAGGTTATTATAAGGAATAACGTCTGCTATTGTGAAAAATAAGGCTTGTTAGAAGCGACCATCCGTAAGTTATGCCTTAGATGAGTATTGATTACATCGATAGGAGTTGTGTAAATTACTCCCAAAGATATAAATTCAATCCAAATCTTAAATGAAACTATGGTGGCTAAAGAAAAATGCAGAATAATTCATAATAACAACAACAACATAGATATATAAAGTCACATCAGAATAGAAATATCAGATATATAGCGGAAGACAAGTCTGGATACATGCTACAAGAGTCGATAGTTCACATGAACCAAATGTACATATACATATACATCAACATACACGAGATGATAGTCAACACCAAAAGTACTCGAAGTCTAGACAAAAGATGATGTGAAATCCCAAAAGCTGAAGCAACAACTGAATCAGAGACAGCAATTATCCTGAAATACTTGGTCTGACCCGAGTATTATTTAAAAGAAAATAATAAACGGATCAGTCTAATTTAAACTTCATAAATAAGTGTATGATAAACAACACTTAAGCAAACGATCATAATCTCGAATGAGATTATACAACATAGATAATCAACATGGTTCAAATAAAGAAATCTCAATTTAAACTCCATCAAAATCAGCTTTTAAATTCTCAATTGAATTCAAAACAGCAATACGCAAATTTATAATCTCGGATGAGACTATACACAAAATTATAATCTCGGATGAGACTATACACAAAATTATAATCTCGAATGAGACTATACATAAAATTATAGTCTCGGTGAGACTATACAACATAGTAATCAGCATAGTTTAAAGGAAAAATCCAATTAAAAATCATCAAAATCAACTTCCAAATTCACAATTGAATTCAAAGCAGCAGTACACGGAAATATAGAAATCAATTAAGATAACTAGACAAATCAGCAGTCACAAAATCTAGAAATCAAAATAAGATAACTGGAAAATCAACATAAAAGATGGATCGATCCCAACAGATGATGAGTTTTAGCTACACCGCACGTGCATCTCATATGGCCGAAGCCTACCAAGTACTATATTTTTGGCGCCTAACAAATGACCCGAAGGTCCAACAAATGAACCGAAGGTCTAGTACTGGTAATTGACCCGAAGGTCCAGCAGAGTGGCTTGAAAGCCAAATAAAATCATCAAAATAATCAAACCATAAATATTTCAATTAACGAGTCCGGGATTAACCGAAATAGTAAAAGTATGGTTTCATACTCCGCACTTTTGCTAAATCATTTAAATCTCTTTATCGTTTCCTTGAAAGTGCAAAATTGTGTATTTTATAAAAATAACATTTGACGTTCTCAAACGAACAAGTACGGAATTAAGCGAATCAGTAAAAGTGAGGGTTCATAGTCCTCAATTTTGCTGAAGCGTTTAAATCGCTTCCTCATTCTTTTGAAAGCGCAAACGATAATTTTTTTGAAAACAACTTTATTTTAAAACGAATTTTAAAACACGTGATTAAAACAGCAACAACTATAGCAATTTCAACGAGGAAATTGCGCTTCACAAAACACCGTAAAAACGGATATCAAATCAGCATTGCGGGGTAACCGTTTGAAAATTCACTTTAAAGTTTACGGTTACTGAAGTCAAAACAACCGAAATTTTTATTCGTCAAAAATTGTTGTCAAAACAACACGCTTCAAAAATATAATACCGGCTTAAAAATTCCATTATAAAATAACGGCAAAAAAATACGTTTTAAACCCAAACACCGGTTCAATGTAAATTAAACGTTGGACTGCAATATTGTATTTTCATAAAATACTGCACTGCCCATTTGCACGCAAAAGTGAAATGAAAATAATGTACCTGACTTATCTTTTGTGCATTACATGCGTAACCAAAATGCAAAATATCATATGTCTTACTTTATTATTTCCAAATGGGTACACAACATATACGCGCTGTCCTTATAATCATGCAATGCATGCATTTTACAACTTCCACTTGGCATGCCAAAAACAAAGTCTATGCCTAGACACGTACACAAGTATAAAGTGAAAGAAATTACTAACCTGTACCATAAATTTTCTTTAATACTTCCACTTTGAGAAATACGAAGTTTGAACAAATTAAACAACCTGGACTAACATACTTTATGAAACAAAGCAACCTATTCTTTTTCATTGCACGCAACTTACTGACACGCCCCATTTTGTACACATGGACACAAGAATGAGCTAAAAAAAGAAACAAAAGTTGATAAAATTATTGCTCAAGTCATTTTTCATTTTTGAAATCATCCTTAGCCTCAACATCGAACAAAGATCAAGAAATATTAAAGTTGTGCTATGGATCCACAATTTATTCTAAACAGACTTCGCAAACACACATACTGTAATAAGTAAGACGACACAAAACTTGTTAAGCTAATAATGGACTCAATACAAATAACTTGTACTCACATTTGCAAATGCAGAAATGCAAATTAGTATGTCCTGGGTTAGTTTCGTGCTTTATTTGTAAAAATGGTGACCCAAGTTTTTATGTATATATGAATACACGCAAAAGGACTTCTAACGTGCTATGAAACCAGACAACTCACGCTCGCCTTGTTTTTGAATGCATGCAAATGAAGGCGACATCTATACATTCAAAATGAAAAATATGTTGATTGGCATTACTACACGCATACACGCAAATTGTCTGCATACTTGCTTAGACATGAATATAAAATATTCTAAGATGTTTCATATACTAACTTGGTTTCCAGGCAATACTTTTACTATTTTCTTTTCACGCATGCGATATGAAGAAATGAAAACATCAGGGCAACAAAGATTTTAAATTAGAAATGTGAGTTGCACTCACCTTAAATTCGTTTCAAAACAACCAACAACTGAGATCGGAAGCAACTGAGAACAGAGTGGAGCAAAAATATTGGAACCGCCATTAAAGCATTCACCAAGCTACTGGAAATATTTTACAACCAAAGAATGAACTGCCCTTGAAAAAAATGAGAACGAATTGAAAGATACTGCTTGCTTTCTTCTTTTCAAAATTGTGCATAAGTCAATTAAAATATATGTTGGCAGAGTTTGTACAAATGCATTTATTAGAGAAACATGCTTTAGTGGAAAAGGACAGGCCGCATATAAAAATGATGATAGCAAAAATCAAAGTGTGTACAACTTTTCATTTACAAAAATAGTGACAGCAAGCAAAATAATTTTTGTTCCATCCTTGATTTAACAAAAGTGTGCATGCTATTGCCTTTGAATTAGACTCATTCACATACGTGAAAGGCAAAATGAAGGATAGCATAACTTAGATATATTCAATGTTACATGCTATTGGCAATTGACTTTGCAAAATGAATTTGTACTGTAAATTTATATTTTTTTTAAAATTTCAATTTAAGAATTTCTATTTAAAATATTTACTCCGACAGTAATTCAAAAATCACGATCGTTACAGATTTTTAAAATATTTATTACGACAGTAATTCAAAAATCATGATAGTTACAGACTCCCCCCTTATAAAAATTGCGTCCCCGCAATTTTCATACTAGAAGCAGTCAATACATAAATAATACATCACAATAAAGATTAAAATAGAAAAGATGGATAAGAATGCTCAGCCCCACCCGAAGAGGAGAGAAAACCAGGATAAAAACGCTCGATGAATTCTCTGGTTTCCCAAGTACAATCCTTTGGGGTTGCGGACAATTGAATTTTCACAGCGGGACTCCTTTATTTCCGAAGGCACTTAACCTCCGAAGCTAGCACATGATTAGGATTTTGTACAATAGACAAGTCGGGTGAGATCTCAAGATCTTTCAACACAAGAGGATCAATAATAGAATCCGAATCTTGAAGGCATCGACGAAGCTGGGATACATGAAATACGTCATGAATTCTCGAAAACTGGATAGGTATCGATACGCGATAAGCAACAGGGCCAATGCGTTCCATAATAGGAAACGATCTAATATATCGAGGAGCAAATTTTCCGGAGCTACTAAAACGCACCACACCCTTTATCGGACAAACACGAATGAATACAAGATCGCCAATAGAAAATTCCAAAGGCTTCCTACGATGATTGGCATACGATTTCTTCCTATTCTGAGCCTCTTTCATTCTCTGTCTAATAATATCAATCCTCTCAGAATATTCACGCATATAATCGGGGCCGAGAACTAAATTTTCCCCGGATTCCAACCAACAAGATGGTGATCGATATGGCCTTCCGTAAAGAGCTTCGAAAGGAGCCATACCGATACTGGATTGGAAACTGTTGTAATAAGAAAATTCAATAAGAGATAAGCGGTCTTCCCAACTACCACCAAAATCAAGAAGCAGTCCGATTGGACTTGATAGGAATAAAATAGGATGACTGGATCAATCGGTCAACAATCACCCAAACACTAATACGGCCCGACCTCGAATGAGGTAGACCATCAATGAAGTCCAAAGAAATTTTGATCCCATTTCCATAATGAATCTCAAGAGGCTGAAAAAGAACACTAGGACGCTGGTGTTCGGCTTTAATAAGTTGACAAGTCATGTAACGACTCACATAACTTACAACATCACGCTTTATACCTTCCCAAAAGTATAAGCGCTTCATATCAGCATACACCTTACTACTACCCGGATGAATAGTAAACTTAGAACGATGACAGTCCTTAAGAATGTCATTTCTAAGATTAGGAACACTAGGCACGATCCTCCTTCCCTTCTTCCGAATATAACCATGAACATCAATATCGAAATCCTTTAGATTATCACTTCGGGATTCCGATTTACAACTCTGAATAAGATAAGAGATATCTTGATCTTGTTTTTGGGCATCGGCAACAAGATCCAACAAAGTAGGACAAACTTTTATGTTAAATAAAAGCATGGGAGAATCAGAAACTGGAGGACAGTCTCTATTATCACAATGAGATAAAGCTTCCAACATATTCCACTCTGCTAGCATCATGGAAATAACAACTTTCTGCTTGCGACTAAGCGCATCTGCAACTCGATTACCCTTACAAGGGTATACCGAATATCGAAATCACATAAAGCTAGAAATTCAAGCCAACACTGTTGCCTCATATTAAGTTACTTCTGAGTGAATAGATACTTCAGAGATTTGTGATCATTGAAGAGAACAAAACGCTCGCCCAATAAATAATGTCGCCAAATCTTTAGAGCAAAGAATATAGTGGCTAACTCCAAATCATGGGTAGCATAACGAATCTCGTTAGACTTTAGTTGTCTAGAAGCATAGGCAACCACTCTATCCTTTTTGCATGAGAACGGTACCGAAACCAATACGGCTAGCACTGGTACAAATAATGAAGTCTTGGTTCCCTTTGGAAACCACAAGGATAAGAATATTGGAAAAGAGTACTTTCAAATAATCTTCTTTCCCGAAAAGCTAAAACTTCCAAAAATTTCAATTATCTTTACAAAATTATTTTTTGGAAAAATTTTCTTTTTATAAATTTATTGTGTAAAATTGTCTCATCAAAGCGTTTAGGAGATTCCTATCAATAACGTTGATCAAGCGCATCGACCAGAATTCTTAAAGCACTCAATGGGCAATAAAATCACAAAATCATCTTCTATACGATTAACAAAAATTCAATTTCTTGTAAATAAATCTTATGAAAAAGATTTGCAAAATTTTAAATTGTTGTTTTCATACCAAAATGAATAAAAACACAAATGGAGTCATCGAGATATTTGTAGAATACTCGATTCACAAAATGGATGAAATAAGTTGGGAAAAATGAATGACATAATAAGTGATTCATAAGAATCATAACGAGTGCGGAATGCGGTAAGTGGAATGCTAACTTCCGCAACTCATAGTCAAATGGAAACCGGTAGCAAGATCGAGTTGGGAGAAGAGCTAGAACGAATAAATCGTTTGGCTTCCAATTCAGATAATTGTTGCTTGGGTTCCTCGTTTTCCTTAGCAGACATCAACGTGGGAGGACGACTGACAGGATGAGCACCAAAGATAAGATCAATACGGAACTCAATTGCCCTATTGGCGGCAAACTCGAAATAGGCTCGAAGACATCATAAAAATCACAAACAACTGGAATATTTAGCTATAACAGCCTCCGATTCGAAGTAAGAAATGATAGCATTCGAACTATAATAGATAACTGCTTGATAGCATTGGGATGCTTGAGATACAAAGTTCTTTCGGGACATATGATTGAACTTCATAACGGACGAGCCAATCCATACCCAAATCATATCAAAATCAAGATGATCCATAACATGCAGATTCGCATGAAAGGAGAAACCATATAGAATAATCCCAACATCAACATACAACAAACCAAGAATAGTGGATCCACCAATAGGATTTACGATCTTCAAAGGGTCACAAAGACTAACAACATCCAAAGGAATAATATCAACAAGCTCCTTCGATACGAACGAATGTGATGCACCCGTATCGAAAAGAACTCTAATTGAACGACAATGAAATAAAATAAAACCTTCCAAAACAGAAGGAGTAATACCTTTGGGCTTAGAAGAATCATCAGAAGCTTAAGCAACATTAAGCTTCCTGGGTTTGAAACCCTTAGGAGCAGTAGGACAATCAGAAACCCAATGTCCTACTTTCAAATCTAAGATTGAAAAGGAATTTAACAAATGGAATACTACATAAATATTAGATATATTCGTGGACATATTCCAACTTGTTAGAGAGGATGAAAGTTTAAGAGCAATGAAGGAATAGATTAGAAAGGCACGAATAAAACTCTCGAATAGTTGTAACACATGTTCCATTCTGCTTCTGTTATGTGTTTATTATAATTTGTTCTGAATCTCAGCTCTGATACCAAGCTGTGACGCCCCACCTCTATGCTCACAATAGCAAAGGTTATTATAAGGAATAACGTCTGCTATTGCGAAGAATAAGGCTTGTTAGAAGCGACCATCCGTAAGTTATGCCTTAGACGAGTATTGATTACATCGATATGAGTTGTGTAAATTACTCCCAAAGATATAAATTCAATCCAAATCTAAAATAAAACTATGGTGGCTAAATAAAAATGCAGAACAATTCATAATAACAACAACATAGATATATAAAGTCACATCAGAACAGAAATATCAGATATATAGCGGAAGACAAGTCTGGATACATGCTACAACAGTCGATAGTTCACATGAACCAAATGTACATATACGTATACATCAACATACACGAGATGAGAGTCAACACCAAAAGTAACACCTCGAAGTCTAGACAAAAGATGATGTGAAATCCCAAAAGCTGAAGCAGCAACTGAATCAGAGATAGCAATTATGCTGAAATACTCGGTCTAACCCAAAGAAAATAATAAACGGATCAGTCTAATTTAAACTTCAAAAATAAGTGTATGATAAACAAGACTTAAGCAAATGATCATAATCTCGAATGAGATTATACAACGTAGATAATCAACATAGTTCAAATAAAGAAATCTCAATTTAAACTCCATCAAAATCAGCTTTTAAATTCTCAATTGAAATCAAAACAGCAATACACAAATTTATAATCTCCGATGAGACTATACACAAAATTATAATCTCAGATGAGACTATACACAAAATTATAATCTCGGATGAGACTATACACAAAATTATAGTTTCGGTGAGACTATACAACATAGTAATCGGCATAGTTTAAAGGAAAAATCCCATTAAACATCATCAAAATCAACTTCCAAATTCATAATTGAATTCAAAGCAGCAGTACACGAAAATATAGAAATCAATTAAGATAACTAGAAAAATCAACAGTCACAAAATCTAGAAATCAAAATAAGATAACTAGAAAATCAACATAAAAGATGGATCGATCCCAGCAGATGGCGAGTTTTAGCTACGCCGCCTGTGCATCTCATATGGCCGAAGCCTACCAAGTACTATATTTTTGGCGTCCAACAAATGACCCAAAGGTCCAACAAATGACCCAAACGTCCAACAAATGACCCAAAGGTCCAACAAATGACCGAAGGTCCAACAAATGACCCGAAGGTCAATCATATGACCCGAAGGTCCAACAGAGTCGCTTGAAAGCCAAATAAAATCATCAAAATCATCAAACCACAAATATTTCAATTAACGAGTCCGGAATGAACCGAAATAGTAAAAGTGTGGTTCCATACTCCGTACTTTTGCTAAATCGTTTAAATCTCTTCATCGTTTCCTTGAAAGTGCAAAATTGTGTATTTTATAAAAATAACATTTGACGTTCTCAAATGGACAAGTCCGAAATTAAGCGAATCAATAAAAGTGTGGGTTCATAGTCCTCAATTTTGCTGAAGGGTTTAAATCGCTTCCTCATTCTTTTGAAAGCGCAAATGGTAAATTTTTTGAAAACAACTTTATTTTTAAACGAATTTTAAAACACGTGATTAAAACAGCAACAACTATAGAAATTTCAACGAGGAAATTGCGCTTCACAAAACACCGTAAAATATCAAATTAGCGTTGCGGGGTAACCGTTTGAAAATTCACTTTAAAATTTACGGTTACAAAACAACCGAAATTTTTATTCGTCAAAAATTGTCGTCAAAACAACATGCTTCAAAAGTATAATATCGACGTAAAAATTCCGTAATAAAATAACGGCAAAAAAATACGTTTTAAACCCAAACATCGGTTCAACATAAATTAAACGTTGGACTGTAATACTGTATTTTCATAAAATACTGCACTGCCCATTTGCACGCAAAAGTGAAATAAAAATAATGTACCTGACTTATCCTTTGTGCATTACATGCGTAACTAAAATGCAAAATATCATATGTCTTACTTTATTATTTCCAAATGGGTACACAACATATACGTACTATCCTTATAATCATGCAATGCATGCATTTTACAACTTCCACTTGGCACGCCAAAAACAAAGTCTATGCCTAGACACATACACAAGTATAAAGTGGAAGAAATTACTAACCTATACCATAAATTTTCTTTAATACTTCCACTTTGAGAAATATGAAGTTTGAACAAATTAAACAACGTGGACTAACATACTTTACGAAACAAAGCAACCTGTTCTTTTTCATTGCACGCAACTTACTGACACGCCCCATTTTGTACACATGCACACAAGAATGAGCTAAAAAAAAGAAACAGATGAAGTTGATAAAATTATTGCTCAAGTAATTTTTTGTTTTTGAAATCATCCTTAGCCTCAACATCGAACAAAGATCAAGAAATATTAAAGTTGTGCTATGGATCCACAATTTATTCTAAACAGACTTCGCAAACACGCATACTGTAATAAGTAAGACGGCACATAACTTGTTAAGCTAATAGTGGACTTAATACAAATAACTTGTACTCACATTTGCAAATGCAGAAATGCAAATTAGTATGTCCTGGGTTAGTTTCGTGCTTTATTTGTAAAAATGGTGACCCAAGTTTTTATGTATATATGAATACACGCAAAAGGGCTTCTAACGTGTTATGCAACTAGACAACTCACGCTCGCCTTGTTTTTGAATGCATGCAAATGAAGGTGACATCTATACACTCAAAATGAAAAACATGTTGACAGACATCACTGCACGCATACACGCAAATTGTCTTTATAGACACGAATATAAAATATTCTAAGATGTTTCATATACTAACTTGGTTTCCAGGCAATACTTTTACTATTTTCTTTTCACGCATGCGATATGAAGAAATGAAAAAATCAGGGCAACAAAGATTTTTAAATTAGAAATGTGAGTTGCACTCACCTTAAATTCGTTTCAAAACAACCAACAACTGAGATCGGAAGCAACTGAGAACAGAGTGGAGCAAAGATATTGGAACCGCCATTAAAGCATTCACCAAGCTACTGGAAATATTTTACAACCAAAGAATGAACTGCCCTTGAAAAAAATGAGAACGAATTGAAAGATACTGCTTGCTTTCTTCTTTTCAAAATTGTGCATAAGTCAATTAAAATATATGTTGGCAAAGTTTGTACAAATGCATTTATTAGAGAAACGTGCTTCAGTGGAAAAGGACAGGCCGCATATAAAATTGATGATAGCAAAAAACCAAAGTATGTACAACTTTTCTTTTACAAAAATAGTGACAACAAGCAAAATAATTTTTGTTCCATCCCTGATTTAACAAAAGTGTGCATGCTATTGCCTTTGAATTGGACCCATTCACATACGTGAAAGGCAAAGTGAAGCATAGCATAACTTAGATATATTCAATGTTACATGCTATTGGCAACTGACTTTGCAAAATGAATTTGTACTGTAATTTTTTTTTCAAATTTCAATTTAAGAATTTCTATTTAAAATATTTGCTCCGACAGTAATTCAAAAATCACGGCCGTTACAGATTTTTAAAATATTTATTACGACAGTAATTCAAAAATCACGGTCGTTACATGATGCGTCCTTTTGGTAGATGGAAGACGGGTCGTGACTGATTTCTTGGTCGTTGAGTTCTTTTGTCAAGAGCAAGCAGACTTAATAAGAATCCGAAGAGATCGAAACCCTAGATTGGACGATAAACGGTCCGGAGAGATCGAACCCTTGAATAGAATGCCAAACGATCAAGAGAGATCGTCACGTTAACTTAAACATTAAATGATTCAGAGAGATCAAATCCTAGATTGAATTACAAACGATCCCCCTTTTTGACCCCCGAACGTCGACAATAATACATCCACGGTGTTCATCCGAGCACCCAAGTGCCGAAAAGACAGAATGTTATTGTAAAAGAAACAGAACAAGAAAGTAGAGCACAATATCATAATCTCACATGTAGAAAGATAACATATAATATCTCAAAAGGTCTTTACCGAAAAGAAAATATGATATACATATATCAGCCAGAGTAAACTAGCTATCATCAGCATGGACATTTAAAAAAGCCTGTCCTCACAAGCGCCGATAAGTAACAAAACAAGTAATGTAGCGGAAAATAAATACGATAAGAAATCATCCATCTCCTCTCCAAGAGCTCTAATGAACCATGGCTAAAACAACATGAGACGCTCATATCATTTGGATAAGCATATTTATAAAACCCTTTTAAATGTAAAGGTAACTCGTATGACCGCGCGGCAAATAAGCACTGACGGGCTTTTACCTTAAGACAATCAAACCATTTCTATTTGAAAATCTAGTGATATTATAATAATGTATAGAGTGTGAAATATATATAATCAAGTAGCTGCAGAGCATGTGAGTGTATCACAACAATAATAGGTATACAACAAAACCCGCTAAGGCACATTCGCTAATTGTGTAGGATTCCACGTGGATCTCCTTCGATCAAAGCCGACACTGATCTACTGCACAAGGATTTGAGATATCCTTTCAAAGCATCCTACATCTCTAGTGAAAGTACCATAGAAAAAACATAGCTGGTCCTACTAAGACCCGATGCATCCCTCCCATACGCATATCCACATAAGTATCTCTAGAATAAAGTCGTATGCACCCTATGGCTTTGCTAACTCTACTGGCTATGCCTCCTATCTCTGGTTATAATCATTACCGATGGTGAAGTCACGTTCAACATCCCAGCACACGAGTCACAACTCGAACAGATCTTGGAACCACACATGGATTCCTACATCTCAACAGATCTCGAATCATACATGGATTCCTACATCCCGGATAGATCATGAACAACAACATGTGTTCGAGCACCTCAAATAAATATTGAATCTCCACATAGATTCCAACATCTCGAACCAATCATGAACCTCTTTCAAAGCATAGAACATGTATATGGTTTTGGAGTGGTCATGGTTTTAAGTAAACTCAATCCCGGTTCTATGAGAAATAAAAAGACAATACATAAGAGCAGTTATCACCCTAATCGTTTAAGCAAACGGATTTCCGTATCATTTATCTAGAAGAGTGAAACAAGTTTATACGTACTGTATAACATTGTCGAAGATAACTGTACTATATAATTCTTGTGTATTTTTAGGTATTTACAAAGTTATATTTTAGTCAATTTGAATAATAATGTGGACAATCACATAAGAGAAGCTACGTCCATATACTATCCATAAGCAAGTGACACACGTAACATGATCGACACACACAAGCACGATCAAATCATATAAACGACTTCTAAGTTCTTTTTTAGTTAGTCTTCCTTTATTAATCAAAAACATCTTTTACCAGCAAAACTCATTTATCTAATAAAACATCATTTATCAATCACTACTATTCACTTGTACTTTTCCAATACTTCAAAAACTATTCATGTATCTCAATTGGTATAAGTATATTCATAAATCATTAACAAGGTTTCTTACTTTAAACCTTTGCTTTTTCTACCTGTTTCAAAAGATTTTATACCTATAATTTCCTTTAAAATATCCATTTTAAAGGTCTAAGTACTTTGACAAATCCATTCAAAAATGTTTAAGACAAATGTTACTTAGACATTATCACTACAAACCCAAAACCATTTTACTTATGCTTATCTTTAAAAATTATTTTAAAGATCTTTTTACATTCATAAGTACAACCAAAAAGGGTTAAATACGAATTTTATTAACACATTATCACAACAAATCCAAAATAATTCCATACTTAGATTATCTTCAAAATAATCTTTTTAAAGATCTAAGATGATATTTAGTTAAGTTTGATAGTCGACTAAGCGACTATCTTGTTAAAAATGATCTCTTATAGAAATCACAATTCATATGATTAACTCATTTTCGATATTCCAACTTAACTATTCCTTCTCTAGGAGTGAAACCAGGTAAGTTAGAGCACTTGTTGTATTAAAGGCTTGCCCGGACACTTCATTGTTGAATCTTCACAAATAGATAAATCTACCTCATCGGCTTTTAGTGTTAAGCATTGTTAATTTTATTTTTCAAAACATATATACACTTAAAAATACTTGTAAATAGATTTTAAATATCTATGTGAAATATTAGTTGAAAATAACTAATTTATAATTTGATGAAAATAAAGAAAAAATATATTTTATAATTTAAACCCCTTTAATTCCAAAATTCATAAATAAATATTAAAAATATATTTAAACTTCATACTAACTTTTGAATACTGCAAAATATGTTAGAAAACATTCCTAAAAATATTAAGGAAAAATACCAAACTTTAATATCATTTTTTGTAACGACCCGTAAATTTAGCCGATTTTAATAACGTTACTAATTGAATTTTTGTGGAATTTTAAACGATTAAATTTTAAAATAAAAATTTGATATTTGGAATGCGTCTAGTTAAACATAGCAAATGGTAAATTTTCGTCCGAAAATATGAAAGGTTATTTCGCGCGTAAATTTACTTCAATTTAATCAGTTAAAAAGCGATGAAAATGAAATGTTTTCAAAACCAAAATATTTTTACATAGAAAAATTCTAAACCATCTTTTGAGCAAGTTGTCAGTTTGTCGTTTTTCCAAATTCGGACATCTTTGGCTCCGTCGATCTTAATTTTCTGCGAATTTTATGCATTTTCCGTAGTAGAAATTTTGAAAATTTTATAAATTCAATCAAACCACTGATATCCATATACCGTTTTGATCGCCTCGTCGCGCTGATCCATACGGTATATTCAATTCTAAGTTTTGAAGTCCCGTGCTATGCGAAATCCGTGAAACGATCATTCGTATCGGTTTCGTGTTCGAGTTGTATCCATTGTCTTTTAATTTGCCAACGTTTGAAAAAAAAAGAAGAAGTTATTTTGCCTTTGATGATACTACCTGGATTCTCGTGTACTGACCTTCACTATTCTCTTTATTCCATTAATGAAATGTTGGTCCATTTATTCATTTGGTCTCCTCATTATTTTCTGAGATAAACAATTTACGTTTCTTTATTGGGAATTTGGTCATCTTTCCTTTCTTCCTGAAGGATGCCACTTCATATTTCCTCTTGCCTAACCATCAGCCTCAACAACAAGATCCACCATTTCCACAGAAAATCCAGTTCGACCTCATCTCCTCTTCCCCTTCACCATAGCCGCCTCTCATCAATCCCAAGCTCACCTACCTCCACGCACAAAACCAGTCACCGCCCTCTTCTTCCTCCCAGACGCACCCCGCGTTAGCCGCACCCCACCACTCGAACGCAGCCACTATTCTCCACGTCCCCTGCACCCGAGCGCAACTCCCTTCCTTTTATTTCGGGCATGGCCATCGACAACTCGAGCTAACACATGGCCGAGCTCTTCCCTGTTCCTCCTCGCAACCGATCGGCCTTCACTTTTCTTCCCTCTCGTATGGCCTCTCTGTGATGAATATGGTATGCATGGTTTATAAAAATTATATATTATGAGTTATATTATGAGATATTAGTTATATAAATATATCGTCAAAGTATGCTGCAGTTATGGAATATATGCAGTTTAACCGATATCACGTATTTATATATTATAAAGTATGGAATGTATCTAAGTTATTTATTAGTTTTTGTGTAATCTATTAGTTATAATAGTTTAAATCTAAAATGTTTATAAGTTTGTATAGTTTATACGTTAGGGAATATATAAGTTATAATAGTTTATATTAATGATGCTTTAAAGTATTTGGTTGCAGTTATTTCAGAATTGAATTATGTTTTCATTTTGTTCATGTATTCACAGTTGGGTAATCATATCTTAATGGTAATAAATATTGTTTAAAACTACAACCTGTATGTATGTTGAGATAAAAGTTATATACATACTTATTTTATATTGGGTATACACTAAGTTGTAGATTAGAAAATATGGTGCATATTAGTTTATGCATATTTACTGTAAGGACTTCTTTAAGTTCTGACTATTGTATTACTTTTAGCTGTATTTTACTATTGTATATTTTACTATTGTATTTTACGCATTTTAATTTACTTTGGGCCGTGAGTATATAATGTTTCCTGTAGAGTTGAGGCTTGCGTGCATGTAGATAGATATAAGCGCAAAAAAAAAAAAAAAAAAAAATAACTTCTATATGATGTTTCGTGCACTGTGATATGTAGATAAGTATGGTTTCTTTCAATAAAAAAAAATATGTCCATTTATATGTTTGTTTATATGTACAGTGTGTATGTAGACTGATTTATATCTAGTAGCATATCTATCAATGAACATATATATTGTTCAATTTCAAAGTTTATTACTGATTTATGTAAGTATTTATAACAAAGTTCATTATGAACGTATATACATATGTTGATTATATACTAGATCACAATTTTCTCTTCTGCTGTTCTTCCTCGCTGCTGTTTGGAAATGCAACTTTTTATATATTACAGTAGATAGTATACTATATTTTAAAGTTAGACTTTATGTTCACGATATCATATCTCACTCATATTTTATCGGAATGGGTTGATTCTATTTTTTAAAAAGAGTCGAAGTTACCTAGTTTATGCATGTAAAATTTCAGAAAAATCCGACATCGTTTGATTAGTGGTCGAGGATCTAGAAGTTTGACCCAGGCAGCTGTTCTTTTGTACTTAGAATTATTTTACACTGCTGCAAACACGACCTGTGTTCATGTTTGACGCATCGTATCTTTTCCGTCTTACGACGGAATACAGTGATTCCCTTTTTGTTTAAAAGATAAAGTTTTCTACTTTCTGTATATAAAATTTTAGCTTCATACGAGTTGGTTCAGTCCTCTGTTTCTTACCTGAAAGTCAGACCCAGAGAGGTTTTCAGACCTGAACATTTGACAGTCGCAACATGGCCTGAGTCTATGTTCGTGACATCGTAACTGTTCTCGTCTCTTGTCCAAATCAAGTGATTCTTTTGCAGTTTGAAATACAAGTTTTGATCTTTATTCATACCAAATTTCAGACCATTTCGATCTCGGTAGCACATATAATTATATTGTTAAACTTTGACGCAGGACATGTTTTGTAATTATTGTTGTGTTGAATGTTTTAATTTGATTTCTTTTAAATGTTGTATTTAAGAAAGATGATTTTGGATATTGTTAATAAAATAATAATAATAATAAATAAATGATAATATGTTGAATTTAAAAATATATGATGGCGTTAGAAATGCATATCTATGGAATTTTATCTGTGTTAAATTAAATATCGATTTGAAAATATATGTTTAAATTGATTTTTGAAAATGTATATATATGTAATGTATCTTGTTTGTCGATCTCTTGCCATCTTAACTTACCATCTCAAATCGATTTATCGCAGCAATTCCTAGCTTGTCGCTGTTCCGTGTGCTTGTCTGTATCCATTCGCTTTCATTCATCGTTCATTTCTCTAGCCTCGAAAGGTGAGCAATCACTCACGATTAATATTCTTTTATTTATTAAATTTGATTTCAATTGAAGCGACAATTGAAATATGTTGCTGTTATTTATTACACTATTATTTATGTATCAGTTCACCTTTGACATCTGACACCGTTATCGGTTATGTATACAATAATAATCCAGTTTGGTTGATAATTGATTGTTGTTTGTTGTTTATATTGGATGTTAAATTGTAATGAATAAAGTGATAAATATTATGCAATTGAAATTTGTCGTAGGATAGTTTAAAATTTTGAATCGACATATGTGTTGAATTTGATTAGTTAATTTGAATAATATGACCCATTGAAATTGTTAAGTTAATTGACACGTAGAATTTGACAAATTACACTTTGAACCTTGAACGTATATAAAATAAATTGTTGTAGAATTGGAATTGAAATTGAACGACAAGTGAAAAACCATAATGTAGTAATCTTTAATCTACATGAAATGATAGTGTAGATTCTAGAAATAATTATATTAATTCGCACAAACAACAATGTGAATTAATACGATTATTTCGGGATTATTTGATTGTTATTGATTGTTGTAATTTCTTGTTTATTTACTTGGACACCATCCCAGTTATCACATTGCAAGTTCCCTTTGTTATGCTTTGATTTTGTATTGAATTGGAATCGGGGTGAAATGATAAATACCCAAATGAACTTGACTTAGGATAGAGAATTAAATAAAATCCAATTGGTCAATAACTTGATTTAAAAATAAAATAATGATTTTATTCGAGCAAATAATAAGTTTTGAAATGAAGTTGGAATTTGAATTTTAGAAAGGAAAATGTAAAGATTGAAATCTGAAACAAATATTAACGTAGTAATTGATGAAAGAACGTTGTTTGAAATTTAATTATTTAATAATTAAATTTAGAATTATTAATAAATAAGTTAGAATGAGTAATAATTGAGTTTTGAAATTATTAAGTTTGAAATCAATTAATAATTTAATTTGAAATTATAATTAAGTTTGGAATTATAATTAAGTTTGAAATTATTAAGTTGAATTTATAATTAAGTTGAAATGATTTGATAATTAAGTTTGAATTCAAAATTAGGTGGAAATGATTTAATAATTAAGTTTGAATTGGTAATCAAGTTTGTAATTATTAAGTTTTGAAATTATTAATAATTAAGATTGAAATTATTTAATAATTGAATGAGATTTAATTATTTGATAATTTAATAAAGATTGAATTCTTTGATAAGAGAAATTGAACCTTTGAATAAGTGAAATTGAACTTCTTATATATGTGAAATTTAGTTTCTTTATTAATTGTTTGAAATTTGTAACTAAGTAAATAAATAAGTGAAATCGAATTTCTTTAACATGAAATAAAAATGTGACTTATTGGAATTAATGTAAGACCTGAAATTTAGAGAATTTGATTTGATGAATTTAATTTAATTTAATTTGAAGTTTTGATATAATGAAGTTGAACGTAAGTAATTGATTTAATAAATTGGAAATTTAATGGAAATTGTTTTGAATGATAAATTAACTTAATTAATATTGAATGAAATCGGTAAATGAGTTTAAATTGGTTTGAATGTTAAAATTAAATTAATCTAAATGATTTCGGAATGAAATTTATATACGAACTTGAATCAATATTTGAATTGTTTAAATAAAAGTTGAAATCGAATTATAAGATTTTGAAAGGGTAATTTGAAAGTTTTGAAACGGAAATTTTGGAAATTGATGTGAAGACAAATGAAATGTTGATTTATGAATTTTAATTGAAATTGAATTGATTTGGTTTCAAAATTTATTAGATGACCAATCGGTGTAATAATTACGAAAGTTATTAAAAAGACCGGAATCGGTTATGGATATACTCTCTATCTAAACCGAAAACCACTTTAATAACTATACGCGGAGTGATGATCTAGAATGAAGTGGTTGAAATGATGTACGTGATGACTGAAGAAAGAGAACGATAATGGATAGCCTTGACACTTGTGTCAAATTGGAAATGACTAAAATCAGGAGCCGTGCCGGGCCAAATGGGGTTAGCCACCTCGAGCGAACACACTTCTTCGTAACTACTACTCATTACATGTTATTGATTGGTGCACCCTCGGAATTTCAGGAGTGTTGTTTCGCGGTGTTGCGATCGTTGCGGCGATGCGTTCTCACCAGTCCGGATCAGGCGAGCGGTAGTTTCACTACCTTGGGTATTGCCTCATGTGCCTTGTCATACTTGTATCCCTGTATACGCGACCTCTACGAATTTGTTTTGTGTTATACCTATGGAGTACTCCCTGATATCCCACCAGTTTACGGTGGAGTTTACAGTGCTGTATAGACTATGACATTTATATAAAATGTGTTAAGGGGGATTATGGTAACGCCTTAACACTATTTTGATATTTATATTACTGATAGACATTATCTATTTAGCGTATACTACTACATAGTAGATAGTTTAACGGATCCTTAGAGGATGGTGATTCCAACATCCTTTGAGTTACTTGTATTTCGATTGCTATTTCACTTGAGTTGGATTTATTGATATGAGAATATTAATCCTGACTCGAGTGTTTTGTGTTTTGCTTTACGCTCGGGTCAGACTATGAGTACCAACTTTCGAGACTCACCTTTGGAGTTGGAGCTTTACTTGAAGATCCAGCCATCTATTTTGCTTTCAGTATTCGATGATTCCAGTGATGTATTTTGATGTGTATTTGATGTATCGTATTACTCTTCTGTTGTAAACTCTGATGTATCTTATATATTTATATAGTAGCTTCATGAACTACTATTTCTTTTACTTCCGCTGCATATTATTACTCTGTGTCTGTGATTCTGTGATCATTTATTTACTGTATATCTGAGTTTTGCCAAATTTTAAATTAACAATTCGGTATTTTGAATTATTCAAGTCCGACATGTGCGGTTGCGAATAGTCCAAAATAGCGGGTCGTTACATTTTTAGATACTTAAAACCATGAGCAACTTACTACGACATTTATAAGTGCACTAAAAGTACTAGATAAAGAACAACATTGAAAAACCCAATCTTTGTGACCAGTTTTAACCACTTAAACAAATGATTTAATAATTGAAAATTTTACAGTAAGTACTACCCTTAGGTTACTTAAAAATATTTGGTAGCAACCCCTAAGAATGTCTTTCAGTTTATTTAGAAAAATTCCTGAAAACAAACTATATTTTCAAAGTGCATTTATAACCACATTTTACAACAAATTTACCCACTTGGTTCAACTAGTTCTAAAACCTTTTAACCTCCAATTTGTTTCCAATGATAAGAACACATATGATAATTATTGAAAATAAAAAAGAATACCCTAAGACGTCTCTTAAAGTTAACTTTTTGAAAATCGCCGAACATAGGGCATTTTTAAAGTGCATCCATATCGATCTTTTCGCTTCTAACTTTCACAACGTTATTTCAAAATTTCTATAACTTTCCAAACCAATTATTTACTGTCCAATACACAAAAATACATGTAGAGAACAACCGAATCAAATAATCCAAAGTTATGATCATAAATCTTCCATTTACATAAGTTAAAGTTAAGGGATATCAAAGTGCACTTATAGCAACTATTCTCGATTCAACCACTTTCAAAACTTCAATTCAACACATAAGTTAAACAACCATTTAAACATAAAGTTAAGGCTATGCCACTTGTTTAAGAGGGTAACATAAGTGATGTTATACAATATAAAGTTGTCGTTTGCTTTCAAAGGCAAGATGGGTTCAAAGTTTATAGCTTTACTTAGCTAATGTCACTTTACTTTATATTTCATGCACACAACATACACAACACAACATACACACACAAGATAGTGAGCGAACTCACCTAACGCATGAATAAACCATGTAAAAAAAACACCCAAGAACAAAGAATCACTTTCTATCATTATCAAAATCCTAAAGATCCAACCTTTAGCACCAAAATCACAAAACCATGCTCTCCTCTTCCTCCTTTGCTCACGGCCTAAACCAGGTCCTCCCTTTTCCCATATTTCTTCCACTTTAAATTTATATCCATGCTTCTTAAGGTTTTCTAGGGCCTCTTTAAAGTTTGGTGAGTTTGGAGAAGTTTTGAAATAATTGGAGAAAGAATAGTGTAGAACAAAGTGAATTAGTTCAAATCCACTTCCACCATTTTTATTCTTTTGTTTCTTTTTAAGCTTTGCAAAATTGTGAAGTGTTTAACACACCAAAACCACTCTTATACATGGCCAAGACCAGCCTAAAAGATCCTCCTCATATGCCTTGCATGCTTTTCACTTTAACAAAAAATATCTTAAGCAAAATTACCCTTTTACCTTTACATACAAAATATCTTCAATGACATCACACATGACATAATCCACAAAGTTTATTTTAATAAACAAAAATTATTTTTATTTCATTTTAGTGTTATCTTAAGTAAATAAGTGTATGTAAAATAAAATCTGAACAACTTTTGATGGTTAAAAAGCTGTTTATCGATAAAACGATTTTCGATCACATTATCGATATTTCTTCAAAGTATTTGTTTTTGTAAACACTTTTCCAAAACAATTTTAACATCATTACTTATGACTATAAAGGGGGTTAACAAGGTTATTAAATCATTTTAATAACATTTAATCAAAAATTCAGATATTTAAATAATTTAGATATTTAAATAAGAATTGTTCGAAATTTCGAGTCGTTTAATTCTTCCCCACTTAGAATATTTCATCCTCTAAATATTGACACAAGAAATAAAGGCAAGAATTACACATCAATACCTAACGGTATTGCGATCACTGGCAACCAAAGAACAACCACAATAATACAACATGGTACTATAATCACAAATGACCAGAATTTATGGTTCGCCCGGGTTTAGAAACCTCGCATCACACAAGAATGATAAACAATTCAGTAAGAATTAACTTATATTCAATGACCTCAGGTATTACTCAGTCGATTACTCATGTTACCTCAAAACAATTCAAAATGCCATTCCCCAAACTCTCCACCAACATCACTCAAAGCATATAAATATTATTAAACACCGTACGATGCACATATATAATCCATATGTAATACCATATCTGATCACTAACTCGATTGCATAAATTTCACTTCCGATCTAGTATATCTCACTTAACCACTCTAGTGAGGACTCTGATCCAGTTCCTTGATTAGAAACTTTTGTTCTCCTTACATAGCCATATACTATGATAGAAAACTTCAAGATCATATCAAAAATTTATATCAAGAGTTCGCTGTCAAGAATAGAGTGAAAAATCTTAACTCGGACCGGTGTGAATCACCTCAAAATCATGTACTCGAATCTAGATTAAGAATTCTCATGTGAATAAAATGATCTATGTACCACTTACATATTTATTCCATTAGTTTCTTAACTACACCAATTACTTTCCATTTTTAATTCACATTCATTATCACTTATAGTATTCCTCATTTAATACTAAGATCATTTATTAATCATTTCATAAAACCTTAATTCAAGTTATTAAACATTATATAACTTAAATTCATACTCATATAATACTCCATTACATCCTAAGAATATGTACAAAAACATCCAATTTATTTTACTCAAAAAATATGTTCAAAAACTTAAAACTTGTTTAAATTCTTTACCTTCTCAATTCAAGAGTTACAAAAACTCAGATTTTATATTATTACCAAGTCACTTAGCTTCAAGTTCTCACTAATTCAGGATTTTCGACTGCCTAAAATCGTTGAAAATTCTATTTTATTTCGACAAATTAAAACTACCAAACAACATATCATAATGAGATGCACAAACCAAAATACCCTAATGCATAGGATACATGCGTCTGTAATATAACTTAACAGACTTATGAACCAAACACTAGGTTTCCATTTTAATTCATTTTTAAATAGTATATACTTATAACTTTTGTATACCAAATCATACTTCAGGGATTTAAATCAAAATCTATTTTGCCCAAATAATTTTATAGCATAGCTACTATAGTAGCATCCCCCACTTTGAAACTTGAAAATAAACGCAGATGATGCTGCAGTCATCACCGGAATTATTCTTCAACGACAAAAGTGAGTTCAATACATCCAAATCATTCCTTTTGGACTTAACCAAAATCATTTCCAAAACTGCATCAAATACTTCGTAAATATTACTAAGTACCATGATATCAATTTCATGAAGTAATTTCTTAGATATTTACTTTTAAATAACACTATTATTATTTTCCAAAATCTCAAAAAAAAAACTATTTCCAAAACACCGAGGTTAAGTTCTCAAATTCTCAGTTTAAATCCTTTTTATTTATAAATTATATTTATAAACCATACTTTATACGAGGTCACTTTCTTATATAAAACTGTCACACAAATGTTTATCTTTAAAATATCTTATCTTACTCAAAGTCTATAATAAACAACTTTTATTAAAATATTATTTTAACCCAACATTATCACTAAACGTCTTATAGTCAAACCGTGAAATTAAATTCACAAGTTGTCTGTTTAAATATTCCCACAATTACTATCTACCTAACCTATGTAGTGAAAAAGTAAAACTACCTATAAACTAGTTGAGCATAAATAATCAAACAATAAATGATAATAATCGAATATTGTCGTTTCCTAACAAACAAACACATCATAAATAACTATATTAGTTTTTTCTAAAACCTATTCTTTTATATATGAAATATAGTCCAAGGTAAATTTGTTTCATTTACCAATTTTCAAAAGCAATACCATGTCGGTTTGTCTTGTTCAAGTGTTTAGAGATCCCTATTAATAATGTTAGCAAAATGTATTGACCAGAATCCATAACCCACTTAACAGACAATCAACATAATATCAAACATTCCTATAACAATAAAAAATATGCACTCTCGTATATAAATACACTCAACTCATAATAAGTCATTCCATTACCTTATCTCTTAATGATTTATACCCACCAAAGCCAAGATTCTTACTTAACCTTTAGCTTTGGTGCCAAATGTAACGGTCCATCCTTTTGACCCCGAATGTTGACACTAGTACATCTACAGTATTCACATGCCGAGCATCCAAGTGCTGAAAAGATAGAATGTTAGGGTAAAAGAAAAAGAAACAAAACAAGAAAGAAAAGCACAATATCAGAATCTCACATGCGAAAATATAACATATAATATCTCAAAAGGTCTTTACTGAAAAGAATACTTTGATATACATACATCAATTGGAGTAAACTAACATATCATCAGCATGAGCGGTTACAAAAGTCTACCCTCAGAAGCGTCGACAAATACAAAACAAGTAATGAAGTGGAAAATAAACATGATAAGAGATCTTACTACTCCTCCTTAAGAGCTCCTTTGAACCATGGCTGACTTTAGAAACATAAACAGGCTGACCCGAGTATTATAAGAAAATAACACTCACATCAGTCTAGTAAACCAGCGTAAGAGACTTAAATCATATGGATTATTATATTTATAAAACCTTCAAACGTAAACGTAACTCGTAAAGCTACATCGCAAATAAACACGGACGGGTTTTTACCTTATGATAACCAAACAATTTCTATTTGAAAATCTAGTGATACTATAATAATGTCTAAGGTTGTGATATATAGATAATCAAGTAGCTACGATGCATGTGAGTGTACATCACAACAACAATAGGTATACAACCAAAACCGCTAAAGCATATTCGCTAATTGTTTAGGATTCCACGCTGATCTCTTCGGATCAAAGCCGACACCATGCTACCGCACAAGGATCAAAGATATCCTTTCGAAGCATCGTACATCTCTAGTGAACGTACCATAGGGAAAACACAGTTGGTCTTTCTAGGACCTGATGCATCACTGCCGCATGCATATCCACATAAGTATTTCTAGAATAAAGTCGTATGCACCCTATGTGTTTGCCAACCCTAGTGAATGTGTCTCCTATCTCTAGTTTCTGTCATTACCATTGGTGAAGTCACGTTCAGCATCCCAGCATATGAGTTACAAATCGAACAGATCTAGACACACGAGTCCCTAACTCGAACAGATCTCAGAACCACACATTAATCCACATATCTCAACAGATCTTGGAATCACACAGGATTCCCACATCACGAATAGATCATGAACAACTACATGTGTTCGAGAATCTCAAACAGATCCTGAATCTCATCGTAGATTCCAGCATCGCTAACCAACCACGAACCTCTTCCAAAGCATAAAAAACATATATAGTTTGGAGTGGTTATAGTTCTAAAGCATAACACCAATCAAAGGATTTTCGGTAAACTCAACTCTAGTTCTGTAGGAAATATACATAAAAGCGGAGATCACCTCCTAACCTTTTAAGCAGATGGATTTCCTTATCATTTATTCTAGAAGAGCGAAACAAGTTTATACGTAACATCATAGCATCATCGAAGATAAGTATGTCATATAATTCCTGTGTTTCTTCTACATATTTCCAGAGTTATATTTAGTCAATTTCAAAAATAATAAGGATGATCACATAAGGGAAACTAAGTCCCATATAAGCAAGTAACACATTAAACATTATCGACACACACAAGCATGATCAAGTCATATAAACGACTTCAAATCCCATTTTTTAATTAACATTCCTTTATTAATCAAAAACCACTTTTACTAGTAAAATTCATTTATCTAATAAAACATCATTTATCAGTCACTACTATTCACCTGTACTTTTTCAATACTTCAAAAAGTATCCATATGTTTATCTCAAATGGTATAAGTATACTCACAAATCATTAACAAGGTTTCTTACTTTAAGCCTTTACTTTTCTATCTTTTTCAAAATATTTCGTTTTCCCGTCTTCTGACCTGGCAATATTCAAACGGACTGGACGACTCAAACTTGGAGTTATCAAGGCAGGAAGCCTAGAGATATAGGCCCAAAGTCCAGAAATCAAACACAAACAGAGCCATAGGAAAAATACCAAACCTACCCAAGGCCAAAAGAACTGGAATCCACCTAAGTGGTGGATTGGTACCGATCCAACCCCTTAGATCAGCACCGACCCAAATTTTCTTCTCAAATCTTGCCTATCTTCTACCTATATACTCTATTTGAAGTTATAAGCCCATTCCAGGTATTCTTTTTCTGTTCCAATGCAATTCTTTGTCGATCTCCACGAGCACTTGAATCAGCAACTTTGTTCTTCCATTGATCCATCATTTGGACTCAGAAACAAGGTAATATTGATGCAAACAAGTATAGAATCACGAAGCTAATGACAAGACGAACCAATACAAAGAGTTCAAGACAACCATATTAGCAATCTTACGGATCAGTACCGATCCAAGGATATGGGTGGGTACCGATCCACGAAACATGCTGAGGTATCCTTTGTCTTTGAGGAAATTATCTATAGCATGGAAAACAATGCGGAGATCTTTTGAGTGAGATTTTAGGCTCCCTACCTTTACAAATAAAAGTGTATGGCTCATTTTTAAGGATCTTTTGGCTCTTGCACTTCTTTACTCTAATTTCTTGCATTCACAGTCGGATTTATAACGATCCGTAATAATTCTGCCCTGAAATTAGAATATAAGCAATAAATTCATTATGTGGACGTAGGCCTTGATTTACCGAACCACTATAAACTATTGTATGTTCTTTTCTACACATGTTCATTTGATTTTCTTCACTTTTCATTCTCTACATAATTTTTTGGATGTTCGTGCCATTTTTGGTTCAAATTTTGGTGCTTTCACCGAGAAAACCATTTTCTCAGGCTACTTGGAGGAATCATCTACCATTAGATTTCTTGAATCCTAGGGTAAATACAATTTTCCAATCCTAATTTTCTGCTGTTAGTATTTTTAGCAATCTAAGAAAAGCTATTTTCCATGGCCTTTTTATAGGCAGAACATCATATAACTTTCAGAGATACCACTAATGCTTAAAACCAAGACCCACACCATGTGTATGAAGCTTCTCGACAAGAACAACCAGAGATCCAAAATCCAGCTGTTGTTGTGCCCAGAGTGGAGACTGATCAGATGATGAAATAGATGAAGGATAGATTCCAAGAGAGTCGAAACTAAATGAACCAACATATGTAGTATAGCTTTAGACTGCTAAATGAATTGACTTTGAACAGTCGTAGGAGAAGCAAGAGATTTAACACCTTTTAGATTAGAGTCTAAAAGTTCCTCTTCATCTAAGAAGAGATAAAGGGATATGAGGTAGAAGAAGACTAAAAGCGCAGCTAAAACTTCGTATCGGAAGAGGAGACCGACCCTCGGCAAAGAACCATGGATCAATATCGAATCAAGTGTATGGGTTAGTACTGATCCAGCTTATGCTGGCTTTGGGGGTCGGCATCTGAAGGGTGACGTGGACTTGGCCTTGGCCTTTGGATGTGTTGTTAAAAGTTAAAATTTGGAATATCGAGATGCTGCTACTGATATGACGCACGAGAATCAAATAGAGGGACTGCTAGATGAATGGGTTTCCTAAAATTTGGAGATCCTAGGTATCAAGAGTATGCCCTAGAGTGTTCGCTGGGCCAAACATTGGGAGCATATCTCAATCACCGCCATTAGTCGAACTTGTAGACCTAGAGTATTTGGAAGATATGGCCAGGACACTTGTGAGTGAAAACTGGTTCAGAAACAATGATGAATGGGTACTTCTTCTATTCAAAATCCGTTTAATGAGAATGTGCTACATGAAAACTATCCATGGGATTTGTAATGCCAACGATGCCACTATATAAGGGATAGATGGATCCTAGGCAACACGTAATGAGGTACGAGTGGCATGTGAACACAGCTAAGGCATTTGATGCCTTGAAATGCCATTATTTTTTGATTTTTCTTGAAGGGGTAGCAACAATATGGTTCACTCGACTCCCACCGAGGTCCATATATCTTTCACTGAGTTGTCATGAAAATTTCTAGAGCAATTCCTCTTGCACACTTCATATCCAAAAATGTGATATCATTCTCAAACCTATTCCAGGGCGCATGAGAGTCATTAAATGATTTGTTAAATTGGTTTCATACCATAGTGGTGGAAGTAATGAATCCTAACGACGAAATAGTGTTGATGGCACAAATTAGGGGGATCCATCCCGATGTAGATTTGGATGAATGGTTGGGAAGAAAATCCCAACCGATGATGGATGATTTCTATAGAAAAGCCTACTAATACTTATGCTTGGAAGAAGCACGTACACTTCGTCAGAGAAATAATTCTAGGAACTCAGATGAAGTGATGTAAAGCAACTTTGCTGTAAAGAAATCTGGAGGATGCTCCGGAAATGTGGACGTGAATATTGACAACAAGAACGATGGCCAAAATCAGAATGATAATGGGGCCAAGAAGCAGAAGCCATATAATAGGAATCATCCTAGGTTTCCTAATTACGACTATTATACTGAATTGAACAACTCAATCGAGAATATCTATCTGGCAACTCAAGGCACCGAGCAGTATAAGAAGCCGACTCCAAAAGAGTCAGCGGAGAAGGAAAAGAGATCTGTCAAGTATTTCAAGTTTCACGAAACACATGGTCATAATACCAAGGAGTGCAAACACTTACGGGATATGATCGAAGATCTGATCAGGAAAAAGAAATTGGAACAATTTGTGAAAACGCTTAAGATGGCGGGCATAGAAATTCTAACCCCCTAGGGTTATCTACCCAATGGGGGCAAGCCAGACCTAGTTGTGAGGAGCCTAGGCGGTTTGAAAAATGTTGGATGATTAACATGATAATCGGTGGACTACATCCAACTGATAAAAGTTGCATGAGATGGACATGTATGCTGGCACTTTGAAGCATTCCAATGGTGAAAGCTGTTTGGTAATAGAGGATGGAGCTCTGGCAAAATAGTTCAGAACCATGATTAACGGCATTGTTTTCCAGGGTAGAGATACTAATGGAGTGGAAGCTCCAATGATTGACCTATTCATGATTTCTGCCATGATTGGTCCTGCTATAGTTCGAAAGGTGCTGGTTGACTATGGGAGTTTAGTCAACATCTTGCTCAAAAAAGCTTATGATCAGATGTTACTGGAAGTGAAGGATTTGAAACCTTATAAATCTCGAATATAAAGGTTCAAGCGGACATCTACTGAGCTGATTGGATATGTAGAATTACAGGTGGTATTTGGAGAGGGTGACCGCAGGCGAGTATGAGTCGTGTCTTTTATGGTGTTGGATATTTACTCTGCTTACAACGCAGTCATGGATCGACTGACCTTAAATGATTCATGGTGGCATAGCTCCTTGGTGTTTAATACTTAAATTCCTCATAGAGAATGGCGTGGGATTAGTGCATGGAGACTAGGGGCTTGACCGTGGATGTTATAACGTTGAGCTAAAGGAGGTGAGGCGAAAGGAGAAAGGAAAAGGTGTGGAGGGGACCCTCTGCATCAAGGCTTTGGATGCATATCAACTAAAGCCTGGGCCCTGGCTTGGGCAACATAGTCGGTTCCTTAAGGACATGGATCCACTAATAGAAGGTGGAAGAAAAGCTCCAGCTGAGCTGGCTATTAATGTCCCAGTCACTCAAGATGACTTAACACAGATCCTAAAAGTCAGATCACATCTTGGTGTCAGGATGATGAAGGAGTTGGTTGGTTTTCTCTGGGCTAACCTGGATGTGTTCTCCTGGATGCACTTTGATATATGTGGGATCTCGCCAGAGATAGTGAGCCACATTTTAAATATAAATCCTAAATGCGTTCCTATGAAACTGAAGTGCCGCAGCCTGGGTCTAGAGACCCACTGCACTCGAAGAAGAAGTGGATGAGATCAGGACAATGGCTTCATCCATGATGCCTTATACCCGGAATAAGTATCAAATCCAATCTTAGTGAAAAGGTCAAATGGGAAATTAAGGACATGCATTAACTATTATGATCTGAATATGGCATGCCCGAAGGACAGCTTCCCGCTCCCAAGGATCGATCAGCTGGTGGATTTAACAGTTGGACAAGAATTGCTTCCGTTCATGGATGCTTACTCTTGATACAACCAGATACCTATCCACGTACTATACTAGGAACACACTAGTTTCATAACTAATCTTGGGCTATATTGCTATCTGGTCATGCCTATTAAACTACGAATGCTGGAGCATATCAACAAAGGCTGATGAACATGATGTTCAAAGACCAAATCGAGCGTTCAATAGAGGTCTATGTAGACAACATGCTCGTGAAGTCACGACGCTCAATAAACCATGTTGATGATCTGGCAGAGATGTTTGGTATCCTCCGCTCAACCCTTTGAAATGCTCTTTTGGCATTGTGCAAGGGAAATTCTTTAGCTTCATTGTGAATTCCCATGGAATTGAAGCCAATCTGAAGAAGATAAAGGCGTTAAGGGACATGAAGGCTCTAAAAATAGTCAAGGTGGTTCAAAGTTTGAACGAGAAGGTTGCCACCTTAAGTCAGTTGATCTCCAGAGCCATCGACAAATGCATCCCTTTCTTTGACCTAACTAAGAAGGGTAAAAGTTCGAAGGGAAAAATAAATTTTCTTGGATGCAGAAATGTGCAAATGCATTCCAGGCTCTGGTTGATCAATTAAAGAGACCCTACATTCTCTCGAAGCCGGTGGATGACGAGGGATTTTTTTATATCTGGCAGTGGTGATGGATGCTTTGAATGTCGCACTCATACATAAGGAAACCCACATCCAACGGCCGATCTACTATGTCAGTATGCGGTTGATAGGAGCAGAACGAAATTATCCAAGGCTAGAAAAGCTTGCATACTACCTATCACTTCAAGGAAGCTCCGTCCCCATTTTTAGAGTCATTGATCAAAGTCCTTATGGAACAACCTTTGCGACAAGTCCTGCAATAATCCAAGACTTCCAAAAGGCTATTGAAATAGAACACTGAATTGAGCCAGTATGATATAACCTATCACCCTCGAAGAGCTATTTAGGGTCAAGATTTAGCGGATTTCATAGCTAAGTTCACTACACAGGATGATACTCTAGAGAGCAGTACTAAGCAAAATGCTAGGAAGATGTACATAGATGGTGCATCTAATGAATGTTGTTCTAGTGCTGGAGTTGTACTTTTCACTCTCGAGGAATGCTTAATTTCTTATGTCTTGAAACTCGACTTTCCTATAGAAAACAATGAAGCAGAGTATGAAGCGTTGATCGCGGGACTTAAGATTGCCAAGGAGCTAGAAGTTAAAACTTTACACATCTTTTGTGATTCCCAGCTGGTTGTGCCAAGTTAGGAAGGAGTTTCAAGCAAAAGGAGCTAGGCTTGCTCCTTGTCTAAACCAGACCCTTGAGCTACATAATGACATTGAATACTATATGGTGGCACATATTCCTAAAGAGGAAAATGCGAAGGTCGACCAATTGGTTAAGCTGGCCAGCTCTAGAGATGCGCAGCTCATAGGATTAGTTTCGGTGGAAATATTACCGACTTCGAGCATTGACTAGATGGATGTAAATTGAATCTTAAAGGCTGAACTTGAAAAGGAGTCATGGATAACTCCAATGAAGGACTATTTGCAGAGAGAGATCCTTTCCGATAAAAGAAATGAACGACGAAACCTCCTTCGCCAAGCTTCGAGGTATATCATATAAGAAGAATTAATTTATACTAAGGGTTTCTCTGTCCTAATGCTTCGATGTGTTGCCAAAGACGAGGCCAAACAAGTCCTAAGAGAGATTCACGAAGGACCCTATAGCGACCACATTAGGGGAAAACCCCAACGAAGGAGATTCTATTCTATGGGTACTTCTGGCCAACTGTCAACCGAGACACAGCTGATTAACCTCGAAGATACGACATGTGCTAGAGGTTTGCTAAAATTCTATGAGCCCTGCTGATGGGGATGGTCAGTCCTTGGTCGTTTGCCGTTTAGGGAATTAATATTATTGATGTGTTGACGATATTTAAAGGTGGTGCGAAGTACGCCATCATCGCAGTTGATTACTTCACCAAATGTGCTAAGGTGGAGCCTTTGGCCACAATCACCACATAAAAAGTAATTAACTTTGCAGTTTAGAATATCATCTGTCATTTTGGAGTTCCACAAGCAACCGTTACTAATAATCAAACCTAATTCGATAGCACTGAGTTTAAGGATTTTTACCATCGACATCGCATAGCGAAGAGATTTGTTGCAATTGCGCTTCCCCAGGTGAATGACAAGTTTAAGATGTAAATAAGATTATCAAGTTCATTCTCAAAAAATGAGTGGTGAAGGATAAAGGCAAGTGGGTCGATGAACTTCCATGGGTCTTTGGGCTTATCGAATGACCCATAAGTCCGCGACTAGACACTCTCCATTCACTCTAGCATACAAATCAGAGGCTATGACTCCGGTTGAACTGGAAGTACCTTCTTATAGGTTAACTCACTACAGTGCACAAACGAATGAGCAACTCTTGCTCCAATCTCTTGATATAATATATGAGAAGCACGATGAAGCTGACTTAAGAGCGACTGCATATTGCAACCGGATCGTCCGATATTTTAGTGCTAAGATTAGAAATCGAACTCTTGAAATCGACGACCTAGTCCACAAACGAACCTTCCTAGGCCTCGAAAACTTAGGCTTGACATGGGAAGGTCCATACGAAATAGAGAAAAAGCTTGGAAATGGAACTTTTAGGCTTGCGAGGGTTGACGGGATCTCACTCTCGAGAGCATGGAATAGCAAGCATTTATGATGCTATTTCACCTAGAAATAAATTTGTACATAATTTGAAAAAGCCATGTAATAAGACAGTACTTGTCGTTTCCCATTCTCAACAAATGGCTTTCTGTATATATGATCCTATTATAACACTGCTTAATAGTTGTGAGATATGACCGACTCGAATAAATCTGCATGTGTATAATGCAGGAATGCAAGTACCTAGAGTTAGGTGCCAATCGAACTTTCATGGTCCATGATCGAACCTTTGGAATTCAAGCACTCTTGACATCCGGAGACTGATGCCAAATAATTCTTGCCCTTGGTATAGGAGCAAGAGTATAAACCAAAATGAACATGGTGTAACCGTTTACTCACCCAACTCTTATCCTTGGAATAGGGACAAGAGTATAAACCGAATAGACATGATATGACTGTCCATCCATCAACTAATCTGGCCCCAATGTAAAGGCGGGAGTATAAATCAAAATGAACATGATATGACCATTCATTCGCTAACTTTTGCTCTTGATATGGGGGCAGGATTATAACTTAAATTGGACGTGACACGACCATCCAATCGCAGATATCTTACTCGAAATAGGCAAGGCTGGAGATCCATGCCTGGTGTAAGGCGGGATCTTACTTATAAACTTGGTCGACGCTCAGAGTTTGGTGCGATCGAAATCAATATTCTGGAAAAGGGTATTAGAACCACAGTCCACTTGGTCTACCTTGACCAGTGCATGAAGTTTGGCATTTTTATGGTTACTTAACGTTTTCTATAGTGATGAAAGGCTAGCAAATTATGGAACAGGCTAATGACTTAGTCCAACGATGATAACAAAGAGAAATGGATCACAAGTACATTGAACGGAAAGTGTATCTATTAAATAGCTTAGGAAAATTCACACAAAGATTCAATAAAACGAAAAAAAACCTTTGTTAATCACGTAGAACTTAGAAGGATAAGTACAGGTTTTATTTATGCCTAAACAAATAAACATACACAAAGATATATAGAATGTGTATGTGTATGTGCATGTGTGATGTAGTCCATGTATCTACATTCCAGAAGTTGTTCAAGAACGTGTGGATGAATACAAGTACGTATGTTCCGAAACCCAAATGACAAGAGTAAAAGGAAATCAGAATCAAACCTTGAAAATCCATGAAAGGAACCAGTTTAAAACTATAGAGTTTGGAATGACAGATTATGATAGCACATTCCATATTTACAATCCCAAATGCTGGTAAAACGTCGCGATGAATGACTATAGACATAACTCTTCATAGAATTGTCCCGCAGGAAGGATAATGGCCATTTGGAGTATAAAGTGATGTTCTTTAGAGCAATTCTAACTTATAATCGATACAAAGCACATCACATTTGAAATGAAATGGACTTTGGGAGCTATCATTATCCAACCTTTTGACCAGGCAATATTCGGACAGACTAGACGAGTCGAACTTGGATTTATCAAAGCAAAAGCCTAGAGAAATAGCCCCAGTCTAGAAATCAAACACAAATAGAGCCAGGGGATAAATACCAAACCAACACAAGACCAAAAGAGCAGGAACCACTCAATTGGTGGATCGATATCGATCAACTCCACAGTCATCACCGATCCAATTTTTCTTCTCTAATCTTGCCCATCTTCTGCCTACTTACACAATTTGACGTTAGAAGCACATTCCAAGTATTCCAATGCAATTCTCTTTCAATCTCCATGAGCGCTTGAATTAACAACTCTGTTCTTCCACCGATCCATCATTTGGACTCAGAAACAAGCTAATATTAATGCAAACAAGTATAGAATCACGAAGCTAACCACAAGACAAGTCAATACAAAGAGTTCAAGACAACCTTATTGGAAATCTTATGGATCAGTACCGATCAAAGACTATAGCTTGGTACCGAACCACGAAACATGCCGAGATGTCCTTCTACTTCTTTGGGAAAATGCTATATGGCGTGGAAAACAATGTGGAGATCTTCTCGGCGAGATTTTAGGCTCCCTACCTCAATAAATAGGAGTGTAGGGCTCTTTTTCAAGGATCTTTTGGCTCTTACTTTTCTTTATTGTAATTTATTATAATAGCTATCAGATTTATACCGATCTGTAAGAACTTCTGCCATCAAGTCAAAATATAAGAAATAAAATCATTAAATGGACATAAGCCTTTATTTTCCAACCACTATAAACTATTTTGTATTCTTTTCTACTCATTCTCATTTGATTTTCTTCACTTTTTGTTCTCTACATAATCTTATGGGTGTTTATACCATTTGTGGTTCAAACAGATTCCATGCTTATAATTTCCTTAAAAATTTCCATTTTAAGAGTCTAAGTACTTTTACAATCCATCCAAAAAGTTTTAAGACTAATGTTACTTAAACATTGTCACTACAAACCCAAAACCATTTCGCTTATGTTTATCTTTAAAACATTTTTTAAAGATCTATTTACATTCATAAGTATAACTGAAAAGGATTAAAGACAAATGAATTGACATACTGTCACAACAAACCCAAAACTATTCCACACTTATATTATCTTTAAAACATTCTTTTAAAGATCTAAGATGATATTTAATTAAGTGTGATAATTGATTAAGTGACTATCTTGTTAAAATAATCGCTTATAGAAATCATGATTCATATACTTAACTCATTTTTGACATTCCAACTTAACTATTCCTCGTTCAGGGGTGAAGCTAGGTAAGTTAAAGCACTGGTTGCATCAAAGCCTTGCCTAGACACTTCATTCTCGAATCTCACAAATAGATAAATCTACCACATCGGCTTTTAGTGTTAAGCACAGTTAATTTCCTTTTTCAAAACTCATATATGTACTTATAAATATTTATAAATAAATTTTAAATATCTATGCAAAATATTACTTGAAAATAACTAATTTATAATTTGATAAAAATAAAGTAAAAACATGTTTTATAATTTAAAACCCCTTTACTTCCAAAATTCATAAATAAATATTAAAAATATACTTAAACTTTAAACCAACTTTAAAATACTGCAAAATATGTTATGAAACAACCTTAAAAGGTTAGGGAAAAGACCAATTTTTATTATCATTTTTAGATATTTAAAACCAAAAGCAACTTACTACAGCATTGATACATGCTATTAAAAGTCCTGGTTAAAGAACAACATTGAAATTCACAATCTTTGTGACTGATTTTAACCACTTAAACAAATGATGTAACAGTTGAAATTTTTACAATAATTACTATGATTAGGGTACTTAGAAAAATTGAAAGGAAACCCCTAGAATATCATTCAATTTATCTAGGGAAATTCCCAAAAACAAGCTATATTTTCAAAGTGCATTTATAACCACATTTTACACCAACTTTAGCCGCTTGGTTCAACTAGTTCCAAAACCTTTCAAACTTCAATTTTTTCCAATAATAACTATACATATAATACTTATTAAAAATTCAAAGAAACCTTTAGGATGTCTCTCAAACTTAACTTTGAAAACCACCGAACATAAGGCATTTTCAAAGTGCATCCATAACGATCTTTTCGCTTCTAACTTTCAAAACTTTGGTCCACAATTTTTTTTAACTTTCCAAACAAATTATTTACTGTCCAATATGTCAAATATGTGTAGAGAAAAACTAAACCAAACAATCCAAGTTAAGATCATAAATCTTCCATTTGCATAAGTTAAAGTTAAGGGATATCGAAGTGCACTTATTGCGACTATTCTTGCTTCAAACACTTTCAAACACACTTCAATTCAACACATAAGTTAAACAACCATTTAAACATCAAGTCAAGGCCACACCACATGTTTAATAGGGTAATATAGGTGATGTTATACAATTTGAAGTTATCATTTTCTTTAAAAAGCAAGATGATTCCAAAGTTTATAACTTTATCTAGTTAATGTCACTTTAACTTAATATTTCAAGCACACAACATATATAACATAACATGTAACGACCTCCTATTTTCAACCATTCGCATCCGCACATACCAAACTTGAATTGCTCAAAATATCAGATTGTTAATTTAAGTTTGGAAAAACTCAACATATACAGTAAATAAATCAACCACAGAATCACAGACATAGAGTAATATAAAATAATGCAACGGAATAGATAAATAGTAGTTCATGAAGCTACTATATAAACATCAGAGCTAGAAATAAAATATAACAGAATATCTCAAATACAATGAAGTCCCCAGTACGAATAAATGACTTCTCTGAACCAATCAACTGGAAAGCTGAAAGCTGAATCGATAGTTGGATCTCCAAACGAAGCTCCAAACTCTAATGGTGAGTCCCAAATGCTGTATCACTCAATCTGACCCGAGCGTAAAGCAAAACACAAAACATTCGAGTCAGGATTAACATTCTTATATTAATAAATCCAACTCAAGTGAAATATCAACTGAAATACAAGAACTTAGGGGATGTTTGGGATAACCATCCTCTAAGGATCCATGGAACTATCTACAAAATAGAAATATACAATATAACCCTGTGGTCATTTCAAATTAATTTATACTTCAAAACCAAAATATTTTCATTTCAAATATATCTATTTTCCAAAATAGTATATATCTATTAAATAATTTATAAAGTACATTATTTAAAATTTCCTCAAATCTCACAAATGGATTCAAATCAACTCAAATTCCAAATTCACCTTTATTCAAAGCTCAATTCATTAATTCAATTCAGTTCTCAATAAACCATTTAAATTCTCAATATGTTCAAAGCTTTAAATATATTCCACACTTTCAAAACTAATTTCGATCGTTTTATATATATCAAAATTTTATTTCATTATCACTTAGTTTTAAAAAATCATTTAATTAATTCCAGTACTATTTAAATAACCTTAAATTTCGTTAAACTAAATATTTCCTTCGATTTATTTAAAATTGAAATATCCATTTAATTCCTTCTACTTAAACTAAACCAAGTTATAAAATCATATCTCAAACCCTGAATCCAATAGTTTCAAACCGATTTAATTGAATATAATTCTTAATTAAATACCATTTCCAATTTATTCAACTTTATCTTCTCAACCTTAACTTATTCAAATTATTACAAAAATCTATTTTGAAATATAAATTTAAACGAATAGTTAAACATATTATATGTATTAAATCAAACTCAATTAGATTAAATATAATTATTAAATCTATATATAAAATTTCCATTTTTTTACATATAATATTCTAAGAATCAATATTTATTAGAACCATAAATTTCTTTCCAAAACCATAGAATTTTTTTCAAAACGTTTATATATGGACCAATGGTATCTGTATATAATTCCTATTCTATGGTCAAATGATACAGATATTTATCATTTCAATCCGTAATTTATATACATATGAGTAGATATCCTTTCGACCCACAATCGCAAATTCAAATCAAATGAAAATCGCTTGGGTCTATTATTTCAACCCATAGTGATTTCCTCCTATTCTAAAGTCCGTTTGGGTATGTATCATTTCAACCCATAGTGAATTCTATATTAACAAGGAACTTGCAGAGTGATAACGGATAATATAAAATATAACTACATGCATATATCATCAATAAGAATATAAAATAAACAACATCATATGGTGTCATATCCCACAGGTGAACAGTTACAGATAATAGCATATATAACAATTTAAACAATAACAGCAGCATATTTCAATTGTCCTTTCAATTGAAATCAAATTTAATAAATATAAAAACGTTAATCGTGAGTGATTGCTCACTTTCGAGGTTAGAGAGGATAGACTGTGAAATGGGTTACGGATCCATGCACGAATTCCAAATCAAAGCTAGATTGGCACGAATCACGGACAAGCTGATAAATAGGAATAGCCGAATTCAAATCAAAACGGGATCGATAAAGAAGATACATTATATATATATATATATATAAATTTTTAGAAAAATCAATTTAAAACGTATATTAAAATCCACATATATTTTATATCAATATATCTTATACGCGGAAAAAATCATCATAACATTTGTACAATTGGAACCCAAATCTCTGAAATGTATAATATAAACTACCTATCTCTACAACTATGCATTCATAACTACTGCCAAGACTTTATAAACTATACCCATACATTTTAAACTCAATGTCTATTTAAACGACATCACTTACTTTATATAATATATATTACTTTATGATATAAAATACACAGTCTTTACTATTCATAAAATGAAGTACTGATGCCTAAACATTCTGCTAATAAATTTTTGAAACTTATACACATCACTGTTAAATAGTATAATATGTATACCAGAACAAATAACTTTATAAAATTCTTATATTTAAACTAATATAACTAATATATATCTAATATAAACATATTAAAAATAAAACTAATATAAGCTTTTACATTTATATACACAGTACAACTAACATAATATGTACAATTATCTATACACACGCGACACATATGTTCTAATGTATACATACACATAACACATAATTTTAAGCACATATCATACTTAAACAATGTTTTAATTGTAAACAAGATATCAAGCATGTATATATGAAAATAAGTTATATAATATTATCACCTTTACAAAACTGTTTTATAGTTTATATGCATAACAGGAGACTACAAACATTACTTAAAAGCACAACAGACTATGCTTTTGAAATAAAGTATACATTTTACTTTTATAATATAATGTACTGTAGACTATATACTTATGAATCATCTCCTTTCAATTACCATATCTATATATACATATTATATGTACATTTTAAAACCAAACTTGATAACTTTAAAATATTTATGAGTAAACTATGTGAACAACTTAATAAGTAAATATATATGCGGGCGGCTCTGCCTATTTTCAATACACTTGTGATATTTACAGACATACATAGCTTACTATACATAACATAAATCAAACAAAATTTTTAGTATCACATATAACTAATATAAAAATACTTATGAAAACAGTAGTTTAAAACAACAAAGCATCTATATCTATATACATATAACACACGGTTATAAATATGCAAATGTTTGGAAAAACATTTTTCTATAACATACGCACTCCTATATACATGTGTATATATGGCAACGGAAAATCCACATTCACTTTATATTACTAATAACTTATGAAAATAGAATAATTCATATAAAAAATGCTATTAAGAATTTATATAAACAAATAATATAGGATACAAATTTATAGCTATGCACCGACCTATAGTACACACGAGCAGAAGGCTGCGGTGCTAGGCCAGGGCGGAGAAGAGGGAGGCCGAGGCGGGTTGGAGGGGCTTGGCGTCGACTAGCTTCGTGGGTGCCGAACAACTGAGGCAAAGGGGAGATGCGGCTCGGAGGAGGCACGTGGAGATGCAACTCGGGTTTAGTTGTGTGGTCTCGGGTGGCGCCTACGGGGAAGAAGGAGCGGTAGCGGCAGGTCGGAGGTAGGCTGTACTTGGCGATGTTTAGGAAGAGGGGACGAGGTCAGGGTCGGCATCGGCTTGGGAGGAGCTGAACTTGTTGGAGGTGGATGATATGGTAGTGAGAGAAAGAGCAAGGGGTAGAAGAGAGGGAAAGGGCACACGGGAAACCCCTGAAAACAAAATGAACAGAAAAAAAAGGGATGAGATCACTCTTTTATATATATATATACACACACGTTACTGTATATATATTGTTTTCTCAAATGAAAAGAAGGGGAAGAGGTAGTGGCCACGTGTACAAAACGAAAAGAATATTGGAACCAGATTATTGAATAGAAAAAGTCATGCATAGGATTGCAGAGAATAATAAAGGAAAATAAACGTTAGAAATTCGTCCGTTGGCCAATTGAATGGGCAGAGGAAAACGAAAGGATCAAAACGTACCGACATGATGAACCGTTGCACGATTTCGTCGTGTACCAGACTTCAAAGCACAGGAATAAATATAACGTAGAAATCGGCATGACGAGACGATCAAAAAGGTATTCAGATATCAGTGACAGGATTGAATTATAAAAATTCGAATTTCCGCTAGCGGGAAAATGCAGCAAAAACGTAGAAAATAAGATCGACGGAGCTAAAGAAGTCCGAATTTGACGAAACAAAATTTGACGACTCACTCAAAAGATGATCTACAATTTTTATGTAGAAAAATATCCAAGTTTGGAAAATATTTTATTATCATCAAATTTAACTGATTTAAATTGAATAGAATTTCACAATAAAATAAACATCAATATTATCAGATGAAAATTTACCATTTGCTATGTTTAAATAGACGTATTCCAAATATTAAATTTTTAATTTAAAATTTTTTATTTAAAAATTCACAAAATTTCAATTAAATACGTTAATAAAATTAGTAAAATTCACGGGTCGTTACACTCTCCCCCTCTCAAAACTTTTCGTCCCCGAAAAGGAATCGAATAACCAGAAAGAAAAATAGATTGAAAGACAAGGATAGACAATTAATTTTAAAACTCTATAAATTTTAATTTAAGTTTATTAATATTGAATAATTTGGTTAAACCCATTTATTATATCCGTAAATAGTCATCTATAAACTTTGCAAATCAAAATATTTCCATTTATATGTTTAAATAACACCTTTATAAATATATAAAAACTCTTTGAAAACAACTATTTACATCATTACTTATTTACAAAGAGGTTACTGAAAACATTATTAATAAATATTATAAATTTTATCTCAAGATACTTTTCAAATATTATTAATAAATCATTTACTTGAAATAGGTTTTATTTAATTAATAACTTCTAAAATATTTATAACACTAAATTTTTTCTATTAAACCATGTAGTATATAAATAAACCATATTTAAAAAGGATATATTCAAAAAGAAAAAGAAGATAGATTCGGAAAAACAGAATATAGGTGAATAAATAAAGCTGAGCAGATAAGGTAGATTCAAAAGAATGATATCGGGCGCAAATAGTTAATTCAAACCGTAAAAATTTCAATTTCAAATATTAATACAAAATTTCATTGTTGGAAATACTTTTATAATAAAATACCTTTATATAGTACCTTTATGATAACATTCTTTTATATCGAACAAATCTTCCTTTCGAAAATACCTTTGTAACTCGATGCTTCAATAAGTTTATCCTCGTTTTTGCAGACTCTAGCCATGCGTTGATTAGGTGCAAAGCTAGCATTCTTCAATTACTTAGTAGACCTGTTTCAACACCCTATGAAAATACTGGAAAACCTTCAAAACCGATTTGGAAAGTACAATCCAAACAAATCACCTGGATCGTAGATACACAATGGTTACGCCTGGATCCCCCTAGAAACATCCGTACCTTTAGGCAATCGTTGCCTTGTGAATTACGCCATGATAACCAAAACCGTGGACCGTAGGAAACATAACAATGGTTACACTTGGATCCCCCAGGAAACATCCGAATCCTTTAAGCAATCTCTGCCTTTTGGATTACGCCACGACAACAAAACCGGTAGACTGCAGGATGCATAATAATGTTTACGCCTGTATCCTCCAGAAAACATCCGTACCCTTTAAGAAATCTCTGCCTTATGGATTACGCTACCCAAAAAAAAGACCATGGGTTATGCCACGGTAGGACACTCGAGTATCACATTCGAAAAACCAAAATCAAGGAGAATAATATCTATAGAATGAATCCACAATGTGGCCACAAAGCGAATATCAAGCAGAAGGCACTTTCCATATCTTTACTTCGAAAATATGTATCATAGAGTACCTTTCAAATCACTTTCAAATATCATACTTATATAAAGTCCATCATATATAAGGTTTTATTTTCAAGTTGAATACTTTCCAAAATCAATAGTATATCAAATCACACTTATAAAGACTTCGATTATATAAGATTTCTCTTCCCAAATTGAGTACCTTTCCAAATCGATAGTTTTCAAATCAACTTCATACTTATATAAATCAATTTTACATAAGTTCGATAACTCCCAAATCAGGTATTTAATAAAACAAGGTTCTCAATTTCAATTCCATTCGGTAACATTTCAGTTTCAAAATCGTATATGATTTCGCCAAATCATTTCTTCCAAATTAAATATATCCGGTTTCAAAGTTTCTCAAAACAACAGGTTTAGAAAATAATCCTGGTTTCCAAATCAACAAAATTTAGGTCAAACAAATTCATTTCAAAAACCATCATGTAAATACTGGGTTTTACTATCTAATCTATTTTCAAAACCAAATATTTTTCTCAAAATCAATTATACCCAAAATGATTTCCAAGTTTATAACTATCCTTTTAAAAACTTTGAACTATTTATTTTCATATATGGAAGATCCAATTTACCTTTTTGAAAATTACTTAGCTTTGAAAATAAAACCTTGATTTGGATGTGTTCGAACATTAAAAATAGTCGAAGAAATCAAAATTTCCAATCCAAGAGTTGGAAATCAACAACAAATCAGTAAATCAATTTCAATAGATAAGGTTTACCAAAACAAATCCAAAACTCGAGGATGAACACCGACTTACTTTAAATCATTTCAAATATATATATATATATATATATATATATATATAGACACACACACACGCACATATATCTTTCGAATATCAAACCATACTTCGAAATCTGAAATCAAAATTTGTTTCACAAAATCGCTCGCATAGCAAAGCTACTAGAGTGGCCTCTCCCCCACTCTGAAACTCAAAAATCAATGTCGATTATGCATGCACTCATCACTGAAATTATTTTCCAGCGACACAAGTGAGTTCTGGACTTCTATCTTCTTGAGAACTTCTTTGAAATTTCTTCGAATTCATTGGAATTGATTTGAATTATTTCTTGTTCGGAAAATACTTTTTAATCGTATTATTATATATTTTCCAAAATCTTAAAACCAATTTCAAAATGTCGGAGTTCAATTTCTCGAAATTCAAATTGAAAACCCTTCAGTTATAAATCATTTTTATATATAAGTCAATTTTCTTATAAAATTTTCAAAATTTCAAATCCTTTCAAAATTTCAAATTTTAGTTTTTAAAAGGTATATAATCCTTTCGAAAACATTTTCACCTTTATTAATCTAGAATATAATCATACTTATCAAAATAATAATTTCGATATATAAAACAATTTCTAAAATACAGACAAACCCGATTTTCAAAGGATGATTCAAGAATGGATTTCAAAACAAAGATAAAGATTCTAATTAGAGGGGCTCTAATCAAGTAGAATTCTGATTCGAAGGTAAGCTCGAATGAAGATGAGATAATTAAATTCAAAATAGGAGATGTATATACTTACATAAATCGCGGGCGACCTTAACCGGTCAACCGTGATTTCAAAATAAGGTCGGCGCAGAATTCTAAGGAAAATCGACATTCGATTGCCATAGATAATTCGGGATAGCAAGAGATTGAAGCATCTAAACCGAGGGATATATAAATCTTCGGTGAATCAATGTCAATTGGAAAGGAGTTTCACCTCTTTACAAACCGTTCAAAGATTGACGGGATCACCTATTCTTATAGAAATCATTCGAAGTGGAGTTATGGGATACACCAGGCTCAAGAAACACGAATAGGGAGAGAAGATAATGGATTTTGGAACTGCAGGGAATGTTCCAAAGTCCAAAGGAAAACCAAATCAAAGAGGAAGAAATTCAAGCTCGAAGAAAGTGATTATGCAAATAGACTTACTATATATGCTAAGCTTGCCTAGAGCCAAAGCTCTTATACCAACTGTAACGACCTGCTATTTTCAACCATTCGCATCCGCACATGCCAGACTTGAATTGCTCAAAATATAAGATTGTTAGTTTAAGTTTGGAAAAACTCAACATATACAGCAAATAAATCAACAACAGTATCACAGACACAGAGTAATATAAAATAATGCAGCGGAATAGATAAATAGTAGTTCATGAAGCTACTGTATAAATATCAGCGTTAGAAATAAAATACAACAGAATACCTCAAATACAATGAAGTCTCCAGTACGAACATATGACTTCTTTGAACCAATCAACTGGAAAGCTAAAAGTTGAATCGATAGTTGGATCTCCAAACGAAGCTCCAAACTCCAAAGGTGAGTCTCAAATGTTGTATCACTCTGTCTGACCCGAGCGTAAAGAAAAACATAAAACACTAGAGTCAGGATTGACATTCTTATATTAATATATCCTACTCAAGTGAAATATCAACTGAAATACAAGAACTTAGGGGATGTTCGGGATAACCATCCTCTAAGGATCCATGGAACTATCTACAAGGTAGAAATATATACTATAACCCCATGGTCATTTCAAATTAATTTATACTTCAAAACCAAAATATCATTTTCATTTCAATTATATCTATTTTCCAAAATAGTATATATCTATTAAATAATTTAAAAAGTACAGTATTTAAAATTTCCTTAAATCTCACAAATGGATTCAGATCAACTCAAATTCCAAATTCATATTTATTCAAAGCTCAATTCATTAATTCAATTCAGTTCTCAATAAACCATTTAAATTCTCAATATGTTCAAAGCTTTAAATAAATTCCACACTTTCAAAACTAATTTCGATCATTTCATATATATAAAATTTTTATTTCATTATCACTTAGTTTTAAAAAATCATTTAAATAATTCCAATACTATTTAAATAACCTTAAATTTCGCTAAACTAAATATTTCCTTCGATTTATTTGAACTTGAAATATCCATTTAATTCCTTTTACTTAAACCAAACCAAGTTATAAAATCATATCTTAAACCCCGAATCCAATAGTTTCAAATCGATTTGATTGAATATAATTCTTAATTAAATACCATTTCCAATTTATTCAACTTTATCTTCTCAACCTTAACTTATTCAAATTATTACAAAAATCTATATTGAAATATAAATTTAAACGAATACTTAAACATATTATATGTATTAAATCAATCTCAATTAGATTAACTATTATTATTAAATCTATATAAAATTTCCATTTTTATACATAATATTCTAAGAATCAATATTTATTTGAACCATATATTTCTTTCCAAAATCATAGAAATTTTTTCAAAACATTTATATATGGACCAATGGTGTCTATATATAATTTCCTATTCTATGGTCAAACTATACGGATATTTATCATTTCAATCCGCAATTTATATACATACAGGTAGATATCCTTTTGATCCGCAATCCCAAATTCAAATCAAATGAAAATCGCTTGGGTCTATCATTTCAACTCATAATGATTTCCTCATATTCTAAAGTCCGTTCGGGTATGTATCATTTCAATGCATAGTGAATTCTATACTAACAAGGAACTTGCAGAGTGATAACGAATAATATAAAATATAACTACAAGCATATATCATCAATAAGAATATAATATAAACAACATGATATGGTGTCATATCCCACAGGTGAACAGTTACAGAAAATAGCATACATAACAATTTAAATAATAACCGCAGCATATTTCAATTATCGTTTCAATTGAAATCAAATTTAATAAAAATAAAAACGTTAATCGTGAGTGATTGCTCACCTTTCGAGGTTAGAGAGGATAGGCCGTGAAATGGGTTATGGGTCCATGCACGAATTCCAAATCAAAGCTTGATTGGCACGAATCACGGACAAGCTGATAGATATGAATAGACGAATTTAGATCAAAACGGGATCGATGAAGAAGATACATTACATATATATTAATTTTTCAAAAAATCAATTTAAAACGTATATTAAAATCCACATATATTTTATATCAATATATCTTATACGCTAAAAAAATCATCATAACATTTGTACAACTGGACCCCAAATCTCGGAAATGATGAACACTGCTGCTCAAGCTTTGAACACTTAACCTGATTTTGTTTTTATGGCAGATCTATTGTTTGTTCGTTTTTTATACATATGAACAAGTATGGCCATATATACAGGAGAATGAAAGTGTACAGTGCAAGCAAGAAAGAGGGTGAGTACACACTTGAGTGGCTATGTTCATGTACAGGAATTTTCCACACTTCATATTTTTTCTTTTTCTTTTCTTTTGCTTTTGTGTGTTGATTTGATTTTAGGCTTGATTTGACTTTTTGTAAGCTTGATTTGATTTTTTTTATGTGTGATTTGATTTATATATATGCTTGACTTGCAATATTATGTGCTTGATTTAAGGTTTTTCCATGATGAAGTTTCTATGTACGCGTGCGCGCGCACACACATATCTTTCACCACATACATATTTACATACTTACATATTTACCTATACACGTAGATATATACATATTTATATATACACTATTTTATAAACATATATATACATATATACACACACTTGTATATATTTTTGTCATCATAAAGCTTGTCTATGTTTATATATATATATATATATTATCATAAGTTTGAAATGGTGAAGCTATGTATGTAACGACCCAGGATTTTTAGTAATTAAAATTTGAATATTTAATTAATTTTAAATATTAATAAGTGAATTTATAAGTCGAATAAATTTTTATTTGAATTATTGGATTTAATTGAATAATTAAATCAATAATTTAATATGTTAAATTATGGAAATAATTGAAAATTGAGTTAAATATGATTGAAAATGATTTGTAAAATTTTATTTTATCATATTGGAGTTAGAACGATATTTTAGAACTTTTAAAAATCGAATTAAACATTAATTTGTGAAAATTGAATATTTTAATATTTAAATCAACTAGTGAAAATAGTCAATTTTTGAACAGTCTCAGAATTGGACGAAACCAGTTCCATTGGATCCGTAATAGTTAGTTATTACCGGATTTCAATTTTCGTGTCAATCGGAGCTATCGTTTGATCGTGGCAGCTCGAAACGCATCGAATTATTTTTAATTTTAATTTGGCGAGTTAAAATAGCCATTTTTCAAAAAGTCTCGGATTTCGACGAAACCAGTTTCATCGGATCCGTAATGTGATATTATTGTAAGATTTCAAATTTCGTGTCAATCGGATTTACCGTTTGTCCGGTACAAATTAAAACGCCTAGAAATCGATTTAAATCGGTTTAATTTAAATTGAACGTTTATAGCCATAACTCGCACAGATGTCCGAATTAGCTTTCGAAACCTGTTCCATTGTGTCCGGAACGCGGGGTAAAGCCTAGGAACGTCAGTTTCGGCGCGTAAATCGGAGTTCGGAATTTCCGGATGAATAGTGTTCGTTTTTTCTCTATAAATAGCTCATAATTCTCAAAAAAAAAAGAAACTAAACCCTAGCCGCCGTTCACTTTCACCAATGGCCAGAAAACACCCACGTTCCTCCCTTGATTACTCCAAATCCATCAGCAATTAGACGAAACTTCCAACTACAAAGAGGTAGAGCATGAAGAGAACTACAAGATCAACGGTTATGATCGCGTTTGGAGCCATGGATCGACGTGGGGAGGGGTTTGAAGGAGGCGCGTTCGGCCTCGAACTGCGTGCAAATGCAGCGACCGAGCGCGTGCGGTCTCTGGGCGTGGGTGGTGTTCGGGGAGGCGCACGACATGAGGGAGGTTGATCGAATTATCGTCGCGCGTGGTGGAAGCAAAATTTAACCCTAATATCAATATTTGGGTTCGGCCGTCGCGTGCGTGAATACGAGAGGAGGAAGATGGGAGGCAGCCGTTGGATTTGGGAATGGAGGGTGATGATGGGGTATGTAAAAAAATTAATTATAAAAGTTGTAAATTATATAGTTTAAATCGTGTACAAACTTGTAAAATTGATATCTTTTTCATACGAGGTCGAAAACGCGCGAAACCAGTTGCGTTGGAATCGTATGGACGAACACTACGCGATGGAGTTGGATTGGAGTCATTTGGAGTTAGTGAAAATTTCGTGTAAAATTAAACGTCCGTTTAATTTTATTCGAAATAAATCGCTAAAACGAAATTGAAATCAAGGTGAGAACTTCTCACTCAATCGAATCAGTTTCGATTTTATTTTAAATAGTTAGATTTAAAATATTTGAATGCATGTTTGAATGATGATTGATATCTATTTATTGATAAAATAGACATTATGCGCCGTTAGTAAGCGGATGTTATTTAATAAAAACATATACCGCGAATATTTCATAAACAGTGAAATTGGTATTATATATAATAGCAATATATATATATATTGGCATATGTATATATTGGAGTTATTGATTTCCCGCATTTGTTTAGCGGATGAGACCCTATTGCGCCGTCTATTAAGCGGATAATATTTTAAATCCCATATACCGCGATAATTTCGTACTGGAGCGGAATTGGTATTGTGCTAATGTTTTTGGATGCAGGAAAACAGGTTGGAGGGATCCAACTGGATTCCTCAACAGTATTTATTTGATTTCAGATATTTTGATATTTGATGGATTATCATATCGATATATGATATCGTTGTCGTCGTGATTGACTATTTGGTATGTAGCATCATTGGACCAAATTTTGGAATTTTAAAATGATTTTAAAGTGATTTTTGAAAGTATACGTGTATAAAATATTTTGGAATTGATCCATTTTAAATAAATAAACGTATAATTTTTAATGTTATAAAAATTATGATTTTTGAGAAATATAGTTAAAGGTTGATTTTTGAAAATATGGGTTAATAACTTTATAAAAAGAGTTTAATCGAGATATTTTGAATTATTATAAAAAGTTGAAAATATAGGGTTTATAAAATTTAATTATTTTATGAATAAAAATGGTGAAATTATAAAGGAATTTAAAGACGTTTTAAAGAAAAATATAAATTGATTTATATTAAGAGATTTATAAATGGATATTTATAAATTGAAATATTTACATTATAAAACGAGTTTTTATAAGTGTTTGAATGAAGTGAAAATAGATTACATAAGTGAATGGAATTTATAGAATTATAAACGGTGAAGTTATAAATGGAATTTTTTAAACAGTAGGTTTATAAAATTTGTAAGGATATTTAAAGAATAGATTTGGGTGAATAAATGAATCTTATAAGTTATAAGATTTATAATTGTGAAATTTAAAGGAACGATTTTGTAAACAAATAAATTATAAGTATTTCACTTATAATATGAACCTTTAGTTTATAATTGAGTTATAAATCGAATAGGTTAATAAAGGAATTTATAAACGTTGTTTAATAAATTCGCAAACGACTTATTTTTATAAGTAAATTGTTGAAACCTATTAATGGAGTTATATTCACATTTTTGACTGTGAATAATCCTTTGAAATAAAATGTATAGAAAGTATGAAATTGATTAACGTAGTATATTCACGTTTTTGAATAGTGAATAATATGTTAAAGAAAATGTTTAGATTTGATGTTTTAAATAGAATTTAAAACGATCTAACGATGTTTTAAAATGTGTTGAGATTCGAAACCATAGATTTCAACATTTATTGTTGAAATAGACGTTTTCGAGAAATAAAAGGAAATGGTGGACTATAACACTGTTGTTATAGTAAATGATTTCCGAAAGGAAATGTTTTGTATAGTATTGGGATTTATATATCTATTTTAATTCGAATCCCTATACTAGTGATTTTGGGTTGTCGTAACGATGTTTTACGCAACATTCGTTTTGGCCCAAATAAATATGTTTAAGAGAATGATTTCCTTAAAGAATGAAATATATACTTAATTTCGATTTAAGTATATAGAATATTTTCTAAGTGTTGAAAATAAATAAAATCTGTGAATTACTTATGAATAAATAAGTATGGAAATGTTTTCCAATATAAAGTGAATATTTTGGGAATTTATCTTTTTGAAGATAAATTGAAGTGAATAATTGAAATCGTATATTCATAGATATTTTGAAATATAAATTCACTATGGAATTTATAAAAGAAAGGGGAACTTGTTTAAAAATAAATATTGATTTATTTTTGAAGTATTGAAAATAATATATCTTGTAAAGATATTTTGGAAAATAAATAATTTGGAAAATTATTTGGAATCTGGTGATGTTGTGCATATCCATTGATAGTTCAATAACCGACTATCAATATTTCCCTTTGAATGGGTATTTGATGTGATTTGTTTGAATTTGAATGCCACACTTATTTTTGAATAAGCGCTCACTATTCGGGTTAACCTGGAAAGGACCATGGGGTCGTATAACCCATTCCGAATATGTGATACGTCGTTATGAATTGCATTTGAAGATTGGTGTTGAAGACCCGGTATTTGCGAGAGCGATAGGATGACCTGTCGATTGACTCTGCACCGAGTAGCTACGGTATTGAGTTCTCCATATGTGATGGGAAATTCCGATCAGGATTGTGAATATCCGGATTGCAAGGACTTCTTTGTAAGTGCCTTCGGTTTTGTTCGATCCCGGAACAGACTTGTATGGATTGTATGTCTGACATTACAAATTGAGGTATAAAGCCGATTTCTTTCAAATATATTTCTGTTGGTGGCGGAGAATTTATTCTTTTAGCTTAACACCCTTCTCTGAGACGTACGAGCTCAAAGGTTATGTAGTTGAAGGTTATCAACGATATATTCCCAATTTGGTAATGTGACATGCTGAGTGTTGCTGTAAATGATCATTGTGTTGATTAATTGTGATAGGATCGTTTATTTGATCGTCTATCTTGGTGATCATTTCTATGATCATTTGCTAACCCAAAGCATGGCTTTTGTATAAAGTATGTTTTTGTGGACGTGACTTCGTCGAGCCTCACACCCCGTGAATGGTCAAAACAGGAAAGATGCGGCAAGGTTATGAGGGGTAGCGCCCTTTAGGATGTGTGCATTTCCTTCTGGAAAAGGGTGGTATCATGGTATGGAGCCCAGATACTTACTCATGTTGAAAACACTTTGTTATGATTGTGTGAATTGATTACGAGCGCTCGGTTGAAAGGTCCTAAAGGACCGGGGGATGGCATATTCGGTCAGTTGTTACTCAGTTAGGGGTAACCCGGCCTTGTGTTGGTAGAGATCCGGTTTGGTTCTCGGGGATGTCCATCCAGAGGCATTCTCATGTGGCAATGGGAAGTTCCTTGGCCTGATCATTCGTTGGAAATCCAAAGAAACAATACGATCTTGTACGGTATTAGTTGTAGAACCTATCATTCACTTATGGTGGCGCCCCACTGTTTGGATGGTAGCTATAGTAGGCATAGTTCGAAATGTCTATGTTGGCTAAGATTTATATTCTACTTTCGAAATGAATTTCTTCCTACACTATGCACTAGTAATAATATCAAATGTTCTTTTTAATGCGTATCAAGCATCTTTAGCTATCATAAGGATAAATCTCCTCCGATTCTGCGTTTGCATTGTGTGTGTGTGCGGGAGGCCTTATGGTAGTCTCATTTTTAAAAGCATTGCGAATTGACTTTAAAAATATTCCTCTATTTTGATTTTAAAGATAAATAAACTGTTTTGAGTTCTCACACCAGTCACATGACTGACTCGGAGTTTATTGTTTTCCTTCCTAAACTCTGGTTGCCCACCAATTTCCACACGGGCAGTCAAGAGTTAGGTTTATCAGGATATTCAGGATATTCTGGAATTGCTGGAGGCAAGCTGGATGGCATGGCGTATTACTAGTATATAGTATTTCTTTTTCCGCTGCACTGTTTGTTGTTGTTGTTGTACACTCTGATGATGATGTAATAAAATGTAATGTATAAAATGTAATAACTGATATAGTTCTTTGTTTAAAGATTATTCATTTATTATTATATGTTGTTCCGCTGCGAATTGTGAGATTCTGATGTTGTTCTGTTGTTTTCTGTTCCGTTCTATGTTCTATTCTATTTATTTTCTATTTTCTATTCTTTTTTTCCCTCCATTTTCTATCTTTCTTCTTTTCTTCTTTCTTAAAACCCTCAGTGTTCGGTTTTCCGTCGTTCGATTACTCGGCAGTCGATAAAGTGAGTATCGATGTTGAATTTTCGGAAGACGAAGAATCGGGTCCTGACAATGTGGTATCAGAGCTTATGGTTAAGCGACAACCATGGTTCTGTTGGGTATTACTCATTAGAGATAGAGTCAGTAGTACTCTAGAATGAGTTTGAGTGTAATAATAGATATGAGAGCGTATTTGTTAGTGAATATGAAATTGTTTTATATTGTGATGATTGGTTTGTTGAGTGGTATATAGATTCTGGTTAATACGAGTAATTAACGTTGTTGATAGGGGTTTATAAACACTTGAATAGAACAATTCGGCACAATATTGATTTTAAAATTGGGTAAATGAAATAATTTTACCTTGAGTATATTTTTATATAAAGAAATAATTTTTCAGAATTATTAAAATGTATATAAGTAGATTGTTAAGTTGTTTGAATAATCTAAATAAAATAATAATTGTATAAGCAAAAGAATTATAAGAATTGAATTATAATTAAAGTGATTTACAATTGAGAAATAAACTTATATATATAAGAAGTGAAACTATATGAATATATTTATGAATATGAGTTGTAAATAAAAATGAATTTAAAGTTAAATGGAATATAACTTAAGTGATATTGAATGAGGTTGATATTGGTATCAAAATAAATTAATAAAGGTTAATGATAAATGTGAACTTGAGTTATATGAAATGAAATTCAACTTTAGTAATTGGATTGAATGAATGAATTGAATGTGAATTAAGTTGATATGAAATAATGAATGTAAGTGATAATTCATTAAAATCTAATGTCATTGGAAGTTGAATAATAGAATGAAGATCAATTTAATTTAAACCAATTGTAAGCAAAGGAATTTGGTTGCAATTAATATACATTGATTGTTATATGATTGTTAGTTGATTGTATATAATTCATTAAGTGTTAATGAAATTGGAAGTTAAAGTAATTGGAAATTCAATTAGAAGTTAAGTGAATCTTGAATAGAATTGAATTTGAATTGGAAGTGAACCAACTTGATTATGGATATTAATGAGAATGTAAATGAACATTTGTTGGTTATGAATGATAATTGGTTGATGGTTGAATAAATATTACTTTTCCTACATTTGCTATGTTGGCATATATAGTTATTATGTTGCTATATGTTGTATATCGATACTGTTGTATATATACATGTTCTCATGTTGTTTGTTGAGTTTAGTAGGTGCGGATCGCGTTTGCTTCGCATTTGGAGCTCGCTTTCGCGCTATATTAGCCGTATATGCTCGCTAATAATATAATAAGGTACATATCTCGGATTACATACCGTACTTTTACACTTTTTCCCTTCGGGATGCCTCATTACTTGATGAGATGTATATTTGTGATATATATATACTGTCATTTTTTTTCGGATCGAGCCGCGCAAAGGAGACTATGGCGAATTTTTCCGAAAATTTAAGGCGTTAGAAAAAATTTGAGAAAATGGGAATTTTTTTGAAAACTTTAACTTTGATTTTGAAATTGAAAGTTAAACAATAGTAGTTGTTTTTGAAAAGATAACTAAGTATGATTTGAAAACTTAGTAAAGTTTTGTAAGAAATTTAACTATGGATTTTGGGAAAGTTAATAGATTCTGTAACTTTTCTTACTTGATAATTTCGAGGACGAAATTCTTTTAAGGGGGGAAGATTGTAACGACCCAGGATTTTTAGTAATTAAAATTTGAATATTTAATTAATTTTAAATATTAATAAGTGAATTTATAAGTCGAATAAATTTTTATTTGAATTATTGGATTTAATTGAATAATTAAATCAATAATTTAATATGTTAAATTATGGAAATAATTGAAAATTGAGTTAAATATGATTGAAAATGATTTGTAAAATTTTATTTTATCATATTGGAGTTAGAACAATATTTTAGAACTTTTAAAAATCGAATTAAAAATTAATTTGTGAAAATTGAATATTTTAATATTTAAATCGACTAGTGAAAATAGTCAATTTTTGAACAGTCTCAGAATTGGACGAAACCAGTTCCATTGGATCCGTAATAGTTAGTTATTACCGGATTTCAATTTTCGTGTCAATCGGAGCTATCGTTTGATCGTGGCAGCTCGAAACGCATCGAATTATTTTTAATTTTAATTTGGCGAGTTAAAATAGCCATTTTTCAAAAAGTCTTGGATTTCGACGAAACCAGTTTCATCGGATCCGTAATGTGATATTATTGTAAGGTTTCAAATTTCGTGTCAATCGGATTTACCGTTTGTCCGGTACAAATTAAAACGCCTATAAATCGATTTAAATCGGTTTAATTTAAATTGAACGTTTATAACCATAACTCGCACAGATGTCCGAATTAGCTTTCGAAACCTGTTCCATTGTGTCCGGAACGCGGGGTAAACCCTAGGAACGTCAGTTTCGGCGCGTAAATCGGAGTTCGGAATTTCCGGATGAATAGTGTTCGTTTTTTCTCTATAAATAGCTCATAATTCTCAAAAAAAAAAAAGAAACTAAACCCTAGCCGCCGTTCACTTTCACCAATGGCCAGAAAACACCCACGTTCCTCCCTCGATTACCCCAAATCCATCAGCAATTAGACGAAACTTCCAACTACAAAGAGGTAGAGCATGAAGAGAACTACAAGATCAACGGTTATGATCGCATTTGGAGCCATGGATCGACGTGGGGAGGGGTTTGAAGGAGGCGCGTTCGGCCTCGAACTGCGTGCAAATGCAGCGACCGAGCGCGTGCGGTCTCTGGGCGTGGGTGGTGTTCGGGGAGGCGCACGACATGAGGGAGGTTGATCGAATTATCGTCGCGCGTGGTGGAAGCAAAATTTAACCCTAATATCAATATTTGGGTTCGGCCGTCGCGTGCGTGAATACGAGAGGAGGAAGATAGGAGGCAGCCGTTGGATTTGGGAATGGAGGGTGATGATGGGGGTATGTAAAAAAATTAATTATAAAAGTTGTAAATTATATAGTTTAAATCGTGTACAAACTTGTAAAATTGATATCTTTTTCATACGAGATCGAAAACGCGCGAAACCAGTTGCGTTGGAATCGTATGGACGAGCACTATGCGATGGAGTTGGATTGGAGTCGTTTGGAGTTAGTGAAAATTTCGTGTAAAATTAAACGTCCGTTTAATTTTATTCGAAATAAATCGCTAAAACGAAATTGAAATCAAGGTGAGAACTTCTCACTCAATCGAATCAGTTTCGATTTTATTTTAAATAGTTAGATTTAAAATATTTGAATGCATGTTTGAATGATGATTGATATCTATTTATTGATAAAATAGACATTATGCGCCGTTAGTAAGCGGATGTTATTTAATAAAAACATATACCGCGAATATTTCATAAACAGTGAAATTGGTATTATATATAATAGCAATATATATATATATATATATTGGCATATGTATATATTGGAGTTATTGATTTCCCGCATTTGTTTAGCGGATGAGACCCTATTGCGCCGTATATTAAGCGGATAATATTTTTAATCCCATATACCGCGATAATTTCGTACTGGAGCGGAATTGGTATTGTGCTAATGTTTTTGGATGCAGGAAAACAGGTTGGAGGGATCCAACTGGATTCCTCAACAGTATTTATTTGATTTCAGATATTTTGATATTTGATGGATTATCATATCGATATATGATATCGTTGTCGTCGTGATTGACTATTTGGTATGTAGCATCATTGGACCAAATTTTGGAATTTTAAAATGATTTTAAAGTGATTTTTGAAAGTATACGTGTATAAAATATTTTGGAATTGATCCATTTTAAATAAATAAACGTATAATTTTTAATGTTATAAAAATTATGATTTTTGAGAAATATAGTTAAAGGTTGATTTTTGAAAATATGGGTTAATAACTTTATAAAAAGAGTTTAATCGAGATATTTTGAATTATTATAAAAAGTTGAAAATATAGGGTTTATAAAATTTAATTATTTTATGAATAAAAATGGTGAAATTATAAAGGAATTTAAAGACGTTTTAAAGAAAAATATAAATTGATTTATATTAAGAGATTTATAAATGGATATTTATAAATTGAAATATTTACATTATAAAACGAGTTTTTATAAGTGTTTGAATGAAGTGAAAATAGATTACATAAGTGAATGGAATTTATAGAATTATAAACGGTGAAGTTATAAATGGAATTTTTTAAACAGTAGGTTTATAAAATTTGTAAGGATATTAAAAGAATAGATTTGGGTGAATAAATGAATCTTATAAGTTATAAGATTTATAATTGTGAAATTTAAAGGAACGATTTTGTAAACAAATAAATTATAAGTATTTCACTTATAATATGAACCTTTAGTTTATAATTGAGTTATAAATCAAATAGGTTAATAAAGGAATTTATAAACGTTGTTTAATAAATTCGCAAACGACTTATTTTGATAAGTAAATTGTTGAAACCTATTAATGGAGTTATATTCACATTTTTGACTGTGAATAATCCTTTGAAATAAAATGTATAGAAAGTATGAAATTGATTAACGTAGTATATTCACGTTTTTGAATAGTGAATAATATGTTAAAGAAAATGTTTAGATTTGATGTTTTAAATAGAATTTAAAACGATCTAACGATGTTTTAAAATGTGTTGAGATTCGAAACCATAGATTTCAACATTTATTGTTGAAATAGACGTTTTCGAGAAATAAAAGGAAATGGTGGACTATAACACTGTTGTTATAGTAAATGATTTCCGAAAGGAAATGTTTTGTATAGTATTGGGATTTATATATCTATTTTAATTCGAATCCCTATACTAGTGATTTTGGGTTGTCGTAACGATGTTTTACGCAACATTCGTTTTGGCCCAAATAAATATGTTTAAGAGAATGATTTCCTTAAATAATGAAATATATACTTAATTTCGATTTAAGTATATAGAATATTTTCTAAGTGTTGAAAATAAATAAAATCTGTGAATTACTTATGAATAAATAAGTATGGAAATGTTTTCCAATATAAAGTGAATATTTTGGGAATTTATCTTTTTGAAGATAAATTGAAGTGAATAATTGAAATCGTATATTCATAGATATTTTGAAATATAAATTCACTATGGAATTTATAAAAGAAAGGGGAACTTGTTTAAAAATAAATATTGATTTATTTTTGAAGTATTGAAAATAATATATCTTGTAAAGATATTTTGGAAAATAAATAATTTGGAAAATTATTTGGAATCTGGTGATGTTGTGCATATCCATTGATAGTTCAATAACCGACTATCAATATTTCCCTTTGAATGGGTATTTGATGTGATTTGTTTGAATTTGAATGTCACACTTATTTTTGAATAAGCGCTCACTATTCGGGTTAACCGGGAAAGGACCATGGGGTCGTATAACCCATTCCGAATATGTGATACGTCGTTATGAATTGCATTTGAAGATCGGTGTTGAAAACCCGGTATTTGCGAGAGCGATAGGATGACCTGTCGATTGACTCTGCAGCGAGTAGCTACGGTATTGAGTTCTCCATATGTGATGGGAAATTCCGATCAGGATTGTGAATATCCGGATTGCAAGGACTTCTTTGTAAGTGCCTTCGGTTTTGTTCGAGCCCAGAACAGACTTGTATGGATTGTATATCTGACATTACAAATTGAGATATAAAGCCGATTTCTTTCAAATATATTTCTGTTGGTGGCGGAGAATTTATTCTTTTAGCTTAACACCCTTCTCTGAGACGTACGAGCTCAGAGGTTATGTAGTTGAAGGTTATCAGCGATATATTCCCAATTTGGTAATGTGACATGCTGAGTGTTGCTGTAAATGATCATTGTGTTGATTAATTGTGATAGGATCGTTTATTTGATCGTCTATCTTGGTGATCATTTCTATGATCATTTGTTGACCCAAAGCATGACTTTTGTATAAAGTATGTTTTTGTGGACGTGACTTCGTTGAGCCTCACACCCCGTGAATGGTCAAAACAGGAAAGATGCGGCAAGGTTATGAGGGGTAGCGCCCTTTAGGATATGTGCATTTCCTTCTGGAAAAGGGTGGTATCATGGTATGGAGCCTAGATACTTACTCATGTTGAAAACACTTTGTTATGATTGTGTGAATTGATTACGAGCGCTCGGTTGAAAGGTCCCAAAGTACCAGGGGATGGCATATTCGGTCAGTTGTTACTCAGTTAGGGATAACCCGGCCTTGTGTTGGTAGAGATCCAGTTTGGTTCTCGGGGATGTCCATCCAGAGGCATTCTCATGTGGCAATGGGAAGTTCCTTGGCCTGATCATTCGTTGGAAATCCAAAGAAACAATACGATCTTGTACGGTATTAGTTGTAGAACCTATCATTCACTTATGGTGGCGCCCCACTGTTTGGATGGTAGCTATAGTAGGCATAGTTCGAAATGTCTATGTTGGCTAAGATTTATATTCTACTTTCGAAATGAATTTCTTCCTACACTATGCACTAGTAATAATATCAAATGTTCTTTTTAATGCGTATCAAGCATCTTTGGCTATCATAAGGAGAAATCTCCTCCGATTCTGCGTTTGCATTGTGTGTGTGTGTGGGAGGCCTTATGGTAGTCTCATTTTTAAAAGCATTACGAATTGACTTTAAAAATATTCCTCTATTTTGATTTTAAAGATAAATAAACTGTTTTGAGTTCTCACACCAGTCACATGACTGACTCGGAGTTTATTGTTTTCCTTCCTAAACTCTGGGTGCCCACCAATTTCCACACGGGCAGTCAAGAGTTAGGTTTATCAGGATATTCAGGATATTCTGGAATTGCTGGAGGCAAGCTGGATGGCATGGCGTATTACTAGTATATAGTATTTCTTTTTCCGCTGCACTGTTTGTTGTTGTTGTTGTACACTCTGATGATGATGTAATAAAATGTAATGTATAAAATGTAATAACTGATATAGTTCTTCGTTTAAAGATTATTCATTTATTATTATATGTTGTTCCGCTGCGAATTGTGAGATTCTGATGTTGTTCTGTTGTTTTCTGTTCCGTTCTATGTTCTATTCTATTTATTTTCTATTTTCTATTTTCTTTTCTCTCCATTTTCTATCTTCTTATCTCTTCTTCTAGATCTTTCTTTTTCTTAAAACATTGATAATTCGTATTTCTGTTCATCTTGAGTTAATCTATGGAGATTAGTGTATATTCAAGGAGTACGGATATACGGGTCGTCACAATGTACATACATACGTACATACATACATACATACATACATATATATACACACACACGTACATACATATATATATACACACACACATATGTACACACACACACATATATATTTATCATATTCAGAAGGAAGCGCTTGAAAATTTAGTATAGCTTTTAAAATTTATATATTCAAATATTCTCAATATCAGAAAAGTCAAATTATTCATTTAAAATTAATATTTCAATATTAAAATTAGTTAGTTATTCTAATAACAGATGGATAAAAATCCGGGTCATTATATTCCTCCTCCCTTAAAACAGTTTCGTCCCTAAAATTTCAAGTATAAGAACACTCAATATTATTCATAAGCTCGCATGATGTCCATAGATCATTCATATACAGAATTTGATTCGATCACCATTCGAATATATGACTCCACTTCCAAACCAGTATCACTCACCCGATTTACTAGTGCAGACCTTGATCAGGCTCCTTGATTAGGAATCTGTGCTCTCCTTACATAGCTGTAGCTATGATAGAAAATAATGGTTCCATATCAAGAACCCTCGTCAAATGCTCGCCGTCAAAAGTCGAGTAATAGATTCTTATTTGGAATGGTGTGAAACATCTCAAAGCCTAGAACTCAAATATTAGATCAAAACTATATGGAAGAGAAATGATCTATATCCATCTCACGTAGTTATATAATTGGTTATCCCTAATATCAATTATATTATTAGTAGATTATTTATTAAAAACATTTTCATAAAACAATGCTTAAGTTGTACAAGTTATAAATTCAAAATTTTATTTTTAACTCACTTATCAATCTTTAAACAATTGGGTTTTTATTCAAAACACTCCTTAAAGCGATACTATTTTTTTTGCAAAGCAAGCGGGGTTATCTGGTCCCCTACCAGTTTATTGAGAAAAGAAAAGTAACTATGAACATGCTCATCATCACAAAATAGAAACAGAGAATAACACACAAAGAGAGGAAAAACTTAGGAAACTAAAAAAAAAGAAAAGAAACAAAGAAAAGAAACACAGGTCATAGAGAAAACGTGACAGATAGAAAAGGAAAGAGACACACTAACACACAAAAGAGTTAAGCCCAAGTTTCAGCCAACTGAGAACTGAAACCATAATTACTTTCCTTCATACCAGAGATTATTGCATGCTGAAGAACTTCCCATAGTTGTTGCATACTCCTACTTCTTGCTTCAAATATTCTCAAGTTTCTTTCCTCCCAAACTAATTTCAGATACTTCTTTAGATAGAAAAAGAAAACAGTTCTTCTATCTTTCCTCCACCTTGTTGATTTGCTAATTAGGTCCCATTCTACTTCAGACAAGCCATGAGTATGATTATCAGCAATTCTTCTCACTAATCTTCCCCAAAGACCTAGTAACTCATTACAGTCAAAAAAAAGACGAGCCACTGACTCAACCTGCAACTTGCAGTAGACACACAGGGGATCAACATTCATTACATAACTCAACATTTTGTTCTTAGTTAACAAAGCATTGTTGATAATCTTCCACATCATCAGGTTATCCTTTGCAGGAGAGGATGCAGACCATATTACCTTGTACCAAATTGTAGAAGTCCTTCCAATCACATTTGTAAGCAGGTCATAGGAAACAGAGATAGAGTGCTGCTTCCCACTCCACAGAACATCATCCCTAGATGCCATACCATAGTGTTGAGACTGATATAAGTTCCAAACTGCCCTTATGTCCTGATTACTGGTGTAGGGAAGCATCAACTTGCCCTCAAGTAATAAATCAATAGCTTGAGCTTCCTTACTTATGCCTGCTTGTTCAATCTGGTGGGGAGTAAACACATTGACAAGCACAAGACCATCAGCCAACCAAGGATCATTCCAAAATTTGATGCTACTGTTTTGTGATAGCTCATACTTAATAAACTTAGTGAAACTACTTCTCAAACCAAGAATACTCCTCTATGTCCAGCTACAATTCTGTGGTATTGGCATTGTCCAGAAACTCCTACCACTTAAGTTAAATTTTTTGGTCCATTCAACCCATAGGGACTCACTATCACTTAGCAAAGTATTTAAGTGAGCACTTATAGTAGCTTTATTCCAAGATTGCATGTTGAAAATACCTTGGCCACCTTTCTTTTTTGGCATTTCCATTTTAGCAAAGGAGCATGGGATGATTTTTTTTGAATGAATCGAGCCTGTCCAGAAAAATCTTAGCATGGAAATTCTTACCATGTTCACTAGCATTATGGGAAGTATGAACACTCTTGACCAATACACCATCATTTATGAGATAACAGACTTGATGAGTACTAGCCTTCCAGCTTGTGATAGAAACCTATTTGCCCATGAGTTCATTATACAGATTTTTGTATACAGAGGCAGGCAATGTCTAGTAGTAATTCTTGAAGTACATAGTGGAATTCCCAAATAATTCATGTTATTATCCATTTGTTGCAATCCAGAAATGGCAGTTATTCTACTAGCTTCCTGAGAAGATATGCCAGAAGTAATAATGCGAGATTTATTTGCATTTAATTTCAATCCAGTCATAAGGTAAAAATTATCAAGTGTTGCAATAATTTTTTCAATTGAGCCCTGATCAGGCTTAGTAAAGATCATTATATCATCTGCAAACAAGAGAGATGTAATATGGAGGGATTTGCATTTGGAATGATACTATATTTCCTTCTGCACATATTTTCTAGACAGCATATTAGTTAAAACTTCCATAACTAGAATGAAAATATAAGATGAGATAGGGTCCCCTTGCCTAATCCCCTGTTTGCTGTTGAAAAACCCTGAAGTGAAGCCATTATACTTAATTGAGTAAGATGGAGTAGAGATACAGCTGTATATCCATGCTACAAAAACTTTGGGAAATTTCATCAGAGCCATTATTCTCACTATTGATATCCAATGTATACTGTCATAAGCCTTCATTAAGTCCACCTTTAGCATAGCATTTTTGGAAGCTTGAGCATGACCATAGCCTTTTAATAATTCATGAGGTAACAGAATATTATCAAGAATATTTCTCTTGGGAAGAAATGAAGACTGATTTCTGGATATTATTCTGGTAAGGACAACAACAATTCTAGAGGCTAGGATTTTTGAAATACACTTGTACATAACATTACAACAATAAATTGGTCTAAATGAGGCAACTGAAGAGGGAGTCTGGACTTTAGGTATAAGAACCAAATTTGTTGCATTCACTTGTTTTGAGAGGTTGAAAGAGTCGAAGAAGTTATGGACTTCCTTTAGAAATTCCTTCTTGATAATATCCCAACTATGGATAAAAAACTTGACATTGAAACCATCAGGCCCTCCACTTGAATGCCTGTTCATAGAAAATAGAGTGTCTTTAATTTCCTTATCAGTTACCTTTGTGACAAGATTGACAGCTTCCTCTGGTAGAACTTCTGGTAATTGAATATGGGATAAATCTTTAATGGATGGAATGAATTCATCTTTGTTTCCTAACAAATTCTTAAAAAAGTTAAGCAGAGCATTGTCAACAGCTGCAGCATTGGAATGCAATTCCCCATCCTCATCAAAAATATTAGTAATGTGCTCCTTAGCCTGTTTAACCTTAATGGCAACATGAAAATAAGCAGTATTGTTATCTCCCTCAGTTGCCCATTTTTGCCTCAGTTGTTGCCTCTTTATATTACCTTCAGACTTTCAAGCTTCACTTAATTGTTCAAACAAATTTCTCTCAGTATCAGCTGCTTTAGTATTATCAGGATTATTCATCATATCTTTCTGAGCAAGAATGAGTTTCTTTCTAAGCATAGTTGATTTTAATGTGCCTTCTCCAAATTTGTTCGTTGCCCATTCTCTTAGTGCATTCTTTGTAGCTCTTAATTTCATGCAAAAAATGAACATTGGATTACCATAGAAATTTTCAGTCCATGCTTTACTTATGATATTAGTATACTCAAGTTCATGGACCCAAGCATTATAAAATTTGAAACTTCTTTTTTCATTTAACAACTTCTGTCCCAAAGAGAAAATAATAGGGGAATGGTCTGATAGAACTGGTTGGGGGATATAGGAAGACATTGTTGGCCATGTGGTTAACGCTTTGAGGTTGGCAAATGAATGATCAATTTTGGAGTAGGTTCTGACTCCAGTTCTATCCTATTATTCCAAGAAAACTCAGCACCAGAAGTTGGAATAGATAGCAAGTTAGAATCCTCAAAAGCTTTATTGAGAGGAAAAATGTCATTTGGGAGAAGGGGAAGTCCACCATGCTTGTCATTCAAGGATAAACAGCAGTTAAAATCCCCAAAGACAAGTAATGGATGGGTATTTTGCCTAAAAGCTGGAAGGAGATCAAGGAAAGATTGTCTTGAGGTAGATGAGTTGTGGGCATAGACTATAGTTAAATAGAAAGTGAGGGAAGATTCAAGATGTTTGGCTTGAAAATGTATAGCTTGGTCAGTGCTAAGGACAATTGATAGAGATAATACAGTAGGATCATGGATAACCATGATTCTGCCATAGGAAGCTTGATTCAAATTATGGTTAATATTCCAGCCAGGGTTTATGTGTTTTGCAGCTTTTATGGTAAGGGTTTCGTTAAGTTTAGTTTCAAGAATTGCAAAAGAGGGATACTCTGTGATGATTAATGAGATATTTCACTTGATCTAGCTTTGTTAGTGAATGAGCTCCTCTAATATTCCATATTGCATAGCTTTGCATCATTTGGTATACTTCAATGATTGATGAACCACATTTTTCATGCTCCTAGTTGCAGGAGATCCTCTTTGACTATTGTTGATTTCAACATTAAGTTCTTTATTATCAGACATACTTTTGCCACTATTCTTCCCTGACTTTAGGAAATTTTGTGAGTTGTTTGAGATAGTAGGTAAAGATATCCATCCTGGTAGATGGCCAGAAAAAGTGTAACTACCAGGAGATGGGAAGTTACTAGTTTGCTGGTTTGCTATAATCAGGTTCATTATGTCTTTTTCCAGTTCCTCCCTAAACTGGGTTTCAGCAAGATGTGAATTCAGTACAGTTTTTCCTTTTTTTGCATTTAATTCCTGAATGTCACTTGTTTGCTTTGAATTTCCTTCACTTGAGTTGTCAATTTCATTTACTATTGTACCAGGGTTTTTTTTATTCTGTTCAGCTGCACTTGTGTTTGCACTTGTGTCAACTCTCACTGTTCTGCTGTTTTCTTGAACCTTCATCTCATTTTGCATTATTATGAAAGTTGTATCATGCTCAACACAATTATCAGGCTGCAAAATGCCTACAATTTCTCCTTCCACCATTTGCTCTTCTTTGTCACAGTTATCATTGCATAGTTCATTTTCACTTATTGCATAGCATGACTCAGTCTCTTTGTCTTCCATCAAGACTATAAATCTGTTGGTGCCTGTATTGTTTTCTTCATTTGAATATATTTGTTTTTATTTTTTCACTGTGTTAGCATGTGTTACAAGTTCCTCATTATTTTTGGCTTCATCCACTGTTATTACTTCTCCAAATTGCTGATTCTCAGTTGTAGATTCTTTTACCTTATCTTTTTTCATTTTTGTTCCCCTACTTTCAACCCTTCTCCACTCCTGCTTTTTCTTTGTTGCTCTTGTAATTTTTTCATTGTCTACTTCATAATCCCTGCTTTCCTTTCTAGTCTCATTATCTGGTACTGCTTTCCCTTTTTTTTTGATTTCATTTTCAAACACAAATCAGTCATATGTCCAAATTCTTTGCATCCACTGCATACTTCAGGTTTCCATAAGTATTCAACTTTTACAATCTGTTCCGATCCATCAAGTAACATCACTGCAAAATCATCTAATAACTCTACTGTTGGAGTGATTTCCACCATCCATTTTGCAAAACCAATTCTTTCCAACTTCTTAGTTTGTTCATCCATACACATGAAAGCACCAATTCGGGATGCCAGCCAATTGTTGCCTAGATGTGACCATGCATACAATGGGATGTTTGAAAGCCTGATCCAAACTGGAACAGATTTAATAGTACTACAACTATTACCAACACTTGGATCCCATTGCTTTACAATGAATAATTTGTTCCTTATGATAATTGGATCTGAAGCAATAATTTTCCTTCTATCTTCCTCACAAGACAGTTTGAATATGAACAGGAATCCATCCGACTTAACTTTTATTGAGCCTTTCAATTTCCAAACTCTTTTTAAATGTTCTATAACAATGAGATAAGAAAGTGGTTTATCAAGGAAAAATCCTACCAAGTATTCTCCCCAAATTTCATTTCCTGCCTTTATTACATCCTCCGGAGGCACTAAGACATGTCCTTCAAAAACAAGAGGTACTTGAATTGGGGAATGCTTCCCTGCATTACGAGGCTTTGGTTTAAAGAGGGAATTCCATTGGACAGGAGGCACAGCCAAAGATGATTGGCAAGACAGGTTTGGTGCAGAAGAAGAAAGACCAAGGGGAACATCAAGGGGAGAAGTGGTGTCAGAATGGATTGTAAGGGCTGGATCAGGCGGGAGAGGTTCAGGAGGAAATTGAGGTGGATGGAGATGAATATGAGGATGTATGGGAGGGGTATTGGATTGGACGGGAGAGCAGTTTGAAAGTACGGGGAGAGGAGGGAAAGAAGGAACAGAGTCCATTAAAAAAATAGAAAAGCTTGAAAATAATAATAATTAGTTTGATACTATATATTTAATCCACAGAAACATATATATATATATATAGTTTTCCCAAGTAACCCTAAAATTATACCAAGGAATTGGGTATTACCAAACAATATCATATACTTCCTTACAAGAAGGAAAATACTCAAGAGAACGCTTACCATCTGAACGTGTCTCTTACCCATTTTAGTTACTTTCGAACCACTCGAACTAGTTAACTAAAAATCATTTCTTCCTTTAAAACCCATTTTGAAACAATATCATAAATATTTTTCAAGAAAAATATTTCAACAAAATATCCAATTCCAATTTTCTTTAGATTCGTTCGGGTTAAAACTCGTCCTGACCATACAATGACAAAGAGGATAATTTACTAAGTGCGCAATACTATTCGCCTAAGCAAACATCCGATCAACACTTAGAAGATTATTCCGATCATCACAAAACGAATCAGAACTTATTTCCAAAATATTATTTCAAAATATTCCCAATGTCCTTTTAAATAAATAACATTTATTTAAACTTAATCAAATCAATCTTTATATTTCTAAAATATTCATTCCAAAATATCAAATTCTCTTTTTAAATAAATGCGCTTAGAAATCAAATTTTAACTCAACATTATCAATGAATGCCTTATATTCAAATTGTGAAACTTATTTCACAAGGTATAAATTTTAATGTTCCTAAAATTCCTATCTATCCAATCGAGATTTCAAAAAGGAATTTTTAAGATAGATCTATTGATAATATTAAATCCTCAGAAATGGACGAGCATGATTGATCAAATCCTAGTTGATAATGCTGGAATACTATCACCCTTAACTACCAAACACAAGCAAGAATAAATATGGAATTTTTTTCTTTTATATAAAATATATTTCTAGGTAATATTATTTCATTACCCATTTTTAAACAATACTGTGTCAGTTGGTCTTGTTTGAGTGTTTAAGAAATCCCTATCGACAATGTTGGCCAAACGCACCGACCAGAATTCTTAAGCCACTCAACAGAACAAACAACACAATATAAAACATTTTTATGTCACTAATAAATACGTGCTCTTATATATACACTCAAACTCATTCTAGAGAACTACCGACCCTATCTATAATGAGTTCTAACCCACCAAAGCCTAGGTATTCGCTCAACCAAAGCTTTGATACCACTCTGTAACGACCCACTTTTTTCGTATAATTTAAACTGACAATAAACCACATATGTCCAGCCCAAATCGAACGGAAAGGCGGATAGTTAGGGAAAAGAAATAAGAAAGAATACAGAAAAACTAAACAACACAGAAACTCACGGTGGAACGAATAATTTACAATATATAACAATCCTTTGCACAAAAACAAAACTGTAACACACACACACACACACACAGATATGAATTAGAGTACACTAACATATCTCAGCACGGATAGTTATAACAACCCGTTCTTACAATTGTTGAATAATATACAGCAATGTAAGCAATGAAAAATATAATCATCTACGTGAATACATTTTTAGGCCTCCAGCTTCTCTCCTGAAGCTCCAAATATCCAAGTAAACCTGGAAAATATGCTCTGTCTGACCCGAGCATTAAGGAAAAACCACGTCTGGGTCAGTTTGGTAAAACCAGCACGAGAAACATAGTCAACATGATTCTTAAAGTTAATACCCTTTTCAAAACAAAGGTATCACATAAGACCTTACAGCAAATAAACACGGACAGATTTTTACCTTGCGATTCCCAAACTCCTTTATAGAAAATCATCTGATATTATAATAATGTCCAATTGTATAAATAAAATAACAAGTAGCTGTGATGCATGTGTCGTGTACATCACAACAATACTAGTCATAAAATCAAAATCCAAAAAAGCTCGTTCGCTAATTGTGTAGGATTCCACGGAGGTGCCCTTAGTACTTCGAGAACGGTCCTCCTACACAAGGATCGGAGTTATCCTTCCAAGGATCAGTACCTCTCCAGCCGAGGTACATAGGAAATACATAACTGGACACCTAGGCCGAGTGCATCGTTCCCAGTAGCCAAGGTACATAGGAAATACATAACGGGCCACCTAGGCCGAGTGCATCGCTCCTAGCATGCATAAAATAATCGATAGGACTTGCTAGAAAGAGAGATGACTACACCGTCATGGGTTAGCTAGGCCCCTTGGCTAAGCATCCTATCTTTGGTTTTAGTCATTTCTGCTGATGAGGCCACGTCCGACGTTCCAGCTCACACACTGTCTCCAAAATAATTATGGAATCCCACATGGACTCCCACACCTTAATAGGTCACGGAATCACACCTGGATTCCACATCTCAATAGATCTTGAAATCTCATGCAGATTCCCACACTCCAACGAGTCACGGAACCACATATGGATTTCAACATCTCAAAATATAACGCATCTCCTTCATTTATCCGTATATGGTTTCGGAGTAGGTAATGGGTTTCGAGTCATCTCTTACGAGTACACTCTCCATTTCCTGGGTGCTCAAAAACCATTCGTCAATTTTCGGAATGCTCAAGACCGGTTCTCTAGGAAATAATCAGACAATACATAAGATCAAGGATCACACCCTAACCTTTTAAGTGGACGGATCTCCTTATCATTTGTCCTAGAAGATCCACAAGTTTATATGTATAGTATAACACCCCGATGGTAACCGTACTATATAATTCTCGTATTTCTCCTAGATATTTTCGGATTTAAAATCCTTGGTGTTAAGTAGGGAATCATTTCCCTACCACCAAAATTAAGAAGGAGCACATATTTAGGCCAAGATTTGATAGTCGGTTATTTAACTATCAAATAAACAAACATTCAAGCGAAGATTTCATTTCCCACTGAAGTCACTAAGCCTCATTTAATTTAATTTCAATCAATTAAATCTCTTTATGAAAAACAGTCATATATTTATCTCGTCAGAATAAATATATTAACAAATCATATCTTCCAAAAATACTTGAAAACTTTTTAACATAAATATGGAAAGCACCATTCAATATCGACCATGGATCACAGCTCAATGGTTACGTCTCTATCACATAAAAATCCAAATTTAACTTAGGCAATCTCTGCCTCCCAATTTCCACCATGCATCAATCATAGATCGCAGTTTGCACAATGTTTACGTTGCTATCCTAGCGAAAACATAACCAACTATAGGCAATCTCTTACTCTCGAATTATGCTATGAAAATATACCATTACTTTTTGAAATCTTTTATTTCTATAATTGTCTCAAAACAATGCTTATAGAGTTTCTATATAAACTTCCAAGTTTAATTTAGGAAAATACTCTTTTATAAAAGTTTACTATATAATATATTGTTTTAAAACAATATCAATATTTGAACAAATTATCCTTGAAATAATAATATTTTAATACTGATTAATTCTTAGATAATAATTAACTTTTAAATCCAAATATTTCAAAAAATCCTTAAACAAATAATTAATATATACTTTTAAACATTTTAAATAATTAATTAACCTTGAAAACAATAATTAAATATTTTTAAATAACTTTTAAAAATCATAAAATAATTAACTTTAAATCATTATCAAATAGTTATTAATTATCTTTAAAATATGATTAATAAATAATTATCATTCTCAAAATAACTTTGGTTCAAAAATCAACTTTCAAATTTGGAAAAGAGGCTTAGCAACTCCAATGATGCTTAATCAGGTCATCATTTATTCCAATAACTATCAAGTTATAACCCAAGTATTCACATAACATCACATATGTAAATTAAATTCATAATTAACAATTAATCGTTAATACAACACTTATCCAATACTTATCAATTAGAATGTAATTAAGTGTCCACACAATTGTAATAGAAGAACGAGATTTATTTCTGCTAAATAAATGTCCAAATTAACTTATCCAATTAATAATAGCAGAAAGGTAATTTATTCTGCTAAACAGGGTCCAAATTAATTAAATTAGCGGATCAACGATTTATTTCCACTAAATAAATGTCCAAATCCATAGGATAGCAGAACAGGGTTTTATTCTGCTAATTTAATTAGCGGAATGATGTTTTATTCCGCTAAACCAATGTCTAGTTATCACATTCGATCCAATTTAACTTAACAGTAAAATTTTTTGGCCAAATAAACATCAATAATTAAAGTATATAAATTTAACGACGTTATTTAATTAATAACATAATTCAGAATCTGTCTATTTAAATATGTCATAAATTTTCACAAGGCCAAAATCATCAACAAATCGCACTATAATGTTGTGCTCATTCATACGAGCACAATGCAAAAAGAATCAGGTTGATCAGATTCCATAGAGTACGATATGATATTCTAAAATTTTAAATATTTATATAAAGAAATTTTTTAAACAAACAATTTGTTTATTTGTTTGTTTTTTTATACATATGAACAAGTATGGCCATATATATAGAAGAAAGAAAGTGTACAGTGCAAGCAAGAAGGAGGCTGAGTACACATTGGGGTGGCAATGTTCATGTACAGGCTTTTTTCCACACTTCATATCTTCTTCGTTTTCTTTTCTTTTGCTTTTGTGTGCTGATTTGATTTTCTGGTAAGCCTGATTTGATTTTTTGGTAAGCCTGATTTGATTTTTTTAATGTATGATTTGATATATATATATATATATATATATATATATATGGTTGACTTGAAATATTGTGTGCTTGATTTAATGTTTTGCCATGATGAAGTTCCTGCACGCGTGCACACGCACACACACATACATATATCTTTACATATACATATCTTTCACCACATACATATTTACGTACTTACATATTTACCTATACACTTAGATATATACATATTTACATATACACTTTTTTTATAAACATATATCTACATATATATATACACTTGTATATATTTTTGTCATCATAAAGCTTGTATATATATAGATATTTTATCATAAGTTTGAAATGGTGAAGCTATATACATACATACATACATACATACATACATACATACATACATACATACATACATACATACATACATATATCTTTGTTATATTCAGAAGTTAGCGCTTGAAAATTTAGTATAGCTTTCAAAATATTCTCAATATCAGAAAAATCAAATTATTCGTTTAAAAATTGATATTTCAATGTTAAAATTAGTCAATTATGCTAATAACAGATGGCTATAAATCCAGGTCGTTACAAATGCACAAAGGAAATAGCTTGGGAAAACTACAACAAGAAATATGCTAAGGGGAAAAATAGGTACCGAGATATCACCATAGATCGGTATCGAGTTATCCTTCTCCATAGTCAACCCCTCTTACTTCACACGAGTTATTCTCTAGCTTTTCCATGCAGCCTAAGTGATTTCATAGAGTTCTAGATGACCTATCTTAAGAATTAAAGAGTTAGCCCCTATGAGTTATAGAACAAACCAAGTTATGAGGGAGCGATCATCAAAACAAGTCATTGATCTGCGAAAACACAAGGGGCACCTCAAAATGAAGCAAGAAGCACGATCTAAAAGAAAAGCACGAGTTTCCCCTTAAGGAGATAACTCGGTACCGACTTATAGGGATAACTCGATACCGAGTTATGACCATAGCTTAGGGGACCTTGCGATTTTTCTACACTACTTCAGGCTGATATCTGGACCTCACTGCAAGCAAGCTTCTGATTCATCATGCATGTTTCCCTTATAAATGCAAGCCCAGTTTCAACTATAAAAGGATCTTCTCCAGGCTCATTCCTCTTCACTTTGGATTTGATTGCTCTTCCGTTGGAGACTTCTTTCTATTCTTCACATCTGACCTCTCCTCCATTAGAGTCACCTATGAAGCTACTATTTGTTGTTCTAGGACTTAGGTTAGTAAATCTTTAGTTCTAGTGACTCTCAAACACTGTAGAAACATCATAGTAAATCCGAAATCCACTAGATTATGGTCAAATTTGATATAATTAGTTGTAATCTAGAGAGAGAACTACTAATAAAAGATTAAAGCGAACGTAGGCCGAAGATTACGTCGAAACACTATAAAAATTGTGCCTCCTTTACTGATTTTGTGCTTATTTAATCTAAACTGGTGTTTTAATCTAATTTCTGGGTGTTGATCCCATTTTATGGTTAATATATTTAATTCCAAAATTTAAAGTATGATGCTCTTGACACCAAATTACATCCACTTTCATGTGAAGAAGTTGAAGTTTTGTTTAAGTTTTAGAGCTTGATGATTTTCAAGTTAAATCCAATGAATGAAAGAAGGCTAATTGGAGAGCTATGGCTAAGGTGAGTGTAACTTACACTTACAACTATGTTTATATATTTAATTCCATCTTATATACATGTCATTGTGTCTAGAATTCATACATAATTACTCTCCTTGGATTTATATTGGTTTGTTTTGAATGAATTTGAATTATATTAAAGTGTGTATATAATTTGAATTAATTGCAATAAGTCATTTTTCCAAGCTTCACGAATTTAGTCGACTGAACCACTTTTTCAATCGACCGAGCTAGTGTAAATTTCAACCCGTTAGCAACATCCAATTCAGTCCGTTCCTTTTATGGTTTTAGTTAATGGAGGTCAGTCGATTGGGAGGATCATTTAATCGATTGAACCTATATGTTTTGATTTTTTGAAATATTAATTTTATATATATTCCAATATTTAAATTTACTTCCATTGGACATAAAAGCATGGTTATAGGTTTTTATTTATGACTAAGAGGTAATTCACTATCATTTAACATGGTTCTAGCACATTCTTTTATAGTCCTATTTTTGTGTTCTACTACTTCATTTTGTTGTGGTGTTCTTGAAAAAGAAAAGTTATGTGTAATTCCTTTCTTATTACAATTTTTTTTCGAAATTCTCATTTATGAACATTCCTCCTTAATCGCACCTAATCGTTTTGGTTTTGATTGACATTTGATTTTGAATTCTTTTAGTAAATATTTTACACATATCAAAGGCTTCACTTTTAAGTTTTAAGAAAACTGTATATGTAAATCTAGAAAAATTATCTACAATTACTAAGACATATCTATTATGATTTATTGATTGTATTTGCAATGGTCCAGAAAGGTCTAGGTGAAGAAGTTCAAGAGGTTGAGAAGTAGAAATTATTCTTTTGATTTAAAAGAACTTTTACGAAGTTTTCCTAATTGACAGGCACCACACAAATTGTTGACATTAAAACTCATTTTAGGAAGATCCCTAACAAGTTCATATTTAGCAACTTTAGAAAGGTGTTTAAAATTCAAGTGACTAAATCTTTTGTGCCAAATCCAAGGGTCATTAGATTCAGCCAAAAGACATAGATTATCGTAGGTGGTTTCATACTTAAAATATAAATGTTGCGTTTCATAATACCTTCAAAGATAATGTTCGACTCCTTCAAAGATAATGTTCGAATCATTATCTTCGATACGACAATTATCTTTTTCAAATTTAATTTTAAAATCCCGATCACATAATTGACTAATACTAAGCATGTTATGCTTCAGATTCCTAACTAGCAAAACATTAGAAATAGTAGGAGTTTTAGAGTTATCGACATTACCGATGCCAATCACATATCCTTTTGAATTGTCTTCGAAGTTAACTGATCCACCAACTTTGTAAACAATATCCTTCTAGATCTCTGGATATCTAGTCATATGTCTTGAGCATCCACTATCCAGAATCTATTTGTCCTTCTTGATTTGTGTTGTTTGAACATCAAGTGTCAGTTCACTGTTAGCTATTTTACCAACTTGTTCTTGCAATTTAAAATTATACTTTCTAACATATCAAGTTACTTTTAAAAATAATTAATTTCTAATAACACGTTGATTTCACAAAATCTGATATCAAACGAAGGTTGCAGAATTATGGATCTTAAGACTAATTAAACACTAAAGAGGGTGAATAGTGTATTGTATCTTTTGTAAACCGTTTTTTTTTCAAGTTAAATATTATATCCTAATTTAACAACATAGAATTATACTATAAACAGTCACAAAAATCATAGATAAAATAAAAGTAGTAATGCAAAGTAAAGAGTTAGAGAGACGACACCAAAATTTTTATACTAGTTTGAATTTCTCCTACATCCAGTCCCGTACAAATGCTTGTGTAGATTTTTTTTCAAATGCCAATCTTTAAATGAGCGGAAGGCAAACCCAATCACAATCTCGATTCCAAGGCTACCTGACGCACCCTCTTGATTTTCCAAGCTTAGGGTACACCTACTTGATTTGGATGGGCTACAAGCACACCTAATTAGATTACTAGTCTACCAAGCGCACCGACTTGTTTTGAATGGGCTAAAAGCATACCCAAACAAATACAAATACAGTTTGATGGTTTTTCCAAAGACAATTTCTTGAACCTTGGATACAATGGATCCTATAGCTTCTTGGACATCACTTTACTCTTTGATTTGATGGAGAAATGATTTCAAACAGTAAGAAAGTAGTAGTGAATCGACATAATGAAGTGTGAATTGATTCAATATGATTTTGAAGAGAATATGGTATATTTTAATAAAATTTTCGGGAGAGTAAGAGCAGGGAAGAAAATAAGTTAATAACTATCAAAAAATTTATTTTGACTCCCCTTTATGTAGTGAACAAACATATGTGTCCATTTGCGAAGAGCTACGACGAAGAGATATTTCTTTTCAATACCTGAAAAACCATTTGGCGGCATGTATGTTAACACATACTTACCATGTATGTCGACATATACATGTAAGTTTTAAAAAACTAGTTACTTTTAAAATGTTTTGAAAATTCTATACTTTGTAAAACAATTTAATACTTTGTAAACTAGTTTGAACATAGTTTATAAACATTTTAAACTTTGAAAACTTTTATAAAATATTTTAAAATTTATTTTGTTTTAACAATGCGAAAATAGAAAAGAAAACGATAGAAATCAAAGATTGCTACTAGGGACTTTAATAATATAAAATTTATTTTGAAAATTTATTTTGTTTTAACAATGCTAAAATAGAAAAGAAAAGGATAGAAATCAAAGATTGCTACTAGGGACTTTAATAATATACTATGACTCTACATACTATATTATAGTCTTGAGATCTTTATATCTTGGTCTGTGTACTCATGAGTCTTCATGTCCATTTCTTTAGTCTTTATACTATACAGTTTTCAATTCAACACCTATGTAGTATCCTGCACTATATACTATATATCTTTAAAAAGCATTAGTATCTACATTTTATACGAATGTATATTGTTGTTATCAATTGTTATCATCAAAATCAATAACTGAGGTATTAACAGTCATTGTGTATGGAATTCTATATGATTACTCTTCTTAGATTTATGTTAGTTTGTTTTGAATGAATTCGAACTATATTAAAATGAATATATAATTTGAATCAATTATAATAAGTCATTATTTCAAGCTTTAGGAATTTAGTCGACCGAGCTACTTTTCTAGTCGACCGAGCCAGTACAAATTTCATTCTGATAGCAACACCCAATTCAATCAGTTCCTTTTGATAGTTTTAATTGACTTGGTCAGTTGACTCAGAGGATCATTCAGTCGATTGAACCTGTATGTTTTGATTTTCTGAAATATTATTTTATTTATTTTCTTATATTTTATTTTTGATACCTATTGGATATAAAAGCATGATTATAATTTTTTATTTATAAATTATATTAAGAACTTTCTAAAGAGTAATTATAGAGTTGTAAATTTATTTGATATATTACCTAATATCTATCTTTTATTTTAGAAATTCATTATACATACATTCTTTTAGAATTAGATCATATTTATTTATTAACTATTTATTCAAAAGTCTTTAATACAATATTTAATAATGATATCAAATATTTATATAAAGCGATTTGGAATTTATTAGTAACTTGAAGGTAAAGAAATTATATTAGAAGTTATTTAATTTATTTAAAGAAGTGTTTAAATTATAGGAAATTTAGAAATGATTTATATAATAATGTTTGACTTATAAAGTATTTGGAGTTTATATATATATATATATATATATATATATATATATATATTGAATTATAAAAGGATTTCTATATTTAAAACTTATATTGCGATTATAATAATAAATCAAGAGTATTATCTAATAATTAAAGTAACAGTTATTATTCTAAATTTTTTTTTAAACATTATTCTATTAACTTTATTGTAATTCATGTTCCTTCTATATTGATTTACTACTATGAATGATTCACTATTGATATTGATTTGAGTTATATTTTAAGATGATACGGCGATGACAGCTTTCTAATTGATTAGTGTTATTTTATTCTATGTGATAAGAAATATGAATAAATGGTTTAGTGATACCGTCGGATATGAGACATTCGGTAATACTATTTTGGTTATTCTTAGGACTCATTATATAGAACATTGGAGGAGTGAGTGTTACATCTGAGCACTAAATAAACAGACTAGTAACATGCATTGGTATAGGACGCCGTTGTGATATTTATTCAGTTATTCTTTTGCTTGTGAATGACACTCACATGGCGGTATGCTATATGTGATACTCGCTGCGTTTAGTACTTTATAGCCGAATGTTAGCTTATATATAGAGCCATGTGTCGGCCATTGTGTATACTATATGTCTATCAACCTATGTCCAACTTCCTTTCTATTTCGGTAGTGAACCAGATTGGCCAGTATCCGACCCGACAGCTTGATCATGGGGTCGCACCCTAGATCCATGACACCGTTGTTGTATGTCATACTTGATGCCCATCGTAGAGTGGTGGATGGGGATTTTCCCACATCCCGTTGTGTTTCTTAGGATAGCAGTCTATTACCATTAGGGGCAAAATAAGGTCATACCTGAGGCTATGTGTGGATGAGCTATTAGTGGATGGGGTCACGATGTCTATTGAGGTAGCTGAAGACTGTATGACAAATTCGGCTATTAGCTAGAGGCTAGTATACCCTAGGTTCCTGGAGCGGGAATGCAATCATCAGTCTCTCTTCCGGTTTTGGTGTGGAAGATAGACATATATGAGATGAGATTATATCTGGGACTATGTCCAAAGTATAGTCAACCCTGTATCCTTTTTTGATATGTTTGGTCGTCTATCTATCTAGATGATGGCTCATGTTATTATTTTGATTGTGGATGACTTGGGAATTTCCATTATATACATATATTCATTTTAGGAAACTGTTGTGCATTTTGCTGATGGTATTCTTAATTTCTATCGACTTGTTTTATATATGTGATGACACTTTTCTGTATGATTTTCTTATGGATATGGTTTTGAGATATTTTAAGGCCATTATGTAATCATAATTATACTTTTAATATTATCATTGCATATTATATATAATAGTAACTATCATTATAGATGTTATCCAACCTTTTGACCTGGTTATATATCCAGGCTGACTGGACAAGTTAGACTCGATGATAGACAGAGAAAGCAGTTCAAAGAGGTGATAATAGAGTTCAAAGATCAAGAAAAAATGACAATATGAAGTAATGATCAGACAAAACCAAGAGATGGACTCTACAGAACATTCTAAGTATGAATTATATTCTCAATTAGGCTGGGATCGGGTATGATCCCTACCTTTATACAAGGGATCGGGTCGCATCAGCTTAGCAGTTCAACTCAATGGAGATTGAATGGTATCTCCAAATCCAGAAGTCAAATATGCAAACACTTTTGGTTTCATGGAGTTATCATGAAAGATGACCCACTAATGGGATTGTAATACCCTACGTGACCGTTGAGTCTACTTCTCATGCTCTTGTTGAAGGCAATGACGATGTTAGTGTTTAACAGGTTGATCAGAACGTACAACCAGCTTTTGCCAATCCTCAAAATCATGCTGATACTATCACTAGAGCTGATTTTGAAGTGCCGATGAAGGAATTGATGGATAGCCATCGGAAGCTTAAATAGTAGATCCAAGCTAACATTGATTTGATAAAACAGTTGAGGAATCAGCGTAGGAAAACAAGGAGGGAGCCTACTCCATATTCAGGAACGAAAAACTCATCTTCATCCGATGACTATCACATAGCCAGATGGTGCAAAACTGAAGCATACAACACTGGGATGTTAAGATAGAACCAAGTGGCCCACTACCACCAACCGGCACCGATCAGCTCCGATCCCTCTATAGGGATCAGTGCCATCCCTTCTCCCATAGAGGGAATCACAAATCAGTTGGAGGAGCCCTCTTCGAAGGTACTGCAATTGATTAGGGTGCTGGAGCTCCAGCGAATATAGTTAAACCATAACTGAGATATAATGGTAGGACCATAGCCCAAGAGATGGATCAAGAGTAAGAGGAGCCAAGGCAATATGGTATTGTACATAGACATGGACATGGATATTCACGTATGGTCGAACATGACCATCACCTGGCATTAACTCTTCAAACATCGAAATTAACAGCTATGGTGAGGCAGCTTATGAAGGAAAGTCAAGGCTTAACTAATGATGATTTGGGACTATCCAGGAACCATATTTGGTTCATCGATAATATTCTGTACGAAGAGTGTCCACGGAGGATTATAATATGCCTTCGATTCCTACTTACATGGGAAAAACCGACCCCAGGTAGCACCTTATGAGGTACGAATGACTTATGGAATCTACCAGAGCCCCTGATGCAGTCAAGTGTAGATGTTTCCTTATTTTTCTAGAGGGAGTTGCAACCATGTGTTTCACTATGTTACCACCACGGTCTATTTCTTCGTTTGATGCGTTCGCAATAAAGTTTTTGGAGCAGTTCCACATGCATGCGCCATACCCCAAAGATGTTATGTCTCTCTCCAATTTGGTTTGGGCATGGGGTAGTCACTTAAAGATTACCTAGAAAGGTTCAATACAACTATTACAGAAGTCAGTAATACAAATGATGATGCAATACTCATGACACTGACTAGGGGAGTCGGCCCCAGTTTCAGATTTGGTGATTAGTTTGAAGGAAAGCCTCCTTCCACATTAGACCGTTTCTTTTCAAAAGCGGCTTAGTTTTTGGGAAAGGAGTAGGCAAAGCGAACTAGAATGAGAGACATTAAAGGCCCAAGTGCCAAGGGAATACAAAATAATGTAGCAGTAAAGCAGTCCGGTGATAGTTCTGGGAAAGTTCAGATTAATGTTCAGACTAAACCGAATGAGCATAAAAAAAGAGTGACTGAAACCACGATCTAAGACGGGATTCCTGGAGAGAGAAGCTAAGGATCCCTATATATGACACATACATGCCTTTGAACACGTCGCTAGAGAACATCTATCTATCGACCTACAATGCCCTGCAATACTGAAAACTGCCTCCGAAGAGTCGATGCAAAAGAAAAATAAGATATGGAAGTATTGTAGGTTCCGTGAAACCTATGGTCATAATACGGACGAGTGTCGTCACTTTCATGATATCATTGAGAAGTTAGTTCATGAGAGAACATTGCAAAAGTTTGTTAAATCCCCATAAGATGGTGAGCAAGGAACATCCGACCTTAATCGAGGATAAGCTCCGCTTAATGCCGAGGAACCTAGATGGATCGGAGGAAGACTAATTATTAATACCATTATTGGTGGACCGCATCTAGTCTACAAAAGCTGGCATGAAATGGAGCTTTATGAAAACACAGTCAGGCATGTTGATTTTGAATGATGCTCAAACACAGAGGACGGTGCTTCGGCTAAGCTACAACGGACTATGACGGGCGACATAGTATTCCGAAGTAAAGATGTAGATAAGGTAGAGGCCCCTACGATCGATCCAATGTTGATCTTGGCCATGATCGGCCCCGCCTTAGTGCTAAAGATTTTGATTGATAATGTAAACACCATTTTCAAGAGGGCTTACGACCAATGAGAATGGAAGTGAAAGAGCTGAAGCCACACAAAGCCCTCATCCATGGCTTTAACGGTGTAGCTACTGAAGCGGTAGGCTATGCCAAGCTATCGGTAGAGTTAGGGGATGATAGCCGTAGGAGAGTGTGGATGTTGCCATTCGTTGTGTTGGATGTGAACTCTCTATACAATGCCATTTTGGACGATCAACCTTACAGAGTTCAGGGCAGCTCTTGCCCCTTGGTGCTTGACACTTAAATTCTCAATTGACAACGGTGTGGGAGTTGTTCATGGAGACCAGGTGACTGGACGTGTCTTTTATGCGGCTAAGTTAAGGGATGCTCCACAAAAAGAGAAGGGAAAAGATATGAAGAAGTCTCACTGTATAAAAATCAGCGAGGCTTAGCAACCAGCATCTGTGCCTTGGCTCGGGTACCACAGTCGGTTCTATAATGATATAGATCTGAGAGACGAAGAAGAAGAGCCCAAAGAATCCAAGGCTACAACCATTGAGTTGACAATCGATCAGGGTCAGTCATGACGACTCCTCATGGGTCCTCAAGATTGTATCATAGCTTAGCCTAGTGATGATGAAGGAGTTAGATGGTTTTCTCCAAGCGAATCTTGATGTGTTTGCTTGGACCCATTTTGACATATATGGGATCTCGTCGACCCTCATGAGTCATGCATTAAATATCAACCCGAGGCACGTCTCGGTGAAACAAAAACGACGCGGCATGGATCCAAAAGATCTACTGCCCTTAAAGAGGAAGTGGATAGGCTCAGAAGCAGCAGCTTTATCTGCAATGTCCTCTAGCCGAAGTAGGTATCTAATTCTATTCTCATGAGAAAAGAAAATGGGAAGTAGATGACAGGTTTTGACCACTCAGATCTAAACAAGGCATGCCCGTATGATAGCTTTCTAGTTCCATGAATAGACCAACTTGTAAACTCGACAGTTGGACATGAATTACTTTCAATTATGGATGCATACTACGAATACGATCGAATCCTAATGCATGTCCCCAACTAGAAGCACACCAGTTTCATTACCGATCTGGGACTGTATTGCTATGTTGTGACGCCGTTATGGCTAAAGGATGCTGAAGCTACCTATTAGGGATTGGTCAACTGGTTACTCGAAGACCAGATCAGACGATCGATGGAAGTATATATGGATGATATGCTCGTGAAGTCATGGAGATCAAATGACCATATGGATAAATCGGCAGAGATGTTTAGTGTTTTTCGAGAATTTAAAATGAAACTCAATACCTTGAAATGCCCTTTTGGCATTGCGTAAGGGAAATTTCTCGGTTCCATCATTAACTCCCAAGAAATCGAGGCAAATCCCAAGAAGATTCAAGAAATTCAAAACATCCAAGTGCCTAAAACGATTAAGTTGGTATAGAGCCTTAATGGGAAGGTCGTCGTCTTAAGCAGATTCATCTCTAGGGCCACGGACAAGTGTATTCCCTACTTCGATTAACTAGGTGAGGGAAGAGGAACTTTGAATGGATGCAGGACTGCATTGACACATTTCGAGCTCTAGTAGATCACTTAGAGAGACCTATTCTATCCAAGCCACTAGATCATGAAGACTTATACATCTACTTAGCGGTGTCGGCACATGCCATAAGTGTCGCACTGTTGCGCGAAGAAAATGGGATCCAAAAGCCAGTATATTATGTTAGCAAGCGATTGATAGCAGCTGAGAGAAATTACCTGAAGCTAGAAAAGCTCGCATACTGGCTATTGATTGCATCAAAAAACTCCAACCTTACTTCCATGCTTACCCCATCAACGTCTACATAGAGCAGCCATTACGGTAGGTCCTACAATGACCTGAGATGTTTGGAAGTTTGCTTAAGTGGAACATCGGGTTAAACCAATTCGATATCACTTATCTCCTTCGGAGAGCTATCTAAGGACAGGAATTGGCGGACTTTATAGCTGAATTCACTACGCCAGATGACTCCTAAAAGAGTTGTGGAGAACCGACCATCCGATGGAGAATGTACAGGGATGGAGCATCAAATGATCAGTGTTCTGGCATCAGAGTCATTTTAGTGACTCTAGAGGAACGGTCGATCAGCTATGCCTTGAAACTCAACTTCCTTGGAATGAATAACGAAGCCGAGTATAAAGCCTTAATTGCTCGGCTTAAACTTGCCAGAGAACTAGGAGTGAAAACTTACAAATCTTTTGTGATTCTCGGTTAGTAGTATGCCAAGTCAGGGAGATTATCAGGCCAAAGTGTAGCGACTTGTTCCTTATCTTGTCCGGGTCCAAGAGCTATTGACCAACTTTGAGTGCTACACTATTACACACATCCCCAGAGAACAGAATGAGAAAGCCGACTTTTTGGCCAAGCTGGCTCATTCTGGGGATATATAGCTAATGGGCTTGGTCCTAGTTGAAGTACTTAATGCTCCAGGCATTGAAATAATGAAGATTGACTGGGTCTTAGAGACGGAGCCGGAAAAAGTCGTGGATGACTCCTACAATGGGGAATCCTTTCCGAATGGAGGAATGAAAAAAAAGATCCTTCGCAAAGCTTCATGCTACATCATTCAAGAAGGAATTATGTTTAGAAAGGGTTTCTCCGTACCCCTAGTTTGGTGTATCGCCCACTATGCTAGCGAGTATTACGAGAAGTCCACGAAGGAGAATGTGGTGATCACACTGGGGGGGGGGGGGCAAATCCTTGCTAAGAAAATACTTCGCTACGGATATTACTGGCCAACTATCAATCGGGATGCAACTGATTATGACAGATGATGCAACAAGTGCCAGATGTTTGCAAAAATTAGGAAAGCCCCACCAACCGAATTTTCTCCAATGGTCAGTCCATGGCCATTTGCCGCTTGGGACATTGACATCATCAGCTCCTTACTAATTTTTACTTCACTAAATGGCTGAGGCCAAACTTTTCACCACAATCACAACGAAGAAAGTAACTAACTTTGTTCGAAACATCATCCTTCGTTTTGGTCTCCTCCATATAATCATAACTGATAACGAGACCCAATTCGACAGCTTTGAATTTAAAGATTGCTGTCGTCGGTATCACATTGTGAAAAGATTTACGGCAGTTGCTCACCCTCAAGCTAATGGACATGTTGAAGCTGTTAATAAAGTCATAAAATCTAATCTTAAGAAGCATTTGGAGAAGGTCGGAGGCAAGTGGGTCGGTGAACTCCCATTTGGATTATGGGCATACCGAACCACCCACAAGTCCATAACTGGCCATACTCTATTTGTCTTTGCATATGGCTACGAAGCCGCAATTCCTGTAGAAATTGAAGTCCCTTCTCATCGAGTGACTTACTACGACCCTAGAGCTAACCAAGATCTCCTTTTAGAATATATAGTCATGGTCGATGAGAAGTGCGAAGAAGCTGATTTGAGGACAGCTGCACACCGACACCGAGTAGTCCGATATTACAACACCAAAGTATGACCCAAGACCTTTGAAATTGGCGATCTCGTCTTGAAGCAGATCTTTCCTTGCCTCGCATATATGGGTCCCAAATGTGAAGGACCGTTTGTCATCGGTCAGAAGCTTAGAGATAGAACTTTCAAGTTAGCAACCGTCGATGGCGTTACACTGCCTAGAGCATGGAATAGCGAGCAACTACGATGCTATTTCACTCAGTTTACTTTCATTCAGCGGTATTTCTTCCAGAATTTTCTTTCGCATTTGAATTCAAAATTATGTAATAAGACAATCTTTGTCAATTCCTTTTCAGTTGGAAATAAAACTTGAAGTTTCATCCATATCTACGAACTGCCAATGCATTGTATAATAGATGTGATATACGACCAACTTACAACAACATATACAAACATGTAACCAGAGTTTGGTGCCGACCAATTACTCAAGTCCATAATCGATTTAAATAAAATGAACGTGACTCAACTGTTCGTCCACTAACCCCCGTCTATAATCCAACGGGTGGAGCATTAAACAAAAAAGGGAGCGACTCGACCAGCCATTAACCAATTCTTTCCCATTATTTGATGAGAGAAACATGAAGTCAGAATGATCGTGATACAACCAATCACTCATTAGCCATTACCCTAGACCAAGGGGTAAAATAATCAACCGAGGAAAATGTGGTTCGACCATTTTCTGAAATAACTCTAACTCTCCAGAGTGTGGACTGGAGAATAAGCATCAAACAGGTGCGATTGACCTCCCATCGACTAACTCTAATCCCCAAAGTGTGAATAAGAGTACAAAAACAAATGATCATGATTCAACTGCTCATTAACTAACTCTAACCTGAATATGATAGGAAGAGTATAAACTTATCAAGGGTGGAACTTGACCGTCCAGTGAATAACTCTACTGGCTCAAGACTGGAAGCAGGAGTATTATCACTTAACCACTGCATTCAACAGTGTAACACCATGACTCAAGCCTAGCATCTGGTACGACTTAAGGACGCGATCGAAAGGCAATCTTGAGATAAACTTATCGGATCAACACCTGAATTAACGAGTGATCGTATGATACTACAATTTGGATGAAAAGCAATGATTACAAGTACGTTGAATGAAAAACGTAATAGCTCGAACACTTAAGTAAACTTGCACAAGAGTTGAATAGAAACAAAAGAACTTTTATTTACATACTAAACTTGGAAGCTAAGTACAAGTTTATGTCCGACAAACTAGAAAAAAAGGGAGATTACTATTGTTCAGAGCTATAAAGAAGTGTAAACCAGTGTTACTTCTCCTTTGACGACTTCTGTTTCTTCTTCTTGGAATCAAGAGAAATCTCCCTCGAACTCTATCCTCCTCTTTTCTCTCCTACCACTCACTTTACCCTTGAGTGGAGTGCTTTGGGTTGATCCAGCAGGTGTGCCCTTTGAAGTTCCAAGCTGAGGAGTGGAAACTGTGATGCTTGAAGAGGACATTACCAAGAAACTCCCAATGTCCACAGGTGGAGAGATGTGAACAAGGGCAAAAATGGCCTCCCCAGGCAGAACTATAGATATGGGAGAAGGAAAGACTTCCAACTTTTCTTGTTTGATCTCCATTGCAAGAAGAATATTCTCCTCAAGTTTCTGCTCCATCTCATGCGTGGAAGGATCTGATTAGGAATGGGAAACCTTAGTAATAATAGCATCATCATCAAATTGAGTCCTGTTATTTAATTTACCTCCTTCCTTCAACAAAGCGTCCGTCAAGCACTCGTCAAAGATAGATCTTCCTTGTTCGAAATGTTATGAGATGTTGCTGAAGTCGTTAGAGTTTCAGACTCTATCGTCAAGATTTATGGTCCTAGTGGAGTGCCCTGGGGAGGGAGCGAAGTGATAGTAGGTAAATCTGAAGCTAAAGAAATACAATGAGAGGAGTTAGAAATGTAGACCGGAGATACATCGAATTTTGGAAAAATGGGAGAAGTCGATGAAATACCCTCTTCAGTTGGATCTTCCATGTGAGCCGAAGTACCATTGATGCTCCTTCTAGGATGGGAGAGAGGCCAGTAAATTTCAAAAGCAGTGGTTATTTTGGGTTATAACCAGTGTCGGTAGAGGAGTCCATATTGGAGCTAGGGGCAGCTTGGGTCCCTGGAGTTTAATCAACCATAGCGTTATGCTGCATGAATCTGAATCCTCGCCTATCTCTTGTTGAGAAGCCTTAGAAGGCTCCTTATGGATTAAGAGTAGGCCCTCATGCAAAATTTTGGGTTCATCACCCCTCAAGACTACCTTTTCCTATTGCGTCAAATCAATCTCTTCAGCCCTAAGATCTCTCATCTCATCTTCAACTATTTGGTCCCAAGCATGGGCACGATGGTAGGGGTAGTCGCCCTAGAGCCATTTTAAATTTCTGGACTTCAAGACATTAGCACTTTAAGAGATAAGCAAAAGATTTAGCTCATTTATAACCTCCTTCCTGGTTTGTTTCTTTGCATCCTCCACTTCTCTCTTTACGAGAGCATCAATATCTCTAGCGTTCTCAATGGCTGCATCCCTCTCAAGTGTAACCGTGAACAGTTCATCACAAGCCTCAGCCCAATTTTCTATGCTTCGTCTTCCTCTTTTATCTCATACCCAATCATGGTCTTTAATTCTGCTGCACTTCATCGGGCGATATCTCTCTCGATCATTGGTTTATGATTTCGATGGTGCAACTACTCAACCTCAATCAAGTGTCTCAATGGTGGAATCTTCGGTTCTTTTTTGTCCTATGCCTAAGATTTCATTAAGGCATATAACTTTGCATCAAGAGTGGAAATGATATGTTTTTTTGAGCTTCTTTGTGGTTCAACTTTTCAATTTCCTGCTACCTCTCTCTGAAGACTTTGGAGATCCTCTCCGCTGTTCTCATCCATTCACTATACTGCTTATAAATATCGATCACGCAGTCAACTGTCATTTGCTGGATCTTCTTAGGAACCCTCTTTAAGTTGAGCACAAACATAAATCCTCGAAGCAAACATTATGGAATTCTTCTCTAAGCTAGGCCATATGGGCATAATTTTCAACCTGTTGGTCTTCAGTAAAGACTTAAGTAATGGCGCTCTCTTTGCCTGGCCTGTTTGGAGGAGCCTCAGAATCACTATGACGTCTATGGTCAGAAGATAGTCCAGAATATGATGAAAATATCGATTGTGTAGGGACTAAAACAGAGGGTGGTCCTTGTGAAATGTCAACCAAAGAGACATCGTCGCATTGATCCGACTGCCTATTTGGCCCTTTTGGAAGAGGGGACCTAGACCTAGAACGATGCTTAGAAGCAGAATCATGTGAAGAGTGGTGCCTATCACCCCTATCACGATAGTCTTGATCTCGACTGGAATTGTAACTGAGGTCGTATTCCCAACTGCTACTCTGGTGATACGGGCCCAGTCAAGGCCTTTGAGTCTAGTGCGTTGTATTTTGCAAAGAATGGAACATGTGTTTCTTCTTCCCATGGGTCCTTTAAGGAAAACAAAATTTAGTTAAATTTTAGCACTAAAGGGCACGTGAAAAGTGCAATGTAGTGTTGTGGAGTGCGTGTGGATGTAAGTGTCATAGTGTCCCCCCAACAGACCAGATGAGAGAGCCTTGCTGACTGGAGTAGCCTCTCCCCTAACACCGAGAAGAATATCAGCACTAATTCTAATAGGAAAATCATACCCTAAATGCTTATAATGAAAAAGTTATAAGTCTCAACATGATTTGGAATCAGATCATCTGATAGTCCCTCAATATGTTTTCTAAATTTTTAGAGGCTGAGAATTAGACTGTTCCGGGGCAACTTGAGGAGTGATAGATGGCTTGGGCTAGTCGGCAACCTGGCCTTTACAATGCTTGTAGACAAGTTACTTCCTTTTTCTCTCCTAAGGGGTAGAAGGTTGTGTGCTTTGTGAGGATCCGACTGCAAGTTCATGGCTAGAACCCGCATCACCATGACCAGATTTATCATCATCACCCCTTGCTTTGCCTTCTACAGCGACATCCTGAGCCTCCTCAATTGGGGGCACGGCAGGATCGGCATTGTAACCTCTTTGCCCAATGGCATCTCCTCCTTTACCTGTGCCCTCCTCAATGTTCTTAGGTATCCCAATGCTGCGACCCTTGTCTAGTAGGCCAAATGCGAAAATATGCTCAAGAAACTAAATATCTCTATCTTTTGCAGGAGAATCCTTAAGCGTTAAAACCACTTCTGAGTAACGACTATCGTTAGGTCGTGAGTGACTACATGTAATTTTCAGAATAACTTTTTAGTTCAGGATATGACTTAGTACTCAGGGTTAAATTTAAAGCGACATTTACGTCCTCCAGGCACTGTCCTGTGAAACCAGATGGGTTGTGCACATATAACCACTCATTCTTAAAAGTGCTAGGTTTGTTCCAAGCCCCAGTTACGACCTAACAGCTTGGCGCCGCCTCGAGGAAGGTGTATGAGAGGCTTCTCCTTCGTCGCTTGAGATTATAGATGAACCTGATGCCTTTTGGAGGTTTCTTACGATGCAATATTTCCAGGAATATCGTATATGTACAATGTTGGAAAGCTTAGCTATTGAGATGTAGCTGAGCCGAAGCCAGTCTCATATAATATAACATTTTCCGGACGAATAGATCAAAGTGTGGAACGCATCCCACCAAGCATATGAACTTATTACAAGCAGTGTATCCCTCTAGAGGTAAATGAGCTCTATTATGGTGAGATAGAGCTAAGACATCGTCATATGGAATCTCGTTCTTAATGTAAATTCTTCAAAGAGAAGCCTCGTCGACTTTCGAAGCAAGGGACTCTGCCCGATCTTCCAAGAATACAACATCTTTTAGCGTGTGAGGAGCTGGCTCATCTTCTGCTTCAGGACTTTGTGTAATTTCTGGTATGTGATGTGAACTCTCATGTTATTCAGATTGGTGACTTAGAATGTTTTAGGCAGATTTAGTTGCTGAGCTAGATTCGACATCAGGATTGCCATAAGAAGAAGTCTGTTCAATGCCCATAGCAACAAAATGCTCCAAGCATTTGGAACCCATAGCTATCAAACATAGTAGATAGTCATTATTAGAGAAAATAAACCTATTCCCCCTGTGCTAAGTGTAAACTAATGTAGTATGGTGCAATGTTGTGTGATGCAGTGATAAATAGTTCAGAATTAAAATGACAGTTGTGAAAGAGACTCTATGATTCGACCAGAGTGGCCGTCATCGTTGATCGTCCCAACCAGCTTTGACATCGATGGTTATAGATTTCATATAAGCATCGAGATCAGTTATCGACATATGGAAGTATGGTCTTCATGTACAAGTTCATGCGAATGGACAAGTCATATGAGTTCGAATATAAGATCTGAATGTTCAGTTTGAGGTCAGATGCAAGTCTCTAATCCATGTTCAACCTCAAGGCAAGTGTTCTTGTTCAAGTTCAAGTTCATGTGGGCAAGTATTAATGTGCTCAAGTTCACATAGGCTGAAGAAAAAAATGATCAAGTCCCCCTAGGCAATGGGATCGTACCCGATCAGTAACCTGGCTAGTTTTGCCTTATACCATTTCGAACTACCTAAAGCCCTAATCAATCCCTCCTCTCAAATCACAACCGACCCCCTGTCTACATATCCAACATGCCTTCGTCACCGATCCCTGCATTCACTTCCTCATTCCAACGAGCGATATTACAATTATCTGCAATTCCATCATCATTTTTTCCAATCCGTTGGCAGAACCGATCCCTCCATCCGATTTGTACATCGCAATCGCTCCAATCTCTCGATCACATTACAACGGATCCTTATACTCACTCCATCTCACGTCTCCCTGTGTCATCATCGCTCCGATCATCCATGAACACCAGCTAAATCCCATCGTTTCATCATGCAAGACTACTAAATTGCGTACTACAAGATCAAAAAACCCACCTATATATGTAAAATCAAAAACAAACGTGAGATCAAAGGTCATATTAACTCAAGGAGGATGAGGTCGATGTGGGTTCAAGCTTGGATGTGGGATTGAATTGGCAAGATTGGAAGCGAAAATGGTTTGGAGTTGTAGTGGATGTTTCTGGTTAAGTGGAAGATTGGACCGACAAGAGAATTGAATGGATCGATGGTTTTCTCATCATCAAGATTTGTTAATGGCTGTTCTGAAGGGAAGTAATGGTTTGGATCGTTTGGGAGAGAAAATAAACGAAGTGGAGTGTAATAAGTTAAGTTAATAACTTATATATGCAAAAGTAGGCCAGTGCCACGAATCCTAAAATCGACTAAGTCCACATAAGTGGAGGGATCAGATCCGATTCCCCCATGTAGGGGATTTATACCGATCCCTTATCATTGTTAAAAAAAGAGAAAAAATATAGCAATGCAAATATATTTCATCTACATGATATTAGCAACGAACCGTGAACATATGGGCGTGTTTGGGAGCTAATTACAAACGTGCACATGAATGTGCACGTATATATATATCCAACTTTCAATTTCTTGAATCGGCAGGAATTGGATTATTACCTAGATTTTGTCAAAAAAGAAGTTACCATGGGTGATCAAAGCCTACTAGCTTAATTGATTAGATCAATGGAACCGAGCATGGAACGTTATGGACAAGTTACAATCCAATATTTATACTTTGAATATCGACCATGCATCATGATGAATAGAGAGATACAGCTCTTCAAAACTATAACGACTGTTCAGAAAACTGAATGGATTCTTCCCAGCGACTCTAACATGCTTCGATTCAAAGCATGACATATTCGAAACAAGACGTACTTTGAGAGGCAAGTGTTATCCAGCCTTTTGACCTGGCTATATATCCAGGCTGACTGGACAAGTAAGACTCGATGATAGATAGAGAAAGCAGTTTAGAGAGATCATAATAGAGTCCAAAGATCAAGCATAGACCATAATATGAAGCAATGATAAAAAAACTGAGAGATGCACTGTATAAAGCATTCTAAGTTTGGATTATAGTCTCAACTAGGCTAAGGATCGGTATGATCCCTACCCTATACAAGGAATCGGGTCGCATCAGCTTAGCAGCTAAACTCAACGGAGATTAATCGATATCCTAAAATCTAGAAGTCAAATATGCAAACACTTTCGGTGACATGGAGTTAACATAAAGGGGGACCTACCAGAGGGATTGCGAGACACCACGTGGCCATTAAGAAGGATCGGTGCCAATCCATATTCCTTGGGATTTGAGCCTGACAATCACTTATATGACCTCGTATGCATATAGAGATAACATGGTGGTTTTTGAGGAAGATATTCGGCCGTCTCCCCCTATGAATACAAGATTCATGGTTTATTTGAAGAATCTTTACGCTGTTATTTTCTTTATACTCCGTTGTGATTACGGATTCCAATCTGATCCCTTTTATACTCAAAATTAAAAGTCATTAATAATGCAATTTCATCAAAGTGGACATATGCAACTAATGCTGAACCGCTATAAATCATCATTTTCTTGTTTTTGCCTATTTTTTGTTTTTTAATTGCTTGTTTTCACTATTTTAATTTATATTTATCATTTATTTCTCTAAAAAAACTCTATTAGTGTTTGTGATCAATTTTGATGCAAACAATAGATATAGTTTGACCCATGTGTTATTAATAATACTTGGGTTAGTCTAAGGAATTTCAGATTCAGGGATGAAATGACTGATTTGTAGATGGGCATATATGGAGACCATGTATAATCATATGTAGTCATTATATACAATAGATATGTAATTTGATTCATGTTTTTTATGTTTTGATATTAGTGTATATTTGATGTATAACTTAGATTTATGTATACATTTCTATTACATATTACCGCTGCATGTTGACTTTGTGTTCTTCTTGTTATTACTATATAATATGCATTGTTCTGTCCTAGAGGCACACATGTTTATTGCTTTGTGCCGATACTGTGTACGGATATGTGAGTTATTTATTAGATGCTTAAATACGTACCAATGTTATCCCAAAGGAATATTTATGTGTGTGCCCCATATCACCTTATCCTCCGTATTACTCGACGGTATTACTTAGTAATACTCTTGAGTAATATGAGTATAGTGGTGGGGGTGTTACAACTCTACTACTTTTGGTTTAGGGCATCGGCTACCTTATTACCATTCGTTAGTCTATACTCTATTCCAAAATCAAAAGATGCTAAAAGATCCAACTACCTTCGCTACCTCATGTTCAAATCCTTCTTAGAGAACAGATATCTTAAGGCTTTGTGGTTAGTAAATAGCTCAAATCTCTCTCCTAAGAGATAATATCTCCAAATCTTCAATGAAAAGTAGCTAACTCTAAGTCGTGAGTGGGTTATCTAATTTCACGGGGTTGCAACTACCTAAATGCATAAGCTATTTTATTTTCCAGCAAAAGGTAAGAATGGAGGCTCTAAAAATAATTCTAGAATGAGGGTTATGATCTTTATATAAAGGGTAAACTAGAGAGAAAATGTAGGATCTAGATTCTTATTTTTCTCCTACTCATTCTCTATCTTTTAACACATCAAACCCTACCCTTAGGGCCATCATATGGCCGGCCATACCATGATCTAATTATGGCCAAATATCTCAAGCCCCATACAAGCTTCAAACCAACTTTAAGCTTAAAAAATATTTATTTAATTTAAATCCAATTTAAATGCGTATCGATATCGTATATCGATTAATATATTTATAACTATTATAAACATAATTTTTAATATTGTTCACCATATCAAATAAAAACTTTATAACTAATATTTCATACTATTAACTAATTCAATCAATTTATAACAAGTATAAACTATTAAATCATTTAATCGAAGAAGTATTCAACTGATCAAATAAAAACTTTATACCGCTTTCTAAGCTGCTTCATTGAGAGACTCGGCCTCCATCTTCGAATCAGCTTACCGTCTCTCGTTTGGAACTTTTCCAATTCATGGGTCTACCGTTGGGCATAAAGACATAATCAAACACTAATTTACTATCATTAATATCACTCTAAAAGCTTGAATAAGTATAGCCCTTCATATGGAGGTCCCCATTCCTACAAATAGGGAATAAGTCCTAAGTATTTCTTAAATACTTTAGTATACATTTTATGGCCATCCAACGCTTTTTTCCAGGATTATACAGATATCGATTCACACATCCCAATGCGCACGCTGCATCTGATCTAGTACATAGCATAGCGTATATTATGGGTCCTATGGCTGAAGCATAGGGAATCCTCTTTATACGCTCTTTCTCCTATCGGCATGAAAAGCGACCTTTTAGAAAGGACGATTCTTGATCGTGTTGGATCGTTCCCATGCTTGGGATTTTCCATATTGAACCTTTTCAGTATGATATCTACGTATAGGGATTGGGAAAATCCTAGTAACCTCTTAGATCTATCTCTATAGATCTTTATGCCTATTTATAGGCTTCTTCTCCCAAATCCTTCATGGAAAAGCTCTTGGAAAGTCAAGCTTTCACTAAAAGCAACAACAAAATGTCATTACCAATCAATAGAAGATCACTGACACATATCTCTAAGAATATGATTGCATTGTGCTATTCCTTTCTATATACGCATGCTTCCTCTCTGTTTTGATAAAAACCAAACTTTTTGATTACCTTATCAAAATACTTATTTCAACTTCTTGAAGCTTGTTGAAGTCCATAAATGGATTTTAACAACTTGAAAGCCTTGCACTCACTCCAACTAACCACAAAACCCTCGAGCAATGACATATAGACCGTCGCTTCTAAATCACCATTTAGAAATGCTGTCTTTACATTCATTTTCCATATTTCATAGTTTGATAATGCAAAAATGGATAACATAATCCAAATGGACTTAGGCATGTCTACGGGTGAAAAGGTCTCTTCATAATCAACATTTTGAATCCGATGAAATAATTTCCAAACTAGCCTAGCCTTATAAGTCTATACTTCCATCTGTATATAACCTTTTCTTAAAAATCCATTAGCAACCAATGGGTTTTATTTCTTTGGGTATGTCCAACAAAGTCCATACTTTGTTTCCTTACATAGGATCCATTTCAGATTTCGTTGCTCCAAATTAAAGTGCAGAGTCTTTACTCTGCAGTGCTTGTTAAAAAGATAGAGGTGTTTCATCATCAAAGACACATTCCTCCTTCTTTCCATCCATGAGAAAACCGTAGTATCTCTCCGGTGCATGCGATTCCCTACTAGATCATTTAATAAGTTGCGTGTTTTGGTATATAGGTGTGCTTGGTTCTCCCACTAGTTCGGCCTCAATGTTAACTTCTTGGATTTTATCTAAGTCTATAACTTTGATGTTAATTTCTTTTGGTAGAAATTCTTTTTCTAAAAAGACAATGTTTCAAGAAATAATAACATTTTGTTCCTTGGTATTATAGAATGCACATCCCATTGAGTTTTTGGGTTATCTTATAAATTTACACAATACAGATCTTACCTCTAGTTTATTCGGATCAAACTTTTTAACGTAGGATGGACAAGGCTACACCTTCAAATACTTGAGTTAGGGCTTCTTATCATACCACATCTCATATGCTGTTTTAGGCATAGATTTAGTAGGCAACAAGTTCAACATATGCACTGCATTTCCTAGCACATATCCCCAATAGGATAGAGGTAGCCCGACTTTTCTCATTATAGAATGAATCCTATGTAATATTGTTTGGTTCTTTTACTTTGACACACCATTGTGTTGTAGAGTACAAGGGGAGTAATCTGGGAGATAATCCCATTATCTTTTAGGTACTGTTGAAATTCCTATCCAACGTACTCACTTTCTCTATTGGATCAAAGATTCTTAATCTTACGATCTATTTAGTTTTCTAATACATTTTATACTCAGCAAATTTCTCATAGACATCAGATTTGTTCTTCATAAGATACACATATTCTAGTCTCAAGAAATCATCAGTAAAGGTAATAGAGTAAGAACAATTATCCTTGGTGATTATAAGCATCGGCCACATACATCACTATGTACTAACCCTAAGGGTTCATCAACTCTTTTATTGCTCCCACAGAAGGGTGCTTGGTCATTTTCCCTTGAGATATGACTCACGCGTGTCAAATGATTCAAAATTAAGCTATGGGAGAAACCTTCGACTTTTAATTTGTTTAGTCATTTCTCAATAATGTGACCTAGCCTACAATGCCAAGGATAACTATCATTTATATTATTAGAAGAATTATTCACAAAACACACATAATAAGTATTGATCACAAAACTTCCATTTTTGAGAACACCATCGTAGACTTTATTTCCATTCACACTAATGTATATAACATTATTTGCACAATGAAATATATATCCAGTCTTAGACAATCTAGAAATGGAAATAATTCCACAAATAAAGTCTTTTACAAAATAGCAATTATTTAATTCAATACAACTCCACTAGGAAAACATAAATGAGAATCTCCTACTACCGCTGCATTTATGATAGATTCACCAGGAACTTAGAGCTTCATCTTTCCTTTTTCCATGTAGAACCAGTTCCTAAGCACCTATAATGAATTACATATATGAGTTTTAGATCCAGTTTCTAAAACCCAAGACATTTTATTGGTTACAAATTTTGAATCAAAAATGACCTAATGGAGCCGAAGAACCATTTTTCTTTCTTTCTCTAATAATCTTTAGGTAATCAGGATAGTTCCTTTTTCAGTGACCATTTTTGTGGCAACGGTCATTTTCACCCTTTTCATCGGTCTTCTTACTTTTCTTATTCTTCTTGTATTCTCTTTTTCGCATCTTTGAGCATTTTGAAGACGATGCATCATCTTTTACAACAAGCACAACCCCTTGATCCTTAAATGCAGACTCGGCCGACCTTAACATATTGAGGAGCTTCACGAGATTCAGATTCAATTGGTTAATATTATAAATTAGAACGACCGATTCATACTGAGGTGTAAGAGAACCAACGATCAAATCAACTTGTAATTCATTGCTTATCAACACATCCCATTGTGAAAGCCTATCAATATAGCCCTTCATCACTAGTATGTAATCATCCACTTTCTATCCTTCAGTCATTTTGGTATGGAATAGCTTCTTTGTAAGCTCGTACCTTATGGAACATGACTGTTCAAAAAACAGGACCTTGAGACCATAAAATATCTCATGGACAAGCATGTTTTTCTGCTTCCTCTGCAACGACTTATCTAATGTGGACAGCATGAAAACTTGGACAATTTCTTGGTCTGAAACCCATTTCTCATAAAAAAGTCTAAGTTCAGGGTCCGCATCATCAGTGGGTTATTCTTTAGGATCACATGTAATAGCTTTTAAAAACACTCGTATGTCAGTGCTATTATAATTTCTCTTAGCCAATCGATATAGTTTAATCTGGTACGTTTTTCATCTTTAGAAAACCGTCTTAGACTCGACATTTTATGCAAGTTTTAATTGGTAGATGCTTAGGAAAATATCATAGTAAATGTTCTTATAATATTAATAAGGTTAAAATTTATATTTTATTTTACTAATAAGCCTCCACTAGCCTTTTATGTTTCACCAAACCCTAAGTCGGAACATAGAAATCTGTCGATTTCACTTGTAGGTGTTAGGACTCTTTCGCCTTGGAAATTTGACCTTGAGTTTGCTCAATAATTCATAGCTACACGGATAATGAATGACTTCTTATCGGTTGTATCATATACAACTCCTAACCTGTGGTACCTTGTCTTAATTTCACTTCGACCTTAAGTTTGCTCAACAAATCGAAATGAAATTATTTACTCGTAACACCATATTGCAACGACCAAAGTATAGTATATGTACCTTGAATTTTCTCAAAAAACACATATAGTTATATTACCTTGTCTATCCAATATATTAATAAAACTACACATACATCCCTAGCTTGAGTTTCCTCAACAACTAAGGAGTATGCAAATAATTTATCAATATATATGGTAGAGGACAACATTACAACGAAGATTCATAATTTTCAATATTGTATATTAAGTGATATTGACTTATGAAATAATGTATTTCTTATGAAACATTTTCGTGATTTAAGTATCAAACACATCAGAAATGATGTATAAGTATATTTACGTATGTATTTATTTCTTAAGTCTATTTATGGTTTCTATAATGTTCCACCTTTAGTTTATATATTCATATTATATAGGTTTCATTTTTATATAACTTTTATATTTTACTTAGCCTATATAATAATCTTATGTATAACTTTATTTTAATTAATCAAATTTAATCAATTATCTTTTTAATTGGTTGTTTATTATTCAATTTTAACATATTATATTGAATATTTATACGCTATAACCTTTATAGTGACACACATATATCATATATATGTGTATTTTAATTTTATTACTTAAATTTTAATTAATATATTTAATTATACATTTTAAATTAAATTTTATTAATTTTAAAAATTATTTATATGCACACATGTATATTTATATTATTTTAAACATTTCAAGACAACATAACATATATCACTATATATTATACATGCATATATGTATATTGTTTATCTAACACATTCAATTAATTTTATTCTTTTATTAACCTTATTAATAAAATTTAATTTCAAAATTTATATATTTTTTTCAAACATTTTGAATTTTTTTATTATGTACATTGTAATGATGGATGGCTTTTAAAAGCAGCAAGAAGAAATTCTTTGCTATAAAAAACAAAATAAGTTTATTTTTGGATCAAAAGTTAATTAAATACTATCAAAAGAGTATGAACTAACTTATACAAATATTAATTAAAGTTGATAATATGAAATGAATCAAGGAATATCAATGAGAACCGAAAGCAGGAAATTGCCAACTCAACCCTTTTAACTTTCAAATTTTATTTAAAAGTGTAGAACAGATTAAAGTATTATAAGGCACACATGACTCTGTGTTCATCCTTCAATGATGATTAAATGGTTATAGCTCAAATATTTGGTGATGCAGCTTATAAAAGTGAGAGAAACTAATTATAGTATTTTGGATGACAGCTTTGATATGACTGTTAGCATTTTTATAAGACTACTTGTAATGGATGCAGTAACAAATCTTATAATATTCACTATTTTAACATATCTTTTTTGTTGAACATTGCCATAGTTATTTACGTACCATAACATGCCAAAATATAAAAATGGCATATTATTTTCATTTAAATTAATATCAAGGTTGAGTATAAATTTTCGTGGCAAGGAGAAAAGAGAGTTAACCACATACAAAGCATAATTGTTATCAAAGTTTAAGTGGAAACTTAAAAAATTGGACTTGAACCAACAATCAAAACTCGTTAAAAACTTGACTATTTCAAGTGAATCGTGGCTTTACGAATGTAGGTGTAGGATCGAATCTTCCATAATCGTTTTTTAACTAATGCGGCAGAGATTTTGGAACGGACAGCTAAAGCTGCAGCTTCATCGATATAAGGATTTGCGAATGTAGCCAGTCTCTATCAAGTTGTCTATTGTCTGTTAATCAAAGGACAATGACACTAGGATGTCAAAAAAATTACACAACAATGTTCATAATTGACTGATGCATGACCAACGAGGTTGTATGTAACCATTGTTGAGGTGACTCCAACAGGGAGTGGATGAACATACGTGTCAAGCATTGACCCTACAACCAAGTCTTTTGGGAAAACAATTAAAACAATTAAAACAATTTTAATTAGTCCTTGATCGTTGTCTCAAATATAACATTTTCTTGTATGAAAATAATGAAATAACTACAATTCCATATAGTCATATTCTAAGCACTTAACTAACTTATCTTTATTATGCAGTACAAGATGGAACATCTAAAAGTTCATCGAGCTTGGATGTACAAAATGTAGGTCATAGAGGAATGATTCCATTTTAATTTTTAAGAGGTTTAACTAAGTTAATGCTAGTGGCATCTTCCAATGAGACGAACATGACAGAAATCCGTTGTCCTTGTAAGAAGTGTAAAGCCACAAAACATCATTCTTATGATGTTGTTCAAAGCCATTGGACTAAAAATGGTTTTATGGATGATTACTATGTGTGGATACATCATGGTGAAGATATTATGAATGTTATTAATACATTGGTGGTTGGTGAGGATGATAATGTAAATATTGGTGTTGATTTTGATGAATCTACTACTTAAGGAAATAGAATGACAGAAATGGTTATTGATGCCGCTGGTATGAGTATGCTACCTAATTCGTTGGATATAGAGGAAGAACCAAATCCAAAAGCTAAGAAACTTTTTGACTTGTTAGAAGCATAAAAAAAACGCTTTTTGATGGATGTCCAATAATGGAGTTGGCAGCGACTTCTAGGTTAGTTGCTACAAAATTCACAAACAACTATACACAAAAATTAATGTATGATGCTGTTATTTTAGTACGATATGTCCCATTCGGTTTGCAGACTAGATTGGTAGAAAGTTGGTATCAATTAAAAAAATGTGTGCGCATTCGGATTGCCGCACGAAAGATAGATACATGTCGAAGTGAGTGCATGCTATACCGAAAAGAAAAAATAGACCATTCACAATGTAAATTTTGTGGCTTAGGAAGATATGAAAAGAAAAATGTAGTGTAAAGGTATACCTTTTACTCGTTTACATTATCTTCCACTTATTCCTAGATTGCAGAGATTTTATTCGTCTTATGCCACTACAGAGCACATGAGATAGCATAGTGAACGAGTTCGAGAGGAAGAGGTTTTATGTCATCCTGCAGATGTAGAAGCATGGAAACATTTTGATGACAAATATCCTGATATATGGCGTATGTCATATCAAAATGATCATAACCGACAATATGGCATATCAAAATGATCCAGAACCTAACGAACTCTAATGAGATTGTACAAGAAGTAGAAGATATAAGATCTCTTGTTAATGATGTTAATAATGGGGTCGAAGTAGATGAAGATGATAATGAACAAGTCGAAGTAGATGAAGACGAGTGTGAGCTTAAAGATGAGTGTAAATGTTGAGAGTGATGATGATAATGAAGATTGGTAACATGTATATTTAATTATGATTGTTTCCGTATGTTTTTAGTTGCTCGATTGCTTTTATGTTTATGAAGTTGTTCATCTTTTAGTTAATAGTAAAATTTTCAATTATTGGTTTATATTCTATGCTATTTGATGTATGTTTTCAAGCCTTATCTTAAATAAAGTTCACAAATTTCATTCTGAAATGTTACCTTAGCTTATATACATAGGTGCATATGTTCTATTCTTGTAATAGATATGAGTTCTCATGGTGGTGGTGGTCGTAGTTGTGATAGTGGATATGGTTTGGGTTTGATCGAACCAGCACCACCCTTCGTCGATCAACAACCCACCCCTTTAGATGTCAGTGATCATGATCAAGGCATCCTTGGGTTATCTGGACATATGTCACAGATTGGCTCGACTTCCTCGGTCGGCCCATGTATATCTATTACAGAGAGACTAGAGAGTAAGTAAATTTATAAGCTTTTGAATTATCGTATATGTTAATAATGCAGTAAAGGATTAATACAAATTATGCATTAACAGTTGGGAATTCACGAATAGTGCCTCGACGTCTCGGTCTTCTATGCTTAAGGCCCATATAACATCATTTTGGCTTTGTTTCAGTATGGTTCCTGCTAATATTAAGGATCATATGTTTGAAGAGTTTAAGGTAAAATAATTTTGAAATTCGCGATGTTACAATATTTTTAGTCCATCCATGATTAAGTTTTTCAGTTTATTTAATCTATTCCTAACTTCTTATATAGGCATTATACTCTTGGGATCCCACCACTTCTTTTGCTGATGTCAGACGATTATGAGATCAAAAGTGCTCTATAATGTATAGGTGGATTGTTGGAGACATGAAAAGGTATAAAAAGAAGAATGCTTATATACAGATGAGGTATGGAAATAGTTTATAGCCTACTACGTGAGGGAGGATGTGAAGGAGCTTGCTCAAAAGAACTCAATCGCTCATAACAGCAATCCAAGGCCATATTGATATGGTTCTAAATCAATGGCACAATGGATGAACGATATGGTGGTTGTTTAAGTTATTTAATAATACTAATATACAATTCAAATAAACGCAGGACAATTTATTATTATTTTTCAAGAGAAAGAACAGGGTCAAACATCGACATACATGCAAGTGTACATTCGAACACACGATGTTGAGAAACCGGACAATTCTGTAAATGGCAAATGAATTGATGAGTACTCCGAAAATTTTGTTGTATGTAATCAACAAAAATTTTGAATTTTAATTTACAGATTCCATACTATGTTATGTGTACGATACCTAACTTTTTATATAAATTACAGATCAAATACAATGAGCGAGTTGCTCAAACGACCGAGTGTGATGTCCCGGAAATTTAGGCAATATTTATTTAATAATTTCACTAATAATTATTCTAAAATGTGAAATGTTGATTTAATAATCTAATTCAAACAGAAATTTTCTTTTGAAGATTAATAATTATTTAATTTATCAAATGATATTCTTTTCAAAATTTATAATAATCATAATTTAATTTAAAAATCTTATTGTTTTTAAAATTTAAAAATATTTAAATGATAAAAATTATCTTTCTAAGCTTATTTAAAGATATTTTATTTATAATGTATATATGTGTATACCTTGTAAATATGGATTTGCTTTTTATTTAAATTTAATAAGATATTTTCCTATTTATTATATATGTATGTGTATAAATTATCAATTGGTTAATTTGATCTAAAATTAGTATTCAAAACTTTTCAAAAGTTTGTTTTAAAATTCTATCTTATATTTTCAAAAGAAATATAAGTAAATATTTATTTTGTTTATAAGAATAAAATAGTTTAAAAAAGTATTTTATAATAAAGTTTATTTTGTTTTATTTTAAAAATTGTTTTAAAATAGACTTAATTCAATTATATTAAAGTATAATATTTTGGTTTGAAAACTTTGGAATAAAATTGAATTCAACATTCTTATTCTTTTTAAAATTTTCTCTTTTGAAAATTAGTTTTAAAAATATTATTTTGAAAACATTTAAATAAATATTAATGTGTATAATTTTATAAAGAAGTTTATATGTGAAAATGTAAGGCTAAATGTAATTAAGCATGTTAAAACATGTTGAATAAATTAGAAATTGTTTTAGGAAGAATTTAAATACATTCATAAACTAAAATTTTTCTTTTAATATTAATAAAAACATGTGTTAGACTCTTAACTCATAATGAAGACACTTGTAAATTTATCTACATCCTAATATAACAAGTGGCATGTTATTTATCTTTTGAAATTTATTATTTTAGATAAGAAAATGTAACAATGCATTTTTGTTCAACCATTTATCTTCAAAATGAATCTGAAAATCAGATTTAAAGGAAATTTCTAAACAAATCCTACAAACAAAATTCAATAGTTCAGTCTTCAAATCTGAAAATAAAATCTGCACAATCACAATCTGCTTGCTCTTCAAATTTGAATCAAAATCTACAATCAAATTTTATATAAATTCTGGAAACCCAAATTAAATTCTATTTAAAATCTGTAACTTCAACATCAAATTGCAAGTTCAACTTCAACTCAAGCATATGAAGATGGATCTGCATGCAATAATTCAGTATTCAAACTGGAAGCAAATGCAGTTTTAATTCAACAAGTAAAATCAACTACAGCAGATTCAACATCATCAATGCAAATGCAATTCTGGTTCCAGGGAGATATGAGCTTGCATCTGAGTTGTTCTCTGCATCTTCATAAAAATGTGAATAAACTTCTTTGTTAAAAACAGTTTTCTTTTAAAAATCAATGCTAAAGTAATTTACAGCATTACAGATTCTAATGCAAACTGTTTTAAAAAATAAAAAAATAAAAAAAACCGTTTGGATGAAAACTGCTCTGTTTATTGTTAGAAGTGAGTAACCACATAATGCTAAAAGCTTATGTTATTTGTGCATGTGTATTGATAGTAACGAGCAAGTTTGTATGACTGTTTTGTGATGATATTCTCTGTGTGTGTGTGTGTGTATATATATATATAAATACACATATGAGTGTTTCCAGATACCTGTTTCTGCCTTTAAAAACTAAGAATCCTTAAATAAAATCCATTTTCTCCAGATTGTTTCTCTGTTAGAATTTGTCTTGTGAACAAAATATGTTTGTTTGGTATAAATTCAGATTTATAAATTATGATTTAGTTTAATCAAAATCTGTTGCCTCTGAAAACTACAAAACCGGTCATCATTGAATTTTAAAACATATATTGTTCGTCGACGGAAATTCTACAGGTTTAGAAAATCGTCGAGCGAGTTTAAATTAAAAAAGCGCACGGTGTACGAATGTAGCACGTGACGAATACGGGTCGATCCACAGGGAATTGTTGATTTTAAAATTCTATTCAATCAAATTAAACCAAAGTCGAGTGAAAGTTAAGCTAGAGAATTAGAGAACTAACTAAAAGAAAAGAGAAGCAAATATAAGAGTTAAGTGACAATTTAGGAAATAAATCCACTCTCTAGATCATCTACACATATGAAATCATGATCTCTCTTTTATCGTCATTAGTGCTTTAATTGATGTGTTTATCATAAGTATGACATATTTGTGCTATTGATTAGCCAACAGAAGCCATCAAACTATAACACACCCCTTAAAGCACTTACTAACTTTGATGGCAATGTCATGAAAATGAAAATGAAATCTATTTTAAGTATGGCCTATTAACTATTGATTAGAAATATAGACCATCAAATTTTAATTTCGAACCACTTTCTTTTGCCATAATCATATTTTGATGAAGAGGCAATTAGTGTTAGTGATTGTTTAAGCATAGCCTATTTGGTGTCAACAATATAGGCTATCAAAATTCAAAACAAAAACAACTAGTAAACCATTTCCATCATCATTGTTAAGCACAAAAAGAGAGCATGAATTAATAAATAGTTGAAGCTACATAATTAGAGAGCTTCATTACCCCTAAATTGAAGGGGTTTAGCCTCTCATATTTGTCATTTGATTAACAAATGTAGCTAGCAACATGAAAACAAAAAGAAAGAAAAATGAAAGCAAATGAAAAGAAAACTATACTACTTGCATAAAAATAAATCTACACTACTAGCATGAAAGGAAACGAACATGTAAGTAAAAGGAAACACTAATTAACATTGCATAAAAAGAAAAGAAAATTACATAAAATAAAAATGGATAAGTAGCCATGAAAAGAGAAAGAGAGATTTCTTTTATTTGATCTAAACTAAACTAAAGAGAAGGATGCCTAAGAGAGACTAAGTAAGAGGTGAGATTACATGAAACATAAGGGGTATATATACAAGTTTTAAAACCCCAATTCACTTTTTGGGGAATGCCCAAAATGCCCCTTAGGAAGTGTGGAGGCCAAGTAATCATTAACATGTCTTAATCCTCCATTAAGTGTACATGAAACCATTAACTCCATAAGCATGTGCATTAGCCTTTAATTTGTACATTAAAGTAGGTGGGTAGGTGGGATCCTCCATGATCTTCACTTTGAATTATTTTCATCTTCGTTCCTTTATATCCATTTTGTGCATGCATGTTTCTTCATGAACCCACTAATATGAGAAGCTAAATTCCTACAAAATATTATAGAAATTTCCAATTAAATTCTCTCAAATTAATATATGCACAAAAATGACCGTTTTACCCCTATATGAAGATGGATATGTGACAATTTGGAATTAATATGGATTTTGGTTAAAACAAGTTAAAATACCCAATATGATCATTTATTTAATTTAAATAGTTCAATATGGCGGTAAAAATATGCACATTTACATGCACATCAAGTACCCCCATGCTTATCTTTTTATTCGTCCTCGAATAAAGAAAAACTAAGATAAATCCATTTTCGTAAGGAGCACGATTGCATTGAGCGTATGCAACAAGTCGTTGGACCTCTGGGTGTCCCCAGTAGGACGAGTGTTGTCTCGTGAGGGTTTTCAGCGGATACTACCCACAAAATCCAAATGCAGGATGAAAATATTTACAAAATGCAAGATTTATTTACAAAGAGAAGAATGCAAATTTTTTAAAAATATTTACAAATGAAGGATTTATTTTTAAATTGACACGAATAAGTTAAATATAGGTTTTGGTTATTATCTTGAAAATTTATGTCATTTACTCGTCAAAATTTCCAACAAAAATCAAGTTATCATAACAAATGGACTACAGTTTAACTTGTTTCGGTTGATAACAAAGTGTAATTATAAAATGGATCCTTAGTTGATTATCAAAGTTTATCAAAGTGGTATTTTCGTTTCTTTTCAATAACAAATCAAATCAAATAAGTAAAAATAGTGCTAGGATTTAATTGCTTGCTCTCTTATTATTTGCAAGGAAAATTACACACCTAGCTCAGGTAAACTGATGCAAGATATACCACCCATGCACTGCCTTTCGGGCTTATGTGAGGGGAGTACAGAGCATGGCGAGTGCACACACTTTCGTGTATTCACCTATCGACCGTATGTGGTTTTTATTAAGTCTATTTTTTTTACATGTGTTCCATACATGCATAACCGCGAGGACTTTTAAATGAGTATGAAAGCATATAATTAAAGATTCTAAGTAATTCACCCATGCATAACCGTGAGGACTTTTAAATGAGAGTGAATACTTTGGATGTTACTATTTTTTGTATATTTTTTTATAAGAGAGAGAGAGTTTTGCAAAATCATCTTAGCACCATTTAACTTAGAAGACAAAACAAAATGTTATATCTTTACTTTAAATCAACCACTTTTTAAAACAAAGATTTTCAATTAGGATGTATTTCATAATTAACACGTATGAATCTTCCTATATACTAGTTAAACCATTGTTATTTGTAATAAAATTTCATTTTTATTTTTGTTAAGACGAATAAACTTCCAAAAATTTCTATTTAATAAGCCAAAACCATATATTTATCCTATAGTGTTTCTTTAAAAATAAATCAAAAATGCTTAAATAAAATTGTTGTTGTTATTTTTTTGTTGTTTTTTTAGATTTTTTTTTTTTGCAAAGAAAAAGTAAAAATAAATCAGGAAAAATCAAAAACGAAGATGAGTCGCCCCCCACACTTGATTTTGACTATGTCCCCACAGTCAACCCAAGTGAAAGGAACGTTTATTATTATTTACATGAAAATGAAATGTATTTACACGAGATCAGAAAGTATATCGTCAAAAAGTAAATGAAACGGTCTTCCAAAGATCGATTCATTTGTCTCGTCAAGTATATGAGACACAGCTTAAGCTCAAAAAACCAAACCATAAAAGATTTCGAAGTCGATTGTTGATTTGGAAAAACGAATTTTGTTTTATTAAAAATTGAAGAGCTGTTTTGTTTTCAATGATTTTTGGGGTTGATAAGACGATTGATTGAAATTCACATTTATTTTCACCAAATTGAAATTCAAGTTTATCATTGAAAACTTCTTCCAAATTATCGATTTCAAAGTCAAAACGGTGATCGAAATCTTCCCCATCAAAATTTAGTGACTCATTTTCGTAAATTCCATAAAACTCATGTTTGTTAAATTCATCTTCTTTTGTTGGATTATCAATAATTTCCTCGCATATATCTATTTCAAAATCCAAAGTTGTTGTATTCAAATTTTCAGAAAAAGGAAGATCGAAATTTAAATCGAGTTTCTCACCCTCAAAAGAATTGAAATCCAACTCAACTACCGTCTTTTCAACAACTTCGTTAAGATCATCATTTGCAGTTTCAAAAGTTGTTGTTTGAAAATTATCGATTTGGGTAAAAGATGGATTATCACTTGACTCGTCACACGTTGAAAGTTGATTTTGTTTCTCACGAAAATTTTCCAATGTTTTAATCAACAAATTTGTGTGATCATCGTAAATTTCATTCATTTGCTCAACAAAGTCAAATTTGTAATTATTAACTTGAAAATTTTCGATTTGGACTTGTTGAGTACAAGAATTTTCAATTTCGATAAACGGTAGATTATTATTTGATTCTTCGCAAGTTGAGTTTTGATTATGATTTTCATGAATTTTTTTGTATTTTTCAAGTAATAAATCCCCGTTATCTTTTTCCATTTCTTCAACATAATCAAATTCATGATTATTAATTTGAAAACTTCCATTTTGAATTTGTTGATAACCAATGTTTTCAGCCATATCATTATTGAAACTATTCTCATTGCCAAAATTATTTGAAAATTGGTTCACATTTTCGTCTTGATTTTGAAATTCATCTTGAAACACGAAATTGAATTGGCATGGGTTACACTCGAAATCATTTGAATTTTGAAGTGAATTCAAATTTTGATTATTTTGAAAACCTTTATTCGAGTAATAGTACAAATTTGAATTGCACAACTCGTTTATCTCTTGATTTTGTTGCGTGGAGAGTTCAAGTAACGACGAAATGCTATTTTCAAGAGTTGAGGGTTGACCATTATTTTAGAAATTTTATGGTTCAAAATTTGAATTGTCTAAACAAAATTTGTTGTTAAAATATCCATACGAATTTGGAGTGAACTCATATGGATTATATTGATTTTCACAACTAAATTCAAGTGAGTAAGAAAAAGGAAACTCGGACATGTTCAAGATTTTTTCTTTGGTTTTTTTATAAAGAAAAATATTTACTAGTAGAATTTATTTTTCTAAAATGGAAAATTGATTTTTTTTTTAATTTTCAAATTTTTTGGCTTTTTTTAAGAAAAAGTTTTCTATATATTTTTTTTTGGATTCTTTTTTTCTAAATTTTTTGGATTTTAGAAATTTCAAAGGAAAAGGATTTAAAAATTCAAAGAAAAATAAAAGGAATATTTTTTTTTAGTTTTGGATTTTGGATTTTTTTTGTTTTTTTTTAAATATGCATGAACTAATGCAACTAAATGAATGCACGGTTAATTACAAATGATTTATCCTAAGTTAACCCAAAATTGTATAATCACAAATTGTCTTAAATCAACAAGATAGTTCTCAGGCAGGTAACGGACAGGATTTATCGGTGCACTACGAATCACCGTAGCAATGCAGCCGAAGGTTTAAGTACCTTCAGAGAAACAATTCAGTATAATATTTACAAATCACCATAATATTTATAACTAATTATTGCTCTGCCGTAGCCTAGACACCAAGAATTTAAATTGTTCAAAGAAGACAAATTGTTAATATACAATTAAGTGTTATCGATGTCTAACCGTTATTATCAATCAAATTCTAAGATGAAGTGCAAAGTAGAAATTAAACGTGAATTAACAATGCAACTAAAATGAAGTTTGTTTTTGTTTTTGAATTTTTTTTTGTGGATTTTTAAATTTTTTATATACAAATGCAAATGCAAACTATTAGCAATGTAAAGCAAAATAAAAAAACTATAGATAGGGTTGAAGCAACAAATTTTTTTATTAAGCAAGCGGGCAATTTATTTTTAGCAGCAGCAAAGCAAGCACTCTTCCAATCTGCTTTGGCAACCTGAAATTCCCCAGCAACGGCGTCAAAAACTTGTTCGTCGACGGAAATTTTATCGATTTAGAAAACCGTCTAACGAGTTTAAATTAAAAATAAGCGCAAGCGCACGGTGTACGAATGTAGCACGTGACGAATACGGGTCGATCCACAGGGAATTGTTGATTTTAAAATTCTATTCAATCAAATTAAACCAAAGTCGAGTGAAAGTTAAGCTAGAAAATTAGAGAACTGACTAAAAGAAAAGAGAAGCAAATATAAGAGTTAAGTGACAATTTAGGAAATAAATCCACTCTGATCATGTAGTTCAACACATATGAAATCGTGATCTCTCTTTATGGTCATTAGTGCTTTAATTGATGTGTTTATCATAAGTATGGCATATTTGTGCTATTGATTAGCGAACATAAGCCATCAAACTATAACACATCCCTTAAAGCACTTACTAACTTTGATGACAATGGCATGAAAATGAAATCTATTTTAAGTATGGCCTATTAACTATTGATTAGAAATATAGACCATCAAATTTTAATTTCAAACCACTTTCTTTTTCCATAATCATATTTTGATGAAGAGGCAATTAGTGTTTGTGATTGTTTAAGCATTGCCTATTTGGTGTCAACAATATAGGCTATCAAAATTCAAAGCAAAAACAACTAGTAAACCATTTCCATCATCATCATTGAGCACAAAAAGAGAGCATGAATTAATAAATAGTTGAAGCTACATAATTAGAGAGCTTCATTACCCCTAAATTGAAGGGGTTTAGCCTCTCATATTTGTCACTTGATTAACAAATGTAGCCAGCAACATGAAAACAAAAAGAAAGAAAAATGAATGCAAATGAAAAGAAAACTATACTACTTGCACAAAAGTAAATCTACACTACTAGCATGAAAGGAAACGAACATGTAAGTAAAAGGAAACACTAATTAACATTGCATAAAAGGAAAAGAAAATTACATAAAATAAAAATGGCTAAGTAGCCATGAAAAGAGAAAGAGAGCTTTCTTTTATTTGATCTAAACTAAACTAAAGAGAAGGAGGCCTAAGAGAGACTAAGTAAGAGGTGAGATTACATGAAACATAAAGGGTATATATACAAGTTTTAAAACACTAATTCACTTTTTGGGGAATGCCCAAAATGCCTCTTAGGAAGTGTGGAGGCCAAGTAATCATTAACATGTCTTAATCCCCCATTAAGTCTACATGAAACCATTAACTCCATAAGCATGTGCATTAGCCTTTAATTTGTACATTAAAGTAGGTGGGTAGTTGGGGTCCTCCATGATCTTCACTTTGAATTATTTCCATCTTCATTCCTTTATATCCATTTTGTGCATGCATGTTTCTTCATGAACCCACTAATATGAGAAGCTAAATTCCTACAAAATATTATAGAAATTTCCAATTAAGTTCTCTCAAATTAATATATGCACACAAATGACCGTTTTAACCCTATATGAAGATGGATATGTGACAATTTGGAATTAATATGGATTTTGGTTAAAACAAGTTAAAATACCCAATATGATCATTTATTTAGTTTAAATAGATTCAATATGTTGGTAAAAATATGCACATTTACATGCACATCAAATATCATACATCTTAAAAAATTGTAAACAGATTTATAACTTGAATGTATGATTGAAATCATGAATTTTAAACCAAATATCACATTTTTAAATTAACTATGGAGTTAGTATTTCTGTATTGTACAGAATTGGGAATTTTGGAATTATCTGATTACTAGTGAACTTTGGAAGTTGAGATGCTTCCTGGAGGTGGAGTATTGATGTGAGAGTAGGGGAAAATTGGGCAATAGATGATCAAAGATGGGAGGAGATGGCAGTAGTGATTTCCAGGTTTTAGCCCTAGTTTTGATGATGGTCGATGTTTTGTTACTTCTTGTTTCTGTAGTGCTTCGAGTGATTCGAGGTTTTGGGTTTCGGTAGAGGGGGTATAGATGGATGGTTGGTCAGAGTCACGACGTCTCAGATGATCGGAAAGGGTTGTCGCGGCTGTTGACAGGTTTGGGGTATATGATGAAGTGATGTTTCCAGGTTATGGAGTTTTACTCAAATTTGATTTTCGAGTTTCAGACGGAATGCTGATGGTCGTAAGCTTGTTAATGGATGGTCGGCGACTAGGAGGAGTTGCCTAGGGTGGCTGGAGATGATATGAGCACTGGTACATATGCACCGTGCATATTTGTAACTCTGGTGAACTTTTGGTTTGTGCAGTGTTGTGACTCGAAGCTTCTCTCGGGTGTTTGGGATTCTGTCTCGAAGCAACTAGGTTGGGGACTCGAAGTAGATATGGGGAGTTCTCGGGTTAGTGATGTTACAGGTTTAAAACCTGAAAATATGCAGTTTTTTTTTGAATTTGAATGAAATTCAAATTTTAAAGCAGGAATTTGATTCGTGTAAGTTGAATCTGAATTCAAATGAAATTTTGAATTCAAAGTTTTAAAAATGAAAATATTCAAATTTAAGCAAGATTTAAATTAAGTTTAAAACCAAGTTAAATCACGGTCTCAAGATTTCTAAGAAACCAGATTTGAATTTAAAACAGTTTTGTAACTTTTTAAAAGTTGAACAAATTCAAATGTTTTAAAGTAAATTTAAAAATAAGTTTGTTTCAAATAAATGTTAAAACTTGGAAGACTTCTTTTCTTAATATTGGAATTAAAATTATGAAGTGTTAAACTTTTATTTGAAAATTAAGAAAATCAATTTATTTTAAAAGCTTGATTCTTTGATAAATTAAGTAATTTGGTTTTAAAACTTTTCTTATATATTTAAGTAATGAATGTTTTTTTAACATTTTTTTTATTTCAAGGTTTATAAATTTATTTAAAATTTGGATAATGTTTAAATAGTTAAACATTTTAAAATCTTAGATTTTAAAATAGAATTTGAATTAAATTTAGAAATGTTTTGTTTTAAATACATTTGAATGTAAATAAAGTCATTAATAAGTAAATGAATTATTTTTGAAATAATTAAGATAATGAAGAATTTATTTATTTATTTGATTTAAATTAATGTTTTAGATTAAATTTTACTTAGAGATGACTAATGAAATTAATCTAAGATAATTTTCTTAAGTAAGTAATTAAGAAAATATCGTTAGATAATAATGATAATTATCTAAGGATAATTAAGTAATTAATTAATGTGTTTAATTTTGATAATAAATTAGATTAATTAATTGTATATAATCAATTAGAAATGATTCAGCATAATTACTTGATAAAAGTCATTAAGATATTAATTACTTATTGTAATTAATTATGATAATGTGATTTGTTTAAATTAATTAATTTAGTTTAATTAATTTAAGAAATCATTTGATGATATAATGAGAGTAATTACTTAATGTAATTAATGGAGCAATAATACTCAGAGAAGTAATGAATGATAATTACTGGAATGTAATTAGTGAGGGTGGTTTTAATTAAGTAATTGGGATAATTACTTTTGTAATTAATCAAGGGATTAATTAATGAAGATAATTAATTATGGAATAATTAATTTGTTATGAGTAATTAAAGATAGTTAATTACTGATTTGATATTAATCAAGGGTGATTAATAATTGTAATTTAAATTTAGATTAATTACTAAATGTAATTAATTTTAAATTAAGTGATTAATTTAAATATAAATTAGAGATCATTTATTAATATAATTAATGATGTAATTAAGGATTGTTTAATTAAGTAATATTTAATTAATTAAGTGATTAATTAATGTAATTAATTAAGGATAAATGTAATTAATTATAATTAATTAATAAATGAAGTAATTAAATGTTAATTACTTATGATTAAGATTAATTAATTTATGAAATTAATTAAGGACTAATTACTTATTGTAATTAGAGAATGATTAATCAAAGGTGTTTAACCAAGTTGAATACTTAGTGAATAATTAATTAACTGGGTTAATTAATTAGTGGATATATAAGCAGGATTTATAGATGTGATAATTAATTTAATTTTTTTAAATTAATTAGAGATAAAATTAATTCATTTAATTCATTTTAAATTAATTATAATTGATGGTTAATAAATCATTGCTTACGGATGTTATTCCTTTGGATGGTTGTGATCTCAGAAATGAGATGAATAGTATCTATAGGATATGGATGCTTAATATGGATTATCTGGTTGTGATGGTTATCTACTTGTGATGATGATACAGATTATCTGTTATGATGAGAATGTGATTATCTATTGTGATATGTGAAATATCTATCTGTGTGAAATAGATAATAATGAAATGAGTTAATTGTTTAAAACCCTTAAGTACAGCTTGGACATTAAAATGGCTTTTGGTTTCGGTGAGACCGGGATCGGGTTTTCATATTTGGATATTCGAAAACCACATCGATTCCAATTAAACGTTAGGTCGTTAATCTAAGTGGAGCAAGTGAAGACTCGAGGTGTAAGGACTATTCGTCAGTATAACTCTGGGGGTGATTCCATGATGAGTTTGACGGAATAGTACTTTCAGGTTTGAGATGGTGATTCAGAGTGCAAGGGTTATGGTCGTTAACTTTGAGGGTGATTCCAATACAAGTGTAACGAGATATTGCCTTTGGTTTCGTTCGAACCCGGAACGAACTTGTATGGATTGATTGCTTTCAGAACATCGTCAGGTGGACGATGAGCATTCTAAGATTGATATGTCCTATAAAGGTAATCGTAGCCTCAAGCCTCATCAACCGGGAATGGCTAAAACAGGGGAGGTGCAGCAAGGCTTCGTGGGTAGCCCCCACCAAAGAGCAAGATTTACCCCTGTCTAGAGGTCTCTTTATATTTCGGCTGTGTGGCAGTTGGCGACGGCCAATCTGCGGGGTGGTCTTGTTTGGAACTGTTCAGTAAGGAATGGTTTCGGCTTTGTGTTGCAGCGGAGCGGGCGTACTCCTCGGTACGGTGATCTAGGCCACGTACGGTGACGGGCGGTACCCCAGTAGCCCTGCCATTGATGGAATCCATAATCCAATAAGTGCTTGTACGGTTTTGATTGTGCCCAACTATGTTGGAACGTGAGATGTAAGCATTCCAGCTATTTCTGTATTTTATTTTGCAAACCCTAGACACTATTATAATATCACTGTATTTCCTATCAAATATTTTGGTTAGCATAAGGTAAAAACTTTTCCATGTTTATGTGTGGGAAGTATTACGTGATACCTTTTCTTTTCAAAGGTTTTTGAAAGTTAAGAAATTTTTAAACCCGTTTACTCACACCAGACACATGTCTGACCCGAGTGTTTATTTTTTGTTTTATTAAACTCTTGGGTACTCATATTATATATGAGTAGTCAAGTGATTCAGGATTTCTTTGATGAGTTCTGGAGGAGATATGGAGCAGGAGGTTTCAACGTGTAGATATATATAGTGATTCCGCTGTGTTTTGAGTTGTATCTGTTTTTCTCTGATGTACTTGAATTGTAATTGCTAGACAGGTGTTTATAACTGTCTAGTTTGTGTTGTATTAGCTGTATAACTCTGATGTATATGATATTATGTAATGTTTTATGTGATATAATATAATTTATTCGTTCCGCTGTGAGATTCTAATGTTGCCTGTTTCTTTCTTTTCTTTCTTTTCTCTTTTCTATCCCTTTCTTTCTTCTTAATGATGCGTCTTTCTATGGAATGAAAGGCGGGTCGTTACACCGAGAGTAAGGGTCAGGAGCTCTTTCACGATGAGCTAAACCTTCTATACATGCAACTTATTGGAGAAGGTGAGACGTCCGCTTACTCAAGAAGCACACAGAGGCATGGTACTGGCAATATTCCTGGGGTAATGACTCAAAGCTTAATTAGTACTTTTGTATTTCAGTTAGATTAATAAAAGGACACGGTGAATGATTTCAGACTTAGTAATCAAGTGTGAAGAGCTCTGTAGTTGTGTTGACATATGATTTACTTGGTATATTGCTGCAGCTTCAGATCACATTCATATTGAATACGCTGAAACAAATTGCATTATGTGTATGTCAATGAACAAATTATAATTTTTTGGTACAATAATTTACTTCCTCTTCGGATTCTCTTTTTTCGTTGATGTTAATTAGTTTTTTTTAACCATGAGCTAGATTCTTATAGTAGGTTCTCTAGTACATAAGAATTATGCATTTTCCTATACTTCTAAAAAAAACAGGCACTGCCTAAGGCAGTGCATAGCATGGCCTTTTCAATGGTAGTGCATAGGCATGGCCTTTGCAAAAGTAGTAATGTGCACTGCAAATGGCAGTGCCTTTGGCGGTGCATAGGCCCACACTACCTTTGCAAAGGCAATGCTTAGGCACTGCGAAAGGCAGTGCACATACTGAAACTGCTAGGCCGGCACTGCCTCTAAAAAGGCAGTGCACATGCACTGCCTAAGGTACTGCACCGGCACTGCCTTTGCAAAGGCAACGAAAGGTTGCATTGCCTTTGCAAAGGCAATGCACCTTTGGAAAGGCAATGCACCATGCACTTTGTGCACTGCCTTCGCAAAGGCAGTGCATAATAAATTTGTAAACAATTAAAACCGAGATCGTGCTTTTTAGGATAAATTTGTAACGGAACCATGCAAATTTGTTCTTACACAATGAACACTCAAATAGTTATGCATTTTTCTAATTTGATTAAATAATTTATATGTATATATACAGAGACAATACATATACTGCTAGGTTTGGAGTTTCACATGATAGAGAGAAACTTGAAGAGGAAGTAGAAGAGCTAAGGAATAAAAATCAAGAAATGAATGCCACGATTAACAAATTACAAGGGGATTTATGTTCCATGCAGGAGGAGTTAAGTTTTGTGCAAGAGTTTATACGGGGGTTGAGGCAAGAGCAAGGACCGGAGATATGACCAACTTCGTGAGTTATTCCTATTTTGGTTGTGGATTTGATGTTTTATTTTTATAACGTACATTGTATGATGTTTGAATTATATGAAACAACTATGTTGGAGTTATGTAGCAACTTTATTTTATTGTTTGTTGGACATGATGTGTTTTAAATACATTTTGTAACAAGTTTACGGTAATTTTACCATAACATGCATTCTACATTAATGTTTTTAATGAGACATATAGTTACGATTTTTGCATGTGGTTATATAATATATTTAATGTTTTCTATTGTTGATGTTCGGTTTTATTAAATTTATTGTGATATGTCAGGTAGATGAATGTGAATACAATAGGATCATATTGAATTTTGGTGTACGGTGGCATAGGGAAGGCGTATGGAACTCGTTAGAAAAATCTAATTTTTGCACTTGTAAAAAGAAGAAGGCTTGGCGTAGGGAATGTGTATCGGTGAAGGAGTAGGGAAGGCGAATGGAATATGGCATAGGAAATGCATATGGAAGTGGGCGTAGGTAATGCGTATAGAATATGGTGTAGGGAATGCGTAGGAAAATCAGCATAGGGAAATCGACAGGAAATGTGTATGGAAGTAGGCGTATGGAATCTGGCGTATGGAATGCGTAGGGAAATCAACGTAGGGAAGCCATATGGTATTTTTGCGATACACTGTTTTCCAACTTATTTTTCGGCGTAGGGGTGGCATAGGGAAATTTGCTTTACTATGCCTTCCCCATGCCAATTTGGCGTGGGGAATCCAGAATTCTTTTATAGCGGTTATAACTTTTATAATATATATATATATATATGTAATTTTAAATTTAACTTCTAAATTTAAAACCCATAATTTTTAATTTCAAACAATTTTGAAAATTAGCCCAAGGCCCAATTCAAATTGGGCCTTTTATATTAGGGGAAACCTTTGGGCTAACATATATGTTCAGGCCAAGCTGGTAGCTAGGTAGGGCAATGTACTTGATTAGCCAAACCGTAACATGACTAATTTAGACTGCATAGGTTGTTGGCTCTATTACCATTGTTGGAACTGGACCAACCCACAGTAGAAGATATGAGATAATTCCCAAAAAACCATTTTGGATATTATATATACACACACATAACCAATTTCTAGTTAAATAAATAGTTATATCAATAATTAAATATAAAATAATTGTATATATATATATATATATATATATATATATTAAAATTGTGTATTCTTTGCTGCTGAATTATTATTGTGCAATAACAAAATTTTATAAATTTTAAAATGTTTATTATTTGATTTTAATCTTAAGATATAATTTATTAATTAATAAAATCATACACGATATTATTTAGTCAAGAAAAATATTTTTTAATTTTAGATTATGAGTTTATTACTAGTATGTATACGGAATGAATTTTTTTAATTAGCATAAATATAGATGCACTAATATTTTCAACCATCTAATATGTGACAAAACATCGATACACTAGATTCATAATATAATCTAACAATTTACAATATAAAGCAATAGTAGATAATAATATTAAATAAAACCATAAATAAGTTGTGTACCCTTCATCGAAGGCTAGGGTTCGCACATTGAGATGTTGAAATAAACTCCTTGAATCATACCGCAATCTAGAAGATGCTAGCTTCAAATTGCTAACTAGCTACTATCATATATCTTTGATTTGATTTGATGCTTGAAATTTTGGAGGAGGGATGGGTATAGTTTTAGCCAGCAGCAAGTAATAATGGATGCTCTAAAACAAATTTTAAAACGAGGGTTATGATACTTATATAGAGGAGAGATTATAGAGAAAACCCTACCCTTAAGACCATCATATGGCCGATGTAACGCCCCACTCCGAGACCCACTTTAGTAAAGATTATTACGGAGTAATACCGTCTACTAGAACGGAGAATAGAGTATAATGGAAGCGACCATGTGTAATCAAGCTATAACTAACTACTGAATACGTCGAATAGGTGGTTTTCTTTTGTCAAGTGGTTCGACATATCCAATAGATATTTATAACGAAATTACAATGGATAAGGAAAATAGGTTCAGAACAAACATAATGCTAAATGATAACATCATCATCACAGAACAGTCACATAACAGTCACAGAACATAGGTACAATATATTGTCAATACAGATCCAAATATCAAAAGGTGGGTACAAAGCCACCGCTCACACATGTGAGTCAAAAATATGTACATAAGAGACTGAATAATCAGAGTATCAAAATAGTGGACAAATATAAAGAGCTATCTATCAGCATAGCAGATAATGTCCAAGCGGAAGCACAGAAAGCTAAGTCCAGAGACCTAACCTGAAACAACTCGGTCTGACCCGAGCGAAAACACTCGGGTCAGGCTAGCTAAATAATCAGTAATAACCGAGATATATATAATAATGCGGTACATAAACAAAACAGAACTTCTCCAAAGAGAAGAATACAATGGACCACATGAATATAATGACGATCCCTAATCATCAATAAACAGTAAAAATCTCCAAAGAGAATATCAACACCAAAGTGTTAAATAAATAAAATTGCCTCATATCATCGGCGTAGCCAAAGCTATATAAAGTTGCCCATAGGCAATAATCCCAAGAGTGACCAGAGTCTGTAATCAATGCCCAAGCAAAGATCGGTGCTCCAAAGAGCAATAGGGATATACTGAAAAGTCAATGAAATCGAATACTGAAAGGTAGTGTCCAGAGACACTGTGAATCCACAAGGTAATCGCACTTACATCGTATGGTTCCATAGAACCAACACCGAATGGCGGTACTCGAATGGATATAAAAATCATCAGATAATACAATTATTGCACGTGCACCGACCAGAGTCGTTATTGCCAAGTACTGTTGAGTTGTGATCGATCACTTGCACAGATGCGGGACGCGCGAGACGGCGAGATCCTTCCCAGAAGGATAAAGGCCCAGAGGCACATGCCGCAAAAACTGCTCCATAGAGCAGGTGTCCAGAGACGGTTGCCCAGAGGCGTGGTGACCCAGAGGTCCAGTACTGGCCGCTCAGAGGCTAATGTGTCACAAACTTCTTGGAGAGGAACCCGTAAAGTGTTAACAATGAGTCCCATACCCCACGTTCGCACTAAACGGTTTACTAACCAATAGCAAGCTCACACTCCAAACAATAAAATGTCCACCTCGTATCATCGGTAAACTAGACCCAAAGGTCAAAACGATCGATCGAATAGGTCGGGGATTAACCGGAAAGAAAATACCAACGGTTCCATAGGCCGGAGATTTCCTAACCGTTTAAGCACCTTTCCACTTCGCTCGACGTGCTAAAAGTGAGTGTGAGATTTTTATTATAGAAAATAGTGGTGCAAAACGGATTTATAATTGATCTTGAAATCACTTTAAAACGGCTTTTGAAACCTCTCCTATTATGGAGTAATTAATTTAATAATTAAAAATAATATTATATAATAATTTCGAAAGCCATTTAGGAGTGAAAAATCCTTTTAAAATAGTTCATAAAAACCCGTGTACAAAATCCAGAGACAAATCCTAAAGAAATCGATAAATCAGAAAATCACTGAAAACCAATATTCGCGTTGGAAAACATTCCGAATGGTTGTGAACCAAAGTTCGACAATTTTAATTTTTTTTTGAAGCCGGCTGCACCAGCCCGTTTCTGCGAACCAGGCTGCACCATGCGGTGTAGCTGGTTCAGTCCAGCCCCAACCCACATGGGCTGGGAAGAATTTGCAAGACCCAGCCCTTTTGGGCTGGGGACATATAACAAGCCCCCCCTCCCCAGCCCGCGCGGGCTGGGGGGTTTGGGGGCCGCCCCCAGCCCGTGCGGGCTGGGGGATTTGGGCCCGTGCGCGCCAGCCCGCATGGGCTGGCCTGCTGCGCCCGGGCTGCAGCCTGGGTGCAATCCAGGCCTGTGTTGGTGCACCCAGAGCCCTGTTTTCAACCTGTTTCAGGCTGAAACAATTCCAGCCAGCTTATTTTGCAGTTTTTGATGGTTTTGGGGTGTTTTTTTCAAGTTTTTGGCATCAAATTTCACTAATAACAATCACTAACCACCATATAATGATTACTACACTATATTAAAGGAAACAAAGGGCCAAAGCTTAGCATTACCTTATGAAGCAATACCACAAACACCTTATGTGCACACCCAAAATGAAAGCAAAGATGATCAAGGAGCTATGATTCACATGTTACATAATAAAACATGTGTTACTAAATGATTACCGAAATCAAAAGAGGATTAAACACATACTAGAAGAGGTTTTTAGCAATATACCTCTCAAAAAAGCAACAAAGACCACTATAGCATCAACCCAAGTTAGCAAAAGATGATTAGGAGGCTATAAGTTCATAAAAACACATAAAACATGTGTTAACAAACTAATTTCAGAAATTAGAAAGATATAGAAAATGGATTTGAGGTGGGTATTTGCATTACCTTCGCATAGAATGATTTGCATAAGCTAAAACTAGAAGGAGATGAAGATGGAGGCCATTTTTGTTAAGAAAGCTTTAGGAAATGATTAGTGTTTTGATTAGGGATGCATGAATGAGGTTAGGAGAGTTTGAGATAATTTATAGAGGAGGTTTAGGGTGGGTTATTGGGTTAAGTTTAGTAACCCAATAAGAAGAGGGTTATTTACATGTTTCCAAAAATTAGTCTAAGTGTTCATGTAAGTTTATAAAACTCATTTTTCTTACCCAAACCCGTTTTAAAATCTCTCCTAAAATATTTAACTTTCCAAAAATAACATTTTATCCTCATTTTAAAATCCCATATTTCCCATTTAATTAAAATAGCCTTTTTTTCAAGTAAATTTTATTATTCCAAATCCTTTTACGCTTCATTAAAAAAATAAAAATCCTAACTTTTATTTATTAATTGGTAATGCAAATCCCGGGTTGTTACAGACTCCCCCCTTAAGAAAATTGCGTCCCCGCAATTCCTTAAGATAGATGTCGTCTATAACGTCAAATCCACAAAAGAAGTGATAGAGATAAAATAGAGAATTCTTACCCATAGAAGAAGATGGGAGAAAGCCAGGATAAGAGCGCTCGATAGATTCTCTGGTCTCCCAAGTGCAGTCCTTAGGATTCGGTGACCATTGAATCTTCATGAGTGGAACCTCGTTGTTGCGAAGGCGTCTAACCTCCGAATCAAGCACACTGAGAGGTTGCTGCTCCAAAGATAAGTCAGGTAAGATCTCTAAATCAGGCACGACATGCGGCTCAATGATAGAGTCAGGATCGCTAACACACTTGCGAAGCTGAGAAACATGGAACACGTCATGCATTCCAGAAAAATGAGCAGGTAGAGCCACACGATAAGCAACGGGGCCGATGCGTTCTGTAATAGGAAATGGTCCAACATAGCGAGGAGCCAACTTCCCTATAGAGATGAAACACACAACCCCCTTCATGGGAGAAATTCGAATGAAGACAAAATCACCAATGGAGAACTCAAGAGGCTTCCTACGGTTGTCCGCGTAGGATTTCTGGCGGTCCTGTGCCTCTTTCATTCTCTGACGGATAAGAACAATCTTTTCAGAAGATTCCCGAACTGAATCTGGACCAAAATAAGATTCTCGCCAGATTCTAACCAACAAGCAGGAGAGCGACATGGCCTTCCGTATAGAGCCTCGAAAGGTGCCATGTCGATACTAGACTGAAAGCTGTTGTTGTAGGAGAACTCTACAAGCGGTATGTGATCCTCCCAACTACCTCCGAAATCTAGAATACAACAACGCAAAAGATCCTCCAAAACACGATTCACCCTCTCAGTCTGACCGTCGGTCTGAGGGTGATAAGTAGTCGAGAGATTCATCTTTGAGCCCAAAGCTGACTGTAGGCACTTCCAAAAGTGACTAGTGAAAATAGTGTCTCGATCACAGACGATAGAGCTAGGAATGCCATGAAGTTGAACGACTTCCTTCACATATAGCTTGGAAAGCCGAGGAGCAGTCCGAGTGGACTTAATAGGAATGAAATGAGCCGCTTTGGTCAAGCGATCAACAATAACCCAGATAGAAGTATGGCCTGACCTCGATTGAGGCAGACCGTCAATAAAATCCATGGATATATGATCCCATTTCCATAATGGAATCTCTAGCAGCTGAAGAAGACCAGATGGACGCTGATGCTCGGCCTTGATCTATTGACAAGTCATGCAACCACTCACATAACTTGCCACATCTCTCTTCAACCCCTCCTAATAATATAGCCGGCACATATCGGCATACATCTTACTCGAACCGGGATGTATAGTGTACTTAGTGCGATGGCACTCCTCCAGAATGTCACGCCTAAGTGATAAATCAGATGGTACAACAATATGGTTCTTCCTACGAAGACACTGATGAAAATCAAGAGAATAATCCAGCAATGTCTCATCACTGGATCCCGACTCGAGAAGATGAATAAGATGCAATAAGTCTGGATCCTGCCGCTGAGCATGGGCAATGCGATCCAATAAGATAGGACGAGCTTCCAAGCTAAATAATAAGACAGGAGCATCAGAAGATGGAGCTCGATCTCTAATATCACATAAAGATAGAGTCTCAAGAACATTCCACTCGGAAATCATCATAGAAACTACCGTCGAGTGCTTGCGACTGAGCGCATCTGCAACACGATTACCCTTGCCAGGGGTATACTGAATATCTAAATCATATGAGGCAAGAAACTCAAGCCATCGCTGCTGCCTCATATTGAGATCCCTCTGACTGAATAGATACTTCAGTGACTTGTGATCGGTGTAAAGAGTGAAGCATTCACCTAATAGAAAGTGACGCCACGTCTTCAAGGCAAAGACGATAGCTGCTAACTCAAGATCATGAGTAGGATAGCGAACCTCGTTCGGACGCAGTTGCCTGGAAGCATAAGCAACTACCCGATTCTTCTGCAGAAGCACAACACCGAGCCTGCTACCACAAGCGTCGGTGTAAACAACAAGATCCTGGTTACTCTCAGGAACCACAAGGATAGGAGCATGAGTGAGAAGTTCTTTCAATCGCTTAAAAGAAGCTTCACACTTATCAGACCAAATAAAGCGAACACCCTTGCGAGTCAGCGTCGTAAGGGGAAGTGAAACTCGAGAGAAATCCTTGACAAACCGACGGTAATAACCCGCCAGACCAAGAAAGCTGCGAATATCATGAACGTTTTCGGGCTGCTTCCAATTCTGAATAGCTTCGATCTTGGCAGGATCGACAGAAATATCCTCAGACGATACAGTATGGCCCAAGAACTTGACCTTGCTCTCCCAAGAATGGCACTTGGAGAGCTTGGCCTTAAGCTGATGCTGACGAAGAGTATCCAAGATGATCCGCAAATGATGAGCATGCTCTGCCTCCGATCTAGAGTAAATAAGAATATCGTCGATGAAAACCAAAACGAATCTATCGATGTATTCCTGGAATACTCGATTCATAAGATCGACGAAGAAAGCCGGTGCGTTCTTCAAGCCGAATGGCATGACCAACCACTCAAAAGAACCATAACGAGTGCGGAAAGCGGTAAGAGGAATGCTATCTTTCGCAACTCGGAGCTGAAGGAATCCGGTGGCAAGGTCGATCTATGAAAAGACCTTCGCACCGCTCAACTGATCAAACATATCGTCTATCCGTGGCAATGGATAACGATTTCTGATGGTCAACTCATTAAGCTTGCGATAGTCAATGAAAAGCCTAAGAGAGCCATCGGGCTTCTTAACGAAGACCAGAGCAGCACCCCATGGCGAAGAACTGGACTGAATGAACTGCTTCGCCTCAAGCTCAACTAACTGCTTCCTGAGTTCCTCATTCTCCTTAATAGACATCCTCGTGGGAGGACGCCCAACTGGGTGGGAGCCTGGAATGAGATCAATGCAGAACTCAATGGCCCGCTTTGGCGGCAGGCCAGATACTGGCTCGAATATATCGGGGAAATCCCGAACAACAGGAATACGAGATATGTCCAAATCCTCACAAAGCAAGCTAAGGGTCGTGGATCCACCAATGGGATTCACAATCCTTAGTGAAGAAACCAGACAAGTAACATCCAAGGATAAAGCATCTACTACCTCCTTTGATACGAATGAGTGAGAGGCACCCGTATCAAAGAGAACTCTACAAGATTTACCATGAAATAAAATAGAACCTTCGAGAACGGAAGGATGCGTACCTCGAGGCTAAGCCGAAGATGTAGGAGCCTTGACAGCATTAAGCTTGCCAGATCTAGGAGGTGCCGTAGGACAAGTGGAGATCATGTGTCCCTCCTTCTTGCAGAAGGTGCAATAGAGAGGTTTGGGACACTCTCGAATAAAGTGATCTGGAGAACCACAGTTGAAGCATTTCTTCGGGGGATGTGTCCCACTAGGCTGAGCAGGAGTCTGGGACTGAGAACGAGTCTGAGGCTGAGTCTGAAAAGTAGAACTGCCAGTCTTCTTCTTCTTGTTCCAAGGCTTGGTCTTCTGAAATGGACCCCGCTTCTGATTGGGGTTTTTGGAACCCTCACCATCCCCATCGCTGTCTCTCTCACGCTCAACTGCTTCAAGGTGAAGCGCTGCGTCAACTAGCTCATCAAAAGGGAGCTTAAGCTGGAGCATAAGCTGTTTCTTCAAATCTTTCTTCAGGCCTTCAACAAATTTGAGATTCTTCTTATAAGGAATGCTGATGAACTCGAGGCCATACTTGGACAGGGCCTCGAAAGATGATGAATAATCAGCAACAGAGGTCTTCCCTTGCTTAAGGTCAATAAAGCGGCGTGCAAGGGCTATCTTCTCGGACTCGGGGACAAACTAGAGCAAGAAGCGATCTCGGAACTGATCCCAAGTGAGAGTGGCCTCATCGGTCTCAGAAATAAGGAGCTCGTACCAATCCAAGGCACGGCCCTCAAGATGGCTAGAAGCAACAAGAACTCTGTCATGGTCAGGAAGGGTCATGCGAGTAAAATTACGCTAGCAAACTCTGATCCAAGCCTGGACCTCAAGAACAGTCTCGGAGCCATTGAATGGCTTCCCTCCAAGACGAATAAAGTCGCTGCAGAGGCGCGCAAAAGCAGACTTGCGTGGTGCATTAGAAACTGGTGCAAGAGACTGAGAGTGTGAGTGAGAGTTACGAACCAGCTCCATGATCTGGTCCGTGGTCAGGGTGAGGGTTGCTGGATTGTCCAGCATCAGCAGAACGGAGGTTCCTACCTCTTCCAACCATACTGAAAGATAAGGTAAGGTTTATTTAAGCACGATTCAAAGATACATAATTCATTAAGGAATATTACGGAATATAATATATTCCTACACATATTCCTAACTTATTTTTTATCTAAAGGTGGTGATGTTCAATTTTGATCGTATTGTAACGTATTGTACTACGTGTCTGTTCTGTGTTTGTTATACTTAATTCTGAACCTTAGCTCTGATACCAAAATGTAACGCCCCACTCCGAGACCCACTCTAGTAAAGAGTATTACGAAGTAATACCGTCTACTAGAACGGAGAATAGAGTATAATGGAAGCGACCATGTGTAATCAAGCTATAACTAACTACTGAATACGTCGAATAGGTGGTTTTCTTTTCCCAAGTGGTTCGACATATCCAATAGATATTTATAACGAAATTACAATGGCTAAGGAAAATAGGTTCAGAACAAACATAATGCTAAATGATAACATCATCATCGTAGAACAGTCACATAACAGTCACAGAACATAGGTACAATATATCGTCAATACAGATCCAAATATCAAAAGGTGGGTACAAAGCCACCGCTCACACATGTGAGTCAAAAATATGTACATAAGAGACTGAATAATCAGAGTATCAAAATAGTGGAAAAATATAAAGAGCTATCTATCAGCATAGCAGATAATGTCCAAGCGGAAGCACAGAAAGCTAAGTCCAGAGACCTAACCTGAAACAACTCGGTCTGACCCGAGCGAAAACAATCGGGTCAGGCTAGCTAAATAATCAGTAATAACCGAGATATATATAATAATGCGGTACATAAACAAAACATAACTTCTCCAAAGAGAAGAATATAATGGACCACATGAATATAATGACGATCCCTAATCATCAATAAATAGTAAAAATCTCCAAAGAGAATATCAACACCAAAGTGTTAAATAAATAAAATTGCCTCATATCATCGGCGTAGCCAAAGCTATATAAAGTTGCCCATAGGCAATAATTCCAAGAGTGACCAGAGTCTGTAATCAATGCCCAAGCAAAGATCGGTGCTCCAAAGAGCAATAGGGATATACTGAAAAGTCAATGAAATCGAATACTGAAAAGCAGTGTCCAGAGACACTGTGAATCCACAAGGTAATCACACTTACATCGTATGGTTCCATAGAACCAACACCGAATGGCGGTACTCGAATGGATATAAAAATCATCAGATAATACAATTATTGCACGTGCACCGACCAGAGTCGTTATTGCCAAGTACTGTTGAGTTGTGATCGATCACTTGCACAGATGCGGGACGCGCGAGACGGCGAGATCCTTCCCAGAAGGATAAAGGCCCAGAGGCACATGCCGCAAAAACTGCTCCATAGAGCAGGTGTCCAGAGACGGTTGCCCAGAGGCGTGGTGACCCAGAGGTCCAGTACTGGCCGCCCAGAGGCTAATGTGTCACAAACTTCTTGGAGAGGAACCCGTAAAGTGTTAACAATGAGTCCCATACCCCACGTTCGCACTAAACGGTTTACTAACCAATAGCAAGCTCACACTCCAAACAATAAAAAGTCCACCTCGTATCATCGGTAAACTAGACCCAAAGGTCAAAACGATCGATCGAATAGGTCGAGGACTAACCGGAAAGAAAATACACACGGTCCCATAGGCCGGAGATTTCCTAACAGTTTAAGCACCTTTCCACTTCGCTCGACGTGCTAAAAGTGAGTGTGAGATTTTTATTATAGAAAATAGTGGTGCGAAACGGATTTATAATTGATCTTGAAATCACTTTAAAATGGCTTTTGAAAACTCACCTATTATGGAGTAATTAATTTAATAATTAAAAATAATATTATATAATAATTTCGAAAGCCATTTAGGAGTGAAAAATCCATTTAAAATAGTTCATAAAAACCGGTGTACGTAATCCAGAGACAAATCTCAAAGAAATCGATAAATCAGAAAATCACTGAAAACCAATATTCGCGTTGGAAAATATTCCGAATGGTTGTGATCCAAAGTCCGACAATTTTAAGTTTTTTTTTGAAGCCGGCTGCACCGCATGGTGCAGCCCGTTTCTACGAACCAGGCTCCACCATGCGGTGCAGCTGGTTCAGTCCAGCCCAAGCCCACGTGGGCTGGGAAGAATTTGCAAGCCCCAGCCCTTTTGGGCTGGGGACATATAACAAGCCCCCCCTCCCCAGCCCGCGTGGGCTGGGGAATTTGGGCCCGCCCCCAGCCCGCGCGGGCTGGGGGATTTTGGGGCCCGGCCCCAGCCCGCGCGGGCTGGGGGGATTTGAGCCCACCCCCCTAGCCCGCGCGGGCTGGGGGGTTTTGGTCCCCCCTCCCCAGCCCGTGCGGGCTGGGGGGTTTTTGGGGCCCGCCTCCCCAGCCCGCGCGGGCTGGGGGGTTTTGGGGCCGCCCACCAGCCCACGCGGGCTGGGGGTTTTGGGCCCGCCCCCCAGCCCGCGCGGGCTGGGGGTTTTGGGCCCGTGCGCGCCAGCCCGCATGGGCTGGCCTGCTGCGCCCGGGCTGTAGCCTGGGTACAATCCAGGCCTGTCCTGGTGCACCCAGAGCCCTGTTTTCCACCTGTTTCAGGCTAAAACATTTTCAGCCAGCTTATTTTGCAGTTTTTGATGGTTTTGGGGTGTTTTTTTCAAGTTTTTGGCATCAAATTTCACTAATAACAATCACTAACCATCATATAATGATTACTACACTATATTAAAGGAAACAAAGGGCCAAAGCTTAGCATTACCTTATGAAGCAATACCACAAACACCTTATGTGCACACCCAAAATGAAAGCAAAGATGATCAAGGAGCTATGATTCACATGTTACATAATAAAACATGTGTTACTAAATGACTACCGAAATCAAAAGAGGATTAAACACATACTAGAAGAGGTTTTTAGTAATATACCTCTCTAAAAAGCAACAAAGACCACTATAGCATCAACGCAAGTTAGCAAAAGATGATTAGGAGGCTATAAGATCATAAAAACACATAAAACATGTGTTAACAAACTAATTTCAGAAATTAGAAAGATATAGAAAATGGATTTGAGTGGGTATTTGCATTACCTTTGCATAGAATGACTTGCATAAGCTAAAACTAGAAGGAGATGAAGATGGATGCCATTTTTGTTAAGAAAGCTTTAGGAAATGATTAGTGTTTTGATTAGGGATGCATGAATGAGGTTAGGAGAGTTTGAGATAATTTATAGAGGAGGTTTAGGGTGGGTTATTGGGTTAAGTTTAGTAACCCAATAAGAAGAGGGTTATTTACATGTTTCCAAAAATTAGTCTAAGTGTTCGTGTAAGTTTATAAAACTCATTTTTCTTACCCAAACCCGTTTTAAAATCTCTCCTAAAATATTTAACTTTCCAAAAATAACATTTTATCCTCATTTTAAAATCCCATATTTCCCATTTAATTAAAATAGCCTTTTTTTCAAGTAAATTTTGTTATTCCAAATCCTTTTACGCTTCATTGAAATAAATAAAAATCCTAACTTTTATTTATTAATTGGTAATGCAAATCCCGGGTTGTTACAGCCGACCATACGAGGATATCAATCCATGTATGGGCTTCAAACCTACTTCAAGCCCGAGCAATATTTATTTTATTTAAATCCAATTTAAACACGCATCGATATTGTATATCGATTAATATAAATATTTATAACTATTATACACTTAATTTTTAATATTGTTCAACACATCAAATAAAAACTTTATAAATTATTATTTCATAAAATTAATGAATTTAATTAATTTATAGCAACTATAGATTAATTAAATCATGTAGTCAAAGGACTATTCAATGTTTCGGTTGTGTGACTCTTAGGTGTAAATTTGGCCAGTGATTAATATCGAACAATTCGAATATTAACTTCACACATCACTTAGCAGGTGGTGTGACATTTTGGCAATCGCTTACTTAGTTTCGATAAAATGCAATTTTACTTTTAAACATTGCCCAATATAAACACTTATTTACACCAATTCTCTTCGTTAGAACTATATCACTTTGAACTTATGGAATATGGTAATGGTTAAAATTCTAATTATGTTCATATTCAACTTTGTAGTCAAATGTAACACCCTAATTTTATTGACATTATTCAAAAGATTTAATTAGAATAAATTAAATAGAATAGTGTTGACAATGAGATTGAGGTTGATTAATAAATTTAGTGGCCATGCTTATTTAACTAAATTAATTTATAAATGGTTAAGTAATTAAAGATAAGGTATTAGGGTAAATAGCCGTCCATATTTCCTACCCTTATACTATTCTCCATAGTCATACACATTCATTTTTACCTCAAACAAAATTTACAACCATTAAAAGAAAGTAAGGCCGACCATTAGGAAGAAGAGAAGAGAAATTTTTAAAAATAAAGCTTAGGATCAAGCTAGAAGAAGTCATTCTCAATCAAAATTCAATCTCCTTATCCAACCTAAGGTGAATAATAATTTTTACATCTCTATTTTGGTTTTATAATCATATGGGTTCTAATATAAGAGTAAACCGGTTTTTATGATATACTGAATGATGACATGCTTGATTTATGATTTATATGGTTCAAACTAGGTTGATTAAAGGGGATATACACGGTTTTAAGGTAAAATTAAGATTAAATGATTTTATATGTCATAGGAAAATTCTATGTTATAGAAAACATGATTTTGGAGTTGGGTTTCAATTTTCATAATTTTCCAAGCTGTGGAGAATTAGTTATGAATTTTCGAAGGTAAATGTGGTTATTTGGATTTATAAATTTTTCTTGGGATGATATATTAGGAATTTGGATCTGGAATTTTAGTATGTTAAATAACATGATTAAAAAGAATTTCTGGAATTTTTGGGGATTTTTACTAAGTGATTTAGTATGACAATTAATTTATTTCGAAAGGAGGACCTAAATGATTTAATCGTTTTGGCAATAGGAAGGGCTTATTTGTTAAAAATTATCTTGATTTTAGATTTGAGAAATGCAAGAAATATATCTAAATTATTTAAAAGTTTGTGAAAGCCAATCAAATGTTTACAAGTAGGCAAGTTTGTTACAAAAAGTTTACTTAATTTGGTGAAAACAGATTTTTTCAGAAAAAGGAGGTTCCACCTTCTCTGGAAGGACGTTTCGACTATGACCTTTCAACCAAGACCTTTCGACTTCATTGAAACCAAAAAGGTCAAAACCAATGCACATAATATCATTTAGGTGGTATGTTGTGAACTGGACAAAGGCAGAAGGTAGGTTGTCAATAGGTTGCTTTCGAAGGAGTTGGTTCCTTATATTGTTTTGGTTTGAAAAGAAAATACTTGCCTGTCTTTAATAGGGCTTTCAACGCAGTGAAAGCTATGCTTTCGACAAAGTCAAAAGCTATGATTTCGAAAGGATGGTTTCTTTAAAGAGCTTTCGACATAGTCGATAGCCATGCTTTCGACACAGTCGAAAGCTATGGTTTTGAAAGGGTGGTTTATAAAGGAGCTTTAGACACAGTTTAAAGCTAAGGTTTCAAAAGAATAGTTTATAAAAGGGCTTTTGCCACAATCGAAAGCTATGTTGTCAAAAGGGTACTTCAAAGAGGCTTTCGAAAGAGAGCTGGCGCTTTTGTTTTAATGAAGTAGCTTTCGAAGGAGTTACTTAATTTTTGTTTAAAGCTTTCGAAGGGGGTACTTGCGGACCAGGTCAAAACCCTTCTAAGGATTTTTTGACCTTCCAATGGCATCAAAGGCATCGATGTTGTCGAAAGGTTCAATTTTTTTTATAAATACAAGCCACTTACTAAAGCTTCTGAAGGGGTCAAAAGCAAAGCTTTCGAAGTGGTCAAAGGCAATGGTTTCGAAAGGAGTTTTGAAGCCAACCTTTAATTTTTTCCCCTAGATATTTCAATGCTTTCGAAAGGATGGTTTCGACACCATCAAACTTTCCCAATATTTTATAAAAAAAAAGTGGTTTCGAAAGAGATGCTTTAACCTATTTCCACTTTGACCCAAATTGATGTTTTAAGTATAAACCTAAAGCTTTGGAAAGGGTTGATTTTCAATGGTTTTGAAGGGTAAGCTTCATTGCTTTCAAAAGGGGTGTTTTAAAGTATTATAAAGGCTGGAACTATTATTTTAAAATATGTGTTTTATGCTTTCGAAGGGATCAAAATCAAAGCTTTCGAAGGGGATGCTTTCGAAAGGTATGTTTATATGACACTTGATTTTTGGAAATGTAGGTTAAGTAACCCTTACATAATATATGTTGTTTAACCTTGGGGATACCGGGGTAGGTTTTATGAGTTCAACACAATAGTTGGGGATACCAACACTTATATGTTTTGACATAATCATTGGGGATACTAATGTAAATTTTAAATGAATATAACCTAAATTAGGGATGCTAATGGAAATAGGTTAATCATATGGTAGCATGAGATAATTAGAATCGTGTGGGTAACACGAGTAAAATGGCCAAGGGACGGGTTCATAGTCATCCTAGGAAAACTATGGGAAGTTTGATGAATAGTCAACATCATGTCGGGGATGGATAGTTTCCATATGATTGAAGAAGGGTTCATAGTCATCCTAGGAAAACTATGGGATGTGTAATGGATAGTCAACATTATGTCAAGGATGGATAGTCTCTATAGGATTAAAGCAAGGTTTATAGTTATCTTAGCAAAACTATGGAATGTGAGATGGATAGTCCGCATTAGTTTTAGTAAAATGAATGTGGGATGAATAGTCCCTCTTTGATGCAAACAAAGTCTAAATTAGGATGGGTAGTCCTTGAAAATAAAAAATGGATAGTTAGTTGCAACTTAGATGGTTAGACTAACTAATATGGGATGGGAAGTCCTAATTGATTTCAAGTATGCATATCATCATTATACTTTGAAAATGAATGTTTTAACCATTGTGGATGCAGGAAGCACATAATATAGTTTTATATAGGTTTTAGGATACTAGTGAGGGGAAAAACCTGTTTCGCTAAGCGGCTTGGTCTCACTAGATACCTAAAGGGATCAAGATGTTAGATTATTATTCATACCAGGCTTCTATCTGACTTGAAGTTTTTATTTTCCCCTTAAACTCTCGGATGCTCAATTGATTGTGAGTAGTTTGAGAATTAAGGTTTTCAGGTTTTCTTCTTAGACGAATAAAGCTTCCAAAGGCATGCCAGAGGTAGACAGATAATTAGAGTTATCTTTTCTGCTGTGTATTTATTTGTAAAGGCAGATTTATTAGCATTAGCATATACTCTGATCAACCAAAGGGGCATCTGCATATGTTGCTCTTGGCGTATATGTAATAAATCATATTTTGCAGAACATTGTTAACATGAACATCAAATGTTTTGATTTGAATATGGAAATATGTTTTTGAATTGTGAAATTTTTCCCATATTTCTATGGTCTGTGTATCAATGTATCTAGCACCACCATATTTGGTCGTCGAGAATTAATAACTATGGATGACTACAACATTCATAGCCATTAGTTTTAGGCCACTAAGTATAGGGATGTTACAAGTTGGTATCGGAGCATAGGTTTATGAAACTTTAGAAGAAAAGTTAAACCTAAAAGCTTTTTGAAACATAATCCAATGATCGGGGTTTGGGTTAACGCTATAGTAACATACTTGTATTAGATATATAGGTATATATCTTACTACGTATTCCCCTCTCTCTCTTAGACCGTTCTTCTGTATCTTACTAAGGCTCGTATGTAGATTTACGAGAAAGAGGATTGGAAGCAGGAAACGGAAGAGGAAATCTAGGTGGAGGAAGCACCACTACTAATGGAAATGCTCGACCTAATACCTGAAGGAACCAAGGTCGACAGGCTAACCAAAATGCTGGTTCCATTGTAGGTGCTGGAAACCCACCAGTAGATGCGAAGATGGTGTATCAGTTGTTAGCGAATCTTTTGCAAGCAAGAGCTGCTGGTAATATTGGTGGTGTTAATTTGGTAGTTCCAGCTCTATGCTAGGCTGAGTAAAGACTACCAATTTGGGTGGAAAGCCATTTGTTGGAACGGAGGACGTTGTTGAAAGTTGAGAAAAAGCTGTTGAATTGTGAAAGGATCTTTACAGATTAAGGCTTGGATGATGGAGAGAAGAGAAGGCAAGGGTTAACGCTTCATTAGTGGAACAGTATGACGACTGAAGTATCGGAGGAAGAGCCGACATAGGCAGATTTCAGGAGAAGGTTTTAGCCGAGGTTTCTATCTGAGGTTGCCAAATCGGCATTTATGAGGAAGTTCATGGATCTTGTCCAAGGAGGGATGTCTGTGATCGAGTATGCTGCTAAGTTCGATGAGCTATCTCGATATGGTTATGCGTTAGTTGACACTGATGTCAGAAGGAATATGAGATTCATTAGAGGAGTGAGGCCATAACTAAGCATAATGACTATGGCCCATATCTGAGATCCTTCTAATGTGGTGGTGGAGATGGCCATTCGCCATGAAGCGATGCTTGCTATTTCTACTAGAGAGAAGCTAATTGAATCCCAGGGTCCTCGGGGAAAGAAAAGGATGTTCTTCAAGAAGAAGGGTGCTTAGAAAAGAGAAGCAGCCAAGAAAGGGAAAACAGATATAGTTTGCTATAAGTGTGATAAGAAGGGCCACTATGCTAATGAGTGTCGTTCAGATGATGGAAAAATGGTTGTGGGGAAGTAGAATGTAAAATGCTATAATTGCAACCAGATGGGGCATTACAAGAACAAGTGTCCCGAGGTTGCTAAAGCAAGAAAAGGAAAGGTCTTTGCTTTGGAACCATCATCATCTAAACCAACTGCTGCCGAGAAAGGGAAGACTGTGATGGAAGGTACGCTTTTGATTCAGAGTATATCGGATAGGGTAATATTTGATACCGGAGAATCACATTCATTTATATCTCAATGTGGATGTGCTCCAAGATTTCTAGAAATTCTCCAAAAAATTGTTCATTGTGTTGGATAGGTTAGAAAATTTCTTGCTCATAGGAGCGTTTAATTTTCTTTTAATTCTTTTGAAACTTTTCTTAATTTCGAATGATATAAATGTTTGAATTTCTATGGCTCTTATCAAAGATTTCCAGAGAAGTAACCTCTTTCTCCTCCTCCTCCTCCTCGATCACTTCTTCGTCTTCTTCTTCTCCTGCCATTCTTTCTCCTTTTCATCAAATTCTTCATATAGTTCAAACTCAATGTGGATGTGCATAAGAGAAATATTTTTCTTATAAAAAAAATCTTTGGATTTAAAGTTATTTTCCCCTTTAGATTCACTCCAAAATAAATGAAAATTATTATCAAATACAACCATAAAATAGTGTGTCCATGACCAAAAAATTTCTTAATCATCTCCAAGAAAATCACATGGGCCTAATTTATATCAAATTTCACAAAAATGAAAAAGAAAATTTTAAAAACTTTTTGAGTCACATTATTATAGATTCCCATGCTTTATGTATTTTTGATTGTAAAATGAGACTCACAAGTCCTGCTTCAGGTCTAAATTTTTCCTTTTAAACTACAACTCCTTCCATTTTTGAATAAATCATGAATTACTTCATGATTATTATTCTCAAAGTTGTAGAGATTTTGGCCATTTCTTCTGCAACCAAGAATTTCATTGATTAAATGAGCATTTAAACAATTTGTGTTCCTTTAACACTATCCAAAATTCCTTATCGTCCCTTACAAAATTTTCCTATCAAAATTTCATAAAACATTTTTACAAAATTTGGATAACAAAGAAATCTTTTTAAAAAAGATCAGTTAAACCCATAATCTCATTCTCTAAAGAATGGTTTTGCAACTCATAAGAATTATAATGTACAAAGCTTGAAAAGATTTTAGCAGATTTAACATATTCCATACACATCTTAGTGGAACCCTTGTCATTGTAAAGCCATTTTTAGTTTGATAGATGATTTTGAAATTCTACAGGAAGAAGCTTGATGTGTAGTAGACATGATGAAAGCGTTGAAAAGAAAGTATGAAGATGTAGTTTGAAACTTGAAAATGAAAGTTGAGATGTAAAATGAATGAATGTGAATGAATAAACAATGAATGAATTATTGATAGCCTATAAAGGTGCTTTGAATTTTGAATCGTTAAATGAAAGAAAGGGAAGTTCTAAAGTTTGAATTTTAGAAAGTTTCCTCTTTTCAACTGATATGGTCAGCATAGATCATACGAGTACTTTTCCTACGTAGCACTATATATGTTTAGAACTATTTTTTGAATAAAACTATCCCGTCTTTCTAGACTAGAGTGGTTTGAGAGATTGTACAAAAAAGCAACTTTAATCATTCTATGTTCATGAAATTTTGGTATAATAGATTTTATTCTTTCATTTTTCTTTAAGAATAATTTTAAATTTTTATTTAAGATAATGCATGAATCTCTTTAAAAATATACATTATAAATTATCGTATAAATAACTTATGCATGACAAATTATGTTTATGATTTTTAACAATTATAACACTATAAATAATAGGACATTTATAGTTATTGATGTTGTCGATGCTAATGACATACCTCTTTGAATTATATTTAAAGTTTATAGTGTTAACGAGAAATCTTGTCGACATTCAAGGTATATTAGATTGAAAGTCAATCAAGAGGGTGATCCCCTTTCGAAGGGATCAAAGTGAGATTAAGAACCCACTTTAAATGGACTCTTTCGTAAGTGTTGATACTACCGTCATAGGGTGGACCCCTTCATAAGCAAGGATATGTTCCAAAGTGTTCAGACACCTTTCAAAGAAGTCCTCCAAAGGGTCCAGTTCTCTTCGAAAGGATTCAGAACCCAATCTGTACCCCTTTCGGAGGATTTGAAACCCAGTGCATATAATTGAGTTAATTAGCGGACACAAGATGCCATAAAGCCTTATTTTGGATAAATAACATAAGTCGATGGACTAGATGATATTGAAATATCATCACTATGTTATTTTAGTGCCGCATGGGATCTGGACATGATGAAAATATGTTTTAAAGTCAAGATACCAAAATAAGCTCTATTGCATAGCATATGCCAATAAAGAATTGAGAAAATAAGTATGTATCATGTGCAATTGGTTATTAGATAAGATAATGGCTGAAATGATCATTCTCATATTAAAAATCGATATTAGATCCATGCATCCTCACTTTTTATTTCTCATAAATGGATTACAAATAATGGAATTTATCCTCAATTTGATTTAGGGTTACAAGAATTTAATTTAGCAAAGAAATGTGAAAATGAAAATTTCTTCACGAGCTTGGGCCCCTAAGGTCATATTTATAGATGCGGATTGGACCCTTCTGAGTTCATCCTTTCGAAGCTGTCAAAAGGTTACTTTTTTGACCTTTCGCACCTATCCTTTTGCTTTAGTCCTTCATCCTTCATGGTTTCAAAGTTGTGGGTAGGTATTTAGGTCTTTTAGGCTTGAATTTTCCCTTCCATTACTATCAAAAGCATGTTAATAATGGATATTCATCCGATGCTCATCAATATTTATTTTGAGTACTTCTGGAGCCTTTTGACACCATCTAAAGGTATGCTTCTTTTGGTAGCGAATGAACCAAGTTACCTCACTATGCTGTTTGAGTATAAGAGGAAGTACTTCCTACCTATTTCGAAACCCTCAAAACCTTTTCATTGTTGTTAAAATCTGGTGCTAACATGATGGATTGCTTCTTGAATTAGTGCAGAAGGGAATTTGGATGGTTTCGAAAGGATTGAAATGGTGATGGAAGGATCATTGCAATGGAGGAGGCTTCTTGTTAGACAGATGATGGTTGCGGAAAGTCGCTTTCGAAAGTATCTAATTGATTAATGTGGAAGCTCATCTTTTAATGTTTGTAGAGGCAATACTGGTCACGTGCAATACCTTCCTAATACTTGTGGAAGGGTTCGGCAGATTCGAAATGCTAGTCTTTGCTTTCAAAAGGGTTGTTTTGGTAAGATCTTCTCCAACCATTTCGAAGGATCTGATATATGTGTAGAAGCTTGTTATTTGGTCCTTCGAAAAATATGTTTAACACATTCAAAACTCCTTTACGCATGCAGAACCAACTATTTCAAAAGGATCAATTAAAGCGAAAGGGTAGTCTTGTCACCATTCGACTCCATCGGAAGCCCATACACCATTTACTACTTGCAGAAGCAACAGGTGCTTGCAGCACCAATCCAATGCCTTTGAAACTCCGCTTTTAAACAATAGAGAAATCCTTCTTTTCAATTTTTATGAAGCTTCTACAATGCCTTCGTAGGCCTTCTTTCAAATCTACATTCTTGAGTGGGTTCTATGGTTAACATATGTTTCCACCATCTTTTCATATAATGTCATTCAGTTTCTATGGATTTCCCGTAAAATATGTGTTGAATCCATTGTCCGATATCCATTTCTCCCTCTTTATATTTTTTACATGATCAGTAAGTACTTAGAGAAAAAATAAATATGTTCATGGTTACCTTATTTTACTTTTAGGGCTGGTGATGTTTGTGAGAAATGTGGATTACGGATCTTAAGACTGGAATAACACTAGAGAGGGGGTGAATAGTGTTTTGTGGATTTTCTTAATCTTTTTGAAACTTATGTAATTTAATCACCAACAAATGCAATTCACAGACATAGATATAATCACAGAATCAGATACAAATGCAAATACTAAATAAAAGCAGTAAAGGAAAGAACACATCAGGATTTCATACTGGTTCGGAGTAACCCTACATCCAGTCCCGCACAATCGTATGGATTTCTTATAAAAATAATCTCCAGGATTAAACCCTCAGTTTCAAGGCTACGAGGTACACCTTCTTGTATTCGAGTCCAGGGAAAACTCTCTTGATTTACCCAGGCTACAAGATCACTTAATTGATTTCCGGGGCTACAATCACACCCAATTGATTTCAAGGCTTAACCACACCTTTTACTCAATAGTTTGATTTACAAAAGATCCTATAACTCTGAATAGCCTTAGATCTTATGGAGAGAGTGGTAAAAAATCAAATAAGAGATAATCAAGTTTGATTCACTTGGTATTTCGGCAGAATATAATTTAGGATTCTTTAGAATAAATGTAGAAGATGAAGAGGAGAGAAAATAAGCAAAAATTATGATTAAAATTCGTTCAAAACAACAGGTATATATAGTAAAGCACCTGTCATATCTCTTCGCAAAAGGTTACGAAGAATAGACGCTTCTTTTGAAAGCTTGAATTTTGAATTTAACGGACACCATGTCGATATGGGAGGTTGAGGTATGTCGACATGCTCTAGGAAAAATGGATGTTTTGATTTTCTTATTAAAATTGGTTTCTATAATTTGTCAAAACAATTTCTAAACTTTGTAAATATATTGAATATAGTTTAAACATATAAAAGAGTTTAGAAAGTAATTTTTAATATATATAATCTTAATATATAAAGTAATTTAAAATCTGAGTATAAATATTTTAAAGCTAAATGTTTAAAACAAGAGATGGTTAAAAAGAAGGACATTTTGAAATCAAAATATTAAAAATTATAAAAATAGTTTTGAGGCTAAAATATTCAAAACCAAGAGAGATGTCTTTTTGAAAAGAAAGTTTTGACAACATTTTTAAAACAAGAGATATATATTTTTGAAAAGAATTTTTATAAATTAATGGATATCAAAATAGGACCACTATATGTTCCACTAGATATTTTCGTTCGTTCCATCCCACTAGGGTTCCATCCCTTTAACAGGCTCGAAGTGGATTCCATTCCACGAATAAATTTTGAATAAAGATATAAGTGCTTTCAAGAAGTTTTAACATAATTCTAGACTCAATACTTATCTTGTACTCTTGAAATCTTGAACTCTTGATATCTTGATACTCATGTGTCTTCAATCTTGATATCTTCAGTGTTGAATCTCAATACTGTACAGTCTTCATTTTTGGTACTTGCATGTTTATATCCTGCATATACATATATGTCTAAACTATAATGTTAGTATTTATATTTTATAACAAGTCCTAAGGTTGTTGTCATCAAAACCACCATCTTAAGGACTAACAATCTCCCCTTTTTTGATGATGACAACCTATGTTTGTAAAATATACTTCACCTTCACAATAACTCCCCCTAAAACTAATAACTCCCACATAATCTAAGCCTAACTACTCTAAATACTCTATTTTATATTTCTCCTCCTTTGTTATCAACAAAACTAATCCTAAACTAATATAACTCCCCCCTTAATCTAATACTATCCAAATCAAATACTAATAAGGAAGTATAATAAGATAAACAATTTTTTTATTATATACGATGTTATATTTATATATATATATATATATATATGGAACGTAAGCATACAAATATATTTAAGTACATAAATTATAGAATAAGACTACTAACGAGAGTTTTTGACAATTGGAGATTTGTGAATCGAACAATTTGGATAATGAAAACAAAAGTTTCCACGTTGTTCGACCAAAGTTCCATCTTTGTCAAAACAGACTTCGCCTACGCAGACCACGTTGTTGTCTTCTTCCATAGGTGCTTCTTCCTCTACTTCTTCTTCCTCTTCGGTGCGCTCTAAGGGGTTATGCACTTGAATGTTTGGAGAATCTTCTTCAATCACAATAGGATTTGCATGATTATCCATTAGGAATTTTTGCAAATTCCAAAGAATTTTGCCTTGCTTTTCTTGTTCTTTTTGCCATCCTTATTTGCACAACTTGAAGTTCAGTCAACATTTGCATGACATCCTTCATAGATTCTTCAATCTTTATCATATGTGCCAGTGTATTGTGTTGGAATGGACCAGAATGAGGAGAAGGGAAAGAAATAGTGTCATTTTGGTTTGATTTAGTGGAGGAAGCCATTAATTTTAATTTTCAGAAGTTTATTTCAGAGAAAGAGAAGTGAGAAGATAGAAAAATTCGAAATACAGAGGTTTATAAAACTACCAAACTGATATTAGAGGGAAAATCAAAATTTCAAATTTTAACGTTGTATGTCGACATGGGTGGTAGGGGTATGTCGACATCCATATTCTATATCTCAGTTATCGAACAAATTCCTAGTTCTCTTCTTAACTTATTAAATATAGATTGATTTAAAGGTTTGGTTAAAATATCAGCAATTTTATTCCCGGAGTTGATAAACTCAAGAGAAATAATCTGATTACTTATATTATCTCTGAGAAAATGATGTCTGATATTAATATGTTTAGTCTTAGCACGATGAGTAGGATTTTTAGATAAATTTACTCTGCTAGTATTATCACAATAAATTGGTGATTTTGAAATTGTTAATCCAAAATCTTTTAGGGTTTATTGCATATAAATGACTTGAAAGCAAGCCAAAGCAGCAGAGATATACTTTGGTTCAATTGTTGATAAAGAAATGGTGTTTTTCTTTTTACTAAATCATGAAACCGGAGAATGCCCCAAATAGTGACAAGTTCCACTTGTACTTTTTCGGTCAGATTTGCAACCAACATATTCAACATCACAATAAGAGAATAAATCAAATGAATCATTTTTAGGGTAAAATAAAACATAGTCAAAAGTATGTTTAACATATTTTACGATAAGTTTCACAGCTTTTAAGTGAGTCTCTTTGGGTTGAGATTGGTATCTTGCATAGAGACAAACACTATGCATGATATCAGGTCTACTCGCAGTGATATAGAGTAGTGATCCAATCATTCCCCTATATAGTTTTTGATTTACATCTTTTGAAAGATCTTCTTTATTTGAAGCTTCATTGGTTTCCATGGGAGTGGGTTTTCCACTCGTAGTAGTCACACCAAATTTACTAACTAGATCCCTAGTATATTTTTCTTGACTAATAAAAATACCATTATCTAATTATTTTATTTGTAAACCTAAGAAGAATGTAAGTTCACCCATATGACTCATCTCAAACTCTTTTGTCATTACTTCAGAAAATTCTTTATTCATTTCATGATTAGTTGAACCAAAAATAATATCATCTACATAAACTTGTACTAATCGGATATCATTTTTATTTCTTTTAATGAACAAAGTATTATCTACTTTACCAATTTCAAAATTTGATTGTAATAAAAAAGATCTTAGTCTGTCATACCATGCTCTAGGAGCTTGCTCCAGACCATATAGAGCTTTCTTAAGTTTGAAAACATGGTGTGGAAATTTTTCATCTTCAAAGAGTGAAGGTTGTTCAACATAAACTTCCTCTTTAACATATCCATTTAGAAAATCACTTTTAACTTCCATTTGAAATAAATTTGAAACTATTATAGTTTGCAAAAGCAAGCAGAGTTCTAATGGCTTCTAATCTTGCAACAAGTGCAAAGGTTTTATCAAAATCCATTCCTTCATCTTGACAATAACCTTATGCGACTAATTGAGCTTTATTTGTAATGACCTCACCTAGTTCATTCATTTTATTTTTATAAAACCATTTGGTTCCTATTATAGTTTTATCCTCGGGTCTAGGAACAAGTTCCCAAACATCATTTCTGGTGAATTGATTCAGTTCTTCTTGAATATCCAGAATCCATTAATCATCAGACGATGATTCCTTTGGATTTTTAGGTTCAATAGATGATATAAAAGCTATATTCTCATGTTATTTAGTTGATTTCTAGTTATAACAATAGATTCAATATCTCCTAGTATATTTTCTATAGGATGTTCTTTTAAAAGCTTAACCTTTTTATTTGGATGAATAAGTTCATTATTTGTTTCAATTGATTCCTTATTTAGGGTAGCAAAATCTTCTTCATCGTTAATTTGTTCAACATCTTTGAAATTTTCATCAAACGAAACATGCATTGTTTCTTCAATGGTATTAGTTCTTAAATTGAAAACTCTATATGCTTTACTTCTATTAGAATATCCGATAAAGATTCCTTTGCCGGATTTAGGATCAAATTTATCCAAATTTTCTTTTGTATTTAGAATAAAACATTTACTTCCAAAGATTATAAAATAAGATACCTTTGGTTTCTTCTTGTAAAGAATTTCATTACGTGTTTTATCAGTTAACGGTCTAATTAATATTATATTCAAAATGTAACAAGCTGTAGCGACTGCTTCAGCCCAAAATGTTTTGGTAAGTTACAATCTGAAAGCATTGTTCTAGCACACTCTTGAATCATCCAATTTTTACGTTCTACCACTCCGTTTTGTTGTGGAGTTCTTGAAAAGAGAAGTTATGAGTTATTCCCTTTTTATTGCAAAATCCCTCAAAATTTTCATTTTCAAATTTCTCACCGTGATCACTACGAATAGTTATAATTTTTAAAGAAAGTTGGTTTTGAAGTCTTTTTGTAAAAAATTTAAATTAATCAAAAGTATCACTTTTATGTTTCATAAAAATTGTCCACGTTAACCTAGAATAATCATCTACAATTACAAAGACATATTTATTGTGATTTATTCATTGAAATTGAGATGGACCAAACAAATCTAAATGAAGTAACTTAAGAGGTTTTGAAGTTGAAATCATATCTTTTAATTTGAAAGAACTCTTCCTAAGTTTTCCTAATTGACAAGTATCACATAACCATCTATTTCAAAATTCATTCTAGGGAGACCTCTTACTAGATCAAGTTTAGAAAGTCTAGAAAAGAGTTTAAAATTCAAATGCCCAAATCTTTTATGCCAAATCCAAGGGTTACTCGTATTAGCCAAAAGACATAGATTATCATTTGAGATTTTCATACTAAGAATATAAATATTTTTCTTCCTAATTCCTTCAAATATAATATTTGAATTATTATCTTCGATGTGACACTTATCTTTTCCAAATTTAATTTTGTATCCTTTATCGCAAAGTTGACTAATGCTTATCAGATCGTATTTCAGATTCTTAACCAATAAAACATTAGAAATAGTAGGATTTTTACAGTTACCGACATTGCCGATGCCAATCATATATCCTTTTAAGTTGTCTCAAAATTAACCAATCCTCCATCTTTATAGATAATATCATTCAGCATATCTGGATTACCAATCATGTGTCTTGAACATCCACTATCACGTATCCACTTAATCTTCTTTATTTGCACAATTTTCCCGTTGAGAGTTGATTCTTCAGAGGCCATATAACATTTTTCTTTCTACGTAGAATACAAACCCGGTAGATAACTTGATTTTCTATAATAACTATATGCAGACTTATGAGACAGTATTGATTTGAACAGTTTTAAACTAGTGTTAACAAAATCCCCAAAAATAGCCATTTTAAAAACTTGTTCAAAATTCAGATTATGAAAACTTTGAAAACTTGGCTATGATACCAAATGAGAGAAATGCGGATTACAGATCTTAAGGTTGGAATAACACTAGAGGGGGGTGAATGGTGTTTTGTGGATTTTTCAATTTTTTTTGAAACTTATGTAATTTAATCACCAACAAGCAATTCACGGATACAGATATAATCACAAAATCAAACACATATGCAAATACTAAATAAAAGCAGTAAAGGAAAGAACACACCAGAATTTTATACTCGTTCGAAGTTACCCTGCATCTAATCCCGTACAATCGTACGGATTTCTTATCAAAATAATCTTCCAGATTACACCCTCGGTTTCAAGGCTACGAGGTACACTCTCCTATATTTGAGTCCAGGGCAAACTCTCTTGATTTAACTAGGCTACAAGATTACTTAATTGATTTTTGGGGCTATAATCACAACCAATTGATTTCAAGGCTCAACTGCACCTTTTAGTCAATAGTTTGATTTACAAAAGATCCTATAACTCTGAATAACATTGAGATCTTATGGAGAGAGTGGCAGAGAATCAAACAAGAGATAATCAAGTTTGATTCACTTGGTATTTCGAAAGAATATAGTTTAGGATTCTTTAGAATAAATGTGGAAGATGAAGGGAGAAAACAATTAAAAATCATGATTAAAATTCATTCAAAACAACAGGTATATATAGTAGAGCAACTGTCATATCTCTTCGCGAAAGGTTACAACGAATAGACACTTCTTTTGAAAACTTGAATTTTGAATTTAACGGACACCGTGTCGACATGGGAGGTTGAGGTATGTCGACATGCTCTAGGAAAAATGGATGTTTTGATTTTCTTATTAAAATTGGTTTCTATAATTTGTCAAAATAATTTCTAAACTTTGTAAATATATTTTAATATAGATTATAAATATAAAAGAGTTTAGAAAGTAATTTTAATATATGCAGTCTTAATCTATAAAATGATTTAAAATCTAAATATATATATATATATATATATTAAAGCTAAATATTTAAAACAAGAGATGGTTTAAAAACAAGGACAATTTTGAAATCAAAATATTAAAAATGATAAAAATAGTTTTGAGGCTAAAATATTTAAAACCAAGAGAGATGTCTTTTTGAAAAGAAAGTTTTGATAACATTTTTAAAACAAGAGATATATATTTTTGAAAAGCATTTTTTTAAAATTAGTGGATATCAAAATAGGACCACTATATGTTCCAATAGATACTATCGTGGGTTCTATTCCACTAGGGTTCCATCCCTTTAACAGGCTCGAAGTGGATTCCATTCCACAAATAAATTTCGAATAAAGATGTAAGTGCTTTCAAGAAATTTTAACATAATTCTAGACTCAATACTTATCCTGTACTCTTGAAATCTTGAACTCTTGATATCTTGATACTCATGAGTCTTCAATCTTGATATCTTTAGTCTTGAAGCTCTATACTGTACAGTCTTCGTTCTTGGTACCTGCATGTTTATATCTTGCATATACATATATATCTAAACTATAATGTTAGTATTTATATTTTATAAAAAGTCTAAGGTTGTTGTCATCAAAATCACCATCTTAAGGACTAACAATGTTAAGTTTTCTGTAACGAAGCTCATAAAGATTTAAAATACGCTTTAAAATACATGCATCAAAAAATGAACTTTATTAATAAAATTATCGGCATGCTCTTCCTTTGTATTATTATGTAAATTTCAAGGAATCAATATATTAATAAATTTATTTGAGGATTTCATTCTTAATTTTATAGGTTTTAGTTTCAATTTGGTAACTTTGAGTACAATTTTAGTTAGGTTTTCGGGTATATCTAAATCCATGTTAATTATATAGGGCATAAATTAAGAAAATATGTTTTCTAAATCATTCATAACATTTTTAAATTTATCAACATTAGTTTTTATCATATTGATATCCTCGTTACATATAAGAGTAACATTGTCCGGAGATGAAATTTTGTCATCCAGACCAGTTACCACCAACTTTTTTGGATTTGCTTTCACTATCAATTTTTTTAGAACATTTCGGTTTCAAATTCCTTCCATCAAGTCCGTTAGATCTTTCAGTCCATCTTTAGACGTTACTTTTCTTTAGTTGGCATTAAATTTAACATTTGTATTCTATCTATCTCTACTAAAGTATTTTTGTATTGCTTTCTCAATATCCTTTGTCCTTTATACATAGCATTTAAAGCATCCATAATTTCTTAATTAAAATCTCATCATGGCCATCACCTACTATGAAGTAGATATTGGCATTTTCATTTTTTGGCTCACTATCACAGGGTGATGTATTTAAATCATCCCATGTTTCATTGAAAGCTAGTTTCCTTTTCTTATTGAATATGCCAATATTTTAAGAGTTATTTCTTTAGATTTGGATAATCTCTTTTCAGATGACTGGTTTTGTCACATTTAAACAACTCAACAACATTTCAATTTTCAGAATTATCTATATAGTCGTAATTTTTCAAAATAATTTCATTTTTTAACTACTTTAATTTTTTTTGAAATTCTTGGTCAAGAATGCAATTTCCTCATTATTATCATCATATGAAGCATGATTATAGTTGGAAGTGTTAAATATCAGTGACTTCCTCTCATTTGCTAGATTTTCTATTTTAGCATACGATTATATTTCATAGAACATATGACCTTTAACTAATACATCTACTTTCATTGTATTAATAGCATTTGCATCTTCGATAACCAAGATCTTTTTATCTCATTAACTAGAGAGTAATTTAAGATCTTTCTAACCTGGTCCTCTCTATAAAAAGTCTTTCCTAATTATACCAGTACATGTAAAATAGAAATCTGAATACAATCGGATATAGATTCATTTTGAAAGTTGATATTAATTAGTCAACATGGATATTTTGATCTATTTAGCCTTACTTGTGCCTTCATGTGTAATTTGTAGTGTCCTCCTGATTTCATATGCACTTGTATAAATCAACTCTCTTTCGAACACATTTTTACCCAAGGCACAAAATGAAATATTTATAGTCATTGAATTATTGAGTGCTTGTGTCATTTCTTCTATGTTTCATTATGCGTAATCAATTTAAGGCTAAGTGCGATCAATTTGAGTAACATTCCAAATATCTAATCCCTTTGACCATTCATAGATTTTTGTCATATAAGACCAATATTCATAATTACTACCATTGAAAAATGGCCGTCAATCAGTAAAGTGACCCTCTATAGTGGTGTTAAAAGTTTTTTACTAATATTATTGGCCATTTGTCCTTTTCAAATTCAGATTATGACTCTTTTGAAAATCATGTGCTCTAATATCAAATGCAGGTTATGAAATACTCAAACACACTAACATGGAATGGAGCTTAAGGCTAATAATACAATAGAGAGGAATGATTAGTGCATATCAACTATATAAAAATAAAGTTATAATTTATAAGTTATATACTTAAATCAGTAATGAAAGTAGAAATAAAATCCGTAATAATTAGACGGTAAATTTAAAGAATCTGGAAGCAATAACAGTAAAAGAGACTATGATTTTTATACTGATTCGGATATCCAATCACATGTTTAATCATGCTTTCCCCATATAGAATTTCACTATCACTTCATTTCTTTTTGTGGGTGTCAAGATCACCTTTCCTTTTAGAATAGCAATAAAGTATCAATAATTAGTTGTAACTTCATTATAGATTCTTGTAGTTTCACTATGACCCTCCAAGCTCAAACCACATCCATCTTTCAATTTGGGAGGGAATATGATGCGACTAGAGAGAGTGATTGAGAATTTAAGTATAAATTTTAGATTTTGAGTAATTTTAAAATCCTTGAAGAATATACCTAGAAGTGTATGGATTTGCAAAAAGATGGAATATAATCGAGTTTTCTCGCAAAGTTATAAAAATGTACAAGTAAGAGAAAATCAGAGAATTATTTACAAAAAAATCATGTACATGACAGTTTTAAATAGAAGATGAAAGGATGTATCCATCGGTGAAAAGTTGGCAACAAAATCCTTTCAATTGATTTAGAAAACATTATTTGTAACGACCTAATTTTTCAACGCCCGAAAGTCGACATTAATACGACCACTATATCAAATTTCGCACAATCGAATGTCGAAAAACCGAACCGTTAGGGTTAAAGAAGAAGAAGATAGAAGAAGAAACAGAAATAATAACAGAATCTCACATTTTTTAGCGGAACAATATATAATAGATAAAGGAGCAATCTTTTAAACAAAGAACTATATCAGTTAAACATTACAACATCAAAGTTTACAACAACACGATACAACACAAAAGAGAAAAAGAAATAGCATATATACTACCGATACACCTCGCCATCCAGCTTGAACTCCAGATCTCCTCAGCATACTTCTTGACTTCGCTCCCGAATAACCGATAACCTGACTCTAGGCTGCCCGTTTGGAAAATTATAGGCACCCAGAGTTTAGAAAGGGAACAATAAACTCCAGGTCAGTCATAGGAATGGTGTGAGATCTTAAAAATAGTTATTTCCACAAAGAAAGGAAAAGAAATCCGCTATGCTTTTGGAGAAATAAAACTAACATAAGACCTCCCCGCACACACACCATGCAAGCGCACATTTGAAGGAGATTTCTCCTTATGATAGTCAAACATGTTTGATACGCAAAATCTATTTGATATTATTATTATTAGTGCATAGTGTGGAAAACATTTCGAAAGTATAATATAAATGTTAGCCAGCATAGGTACCATTATATTATGCCTGCTATAGCTACCTCCTGAGGAGGCAGTTATACAATTGCAATCGTAAAGGGCTCGTATTGTTTCTTTGGATTTCCAACAAATGGTCAGGCTAATGAACTTCCTATGCCCCTGAGAACTTAGCCCGCTCTCTGCTAACACAAGGTCATGTTACCTCTGTAACTAGGCAACTGCTACATGAGTATGCCATCCCCCAGTCGTTAGCGACCTTTATCCGAGGATCCTCAACCACAAAGCAACAACCACAACGTATAATAAATATGCAGCAACCACATAGGTCAAATATCTGGGTTCCATACGATGATACAACCCTTTTCCAGAAGGAAATGACATACCCTCAAGAGGCGCTGCCCCCAAATAATCTTGCCGCATACTTCCTGTTTCGACCATTTCCCGGTTGTGAGGTACGACGAAGTCTCATCCACAAAGCTACACTTTTCACAAAGCCATGTTTGATCAACAAATAATCAACAGCATTTCGTATGCCACATTACCAAATTGGGAATGTATCACTAGTAACCATCTACTGCATAACCTCTAAGCTCGTACGTCTCAGAGAAGGGTGTTAAGCTAAGAGAATAAATTCTCCGCCACCAACAGAAATGTATTTGATAGAAACCAGCTTTACATCTCAAAGTGTAACGTCAGACACACATCCATACAAGTCTGTTTCGGGTTCGAACGGAACCGAAGGCACTTCAAAGAAGCCCTTGCAATCCGGATATTCACTAATCATGTCTGGAATCCCCATCACAAAAGGTGATAAAATCTTTATACCGAAACAACTGAGTGCAGAGACACTCAATACCATCTTCAAATGCAATCCCATTTCATCGTATCATTACTCGAAATGGGTTTTATGACACAAAGTCCTCTCTCGGCTAATCTGAATAATAAGCGCTTATTTTTAGAAATATGTGTTACATTCAGATTTCAAATAAATCAAAACAAATTTCCATCTTTGATGTTTTAAACAAAAGATCCATCATCAAGATTTGATGTGGTTTTCGAATATCCATTTGAAATCCAAACCCCGCTCGCATCGAAATTCAAATGCCATTAAAAGGCCAATATTGATAATCGATTATTTAACTATCAATCGATATTCACAACAATCACCAAGATCTAAATAATTTTTCCCAAATTATTCATTTCCAAAATATCTTTGCAAGATATATTTTCATACTTCAATCTTTTGGTAAAAAATTTCAAATCACTTTCCACATTTCAATCCTTTGAAAACAAATTTCAAATCATTTTTTCCTTACGCGGAATATATTTCCAAATATTTATTCATTTCCACTGAATATCCGCCGAGTTCAAGTACTTTAAAAATAATTTAAATTATTTATCCAAACATATATACTTGGAAACATTTAAAATAAAACTATTTTAAAACACTTGCTTAAATATTAGTTTTGAAAATATTATACTAATATCTTATATAGACTTAGGTCCATTTTTTTTAAATTATTAGATGGAGTATAACTATTTCAATAACCATTTTCTAAATCAAATATCCATTAAATCTTTAAATAATCATTTCTATAATTAATTAAATAAATATTTACTTTAAATATTTTTAAAATAACTTAAGAAAATAACTTCTCCACAAACATCCTTTTTAAAACCAACTTTAAAACTTTTTATTTATATTTGAAAGCTATTTTGAAACATTCTCGGCTTTCCAGGGAAAATACAATTTCCATTTCAAAATAGTCCATTTAAATCAATTAATAAATCCTTCTTGATTTATTTTAAATTTACGTTCCAAATAAGTAAATTTCTTTCCACACTTTTGAAAATAACCCAATGTTTATTTTTAAAACATAGTTCCCTTTCTTTTATAAATTCCCATTGTGAATTTAAATTTTCAAATATCCATTGAAATACGATTTTCAAATCGATTTCCAAATATTCATTTTCAACACCAAATCAAATTCCAATTTGATTTCCAATTTATTTTCAAAACACCAAATCAAATTCCAAATCGATTTCTAAAATTTATTTCAACGCTAAATCAAATTCCAAATTGGTTTTCAAAAATCATTTCAAACACCAAATTTAATTCCATATTTGAATTTCTAAATTTATTTCCTTTTAAAATAAATTCATTTATCCCTTCCAAATTATTTAAAATCCGAATTTAAAATAAATTCTTCAACTTCTGAATAATATTACTCAAATCCACTAAGTAAAATCCTTCCCCATATTATTGGAATTTATTCAATAGGATTTCAAAAATAAAACTTTGTCCAAATTCCATCATTTAAATTTATCCAATTCTCAAAAATAAATTTTACTATAAACTTTCTATTTAAATTTCAAAAATTCAATTTTATTTATTTTTGATATCCTACGATACCAAAAATATATTCTGCTAAACATAGACTTCTACGATTTCAATCGCAAATACAATCATACTTAAATTATAAATAAGTCAACACATAACATTGAAACAAATTCAAATATTTGAGGAATCCAGTTGGATCCCTCCAACCTGTTTACCTACATGCACAGATGTTAGCACAACAATTAAATACCAATTCCACTTCGAGGTAGAATATCGCGGTATATGAGATTTATAAAATATCATCCGCTATTATGCGGCGCATAGGGCCTCATCCGCTATATAATGCGGGAAATCAATCACTCCAAATACATATGTAATACCAATTCCACTTCGAGGTGGAATATCGCGGTATATGAGTTTATATATAATATCCTCCGCTATTATGCAGTGCATAGGGTCTAATCCAATACAATTGATAATAATTTATCATCCAAGAACACAGTCAACAATTTTAAATTTAACCATTTAAAATTAAATCGGAAAATCCGATTGAGTGAGAAGTTCTCACCTTTTATTTGCAATCCATTTCCATTCCAGTTCGTTTCCTTCATGTTTCCAGACCTTGTATAAACATTTATACAACTAATTAATATTCGAAATAAATTGAATAATCAATTTTCCATTTGATAATTTTATTTTATATAACAATTAAATTTCCAACTAATTTTCTTTTCAAAATAAATTTAAATTAGTTAACACATGAATTCCAACTCAATAGAGCTTCCTTATTTTTTTCTTTAAATATCTTACATCTATATATTTTCCTCTATTTACAAACATTTTATTATTTTTCTAAGTTAAAAACAGAATTTTATGCCATTTTACATTAAATAGTGTACGTGAATATATACATGTATTAATAAATTTAAAACAGAATTACCTTACTGCAAGTTCGTATATTTTTTTTATGTAATTACAAACAGCAATTCTCTGTATATACATATACATTTTAGATTGGAAAAGAAAAGAAGATAAACTTACCGTACCTCACCGTGAACGTCGCCATCTCTGCCGTCGACTTCGGCCTTGACAACAGTTCAACTTCGAATTCGCTGTGCTCATAGACGTCGCAACATGCCGATATGATTGTTGCTGTCGCCCTGCTCCAGATATCGCAATTGCCTCGAGACCTGCCTTCACTAATACTCGCGTAGCCATCTCCACCTTCGACGCCATCTCGAGCTCTATAATCGAACTCGCGACCAGAAACGCAAAACACTTCCAAAGCTAAATCGCCCTTCAACCCTGCGCGAGCGCGCGCGCCTCCACGATATCTTAAACCGTTACCTGGCCACCGCTATCAACTTCGAACAAATCGAACTCGATTTTTTTTCTTCGCTTTTGCTGAAACGAGTGGATGTAGGGAACACGATCGATTTTGATTGATTTTTTTTATTACCTGAGGAAGGGGGCTTTGGCCATTAGAATGAATCGATTTTTTTGAGAGAAGTCAGTTTGAATTTGAATGAGGAAAGGCTGATTTCGAAAGTAAAATGGAAAGGCTTCGCCCTGATTTTCTTCAGTAATTTTAAACGAGATAGTTCTTCTTTTACTTTTCTTATTGTCAATCAACGCGTGTTGTATTAATGAACACGCGTCTGATGATTTTTTCAACGTGTCAAGTGCTACAGTATTCATTTTTATTTTATTAAAATTTAAATTCAAACTTAAATTGTTTTCGAATTGTGCAATTCAAAATTACGAACTCCAATTGGGGCGTGCCGTCAGGCGTTCATAATGTTGTACGCCTATTCCAAACACAATGGAAAATGTTCCGAGTCCAAATTTGATCATATGGAGAAGATAGCTTTTTGGACCCAGTTGTTAAATTAGATTTCGATATAAATTTCAGCGCGTTTCCTATCCGTACGGCTAAACGGTCACTCCAAATACTACAAAAATTGAAATACGATAATAATACAATATTACGGATTCGGTGGAACTGGTTTCGTCGAATTCCGAGACTGTATCTCGGAAGGCTATTTTTAAATATCGATTTAAACGATATAATTTCAAAACTGGACAAAACACTTCCAAATTAAATTCTGAAGCTACCATTATCTTCAGTATCATCAATATAAATTTTCTAAGCCTTTGAAAATATTTTTAACAAGCCTAAAACTTAGGATTTAATATTTTACCCAAGTTTCAATAACTAAATTCAGAAATTTTATTGCCAAATAACCAGATATTTTTGAAATTCAAGTTTAAAATAACTTCCAAATATTTAAAATCAATTAAATATCTCGATTTCAAATGTTCAAAATTCTAGGCCATCACATTCTTCCTCCCTTAAAAGAATTTCATCCCGAAATTAATAGTTAAGAAGAATGATCCTTAACCCGTTTACTATTTTCCCAAACCAAATAGTTTTAGCACCTTGCCAAAACAAATCTTTTTATTAAAAACCCATTATCGATTCAACTGACTTTCCAACCTTTTATAGTTTTCAAACAACTTTATTTTCCCAACAATTCAAATTTAATTTTAAATTTAAATTTTCAAAATTTTCTCAAAATTTTTCTAACTCCCTAAATTTTCAAAAAATTTCGCCAGCGTCTCCTTTGAACGGCTAGCTCGGTACAACACAAAATGGTATCGCGGGCCCCTAGATTTCAAAAGAAAAGAAAAAGCCAAGTGGTAGACAAGTAAATCATCAAATTTCATATTGAAATTCCAATACATATCTTTTTGTCGAGCAAATTAAATTATTTTCTAAAATTAAATCCCAATTCCTTTTCCTTTATAACACCTGTATATCCTGCTTATCATTTTGCACATTCCTTTACTAAATTTTCAATGTTTATTTTTGTTCAACTCCGTACGATATACATACATCATTCGTACGCAATATCAAATTTCGATCGCTCACTCGATCATACAATTTCACTTCCAAACTAATATTGTCCCCCCGACTTTCTAGTGCAGACACAGATCTGGTTTCTTGATCAGAAACCGTCATTCTCCTTGCATAGCTCTAAACTATGATAGAGAATTTCCAGAATCAACCAAAAATCCATATCCAGGTTCGTCGTCGAAAATCGAGTGAAAAATTTCAACTCGGATCGATATAATTATCTCGAAATTCTATGCTCGAATTCTGGATCAAATCGTTATGCAAATAAAATAATATACGTACATCCTACGTATGTATTTCAATTGATTATTAGCTATACCAATTTTCTTCCTTTTTTTCACATTGATTTTTCATTCATTTTTACTATTTCACAAATTTCCATTTTAATCTTCATTCAATCATTAGCTTAGAATAATTTCTCAACTCCAAATTTTACTTAAGAATTCCATTATCCGTTTCTTAAGTTCAATATAAGTATTCTATATACTTCTTATGTTAAATTTTCAATTCATCACTTTGGTTGGAGCACTTTGGTTTTATCTATACTTTTATTCAAACTGGATTTCCAATTCCATATGAATTCAATTCATTATTTTATTCCACTTGAATTAAATTTTCCTTCCAACTTATTTTAATTTAACTCCTTTCAAGTTGAATCCTATTTCAACAAATTTCAAAACTTTTATAAGTTGTTAAACTTATTCATTATTATTCCATAAATATTTTAAATAAGATTCCAGAGTCTAAATAATCACTTAAATATTCCAAAACCATTTCTGAAATCAATTATATCCAAAACCCTTTGCATTTTCAAAACAACCCCAACTTTCGCAAACAATTTCAATCTAAAATATTTTGGCAGCAATTCCTCTCCTGGAAACTCGAAAATGAACACCGAGGATGTCGCGATCATCATCGAAATTATTTTCCAACGACCGAAAAGAGTTTAGAGCTTTTATCCCTTCAAAAACATTTTTCCAAAACCTTTGAAAACCATTTTCAAATCAAATGAATTTAAACTTTTCCAAATCTCCAAAACTTCAAATTCTTTCAAAACCATTTCCAAATATTTCTCTGGAATTCTATTTCAAATTATAAATCACATTTACAATTTATATTTACAAATCCTATTTGTATGTGGATTTTATTTCTCAACTTTAAGTTATGATTTCAAATTCTTGTTCAATAATCAATGATAATAATTTAATATTATCACTTCCTTACAACCAAGCAACCACATACTATAATAATTTACGGAAAATCATTCCTTTTATATACAAAATAGTTTGGGTAAATTATTTCATTTACCCGATTTTAAAACAATATCTTGTCGAATTGTTCTGTACAAGTGTTTAGAGATCCCTATCGATAGAGTTGTACAGACTATACCGACCAATCCATATACCACTCAACAAACCAATCATCACAATATAAAACAATTTTATATTCACTAATAAATACATGTTCATACCTATTATTACACTCAAACTCATTCTATAGTAGTACTGACTCATCTCTAATGAGTAATCCCCACTAGAGCCAAGGTTGTCGCTTAACCAAATGCTCTGATATCACATTGTAACGACCCAATTTTACAACGCCTGAAAGTCAACATTAGTATGACCACTGTATCAAATCCCGTACAATCGAATGTTGGAAAACCAAACCATTAGGGTTAAAGAAGAAGAAGATAGAAGAAGAAATATAAACAATAACAGAATCTCACATTTCACAGCGGAACAATATATAATAGATAAAGGAGTCATCATTTAAACAAAGAACTATATCAATTATACATTACAACATCAGAGTTCACAACAACACGATACAACACAACTGCGGAAAAGAAATAACATATATACTAGTGATACGCCTTGCCATGCAGCTTGAACTCCAGATCTCCCCAGCATACTTCTTGACTTCGCTCCCGAATAACCGATAACCTGACTCTTGGCTGCTCGTGTGGAAAATTATGGGCACCCAGAGTTTAGAAAGGGAACAATAAACTCCAGGTTAGTCATGGGACTGGTGTGTGATCTTAAAAACAGTTATTTTCATAAAGAAAGGAAAAGAAATCCACTATGCTTTTGGAAAAATGAAACTACCATAAGGCCTCCCTGCACACACACAATGCAAGCGCACAATTGGAGTAGATTTCTCCTTATGAAAGTCAAACATGCTTGATATGAAAAATCTATTTGATATTATTATTATTAGTGCATAGTGTGGAAAACATTTCAAAAGTACAATACAAATCATAGCCAGCAAAGGTACCGTTATATTTTGCCTGCTATAGCTACCTCCTGAGGAGGCAGGTTATACAATTGCAATCGTAAAGGGTTCGTATTGTTTCTTTGGATTTCCAACAAATGGTCGGGCTAAGGAACTTCCTATACCACATGAGCACGCCTCTGGAGGGACACCCCGAGAACTTAACCAGCTCTCTGCCAACACAAGGCCGGGTTACCTCTGTAACTAGGTAACTACTACACGAGTATATCATACCCCGGTCGCTAGCGACCCTTATCCAAGGATCCTCAACCACAAAGCAACAACCATAAAGTATAATAAATTTGCAGCAACCACATATGTTAAATATCTGGGCTCCATACCATGATACAACCCTTTTCCAGAAGGAAATGACATACCCTCAGGGGGCGCTACCCCCAAATAACCTTGCCGCATCCTTCCTGTTTCGACCATTTCCGGGTTCTGAGGTCCGATGAAGTCTCATCCATAAAGCTACATTTTTCACAAAGCCATTCTTTGATCAACAAATGATCAGCGGCACTTCGTATGCCATATTACCAAATTGGGAATGTATCACTAGTACCATCAACTACATAATCTCTGAGCTCGTACATCTCAGAGAAGGGTGTTAAGCTAAGAGAATAAATTCTTCGCCACAAGCAGAAATGTATTTGATAGAAACTAGCTTTACATCTCAAAGTGTAACGTCAGACACATGTCCATACAAGTCCGTTCCGGGTTCGAACGGAACTGAAGGCACTTCAAAGAAGCCCTTGCAATCCGAATATTCACTAATCACGTCAGGAATCACCATCATAAAGGGTGATAAAATTTTTATACCGAAGCAACTCAGTGCAGAGACATTCGATAGGTAATCCTTTCGCTTTCGAAAAGACCCGGTCTTCAACACCATCTTCAAATGCAATCCCATTTCGTCGTATCATTGTTCGAAATGGGTTTTATGACACAAAGTCCTCTCCCGGCTAATCCGAATAACGAGCGCTTATTTTTAGAAATAAGTGTTACATTCAGATTTCAAATAAATCACAACAAATTTCCAATTTGATCATTAAAACAAAAGATCCATCACAAAGAAACGATGTGGTTTTCAAATATCCGTTTGAAATCCGACCCTCGGTCGCAACGAAATTCAAATTCCATTAAAAGGCCAATATTGATAGTCGGTTGTTTAACTACCAATCAATATTCACAACAATCACCAAGATTTAAATAAATTTTCCCCAGTTATTTATTTCCAAAATATATTTGCAAGATATATTTTCACACTTCAATCTTTTGAAAACAAATTTCAAATCGCTTACCACATTTCAATTTTTTGAAAACAAATTTTAAATCATTTTATCCTTACGCGGAATATATTTCCAAATATTTATTCCTTTCCACTGATGCCAAGTTCAAGTACTTTAAAAATAATTTAAATTACTTATCCAAACATATATATTTGGAAATATTTAAAATAAAACTATTTTAAAATACTTGCTAAAATATTAGTTTTGAAAATATTATATTAATATCTTATATAGACTTAAGTCTAATTTTTTTTAAATTGTTAGATGGAGTATAACTATTTAAATAACCATTTTCTAAATCAAATATCCATTAAATCTTTAAATAATCAATTCTATAGTTAATTAAATAAATCTTTAATTTAAAGATTTTCAAAATAACTTGAGAAAATAATTTCTCTACAAACATCCTTTTTAAAACCAACTTTAAAACTTTTAATTTATATTTGAAAGCTACTTTGAAAACATGCTCGACATTCCAAGGAAAATACACTTTCCATTTCAAAATAGTCTATTTAAATCAATTAATAAATCCTTCTTGATTTATTTCAAATTTACATTCCAAATACTTAAACTTCTTTCCACACTTTTAAAAATAACCCAATGTTTATTTTTAAAACAAAATTCCCTTTTCTTTATAAATTCTTATTGTGAATTTAAATTTTCAAATATCCATTGATATACGATTTTCAAATCGATTTTCAAATATTCACTTTCAACACCAAATCAAATTCCAAATTGATTTCCAATTTATTTTCAAAACACCAAATCAAATTCCTAAATCAAGTTCTAAAATTTATTTCAACGCCAAATCAAATTTCAAATTGATTTCCAAAAATCATTTCAAACACCAAATTAAATTCCGAATTTGATTTCTAAAATTATTTCCTTTTGAAATAAATTCCTTTATCTCTTCCAAATTGTTTAAAATCCGAATTTTAAATAAATTCTTCAATTTCTGAATAATGTTACTCAAATCCATTTATTTAAATCCTTCTCCATATTTTTGGAATTTATTTAATAGGATTTCAAAAATAAAACTTTATCCTTTAAAAGTTCCTTCTAAATTTATCCAATTCTCAAAAATAAATTTTGCTATAAACTTTCTATTTAAGTTTCAAAAATCCAATTTTATTTATTTTTGGTATCCTACGATACCAAAAATATATTCGGCTAAGCATAGCCTTCTACGATTTCAATCGTAAATATAATCATACTTAGATTATAAATAAATCAACACACAACATTAAAACAAATTCAAATATTTGATGAATCTAGTTGGATTCCTCCAACCTGTTTCCCTGCATGCACAGATGTTAGCACAACAATTAAATACCAATGCCACTTCGAGGTGGAATATCATAGTATATGAGTCTCATCCGCTATATAATGCGGGAAATCAATCACTCCAAATACATATATAATACCAATTCCACTTTGAGGTGGAATATCGCGGTATATAGATTTATATATAATATCCTCCGCTATTATGCGGCACATAGGGTCTAGTCTAATATAACTGATAATAATAATCATCCAAGCACACAACCAATAATTTTAAATTTAACTATTTAAAATTAAATCGGAAAATCCGATTGTGTGAGAAGTTCTCATCTTTTATTTGTAACTGTTTCCATTCCAGTTTGTTTCCTTCATGTTTCCAGACGTTGTATAAACATTTATACAGCTAATTAATATTCGAAATAAATCGAATAATCAATTTTCCATTTGGTAATTTTATTTTATCTAACAATTTAATTTCCAACTAATTTTTTTTTAAAATAAATTTAAATTAGTTAACACATTAATTCTAACTCAATAAATCTTCCTTATTTTCTTCTTCAAATATCTTACATCTATATATTTTCCTCTGTTTATAAACATTTTATTATTTTTTAAGTTAAAAACAAAATTTTATGCCATTTTACATTAAATTGTGTACGTGAATATATACATGTATTTATAAATTTAAAACATAATTACCTTACTAGAAGTTCGTTTATATTTTTTTCTGTAATTACAAACAGCAATTCTCTGTATATACATATACATTCTAGATTGGAAAAGAAAAGAAGATAAACTTACCATACCTCACCGTGAACGTCGCCATCTCTGCCGTCGACTTCGGCCTTGACAATAGTTCAACATCGAATTCACCGTGCTCACAAACATCGCGACATGTCGATATGATTATTGCTATCGCCCTGCTCCAAATATCACAATCGCCTCAAGACCTGCCTTCGTTAATACTCGCGTCGCCATCTCCACCTTCGATGCCATCTCGAGCCCTATAATCAAACTCATGACCAGAATAGCGAAACATTTCCAAAGCTAAATCGCCCTTCGAACCTGCGTGAGCGCGTGCGCCTCTACAATATCTTCAACTGTGACCTGGCCACCGCTATCAACTTCGAACAAATCGAATTCGATTTTTTTTCGCTTTTGCTGAAACGAGTAGAAGAAGGGAATGCAATCGATTTCGATTGATTTTTTTATTACCTGAGGAAGGGGGCTTCGGTCATTAGAACGAACCGATTTTTTTGAGAGGAGCCAATTTGTATTTGAACGAGGACAGGTTGACTTCGAAAGAAAAATGGAAAGGCTTCGCCCTGATTTTCTTCAGTAATTTTAAACGAGATAGTTCTTCCTTTATTTTTCTTATTTTCAATCATCGCGTGTTGTATTGATGAACACATGTCTGATGATTTTTTCAACGGGTCAAGTGCTACAGTATTCAATTTTATTTTATTAAAATTTAAATTCAAACTTAAATTGTTTTCGAATTATGCAATTCAAAATTACGAACTCCAATCGAGGTGTGCCGCTAGGCGTTCGTAATGTTATATGCCTATTCCAAACGCAATTGAAAAGGTTTCAAGTCCAAATTCCATCATATGGATAAGGTAGCTTTTTGGACCCAATTGTTAAATAGATTTCGATATAAATTTCAGCGCGTTTGCTATCCGTACGGCCAAACGGTCACTCCAAATACTACGAAAATTTAAATCTGATAATAATGTAATATTATGGATCCAATGGAACTGGTTTTGTCGAATTCCGAGAATGTACCTCGAAAGAATATTTTTAAATATCGATTTAAACGATATAATTTTAAAACTGGACAAAACACTTCCAAATTAAATTCTGAAGCTACCATTATTTTCAGTATCATCAATTTAAATTTTCTAAGCCTTTGAAATATTTTTAACAAGCCTAAAACTTAGGATTTAATATTTTACCCATGTTTCAATAATTAAATTCAGAAACTTTATTGCCAAATAACCAGATATTTTTGAAATTCAAGTTAAAAATAACTTCCAAATATTTAAAATCAATTAAATATCTCGATTTCAAATGTTCAAAATTCTGAACCGTCACTTGCCTATATGTTGACATATACTCAAGGAGTGTGTTGACATAAACCACATACTCCAGCTAGTATAATTTTCTTTTTTCATAGTAAGAGTAATATTTTATTCAAGCAAATAACTCATTTTGACATTTCAAGGATTCGAACCCATAACCTCTTAAACTTATGTATAGTATCTTACCTCTAACAGTTGAGTTAGTAATCGTTGATTCTAGTTTAATTTGTTTTTTCTTTCGACATTCATATTGTGATAGGGGCGGCAATTAGACCCAAACTAATGGATCCAGATCTAATCCAATGGGTCTCGATTCTAGGAAGGTTGGGTTTTGTTGGGTCAAAACTATGCGTTTTAAAACCTAGACCATACTAAGGTTCGCTTCAAGTCAGGTGGGGTGGTTCGTGTTCGGTTGGGTAATAACACTAAAATAAATATATATTATAATAATTTTGGTCGGATCTTATGAGCTAGTGTAACGACCCGGTATTTTAAACCATTCACATCCGCACATGTCGGACTTGAATTGTTCAAAATACCACATTGTAAATAAAAGTTGGCAAATCTCAGAATATACAGTAAATAAAAAATCACAGGTCACAGAAATCAGAATACTCATAGCGGAATTAAAATAACTTAGTGGTTCATGAAGCCACTATCACATAGTCTCAAATAAGTACAAAATTACATAGTTTTAAACTAATACAGTTTGAAACAACCACAGAAAATCTCAATAGTCAATTGTCTTGATTTCATTAGCTAAGATAAGAACTGAACAGAAATTAGGCAGCAGCGTGTTAAAGATGGTCTCCAGCAGTCCTACCTCCAAGGAACGAAGTCCGAACTGATACTTAGGCTGACCCGAGTAAAACATAAACACTCGAGTCAGGACATACATACTTATAGAGTGTAAGCTAATTCAAGTGAACTGTAATAGAGTGCAAATAACATAAAGGATGCTTGTGACCGCCCATCCTCTAAGGATCCGTTAAACTATTAACTATGTAGTAATATTTCACTATTATAATAGTGTCCATAGTAAAATAAACTTACTTTTAGATAGAGTTAAGCAGTGACCCAATATTCCCCTTAACACGTAATAGTGCCAATAGTCTATACAGTACCGTAATACCTCCTGATCGAGAGGCTACCAGAGGATACTCCATAGGTACGACACAAATCAAACTCGTACAACGCTCGCTAGGGTAGGTGACACGGCACAACTAGGCAATGCTAGGGTAGATATACCAATTGCTATCCGAACTGGTGGAAACGCGTAGCAGCTACTACTGCCCACCTCGAACAACACTCCCAAATCAAAGGTGCACACTAAACAATCACAAAGTAATAGAATGGCATACGAAGAAATGCGTTCGATAAGAGGTGCTACCACCTTGGCCCGAGAATCGCTCTTGTTTTAGCCACCTTATGCCAACTCACGGGAGTCGCGTCCACATACATACCTCAATAGAACGTCACCACCATCCTACTTCATTCTGGAATCTCCACCGCATACACGGTTGTTAAAGTGGTTTTCGGTATCGACAGAGAGTATGCCCATATCCGATCCTGGTCTCTTTGCCAACCAATCGTTATTATCACCAGTGGTTATAAAATTTTAAAATATCGTTTATATTTAAACCAAATTACTTCATTTGACTTTCAAAAGTGAAGCTATTTTATTTCTAAATTTAAATATTCAAAAATCTCATTTCAGCAACCGCAACACTTAACAAGTGCTACTGTAGCTCTTTATTTACTCAGGTTTAGTCTTAAATTTTTGCAATCACAGCACTTACCAAGTACTGCAGTAGCCCTCAATTAATTCTAGCCTTTAGTTGATTTGCATCAACTACGACACTTACAAAGTGCGGTAGTATCTCTTACAACAGATTTTAAGTAAATTAAATTCCAGACTTTAATATAAATTTATAAATAATTAAACTTAAATTGAACCAATTTAACTTATAAAATCATATTTCCACTTTTAAAATAGTCATATAAATTACTCAAAATTTATGATTTATATAAGGTAAAATTTTCAAATAAATATCAACTTCTTAAGGTTTTACTTAATAAAGTCAAATACACAAGTTTATTCTTTGTATTCAAAATTAACTTAACCATCAAGTTTAACTACTTCAAAATATAACTAAATTTTAAATTTATTTCTTAACTTACCTTTTTATTCTTAACCCAAACTTCTATTTCTAAATTTAGATATAATTCAATTTCATTTTTAGTATTTATTTCTTTCACCATTTAATTCATAGAAACTTAATAATACCTTATTTCCATTTAAATTCAATTTGTCAAATTTATTATTTTTTTTTACTTAACTTGAATCAAAAATCAAATTCCAAAATAAATTTATATTCCAAATTCCAACTTAACCATTTATTTATTTATATATATTTAACTTGTATAAAATCACTAAATCTTTTTAAATCAAATTCAAATCAAATAATAAATTATAAAAATCTAAAATACTTAAATTTTCCAGAAATATATATATATATATATATATATATATATAACCATGGGTCTGTATAATATTTTCTACCCTAGGTCAGGTGGTACAGATAATATATCGTTTCAATCCGTAATTTACACAAAAAATCCGGGTTTTATCATTTCAAATTCATAATCCCAAGTTAAATAAATAAATAAATAAATATTGTTCAGGCCTATCATTTCAGCCTGTAACGATTCTATTCTACAGGGAACTTGCAGTGTGATAAACAGTAAATAAATAAATAGTATAACAGCATAAATATAACAGTATAAAATATAACTCATGATGTGTCAATTCAATAACAGGGTTTTTTAGCATCAAAATTTTATATCACGGTCAAGTAAAATAAAATATAGCCATTCTATAATTACACTTGTTATTAATTTGCAGATCTATAAACATGTTTGTCGGGTGAGAATACTCACCTTTACGCTGCTAGAGTTTTGATACAAAATAACGAATATCTACGCCGGAAAGCGTACAGAAGGCACGATCAATTTTCAGAGGATGCGACAACCCAATTCCGATCTTGAACAAAATAAATAAACAATTTACGCAAATTCAATACGATCATATCAAAACTTCAATAAATAAAACTGGAACGAGATTTAAATAAAAGGATGATTTGACAAAATTTCTCGACCACTTCACCACACAACTCCAACTGCACCTCACATGCTCGGCACTGACCAAATTCTGGACACGCAAGTATTCAAGCAGTGGAATATTTCGGACATAATGGTCGTGTTATCATTTTGTACAGGTGCGCGTGCACTTATTTTATTTATTTATTTATTTTTCTTTTCTAACGTTTGTCAGAGCAATATGTGGAAAAGGTGGTGCACGAACAAAAATACTTTTTTTTTTCAATTAAGTGACACGGCCACTTGCATGGCTCGGCCATCACTGCCTGGAGGCGAGGCAAGGTCAGGACGAGCTACATGCTAGAGTGGATGGCGGTGAAGTGGATGAGTCGTGCAAGGTGATGCATGGTCGAGCATTTGCGTGAAACAGTGGAGTACTCGTAGCCAGAAAAAGGAAACACAAGAATACAAAAGAAAGAAGAAAATGTAATAGAAAGAAGAAGATAAACTGGAGGCCTTACCTGATGTAGCAGAAGCTCACGCATGAAAGGATGAACGCACTGATGTGGTAAGAGAATATGGTGCGTGGTTTTGTATTTATAAGAAGAAATTTGCGTTGATTAGAATGCAAGAAAAATGATAAGTGCGCAAATCATGGCATGCGAAATTTTTAGGCAAGAAAGAATCGAAATTTGAACGTGCTTGTATTTAACATATGGGTTGCGTGATTTTAGGTGAAAGGAAAATAGCAAGAAATAACTTAAATTTTTTTGAAACGTCTGAAGCAAATGGAATATTTTATTCCATATGTGAAAGAGAGTTAAGTGTAGAAAGTTGCACGTGAATGACAACGCAACAAATGAATTTGAATGGCAGGGAAATTAATATTTTTTACCAATTAAATCAATTTAAGAAAAAGGAAAGTGTGTAAAGTTTACATGTGAATTAGGACAAGCTTTTAAACGAAATTGAATGGCTAGGGAATTTATTCCTTTCCCACTTAGAATTGCACGTCTACTGATAAATATAATTATCTAGCCAAGGTAAGAATTTTAGAAATGCGTAAAACCGACGCAATAATTTAAATCAAACATACTCCCAAATTATAACAAAAGTAACGTATCTAAATTTATACGTTCTCTTATTTACTCGCTACCTATATTTAGTAAAATATACGTTTAAACAATATTTCATTAAATACGTACCATTATGCCAACTAAATTAATCAAAACGGATATAAACGTACAAATTAAAGGTGTAATTAAATAGATTATTTATACATTATTAATTTTAAAATTTAGTACTTAAATAAAATATGATGTGTTTACATCCTTTTGATTCATTTACCATTTACTAAGAACTGATGTATGTAAGTAAAATATTAATTACTTAATTTAAATGGTATACAACCAATTTTTAAAAGAAACAAAAGTGGAGTAAAATGTTGTTACGAATATATTCAATTAAATTAAAAGATTTTAAAGTTAGAATTTAAAAGATTTAAAAATTCCAATAAATGTTAAACTTTAACTAAAATAAGAACTATAGAATTTGCTTAATTTATTGAAACTAGCTTAAGAAAATTGCAAATACAATCCACTTAACTTTGGGAAATTACAACTCTTCTTAAAAATGGTTTAAAATAAATCTTTGAGAAAAAAAATAAAGTGAGAATGAGAATAAAATAAGTTATTGAGAAAAATATAAAAATACATAAAAAAATTCTTAATTAATTGAAGTTGGAAATTAGAAATTGTAAACAAAATACAACTGACACTGGAAAATGTCAATTACACTTTTAAATATGTTTTAAAACTAAGAAAATATACAAAAAAGGTTATTTTACCCCTAAAAACATAAATTAGAACATTACATGACCAAATAAAATATTATTTATATAATTTAAAGTAAACAATTTTGTTAAATACAGCAAATTACACACAATAGTTAAAAAAGCATAACTTTCACATTATAATTCAGATTTCAACAAAACGAAAAGTAGTATTCTTAAAATTTTATTCTCTTTCAAATAAAAGATAAAATTCAAATTTTCAAACTTTTAAATTTTTAAATTTAGAAGTCAAAGTTCGACCATATTGATAAAATTTACATTTTCGGAAAATATTCTATTAATTCATGTGTGGAATTCTAATCCACACAAAAATTTATATTTTAAATAACAAAATTATCTAAATTAAATAAATAAAACATTTATTAAAGATTTTTGGGTTGATACGTAGATGGTTTGGATGGCAAGCAAAGTGAGAGTAAATGCTAAGAAATAGAAAAGGCATAAGTTAAGGAGAAAGAAACGTATATATGTTTTATTCTTAAATGCAAATGAAAATGAGGAGTTTTGAAATGAGAAATAAATCTTCTTGTACATGATTTGCAAATGAGATATACATGGCTAGGAAAAGAGTTTGTATGGCTAAAGCAAGAAATAAAGAGGCCATGTAAAAAAAGGCAAGAAATCAAGCATTGACCTGATGGATTTAATTAATTTCTTTCCTTTGTATTAACAGTTGTTCTTAATTATATTGAATTTATTAAATGTGTACATTTATTATGATTGAATTCTTAAATAAATTCATTCAGATAAGTTTCATTCTTTTATATTATCTTATGAATAAAATATTCATTTCCACTTTAACATTCCTTCCTTATTTTATTACACAGTTTATTTTTCTTCATATTAAATTACCAAAATTTTATCAATTTAACAATTTTAAATTATTAAAAAAATTTGGATCGTTACACTCTCCCCCAATCAAAACTTTTTGTCCTCGAAAAGGAAGAAGGTAGGGAATAGAAACAACCTGAAAGAAAACTAAACTAAAACTCAAAATAGAATCATTAATCTAAACCATACAAATTCAATTTTAAATTAATAATTGATTTCATCTATTTAATTTCACTTACGTTAAATTTAACTATTTGAAATTTGATTACTTCATCTTCCAATTATCTTAAAATAAAAATTTCTAAAATCATAAGTTTGAAAATCATTTGTTATACTCAAAAATGTGTTCAATAAATTAATTTCTTCTTTATTCCTAATTATAATTAACTTTATTTCTCTCAATATATTTTTATCATCTATTTGAATATGTTTACACTTATTACAACTGCTTAGATTTATTCTAAGTTCCTTTAACATCATTTTATATTGTAAATTATTCCATTACCCTTTTATTCTATTTACCTCTGTTAATCTTTTTAAAACCAGAATTTAAGTGTATAACATTTATTATAACCACTTAAATTTTATTTATAAAATCTTTTTATATTATATATTATCCAACTAAATTGTTAACTTCTAAAAATCAAGGTAAGTTATATTGAAATGCAATTGAGTATTATACAAATAAAACTTTCAAATTCAATATCTCAAGTTTGAACCATTTATTCAAAAATTTGATTTTCTTTTTATAATTGAAATTATTCCTCAAGATAAAATTTAAGAATTAAATTCCTGATTCCCTTCAAACCATTTAGAGATAAATAAATATATGTACATAATATGTCAAATAAAATTTAAATCATATATATATTATAAATCAAGTCATATTTTAGAGATTCAAATCAATTAAATTCTCAATGTAACAATGCAGCCAGACTACAGAATGGTCTCTTCACTTTGAAACTCGAAAATGAATGTCGATGATGCTACAGTCATCACCGAAATTATTTCCCAGCGACAAAGAGAAGAGCACTGATTTTTAAACCTTTAAAATTCTTTGGAAACAAATTTCTATTCAAAAATAATTTAAGTAATATATCCTTTTAAAACTTTAAACACAAGGTTTGAAACCATTGGAATTTGAATTCTTAAGTTCTTGTTTTAAATTCATTTCTGTTTCTAAATTAATTTATAACCATTGTTTATAGTTCAATTATTTATATGCGACAAAACCCATGGTTTACAAAACCATAAATAAAATCAAAGACTATTATCTCTTGACAACTAGTTAAATTAATTATAAAATTCTGAAAATTATACTTATATATAATATTAGATTTTTTTTTCAAATATAGGAATAAATTTTTCAAAACAAGGATAGAGATTCAAATTTGATGGACTCAAATCAAAGAGAATTTTTATTTAAAGGTAAGTTGGAATCAGAAGATCCGATGATTAAATAACAGAATAAGGAACTGGATAAGTTTATATAAATCGTGGGCAACCTTAACCGGGTCAACTGTGACTTAAAGAATAAGATCGATGTGGATTTTCTGGGGTAAATCTACATTCGATCTAAAGAGATAGAGTTCGGAATAACTAAAGATAAAAGCATCTAAACCGAGGATAAATATAAATCTCTGGTGAATCAATGCTAATTGTAAAGGTGTTTCACCTCTTTATTATAATGTTGGACCGCCAATTCACTATAAAGATCATCCGAAGTGGAGTTATGGGATACTCCAGAATCGAAATAAGATGAACAGTGAGGGACATGAATGAATTTTGGAACCGCATGGAACGTTCAAAAATTCAAAGGAAATCGAATCAAAAGGAAGAGATTCAAGCTCAAATGAAAGTGATTCTGTAAATCAAATTTACCATACATGCTAAGTTTTGCCTAGAGCCAAAGCTCTGATACCAAATGTAACAACGCGGTATTTCGTACAATTCAAGTCCGACATGTGCGGATGCGAATGGTTGAAAATACCGGGTCGTTACATTTGGTTATAATTTCCAAAATAGTTAATATTAAATCAAAATACTACCTTTTAACTTTTAAAATGAAGTTATTATATTTACAAATCAAATGTCCAAAATCTCAATTTCATTTTTAGTATTACCTTTTAACTTTTAAAATGTTCAAAATACCGGATCGTTACATTTGGTATCAGAGCCAGGTTTCAATCATGGGACTTGTGGGTTATGGGCCCACCACGCTTCCGCTGCGCATCCGCACATGTCGGACTTGAATTGTTTAAAATACCACGTTGTAAATAAAATTTGGCGAATCTTAGAATATACAGTAAATAAAAAATCACAGGTCACATAAATTAGAATACTCACAACGGAATTAAAATAACTTAGTGGTTCATGAAGCCACTATCACATAGTCTCAAATAAGTACAAAATTACATAGTTTTAAACTAACACAGTTTGAAACGACCATAGAAAATCTCAACAGTCAATTGTCTTGATTTCATAAGCTAAGATAAGAACTGAACAGAAATTAGGCAGCAGCTTGTTAAAGATGGTCTCCAGCAGTCCTAGCTCCAAGGAACGAAGTCCGAACTGATACTCAGGCTGACCTGAGCGTAAAATAAAACAGAAACACTAAAGTGAGGAGATGCATACTTATACAGTGTAAGCTAATTCAAGTAAACTGTAATAGAGTGCAAGTAATTTAAAGGATGCTTCAGACCTCCCATCCTCTAAGGATCCGTTAAACTATTTACTATGTAGTAATATTTCGCTATTATAATAGTGTCTATAGTAAAACAAACTTACTTTTAAATAGCGTTAAGGAGTGACCCAATATTCCCCTTAACACGTAATAGTGCAAATAGTCTATACAGTACCGTAATACCTCCTGATCGGGAGGCTACCAGAGGATACTCCATAGGTTCGACACAAATTAAACTCGTACAAGGCTCGCTAGGGTAGGTGACACAGCACAACTAGGCAATGCCAGGGTAGATATACAAATTTCTATCCGGACTGGTGGAAACGCGTAGCAGGTACTACCGTCCACCTCGAACAACACTCCCAAATCAAAGGTGCGCACCAAACAATCATAAAGTAATAGAATGGCATACGAAGAAATGCGTTCGATAAGAGGTGCTACCACCTTGGCCCGAGAATCGCTCCTGTTTTAGCCACCTTATGCCAACTCACGGGACTCGGGTCCACGTACATACCTCAATAGAACGTCAGCACCATCCTACTTCATTCTGGAATCTCCACCGCGTACACGGTTGTTAAAGTGGTTTTCGGTATCGACATAGAGTATGCCCATATCCGATCCCGGTCTCTTTGCCAACCAATCGTTATTATTACCCGTGGTTATAAAATTTCAAAATAAACTTTATATTTAAACCAAATTACTTCATTTGACTTTCAAAAGTGAAGCTATTTTATTTCCAAATTTAAATATTCAAAAATCTCATTTCAGCCACCGCAACACTTAACAAGTGCTACTGTAGCTCTTTATTTACTCAGGTTTAGTTTTAAAATTTTGCAATCACATCACTTACCAAGTACTGCAATAGCCCTTAATTAATTCTAGCCTTTAGTTTATTTGCATCAACCACGGCACTTACAAAGTGCGGTAGTATCTCTTACAACAGATTTTAAGTAAATTAAATTCCAGACTTTAATATAAATTTATAAATAATTAAACTTAAATTGAACCAATTTTAACTTATAAAATCATATTTCCACTTTTAAAATAGTCATATAAATTACTCAAAATTTATGATTTATATAAGGTAAAATTTTCAAATAAATATCAACTTCTTAAGGTTTTACTTATTAAAGTCAAATACACAAGTTTATTCTTTATATTCAAAATTAACTTAACCATCAAGTTTAATTACTTCAAAATATAACTAAATTTTAAATTTATTTCCTAACTTACCTTTTTATTCTTAACCGAAACTTCCATTTTTAATTTAGATATAATTCAATTTCATTTTTAATATTTATTTCTTTCACCATTTAATTCATAGAAACTTAATAATCCCTTATTTCCATTTAAATTCAATTTGTCAAATTTATTATATTTTGTCTACTTAACTTGAATCAAAAATCAAATTCCAAAATAACTTTATATTCCAAATTCTAACTTAACCATTTATTTATTTATATGTTTTTAACTTGTATAAAATCACTAAATATTTATAAATCAAATTCAAATCAAATAATAAATTATAGAAATCTAAATACTTAAATTTTCTAGAAATATATATATATATATATATATATATATATATATATATATAACCATGGGTCTGTATAATATTTTCTACCCTAGGTCAAGTGGTACGGATAATATATCATTTCAATCCGTAATTTACACAAAAAAATCCGGGTTTTATCATTTCAAACCCGTAATCCCAAGTTAAATAAATAAATAAATCAATAAATAAATAAATATTATTCATGCCTATCATTTCAGCCCGTAACGTTTCTATTCTACAGAGAACTTGCAGTGTGATAAACAGTAAATAAATAAATAGTATAACAGCATAAATATAACAGTATAAAATATAACTCATGATGTGTCAATTCAATAAAAGAGTTTTTTAGCATCAAAATTTTATATCACGGTCAAGTAAAATAAAATATAGCCATTCTACAATTACACTTGTTATTAATTTACAGATCTATAAATATGTTTGTCGGGTGAGAATACTCACCTTTACGCTGCTGGAGTTTTGATACTAAATAACAAATATCTACACCGGAAAGCATACAGAAGGCACGATCAATTTTCAGAGGTTGCGACAACCCAATTCCGATCTTGAACAAAATGAATAAACAATTTACGCGAATTCAATGCGATCACATCAAAACTTCAATAAATCAAACTGGAACGAGATTTAAATAAAAGGATGATTTGACAAAATTTCTCGACCACTTCACCACACAACTCCAACTACACCTCACATGCTCGGCACTGACCAAATTCTGGACATGAAAGTATTCAAGCAGTGGAATATTTTGGACACAAAGGCTGTGCTATTATTTTGTACAAGTGCGCGCGCACTTATTTTATTTATTTATTTATTTCTTTTGTAACGTTTGTCAGAGCAATATGTGGCAAAGGTGGTGCACGAACAATGGCAAATGTGGTGCATGTACAAAAATACTTTTTTTTTTCAATTAAGTGACACGACCACTTGCATGGCTCGGCCATCACTGCCTGGAGGCGAGGCAAGGTGATGACGAGCTACATGACGGAGCGGATGGCGGTGAAGTGGATGAGTCGTGCAAGGTGATGGATAGTCGAGCATTTGCGTGAAACAGTGGAGTACTCATGGCCAGAAAAAGAAAACACAGGAATACAAAAGAAAGAAGAAAATAAAATAGGAAGTAGAAGATAAACTGGCGGCCATACCTGATGTAGCAGAAGCTCACGCGTGAAAGGATGAAGGCACTAATGTGGTAAGAGAATATGGCGCGTGGTTTTGTATTTATAAGAAGAAATTTGTGTTGATTAGAACGCAAGAAAAATGATAAGTGCGCAAATCTTGGCATGCGAAATTTTTAGGCAAGAAAGAATCAAAATTAGAACGTGCTTCTATTTAACATATGGGTTGCGTGATTTTAGGTGAAAGGAAAATAGCAAGGAACAAAATTTAATTTTTTTGAAACGTTTGAAGCAAATGGAGGATTTTATTCCATATATAAAAGAGAGTCAAGTGTAGAATGTTGCACGTGAATGGCAATGCAACAAATGAATTTGAACGGTAGAGAAATTAATATTTTATACCAATTAAATCAATTTAAGCAAAAGGAAAGTGTGTAAAGTTTACACGTGAATTTAGGACAAGCTTTTGAACAAAATTGAATGGCTAGAGAATTTATTCCTTTCCCACTTAGAATTGCACGTCTACTGATAAATTTAATTATTTAGATAAGGTAAGAATTTTAGAAATGCGTAAAACCGACGCAATAATTTAAATCAAACATCCGCCTAAATTATAACAAAAGTAACGTATCTAAATTTATATGTTCTCTTATTTACTCGCTGCCTATATTTAGTAAAATATACATTTAAAGAATATTCAATTAAATACGTACCATTTATGCCTACTAAATTAATCAAAACGGATATAAACTTACAAATTAAAGGTGTAATTAAATAGATTATTTATACACTATTAGTTTTAAAATTTATTACTTAAATAAAATATGATTTGTTTACATCCTTTTGATTCATTTACCATTTACTAAGAACTGATGTATATAAGTAAAATATTAATTACTTAATTTAAAAGGTATATAACCAATTTTTGAAAGAAATAAAAGTGAAGTAAAATGTTGTTACAAATATATTCAGTTAAATTAAAAGATTTTGAAGTTAGAATTTAAAAGATTTAAAAATTCCAATAGATGTTAAACTTTAACTAAAATAAGAATTATAGAATTTGCTTAATTTATTGAAACTAGCTTAAGAAAATTGCAAACACAATCCACTTAACTTTGGAAAATTACAACTCTTTTTTAAAATGGTTTAAAATAAATCTTTGAGAAAAAAAATAAAGTGAGAATGAGAATAAAATAAATTTTGAGAAAAATATAAAAATAAATAAAGAATTTCTTAAATTAATTGAAGTTGGAAATTAGAAATTGTAAACAAAATACAACTGACACTGGAAAATGTCAATTACACTTTTAAAATATGTTTTAAAACCAAAATATATACAAAACAAGTTATTTTACCCCTGTAAACATAAACTAGAACATTACATGACCAAATAAAATATTATTTATATAATTTAAAGTAAACAATTTTGTTAAATATAGCAAATTACACACAATAGTACTAAAATGGCATAACTTTCACATTATAATTCAGATTTCAACGAAACGAAAAGCAGTATTCTTAAAATTTTATTCTCTTTCAAAATAGAAGATAAAGTTAAAATTTTCAAACTTTTAAATTTTTAAATTTAGAAGTCAAAGTTTGACCATATTGACAAAATTTACATTTCCGGAAAATATTCTATTAATTCATGTGTGGAATTCTAATCCACACCAAAATTTATATTTTAAATAACATAATTATCTAAATTAAATAAATAAAACATTTGTTAAAAATTTTGGGTTGATACATAGATGGTTTGGATGGCAAGCAAAGTGAGAGTAAATGCTAAGAAACAGAAAAGGCATAAGTTGAGGAGAAAGAAACGTATACATGTTTTAATCTTAAATGAAAATGAAAATGAGGAGTTTTGAAATGAGAAATAAGTCTTCTTGTACATGATTTGCAAATGAGAAATACATGGCTAGGAAAAGAGTTCGTATGGCTAAAGAAAGAAATAAAGAAGCCATGTAGAAAAAGGCAAGAAATCAAGCAATGACCTGATGGATTTAATTAATTTCTTTCCTTTGTATTAACATTTGTTCTTAATTATATTGAATTTGTTAAATGTGTTCATTTATTATGATTGAATCCTCAAATAAATTCATTCAGATAAGTTTCATTCTTTTATATTACCTTATGAACAAAATATGCATTTCCACTTTAACATTCCTTCCTTATTTTATTACAAAGTTTGTTTTTCTTCATATTAAATTACCAAAATTTTATCAATTTAACAATTTTAAATTATTAAAAATTTATGGTTCGTTACAGTTAGTTAAGTTTAGTTTGGGTTTGATCAGATCTTTATGGCATTTTTCATGGTCCAGACCCAACCCAAGACCCATTGGGTTCAGGTCTTCTTGGATCGATCCGGTTTAGTTTTGCGGTTCTTTGTTCTAGTTGTCAGCTCTAAGTTGTAAAATTCTACAACTTAGGACGTATATTTAAAGAGGTTTAGAAATTAAATAGTGTTACATGAAAGAATAATTTTAAAGATATTTTTTGTGCCCTTCAACAAAGTTTTAAGACTAAATAGACTTATTGAACACTTTTATTGTCTTTATCATTGAAGTGCTTGTGTTCCATTCATCTTGAGTCAAATATTTCTTTCATTTTCTATAACAGATCTTCATATTTATAACTCGTTTGCTTGCTTTCGTTCACCGAGTTTCTTTTCTATCTCTACATAATATGTCCAAAGTACATACGAAAAATACCCTACAACTCGAAGAAAAGTTAGTAATAATATATGTATAGTCATTATAGTCAAATTGATACTTAGATATTAATAATATGATCCATAATGGTTTTTAAGACACATTCCAACAAAATACTTTTATATGGAAAACGCTAGACGTCCTAATATAGAAAAAGGCCATCAAATGCGAAGGAAGTAAGCTTTGGCAAGAAAAAGTAGGAAGCAGACTTGGAATAGATGCTAGCTACGCCGTATGAGAAAGTGAAGAATGAATAGAGAGTGTGCATGAAAATCTTGGAAAATATTTTAGTAGGCTTCAACGTAGGAAATAAAATGCTGCAAATGATAGAGAGAACGACCATGAAGAAATAATAGATTGTAACACCCTGGAAATTTTAATAACTAATAAAATATTAATAAGGGTAAAATTGTCATTTTATATAAAAATTGACAAAACAGTAGTTTTTACAAATTAAGGAATTTGAGAAATCCAACTTTACCATTATGTCAAGTAAACTTTGCTAGCCTAAATTAATATATAGAGTGTCTGAAATGAATACCGTATGAAAAAGATATGAAACGTTTACTGTAGCGGCTATATCATGTTTTGCGCCTATTTTGAAACTAAGTTTAAAAATTAATACGACAATAAAGAAAAACTTATTTTTTAAGAAGTAATACTCCAAGAAGAAAAAGGAGAGGGTGAAATGGTTACTGTATGTGCATTTAAAAGTAAAGGAGGAAAAGTATTTATATGCACAAATGTGGAAATGCTTCAAGGAAAGGCATTTATGATGAAATTATTGCTGTAATTAATTTAAAGGATACGTTGAATGTACTAAAATAGGATGTAACAATATTTAAAAAGAAAAGAAAGACAATATAAACATATATGTAAAGAAAGAAGGATTTAATAAAATAAATGTTACATCTTTTGAAAAGAAAAGATAAGAGTGTATTTATGAAAGGAAAGCATTTCTTACAGAAAAGGCAAGGTATGTTGTTTACTCAAAAATACTGGCCAAGAAAAAGTTCAAAATGGGAGTATAACATTGTTACATTGCTATTGCTGTAGAAAATAAACCAAGTGGAGGAGGAATCATATCGATATAGAGAGAAAAAGGATAAAGTAGTGAAGATGGAAGAAGTAGTGTTAATAAACAAAATTTCAGTATAGGTCATGTGACGCCCCACTCCTAGATCCTCGTTAACAAAGAGTATTACATAGATAATACTGTCGGCTAACGCGGACAATGGAGTATAATGGAAGCGACCATGTGTAATCTTACCTTAACTATTCACTAAATACGTCGAAAAGTAGTCACATTAAAATTCGACCTATTCAATAAATATTTAAAGAAAAACTACAATGGCTAAAGGATCTATCAGAAGAAAATATAACAACTCAAATGTAATTCACATCACAGAACAGTCGATCATAATATACACATAAACGGATACACAACAGAGTATACAAAATAATACATGTCAAGTGGTATAGGAGACCACAATATACAGACGAGACAAAAAGAGTATAAATAACAGAGTTACAACAGATAAGGACCACAAAAGACGCTACAACAAAATGAAGCTAGCGAATAGTCCATGCGGAAGCAAAATATGCTAAGTCCAAAAGCACCTAACCTGAAACAACTCGGTCTGACCCGAGTATAAAATACACGGGTCAGTCTAGATAAACAAATCAGTTAAATAAACCGAACAACAATAAACCTGCAAGGTTACAAAGCATAATAGATATCTCTAAGAGAGATAACACAATCATCTAACGAAAGATGAATCATATAGATCAAGCCTCATATCATCGGCAACATATAGAAACAAAGGATAAGAATATCCCAAAGCAAGCCATAAGGCAAACAACAAATACTGATAAATACGAGTTCCACAAGGTAGACGCTATATTTCGTGTGGCTCCAAAGAACCAATACAGAAAAGCAATACCTAGGGGATATACATATAAATGAAACATCATGAGAGGTGGTGAGTAAACCACTCCGTTATCTCTTGAGCGGTGGTGAAAAAACCACTCCAATATCTCTTGAGCGGTGATGAAGAAACCACTCCATTTTCTCTTGAGCGGTGGTGAAGAAACCACTCCAATATCTCTTGAGCGGTGGTGAAGAAACCACTCCGAAAGCAATACTAAAGATAACCGACAACCACAAATATTTTTGCGAGTCGGGGCAAAGGACCAACTCCAAAGGCGATATTTAAAGGAAACAAGCCAGAGGAGACAGTCCGAAGACACTATCCCAAAGGCAGCATGTGTCACAAACTCCCAGAGAGGAATCCGAAAAGTGGTAACGTCAGTCCCATAACCACCCGTTCGCACTAAACAGTTTACTATTCATTAGTTTATTTCACACTCAAAGCAGTACAAATTTACCTCATATCATCGATAAACCAAACTCGAAGGCCAAAACGGTCAATCGAATAGGTCGGGCATTAATCAGAAGGATAAACCACAGATTCATGGTCCGTGTTTTGCCCAACCATTTAATCACCCTTCCACTTCGCTCGAAGTGCGAAAGTGTGTGTTTTAAATAGAATTTATGAATTGGAGAAACGAGCCTTTAAATGCGATTTGAGAGATGATTTTATAAAAACCCGTGGATGAAGTCCAGAGTAAGTTATCAAAGTCAAAGATGCAATAACAAACACTAAAAAGCAACTTGAATCGATAGAATCCGGAAAAATCAATCAAATATGCAAAATAAACAAACCAGGCAAAACAAAGCAGGTCGGTCGACCGGACTGCAGGGCTCGGTCGGCCAGCCAGATGCAGGGAGCAAAATAAGGCTCGGGGCAGCAGGTCGGTCGACCGAAGCCTGCACTCGGTCGGCCGAACCTGGTGATTTTGCACTTCCTGCCCTATTTCAATGAAAATGCAAATTCTTTCCAATTCCAAAACAATGGCACATGCATACTTGTTAGGAATTCATACCAACACCCATGAAATCAAGAGAAGTAGATGTGATTTCAAAACTCACCTTTTAACCTCACAAACAAAGATGATGAAGAAGCACAAAAGCAAGGAATCAACCAACTACACTCCACTTCAACACTACAAGCTTCAATCTAGAATCAAAGCAAGTATTTCCTAAGTTAGGGTTAGGAAATTACTGAAATTGAAGAGGAGAAGAGATGGAGAAGATGGAGATGAACTTACCAATGGATTCTCTATGAATTTGGAGCAAGAAATCAAGATACAAAGGAGAACTAGGGCTTGCTAATTTCTAATTCTCTTTCTCTTCCACCATTTTCAGTTCTAAGCTTAAGTTTTAAGAAATGAATAAGTGAATGAGAGGAGAGGGCTGAGTTAGGGTTAATTAGATAGTTAGTGGGCTGAACCCAAACCCAAAACCCAATAGAAAAAGTCAAAATTTCACTTACTCCAAACATATCAAAGATTATACTCAAAAAGATTGCAAACGCCATTTTGGAACCAATGGAGGTAGTTTCGGGCTCCAATTCGGCCATTTGCAAAAAGTAACATTTCGGACCAAAATCCGACTAACGACGCTATATTTAAATTAAACATTTAAATATAAAATCGTTAAATATGCGGGTTGTTACAGATCTCCCCTCCTTACAAAATTGCGTCCCCGCAATTCCTAGAGACGATATTTGTAACAACTACATACAATTAATCAACCAAAAGAAAAGAAAATAAGCTTGAGATGAAAAGACATACTCACCATTTCAAAGCAAGGAAAGAAAACCCGGATAAGATCACTCAATAAATTCTCCGATTTTCCAAGTACAGTCATTGGGATTAGCGGACCATTGAACTTTAACGAGCGGCACGTCCTTGTTCCGAAGGTGTCGCACCTCCGTGTCAAGCACGCGAATAGGTTGTTGTACAATCGATAAGTCCGGTAAGACCTCAAGCTCTTGCAAATCAGGAGAAGTAATAACAGAATCCGACTCCCGAAGACACTTCCGAAGTTGTGAGACGTGAAACACGTCATGAATGCCAGATAAATGAGCTGGAAGTGAAACTCTATAAGCCACAGAGCCAATACGTTCAGTGATAGAAAATGGTCCTATATAACGAGGAGCCAATTTTCCAGTCGTACTGAAACGCATAACCCCCTTCAAAGGAGAAACACGAATAAAAACAAGATCGCCGATCGAGAACTCGAGAGGCTTCCTACGGTTGTCCGCGTAGGATTTCTGGCGACTCTGTTCCTCTTTCATTCTCAACCGAATAAGATCAATCTTCTCGGAAGAATCACGAACAAAATCTGGACCAAGAATAAGCTTCTCACCAGATTCTAACCAACAAGAAGGTGATCGACATGGCCTTCCGTATAAGGCTTCGAAAGGAGCCATACCGATACTAGACTGAAAACTATTGTTGTAGGAGAATTCTACAAGAGGTAGGTGATCCTCCCAACTACCACCGAAATCAAAAATACAAATACGGAGAAGATCTTCCAAAATACGATTCACCCGTTCAGTCTGTCCGTCAGACTGTGGATGATAAGCTGTAGAAAAATTAAGCTTTGTTCCCAAAGCTTGCTGAAGACTCTTCCAAAAATGACTCGTGAATAAAGGATCATGATCACTCACAATAGAACTAGGAACACCGTGAAGTCTCGCGATTTCCTTGACATACAACTTAGCCAAATGCGAAGCAGTCCTATTAGACTTAATAGGGACAAAATGAGCAGACTTGGAAAGGCGATCAACAATAACCCAAATGCTAGAATGGCCCGATCTCGAACGAGGTAGGCCGTCAATGAAATCCATAGAAATTTGATCCCACTTCCACAATGGAATCTCAAGAGGTTGAAGAAGACCCGAAGGACGCTGATGCTCGGCTTTAAAACGCTGACAAGTTATGCAATTGCTCACATAACTCACCACATCGCTCTTCATGCCTTCCCAATAATAAAGACGACGCATATCGGCATACATTTTGCTACTACCGGGATGAATGGTATACTTAGAACGGTGACAATCATCAAGAATGTCATGCCTAAGTGCAAAATCAGAAGGCACAAAAAGACTGTTCTTCTTACGAAGACACCCATGAGAATCCATGCTAAGATCTTGCAACACCTCATCACAAGATCCAGACTCACAAAGCTGAATAAAATGCAATAAATCAGGATCACGCCATTGGGCATCGGCAATACGATCCAACAAAATAGGTCGAGCTCCCAAACTAAATAATAGAATAGGAGAAACAGAAGATGAACCTCGATCACGAATTTCACAAAAAGATAGAGTTTCAAGAATACTCCATTCGGCAAGCATCATAGAAATAGCAGCCGAATGTCTGCGACTAAGCGCATCAGCAACACGATTACCCTTACCAGGGGTATACTGGATATCAAAGTCATAAGAAGCAAGAAACTCGAGCCAACGCTGTTGCCTCATATTGAGTTCCTTCTGAGTGAACAAATACTTCAAAGATTTATGATCGATATAGAGAATGAAGCGCTCGCCCAATAAATAATGTCGCCAAATCTTCAAGGGAAAGACAATGGCGGCTAACTCAAGATCATGAGTGGCATAGCGAACTTCATTCGGACGCAGTTTCCTAGAAGCATAAGCAACTACCCTATCCTTTTGCATAAGAACAGCACCGAGACCACTACCACAAGCATCGGTGTAGACAACAAGATCATGATTCCCTTCGGGAACCACTAGAATAGCAGCATTAGTGAGAAGTTCCTTCAATGACAGAAAGGAAGCTTCACACTTGTCGGACCAATCAAAACGAATGCCTTTCCGAGTAAGGCAAGTGAGAGGAAGCACAACACGGGAAAAATCCTTAATAAACCGACGGTAATAACCCGCCAATCCAAGGAAACTACGAATCTCATAAACATTTTCAGGCCTCTTCCAATTCTGGATAGCTTCGATCTTTGAGGGATCGACAGAAATGCCATCGGAAGATACAACATGGCCTAAAAACTTAACCTTATTCTCCCAAAAGTGGCACTTGGAGAATTTGGTTCTAAGCTGATGACGGCGAAGAGTACTCAAGACAATTCTCAAGTGATTAGCATGCTCAGCTTCAGACTTAGAATAAATAAGGATATCATCAATGAAGACAAGCACGAACTTATCGAGATATTCCCGGAATACCCGATTCATGAGATCAACAAAGAAAGCAGGAGCGTTCGTCAAACCGAACGGCATAACGAGCCACTCAAAAGAACCATAACGAGTGCGGAAAGCGGTAAGAGGTATGCTATCCTCCGCGACTCGTAACTGATGAAAACCTGTGGCAAGGTCAAGCTGAGAAAAGACCTTAGCACCACTCAATAGATCGAACATATCATCGATCCTAGGCAAAGGATACCTATTTCTAATGGTCAACTCGTTAAGCTTGCGATAGTCAATGCAAAGCCTAAGAGTTCCATCAGATTTCTTCACAAAGACGACCGCGGATCCCCACGGAGAAAAACTAGATTGAATCAATTGCTTGGATTCAAGCTCTAAAAGCTGCTTCTTGAGTTCCTCATTTTCCTTTGTAGACATCCTCGTGGGAGGACGACTAACTGGCTGCGCGCCTGGAATGAGATCAATGCGGAACTCAATTGCCCGTTTGGGTGGCAAACCCGATACAAGCTCAAAAACATCAGAAAAGTCACAAGCAATAGGAATACGAGATATATCATCATCATCTCGCGAATCAAGAGAATACAAAGCCATCTCGGAATTATCCACATCCCGAAGAACAAGAGATAACTGAGAAGGCGAATCAGGATGACAAAGATATAAAATTCTCTTGGAACAAATAATCCTGGCATCGTACCTCACTAGCCAGTCCATACCAAAAATCATATCAAAACCCAAATGAGAAACAACGTGCAGATTCGCACGGAAAGAAAAGCCACATAAAACAATCTCAATATCATCACAAAACAAACTAAGGGTCGCGGATCCCCCAATTGGATTCGCAATCCTTAAAGAAGTAACCATACAAGAAACATCCAAAGATAAATCATCAACGAGCTTTTTCGATACGAAAGAATGGGATGCACCCGTATCGAAAAGAACTCGTATACTGTGGTCATGAAATAAAATAGAACCTTCCAAAATAGATGAAGATGTACCTTTAGATTGAGAAGGACCTCCAGAAGCATTCGTTACATTTAACTTGCCAGATGAAGAATTATTCGGAGCAATGGGACAAGTGGAACTACGATGACCTTCCCTCTTGCAGTAACGGCAGAAGAGAGGCTTTGGACAAGCTCGAATAATATGATCCGGAGAACAACAATTGAAACACTTTCGAACGAAAGGTGTTCCGGAAGACTGAGGCTGAGAAGTAGGACCACCAGTCTTCTTCTTCTTAGAAGGAAAAGGCTTCTTCTGAATTGGAAACGGCCTCTTGTTGGGGTTCTTAGAAACCTCAACATCTACATCACTATCACCCTCCTTCTCGATGGTCTTGAGGTGAAGTGCCGAATCAACCAATTCCTCAAAAGAAAGCTTAAGCTGGAGCAACAAAGACTTCCTAAGATATTTCTTAAGACCAGAAACAAACTTCAAATTCTTCTTGTAAGAAGTGCTGATGAATTCAAGACCATACTGAGATAAAGCCTCGAACGATGCGACATACTCAGAAACAGAAGATTTCCCTTGCTTCAACTCAAGGAAGTGACGGGTCAATAAAACTTTTTCAGATTCAGGAATGAACTTGAGTTCAAATCGTCCCCGAAACTGAGTCCAAGAAAGAGTAGACTCATCAATCTCGGCTACAAGAAGCTCATACCAATCAAGAGCACGCTCTTGCAATAAGCTAGAAGTCACAAGAACTCGATCATGGTCAGATTGATCCATGCGAGAGAAAATACGCTCGCACGTGCGAAGCCAAGCTTGGACTTCAAGAACAGACTCGGAGCCCTTAAACGGTTTTCCTCCAAGATGAGCAAAATCACTGCACTGACGTGCAAAAGCAGACTTGCGAGGTGGAGACACTCGAGGAGGAACGGGAGGCTGAGTGCTCCTAAACAACTCCATAAACTGATCGGCAGACATATAAACGCCATCCGGATGTGAGCCACTAGATTGCCCAGCATCCGAACGTCGACCTCTGCCTCTTCCAGACATAAGCTGAAAGTCAAGATAAAGAAAAGATTATTCACAAGGTAGATATTGCAATATGGAATACTACAGAATAAAATGAATTCCTAGACGTATTCCAAACTCTATCTAACCTTGATGGAATAAAGAGACACGATGATTCAAAGATTTGTATTACTTGTACACTTTGATGTACCATAATATGTGCATCTATTCTGTGTTTATCATATTTTGTTCTGAACTCAGCTCTGATACCACGCTGTGACGCCCCACTCCTAGAGCCTCGTTAACAAAGAGTATTACATAGATAATACTGTCGGCTAACGCGGACAATGAAGTATAATGGAAGCGACCATGTGTAATCTTACCTTAACTATTCACTAAATACGTCGAAAAGTAGTCACATTAAAATTCGACCTATTCAATAAATATTTAAAGCAAAACTACAATGGCTAAAGGATCTATCAGAAGAAAATATAACAACTCAAATGTAATTCACATCACAGAACAGTCGATCATAATATACACATAAACGGATACACAACAGAGTATACAAAATAATACATGTCAAGTGGTACAGGAGACCACAATATACAGACGAGACAAAAAGAGTATAAATAACAGAGTTACAACAGATAAGGACCACAAAAGACGCTACAACAAAATGAAGCTAGCGAATAGTCCATGCGGAAGCAAAATAGGCTAAGTCCAAAAGCACCTAACCTGAAACAACTCGGTCTGACCCGAGTATAAAATACACGGGTCAGTCTAGATAAACAAATCAGTTAAATAAACCGAACAACAATAAACCTGCAAGGTTACAAAGCATAATAGATATCTCTAAGAGAGATAACACAATCATCTAACGAAAGATGAATCATATAGATCAAGCCTCATATCATCGGCAACATATAGAAACAAAGGATAAGAATATCCCAAAGCAAGCCATAAGGCAAACAACAAATACCGATAAATACGAGTTCCACAAGGTAGACGCTATATTTCGTGTAGCTCCAAAGAACCAATACAGAAAAGCAATACCTAGGGGATATACATATAAATGAAACATCATGAGCGGTGGTGAGTAAACCACTCCGTTATCTCTTGAGCGGTGGTGAAAAAACCACTCCAATATCTCTTGAGCAGTGGTGAAGAAACCACTCCATTTTCTCTTGAGCGGTGGTGAAGAAACCACTCCAATATCTCTTGAGCGGTGGTGAAGAAATCACTCCGAAAGCAATACTAAAGATAACCGACAACCACAAATATTTTTGCGAGTCGGGGCAAAGGACCAACTCCAAAGGCGATATTTAAAGGAAACAAGCCAGAGGAGACAGTCCGAAGACACTATCCCAAAGGCAGCATGTGTCACAAACTCCCAGAGAGGAATCCGAAAAGTGGTAACGTGAGTCCCATAACCACCCGTTCGCACTAAACAGTTTACTATCCGTTAGTTTATTTCACACTCAAAGCAGTACAAATTTACCTCATATCATCGATAAACCAAACCCGAAGGCCAAAACGATCAATCGAATAGGTCGGGCATTAATCAGAAGGATAAACGCATAGATTCGTGGTCCGTGTTTTGCCCAACCATTTAATCACCCTTCCACTTCGCTCGAAGTGCGAAAGTGTGTGTTTTAAATAGAATTTATGAATTGGAGAAACGAGCCTTTAAATGCGATTTGAGAGATTATTTTATAAAAACCCGTGGATGAAGTCCAGAGTAAGTTATCAAAGTCAAAGAAGCAATAACAAACACTAAAAAGCAACTTGAATCGATAGAATCCGGAAAAATCAATCAAATATGCAAAATAAACAAACCAGGCAAAACAAAGCAGGTCGGTCGACCGGACTGCAGGGCTCGGTCGGCCGGCCAGATGCAGGGAGCAAAATAAGGCTCGGGGCAGCAGGTCGGTCGACCGAAGCCTGCACTCGGTCGGCCGAACCTGGTGATTTTGCACTTCCTGCCCTATTTCAATGAAAATGCAAATTCTTTCCAATTCCAAAACAATGACACATGCATACTTGTTAGGAATTAATACCAACACCCATGAAATCAAGAGAAGTAGATGTGAGTTCAAAACTCACCTTTTAACCTCACAAACAAAGATGATGAAGAAGCACAAAAGCAAGGAATCAACCAACTACACTCCACTTCAACACTACAAGCTTCAATCTAGAATCAAAGCAAGTATTTCCTAAGTTAGGGTTAGGAACTTACTAAAATTGAAGAGGAGAAGAGATGGAGAAGATGGAGATGAACTTACCAATGGATTCTCTATGAATTTGGAGCAAGAAATCAAGATACAAAGGAGAACTAGGGCTTGCTAATTTCTAATTCTCTTTCTCTTCCACCATTTTCAGTTCTAAGCTTAAGTTTTAAGAAATGAATAAGTGAATGAGAGGAGAGGGCTGAGTTAGGGCTAATTAGATAGTTAGTGGGCTGAACCCAAACCCAAAACCCAATAGAAAAAGTCAAAATTTCACTTACTCCAAACATATCAAAGATTATACTAAAAAAGATCGCAAACGCCATTTTGGAACCAATGAAGGTAGTTTCGAGCTCCAATTCGGCCATTTGCAAAAAGTAACATTTCGGACCAAAATCCGACTAACGACGCTATATTTAAATTAAACATTTAAATATAAAATCGTTAAATATGCGGGTTGTTACAGGTCAAGAGTTTCATACTAGTAATTTTAACCGAGTCTCGTAGTTGCCTCGAGGATTGCGACCATCTTAGACTTCTTCATAAGTTATTTACAATATTAAATAAATAAAGTTAGTGAAGATTATGTAGAAAGCAATGAGCATACTTTAATTTTTAAATTTGCCCCAAGGATTATCTACCTTATAATTTTTCATTACTACTATATAATGCTTTTGGCCTATGTATAAAATTGTTTTATTTCATAAATAAATGTGTCATGAATATATTTAAATTTTGAATGTAAAAATTTATTTGTTTCAACCTAGTTTTAGCAAGAAAGAATATTACTTTAAACACATACATAGAAAAAAAGATATATATATATATATAGGCAAAAGATACTAGAATAATAAAGAAATAAGATTAGGTTTTTTATATTATAAACCCCTGAATAAAATGCATACTTATATATATATAAGTATATATTATTTAATATATATATATATAATTATTTTTTGGCCGAATGACATATTTTTAGTGTATGTATATGTTAAAGTTATAATATATACTAGTATGAAGCCCATGCTGATGGCACGGGTGCAAACTTTGTTTTCTATAAAGTCATCTTTGATCATTAGGCATGAATTATATTAAATTTATTAACTGTATATGATTTATTCATTATATAAATATATATATTAGGATTTATAATATAAATTCAAACTAAAAGTATGGCATGATATAAGCAGAATAGTATGAAATTGCAACTAAGAATATTTGATTTCGCAATATAATTGCATAAAAATCTCCATATAATTTGTTTGCATATACAATAAATTGACTTCGGTGAAAATTAGCACAAAAATGAATATTTGGCCCAAATCAATATACATATATAATGAAAAATCAATTAGCAATTTTAACTTGCTGAACATAGAAAATATTCCAAGGATTCTTGGCGACTTGCCAATGGTGAGTATGTACCACTTGGACTGTTGATTATTTAACATAAAAGATTTTAATTTACAGTCAACAAATTTGTTTTACAAATGCTATTTGAATATAGTAAATTTACCTATATAGTCGTGCAGTTGGGACGTACCTACGGCTTACATTTGAATCGTCACATGGGCAAGAACAAAATGAATTTATGAAAATTAAAGATATCGATCAGTCTATGATCTATGATATATTAATATTGCATAACATTATATGTGATTTTAGTTCAGCCATACCATGAACCACATATACACGGTCCATAGCTCCATCTCATTTTCACATATCCAACCACTTATCCTTGGTGAATTAATATTAGAATGCACTACTTATCCAATAATATTTACCTCTACTATATTCAAATGAATACAACTTTTATGCAATGGCTATAAAGATAATTTAGTTATCCAGTAATATGAATAACTTTAAACAGTTGGTATTTTTATAAAAACTACATCATATTATTTTCCAACACTGTTATTCGGTAAGATAGAAATTAAAATTTCAAATAAATATCACTGAAAGTATAAACTATAGTAGGCTAAAACTACAATAAAAATAATAATAATTTAATAAGTTCTTATAAGCATTGCAACGACGAATCCTAACTGAATGAATAGCAGCAACAAAGAAAAGTAGTATTTCTCCCCATTATTAACAAACCACGTCATTCTTCCTTGCCCTAAAGAGCATATAGCCGGCGCTCAAAAATAGCCAGAAATGAAGCAATGTTTAAAATTAAACTAAAGTATAACAATTGAAAACATGCAAAAGATAAGGGACCAGTTGGTTTCATTTGAAGTTTTGTGTTTTCAAAATTCATTACAAAATATGGAAAAAGCGTATGATAATGGAGAGAAGACGGAGGGGACGGTGGGACGATGATAGGATTGGAGGGATGATAGAGGGATGGATTCCATGCTTTTGTTATTTTTCAGAACATGGAAAAAGGATTAAAAAAATTCCATTTGGTATGTTTACTTCATTTTTCAAATTTGTTGTTCTTCAAAAAATACATTTGTCATGCGCTTTTATAGATGAAAACCCAAAATTAAAATTGATAAACCAACCAAGGCCTAACATCTTTTTATCAAAACCTATAAATGAAAACCACCAACATTGTCATTATTACGAAGGTAGTAAATATAAATTACTATATATATAAGATATTATATATATATCACTGACTAATTGCATTCCATATCACGCTATATGAATAGAATTAATCAGACTACCTTGTAAACATTTGAGAGAACATGGATAGAATAAAAACAGTTATCCTCTACATTAGCTGGATTACAGTTGTTGCCAAAGTACTAACATCAAACCCTATAAATATTATCTAAAAAAATATATTAGTAGTGATAAGAAAATATGAAATTAAGATATATGTTAATGGTACAAAATATATTTAGATAGCAAAAGTAAAAAATATGTATAATATTATCTAACGATATTAAAAGGTTGAAGTTACTGTACTAATAATTTAATGATGAGAAATGACTAATACTCCGGACCATTTATTTGTCTTCAAGTTTTTGAAATATTCATAAACAATTGTAAATTAAATAACAAACAACTACATATCAAATGATAATGCGATAAACATGACTCATAGCCCCAAAATTACAAGAAACTACTGAATCAATTATGAGTTATAGACTGCACATACTAAACTCGGTATTTCTTGATAGTCCAAAACATGATGATAGATGTACATTTAATGGAATATTTTTTTTTTGAAAACACAGGAGAATCCGAAAAGCCGGTAAACTCCTAAGGAGGGTACAGTAAAGTCGTTCGCTGATTCAAACCCCATACCCCTGGGCAAATTTATATAGGACGGGGAAGCACATTGTTGGAATCAAACTTGGGTCTTTTTACAAGAACCCAAGCCTCCTTTCCACTGCGCTGCACCCGCGGACATTTAATGAAATATATGATTCAATTAATCATAGGCTTGCTTGTAAAAATGAGAGAGGATCAACTCTAATAGAGTACATTGTTTAGATGTTTATGAAAAAATTTATTTCATTAAAATCCTATATGGACTATTGCAAGAAATAAACCTATATTGAAGCTAATTAGAATATTAAATAAAAATGGAGTACAGTAATATACTATGTAGAAAAAAATAGTAGTTTATAGAAGTTAAGCAATACATATAATGCATCATAGTTGTTGCGACATATCAAGTCATCATAACTATTCTAAAAAACAATTATTTCTCAATATATTAAGTTTGATTATTATTAGTAGCAGCAGTAGTAGTCAATCTTTCAAATCTTGGATTTCAAACAAAATTTTAGATTAAAATCTTCGTAAGGCTTAGTAGATACACGAAAAAACCAAAATCCATCCTTATTCGCATTTGAAAAGAAGATAATCATCTGATATTTGGAAAAATAAATACGAATAGGGATATGGAATCAACCGCATCTGAAAATTATTCCATCGATTTTCTCAAGATTATAGTTTATTTTATGTGTATTTTAAAATATGTATTTATTAATTTATTAAGCTAATAGTTTATATCATATGGATTTAACATATATTTTAACTTCTTAAAACTATTTGTTATATATATTTGTTGATTTTTCTTACTTTTACAATCAATGCAATTGGAAAAAGGTTTATGTTAAACCAAATTTTCTTACATATGTTTTCGGTTTATCGTTTGTTAGTAGATAGGATAATTATTTGATATCCGTCTACATCCATGGATGTAGATATCTGATATTCGAAAATGATTTTGGATGTGGATGAAGATATGGAATCATCCAGATTTAAAAATATTTGTTGACATGCAAACATTTCGTTTAGTATCATGGATTTAGATCTTAGGACTCAGTTGAGATGGCTACGTAACAATTAAAAATCATTTTTGAAATCTTCCCTCGTCCAAGTGCAAAATGTGTATCTCAAGTGAGATCTCTGGTGAGATGAAGGAGTTTTAAAACTCTGGTTGTAATATTGTTATAAAACTATAGTAGTAATATTGTAATTTAAATGCAGAAATTCAACACTGTAGATATTAAAATGCAATTATTGAAGAAACCAATGTTTTTTTTCCATTTTGTGTGTAGAAATATAGCCACGTAAATTTAAAAAAATTCTTACCAATTTTCTTATCAAATTATACGCACGTATATAAAAAGTTTGTCCTAGGATGTTCATAAATATAAGATGTTCATTCAAACTACGAGCAAAATAAAGTGGTTGGATAAGCCATACATCTATCATGGAATTAGGCTCTAAAAATAGGTCAATCTACGAAGGAAGAATAAGTAACACGTGATTTTTCTTTTAAGAAACCTAGATCTCACCATGTAAATTAACTTTTTAATTCTATATTTACTTTAAAGGAATAAATTGTTCTGACATTTGGGCTAGTTAAATGCATTATTCATTTGTAGCCAAATAGGTACAAGTAATGTTAGAAAAACTAAAAGTGCATGTACAATTGCACATAAAAATATAGAACAAAGTGGAAAATAAAATAAAAAACAACAAAATACATTACATGAATCAGAATGTATAATAGCTGTACAAAAAATAACAAACATGTATAACTCAAGAAAAAAGAAGAATTTGAACACATTAAAAAAAACATCGACCACAAAAGGTATTAAGGGTGTCGAACACTTAATAGGAAAGGTGAAGCTACATCATCGATATTCTTTCGATTCTTCCCACGTAATGAACATACTCATAGATTGCAAATGAGAAATGACTTATATGAATATGATGTTCATGTTGAAAAAAGTTATGTATTACCAATGTAACGACCCGCCAATCCACACAATTTAAGTTGATAATAAAACACAGATGTCCAGTCCAAACTGAATGGAAAGATGGCTAGTTAAGGGAAAGAAAGAAGAAAGGAGAAGAGAAAAGAAGAAGAAGAGAAAAGAAACTAAAAACAACACAGAATCTCACAACCGCAGCGGAATAATATATAGCATAATATCAATGATCTTTACAAAAGAGAAACTGTTATATACATACATCCATCAGAGTATAACAACAAATCACAACTATTAGCCTGAACATTTATAACAACCTGCATTGCAATTGCTGATGATTTCAATATCAAAGCAATAGAAAATAAACATATACGAGAATACGACTTGAAGACCTCCAACCCATCTCCTGAACTCCATTGCATCAAAAGAAATATGTAAATATGCTCGGTCTGACCGAAGTATCATAATAAAATAACACCCAAGTCAGCCTAGAAAACAAACGTGAGAATAAACACCCAATTTGATTTTAAATTTATAAAAAACCTTTAAATCAAAAGTATCTCGTAAGATCACACCGCAAATAAACACAGACTGGTTTTACCTTACGATAACCAAGACAATTTCTATAGAAATCCATTTATATTGTAATAATGTCTAGGGGTCAAAGTAAAACATGAATACAGCTAAAATGATTACATCTTACGTTTCAACATAGTTGGGCAAAACTAAGTCCGTATGGTGCTTATTGGAGAATGGGTTCCATACAATGACTTGGCTACCAGGATATCACCCACCATGGTGCATCTCTAGATAAAATAACATTGATGACCTCGCTAGGATACCCTGTCAACATAGGACTGTCCTACCACTTGACTAGTAGTACCGAATATAATCACCCCTCCATTAATGGTCCCTAAAGCATAAAAATAGGAGATAATATCGACTCTAGATAGGAATGATCATACCCTACTTGGGAGCGACCAATTAGCCCTACTGTATCTTGTCCTTTTTAGTCATTCCCGGTTGATGAGATTTGAGGTTATGTTTTACCTTTTATATAGCACTTCCCACTTGGAATGCTAACACTGCCCTTTAGAAAACAATGCAATATCAGCATTCATCCATACAAGTTTGTTTTAGGTCTGAACGAAGCATTTGAGAGCTCCGTCTTTAATTCCATCATCTTCAAGATTCCTTGATTCGAAACGCTTAAGTTGGATCAAAGTAGTTTTCGAATAACCTATTCGATCTCGATCTCTTCGAAACAAATTTCGATAATTTTTTGTAAACTTAACCTCGAATCCTCAAGAAATTAACAGTAAAAAATAAGAGCGGAGATCACTCTTAACCGTTAGTGGACGGATTTCCTTATCATTTGTCCTAGGGCAATGAAATGTACTTACATCACAGTACAACATCATCGGAGATAACTATGTCATATTACTCATGTGTTTCTCGTAGATATTTCTAAAGTTATGTTTGGGTTTATATTTGATAGTTAGTTATTTAACTATCGAATAAGCAAACATTCAAATCAGGAATTTATTTCAAAAGGGAAATCCAACATTGGTTAAGCACATAAGCAACCCTTAACCTCCATTTAATTAATCTTTCATTAATTAAATCCACTTTGTAAATACTTGATTAAAATTACTTTTTACAAATATATATACATAAATACATACATACATACATACATACATAAATACGTACATACACACACACACACACACACATATATATATATATATATATATATATATCCACAAATCCCTATTTCTCAGTACTTGAAAAAATATCCACATACTTATCTCAACGGTGTAAGTATATTAAACGAACATGGGGAAGATTTCCTTTTTATACAATTCCAATATCATTTATATACTCCATTATACATCCACAAAAACATTTATAAACTTCTTTTATGAATCTACAAACCCATTCCTAAAATTCTTTTATAAATATCTAAAACCATTTATAAAACTCTTTTATCTTGTAGATAATCTTCCTTTAATTTTTCCAAACCATGCTATAATATTCCTCTTATAAAACCCACATCTGTTATAAATTCCTATTTATAAACCTCGAAAACAATTATGAAAAAAATTCCAATCATTTATTTTAAAACACTATTATATAATAATAAATATTTTAATAAATAATAATTAACTTCAAAAAATATTAAAATATGTAATAATTCGTAATTTCAAAAACATTCTTAATGAAATAATACTAATTTATCCAATACATTATTATAAATAATAATAATTATAAATTCCAAATTTTATTGATAAATAATTATATTTAATTTCAAACCATAATAACTTGAATAATTAACTTTCCAAACTATAAAAATGTTATCAACTTGAATAATTAACTTTCCAAACTATAAAAATATTGATAACAACTTTAGAACAATATTAATATAAATAAACAACTTTTAGAGCATAAATATATATTTCCTTGATAAAAATCTATACTTAAAGTTCAATATAATCATTTCCATATTTATAAAAATGTATTTATAAATCTCTTTCTATTTAATAACATATTATTTAACATCTCCAAATACATTCTCACTTTCCATTTTCCAAAATAGAATCAATTATTTTTTCCCTAAAACAACTTTCCATGTATTATCATAAATCTACAATTGTGACTTATTCTCCAATTTGTCCAATGGTAAAAGTTTACCTTTATTTTTAAACACCGTTTATAAATCTATCAGTTTATTAATTAAATACTTTTACAAATCTACACTTTGTTCGTAAAATGCTACATTGATACATTATTACATCTATAATTTCCACATTTATAAATAAATCCTAATATATGTATATATCACTTTATATAAAACGGTTAATAAATTTATACCAAAAATATTCCTATTTTATTTTTAAAACCATATCCCTTTATTATAAACGCGAACTTATTTTTAAGATTTTAAAAATCTTTAATCATAGTTCAAAATCTCTATTTAAAATATTTTATAAACTATAATTTTAAAATCTGTAAAAATCTTACCTCTTATTTTAAAATAAATTTATTCTTTAAATAATTCAAGAAAAACAGTTAAAACATATATAATTTCCAAAATCACTTTGAAATCCCTTTTTAAATCAAATCATTTTATTATTATAATATTTTAAAATACCAAAAACAAGGCTCAATGCTACTAAAGCACTAAATGAGTAAAATCATACCTATGTCATCAAATATAGCATCCAAAATATCATATATCAAATTAGATGAAAAATAAAATCTACATTGTGAGGAATCCTGTTCATTCCCTCCAACATGCCATCCTGCATCACACGTAGTATATAACTAAATAAAATAAATCAACCACTTCGAGGCAGGATCGTACACAAAGTGTCATCTGCTCTTACGCAGGAACATAATAGGGTCTCATCCACTTCAATGGCGGGAGTATATCCATACCAACTAATAAAATAGTAAATCATCCAAACAGTCAATAGAAATCAATAATATAATATCCATACATCCAATTAATAACTTCTATCGACCAAAATATATTTCTGGTTATCCAAAAAGATGAGTTAACTCACTTTGATTCCAGTTTCTCCAAAACCTCCGGTTTGAATTATAATAGAACAAGCATTCAATTTTAATCAAAATTCCTATGATCTCCAATTCAATCCAATCCACCTCCATAGCGTAGAATTCACTGATATAGTCGCCTTGTCGCGTTCAATTCGGACCTCGTATGAATTTAATACGAATTAATGAACATTTTGAAATAATTAAATATAATTAACTTTAATTAATAAACATTTAAACCTAATTATAAACTTCCCTCCTTAATCTTGAACTCATTCCAAGTCACGCAAGCTAGCCCAAGTTTCCACGTTCGCCGCACCACCTCTGCCACTCATTGCGCTCGCAACCATGCCGTCACACCTCCTGCTAACCGTGCATGCCCCTCTGACCACATACGCCACCCAAAATCGACAAAAACCCGAACCCCTCTGGCCCACGAACGTGGCCAATTTTTGGCTATCTCGCCCTACCATGGCTCGATCAAACCATTGAATAGGTTCGTGAGAATGTGCTCTATGCTTCCCTAGTTGATGTCAAGAGCCAATATGTTCCGTGGTGGTGCCGATTGGTCATGGCCAAAGGATGAGAGGAGGAAAATTTTGAAAATTAGGTGAACTAATATACTCTGATGCATGCTAATATATATAAGGGAGTGGGTATGGGTACGACGTGGGGGACGTATGGGGTAAGTATGGCTATAAGAAGAAAATATATATTATTTTTATTTGAAAATATCTAGCTTTTAAACATCCAAAATTCTCGAACTCCAAACCAGAATATGTCGCTTGGCGTTCTATATGTAATACCCCTATTTCGAACTCAATAGAACTAGTCTCGAGGCGTGATTAGATTTTTTTACAGAAGATAGCTTTTTTAAACCCAATTATTATATAAATTTCTGAAATTAATTTCCATGCATTTTGATCTCACATGACCAAATGATACGTTTGATCCCCATAAAATTCGTTAACTTACAATAATTCACTATTACAGATCAAATAAAGTTGATTTTGTTGAAACCCAAAACACTACCTTGGAAGGCTATTTATATGTTAATTAAAACAAATTATTATGAAAACCAAATAAATCACTTTAAAATCAAAATTAAAAGTTTAGTATCTTCATTCTTATTTAAACAGAATTTGAATTAACTTTCGAAATCATTTTCTATTCACATTAACTTCAGGATTTAATTATTTAAACAATTCCAAATATTAAATTTAACAATTTAATTATCAATTAAATCGTTGATATTGAAATGAGAGTTGTTTAATTTATAAAATTAACTTCTCAATATTTAAAATCAATTAAGTATTCCAAATTCAAGTGACTAAAATTCTAGGTTGTTACAACCAATATAATAGAGAATTCATCATTTGAATCCTCTTAATCATTTCATGCCATATACATCTTTACATGTCATGTAATATTTGAAGGTAGTACATGGGTTATTTCATCTTTTTCTGGTTTTCTGATCAGTTTTGTACTCCATGTTGTGTTGCTACAAAATGGGAGTAACCCCACGTAGCATAGCCCTTAATCGCTTTCTGGTTTTAGTCATTCCAACAAAGGACAATGATGCTCAGATAAGCAACGAATTGTCTAAAATTGTCGAAACATAAAAGAAGAAAAGATTAATTCCAAGGTTCGAATAGAAACATGGAAAATGAATTTGTTAAACATAACTAGGAGGTGTGCCCCCTACACTGAAAGTATACCTCTAGATAAAATATACTTGAGAACCCACGCCAAACACGCATCACTCTCGATAACTTCCAAGTTGGACCCCGCCTCACATGAGCACCCGAATACACTCACATCAATGCATGCATGCTACCAACAACTTTCTATATAAATGTGAATATACCCAAATGGGTGCAAACCACATGGCTTTGCTCCCACTCGCTCTTTGATTTTAGTTATCCACGGTGTTGGGTGTCAACGCTCAAAATGAGCGACAAATCATTTTAGATTGACGACCCCAAGGAATGATACCAAAATTGATAATTAAGAAATCATCTATCAAAAGTAAACAAATAATTGTATATGGGAGTTAGATCGCATACACTTATTATCAATATACGATTCAAGATTTAAAACATTTGATTCTTAATTATACTTGATTTTCACACCACAGATGTTTGCAAAACACTTTAAAACACTCTTTAAAAATATTCCTTTTAAAGGATCAAATTATATTATTAAGCGTATTAAAAAGGTAACCTAGCTTTTTTTTAAACATTCCTTTCTAATGATTTCCACATTTATAAATTTGAAGAATTACATTAATTAAGACAATAAATCAAGTTATAATTTTTTATGTATTTGAAAATCATTAATTATCCCAAAAATAATAAATAAAATTTATTATCATTTATAAATTTAAAACAACATTAATTATCTTGAAAGAAAATAAATCAACTTTATAATCATTTGTAAATTTAAAACACCGTTAATTATCTAGGAAGATAATAATCATATTCGTAATTTTTGTGAATTTAAAACTACATTAATTATCTTGAAGGAAAATAAATCAAATTTATATCCTTTTATTAATTTGAACCATTCTAATTAACCCAAATGATAATTAACCAAATTTATAACCCCTTTCATACATTTTAATCAATACTTACCCTGTATTTCCAAAATTTACAAAATATTTGAAAATATAGTTTAAACCATTTTCAAAATGCAAAAATATAGCCAAACATTTATTTAGTAAAAATATAAGCACAAGATCAACACACACAAGGGCTTAAAGAGATGATATTTCGTAAGTGACGGTATAGCGAAAATTGCTATAACACTCTGACTTCTCCTTTTTGTCCCCTATAATAAAATGGTTAATTTTACCATCCACTATCAAGCGGGAATTCCAATCCAAACAAATAGTCAGATAATATTGATCCTTCTACTTTACAGACATAGAACGATTATTTATTCTAATGGATATATGTTTGAATAATCTATTCAATTTAATTATAGCCGAATGAGGTTTTATTCTACTAAATAGATGTCCCAAATGAAATATGACAAATTTAAGTACGTTAAGCGTAATTAAATTTAAACACTGTTCTTTTATCACTAATTTATACTTCATAAGTAGTACCAACTATCATCCAGGCATTCAACAATGATCTGTAACAACTTGAGAATCAAATAGTATATTCAAAGGCGAGTTAACACATCGATTTTCAGTTGATGTCGAAGCATTCTGGTTTGAAGTAAAATAGAATGACGTTCGATGTTAACCTAAAATTTCACTTGCTCAATATTCGAAGAAACAAGTTCCAACTCGTAGATAATGTCGATACGAGTCTAGTGCACCTGACCGTGTCAAATTCTGACCTTGTATGAAATAGTTATTCAAATATTAAGTTTTCAAAATTAAGCATTAATTAATTAATTTAATTAATTACTAATCTAATTACCATATCCCAATACATCTTCATTCCCAAAGCATAATACGTGCACCCAGTATCCCGATACATTGATACACCCATGGCTGTGATTCTTCCACCACCAATATTTCCACCCTCACTCGACGAAACCAAAATACGTCGACTCCTTTCAACATCTCTTCGAAAAAGCTCAACACTAGACTCCACTTCAACACCTCCACAAACCTCCTTGAAGATTTGACCCACCAAATCACAAACGCGACAAGCAATAGACGGATTTGCTATATGGGAATGGACATGCCCAAAATTTGAGGAATGGTGCTCCAATTCAAGAGAAAAGTAATGAAACTCGCATCACCTCCTATCTCTTCTCAAATCAATGACTAGGTCGAACACTAGACCCCTCGTCAAAACTATCGAACAACCTAATCGCTACTGCACTCTATAAAACCTATACCAAAACGAAGATTTCAGCTCCACAAGTTCAGAGAAGTTTGTTTTGTGATTATTAGCGGAGCATTGGATTTGATTTTCAAAGGAACGACCATGTTTTGTTTCACTGTTAATGAAGAACCAAAAGAGGGAGGATGGAAAATGGAAAAATCAAAAAAGCGAAAAGTGAATTTACCAAATTTATAAACACAAATCAATTCTAACTTTAACCAAAGCTAAACTAGTGTGACGCCCCACCTCTATACCCACGCTAGCCAAGGACACTACGGTGTAATGTCGTCAACTAGCACGGAGAATAAGGCTGTCGAGGAGCGACCATCCGTGTAATGGCTTTGTGCGAGCATCGATATGTCAGATAGAATAACTTGCATTTCATTTCTAGAGGAAACCCGACACGCCGATACAAACTCAAAGCAACCACACAGTGGCTATATATAATCTTCGGAAACAAATATAGAAATAAACATAACACAAATCAGTCACAGATGTTCATATCTCAAAGGCGGAAACAGATATGAATATTACACATAAAAGTGTATATCAGAGTAGTGGTCAAACAAGATCCACAACATCACAAAAGAATAGTTACAAGTGCTACACAAAAGAATAAGTATACATCAAGGAGTCTCTATCTCGAATGTATACTAACAAAAACTACTAAACTAAAGTAGTTAGCAAAAAGTCATATGAAGGACCATGATAGGAAGTCAAGCAGAAGCACATGAAACATCTCGGTCTGACCCGAGTATTATTTAATAAGAAAATAATAAACGGATCAGTCTAGCTATAAATATAAGATGAAATGATATAGAATAAGAGATATAACCATAATGCCATACTGTGATAAGTATGTAATTGAAAATCAATAAGAGATTAATCAATATCACAAGAATCTTCTCAAAGATAAAAAGAAATGTTGTACTCTTTATTTCATTCACCCAACCATAAATATTGACAATTATATCAATGCCAATTACAAAAGTTAATGACACACAAATTCACCGATGCACAAATATTGATAAAACTTACCAATGTAAAACATGAAAATTGGTAAAACACAAACTCTAGAAATCAATCAATAGAAATCCAGAAATCGCAAAAAGGGGAAAAGAGGCCTGTCGCCAGAACGGGAGCATAAAAACTCACCAACACGTGTATCACAAAATGGAAAGTTATTCCATGGTTGCTAACCATTAATTTTGAACCGAAGCTCCACAAAAACGGCCCGTAGACCTTTGAGCCGAAGCTCCACTAAAACGGTCCGAAGACCTTTGAGCCGAAGTTCCACTAAAATGGTCCGAAGACCATGGGCTACTACCCCACCAAATTGAGCCGAAGCTCCACAGAAACGGGGTTTAGTCTCCCTCGTAGACAAAGAGACATCGCACATTGCTAGTATAATCCCAAAAATGATCGTCATTGATCATCAGGAAGTGTCAATTAAAGTAAGATAGTAAATATATGAGTTTAGCTTCATGTCCCATAACCACTAGCTTAACTTAAATATTTACGAACCAATTGTAAGTCTCCACTAGAAAATTATCACAAGAGATTCAATCGAACAAGTCCAAAAATTAACCGACGAAGCAAACGCAAGCGTTTCATACCACTTGTTTTACTAAGCCGTTTAATTATATTTCTCATACGAGTGAGGTAAAGGTTTGTATATACTAATAGATTGGAAAACGGTTTAAGAAATGAGCTTTGTAATAAAATAGTGTTGAAATCATTTTGATGAAAGAATTTTGATATTTACTACTAGTATTGAAAACCTTTATATTTTGAAGTGACAGATCACGAAAATGATTGTATGAACAATCAATCACTAAAATTCACATTCGAAGACATGAATAAAAATCCAAAGAAATCGATACCGAATCCATCAAAGTGGAAATATCAAAAAATTCCAAAAATCGAAGTTATCAAAGTCGACAAAGGTGATAACAACTAATCAGAGTAGAAGAATTGATTAAAGATTGGAAAAGCAAAGCAAAATGAGCACAAATAGGCAAAACAGGGAAACAGGAGCAGGTCGGTCGACTGAACTCTCTGAGTCGGTCGGCCGAAAATAGTCCAAAAAGGTTCCGGCTACAGCTTCGGTTGACTGACTCAGAGAGTTCGGTCGGCCGAACCCCAAATCCTGCATTTTCTACCATATTTAATAGAAGTGCAAACTCACTCAATTTGCAACCGGTCGAGCACGGACGCTAGGGGATTACGTCCATCGGCTACCCGGTCCTATTGACTCCTCGATGCATCACCAAAAACATGTTCAAACATCAAAGTCGGGATTTTAAAGATTTGAACCCAAAACACTAAAAATTGGGATATTCACCAATTCAATCCAAACCAAAAGCAAGTGCACATGAATAAGAGTTAGGAATTCATACCTAACAATCAAAGATAGTTATAGACATAGATGTGAGATAAAAATCTCACCTTTTCACAAAATCAATGAAGGAGAAGCTTGAAAGCAAAGGAAGAATCAACCACACTTCAACACAACCCAATTGAGCTTGAATCTAAGCTCAAAAGAAGAACATTCCCAAAGTTTGGTTTAGGAATTTCTAAAATTGAAGAGAGAAAGGGATAGAGAAGATGAAGAGGAGGCTTACCAACAGCTTCTATTTGATTTTGGAGCAAGAATTCAAGTTTGCAAGAAGAAACTAGGGCTTGGAATTTCTAATTCCTCTTCCCTTCCCCCATTTTCAGTTTTAGCTTGAGTTTGAGGAGTGGGGATGAGTGAATGGAGAGGAGAGGGCTGAGTTAGGGTATTAAATTAGCTAGTGGGCTGAACCCAAACCCAAAACCCAATAGAAAAAATAGCAAAATTCGACTAACTCCAAACATATCGAAGTTTATACTCAAAAAGGTCGCAAACGGCATTTTGAACTCAATGGAAGTTGTAACGACCCGAAATTTTGAATAATTTAAATTTAAAATATTTAATTAATTTTAAATATTTGAATGATGGTTTGGACTGAATTTTCAATACAACTTTGAAAATGGCGATTAAATTATAAAATTTATTCTATTGAAAGTGAATAAAAATTTGAATCTTCAATTTTAAGCTGATTAAAAATATTTCAAAGGCTTGTAAAATTTATATTGATAATATTGAAGATAATAGGAGCTTCAAAAAAATCGAATTTGAAAGTAATTTGTTCAGTTTTGAATTTATATCGTTTAAATTGAATTTGAAAATAGCCTTCCGAGGCACAGTCTCGGAATTCGACGAAACTAGTTCCATTGGGTCCGTAATATCGAATTATTATTGGATTTCAAATTTCGTAGCGTTTGGAGTTGTTGTGTGATCATACATTGAGTAAACGCGTTGAAATTTAAATCAAATTCAATTTGAATTTAAATAATAATTGGTCAAGTTTGTTTCAAATCACAGCCAGCCTAATTGTACTCAAGCCACCCTACTCTCTGTTAATCACGTATGTTTGTCCCCTTCGTTCCTTTTATTACGCGAGCTAAATAAAATGCAAAATATCTCGTTCCCATCCAAATCACGAGCTTCTCAGATTCGAACGACGAAAAATAAAGGGTACAAATACTTCTCAACGATGGCTGCTCCCCCCTCTTCAAAATTGATTTGTTCTTCAAATTATAATGGCAGTCTTTGAATCGCGGTCGCCCAAGATAGCTAGGGTTCGAAGTCGCGATACTGGGTGAGGCTAGGGCTTCGGTGGCGACGGCGTTCGAGATGGCGTTTCACGATGGGAGTTTTGGGGGCACGAAAGCAAGTGAAGCCGATGTCAATTGATCTGAGAGTGGCGGCGCCTGAGGAAATCGATCGTGGTAGCTCGCGACTGGAAGGGCACTGGCACGAGCGTGGGTGGTCGATCACATGAGCAAAGCTAGGGTTTGGTTCGAGCTCGACTGTAAGTATGTTTACGCAGTTGTATTCAATAATATTTTCAAGAAAAAAAACAGAGAGAAATATTTATGCAAGTATTTGATATTTGATTGTAGCAGTAGAGGAAGAAAAAAAATATAGGTTAGAAAAATAAAAACAAAATAAAATGTTACTGTAATAATTTTTAGAAGTATTTAAAGTAAATGAAATAATGACAGTAAGATATAAAACAGTTTGCTTTTAAATGTTTAATTAGTTATATTCATAACAGTAAGGTAATTAAATTTCATTTTAGTTAGATAAGTTTAAAACTTTTTAAATTCGATTCAGTTCAGATATTAATTTAAATTATAAAAGGAAGATGAGTTTTGAATTTAAATTTTTAAAAAGGGGATTGTTTAAAATTAAAAGCATTAGTTTAAATGTAAAATATTTTGTAAAAGAAGATATACTTAATTATTTTTGTATGTAAAAAAGAAATTTAGTTTTAATTGAACTTTTGTTAATTTAATTATCAAAAGAAAATATTATTTATTATTGGAAAAATGGGTAATTAAGGACTAAAAGATTTTGTATTAAAAATAGGAGATTTGTTTTAAAAAAAAATCGAAATTGTTAGTTAAACAAATTTATTCAAAGAAATTGATTTAAAATAAGGATATTAATTTAAAGCAAAATTTTTAGTTGAATCGATTATTAAAGACGAAATTGGTTTAAAAGAAACTATTAGATAATAAAAGAAAAATTATTAATAAATGAACAATTGAATTGTTCGTTCAATTTAAATAATAAATCTTGAATTGTTTGTACTAGGTTGAAAATCGAGTCAAGATGAAATGGACTGCAAAATAAAAGCTAAGGTGAGAACTTCTCACTCAAAAGGGTATTTAAATTTTAAATAGTTATATTTAAAATTTGTTGATTGATTGATTGATTGCTTGATTATGATATTAGATATAGTAGGATATATCTATATATAGCAATATATATATATTGGCATATGTATATATATATTGACATATGTATATATTGCAGTTGATCGATTTTTAAGAATTTATCTTTTTGACGATAAATTGGAATTGAATATTTGAAATCTATTGAAAGCTGTATATCGGTAGATATTTTGAAATATAAATTCACTATGGAATTTATAAATGGAAAGGGAAAATTGGTTTCAAAATAAACGTTGTTTATTTTTGAAGTGTGGAAAATTATATATCTTGTAAAGATATTTTGGGAAAATAAATAATTTGAGAAATTATTTGGAATCTGGTGATGTTGCGCATCTTTATTGATAGTTAAATAACCGATTATCAATACTTACCTTTAAATAGGTATTTGTTGTGATTGTTGAATTGGATGCCACACTTATTTTTTTTAAAATAAGCGCTCACTATTCGGGTTAACCGGGAAAGGACCATGGGGTCGTATAACCCATTCCGAATAGTGATACGTCGTTATGAATTGCAATTGAAGACCGGTGTTGAAGACCGGATATTTGTGAAAACGGATGGATTACCGTCGAGTTACTCTGCATCGGCTGATCTCCGGTACAGAGGTTTTATCACCCTTAGTGATGGGATGTCCGGACGTGATTAGTGAATATCCGGATTGCAAGGGCTTCTTTGGAAGTGCCTTCGGTTCCGTTCGATCCCGGAACGGACTTGTATGGATTGTATGTCTGACGTTACAATTTGAGATGTAAAGCTGGTTTCTATCAATATATTTCTGTTGGTGACGGAGAATTTATTCTCTTAGCTTAACACGCTTCTCTGAGACGTACGAGCTCAGAAGTTATATAGTTGATGGTTACTAGTGATACATTCCCGAATTGGTAACGTGGCATGCTGAGTGTTGCTGTGAAATGATCGTTGAATGATCATTTGTGATAGGATCATTTGTTTGATCGTCTATCTTGATGATCATTGCTTTGATCATTTGTTGACCCAAAGCACTGCTTTTGTATAAAGCGTGACTTTGTGGACGAGACTTCGTCGGACCTCACACCCCGAAAATGGTCAAAACAGGAAGAATGCAGCAAGGTTATTAGGGGGTAGCGCCCCTTTAGTGTATGTCATTCCTTCTGGATAGAGGTGGTATCATGGTATGGAGCCCAGATACTTAACCTATGTGGTTACTGCAAATTTATCACTTTGTGGTTGTTGGAAATCGGGGATCCTCGGATATAGATCGGTTACGATCAGGGAATGACATATTCGTGTCAGTTGTTACCCAGTTAGGGGTAACCCGGCCTTGTGTTGGCAGAGATCCGGTTAGGTTCTCGGGACGTCATTCCAGAGGCGTTTCCATGTGGCAATGGGAAGTTTCTTGGCCTGACCATTTGTTAGAAATCCATTCTTTAATACGCGCCTTGTACGGTTTTAGTTGTAGAACCTGCCATCTAATATGGTAGCTATAGCGGGCATAATATAATGGTACCTATGCTAGCTAAGATTTATATTCTACTTTCGAAATTGTTTTCTACACTATGCACTAATAATAATATCAAAAATGATTTGATTTTGCGTAGTAAGCATCTTTGACTATCATAAGGAGAAACCTCCTCCAAGTCTGCGTTTGCATTGTGTGTGTGGTGGGAGACCTTATGGTAGTTTCATTTTCAAAAAGCACTGCGAATTTTCTTTTAAAATTTCTCCTGTTCTTTGTTTAAAAGATAAATAACTGTTTTTAGTTCTCACACCAGTCACATGACTGACCTGGAGTTTATTGTTCCCTTCCTAAACTCTGGGTTCCCACCAATTTCCACACGGGCAGTCTAGAGTTAGGTTATCAGGTCATTCTGGATTCAGGTGTTGCTACAGATATCTGGAGGCGAGCTGCATATCGAGACGTACCACTTGTATATGACATTATACTATGTATTATTCCGCTGTGTATTCTGTATGAGGACAAGTTATATAGCTGTCCATTGATGTATTGACTCTGTTGTCTATTGTTGTTGTAAACTCTGATAATGATGTAATATATAAAATATTCAGTTCTTTTGTTTTAATGAATATTCATTTATCTATTATATGTTGTTCCGCTGCGATTGTGAGATTCTGATATTATTCTGTTGTTGTTTTCTTCTGTTCTTTCTATTTTCTTTTCTCTCTATTTTCTATCTTTTCTCTCTTCTTCTCTCTCTTTCTTTTTCTTAAACATTGATAATTCGTATTTCTGTTCATCTTGAATTAATCTATGGAGATTAGTGTATATTCAAGTTGTACGGATTTGCGGGTCTTCATAGAAGTGGTATCGATTAATAATTCGACTGTTTGCAAAAAAATAGCTTTTCGGACTATAATCCGACTAATGATAAAATATTTAAATAAAATATTTAAATACTCAATCGTAAAATATGCGGGTTGTTACAGACTCCCCTCCTTAAAGAAATTGCATCCTCACAATATTTATTAAGAAAATATATAGTAACAACCATGAAAGCATATTCAACGCAAAAGAAATTTGAAATAAGAAGTTCACCCTAAAGAGCACAAGAGAGTATGTTGCTCATAAGTCAAATTAGGCGAAACTTCAATTTCTTCCACAACACCGGGCTCAAGAATAGAATCGGAATCTCGAAGGCATTTCCGTAATTGAGAAACGTGGAACACGTCATGAATAGCAGAAAATTGAGCTGGTAATAAAAGGCGATAAGCCACGGAACCAATGCATTCGGTGATGGGAAATGGACCAATATATCTTGGTGCTAACTTTCTCGATCGACTGAAACGTACAACACCCTTCATAGGTGAAACACGAATAAACACAAGATCTCCCACAGAAAATTCTAATTTCCTTCTTCGGTTATCGGCATAGGATTTTGTCTACTATGGGCTTCTTTCATCCTATGATGGACAAGGTCAATCTTTTCTGTGGAATCACGAATAAAATCTATACCTAAAACCAGCTTGTCACCGGCCTCAAGCCAACAAGAAGGAGATCGGCATGGCCTTCCATAGAGTGCCTCGAATGGTGCCATACCAATACTAGATTGGAAGCTATTATTATAGGAAACCTCGACAAAAGAAATATGATCTTCCCAACTTCCACCAAAATCAAGGACACATGCATGAAGAAGATTTTCAAGAGTTTGATTCACATGCTCGGTTTATCCATCGGACTGAGGATGATAAGCGGTGCTAAAATTAAGCTTCGTTCCCAAAGCTTTTTGAAGACTCTTCCAAAATCCACCAGTAAATAATGGATCACGATCACTAACAATAAAAGTAGGAACTCCATGCAATTTTACAATTTCTTTAATAAAGAGTTTAGCCAAGAGAGGAACGGTTCGATTGGATCAAATGGGAATAAAATGGGCGGATTTAGTAAGTCTATCAACTATCACCCATAGGCTATCATGACCCGAACGAGAACGGGGAAGGCCGTCAATAAATTCCATGGAAATTTGATCCCACTTCCAAATTGGAATGTCCAAAGGATGCAATAACCCACCGGGCCTTTGATGTTCGGCCTTAATGAGTTGGCAAGTCATGCAACACTTAACAAAGTTAGCAATATCAGATTTCATTCCATCCCAATGATAAAGTCGCTTCATATCCGCGTACATTTTACTACTACCGGGATGAATGGTAAATTTAGAACGATGAGAATCTTCTAAAATATCTTTACGAAAATCACAAATATTTGGCACAATAAGTCTACCAAATTTTTGAATACCGCCACGAGAATCAATATCAATTTTATCCCTAAAATGTTGGCTAAGAAGAGCCAATTCGGCATCTAGCTTTTGAGCTTCAAGATTGCGGTTTAAAAGAGAAGGATGAGCCTCAAGGCTACATAAAACAAGAGATGAACATAAATTGGATACACGATCTCTAATCTCACAAGTGGATAAAATCTTGAGATCATTCCATTCGGATATCATCATGGAAACAACTGCCTATTGTTTTCTGCTAAGCGCATTGGCAACACGGTTTCCTTTCCGGGAATAAAAAGAATATCAAGATCATAAGATGTCAGGAACTTGAGTCAACATGAAGTTCCTTATGAGAAAATATATATTCCAAAGATTTATGATCGAGGTGGAGAACAAATTTCTCCCCCAAAATGATGATGCCAAAGTCTAAAAGCGAAAATAATAGCCGCGAGCATTAGATCATGAGTGGCATACCTAGTCTCGATCGGCTTTAATGACTTAGAAGCACAAGTGATAGCACGTTCTCTTTTGCAAGAGAATGACATCCAAACCAATACAATTAGCATTGGTACAAAAGATAAAGTCTTGGTTCCCTTTGGCAATCACAAGAATAAGAGTATCGAAAAGAAAGAATTTAATCTTCTTTTCCGAAAAGCTCAAAATTTTCGAAATTACATTTATCTTTATGTAATAATCTTTCTAGAAAAATTACATTTCTACAAGTCAATATATCGTGTCTGACTGTCTCCTCAAAGCGTTTAGGAGATTCTTATCGATAACGTTGATCAAGCGCATCGACCAGAATTCTTAAAGCACTCAATGGGCAATACAATCACAAAATCTTCTTCTATATGATAAATATGTTTCTTAAAAACCTTTAAGAATATTCTTTGCTCTTTTAAGAGCAAAATCAAATTGTACTTATAAATAAATCTTATGAAAAAGATTTGCAAAATTTTAAATTGTTGTTTTCATCCAAAATCAATGTGTACAAGAATGGAGTCATAGAGATCGTAGAATACTTTATTCATAAAATGGATGAAATAAGCTGGACAAACTGAATGACATAATAAGTCATTCATAAGTATCATAACGAGTGCGGAATGCGGTAAATGGAATGCTAACTCCCGCGACTCGTAGCAAATGATGAAAATCGGTGGCAAGTTCGAGCTAAAAAGACCTTAACACCTCTCAAAAGATTGCTTAGGTGATAATCCTAAGTCAAGCCCAAAAATACCAGAAAATTCACAAACTATTTAAATGAGAGAAATAACACTTTCCTCATCGCGTGGGCTTAAAGAATATAAAAAATGATGCCATCAAATTGGAATTGAAATCACAAAGGAAAAATAGAAATCTGCTTAACAGATTGAAATGTCGAAAATGAATAGTCCATTCGAAAAATAGGATATGGGCTTCATAATGATTAAGCCAATCCTTTCACACAAATCAATTCCGAAGCCTAAGTAACGCATAACATGCAAATTGGCTTGGAAAGAAAAATCACATAAAATAATTTCGACATCAATAAAAAGCAAGCTGAGTGTTGTAGATCCACCAACCGGATTCGCAATTCTCAAAGAAGTCATCAAGCCTAAAATATTTTAAAGAAAAAGAACCAACAAGTTCTTTTATACAAAATAATGAGATGAACTCATATCAATAAGAACTCGAATAGGATAATCACAAAACAAATGGAATCAAGGATTGAATAAGAAATACCTTGACCAAGAGAAGTGTCACAAGGGGCTTGCACAACTTTCAACTTTCCCTCTCTCCTACTTTGAAGTTTGGGACATGTAGACAAGTAATGACCCAGACCTTTGAATAGCGGCAATAAAGGGGTTTCAGACACTTAACTACATAGTGTTCCTTAGAATTACAATTGTAGCATCCTCCACAATTAGGTTGGAACTTTGCTACCAAAGTAGTTTGCTTCACCGTCTTATTGGGATAAGGGCTTTTGAACTTAATATGCCTCTTCTTGGAAATCCCACTATCACTATCACTTCCTTTACCAACCTCTTCATGTCGAAGAATGATATCCACAAGCTGATTGAAAGGAACTTCAAGTTTCAGAGGTAAAACCATTTTGGGGTTCTTACTCAAAGCACAGATAAACATTTGATTCTTTACAAGATCCAAAAGTTGTTGGGCAGACATAAATACGCCATCCAGAGAAGGACTACTGGATTGACCAGCGCTAGGACTGCCAGAAATATCCATCTCTTCTTCTTTAAGAAAGAAAGGAAGAAGAAGAAAGAAAGAAGAAGAAAAAGGTTATTCTCAGAATGAATATCAAACAATCATGATTGATAAAATAAGGAATCATAAAAGAAAATCGGATAGAACGGGTCCAATGACTCAGATAAATCCTAAGGCACGACTCCTAAGGAAGACTTAGGACAACGATCCTTGCTAGATTATTCTATATGGTTCCGAAGTTTGGCTCCCATACCAAGCTGTGACGCCCCAACTCTATACCCACGCTAGCCAAGGGCACTACGGTGTTATGCCATCAACTAGCATGGAGAATAAGGCTGTTGAGGAGCGACCATCCGTGTAATGGCTTTGTGCGAGCATCGATATGTCAGATAGAATAACTTGCATTTCATTTCTAGAGGAAACCCGACACGCCGATACAAACTCAAAGCAACCACACAGTGGCTATATATAATCTTCGGAAACAAATATAGAAATAAACATAACACAAATCAGTCACATATGTTCATATCTCAAAGGCGGAAATAGATATGAATATTACACATAAAAGTGTATATCAGAGTAGTGGTCAAACAAGATCCACAACATCATAAAAGAATAGTCACAAGTGCTACACAAAAGAATAAGTATACATCAAGGAGTCTCTATCTCGAATGTATACTAACAAAAACTACTAAACTAAAGTAGTTAGCCAAAAGTCATATGAAAGACCATGATAGGAAGTCAAGCAGAAGCACCTGAAACATCTCGGTCTGACCCGAGTATTATTTAATAAGAAAATAATCAACGGATCAGTCTAGCTATAAATATCAGATGAAATGATATAGAATAATAGATATAACCATAATGGCATACTGTGATAAGTATGTATTTGAAAATCAACAAAAGATTAATCAATATCACAAGAATCTTCTCAAAGATAAAAAGAAATGTCGTACTCTTTATTTCATTCACCCAACCATAAATATTGATAATTATATCAATGCCAATTACAAAAGTTAATTACACACAAATTCATCGATGCACAAATATTGATAAAACTTACCAATGTAAATCACGAAAATTGGTGAAACACAAACTCTACAAATCAATCAATAGAAATCCAGAAATCACAAAAAGGGGGAAAGAGGCCTGTCACTAGAACGGGAGCATAAAAACTCACTAACACGTGTATCACAAAATGGAAAGCTATTCCATGTTTGCTAACCATTAATTTTGAACCAAAGCTTCACAAAAACGGCCCGAAGACCTTTGAGCCGAAGCTCCACTAAAACGGTCCGAAGACCTTTGAGCCGAAGTTCCACTAAAACGGTCCGAAGACCATGGGTCGCTACCCCACCAAATTGAGCCGAAGCTCCACAGAAACGGGATTTAGTCTCCCTCGTAGACAAAGAGACATCGCACATTGCTAGTCTAAATCACAAAAATGATCGTCATTGATCATCAGGAAGTGTCAATTACAGTAAGCTATTAAATATGTGAGTTTAGCTTCATGTCCCATAACCACTAGCTTAACTTAAATATTTACAAACCAATTGTAAATCTCCAATAGAAAATTTTCACAAGAGATTCAATCGAACAAGTCCAAAAATTAACCGACGAAGCAAACGCAAGCGTTTCATACCACTTGTTTTACTAAGCTGTTTAATTAGATTTCTCATACGAGTGAGGTAAAGGTTTGTATATATTAATAGATTGGAAAACGGTTTAAGAAATGAGCTTTGTAATAAAATACTGTTGAAATCGTTTTGATGAAATAATTTTGATATTTACTACTAGTATTGAAAACCTTTATATTTTGAAGTGACAAATCACAAAAACGATTGTAAGAACAATCAATCACTAAAATTCACATTCGAAGACGTGAAGAAAAATCCAAAGAAATCAATACTGAATCCATCAAAGTGGAAATACCCAAAAATTCCATAGAAGTTATCAAAGTCGACAAAGTTGATAACAACTAATCGGAGAAGAAGAATCGATTAAAGATTGGAAAAGCAAAGCAAAATGAGCATAAATAGGCAAAATAGGGAAACATGAGCAGGTCGGTCGACTGAACTCTCTGAGTCGGTCGATCGAAAATAGTCCAGAAAGGTTTCGGCTACAGCTTCGGTCGACCGACTCAGAGAGTTCGGTCGGCCGAACCCCAAATCCTGCATTTTCTACCCTATTTAATAGAAGTGCAAACTCACTCAATTTGCAACCGGTCGAGCAAGGACGCTAGGGGATTACGCCCGTCGGCCACCCGGTCCTATTGGCTCCTCGATGCATCAACATGTTCAAACATCAAAGTTAGGATTTTAAAGATTTGAACCCAAAACACTAAAAATTGGGATATTCACCAATTCAATCCAAACCCAAAGCAAGTGCATATGAATAAGAGTTAGGAATTCATACCTAACAATCAAAGATAGTTATAGACATAGATGTGAGATAAAAATCTCACCTTTTCACAAAATCAATGAAGGTGAAGCTTGAAAGCAAAGGAAGAATCAACCACACTTCAACACAACCCAAATGAGCTTGAATCTAAGCTCAAAAGAAGAACATTTCCAAAGTTAGGTTTAGGAATTTCTGAAATTGAAGAAAGAAAGAGATAGAGAAGATGAAGAGGAGGCTTACCAATAGCTTCTGTTTGATTTTGGAGCAAGAATTCAAGTTTGCAAGAAGAAACTAAGGCTTGGAATTTCTAATTCCTCTTCCTTTCCCCCATTTTCAGTTTTAGCTTGAGTTTGAGGAGTGGGGATGAGTGAATGAAGAGGAGAGGGCTGAGTTAGGGTATTAAGTTAGCTAGTGGGCTGAACCCAAACCCAAAACCCAGTAGAAAAAGTAGCAAAATTCGATTAACTCCAAACATATCGAAGTTTATACTAAAAATGGTCGCAAACGGCATTTTGAACTCAATGGAAGTGGTATCGAGTCATAATTCGACTGTTTGCTAAAAAATAGCTTTTTGGACTATAATCCGACTAACGATAAAATATTTAATTAAAATATTTAAATACTCAATCGTAAAATATGCGGGTTGTTACAACTAGATTCTCAAGCAAAACAAAAATATCAAGCAATTTATCACCTCACCAAAAAGTGATTTTGAAAGTTAAAATTTTGATTTGATTTAAAAAGCTATAAAAGAAATATTTGTGGTACTCCCCTACCCAATATTTTGTTCGTTTACGAACATCGAACTACAAAAATAAAAATACGATCACGCACCAAAATGTGACACAATCACAAATCAACAACAAAATGCACAAATTATTTTATATTGTGAAATTTCACAAATTTCATCGTTTTTCGTAAAATATGTCAGACAAAAATATAGTTATTTTACAAATTCAAAATTAGGGAAAAATCAATTAAATTGAAATAAAAATATGTCTTTAAAGTCGAATCATTTTATTAATAGTTAATTTTCTTGTTATTTATTCGAAATATTTATCATTGTAAATAAATCCTCCAAATGAGTTCAGTATTTTTGTTTATTAATTAAAAGGAGTTAAATAAGGTTATTAAATTCATTTAATTAATATTTAATTCACAATTAAAATATTTAAATAATCCATATATTTGAATATAAGTTATTAAACTTTTCAAACCAATTATTTCAATATTTAAAAATTAGTTAAATATTCAAAATCAAACGACAAAATTCCAGGTTGTTACAGATAGATATTAAAATTTCAAATAAATCTCAATGAAAGTACAAACTAAAGTAAGATGAAACTACAAAAAAAAAATTCAATAAGATCTCGTATGCATTACAAAGATGAATCCCAACTGAATGAATAGCATCAACAAGGAAAAATTAGTTTTTCTCTTCATTATTAACAAAGCACGTCATTCTTCTAATTCTTTCGTTGAAGTGCTCATAGGTGGCACTCATGAATGCTAGAAATGCAGCGATGTTTAAAATTAAACTAAAGTCTAACAACTGAAAACATGCAAAAGCTAAGGGACCGATTGGTTTCATATTGAGTTTTGTGTTTTCTAAATTCATTACAAAATATGGAAACAATGGATGATGGTGGATGGATGATGGAGAGGTTGGTGGGAAGGCAAATGTTGGAGGGATGACCGGGGTTTGGATACTTTTCCATACTTTTGTTATTTCTCAAAACAAGGAAAATATAATAGATTTGTTTTTCATTTTGTATGTTAACTTCATTTTTCAAATTCATTATTTTTCAAAAAAATGACAAACCAAACGAGGCCTAACATTTTTTATCACAACCTGTAAATGAAAACACCAACATTGTCATTATTATGAAGGTAGTAAGTATGAATTATTTATTTCTAAATTCATGAAGGTCATATTAATAATAGTCCAAAAGGATACTCATGCACACACACGGATATATATATGTGTGTGTGTATCACTAGCTAATTACATTCCATATCACACTATATCAATGGAATTAATTAGATAATCTTGAAAACATTTAAGAGAACATGGAAAGAATAAAAATTAGTCATCCTCTACATTAACTAGATTACGGTTATGGACAAAGTACTTACTCATATCCTATAAAAATTGTCTAAACAAAAATATTAGTAGTAATAAAACAATACGAAATTTAAGGTATATTAATGGTATAATATATACTTGGATAGCAAAAGTGAAAAATAATGTACGATATTGTCTAAGAATATTAAAAGGTTGAAGTTATTGTACAAATAACTTAATTATGAGAAATGAATAATACTTCAGATTGTCTATCTGTCTTCAAGTTTTTGAAATATTCAAAAAAAATTATAAATTAAACAATAAATAATTACATATCAAATTGTAATATGATAAACGTGACTCATAGCCCAAAAGTTACAAGAACATACTAAATCAATTATGAGTTATAGACTATACATACTAAACTCAATATTTCTTGATGGTCCAAAACATGATGATAGATGTACGGTTAATGGAATATATGATTCAATTAATCATAGACTTACCTGTAAAAATGAGAGAGGAACAACTCAAAAAGAGTACATTGTTCAGATGTTTATGAAAAAATTTACTTCGTTAAAATCTTATATCGACTTTTGCAAGAAATAAACATATATTGAAGCTAAATAGAATACTAAATGAAAACGAAGGACCGTAATATAATATATAGAACAATAAATAGTAATTATAGAAGTTAAGCAAAACATGTAACGCAACATAGTTTTTGTGACATATCAAGTCGTATACACATATTCTAAAACACAATTATTTCTCAATATGTTATGTTCGATTATTATTAAGGGAAGCAGTAGTAGTTAAGCTTTCAAATCGCGAGTTTCAAACAAAATCTTAGATTTGCATCTCAGTAAGGCTCGGTAGATACATGAAAAAGCCATAATTTGTCCTCATTCGCATTCAAAAAGCAGATAATTATTCGATATCCACAAAAGGGATACGAACATAGACATGGACTCGGCCGCATCCGAAAAGTATCCAGTCATTTTTTCTCAAGATTATAGTTTATTTTATGTATATTTTAGCATAATAAAAAAATATGTATTTATTAATTTATTAAGCTAACAGTATATATTTTATGGATTTAATATATATTAACTGCATAAAACTATTTATTATATACATTTGTTGATTTTGCGTATTTTCACAATCAATGCGATTGGAGAAAGGTTTATGTTAAACCATAAAAATTTATATATGCTTTTTATTTATAGTTCGTTAGAAAATAGGATAATTATCCGATATCTATCAATAACCGTGGATGTGGATTTTTGACACACGAAAATAATTTTGGATGTGGGTGAAGATATTGAATCATCACAATTAGAAGTGTCTATTGACAAGCAAACATTTTGGTCAATATCTTGGGTTGAGATCTTTAGATCTGGGATGAAATGGCTGCATAACAATTAAAAATCATGCTTGAAATCTCCTAATGTCCAAGTGCAAAAAGTAGATCCCAGGTGAGATGAAGGAGTTTTAAAGGTAATATTGTTTTAAAACTCAAGAGACCGATATTTTTTCCATTTTGGACAGGAATATAGCCGAGCAAATTTTAAAAAAAATTCTTACTAGTTTTCGTATCAAATTAAGAGTATATATATAAATAGTTTATCTTAAGTTGTTTATAAATATAACATGTTCATTCAAAATATTAGCAAAATAAAATGGTTAGGTATGCTATAAATCTTAATGGAATTAGGCTCTAAAAAACGTTTATTCTAAGAAGAAAGAATAAGTAAACATATGTGTGCTTTTTCTTTTAAGCCACCTAGATCTTACCATATAAATTAAATTTTTAATTCCCTATTTACTTTAAAGGAATAAATTGTTCTGACATTTGAGCTGGTTAAATGCATTATTCATTTATAGTAAAATAGGTACAATTAATGTCAAAAAAACTAAAAGTGCATGTACAATTGCACATAAAAATATAGAACTAAGAGTAAAATAGAAGGAAACACAACAAAAGACATTACATGAATGCAGAATGTATAATAGCTAAACAAAAAATACAACACATGTATAACTTTAGAAAAAAGCAAAAGTTCGATACGTTGAAAAAAATCATCAACTATAAAGGGTATTGAGGGTGCCAAGCACTTAATAGTAAGGGTGAAGCAACATCATCGATATTCTTTCTATTCTTCCTACGTAATGAATGTAACAAACTCATGGATTAAAAATGAGAGATGACATATATGAATATGATGTTCATATTGAAAAAAGCTCTGTATTATCTATATATGAATCTGAATCCTCTTAATCATTTCACACCATATACTCCTCCATTTGTCGTGTAATATTTGATTAGTTTTGAAGTTAGTACAAGGGTTGTTTCATCTATGTCTGGTTTTTACTTAGTTTTGTACTCCATGTTGTATTGCTGCAAAGTGTTGGAAATATGATGAATGAATTATTAGTTCAGAACTTTCGGCAAACACTTAATGTGCCTAAAATTTGAAAACTATTATGATGAACATAAAAGAAAAAAATAGAGAGAATCATATCATAACTGATAACATAACCCCTAAGTCGTATATGTATAGAAAACCGAGTAGAAACTTGAATAAAATTCAAGAATTATAAGTTTAGAGTAATCATGGCATACAGATTGAAAAATAATAATCAAAAACAACATAAATGCAAAAATTCATGCATGTAATAGGGTTACAAAATATTAGAAGGCATATATTATATAAATAATCATGGAGGAAAAGGAGAAAAATACTTTAAATTTCAGTAATTGTTCAAAACATAATCGAATCTAGTCAAAAATAGAGTAAATAAAAGTGGGTAACAACCTGCTGTATGTGCACAATTTAGAAGATAATTGGTAATGGATTGAAAGAATTTCATAGAGAAATGGAATTTGAGAGTTTTTTATAAAATAAATAAAGAAGAAAGTAGATGGATTTGATCAGTTAAGAAGCAAAAAGAGAAGAAGTGATTATAAAAAGATCGTGGATAATAATTGGATACGGGGAATTGTAAGGGGGTTAGTACATATGTAAATGTTGTTAGTGTTTTGTCAACTTGGATCAATAATAGATATTTGATGTCTATCTCAACATTAAATCTGGGCCGCTCTTTATGTATTCTTTTATGTCAAAGTAATTTTATTATATAGACATATATATGTGTGTGTGTGTGTGTGTATCGAGTAATAATAATAGTTTCATTTTGTTTTTTGGTTATTTACATAGTCGAATGTAATTTAGGGATATACTATACAATAAATAAATTCAAACCATATGTGCACCTTTAAACCCGCCGATTAATGACATGTCATGCTGCTATCGTTTCTTCTTAAAGTATAATTTCTTCTTCCTCCTGGCTTGGTGTGAAAATCCCAGCTATAGGGTTCAACTTGTTTCTAAAGGTGACTTGGGTTGGTTGTATGTTGAATGAGAAAAGGAGGTAGTATTTGTAGCCACCAAATATCATAAATATCTCTTCCTCTTGCTTTAATCTTTACTCTAGATCTAGTCTTAGTCAAAGAGAACTTATGGACTTGTTCCATGAAGTTGGGCCTAAATAATATAATATATTAACTAAATTAATATTTATTTCTGCTTATATATTTAACTAAATTGTTGTATAATAATTATATATAATGTTATGTATAGAATTTAGCCTAACATTTAAGCTTTAAGTAGAAAGTAGGTAGCAAATGTACAAAAGGAGGTCTATATGATCATATATGCAAACATAGTGTTTGTTTATCCTTGATTACAATTTATTGATTTCAGTTTAACCCAATTGGTTGTGGACTCTCAAATCAAGATTTTACGAAGTTCTTGAGTTACAAATGAGATTAAGAAAGAATCAGAATTGGAAAAAGGTCACTTCTTATGTGGGTGTACATCTACCTTAATGATAAAGATATCTTGAAACTTGAAAAGGGAAAGGCTATCCTGGCTATAGAAGATGCTGCTGCAAAAGATGTCACTTAAGCTCCTGCAGACCCAAGCGCATCGGGTCAGGTAGAATCGTCAACTTCTATATCCTAAGAGCTTACAATGGGTATTCTACAACTAAAGGGGCCAACTCCAAGGCCACCCGAGTTATCCAATCTTCCACGGCGATTACTCCCCTTGAACCATTCGTTTCGCCCTTTGTTGATCGACCAAGTCAGCATTCACTCTAAGAAGTGGAAATCTCTTTGTCCTCTATCCAGCTACTGAGTCAAGGTGAAGGTATATACCTTGTTTCTCCAATATTTGAAGTCCTTCGGTTCTCGACTGAGGCTGTAACTAACCTCTACTTCTCCATTTATGAAGTTATAGTTCATCCTTCACTACCACCTCCTCCACCGCTGATTACTCAAAGCTCAGGTCATGTTGCAGTTATTATCAAGCCAACCATCATGACCATGAGACTAGCCGCTCCGAGCCTTCCCTCCAGCTCCACTTCAGGTCCTGATTCAGAAAGGATAATAGCTTTGGATGGGTTAGACGACACTTCTCGATATCTGAAGGAAGACATTACTATAAGCAATGCCTCGGGCCCGACCGAATCCATTTCCCTAGTGGAGAAGTGAAAAAAATAATATGTCGAAGGTCATGAATAAGGCCAATCCTTCATTTGAAAAGCCTGTAGATACCGAGGAATTGAAACCTTCTTCCTGAATCCCTCATACCACTATTCGTACTCCAAAGAGCAGAAAATCCAGTGCTACTACAGAGATTTCTAAGCCCTTATCAACAGTCTTGAAGATCCTTCTATCATTACTATCGAAGGCAACACTATCCCTTTTGGAGACAGCTGTAATGACCCGACTTTTCGACCCTTGAATGTTGACACTTGTACATCAACGGTATTCGTATGCTGAACGCCCAAGTGCCGAAAAGACAGAAAGTTAGGGTAAAATAAAAAGAAAAGGAATAGAACATAAAAGGAAGAACAAAACATTAGAACCTCACAATGGAACAGTAATATATAATATCAAAGGAACAATACAAAGAGTTACTTTAACATCCCTATCTAGAGGCCCAAAGCTAAGCGTACAGATGCTGTAATCATCTATATTATTAACTTTCGGTGACCAAATACTGTAATGTTCATAATATCTTAAGCACTTGAATATGAAATAAAATCATCACAGATTAAAACATTTTTCTGATTACATTTCAAAACAACTTTTCATATCCAAGTTACATAATCCCAAACATTTTTCAGGTTCAGATCAAATATAATTATTACATAAATACACCAAGAGTGACATATAAAGATGCCCCTTTGGTTGGCCAGAGTACTAAATAGTCATAACTGACTTAATACAACACAACAGAATAAAACAAATAGAAAAAACTCCTAAGTATATCTAACTTCAGCCTCCTGCTCATTTTTGGATGCTTTATTCGTCCACCTACTAAAACTTGAAAGTCCTCAACCCACAGCCTACTCAAATCAATTTTGAGCACCCGAGAGTTTACAAGGAAAAACATAAAATTTGAGTCAGACATAAAGGCTGGTATGAATAATACTATATATCTCGGCTAATTGATATTAAGTGAGACTACGCCGCTCAGCGGAACGGGTTTTCCCTCACTAATATACTTTTAAAATATATCTTTTGCAGATCTTAATCTTGCAACTAAAACTGGTTAAAACAATAATATCAATATCATGAAAACATATAAATCAGGTAACAAATGGACTATCTGTCTGAACACTATAGTTTTGTTTGACTAACTATTAACCTTTGGCTGACCCGGTCCTACTAGACATAATAAACAAATAATCTAACTTCTACCAAATACTCCTCTTTTGGACGGTCTATCCCTAACTTATTCCTTCAGGGTCAATTGATCCTAATAGTTTTGGGGGCTCACCAATAACCTATCTCTGTACATATATATTCCTTTCTACGTGTAACATCATTTTAGTCTTACCTGTTACAAAGCCCTACACACTAGAATTTTAAACTAAATTAGCTAGGGACCAATAGCTAATGTATATGGTGCAACCCTATACCATTCCCATCTGGTATTTTAATATCTGAGTCATTTTACTTAGGGTCATCTATCTAAAATTTTCCTTGAAAACCTTTTCTTATCAAAATGATTAAATCCTTTTAAATCATAATTAAACAAGGAAAATATACTCTGCTTTACTCAAATCACTTTTCCATGTTATATATGCTTCTCCCAAAAATAATGTTGATGAAACCACTAAACTTTTATTTAAACCTTTAATTAATATCATTTAAAATCATAGAAAGTACCCCTTTCGAACCCTTGAAAGTACCCCTTTCGATCAAGTTAAACTTTAGACGGAAAGGCCAAAACATACCATTCGAAACCAATCGCATAGTCCTTTAGAAAACATTAAAACCATCTCTTTCGAAAGCTTTACGAACCTTAACCATCCTTGTTTTCAAACACCTCTAATATGCCTTTCGAAACTTTTGGAAACTTTTATTTAAAACCTTTCGAAATCATTGGGGAACCACACCTTCGAAACCTTTCTTTTAAAACCTTTCGAAAGCATTAAATCCATCAAACTTTCGAAAGCATTTGGGTTCATGTAAAACATGTGGAACAACCTTTTGAAACCATTCAAAACTATATTATTTGAAACCTTTGGGTTTATCTTTGAAAATCTCAAAAAGGTCATAAAAGAAGAGGGTCGAAAGCAACACTTTTGAAAGCTATTTCCTAAGTAAAAAAAGTGATGGTGTTGAAATCATTCCCTTCGAAAGAAACGGAGAAGTGGCTTGGGTTTTAAAACAAAGGGACCTTTTGAATGCACTGCATCGAAAACAAAAAGCCAGCAGCAAAGGGGGTTTTGACCAAGTCGAAAGCCATTACTTAAAATAAAAAGAAGCAACTATTCCTTTAAAACAATTTAACCCAGATGAAAACTAACCAAGTCGAAAATTAATTAAGTCGAAAGCAAAGTAGACGCATTCTCTTTAAAAAATAAAGACATGCTTCGACCCCTTCGGAACCCCATGCTTTGACTTCATACCTTCTGCCTTAGTCCAATTCACTATGTACCAAGCATTGATACGTGGAGCAGTGTTTCGACTGAGAAGGAGACGAAAGTAAGGCATCGAAAGGAGGGTGCTGAAAGTGGTGAAACATGTAAAAAGCATGTTTAAACTAATTTTTATCCTTTTGAGGTTATCTTTTCAACTAACCTGCCTTGTTTGTCAAAACGTTATTGGTTGCTAATTTCTTTTCTAAAAGTGCTGCCAATATTAAATAAACCATTTAATTTATTTACAATATACCCCTTATCCTTTTATAAACATATAAAACAATTAAGTCCCATACCTTAAATAATTTTATATATTCATTAAACCACTTAGGAAAATTCTACAAACATTCCTATAAATCATTTTTAATATATTTTTCTAACATATATAAATTTCAGACCCAAAGTATATATAATTTAGCCAAAGATTATTTTAGACCCAAATATCCATTTTCCTCACTAGAAAATTAATATAAAATCCACATTAATTCTTAAAATTATGAAAATTGAAACTCATCTCTAAAATATCGTTTCTGATCTAAATCAAAAATCGCAAGGCATTTGGATGTCACTTAATAGGGTTTTCACATTAAAACATACCATAGAATCCATATGAAATACCATAAGTCATCAACAAGCGTATATATCCATTTTAACAATTAAAACATAGCAAATAACTTTGTAAAATAATATGAATTTCATCCTACAACCGAAACAATAGAAAACATGAGATATAGTTATTATTCACCATAGCTTTGAGATTAAGGTGTTGAGATTTGATCTTTGATTTTGTTGCTTAAGCTTTCCTCTTGATCCTAGCTTTATCTTCTCTTGTTTTCCCTTAATGGTGGCTGGCCTCAAGTTTTTATTTTGTTTTGTGAATATGAAATGAATGTACAGAATATGGCTTAAGGGTTTTAGGATATAAGAATGTAACATTCTCGAATTTTAACCAAGTTTAATTTTGCAATTAATTTAATTTTGGAACTTATTTATGGAATTTATTGTGAATTAATTAGGAAATTTCCAGAATAAATAAATAATTTAGATTTAAAATGGAACTTTGGCTTGAAATTTAAGGATAAGTATTTTATAAATAAATATATTGAAATTAAATTGGATTTAAAATCTTATTTTTTTAGTAATAGGAATTTGTTTCTAATTATTTAAAAATGCATTATAAATTTAAAATGATGTTTGAATTTGATTATAAATTTTTAAAAGACCAATTAAGAATAAATTATTTATTCTTGTGTAATTAAAATTTGAAAAAAAGAAAAAAGTATTATCTATAGTATGTTATGATATATTTTATAAATGGTTAATAAAGAGATGTATTTATTTAGATAAGAATTATGATATAAAGTTATATTTAAAATATTATTTGTAGTGTTTAAAATATAGTTAGAATAAATATAAAGGCCTTGTTATGAATATACCTTTTTATAATAAACATATTAATGTAAAACATGTTTATAAATTAAAATGAAACGAGGGTTAAAAACAAATTTACAAAGTAATTTGAATTAAGGAGTTAAATATGATTTGTATACACACACACACACACACACACATATATATATATATATATTAAACATTAAAGATAGAATTCATAAATCAATAAAACATGATTTGTAAATTTATTAAAGTTGAGGTTTAAACCATAGTTTATAAATAAATTTGTTTACAAGGATATAAACATAAAATGGTCTGTTTTGACAAGTGTTAACCATGCAATAAGAAATTAAACAAGTGTAAGTAAAATGGACAAATGGAAAAAAAATTCTTCGTTTTGAAACTAAATTATATACAAAGGAATGATGAGTGAAGAAGAAATCAGTTTGTTTTTTTTCTCAAACCTGAAATTCCGAAGCCAGGATTGAATGAAACTCAAACCAAAAAAAAAATTAAATCAACATCAAGAAAAAAATCCAAAATCTGAAAGCAAACCAGAAAATTTATCAAAAATCAAAACTTTGTCTTCAATTCTTCAAGATCTGGAAGCAAGCTTGAATCAAGGGCATTTTTTTTCAATTTTGAATCAATGACTTCAATCTGGAAATAGATTGAAGAAAGCAAGTTAGAATCTGAAGACAGCAAGCAACAAACAAGCAAAAACCTGAAGCTTCAAAAAACTCTTTCATCTTCATATTCAAACCCTCTCAATCTGAAAAGCTTTCAAGCCCAAAATTCAAACCCAGAAGTTAAGCTTGATGTCATTTCAAAATTATGGGGCAAACAACAAGCTTTCAATTTCCAAAATGAAATCAGCAACCCAGAAAATAGAATTCAAAAAACAAAACAATTTAAAGTCTTCAAACCTGGGAAGATTTCAAAACCTGGAGATGAAGATCAAATCAAATATCAAGTTAAGGTTAAGCAAAATTCATGAAGCAAAGCAAGTAACAGATCAAACAAACTAAAAACAAATCGTTGCAGATCAAAAGCATTTCCAGAATTTTGTTTAAAGCTCCTCTATTTCAACATTCCAGTTTTCTATCTTCATATCTCTGGTTAGTAAACTCTTTTTATTTTCAAGCTAAAATCCTAATTTACTTGATGCATGAAATTGATCTGAGTAGTGATAATATATATATTGTTGCAAGGATGAAATTTTGTTGAAGTATAGTTGAATCCCTATGTATGTATACATGCATGCCTGTTTTACAGATATATGTATATCTGTTCCTGTGGTTACAGGCTAGAAACAAGAGTAAAATCAAAATCTCTGTAATCAATCATTTATAAGCTTAGATGTATAAATAAAAGTTGTTTGGAATCATAAGGTAATTGTTTTAAAAATGGGTTCCAATAAAAACATTTGGTAATATTCTGTGAATTTCTAAATAACAGTAGAGAATTAAAATTGGTCCAAATTTATACATCGGAATTTAAAGTTTTGATTGTATGAATGTATTCGTATTGCAATCTAGGAATATTGATGAAAATTCCAAGATTTTTAATAATGTAATTTGCAAGACATTTTAAGATGAACAAAAAATGAAAATTCGTAGATTTCCGATGATCAAGGCGGAATTGGGCTTCGGGTTTGAGTCTGAAGATAGATGATGTGATCCTGGTCGATAGAAAAATGGTATGAAATTTTTTAGATAATCAAATAATCTTGGGTTCGAAGAAATAGGGTTTAGGGCACGGTTTTGATCATCGAAGTTCAAAGGGAAAATTCGTAGTCAAAGGTGATCAATATTCGATCCGTCCAGGGGAAAAGGAGGAGAGGCTCTGGTGAGTGTTTGAACGCGACGACGTGGTTGCAGGTGATCTACGGTGGTGGAATGAGGCTTTTCTGTTGACCAGTTTTTTTTTATGTGGTTTGGTTGTTCGATCTCAAATTTTGGTCGAAGTTCATCAACTTGGGTGATCGTAGCCTATGGGTGAGTCGTCGGTGACGTGCTGGTGATGGCGTAGGTGGTCGGAGTTTCTTCATTGGGTTGTACATGTGAATACGTGTGTATGAGTGTGTATCTGGAAATTTGGAGGAAGAAGAAGGAGGCGACTCATAGTCAACTCGAGAAATTGACCATGTAGCTCGAAGTCGAGCTCGAAGGGAATCCGTGGTGCGTCGAGGTTAAAACTTAAACGAATTTTTAAGTTGAAAAAAAATGTACAGGGGTCAACTTTTGTAAAGACTAGAGCACTACTGAAAACACATTCACCTCGCCGGGGGAACCTCGAAGCAAAGGGCAGTGGTCTTCGGTGACACCCGAGAAGATCTCGAGTACATGCATTTCCAGTTTTGAAATAAAATATTTTTTGAAATTAGTTAAGTTTGAAAATGTTTTAAACTTATAATTTTAAAAGAGTTTATTTTAAATAAAACTTAACCATGTGATTAAGGAATAATCAAATGTTTTGAAATTGTTAACTTAAAAGTTAAGCCAATTTACATTATTAATGATAATTAATTAACTAAGGATTTCAAGTATTTAATAATTAAAGAATAATGTTTTATTTAAAGATTAATTAATTATTAATTAAGGGCTAATTAATTTATAACTAATCAAGGTGATTAATTTAATAATGTATTACGGTAATTAATTTGAGGTTAATTACTTGATGTAATTAATAGGGTGATTAATTAAAGAAATAAATTAATAATTAAAGTTAATTAAATAATTAGAGACAATTAATTATTGTAATTAATTTAGGATAATTAGTTAAATGATAATTAATTAAATGATAATTAATTAAGGGTTAATTAATTATGTAATTAACCTGAAGGTTAGTTTAATTAATGTGATTAATTAAGGACTAATTAATTAAGGGTACTTAATTAAGATGGATAATTAAGGATTAATTAATTAATTAATTAATTAATACAAAATGATTTGTGATTAATTTATCAGGATTGAGAATTTAATTCATGAGCAATTAATTTAGGATTAAACAATTAATTGATCCTGTTTATAAATGACCATTGAATGCTTGGATTGCTTATAAATGTTTGTATTGTATGAAATGCCTTGAATTGATTGTTATCTGTGGATTATAATATTCTGTTCTGTGAATTGATCTGTGTGAAATTTATTTATTTATTCATTTTATCTTTGACACGTTTATCTGTGAATCTGTGAATGATGATAAGCGTTATAGGTTTATACCGCTTATCAAATATTATTATGCTTGAATCTGTGATGATTAATGTTGTTGCACTATTGGGTAAAGCCCCTGGACTACACCTTACACACACAAATATGGATTGCATGAGGAAATTGGTTAAGTCACAGATTTTTGAAATGGTTTTAAAAATTGAATTTTCAATCCAAACAGTTTTGGAAATAGAATTGAGTTAAATGTAGAAAGGCTTTTGAAAAGGAGTTTCAAAGATAAAATTTATTTTGAATAACTTAATAAAGTTTTGAAATTTAAATAATTTGAATTTGAATTCTAATTTGGAAATTATGGTTTAAAAGTTTATACGAGTTATAAATGTGTTTATATGAGTTTTAAACCATTTTTAAAGTGTCGTTTTGGGACTTTGAATTTAACCCAAAGAATTTAACTTGTATAAATGAAATCAGATTTTATCGAAATAAAAACTATTTGTTTTCAAAAAAATAAAAGCTTTCATATAAGAAATGAATTTCCAATTTGTATTAAAAGGGATTTCAAATTTGAAATTAAACGGTTTTCCAAGTTATGAATAAATCTTTGGAAACGGGTTTGAAAGCTATAAGTTAAATCTTTAATTTAAAGATTGGATGAGTTAATCCTAATTGAAATGGAAATTGTTTTGAAAATCTGTGAATGGATTTTTGTGAAACTGGGTGAACTTTGTGAAATGAATCTTTTGTTAAACGATTTGAAATGGTAATTTGTTTAAACCATTTGAAGGAAGGTTTTAGTTTTTTTTTTAAAAGTTGTGACTTAACTGAAATCCCAATATCCATATGTTTTAAATATTGCGCTCACTATTCGGTTTACCTGAGAGAGGACCTTGTGACATATAACCCATTTCGAATAGTGATACGACGATAGTATTTGAAGACCAGCGGTGAAGACCGGGTGTCTTCGAGAATGTTAGGATAACCTGTCGATTGACTCTACACTGAGTTGTCCGGTATAGAGTTCTCCATATGTGATAGGGAGTCCGATCGGAATTGTGGATGCCTGGATTGCAAGGGCTTCTTCGGAAGTGCCTTCGGTTCTGTTCAAACCCAGAACAGACTTGTATGGTTGTATGGCTGACACTACACTTTGAGATATTAAACCGATCTCTATCAAATACATTTCTGCTTGGTGGCGAAGAATTTATTCTCTTAGCTTAACACCTTTCTCTGAGACGTACGAGCTCAGAGGTTATGTAGTTGATAGTTATCAGTGATATACTCCCAATTTGGTAGTGTGGCATGATGAGTGCTGCTGTGTATCATTTGTTGATCAATGCATGGCTTTTGTATAAAGCGTAGCTTTGTGGACGAGACTGCATCAGGACCTCACACCTCGGAAATGGTCGAAACAGGAACGATGCGGCAAGGTTATGAGGGTCGCTCCCTTTAGGGAGTGTCATTCCCTTCTGGAAAAGGATGGTATCATGGTATGGAGCCCGGATACTTAACTCATGTGGTCACTGCAAATCTATTACTTTGTGATTGCTTTGTGGTTGTTGGATTAGAGGTACCTCGGATAAAGGTCGCAAACGACCGGGGGATGGCATGCTCGAGTAGTACTTACCTAGTTACAGAGGTAACCCGGCCTTGTGTTAGCAGAGAATTGGTTAAGTTCTCGAGACGTCCATCCAGAGCCATACCCATATGGCAGTAGGAAGTTCCTTAGCCTGACCATTTGTTGGAAAATCCAATCTTCAATACACGCCTTGTACGGTTTTAGTTGTATAACCTGCCATTTACTTATGGTGGCGCCCCACTGTTTAGATGGTAGCTATAGTAGGCATACAATAATGGTTGTATGCTGGCTAAGATTAATATTATACTTCCGAAAGGTTTTCTTCACTACGCACTAATAATAATATCAAAAGATTTTAGCGTATTAAGCATATTTGACTATCATAAGGAGAAATCTCCTCCAATTCTGTGTTTGCATTGTGTGTGTGGCGGGAGGCCTTATGGTAGTTTCATTTTCTAAAAAGCATTGCAGATTTAAATTTTAAAATCCTTGGTTGTTCATTTTAAAGATAAACTGTTTTTGTTTGCTCATACCAGTCCCACGACTGACCTGGAGTTTATTGTTCCCTTCCTAAACTCTGGGTGCCCACAATTTTTCCACACGGGCGGTCTAGAGTTGGGTTTTTCAGATAATCAATAATAAGAGTAGATTTGATAGCTTTCGAAGTCTTTGGTTTGGTAGCTTTCAGTCCTTGGGAATCTTCTTTAGTCTTTGGACTGCACTTGCTTATCTTTGTGAATCGTTATTGGGAGTTCGAGCTATTTCTGGATTGGTGCGTTGGAGATGGAGATTACCAATACTGGAGTTCTCTCTTGAAGACCATATTGGAGATATTGTTCCGTTGTTAGTGTTATCTTTTCTCTCCGCTGTTATTGTCTTGCATCATATCTCTGATGTATATTGATATTCATTGTATCATTCAGTTGTATCAGATATTGTATCAATATTGTATATCAATGATATTATTTCATTATTTTCTTCCACTATGTTGTACTTAATGTGTTATAAGCTTCGGTGAACTAGATTCGACGTTTGAATCTGCGGCATTTGAATATAGGTGATGTATTCGGTGCTGATTTTCGTAGGTCGAGTCCGGGTCGTTATAAAGAATATACTTATTCCTATATTACCCTTGTCTGCTTACCCAAATTTGACTCATTTTAATTCCCTTGGTTTATTTTTTTAATGGTCATGGCTACCCTTCTATTAATAACAAATCTCAATCCCATAATCATTACATTATTTTATTTTATTTAAATAATTAAATATCCTAAATGATGTTACTTAGAATTAGGGTTGTTGAAGTTACTCTGAATAAAGAAATATTAGAGTCACTAAAACCTAAGTTCTATTATTAGCTTGGACTATCATAACTGCATGTCCTCACAAGCTGATATATACAATACAGAAATGCAGTGGAAATAAGAATACTACAGAAGTTGATCATCCAGCTCTTGTCCATAAGCTCCAAAGCATCCATAGTTAAATGTGGAAATGTACACGGGGCTAGCCCGAGCATTATAAGAAAATAACACCGAATCAGTCTGGTAAACCAGCATGAGAAAACTTATGAAACATGAAACATGTAACAATAACCATATTTAAGGTACAATCAAAACTGCCAAGGTTCGTCCACATAATGGATTTTTTATGGAGATCTCTTCAGTCGACGCCGAATTTAATCTTCTACACAAGGGTTATAAAGTACCTCCTAGTGATGTATATTTCTAAATAAGATATACCTTTAGGTAAGCACAAGCGGCTTAGCGTCCGAACATAGACATGAACAATGTGAACTAAATATCAACTCTTGCCAACCAATAATCGATAAGGATCTCTAGATATGGAGTTGATAATACCCTAAATAGGTTGTAACCTAGACTGTGAGACCTACTCTATTTTTAGTCATTTTCGATGTCGAGGTTACATTTGGCACCTTTCACACGAGTCTTCATCACTCGAACAAAACTTGAATCCCCAAATGAATTCCCACATCTTGAACAAATCACGAATCACTACATAGATTCAAGCATTTCGAATAGATCTCTAATCTCCGCATAGTTTCCTCGCATAAGTCCTTCGATGCATGCTAATACTATCCCCTCTCGTGGAATACTCCTTAAGATAGATAGTCCCACGTGCTAGCATCGTTTGAAATATTAACGCTGACCTCTCCCTTGGACTTAACCTTAGGATTGACAGTTCAACTCTACAACATTTGACTTCACAACCGCTTCCAAAACATGGAATTCGTATGCTAGTTTTAAAGCTGTATTCGACAAGCAAAACACTTATTGATCCTCGTCTCTTCAAAACTAATTTAATGAATTTTCGGTAAAATCAAGTCCGGTTCTTTCAAAAGTACGTGAAAGCTAGAGACGGTTTGTAACAATACTCCTCCTCGGGGGTTCTTATGGTATAAAATCGTGAAACCTTTCGTTAACTTCCTAAGTCAATATCAGGTCAAGTTCAATAATCGACTAATCGATTATCTAGTCAAAACAATTGCTTATACAAATCATGATTTGTACGCTTAACTCATTTCTGACATTTTAACTTAATTATTCCTCATTCAAGTGTGAAGCTAGGTAAGTTAGAGCACTGGTTGCATTAAAGCCTTGCATAGATACTTCATTCTTGAATCTCACAAATAGATTAGTCTACCTCGTTAACTCTTAGTTTTAAGTAGAGTATTAATGATTTCCGCAAACAATAAGAAATCAACATGATTAACACGGTTCTAACATTTCTGACTTACTATTCCTCGGTCAAGAGGGAAGCACGGTAGATTAGGATACTATTGCTCCATCCCTACTCGAAATTAATCTTACATCTCGCAGATAAATAAGCCTTACTTCATCAGTTTTTAGTGATAGTTAATTACTTTTCAAACAAGTAATTAAACAATCAACCATTTGGCCATTTAGCAATTCTAATACCTTTTCTAAACATTTTGTTTATACTTACTTAAAAATACTTATAATAGGTTTTAAAATATTTATCCAAAATATTACTTGAAAATAACAACTTTACAAAATTCCTTAAAAACTTGAAAATGGCAGTTTTCTAACGAAACTCCCTTCTTAAAAATTCACAACTAATCCTAAAAAATTCATAAATATATCAAATCACTTTTGAAGTAATCTAATAACAGTCAATAAACACTTATAAAAATAATAAAACAAAATACTTAAACTTAAATATCTTTTCAAATATTTTAAAGTCCAAAATTAAGGCTAAACAGGGCAATTTTGCACAAATGAAGTTTTGGCCACTTTTTGAGATGTTACTTAAATTTTTACTGTTCAAGCTTTTAATAGCAACAAAAATATATATAAAACATTGTAAATATGGGGAGAAACACCTAAGGATCTATTTATAAAATTCCATAAACATTGCCCAAAGGCAATTTCGAACTGCATCTATAGCGACTATCGCTATAAGTGCACTTCCAAATCCGAGTCCAATCTAAACCAAAGCCCATCTATAACCTATGTGCTTTGTTCAAGGTCTTGTCACAAGTCATAAAAGTCAATTCAATTTTTTTCAAGTCCATATATATGGATACATATGTCACTTACTTTTAAAGTAAGAATCCAAAACAATGTTTTAATATAAGTTAACAACAATTTAAACAACATACATACAATTAACACAACATATGTATGTGTTATATTTCATTCAAAGTAAGGTGTTAACTCACCATTAATTTAACAAACAACCAAGATCCAAGCTAACCAAGTCCAAGCTCAACCTCTCAATCACCTTCTTCCTCCTCCTCCATGCTTACACTTGCTCTTTCCCTTCCTCCCACCACCTATAGTTCACAGCCTTCAAGGATTGTTATAGTTTGGCTTCACTACTTCTACTTTTGGCTTGGTGGAAGGTGTTCTAATATTGTATTAAGCGTTATGGCAAAGTTTGAAATGATTTGGAGTCGAATTGCAACTATTTTTTAGAGCATAAGAGATGAAGAAGGAGAAGAAGCCATTGATTTCATAACTTAATTATCTTGTGAAATTTGTGATTCTAACTCTATGGTATGCCTCTCCTTATATAGGCACAAGAATGATGCTCCTTAAGCTTGCATTCACCCCTTACCATGCCATGGAAGCTTCACCTCCCATTACTTCTCCTTTACATCACTTCTCATTTATGTTAATTACCATTATATACCTCTCATGATAATATCTCTTATCCACATGGAAGCTTCTATAACATTCCAAGCTTTATGAAGAGGTCTGTGTGTTAATTAGTTTCTAATGTGTTCATTTCATCATCATCCAAGTGCACAAGAGTACAAACAACTTATATCGATCGAAAAGTTGTTTACTGATAAACTGAATTTCGGTCGCATTATCGATTTTTCTTTGAAGAACATATTTTTGTAAACAAATTTCAAAAACAATTTTCATATCATTATTCATTAATTAAATGATATCGAACATAGTTATAAAATCATATTTATAACACTTAACTATATTTCAAAACGTTTCGATATTCTAAGATGAAGTGTTTGAATTGTAGGGTCGCTACAACAATATACCAAAAGATGAGAAGTTTTAAAAGAGGCCTCATGATGACTCAAGCAGCAAGTCTGAGAAGAAGAAGAAGGATCAGGAGAAATAGGTTCCTCATCGATCCTTTGGTGACAACAAAATTGTTTCTGTTCGTATGTTTTCAAGTTACACCTTTTTGTTTTTTTTTTGGCTGTACCTAGGCTGCTTTTGTATGGGAGTGGCCCCTGCAGACATTAATGTATATGAAAAGTGATGTAATGAAGGACTACTTTTCCTTTGTAATCACTTTGCCTTTGTAATGTATATAAAAATTGATGTAATGTAGTTATTCCTGCTCATTTTAGGCCGAGTTTCCTTCTATTATTAATGAATTATAAATAGTCTAAGTTCCATGCAATTTCCAACCGTCAGGAAACAACGGTTTGAACGTCTATTTCCTGACATCCTTGACCTAACTGCTAATCTGGTGTAACCTTATATACTAGTTATTCATAAAGCCACACTATTCGACCTCGGCAAAACGAACCCTATTAAGCCATGAGTGAGATCATACGTTTTATGTAGTCCTACAACACAACGAGTCTTGTCTACGGGACTCATTGCACATAATGCCAGAATCCGGGCAATGACCTCCGACCTTGCCTATTTTTGGGCATCGGTCAGATAATAGCATTATGGGCAAATCATCTTATTTCCCCTAGTCCAATTATACTTTTCCAACCGTGCTCCTAGACTAGAGGAGTCGAATAGTACTGTTTTATCTTTTCAATGATTATCCTTGGTTATCCTCGGCCAAGCATGTCCTGCAAGGCTGCAAGCGCAGTTGTGGAGGTCCTGTCAGTATACCAGTTCCTATTTTCAAGAACCGATAGTTCAGATTGCTGTCTCTGGGCAATTTCTTTTAGCCATACCTATCGATTGGCGTTGGCAAGAGTGTCTGTTGATCAACTTTGCTTATCCTTAGCCCTAGCATATCATGTAAGGCCACAAGCATGGTCATAAAATTTCCATTCATGCATCAGTTTCAATCCCTGAAAATTGGCACTTTTTGCTACCTAATTCCGAATATTCCTTACTAGCCTTGCCTATTTCAAGGCAAATGGTCAACACCAGAGGAATAAGGTCGAGTTATCTGATCAACCCTTGTAGTTATACTCCTTTTTCCTAATCCTCGACTAAAGGAGTTGGTACCTACTTTCGGGTAGATGACTGCATTGTTAATCCTGGATATAGGTTTTGCTCACAAGAACACGGTTTCATTGGTTCAAGAAGCTGACTTTATTTATAAAAGAAAACTCAACAAGTCCTACCTTATTATATTGCTCCAGAACCCTTGGATGGCTTATTTTGCAAAAATAATCTAAATAAAACAAAAGGAAAAAGCATTGTAGTAAGTCGCTATTCCATGCCTATGGAATTAGGATTTCACCAACATCAGCTAGCATGAACTTTCTATCCTAAGCTTTTGCTCGATTACATAAGGGCTTTCCCAATTTGGACCAAGTGCCCCATACCTAAGAGAACTCGTTTCAAAACAAGATGCCTACCCCAAAGGTATTGCTTCAGACATTATATTGAAATGTCATGCTACTATTTTCCGGTAAGCAACTACTCTTAATTCTGCTTCCTCCATTTTCCCATCAACTAAATCGAGGGACTCAAGCAAGAGTTCATGTTTACTTTTGGATCGTAACGCCTTTTATGATGAGAAGGGAATTCCAATTCTGTCAGGATCATGGCCTCTGACCTATAGGTCAAAGTGAAGGCGTATGTCTGGTCATAGACATGTGGGTTATTTAATAAGCCACGGTGCTAGTGGAAGCTCATTGATTCAGTTGTCTTTGGCTTTAGTTCACCATTTATTTAAGATAGAGTTGATAATTTTATTCACCACCTCCACTTATCCATTCGCCTATGTGTGCGCCACTACCGAAAAGCTCTTCTCAATCTTGCACTGGTTATGAAATCCTTGAAATTGGTACTCTCAAACTGAGTTCCATTATCCATTATAATCTTCTGAGGTACTCCGAACCTGTAAATGATGTTTTTCATTACAAAGCCGATCACCTTTTTCGCTGTTATTATGGCAATTGGTCCTACTTCAGCCCACTTTGTGAAGTAATTCACTGCAACTATGGCATACTTAGCTCCTCTTTTTACCATCGGTAGAACAATGATTATATCAATTGCCCAAACTGCAAATGTCCATCGACTAACCATTTGCATAAGTTCTATCGATGAGGATCTTAGAACCTACACAAATATGTGGCAACAGTCGCATCATTTAGTGTAATCAACTGCATCTCGATTTATCGTTGGCTAGAAATATCCATAACGAAGTGCCTTTTTTGCTATTGTCTGCCCCCTGATATGATCACCATAGCTGCCCTCATGGATTTCCATGAGTATTTTCCTAGCCTCATCCTTGGTTACACATCTAAGTAAAGGGCTAGAGAATCTTCTCCTGCAAAGTACTCATTCTTACATCATGAACTGTGATGCTCTTTGAAAGAGTTTCTTATATTTATTTCTTTCTCATAGGAGAATCCCCTTGAGTAAATAATCCTTGATCAGAGTAATCCAAGACTCCTATTCTTCTACAGTCTCCAAAAACCCTTTAATATCCATCTGGTCGATACTCGTAGCCGTTAGAACCTTTACTAGTACCAAATCCAGCATATGTGCCTCCTAAGAACTAGCTAGCTTGGCCAACGAATCTGCATCTGTATTCTCCTCTATGGTGATGTGCGTAATCGTGTAATGCTCTATATCATCCAATGGTTCCAATACCTTTGTAAGGTAAGGAGAAAGTCTCACACCCTTTTCATGATATTCCTTCTTCACTAGACAAACCACCAACTGGGAATAACTGAATATATGTAGCATCGTTATTACCGGCTCCTTTGTTGTTCGTACCCACTATCAATGCCTCATACTCAACCTCACTGTTAGTCAAGGGAAATTACAAATTTAATGCATAGAAAATTAATCGTCCTTCTAGAGTTACAAACAATATTCTTATACCTAAAATACATTCATTCGAAGCTCCATCAACAAACAATCTCCAATGAGGAAGTGTGACCATATCGTCTTCCTCTTCACCATCTCGCTCGGTAAACTCAATGATGAAGTTCGCTAATGCCTGCCCATTCATTCTCGGGTGGTAAGTAATAACATAGTGAAGTAATTGAATGTTCCATTTTAGAAAACTTATCAAAGTTTCAAATCATTAAAACTCTACTTCAAAGGTTGATCCATTAGTTCTTATTTGAATGAGCCTGAAAATATGGTCGCAATTTCCTCGATGCTAGCAGCAAGCAATAAGAAACTTTCTATGACTTTGGTTAATTCTTTTCAACTCTATTAAATTGCTTACTGATGTAATAAACTAGCCTTCCGATCCTATCCTCTTTACGCACCGAGGCCACGCTTAGTGTGTGAGCAAACACCGCTAAATAAATAAACAAATCCTCATCATTCAGTGGATTGGATAGAGCCGATAGTGTCTCTATATGCCTTAGTAACCCCTCGAATGCATATTGACACTCCGTAATGCATTCAAAAAAAATTCGCCCCATTTGGAAGGCATCGAAGAATGGTATGATCTTATCATTTGCCTTTGAGATAAAGCGATTCAGTATGGAAATCTTCCCCTTCAAGCTTTGTAATTCCTTCTTTATAGTCGAAGCAGTTACATTTCTCAAGGAATTAATCTCCTCAAGATTGGCCTCAATTCTCCTCGCATTCGTGATAAACCCTGGAAACTTCCCTGATGCAATCCTTAAAGAACATTTCAATGTATTTAGCTTCCTTTCATATTTCCGTAGTATTTCGAACATCTACGAAAGATCATCCAAGTAGCTCCTTAATAATCATGACTTCACAAGCATATAATCCATGTATACTTCCATTATTTGTGCAATTTAAATCCTAAACATAGATTTCACCAATTTCTTATATGTAGCTCCTACGTTCGTTAAACCAAACAGCACCACCTAATAACAGTACAATCCCAAATCTGTTATAAAGCTAGTGTGTTTCTGGTATGGTATACGCATCGGTATCTGGTTATAGTGTGAATAAGCACCTACAAATGAGAGGAACTCATGTCCTATAGACCCATCTACCAATTGGTCAAACTTGGGTAAAGGAAAGCTATCCCACGGGCATGCTTCATTCAAATCCAAATAATCAATACATATCTGCCACTTTTCGTTTGATTTCTTGACTAGCTTGGAGTTTGATATCCATTCAAGGTACAAAGCATCGCGAGTATAGCCATTTGCCATTTATTATCCACCTCCTCCTTCAACATACCAGATTTCTTTAGACCCATACTACATCTCTTTTTGCTTTACATGTGGAAACTTAGTGTCTACATTTAGTGCATGGTATGGTATCTATAGCGATATCCCGCACATATCTGGATCTATCTAAGAAAAAGCAACCAAATTCCCTCCAAGGAAATTAACTAGTCCCTTCCTTAATATAGCGTTGAGCTAGGATCCGATCTTTAGAGCCCTAGTGGGATCATCCTTATCAATCAAAAATTGATTGTCAGCTCATTTGGCGTTGCCCGCATTTCCTTTGACTTCTTCCTAGGATCCATAGACTTATCGAACCTACTATGGTTTCCAAGCCATGGTTTGGGCTTTAATTGCTATGCTTCCCAGTTTTGAACGCAAAAAGTTTACTCTTTATTCTTTCCTTTCTTCTTTCGCTGTGCCTCACTTAGCTCAGCGACATCAATTCCCACCCTACGCTCTAGTATATCCTTACTAATATAACCTCATTCTCAATGGGTAACTTCATCATTAAGCACCAAAGAGACAATGCTGTCCTAAAATCAGCCAAGGCCAGTCGGCCCAAAACTTATGTCGAATATTCATCTACTATAACAAACTTTTGAATCCACAACACCTTGTGATTCCTGTCACCTAACTCCACGGACAAGTCAACTACCCTAATCGATCATGTTATCTTGCCTAAAAATCCTTCAATCCTGGATTTACAAGGATTAACATCCTTTATAATTATCTTCACTTGATCGAGCGTTCTTTTAAACAGAATATTTGTAGAACTTCCACCATCCACTAAGACCTAATCTATGTAGCTAGGCCTACAGCCTCCATGATTACCACAAGATCCAAGGTTGGAACCTTAACTATATTAGAATCCCTATTCACAAACATAATATCATCTATTACCAACCTTTGCTGTTTAGCCGGAGCTCTATCTTCGATGGCGAAGCAGCTCTCATACGGTACTTTCCTTAACAAGCTCGCATAATGCTCCATTTTCTTTCAGCTTTTCTCTATTGGATGAGGTCATCCTGTTATAGTATTTATGACCATTTTTCCTTTAGTAAGCCTGGGCTCCTCTCCATTGGGACCATGTTGAGTCCCTTCAGCATTCAGCCCTTGGGGTCTTAAATTTTGTCTGTCATCTTGCGGCTCCCTTACATACCGTTGCAAAATTTTCTTTCTTATCAATTCCTTGATAAAATCCTTAAGATGCTAGCGCTCGTTCGTGTTGTGTCCGCGAGTTTAATAGAAATGATAGTACTTGTTTGAACGTTGCTCTTCCTCTTAGGTGGTTTTTTATACCATATTATGCCTTACGTAGCAAGGTATATATTATCCAATATATCGTATAGAGACGTATACTTATCTGGCCTCATTTTCCTCGGATGCTTTATGGCTTCATTCTGTCTGGTACCAGAGCCTTGGTTTCTCCTTTTCAAATTATTAGAATTTACACAATTTACCACCATATTACCAAACTCTCACCAGTTTTCTTAGTCTCCATGTTACTTTAAATCACCTTCTTTGTCTATCCACCATTAATCTTTTCATAGCCTAACTTTCTTCTCCAAATGCAAGAAGAGATTATATTTTTGGTGGATTTCCTCTATAGTCATCAGCTGCTTCATCTTCCTCCATTTTCCAAAACATGTGTCCGGACATATGCCCCGAACTAATGCCATAAAAACCAAATCTTCCTTTTGATTATTAACCATCAGGACTACAATGTTAAACTTATTCAAAAACCCTTCGACGATTCCTGAGGTCTTAGAGAGAGGCTCGACTAGGACATCATGTCCTTAGGCTGAGTAGTATGGACTCTATGCTGCTCCAGAAATTTTTTACTAACTCATTGAATGTCAATATGGACTTCGGTATGAGTCGTGTAAACCACGTTGATGCCATAACTCCTAGAAAAATAGGAAAATACCTACACCAAACTGCATGCATCGCTCTAGCACCATCCATATGCCATTTATATTTATACAAGTTATGCTTGGGATTGGTAGTCTCGTTATATGATGGCGTTGTTGGCATCATAAACCTCCTTGGATACTCCTCACTTGAAATATTCTCCGTGAAGGAATTCTGCATCGTGCGAAACCCCAATCCTCGTTCTTTCTTCATTTATTTATTTTCCACCAACCCCTTAACCATATCCTCTATGTACTCCTTACTGGCATGACATACCGAAGGTTGACTATCAAGAGCTATGCCGAGTATTAGACTTTGCAAACAATCTTGGTTTTCCCATTGACGTTTATGTTTTCCAGTCTTTGGGAGAACCACTTCTCTAGTTTTTCTTTGATGTCCAACTGCCTTTGTAGCGGTTGTCTGAACTTCAACATCTGAACTCCAGCATCAAGCTCATAATCAAAACCATCATGCTATAGATCATCCTTAGAATCATATAAGTCAACTGCCTAAGCTCCCTACCCCTCTATGGGCCTTCGACTCATCTTGATACCGACCAAATTGTGGCCGGTACCCAGTTGTATCCTTTGGTTTTCAATCTCGTATATTCCAATCAGAAGCATAGAAATTTTCATTTTCAGACCTACAAGTAAAGTTTCCTTCTTTCTTCTCATTGTCCTCTGCAACTATTAGGTCAATTAAGTTATGCTAGCATCCATTCTATATAATAGAGCCTTTTGATTATCAGCCAACTTCCGATTCAGCTCATGCATCATCTTATCGAATCCACTCTAGTAGCCATCTCCTAAGAAGTAGATGGTTTTGGCAAGGCTGCTGCTGGTTGGTTGCTAATATCCATATAATGGGAAGCTACTTCCTCTACATTAGCTACTGCTATAGAATTACTAGATTTTGTTGATGGTGCCATTGAACCTATACGCAAATTCTTTAGGTTCCTTAATAAAAACCTTATGGATCTTAACTCTAGATAGTCGAATCTAAAATAAAAAGTTAGATCTATGCCCGAAAATCTCCTTTCTCAGTGAAAGCGCTAAAATGTCGAGCCTAAAAATGGCACAACACCCAACAATGAGTAAGAAAATATAGATCTCGCAAAACAGTAATTGAGACAAAGGATATTTTAAGTGGTTCTGCAAAACAAAAGCCTACATCCATTGTATTATTATTGGTTATGGACTATAGTCATAAGTACAAAGAGTTTTGAGTTCCAATTGCCTAGAACAGAAAATAGTAACTGCGTTTGTTACTATAGATTATTGGAGATAGAAGATGAACAAAGTAAGGTGACCAAAAAGTCCTTTGTCCAATGCATTAGGTGCTGTATCATAGGGAAATCGTCTAGTAGGATCACTAAATATCAATACACCAAGTCTAACTCCAGATCCGAAAAATCAAAAGAGGAAAATGGAGTCCCTAGATCAATAAATTCATCTCGGCACTGATAACTTTCGATCGATATTGAACTAATTTTTTGATGGGGAGTTGTCCCATCTTCCTTCCTTGGGTCATCTATCGTTGATCCATCGAGCTCTAAGATTTTTCCTTAGAATTGCTATTTATGAGTGGTTTTTATATCACTTATATTTGAAAGTAACCAAGGATCATGTAATATGAAATATTAACTAAACTATTTGCTTGTGGAATATAAATATAAAAGTAAAAATAATAAATTAAATGACACTAAAGATTTATACTGGTTCGAACTTGCCGTTCTACATCTAGTCCTAGACTCTTTCAGGAATTAATCAATACCCTCACTTAACCCGAAGGAACATGTATTACACTTCCTAAGCAGCTAAATAGGACTTCAACTGCTTAGACAATCGAATAGGACTTTAACCGCCTAAGGATACTACAACAGGACTTCAACTATAAATAGCAGAAAAGTATTTGACTAAATATGCTCTTGAATAGCACTGATAAGTGAATAACGTACACTCTTCCTATAATCTTTTCCTTTATGGTATATTGTGCAGTTCGTGAAGAAAGGAAGTAAGTTTGTTCACAAGAAAATTGTCTTGAATGATCGTGTAATCGAAACTGTAAAGCAGTTTGTAACTGAATGCTTGAGAGTTAATCAGTAAAGATAGAAAGAATTGTTAATAGAATTGATTGTCAAAACAATGAAATAATATGCTTTATATAGAGTTTAATAGTTGCAATCATTCATGAAAAGAAATGCTAAAAAGTCGGGATCTCAACTCTCGGTTTTAAAGATGTAACCTTACATGAAGAAGAGGTACTTTTTAGAAAACTAGTTGTTATATGAATTCAGCCAACTGAATAAAGTTTGGAAGCTAGTTGAATCGATGGTTTTTTAAATCAGCAAGAAAATAGTTCAATTTAGGTTATTTTCAGCCGGTTGAATATTGTCAGTCAGTTGGCTGAATATTCATAAATATTTATGTGCATATGCACAGATTCATTCGGCTAATTTGGGTATTTGAGTAGGCTAAAATTCAAATTTTTTGGGATGTTTTATAGATTTTAGTGAAAGATTATGCGTGTGTGTATATGCATCACATAAGAGATTTTTTTAACAACTTTATACTTCTAGATATAGACACGATTACTGATAGTTCTTTGAAGCATAAATCATGTCTTCATTCTGATATAGTTCTCTCTTTGTAAAGTTGATATGATTTCCTGCATAAATGTTTAGTATATACGATATATATTTGAATAGTTGTCACTATCAAAACTTCAAAATATAAGGTTCTAATATTCTCCCCCTTTTTGACGATGACAACTATTTAAGTTCGATTTTAAATTGATTTATTCTTCCCTCCATCACGATACTCCCCTATCGATATGGCTTACTTTATTCTCCATCTTTGTCATCGAAAAAAAGGAAATAGATATTAATAGGAGAAATAACAATTAACAAGAAGTAGTATTCATAGAACAAACAATTATCACAGACATCATATATCGTAGGATGCAAAATATTACAAACATGTCATGAAAATACCATGTAGAATGATAAAAAACATAACATAAATAGAATAATTAAGTTATCACAAATATAACAGCACAAATTGTCTTTTAAAGAATTTGAAGATAGAACATAGATAGGAGTCATAAAAAGCTGAGTAATAACATACCATGATATAAGGAATGATCAAAACCCTTGGCTTTCAGAGTTACCTCCTTTGTCTTCATCTCCCTCTTCAGTAGTTGTCCATGTGAAAGGAGCCAAAGTTTTAGTAACTCCTGTTGATGAAGTAGGAGGAATAGCAGACGTTGACGAAGAGCAAGAAAGCTTATCCCAAATCTTGTTCAAGAAGACTTTGATAGAATTGAGCTTTTTGTTGGTTTTTGAAATGTTATCCTAAATTTTGGTCAAATGACCATCGAGCCTACTTTGGTTTTGGGATATGGTAACAAAAGCTTGTTTGGAAGAGGCATCCATATTGATTTCTTCAATTTCATTAATATCTTCGTAAGTTTGTGGTCCTTGGGAGAAGGAAGCAATGTCAGTGTCATGGGGTTGTGCAATACCCTAGTTACGGTTTGCAACCCATTATTGAAAAATAATTATGTCATCACTTGCAGGATGCTTTGGAAGGCCCATGATACTTAATGTTTCGAAGTTGAGTTCGCTTATTGTCGTAAACTCGGATTTGGTATAACTACTCCAAAATTTTGCAAGATGCGCATAATATAAGCTCCATAATGAATGGTTTTGTAATTTCTTCTATGATTAACGGTTTCAAATTTTTCCAAATTTATCTTACCCTAATTGATAGGTTGAGATGAGTAAGTTACATATAGAGCATTAAAATCCCATTTATAAACTTTTTCATAGCTGTCAGTATGAGGTTGAAGTAACCGGATAAGAGCACGATGAATTAACCTAGCTTTGGATGCAAAGCACTAGATTTTAGTTCAATCATATCATTGGATAGAAATCTATGTGATGCTTCATCTCGATGAAACATGCCAACTTCAATTTCATCGATATCTAAGCCTTGAGATAGACATCTTTAATATGTCCTAAGTGTTGTAAGGGAAGATAAATCTTAACACCACAAACCATAGTCCAAATACAATCAATTTTGTTTTGTGGATTTTGATGATCTAAGTTCATGTTTGTAAATAAAAGTTTAGTTAAAAGATGATAAATCTTGACATTGTTAGCATCATACCCTATAAGAGAATCAAAATTATTTACCTCTGCGATCTCCCAAATTCCATATCCATTGAAATCAGTTAATTTCATAAAGGCTCCTTCAAAGATTTTAGAATTCTTCGTGTTATTGAATCTTGTAACAGCGATATCATCATGAAACCATCCCATGATTATTTAATCTTTAGATGGGCCGGCAAAAGTGGAGGATTGTCTTGATCTTTTAGTTCTGGGGGCCATTGTTTGATTTTAAGTGAAATATGGTGTAAAAATATGATTTTTTTTTTAAATTTTTGGAGAACGGGTTTAGTTTGCTGAAATGAAATTTCATGATGAAAAGAAGGGTTGAGGAGATGGAATGGTTGGTTGAGAATTGAATGGGTGTCTCAAAAGACGTGCTAGTTATTAAAAAAACTGAAATTGCTACACCAGCCGGTTGCTAGGGACAATTCAACTGTCTGATTACTTTAAAAACCAAATCAGTAAAGAAATAGGCACAATCTAGGTCAATTTAGCCATTTGAATTATTGGTATTAGTCGACTGAATGCTGGAAAAATTTGATGCCTGATTGAAAATTCAGCCATTTAAACTAGGGAGTTCAACCGGCTGAATCTGTTGTCTTCGCACAGATCAGCTTATATATATATAAGAGCTTTATTCTCATGTTAAATAATTTTAAATAGTTTTATATATTAAACATATCATTTACTATATGGAAACCATATATATTATGCAGATATTCCGGCGTATATGGAAACCGTATTTATTTATTTTCAAAAGCTTTGATTCTTTTGATGGCAGCCTTCAAACGAATTCGGTTCAACTTTAGTTTTCCCCATCAATGGTTTGACAGGGGACAAAAAAAATTATGAACATGGGTGAGTTTGCTTGATGGACCTTTTTCCCATGATTTATGAGGATATGTTTTCGTGCTATGCGGCGATTGTCTCTGGATGCTATTACTTGTAGGAGAATAACCACAAATCTTAAGAGCACGTTTCTCAAGGAAACTCAAACGAACTCCTTGATTTTTCTGCTCATAGTATATGTCGCGTTGAACTTTGATTATTTCCTGTTGAAAATGATGTATATCATTTATTTAATGCTGTAACGATCCTCAATTTTGAACAATTTAAATTGAAAATATTTAATTAATTTTAAATATTTAAATGATGATTTGACTTAAATTTCAAATTATCAGAATAAATTGGCGATTAAATTTAAGAATTTAATCTAGTGAAAAGTTGAATAGAATTTGAATTTAGCTTTGAAATTGAATATTGAATTGGTATTTAAAATTTGAACAAATGACTTAAAAAAAATAGTTTGGATTTACGAATTATTTTTAAAGAAAAATTATAAATTTAAGTTTGATATTTGAACCGCAAAACGTTTATATATTTACTAAAGAAAATTTATACAAAACAATTGAATTTAAAATAAGAAAAAATAATAATAAAATAAATAAATATAAAATAAGTATACATTACCTTACCCCTGTCAGCCAAATTCACGCCTTAACTCACGCTTGCAACCATGCCTTCCATCACGCATTTCCTCTGTAAAACCACGACCCCTCCCCCATCATTTCATTTCATACGAAAAAAAAAACAGAAAAAAAATTAATGGCGGCCTACCTCGTTCGTTCAACAAAATTGGGGCTTTTCAAATCAAAGGCGCCGGCCTCGTTCTAATTTGCGTTGCTCCATTTCGATTCGGTGAAAGGTGAGTTCTATGCTCACGATTGGTTTTAATTCAAGTTTTTATATTTGTTTGAATTGAATCTTGGTTGCATGCTATGATTTGTGGGGTTATTCGTTATCAATTGCTCGGATTTTTTTGGATCTAGACTGTTGAGAACAGATGCTACTTAAATGTTAATTTAAATTGATAAGAACAGATGCTATCAATTTTGTTTTTAAACTAATGAGAACAGATGCTATTAAGATTTACCTTTTAACTGATGAGGAAAGATGCTTGTTTTTGTGTTGCTGCATGTGATGGATGTGAATTTATTTATATGTGATGGATGCATGCTCGTGTATATGTATATATATGCCACCTCTGTTATGAGTAAAGTCTAACTTGTTTTCACTAGAAAAATTATAATATTGTGAGTAAAGTCTAACTTGTTTCACAGGAATCTGGTTGCATGACTTGAAGCTCGATGATAAATATGTTTGCATGTTGTTGAACTAAGTATACTTGTTTAAAATCTGCTTGCATGTGAATAAAATATCAAAATGTCTCTCTGTTTTGAAAATGTGCAGAGTACAGGTAGAGAAAGAAAATTCATTTTCTTTTGGTTTGATACTTGTTTGGCTATGATTCTTAAACAAAATATGTTTGTTAAGTTTAAACCAAAATTTGAAAATATTTCTAAGTTTAAAAGAAAAAAAAAAAATCAAAGCCTGTTTAATTAAAAAGCTCTGTCCATTGCAAATCACTGTGAGTAACACTACTTTAAAATAATTTGAGAAGTATAAAATCTGTTGTATACATGTCTATGAATAAGTATGTAAGCATCTCTGTTCATCAAGTTTTGCAAGTGAGCAAACCCACTTTCATGTGCCTACACTCTTTGATTTGATATATATGCTTAAAGGATGTTCTGGAATGTTGTTAAATATGCCTGAATGTTGAATGTATCAGTGCATACGTGTTTTTGAATGTTTGTATATCTGTGTATATGCCTCTATTTGAAGAGTATAGGCTAAACCTATTTTTCTTTGAAATTTAAATCCTCCTTATAAAATTGATGTTATGCTTTAATCTTTAAAGAAAATCTGTTCATATTAAATTTGATGCTACCTTAAAAAAAAAAAAATTCAAATCTGTCTTGAGTTTCACTGTCATACTTCTATGTACTCAGTGAGTTGACTGTTGCATTTGGTTTATTTTGTTACAATCAATTGTAGTCTGCACCACCATATGCTCCTGTTGCCTGATTTTTCTTGCCTCTAATTCACTGAGTTGCACATGTTGCACTGACCCATATGTTTTCATTTGAAGTTACATCGTCTTCTTGATTTCTGGCATGTATATATATATATATGCATTCTTGTATGTATATATATGGGTTATCATCTTGCCTGGTGGAGCTCTGCATTGTTGTCACTTGGTCTGTTTCACTATGGATTCATGCCTTGAAGTTGCATTTCTCTGGTTCATTTCATTTTGGAACCATTTCTTTGTGACCCTTTTTACTGGTGTTGTTCACTGTTGCATTGTTGGGTGTTGGTTGTACATATGAAATTGATTCATATGTATGATGGACAATGTTCACATTGCATTGCCTTATTTTTGTGCTTTCACCTCCTTTTTGCTGGCATTATGTAGTAACAGTGCCTGTGTGCATTTGTGTGACTGGTCAGTAGCTTGACCTTTGCCATTTTGTTAAAAAATTTGGCTTTGCAACCTCATTTATTGCTGTCTCATCTTGTTCCTATGGTGTTGGGTTCAGTTGTGTGCCAAATTGATTCTGCACTTGCATTTGTGATCTTCATTTGCATGTACTCTGTCATTGCTATATTGAGATCATCATGTAGCTTACTGTGTTCATTTGAATACTTTGTATTTCCAAAATTTTGATATGTCCACCTGAGTTTGATGCGTTTGCATATACTCTGTCTTTGAGCTGCTGTGTTGATTGCATTGTTGTACCTGGGTTATCTCACTGATCATTTGTATACACATAGTTGTATGCTTCTCGGTTGCACTGTAGTTTGGTCTACATCCCTTTGTTTGATCATCAGTTGTAGCTTGTCATATTGAACTTGTAGTTGTTGCCGTAAGCTCTGTTGCACTTCAATGTGACATGGTCTTTGACCTTATATCTGTAGTGGCATGGTATTGTTTACCCATGACATGCTTCACTGTATCTTGTAGTTGCACTTCATTTAAAAATATTGTTGCAGTGATTTGTCCGATTTGCGCTTGCACACGTGTTGGCGAGGCAGTGCACATGTGTATTAATATACGTGTGTACTGCAGCCACACAGGATTGACAGATTTTAAAAATTGAAGTTGTTAATATGAAAATCCATAATAGATTAAATTGATTCATGTGATTCGTCATCTCTGTTACCATTTTATTCAGTTCATTACAAATTTATTTACTTGAATTAAGATTTAATCCTGACTCGAGTGTTTTTGTGTTTGCAATAAACGCTCGGGTCAGACCGAGTATTTTTACAGCTTGAAGATTTTCAGGCCGCGAAGTTAGAGAGAGAGGGGAAAGCACTTCACTAAAGTTTTTCTAGAATTTTTTTTTTCTTGTGCTAAAAAAAAAAGATATATTCCGCTGTATAAAAACTTAATGCATTGTACAAACTCTGATATATGTATGTAAGAAAAATTCATTTATGAATAATATTATGATTATTCTGTGATTCTGTGGCTAATTCTGTTTAAACTCTATAAACTGACTAACAATCCGTCATTTTAAACGTTTCGAGTTGGTTTAATTACCGACTAGAGGCGGTCAGAGCGGCGGGTCGTTACAGATGATGAGTAGAAGGTGAACCAAAATCTATGTTCCTTCTGACTCATTTTCCATGCGGAGTATAGCGAGTGTAATGATTTGGAGAAGGTGTAACGCGTACGGGAGTATATATAGGAGTTAATTTATTTAAAGATGTTACAGTAGATGAGCTGAAATCAATGGATTAGTACGGAGAATTATCTTGCGAAGACATTCTTATCTGATAAGTTGATTATAGTTTTTATATTTATTTCTCCGACACTTATTCTAAATCTTATATATATTAATGATTTCTATTTTTAGAAATATTTGAAAAGTTCAAAATCCTTTTTGATTTGTAACCTATTAGTTATATATATATTCATTGTTTAATATAAAAACAAATTTTATAACCTTTTATTTTATTTATATAAAATATTATGATCTAATTCAAGAGAATATATGGAAATTTGGCTTAAAATTTTTATGCACTTTATTTCTTTACCACATATGGAGAAAAAAAATTATAATTCTTGTAGAGATATAATTCCAAGTTCTTGTCTTAATTTAATAATAGTATTTTCATTCAACGGTTTAGTGAATGTATCTGCTATTTGATTTCTAATGATATGAATTCAAAAGAAATAACATTATTTTCTACGTTTTCACGTAGAAAACGATGTCGAATATCTATATGTTTGGTGCGAGAATGATTTATTGGATTTTTGGACAAGTTAGTGGCACTTTTATTATCATAATAAATCGTTGATTTAGAAAGATTGATGCCAAAATCTTGAAGAGTATGTTGCATGTAAATTACTTATGCATATGCCAAGACAGCAGAGATATATTTTGCTTCACACGTCGAGAGTGAGACACAATTTTGCTTCTTATTAAACCACGATACTAGAAACTGTCCAGTGAAGTTTCATGTACTACTCATACTCTTTCGATCTGTTCGACATCCACCGAAGTCAGCATCACTGTGTGATACTAATTCGAAAGGACATTTTTTTGGGTAAAAGAGACCATAGTCTCAAGTGTTGCTTAAGTAGCGTCGTTTCATGCCTCGTAAATGTGATTCTTTAGGATTTGCCTAAAAATTTGCACAAAGACAAACACTCATCATGACATCAAAATGAATAACAGTCAAATATAGTAAAGAACCAATCATACTTTGACACAAAATTTGATCCATACTTTTACCATTTTTATCTCAATCAAGATGGACCGTAATGCGTACGAAAGCTGGTTTTGCAGAAGTGTTCTCCATAACAAAACGTTTTATTAAATTATTGTAGTGTTTTTCTTGGTTCATAAAAATATCGTTATTTAATTGTTTAAATTGTCAACTGAGAAATTATGAGAGTTCTCCCATATGTGATATCTCGAATTCACTTTTCACAATGTTAAAAAATTCTTTACAAAATTTTCGTTTGCGGAACCAAAAATAATATCATCTACATAAACTTGAATTATTAAAATATCATTCTTATCTTGTTCATTAAAAAGTGTTTGATCAACTTTTCCAATTTCAAAACCCGAATTTATAAGATAGCTCTTAAGACAATAATACCAAGCACGAGGTGCTTGTTTAAAACCATATAATGCTTTCTTTAGTTTATAAACATGATATGGATATTTTTTATGTGTAACAATGGTGGTTGTTCTATATAAACATTTACTTTTATAAAACAATTTAGAAATGCACTTTTTGCATCCATTTGATATAATTTAAAATTATGATATAAGAGAACGCTAACAAGATACGTACTGATTCTAATCGAGCAACAGGAGTAAAAGTTTCTTTGTTGTCTATTCCTTCTTCTTGATTGTAGCCTTAAGCAACAAATCAATCTTTATTACGAGTTATGTTACCTTGCTCATCGAATTTATTTTTAAAAACCCACTTTGTACCAATAACTGTCTCATCACTAGGTTTAGGAACAAAGTCTCAAATCTTGTTTCGTTCAAATTGGTTAAGCTCTTCTTGGATAGCTAAAATCCAATAGTCATCGGTTGAAGCTTCTTTTGCATATTTAGGTTCAGTATTAGAAATAAAAGAAACATGCCCCATATGATTTAATTGACTTCTTGTCTTTACATTTGTAAATATTTCTCTAATAATATTTTTCATTGGATGACTTCTTAATAATCTAGGTGGAGAATGTACTTCATTTTCAATGGGTAAGTTTTCAATATTATTTTCGACAATATTTCTAATATTTTCATCCTCTAAAGTACTTTGTATTTATTTCATCATATTCATCATTATTTTTAATTTTTTAATTTTCATCGAAAGAAACATGTAATGTCTTCTATAATTTTGGTTCTTTTATTATATTTTCTATATGCTTTACTTCATTCCGAATATCCAATAAATATTCCTTCATCCGATTTTGGATCGAATTTTCCAAGTTGATCTCTTGTTTTTAATAAAAAAATTAGAATCATAAATTTTAAAATAAGATATATTAGGTTTCCTTCCATTGAATAGCTCATATAGTGTGTGTTTAATTAAGGAATGAATAGAGGCATGATTTAAAACATAACAGGCAGTTGCTCCAGCTTCTGCCCAAAAATGTTTTGGAAAATTACTACTACTAGATAAAGTTCTAGTGCATTTTTATAGTGTTCTATTCTTCCTTTCTATAACTCCATTTTGTTGTGGAGTTCTAGGAGAAGAAAATTTATGAAATTTTCCTTTCTTGTTACAATAATTTTCAAATGAATCAATATTGGATTCACCACCGTGATCACTTCAAATGTTCCTAATTTTTAAATTTTTGAAATTTTGAATTCTTTTGGCAAAGATTTTAAAATTTTCAAAAGTATCACTATTATTTTTCAAAAATATTGTCCATTTATATCTTGAAAAATCATCTATAATATCAAATACATACTACTTATGATTGATTGATTGAACTTTGAGTAGGTCCAAAAGATTCAAATGTAATAGTTCAAGTGGTTGCGACGTAGAAGTAATTTTCTTAGACTTAAATGGTAATTTTTTTAGTTTTCCTAATTGACAATCATCACGAATATTCATTTTTGGTGATCCTTTTACTAAATTATTTTTAGATAATTTGCTTATAGCTTTGAAACATAAATTTGTGTTATGATTAACTTTCATTTTAGGTAATAACCAAGGATTATTTTCTTTAGCTATTAAACATAAATTTGTGTTATGATTAATTTTCATAATTAAAATATATATATTTCTTTTATGATTTCCATCAAAAATAAAATTTTGATATTTATCATAAATATACATTTATATTTTTTAAAAGTAATTTTGAAATCTTTATCACAGAGTTGACTAAACTTAAGAGATTATGTTTTAAATTCTTAACTAACATAATATTTGTAATAAGAGGTAAGTTGTTGTACCATCGTTGCTCACATCGCTTTTGCCGATGATATATCCTTTAGAGTTATCTCCAAATGTGACAGATCCTCCATCTAAGTATGTAATGTTTGTTGACATTTCTTTATTTCCCGTCATATGTTTTGAGTAACCACTATCAGGTATCCATTTTCCTCTTTTTTATGTGGTACCTGCAAAAAATATAGAAATGATGTTGGTACCCACTTCTTTTGTTAAGGTATTAGATCTTAGAAAAGCAAACCCATGAGGGTTTAGAATTCCCTTTGTAAACAAAATTATTATTCTTATGGACAGAAGTTATAAAAGATTTTATATACTTATTTCTAATCAAATGATTATTAGTTTTTGTAACCCAAATCTTAATATATTTTGAATGGGTTGTAATTTTCTTTTGACTAATAGATTTTAAACAAAGCTTTTCAAGATTATTGTTTTTCTTCTTGACATTTTTATAGAGAGAGTTACACTATTAGGACTAGTTTTTACTTTTGTAAATTCGTTATATCCTAATCCGTTTTAACTAGTGGTGGATTATGAATTTTCTATAATCTTAGAAAGATTTTCTCCGCCTCTATTAAAGTTAGAAACATTTTTGGTATATTATCTAACTTTTTTTAAGACTAGTAATATCCAGTTCTAGTATTTTAAAAGTTCATCTCAATTCATGATTTTCTGTTGATAATGTGTCATTCTTTTTTTTTAAGTCTCGACTTCACTACTAAACATAGTTAGTTGCAAAGTAATATTGGAATAAGATTCTTGTGAAAATAACAAGTTCTTCTTCTAAGATTTTCTTTTCATCTCCTAACGTATCAACTTTGATTTCATTTCTATTTAGCTTTTATAGTGAATCGTTTTATTTTCTCTTAAGATTTCTTAGTTTATCTAATAATTCAGAATTTATGTCAACTAAATCATCAAAAGTAAGATCACTTACATCATCGTTTGTATCGATAAAGCATAAGTTGGCTTGTTCTGAATCATTGTCGTTGTCGCCGTCAGATGAGGAAGAGGATTCCATGTCACACCATGTAACTGAAAAGGCATGTTTTTTGTTATATCTATCGCTCTTATTTTTGTAATTATTTCTATCTCTCTTTCGATTTGGATAGTCTTTCTTCGTATGCCCCTTTTTGTGACATTCATAGCATTCAAGAGTTGAGGATGATGGTCTGTTGTTTTTCTTTTATTTCCAAACTTTTTATTCTTCCTAATTTTAGAAACTTTTTTAAGTCCTTGGCTATAAAGGCTATATCATCTTCATCAGATTCTTCTTGTTCGACCTGGAATGTTATTGTTTTTTTCTATCTTAAGCTTGAAATCCTTTTTCCTAAAAGTTAACTTCATATGATATTAGATTTCCTATTAACTCTTCCTGTTTTATGGTAGAAATGTTGTCAGCTTCTTCAATTACTAAGACTTTTCATTCCCACTCATCTGTTAAAGAGTTTAGGATTTTTGAAACAATATTAAAATATGTATATTTTTCTCCTGCTGCCAGAAGTGAGTGATATATATCTTGAAAACCGAAATACATCTCATTTATGGTTTCATCTTGCTTCATTCTAAAATTCTAAAATTGATTCTTAAGTAAAGATATTTTGCTTTGTTTAACCTTATTAGTACCTTCATGAGTAACTTTGAGAGTGTGCAAATTTCATATGCTGAAGTACACATACTAACTCTATGAAACTCATTTTTATCTAAGGAACAAAACAACAATTTCATAGCTTTAGCATTTGTGGTAGCATCTAATTTCTGTGTATTTGACCATTTTGCATAAGAAGTGGTAGGTATAAAATATTCTTGTTGAGTGATATTCCAAGTGTCTTATTGTAACAACCCGATATTCCTGTCGATTTATAATCGACATTAAGCGATTAATATTGACCCAAATTTCCATTTGGATTTTTAAATTTTGAATTAAAATTCTTTTATAAATGGATAGAAAGGAATAGTGGGCTTTGAAAATAATAGTGGTTCATTTGTTTTGGTTTCGGTCCAAACTTTGGTTTTCAGTAGTTTGTTGATAAACGTTCGATCTCCGTAGTGTTTACTTGGTTTTCCATAGCGTACCTGTGAATTAATAACAATGCTATCAGAAAGTGTGAATAATTATTATAACAATCAAATTGCACTTACTATTAAACAAACAAGCTAAACCCCTAACTAAATTATTTATTAAATATAAACCAGCCCAAAGTATTAAATTATAAAACTTAATCAAATCGCAACTCATTTCTCAGCCCAGCCCACTATCTCCCTTTACCTTTCCTTCGACTTTAACCCGATCCCCTTTTCATTTTTTTCGAACCCTAATTAAAACAACACGCGAGAAAAGAAAATGGCGGCCTCAATTCTTCTCCTCTGAATTAGGGCTTCGGCTCTGGATGATTGATTCACTTACTTGCGTTGCTCTTGCTCATGCTTGTTCTCTGATGGCCTGCGTCGCATGTTCTCTGATAATTGCTTCTCGTTGCTCGATCGAGTTCGTCGCCCCTTCGATGCAAGGTGAGTAATTTACATTACTCACATCTATTTCGAACTGGTCGAAGTCGTTTGTTGTTTTCGTTTCTTGGGCTTGATCTGATTTTGTTTGTTGTCGATGCTTTCTGCCTTGAATTGATTTTTGGGGCCGTTGATTCTGAGTATGGCTTGACTCGTTCGAATTTCTGGAAATTTATTTTTGGTTGACCTTGACATTCTTTGACTTCGGCATTGACATCGGTCGTGGTTATTTTGCCCCTTTTTATTTTACTGCCGGGTATTGATCGAATAGTATACTGGATTTCGTGACGAGAAAAACTTTGGGCTTGATCGACTTGTGTCACGCATTTCACTGTGGCATTTGTCTATTCGTTTGGGTTCTTCGTTTTACATGTACACGATTTTTGGTTGTTCTGTGTTACTGCATATTACTTGAGTCATTCACTGATGTAATGTGTGTTGCCATTCACTTAAATTCAGTTGCATATTTCGAATTCTTCATGTTATCTTCGGTTGCTGGTGTATTTGTGTCAAGGCTACTGTTCTTGCCTTCATGTTTATATACTTGCAGTTGCATTGCTTTGTAGTACACATAATGCATGGTCCTGACATTTTTAAATTGTAAAGTGGGAAATGTGGGTAGCTTGTCCTCCTTAGCATCAAGTCCTACATACCATAACTCATGTACATTCGTTCTTGCTTCATTTTGGAAGTTTCAGTTTCATGTAGTGTTACTGTGACTAGAACTGTTGCCATCATGTTCATATGTATTTCTAATTATGTTGCAATCTCAGTTTCATGTGGTGTTGCAGTGCCTAGAACTGCTGCCATCAGGTTCATATGCATTTACTTTGATGCATTAGTTTGCATCTGTTGTATCCAATGTTTGTTGCATATATGCACTCTACTGGAAATTGATATCCAGATTCATTTTGCATATCATTAGTTTATATGCATTTCTATCTGAAATTTATATATTCAGATTCATATTGCATATTCTCAGTAGCTGTTATATCATTCACTTCATGTTGCGTGAGTCTCTGCTGCCTTGCTTCTGATCATGTTGCACAATTTCTGTTGTTTCCAGTTGCACTTGGTCACTTTGTACCTGCATTTGTTATTTCTGAAGCTCGAGTTGCACTGTCTATCAGTTACATGATTCATGTCATGTAGTTTTTGTGTTGCTCTTGCACACTTCCATTCATTGCTGCCTGGTCGACTTGACATTGTTGATTTTTGTGGCATATTTACTTGTTAAATGTTTGGATCACTTCTGCATTTCACCTACCAGTTGCATTGTTTCACTTGAGTACAAGTAGCTCCACTGCTACTTGCAAAAGAATGTCCAACCTGGTACATTAATTCATTTGAACGATTTCTGGTTATTTGCAGTTTTATTCGAACTGCGTCTTTCTGTGCATCATGAATGTACCATTTTGTAGTTCACCGTACCACGTGCATTTGGATTGATATTTGAACCTTCAACGATTTTGGTTCGTTGATCTTTTGGGTACATCATCACTTTAGTGGCACGGCAGTGCACGCAAGCGTGAACTGCAGCCCCACGGTATTGAGTTTTTGGGCACGACATCACTATAGTGGCAAGGCAGTGCACGCAAGCGTGAACTGCAGCCACACGGTATGGTTTTGTGATATTCTATTTGTTTTGACTTATGGATCTTTTGCGTATTCCATATTCTGTAGTGGCGAGGCAGTGCACGCGTGCGTGTACTGCAGCCCTACTTGAATTAATATTTTAATTGATATTTCAATGGTTTGAACTGTTTGTTCATTTCAATTCAATATTCTGAATTGCACTCTGATTTGGTTTAATTACTGTCGTCTATTCAGTATTTAATTATTATTGCTTCTATGCACTAATAACTGAGTTTGAATTAGACTGACCCGAGTATTATTTTCTTTTGAATCTAATACTCGGGTCAGACCGAGTATTTTACAGGTTGTAGATATTCTGCTTTGGGTTGCTGCTAGAGCTATGAAGTTCTTTCATATCTTTTGGAGTAGTCGTCATTTGTAGTAGTCTGTATTATTGTATAGGAAGATATGTATTCATGTATATTATATACGTTAATGTACTTGTATATGTAACTTCCTGAGTTGACTATTGTAGTTGTATCACATGTACCGTGTAAATGTATTGTAACTGACATCAGTTATTATATATATGAGAATTTCTGTTTTTATCCGTGTTCCGCATTTTTATTTATCTGTGTTATTAGTTTATATTTGTCCTAGACTATTATAGCCACCGTGTGGTAGCTTTGAGTTAGCATCGGCATGTCGGATTTCCTCCTGAAATGAAATGCATGTTTATACTATCTGACATATCGGTGCTCGCACAAAGCAATTACACGGATGGTCGCTCCTCAACAGCCTTATTCTCCGTGCTAGTTGACAGCACTACACCGTAGTGTTCTTGGCTAGCGCGGGTATAGAGGTGGGGCGTCACAGCTTGGTATCAGAGCCTGGGGTTTAGAACAAATATAAAACATAACTTAGATAGTACATGTGTTACAACTATTTGTCGACATTTTATTTCTCATAATTGCATATGATTGTTTTTGAATTGTTAGGTATGAATTCCTAACACTTATTCATATGCATTTGATTTTGAATTCTTGTGTTTTCGGCTTTGATTTGTTTTAGCCGATGATTGATTTTGTTTGAATCTCAGCGATTCTGAACTTGAGTTTACACTTCTAAGTATCAGTGTATATATGCTCTACCAAGTTGCATATTGCTGCAACTAGTACCCACTTCGATTTGAACTCGCATTGTTTATTCGAACTGCTATCTATAGGCATTCGTATCTCTGATTCGTGTACTTAATGCAGTCTCCATGCAATTAAGTTTTGGGTATCAATCTTTGAGACAAATTGCATTCCAATTGTCGACTCTGTCTGTTTATCTATGGTTTGTTGGTTTTCATGTGTCTCTCTCTGATAGTTTTAAAATTTCTTTGGTATAAAAGAAATTGTTTTGGTCTTTGCCTTGTCGATATCGACGTTGACTTGACTTTTACTTTTGTTAAAGTCATTCAAGCAGTTATGCTCGTTCTGCTTTGTTTTTCCAATTGTTGATCGATTCTTCTTTTCCGGTTAGTTGTTATCACCTTTGTCGACTTTGATAACTTCTATTTCAGGAATTTTGGGTATTCCTACTTTGATGGATTTGGAATCGAATTCTTTGTATTTTATTCACGTCTTCGAATGTGAATCTTAGTGAATTGATTTGGTTTTCGAATTTAATCGATTCTTGATTATTTCCCGATTTGTTGCTATCATTTATTAGCAACTTTGATGACCTTTTCTTCGGGATTTTTGTGAACATACCTTTCGATGAATTCGGTATCGATTTCTTTGGATTCTATTCACGTCTTCGTATGTGAATTCTTGTGATTGATTGTTTCTACAATCATTTTTGTGATATGTCACTTTAAAAATATAAAGGTTTCAATACTAGTAGTAAATATCAAAACTCTTTTATCAAAATGTTTTCAATTCTATTTTCAATACCAAACTCGTTTTTGAAACCGTTTTCCAATCTATTAGTATATACAAATCTTTACCTCACTCGTATGAGAAATCTAATTAAACGACTTAGTAAAACGAGTGGTATATAACGCTTGCGTTTACTTCGCCGGTTAATTGTTGGACTTGTTCGATTGAACCTCTAGTGACAATTTTATTAGTGAAGATTTACAGTTTGTTCGTAAATATTTAAGTTAAGTAAGTGGTTATGGGACATGAAGCTAAACTTTTACATTTACTAACTTAGTGTAATTGACACTTCTCGTTGATCATGACGATCATTTTTTCGGTTAGACTAGGCCTCATCGGTGTGATTTCGTCTCACACATATCTTTTGGGCTTTGAGGATTGTCTAGACACCACTTGTGTGATTTCATTCACACATACTTTTCTTTTGATTGCGAGGTTAGACTAGACACCACTTGTGTGATTTCACTCACACATACCTCTTTTGATTTTTGGTTAGTCTGGACCTCAATCTGTGTGATTTAGACTCACACTTGTGGGGTAGCGCCCCACGGTCTTCGGGCCATTCTTGTGTCAAAATTAATGGCTTGCAACCATGAGATAGCGTCTCGTTATGCGTTGCACGTGTTGATGATTTTCATGCTCATGTGTAGGTGAGATTCCGTGCTCCCGTTCTCGCTTTGCGTTGCACATGTTGATGATTTTCATGCTCATGTGTAGGTGAGATTCCGTGCTCCCGTTCTCGCTTTGCGTTGCACATGTTGGTGATTTTCATGCTCACGTGTAGGTGAGATTCCGTGCTCCCGTTCTCGCTTTGCGTTGCACATGTTGGTGATTTTCATGCTCACGTGTAGGTGAGATTCCGTGCTCCCGTTCTCGCTTTGCGTTGCACGTGTTGATGATTTTTCATGCTCGCGGGTAGGTGAGATTCCGTGCTCCCGTTCTCGCTTTGCGTTGCACGTGTTGATGATTTTTCATGCTCGCGTGTAGGTGAGATTCCGTGCTCCCGTTCTCGCTTTGCGTTGCCCGTGTTGGTGATTATCATGCTCACGTGTAGGTGAGATTCCGTGCTCCCGTTCTCGCTTTGCATTGCACGTGTTGGTGAGTTTTCATGCTCGCATGTAGGTGAGTTTCCGTGCTCCCGTTCTCGTTATGCGTTGCACGTGCTGATGAGTTTTCATGCTCGCGTGTAGGTGAGTTTTCGCGCTCCCGTTCTCGTTATACGTTACATGTGTTGATGAATTTTCATGCTCGCGTGTTGGTGAGTTTCCATACTCTCCGTTTGAGTTTTCATACTCCGTTTGAGTTTCCATACTCTCCTTCGAGTTTTCATACTCGCGTTCGAGTTTTCATACTCGCGTTTGAGTTTTCATACCCTATTCGAGTTTTCATACTCCGTTTGAGTTTCCATACTCTCCTTCGAGTTTTCATACTCGCGTTCGAGTTTTCATACTCGCGTTCGAGTTTTCATACTCCGGTACGAGTTTTCATACTCTCATCTTGTGATTTCTGGATTTCTTGCGTAGATTCCTAGAATTTGTGCTTCACCAATTTTCGTGATCTCAATTGATAAGTTTTATCAATTTTTGTGCATTGGTGAACTCGTGTGTTATTGACTTGTTATTAATACAAGTTTAGGGTATGATATCCCTTTCTATCTTTGAGAAGATTCTTGTGACACTTTGGATGAATAAAAATCCACTTATCGAAGTTGCTTCTGATGTCGTTGTTTTAATCACGTGTTTTAAAAGTTGTTTCAAAATATAAATCAAAATTATTTTCAAAATTTTTACACTTTACGCTTTCAAAAGAATGAGGAAGCGATTTAAACGTTTCAGAAAAATCGAGGACTATGACCCCTTTATTTTACTGATTCGCTTAATTCCGGACTTGTCCGTTTGAGAACGTAAAATGTTATTTATTTATAATACACAATTTTGCACTTTCAAGGAAACGATGAAGTGAATTAAACGATTTAGTAAAACTCGTGGTTATGGGTCATGTGTGTTTGCTATTTCGGTTAATTTCGGACTCGTTAATTGAAAAATTTGTGATTTGAAATTTGATTACCGTTGTGGTAATTTCTGATTATCGTTTTGATAATCAGATATTTATTGTTTCTGATTATCGCTTGTGATAATCAGATATTTGAGATCTAATTATCGTTTGTGATAATTAGATATTTGTGGTTTAATTATCGTTTGTGATAATTAAACATTTGTGATTTGAGATTTGATTATCAATAGTGATAATTAAATAATCGTTGATTCGTGATTTCTGATTTATCGTTTTTGATAATCAGATATTTATTGTTTCTAATTATCGTTTGTGATAATTAAACCTTTGAGATTTGAGATTTAATTATCGTTTGTGATAATTAAATACTTGTGATTTAAGATTGATTTTCGATTTTGATAATCGAATACTTGTTGATTTGATTATCGTTTTTGATAATCGAATATTTGTGATTTGAGATCTCTGAATTATCTATTGATAATTAGATTTTGTTGATAATTTGTGAATTTCCTTTATGAAATTAAAAGATTTCTTTGGCGTTTATATTGTACTACGCCAGTGTACCGGCTCAATTTTCTACTATTCATGACGTATTTCATGCGTCTTCCTTCTACGGAAATGCCTTTGGGATTTCCGATCTTTATTCTTGAGCCCGGTATTATTGAAGAAATTGAAGTTTCACTAAATTTGACTTTGAGCAAACACGTTCTGGCTTGCTCCTTCATGTTCTTTATGGTGGACTTCATACTTCGAATTTCTTCATCTTGTGATGATATGCTCTTATGGTTGTTACTTTTTATCCGTTTGTTCCTTATGATTGCGAGGACGCAATTTCTTTAAGGAGGGGAGTCTGTAACAACCCGATATTCCTGTCGATTTATAATCGACATTAAGCGATTAATATTGACCCAAATTTCCATTTGAATTTTTAAATTTTGAATTAAAATTCTTTTATAAATGGATAGAAAGGAATAGTGGGCTTTGAAAATAATAGTGGTTCATTTGTTTTGGTTTCGGTCCAAACTTTGGTTTTCAGTAGTTTGTTGATAAACGTTCGATCTCCGTAGTGTTTACTTGGTTTTCCATAGCGTACCTGTGAATTAATAACAATGCTATCAGAAAGTGTGAATAATTATTATAACAATCAAATTGCACTTACTATTAAACAAACAAGCTAAACCCCTAACTAAATTATTTATTAAATATAAACCAGCCCAAAGTATTAAATTATAAAACTTAATCAAATCGCAACTCATTTCTCAGCCCAGCCCACTATCTCCCTTTACCTTTCCTTCGACTTTAACCCGATCCCCTTTTCATTTTTTTCGAACCCTAATTAAAACAACACGCGAGAAAAGAAAATGGCGGCCTCAATTCTTCTCCTCTGAATTAGGGCTTCGGCTCTGGATGATTGATTCACTTACTTGCGTTGCTCTTGCTCATGCTTGTTCTCTGATGGCCTGCGTCGCATGTTCTCTGATAATTGCTTCTCGTTGCTCGATCGAGTTCGTCGCCCCTTCGATGCAAGGTGAGTAATTTACATTACTCACATCTATTTCGAACTGGTCGAAGTCGTTTGTTGTTTTCGTTTCTTGGGCTTGATCTGATTTTGTTTGTTGTCGATGCTTTCTGCCTTGAATTGATTTTTGGGGCCGTTGATTCTGAGTATGGCTTGACTCGTTCGAATTTCTGGAAATTTATTTTTGGTTGACCTTGACATTCTTTGACTTCGGCATTGACATCGGTCGTGGTTATTTTGCCCCTTTTTATTTTACTGCCGGGTATTGATCGAATAGTATACTGGATTTCGTGACGAGAAAAACTTTGGGCTTGATCGACTTGTGTCACGCATTTCACTGTGGCATTTGTCTATTCGTTTGGGTTCTTCGTTTTACATGTACACGATTTTTGGTTGTTCTGTGTTACTGCATATTACTTGAGTCATTCACTGATGTAATGTGTGTTGCCATTCACTTAAATTCAGTTGCATATTTCGAATTCTTCATGTTATCTTCGGTTGCTGGTGTATTTGTGTCAAGGCTACTGTTCTTGCCTTCATGTTTATATACTTGCAGTTGCATTGCTTTGTAGTACACATAATGCATGGTCCTGACATTTTTAAATTGTAAAGTGGGAAATGTGGGTAGCTTGTCCTCCTTAGCATCAAGTCCTACATACCATAACTCATGTACATTCGTTCTTGCTTCATTTTGGAAGTTTCAGTTTCATGTAGTGTTACTGTGACTAGAACTGTTGCCATCATGTTCATATGTATTTCTAATTATGTTGCAATCTCAGTTTCATGTGGTGTTGCAGTGCCTAGAACTGCTGCCATCAGGTTCATATGCAATTACTTTGATGCATTAGTTTGCATCTGTTGTATCCAATGTTTGTTGCATATATGCACTCTACTGGAAATTGATATCCAGATTCATTTTGCATATCATTAGTTTATATGCATTTCTATCTGAAATTTATATATTCAGATTCATATTGCATATTCTCAGTAGCTGTTATATCATTCACTTCATGTTGCGTGAGTCTCTGCTGCCTTGCTTCTGATCATGTTGCACAATTTCTGTTGTTTCCAGTTGCACTTGGTCACTTTGTACCTGCATTTGTTATTTCTGAAGCTCGAGTTGCACTGTCTATCAGTTACATGATTCATGTCATGTAGTTTTTGTGTTGCTCTTGCACACTTCCATTCATTGCTGCCTGGTCGACTTGACATTGTTGATTTTTGTGGCATATTTACTTGTTAAATGTTTGGATCACTTCTGCATTTCACCTACCAGTTGCATTGTTTCACTTGAGTACAAGTAGCTCCACTGCTACTTGCAAAAGAATGTCCAACCTGGTACATTAATTCATTTGAACGATTTCTGGTTATTTGCAGTTTTATTCGAACTGCGTCTTTCTGTGCATCATGAATGTACCATTTTGTAGTTCACCGTACCACGTGCATTTGGATTGATATTTGAACCTTCAACGATTTTGGTTCGTTGATCTTTTGGGTACATCATCACTTTAGTGGCACGGCAGTGCACGCAAGCGTGAACTGCAGCCCCACGGTATTGAGTTTTTGGGCACGACATCACTATAGTGGCAAGGCAGTGCACGCAAGCGTGAACTGCAGCCACACGGTATGGTTTTGTGATATTCTATTTGTTTTGACTTATGGATCTTTTGCGTATTCCATATTCTGTAGTGGCGAGGCAGTGCACGCGTGCGTGTACTGCAGCCCTACTTGAATTAATATTTTAATTGATATTTCAATGGTTTGAACTGTTTGTTCATTTCAATTCAATATTCTGAATTGCACTCTGATTTGGTTTAATTACTGTCGTCTATTCAGTATTTAATTATTATTGCTTCTATGCACTAATAACTGAGTTTGAATTAGACTGACCCGAGTATTATTTTCTTTTGAATCTAATACTCGGGTCAGACCGAGTATTTTACAGGTTGTAGATATTCTGCTTTGGGTTGCTGCTAGAGCTATGAAGTTCTTTCATATCTTTTGGAGTAGTCGTCATTTGTAGTAGTCTGTATTATTGTATAGGAAGATATGTATTCATGTATATTATATACGTTAATGTACTTGTATATGTAACTTCCTGAGTTGACTATTGTAGTTGTATCACATGTACCGTGTAAATGTATTGTAACTGACATCAGTTATTATATATATGAGAATTTCTGTTTTTATCCGTGTTCCGCATTTTTATTTATCTGTGTTATTAGTTTATATTTGTCCTAGACTATTATAGCCACCGTGTGGTAGCTTTGAGTTAGCATCGGCATGTCGGATTTCCTCCTGAAATGAAATGCATGTTTATACTATCTGACATATCGGTGCTCGCACAAAGCAATTACACGGATGGTCGCTCCTCAACAGCTTTATTCTCCGTGCTAGTTGACAGCACTACACCGTAGTGTTCTTGGCTAGCGCGGGTATAGAGGTGGGGCGTCACACTTATCCATTTGCTTGCATGTAAATTCTCATCCTAGTTGACTAATAATTATATTTTGATCCATTAAATAGTGGTGGTTGTACAGTGGATTGACCTTCAACAAAAATTGATACCGTGTTATTTTCCATATCACATGAATATCAAAAAGCTTTGTTATGGTTATATGATGCCCTCGCTCTGATACCAAATGAAAGTTTCTAAGGATCATGTAATAAGAAATATTAACTAAACTATTTGCTTGTGCAAAATATAAACGTAAAATAATAAAGTAAACGACACAAGGGATTTTTATATTGGTTTGAACTTCCCGTTCTACATCTAGTCCCAAACTCCTTTTGGAATTAATCAATACCCTCACTTAATCCAAAGGAACATGTATTACACCACCCAAGCAACCGAATACGACTTCAACCTCCTAGACAACCGAATAGGACTTCAACCGCCTGAGGATACTACAACAGGACTTCAACTATAAACAGCAGAAAAGTCTTTGTTGAGTATGCTCTAGAATAGCATTGATAAGTCAATAACATACACTCTTTTTATAATCTTCTCCTTTATGGCATATCATGTAGTTTGTAAAGAAAGGAAGTAATTTTGATTATAAGAAAATTGTCTTAAAATGATCGTGTGATCACAAATGTAAAGCGGTTTGTAATTGAATGCTTGAGAGTTCAATAGTAAAGATAAAACGAATTGGAAATAGAATTGATTAACAAAACAATGAAATAATTTGCTTTATATAGAGTTTAATAGTTGCAATCATTCGTGAGAAGAAATGGTGAAAAGTCAGGACAGCAACTCTTTATTTTAAAGATGTAACCCTTCATGAAGAAGGGGTATCTTTTTAGAAAACTAGTCATTATACGAATTCAGCTAGCTGAATAAAGTTTGGCAACCAGCTGAATCGATGGTTTTTTAAATCAACAAGAAAATATGTAATGACCCTAATTTTGACTAACATTATTTAGGGCATTTAATTAGATAAATTAAATTAAATAATGCAGAAGGTTAAGGGATTGAGATTTGTTAATCAACAAGAAGGTTCATGCGTTAATTCTGCATAAATAAAGAAAATTAAAAGGAAGCAAGTGGGAGGAATATGATAAGGGAAAAACTGGAATAGTCTTCATTCTTATACCCTAAATGCTTCTTACCTTCATTTCTTACCATTTCAACATTTACAAACAAAACCAAAACACTTATAAGCTTGGCCGACCACCATTAAGAGAAATCAAAAGGAAGATAAGCTATGAAACAAGTAGAAAGCTTAAAGGCATTAATCAAAGGACAAATCTCAACCTTCTTAACACAAGGCTAATGTGAATAACGATCTTACATCTCATTTTTATTGATTTTGGTTTCTAGTTAGATCCGATATAATTTTATAAATAATATGCCATGATATGTTTGTTTAAATGAATATATATTGTAACGACCCGCCTTTTTGGACAGTTTAAACCGACGATCAAATACACATGTCGATTCCAAACCATTCAAAAGGGCAGATGGTTATTGGGGTAAATAAGAAAAGAAAAGAAAGAGAAATAAAGGAAATGAAACAACACAGAATCTCGCAGCGGAACGATAAAATATAATAGTCAAATAAACAGTTCATGAAGCTGTTTACTATACTTTAACAATTATTTATACAACATTTATCAGAGTTATACATATACAACAGAACAATTAAAATAATGCAGCAGATAGCATGATGCAAGGGTAATAATAGTAATAGTGTACCAAATCTTCGTCTTCGTCCTCCAGAATAGATCTTCAAAAATCTGAAAACTCAGGACTGACCCGAGCGTAATGAAAAGACAAAACACTCGAGTCAGGACTAAAATATCCTTATGAAAGTTAAATCAAACGTAAATAAATATGAGTGTAACGACGTCAGAGATGTTTATGGGGTTTGACATCTCCTATCCAGTGTCAATGTGTGTGCAATAACTTAAGAGATGTTACGGGTTTTTCCATCTCTTAAGGATCTGTTAAACTATCTACTATGTAGTAATATACGCTAAGTAGATAATGCCTATCAGTAATATAAAGTATCAAAATAGCGTTAAGGCGTTACCATAATCCCCCTTAACATATTTTTATAATGCCATAGTCTATACAGCACCGTAAGCCCCACCGTAAACTGGTGGTTATCAGAGGGTACCCCATAGGTATAACACAAAACATAACGTAGAGGTCGCGAATAGGATAATCAGTATGACAAGGTACATGAGGCGATACCAACTAGGATACTAGTAGTTGCGTGATCCGGACTGATGTTGAGCATAGCCAGCAGCTACCCCAACACCGTGAAACAACACTACCAAATCAAGGGGTGCACCCAAATCGAATCACAAATGTAATAGATATGGTATCGAAGAAGTGTGTCCGCTAGAGGTGGCGAACCTCAATGGCCCGGCGCGGCTCTTGTTTTAGTCATGTCAGGGGTCATCCAAAATCGTTCTCTTTCTTCAATCAACACGTTCTCCAAACCATCCACTTCATTCTGGATCAACACTCCGCGTATAATAGTTATTAAAGTGGTTTTCGGTATCGACAGAGAGTATGTCCATATCCGATCCTGGTCTCTTTAATAACTACGTATTATTACACCGTTGGCTCTTTTACATTTCAAATCGATTCATAATTGATATCAAAATATCATATTTGCTTCAAAAATCAAATCCATTTCAAATATCATCGTATCTATTCAAATGTAAGATTTCGTTTCAAAAATCAATTTTCGCATCAATATCTCATTTCGATTTCAAAATCATTTCGAATTTCAATTTAGGTTGCAACTTCATTTAATCCAATTCATATTCAAATTCAAGATTTAAACATAAACATTTCACCTTATTAACCAGTTTGAAATTTTAGAAAATAGTTTTAAGTAGTTTTAAAAGTGGTTTTAAATAATTAAAATACTTAAAATACTTAAAATCTTAAAATGGATTTGAAATAGATAAATTAGTTTAAAATAATTTAAATTGGGTTAAGTAGATTTAAAATAGATTAAAATAGTTTAAGTATTTAAAGATGGTTTATATAACAGAGTAATTTGGAAAACAAAATAAAATAGCTTCAAAACCAAACCATTTCAATTATAACTTCCCAATTCAAAACAAATTTCAATTTCCGTTTTACCGATTCAATTTCGATTTCAATTCAAATCAATGTCAACTTTGACTTCAATTTAATTCAATTTTACATTCACCTTCAATTTATTCAATTTCAATTTATATCGATTTTTAGCTTGATTTTTCAAAATATCAATTTATAATACTTAACAAAATTATCTTTCAATATTCAAATTTAAAACCCAATTACAAATATGATTCAATTTCAAGCTCAATTTCAAACTATCTTTTTATATCGCTTTTACTTAGTAATACTCAAAGCTCGAAATAATGTTCAATCTTTAAAATAAATAAATTTTCGAAATTCAATCATATCCAAATTTTAAATTTTAAAGTCTCAACTTAAATTATTTACCAATTTCTTTTAACCAAAATTTATTTCAACATTCCAAACTCAATTTTTCGACAAATTCGATTTCTATAAATTGATTTCTATTTATAACTTTTAAATCAAACATTTAAATAAATTTCAAATCGACGATTTTTAAAATTATTAATTTAGCCAATTCGGTGTCCGTATATAATTTTCTATCCTATGGCCAAGTGATTATTTATTTCAATTAAATGTCAGGGATGAATATATATCACTTAAATCAAATCACAGTTTCATATGTATGCATAACAGGATATATATAAGCAAATAAACATCCAAACATTTAAATATCAACCAATAGCATCCATCGAAATACATCATCCAATAGATAATACAATTCATGGCAATTTCATAGTTATCAATGTCAGGTAATTTAATCGCAATTAAATTTTAATTTCAATTTAACTGTCAATTTAATTTCAACGGTTAATTCAAATGACAATCTATATGACAATTAAATTTTATCAAACAACGACAAATAAAAATCATAACACTTCATAATGTCAATTTAACTAGCATAAAGATATTTAGTACGTTGTGAGCGTTATAAAACACTCACCTTGATTTTTATGATTTTAAATCAAATCGAACGATGTTCGATTTAACCCAAAATTTTCTCTAGCTCCAAACGATTCCAATCCATCTCCATAGTGTAGTATTCGACAATACGAACGCAACGCAACTTGTTTCGTGCAATTCCGACCTCGTATGAAAGAGTTATGGCGTTTTAAATATCGTACAAATTCAAATAAAATAATTTACAAAATTATTTTAATATTTCTATACCCCACAATTTCTGGCCGTTGGATCCCCCCCTACACGCATCAGAGACGCTGCCTTCTTCTTCTTCATTCCAGGATGATGCGCGCGCGACGACCCATTATAGCCGTGCAAACCCTAAATCACGCGACACCCTACGCTCGACGAAAATCCATCACAGCAGCACCACGTCGAAGCTCGTCTCGAGCTCTACCCACGCCGAGAATAGCACGAAGCTCGGTCAAGTCATGGCCTCGAACCATGCGTTCGAACGTACGACCTTTGGATGACGATTGCCGTCGATCCGTACACTCAATTTTCATCACAGCCGTTGGATGTGGAGTACTCGATGTTCTCTACAACTTCCATGTTGAAGGTTTAGGCTAAAGCGACACAGATGAGGAGAGATTGAGGGTGGAAGGTCGTAAGTTTTCGGCCATCGAAACCTAAGGAGGCGGCCACAAAAGTGAACTAGGGTTTTCTGCTCAAACATGTTTATATAAGATTTTTATATATATTATATTATTATTAATTCCAAAATTCACATGCTTTTCAAACGATCTCCAAATAAAACGTGTCGGCTGGCGTTTCTAAGGTTTATCCTGCGTTCCGAACACAATGGAACATGTTTCGGGAGCTAATTCGATCATCTGTGCAAGTTATGGCAATAAACGTTCGATTTAAAATTAAATCGGTAAATCAAATTTCTAAGCGTTTTAGCTTGCCGCGGACAAACGGTAAATCCGATTGACACGAAATTTGAAATCTTACAATAATATCACGTTATGGATTCGATGAAACTGGTTTCGTCGAAATCCGAGACTGTTTGAAAAATGACTATTTTAACTCGTCAAATTAATATCAAAACAATTTCGATGCGTTTCGGGCTGCCACGGTCAAACGAAAACTCCGATTGCTACGAATATTGAAATTCAATAATAACAAACTATTACGGATCCAATGGAACTAGTTTCGTCCAATTCTGAGACTGTTCGAAAATCGGCTATTTTTCAGTCGATAATTAAATATTAAAATATTCAATTTTCACAAATTAACTTTTAATTCAATTTTAAAAGTTCTATAACATCATTCTTACTTTAATATGATAAAATAAAATTTTACAAATCATTTTTAATCATATTAAACCCGTTATTCAATTATCCAATAATTTCCAATTTTAAAATCTTATTAACTCTATTATAATCCCAATATAACTTATATTCACTTTGGAAACCAATCTGAATCATATTAAATCAAATTTCAATTATTCACTCTATTTTCATATATTCAATTTCAATATCAAATTGATCATATCAAATTCGGAATTTAATTATTCAAACATCTGTAATATTAAATTTAAATAATTTGATTATTCTTAAATTACTATCTTTTGAGATATTCAAAACGAACTTAAAAATTTAACTTTTGAAATGAATTAAAATTATAGAACAACTATTTCCATTATACGGTTATTCAATTCCCATTATTAAATTATTCAATAATTTCCAAATATTTAATTTAAACAATTTCGATTATCCAATAATTCATTATCTTTTGAAATATTGAAATTGAACTTATAAGAATCAACTTTTAAAACCAATTCATAATTTAGAACACTATTTTTATTTTATAGTTATTCAATTATTCAATAAGTTTTAAATATTTAATTTAAACAATTTACCTATGCAATATTCAATATTTGATTTTAAATAGATTTTACTTGTCAATCAATTACTCTATTATACCCAATGAATTTCAACATTTATTATCCTATTCAGCTATTGATTTCATAGGCATTCACTAAGTAGCATTCATTTTTCATTACTTGGATAATTATTGTTGCAATTCATTCCAATTATTATTATTCCAAACGAATTACAAAAAAATTTCTAACATTAAATCACGAAATCTTTTAAATTAGCTATTTTAATTATCGAAAATTTACGGGTCGTTACATATATGCTTGTTGATGATTTATGTTGCTTCATATAGATTTTATGATAAGTTTAGATTTGAAAAATCCATCAAATAACATCCAAATGACTTGCGTTTGTGAAACATGGTCACAAATATTATTTTAGAAGTGGGTTTCAAGTTTCATAATCTTCTAAATCATTGTTGAATTATTATGAATTTTCTATGAAAGAAAATAGTTAAAATTGTGTTTAAATTATTTATGACAAATATATATTGACTTTGATCTGAAATTTAAACATGTTAGAAAATATATTAAAAGTGAATTATGGTGATTTTTGGGGAATCTTCCTAAGTATTTTACTACGATAATAAAATTATTTAAGTTAAGAGAATTAAACATTTTATGTGGTTATTTAAGGAGAAGGGCTTGTTTGAAAAGGAATTTTGATAACAAAATGACAATGTAACACCCTAATTTTCGGTAATATTATTCAGGAGATTTAATTAAATAAATTAAATAGAATAATGTACATGTTAAGTGATAAGGGTATTGAGATTTGAATAAATTTAATCAAGGTCGTGCCTAATATAAGAATTAATGGGCTTAAGAATGGGGTTTGGTTAATCAAATTACATAAGAGTATATTAGGAATTTGCCACCCATAACCCTTATATATTTTCGTTCCTACCTTTTATTTCCCATTCATTTCATTTTGAAAATAAAACATAAGAAGGTGTGGCCGGCTATTAACAAGTGGAATACAAAGTAAAAGCTAGAGAATCAAGCTTAAGGGAGATCAATCTCGATCCAATCTTTTTATCTAAATCAAGGTGAATAATAATTCCATCTCTATTCCTTTGAATCATATAGTTTCGGATTTAAGGGTGAATTTATTTTTATGATGAAGTGGATGATGATAAGCTTAAATTTTGATTTCTTGAATTTAAATAAGATTGTTTAAAGGAAATTATGCAGGGTTTTAGCGTAAAACCAATTTTTATTGATATTTAAATGCCATGGATATGTTGTATAAAACAATATTTTGGAGTTGGGTTTCAATTTTGATAGTTTTCCAAACTACGGAAAGATTATTATGAATTTTCAATGGAAAATATGGTTATTTGGGTTTTTAAATTTATTTTGGAAAATATATTAATATTTTAGATTGGGAATTTTAATATTTGATAACATGATTAAAGTGAATTTCAATAATTTTTGGGGATATTTCCAAAGTGATTTGCTATGCAAATTAAATTATTTTAGAAGAGCGACTTCTTTGCAAAATTGGTTTTGCTTAATGGAAGGGCTTATTTGATTAACTTAACCATGGTTTGGATCTGAAGTTAGCAGCATTATTTTGGTAAAAGAATTTGAAAAGGTTAAGGCAACCAATTTGTGTTGACTCGTGGCAGGTTAGTTAGAGAAAAGTTTGTTTTAAGTAGTATTAAACTAGGTTTACTCAGAAAAGAGGATTTCTCTTACTTTGGAAGTACCTTTTCGACATAGAAGCCTTCACCTCCAACCCAGTCAAAACCTATAAAGTCGAAACAAATACACAAGGTATCACAATGATGGTACGTAGTGGATTGGTCAAAGGTGAAAGGTTAAGTGGCGAAAGCATGACTTCTGATGGAGTTGCTACCTTGGTTTGTTTTTAGAAGAGAAGTGCCTGCCTTTATTTTGTTTTAGATTTCGAAGGAGTCAAAGCATATGCTTTTGAAAGAGGTTTTAAAAGGTTTCGAAAGGGTTGCCATTATCGAATGATTTCCTTTACTTGCGAAATGCTTTTGAAAGAAGGGGTTCCAACCTAGTTGAAGCCCTACTGCCGTTCTATAGCCTTTCGATGGTATTGAAGATATCAATGTTGTCGAAAGATACTTTGTTTTATAAGTTTAAGCCACTCCATGTAGCTTTCGAAAGGGGTTAGGGGTTTCGAAGGCAATGGTTTGAAAGGGGCTTTGAAGCCAACCTTCCACTATTTTACCCAGATGTTTTATGGTTTCGAAATGTGGTGCCGACGCTATCATGTTTCTCCAATATTTTTATGTACAATAAAGGATGGTTTCAAAAGAGATGTTTCGCCTATATTCACTTTGACTCAATAATATTTTATGTATTAATCCAATGGTTTCGAAAGAGGGACTTTCAATGATTTCGAATGGGTTGCTTCCAATGGTGTCAAAAAGGGTATTTTCAACTAGTTTTGAAGCTACGCTTCTAAAGTTAATTGTTAATACTTTAGTACAATCGAAAGGTTTTGAAAGGAAGGTTTTAAAGTATTAAAAAGGAAGGAGCCTAACATTTTGAAGATAGATTTTAGTGCTTTCGAAGGAGGTTATCTTATGAAGTCGAAAATAAGGTTTTGAAGGTTTCGAAAGGCTTAGAAACCCAAACGCATATTTTTACAAGGAAAACCCATGGCTAAATTAAAGGAGTTTTTTTACTAGATTTGAGAAGAAGCTTTCCTTTGTAAAATTATAGGTTAAAGGGATTGACCATGTTCTATATTAAACCTACAGGAGTGGTATCGTTATGTTGTTATGATTGCTTCTTCAAATATAAATATATTCACATTGTTTTGAATTCCATAACTATATTTTGAGGAAGGGCAGAATAACCAGCTAGGCTGAACCAGTAGTGAATATAAATTAAGTGAACTCCTGGATGAATAGAATTGCATCCAAGAGGTTAGGGAGACTAGAATATAGGATGCCTTAAAATGGAAGTTGTCAGGGAGACAGATTCATAGTGCACCCATGAAAACTATGAGTAGGAAGTTACTGGGGTTACCAATAGGTTCATGGCGATCCTGTGAAAACTACATTATAAAGAGTGGTTGGCAGGGGCCAATTGGTTTGTAGTGCACCCATGAAAACTATATCTGGATTAAGTTTTTGACAATTGTCACTAGGTTCCCAGTCAACCCATGAAAACTAGGAAAAGAGAAAAGACATTGGAGTTGCCAATAGGCTCAGGGGAACTCATGAATTAATCAAGTTAATTGGCAGGGGCCAACAGGTTCATATTGCACATATGAAAACTATTAAATAAGATATGGAGTCCATACATTATATAAAGGTTATTAGTAAGCCCACGAAAACTAATAGGTTAATAGTGACCCTAGAAACTATAAAATACGATAGTTAGTCAATTTAAATGGAGGATGGGAAATCCAATATATTTTTAAAATGCTTGCATATCATCATAATATTTTGAAATGACTATGCTTTTAACCATTATGGATGAGCACAATATATGGTTTTATAAGGTTTTGAGATACTAGTGAGGGGAAAACCCATCCCTCTAAGCGGCATAGTCTCGCTAGATATCTAAATTATCTGAGATGGTAGATTATTATTCATACCAAGCTTATGTCTGACTCAAAGTTCATGTTTTCCCTTTAAACTCTTGGGTACTCAATTGATTTTGAGTAGTCCAAGAGTTGAGGTTTTCAGGTGTTAGTCTGTGAGATGATGGTTTTGATGACAAAAACCTTAGAATAAATTATAAATTATAAATACTATAATTATAAGTTTAGATATATATGTATGTGTGGGATTTAACCATGCGGGTAACAAGAATGAAGACTGTACAGTATAGAGATTCAAGATATTAAGATTGAAGACCCATGAGTATCAAGATTATCAAGAGTTCAAGAATTCAAGTAATTTATTATTTAATTAGAAATTTTGTTAAAACTCATAGAAAAGCACTGGCAGCTTAAAATCCAATTTATTCGTGGAATGGAATCCACTTCGAGCCTGTTAAAGGGATGGAACCCTAAGTAGGATGGAACCTGCAAAAAATCTAGTGGAACATTATTTTATATCCGCTAACTTTTTATTCAAAATGATTTTTCAAAATTATATCTTGTTTTCAAAATGATTTCAAAACCTTCCATTTAAAACAATCAAAAACCTCTATCCTGATTTTAATAATTTTAGCTTCAAAATCATCTTTAATTTCAAAGTCAAATTACTCCTCATTTTAAACTATCTTTTAATATAATTTATTTAACTTTTAAATATTTATACTTAAATTTAAATATAAAATTATATTTAAATTCTATATATATTATTCTCTATATTTACTTATGAATTTTAACTATAGGCAAATATATTTATAAAGTTTTAAATAGTTTTAATATAAGATAAAGGTTATTTCAAAGAAAATCAAATTATCAAAAAATGCTTTGGGATGTTGACATACTCATGGTGACCATGTCGACATGGTGTCAGTTGAGTTTAAAATTTAAATTTCAAAAGAAGTGTATATTCGTCATAACTCTTCACGAATGGACATGACTGTTGTTCTTCTATAAATAGGGGTCAGTTTCAACGAATTTTACATCAGATTTTCTGGTTTTTCACTCCTCTTCTTCTTCCACTTTTCTTAATACATATTCTTACCATTACTCTTCCCAAATCAACATTGAATCGAACTCGATCATTTGTAGTTTGATTCTCTATCACTCTCTCAACAAGATCCTCAGTGCTATTCAGAGTTATAGGCTTTTTGTAATCAACTTAGCGAGAAAAGGTGTGATTGTAGCCTTAATAGTCAATCAAGCGAGATAAGGTGTGATTGTAGCCTTGGAAAATTAATTGGGTGAACTTGTTGCCCGTAAAATCAAGTGGGTGAACTTGTGGCCCGAAAAATCAAGTATCTCTACCCAGAGGATTGTTATTCTGGAGGAGGTACCTCGTAGCCTTGAAATCGAGGGTGTAATTGTAAAAGATTGCTTTTGAAAAGAAATCCGTACTTGTGTGAGGGACTGGATGTAGGGTAACTCCGAACCAGTATAAAATCCGATGTGTTCTTTCCTTTACTGCTTTTTACTTTATTTCTGCATCTGTATTTGTTTCTGTGATCATATCTATGTCTGTATATTGCATACATCTGTGTATAAATCAACATAAACTCGAAAAGATTTAGTAATTCTTTATAAACACTATTCACCCCCCTCTAGTGTTAACTCTAGCCTTAAGATCCGTAATCCGCATTTCTCGCAATTGGTATCAGAGCAAGGTTTTCAAAGTTTCATAATCTGATTTTTGAAAAAGTTTTTAAAATGGATATATTTGTTAATACTAGTTTAGAAATATTCAAATCATCGTTGGTTCATGAGTCTGCATATAATCAATATTCATATTGAAGTTATCTACCAAAATTGTTTGATGTGCAAGAATCATGCTTTATGGCTGTTGAGGAATCAATCCACAATGGACAGATTGTGCAGATCAGAAAGAACAAATGGATACTTGATAGTGGATGTTCTAGACACATGACTGGCAATCCAGATATATTGAATGATATTATATACAAAGACGGAGGACTGCTTAACTTTGGAGACAATTCAAAAGGATATGTGATTGGCATCGGCAAAGTCGATAATTCTGAAACTCCTACTATTACTAATGTTTTGCTAGTTAAGAATCTGAAACATAATCTGCTAAGTATAAGTCAACTTTGCGGTAAAGGATATAAAATTAAATTTGAAAAAGATAAATGTCACATTGAAGATAATAATTCAACCATAATATTTGAGGGAGTCAGGAAAAAGAATATTTATATTCTTAGTATGAAAGTTTCAAATGATAACCTGTGTCTGTTGGCAAATACAAGTGACCCTTGGATTTGGCATAAGAGATTTGGGCATTTGAATTTCAAACTCTTACTTAGACTGTCAAAACATGATCTAGTAAGAGATCTCCCTAAAATGAATTTTAAAGTAGATAGTTTATGTGATGCATGTCAATTAGGAAAACTTAGAAAAGTTCCTTTAAATTAAAAGATATGATTTCAACTTCAAAACCTCTTAAATTACTTCATCTGATTTATTTGGTCCATCTCAAATTCTGTCAATAAATCATAGTAAATATGTTTTTGTAATTGTAGATGATTATTCTAGATTTACTTGGACAATTTTTTTGAAACATAAAAGTGATACTTCTGAATGTTTTAAGAACTTTTCAAAAATAATTCAAAATCAATTTTCTCTAAAAATTATAACTATTCGAAGTGATCACGGTGGTGAATTTGAAAATGAAAAGTTTGAGGAATTCTGCAATAAAAATAGAATAACTCACAATTTTTCATTTTCGAAAACTCCACAACAAAACGGAGTAGTAGAACGTAAAAATAGGATGAATCAAGAGTGTGCAAGAACTATGCTTTCAGATAATAATTTACCAAAGAAATTTTGGGCAGAAGCAGTTGCTACCGCCTATTATATTTTAAATAGAATTTTAATTAGACCTGTAACTGATAAGACATCTTATGAACTTATTTATTTAAAGAAACCTAAGGTATCTTATTTCAGAATATTTGGAAGTAAATGCTTTATTTTAAATACAAATGATAATTTAGATAAATTTGATCCTAATTCCGACAAAGGAATCTTAATCGGATACTCTAATAGAAGTAAAGCATACAGAGTGTTTAATTTAAAAACTAACACCATTGAAGAAACAATGCATGTTTCTTTTGATGAAAATTTCAAAAATTTTGAAGATACAAATGATGAAGAGGATTTAATCACTCAAAATCAAGAATCAATTGAAACTAACAATGATTATTAATTATCCTAATAAAAGGACTAAACATTTAAAAGATCATCCTATAGAAAATATACTAGGAGATATGCAATCTGTTGTTAAAACTAGAAATCAACTAAGTCAAAAGAGTAATGTAGCTTTTATATCAACTATTGAGCCCAAAAATCCAAAAGAAACATCAACTGCTGATTCATGGATTTTGGCTATGCAAGAAGAATTAAATCAATTTACTAGAAATGATGTTTGAGAACTTGTTCCTAGACCTGAAAATAAAACTATAATTGGAACGAAGTGGGTTTAAAAATAAAATGAATGAACAAGGAGAGGTAGTTTGAAATAAAGCTCGATTAATCGCTCAAGGTTATTGTCAAGAAGAAGGAATAGATTTTGATGAAACCTTTGCTCATGTAGCAAGATTGGAAGCCATTGGGATTCTACTTGCTTTAGAAAATCATAATAATTTCAAATTATTTCAAATGAATGTTAAAAGTGCCTTTTTAAATGGATTTGTAAAAGAAGAAGTATATGTTGAACAACCACCACTTTTTGAAAATGATAAATTACCAAATCATGTTTACAAACTTAAGAAGCTTTATATGGTCTAAAACAAGCTCCTAGAGCCTGGTGTGATAGACTAAGATCTTATCTATTACAATCAAAATTTGAAATTGGTAAAGTAGATAATACTCTTTTTATTAAAAGAAATAAAAATGATATTCAACTAGTACAAGTTTACGTAGATGATATCATTTTTGGATCAACTAACTTTGAAATGAATAAAGAATTTTCTGAATTAATGACAAAAAAGTTTGAGATAAGTCATATGGGTGAATTAAATTTCTTTTTAGGATTACAAATAAAACAACAAGATAATGGTATCTTTATTAGTCAAGAGAAATATGCTAAAGACCTAATTAGTAAATTTGGTTTGACTACTGTGAGTGGAAAACCCACTCCCATGGCAACCAATGATTACCTTAGTAAAGAAGATCTCTCGAAAGATGTAGATCAAAAATTATATAGAGGAATGATTGGATCGCTACTCTATATTACTGCTAGTAGACCTGGGATCATGCATAGTGCTTGTCTCTGTGCCAGATATCAATCCCAACCTAAAGAGACCCACTTAAAAGCCGTAAAACGAATCATAAGATATGTTAAACACACATATGATTATAGTTTATTTTACCTTAAAAATGATTCTTTTGACTTAATATCTTACTGTGATGCTGACTATGCTGGTTGTAAATCAGATCGAAAAAGTACAAGTGGGACTTGTCACTTTTTGGGGCATTCTCTGGTTTCTTGGCTTAGTAAAAAGCAAAACACAGTTTCTTTATCAACAACTGAAGCGAAGTATATTTCTGTTGCTTTGGCTTGTTCTCAAGTAATATATATGCAACAAACTTTAAAAGATTATGGTTTAAAATTTTCAAAATCACCAATTTATTGTGACAATACGAGTGCGATAAGTTTATCCAAAAATACTACCCAACATGCTCGAACTAAACACATTGATACCAGACATCATTTTCTCAGAGATAATATAAGTAAGGAAGTAATCACTCTAGATTATATCAATTCTAAGAATCAAATTGCTGATATCTTAACAAAACCACTAAATGAATCCATATTTGCTAAATTAAGAAGAGAATTAGGTATTTTTTCAATAACTGAAATATAAAATATAAATAAACAAAAGTATAATTAAAATTAATTCAAAATAAATTAAATTGGCAAAAATTCAAAGACTATGTCGACATAATCCTCTGCCCTATGTCGACATACAACGTTGTTAAAATTTTGAAACTTTTCCCACCAAAATACAAAATAATTGGTTATATATTCTTCACATTTTCGAAATTTTATTCATCCTTTCAGTTATCTCTCAGTTCTTCTCTCTGAAATCAAATAATTAATGGCCTCCTCTTCCAAATCAAACATAAAATCAACCTTTTCGTTCCCCTCTCCTACGTCTGGTCCATTTCAACGTACTTCTCTCGCTCGTGTGACTAAAATAGAGGACTCTCTGAAGGATGCACTTCAGATGATGACAGAAATTCAAGTGATTCAACTCCGTATGGCAAAGGAACAAGAGAGGCAAGGCAAGATTCTTAGGAATTTGCAAAAATTTATAATGGATAATCAAGCCAACCCAATCTTGGTCGATGAAGATTCTTCACTCAATCAAGAACAAGAGGCCAGCGAAGAAGAAGAAGAAGAACCCATGGAAGAAGCGCACGCGGAGGAAGATGACCAAGTCGTGTGTGTTGGAGAAGTGTGTTTTGACAAGAACGGGAATCTTGTCGAACAATGTGGAAATTTCTGTTTCCATTATCGAAAACGTTCGATTCATAGATCTCCTATGTTCAAAACACACATTAGTTTCTTCTTTTCCTTTACCATTGTTGTTTATTCCTTCTTGCGTTTACAACGAAAATGTACATATAACTATATGATTAATAAATTAATTATGTTCTTATGTGTGTTCTTCCTATTAATACATATAACTATACGGTTATTATATAATTAAGATAGTTAGTAGTTTAGGATTAGATTTATTATTAGATCTAAGTGTTGATTATTTATGATAACACTATCATTATAATCACATAGACTATTAGATTTAGGGAGGGTTATATAGTTTGGAGTTATAAAGTTTAGAGTTTGTTTTTATTGATGAAAAATGGGGAGAAGTATAAAATTGGATAATTAGACATAGATTAAGGGGGAGTTATTAGTTTTAGGGGGAGTTATTAGGATAGAAGTAATATTTTATAAACAAAGGTTGTCATCATCAAAAAGAGAGAGATTGTTAGTCTGTGAGATGATGGTTTTGATGACAACAACCGTAGAATAAATTATAAAATATAAATACTATAACTATAAGTTTAGATATATATGTATATGCATGATTTAACCATGCAGGTAACAAGAATGAAGACTATACAGTATAGAAATTCAAGATATCAAGATTGAAGACTCATGAGTATCAAGATTATCAAGAGTTTAAGAATTCAAGTAATTTATTCTTTAATTATAAATTTTGCTAAAACTCGTAGAAAAGCACTGGCATCTTAAAATCCAATTTATTCGTGGAATGGAATCCACTTCAAGCATGTTAAAGGGATGGAACCCTAAGTAGGATGGAACCTATGAAAAATCTAGTGGAACATTGTTTTGTATCCGCTAACTTTTTATTCAAAATGATTTTTCAAAATTATATCTTGTTTTCAAAATGATTTCAAAACCTTCCTTTTAAAATCATCAAAAACCTCTATCCTGATTTTAATAATTTTAGCTTCAAAATCATCTTTAATTTCAAAGTTAAATTACTCCTGATTTTAAACTATATTTTAATATAATATATTTAACTTTTAAATATTTATACTTAAATTCAAATATAAAATTATAGTTAAATTTTATATATATTATTCTCTGTATTTACTTATGAATTTTAACTATAGGGAAATATATTTATAAAGTTTTAAATAGTTTTAATATAAGATAAAGGTTATTTTCAAAGAAAATCAAATTATCAAAAAATGCTTTGGGATGTTGACATACTCATGGTGACCATGTCAACATGGTGTCAGTTGAGTTTAAAATTTAAATTTCAAAAGAAGTGTCTATTCGTCATAACTCTTCACAAATGGACATGACTGTTGTTCTTCTATAAATAGGGGTCAGTTTCAACGAATTTTACATCAGATTTTCTGGTTTTTCACTCCTCTTCTTCTTCTTCCACTTTTCTTAATACATATTCTTACCATTACTCTGCCGAAATCAACATTGAATCGAACTCAATCATTCGTAATTTGATTCTCTATCACTCTCTCAACAACATCCTCAGTGCTATTCAGAGTTATAGGCTCTTTGTAATCAACTTAGCGAGAAAAGGTGTGATTGTAGCCTTGAAAATCAATCAAGCGAGATAAGGTGTGACTATAGCCTTGGGAAATCAATTTGGTGAACTTGTTGCCCGTAAAATCAAGTGAGTGAACTTGTAGCCCGGAAAATCAAGTACCTCTACCCAGAGCATTGTGATTCTGGAGGGTGTACCTCATAGCCTTGAAATCGAGGGTGTAATTGTAAAAGATTGCTTTTGAAAAGAAATCCGTACTTGAGTGCGAGACTGGATGTAGGGTAACTCCGAACCAGTATAAAATCCGGTGTGTTCTTTCCTTTACTGTTTTTTACTTTATTTCTGCATCTGTGTTTGTTTCTGTGATCATATCTATATCTATGTATTGCATACATTTGTGTATAAATCAACATAAACTCAAAAAGATTTAGTAATTCTTTATAAACACTATTCACCCCCCCCCCCTTTAGGGTTGACTCTGGCCTTAAGATCCGTAATCCGCATTTCTCACATCAGGTACCTCATTCGACGAATAAAGCTTCCGGAGACGTGCAGGAGGCATGATAACTACATAGAGTTTCCTTTTGTTTGATTCCACTGGATTGTTTGTAATGGAAAAGTTGTTATATTGCTTATACATGCTCTGATCTTCCAAGGGGCATCTTCATAGGTCGCTCTTGGTGTATGTTGTAATAAATATATTTTCTTTGAAAGTTGTTGATGGTTATGGGATTATTTAATGAATTGGAAATGTTTTGAAATGGAATGTGAATTTGTTTGATGTTTTAATTTTTTTCCATATTCGTGTGTTTCTGTCTATCAATGAACCTAACACCGCCATATTTGGTCACCGAGAATTAATAACTATGGATGAATGCAGAAGCCGCAGCCGTTAGTTTTGGGCCTCCAAGTAGGGGGATGTTACAGGAAACCAAATTATGGTTTGACAAATAAGGCAACTTAGGTGACAAGAAATTACTTTTAAAAGCTAAAAATCAGTTTTGCTTGGATTTACTGCTTCACCATTTCAGTATGGTGCTTTTGACACCATACCTCCACTAGAGAACCCCTTTCGAAACCAATGCACATGGTACTAAGAAATTGATACGTATTGCATTGGAGAAAGGCGGAAGGTGCAGTATCGAAACCTAGTTTCAGTGGGGTAGGAGCTATTTCTATTAACTTTGAACTATTTTGTTTATAAATGATGTCATCAAATGGGTAGTAGCGAACTATATAAGCTTTTGACCTAATCTACTTGCCTTTGTTTTAGAAAAGAGCTTTCGAAAGGGTTGCCACCTTTTGTTTTAAAGAAGCTTTCGAAAGGATAGTCGCTTTGAACCTATTCAAAACCCATGCTGCCGCATTCATACCTTTCGAACTAGTCAAGGTTTCTTTTCTTTATAGCCATAAAATAATGGTTTCGAAAGGGTGCTTTCTCCTTCTTACTTTAAATCTACCTTCTCAATGCTTTCGAAAGAGGTGGTTTCAAAACCATCCTCTTTCTTTTACTTAAGACCAGTGCTTTCAAAAGCAATGCTTCCGCCTTCATTCTTTTTTATCCTTAGTTATATTAAGTGATAAACCCAAATGGATTCGAAGGGAATAATTATTAAAGGTTTCGAAACAATGTTCCTACAATCCTTTACTTGAACCCAATGCTTTCGAAAGGGTTATAATAATGGTTTCGAATGGGATATCTCCAACGTTTTTGAAAGGTATACTTTAAATGTTTAAATGGAAGGTTTCGAAAAGATTGTTTTTAAAGATTCCGAAAGGCATATTTTCAACACGTTGGAAAGATATGTTTTGGCCTTCCGGCCTTGTATCTTAAGGTTAAGGTAGTTAACTTATTTTGAAAGGGGCACTTTCAATGAATTCGAAAGGGATTGTTTAAGATTTTAAACAAAGATTTCGAAAGTGTTGTTTTTGCCTAGTGGCCTACAGTTTTTAAGTTAAAAAGGGTTTTAATTTATTTTGAAGGGACAGAAAATCCCCTTGATTAGATTTCTTCCACACTGTTTTGTATAAAGTATATATATCATGGCATAAGTATTTGAGTAAAGCAAATTATATAATTTCCTTGTTTTATAAAGATATGAGTTCAGGGGTAAATCATTTGTAAAGATCGTTTACAAGAAATGAAATTTTAATAGGGTTGTTAACCTTAAATATAAGACAGGAAATGAAATACGAATAGGGTAGTTAGCCCTAAGTTTATGACTCAAATATTGGAAGACCAGATGGGATCGGTATATGGTCGTGCCCTATACTTTAGTTGTTAGCTCCTAGCTAAAATAGGTCTAAAATTCTAGTGTGTAGGACTTTGTCACAGGTGGGACTAAAATGGGATTACACACAGAAGGTAATATGCAGAGTAAGGATGGGTTATTGGTGAGCCAGCAAAACCTTTAGGATCAGTTGACCCTAGAAGAGGATAGTAAAGGGCAGAAAGCCCAGTATTTTTTCTAAAAGAAGTTAGATTGTTGATTATGTCTGGTAGGCCCAAATCAACCAATGGTTAGTAGTAGCCTGATAAAACTATAGTATGGACAAATGGTCCATTGATTTCTCGATTATTTTGCATATATGTACTTACTAAGATTATTATAATAAGTTTGATTGTAGGATTTTAATTTGCAAAAGATATGCTTTTAACAGGATATTAGTGGGGAGAAACCCATTCTGCTAAGTAGCGTGGGTCTCACTCGATATTAGTAAATCGAGATGTAATAGTATTATTCACACCATGTTTTATGTCTGACTCAAAATTTATGCTTTCCGCTTAAACTCTCGGGTGCTCAAAAATTAATTTCAGTAGGCTGAGGGTAAGGGTTTTCATGTTTAGTAGGCTGGACGAATAAGCTTTTGAAGATGAGCAGGAAGCAAAGTTAGCTATGTAGGAGCTATTTAGTTTTATTTATGTTGTGATGTATTTATGACTAATAAGTCTATCTAGTACTCTGATCATTTAAGGGGACATCTTCATATGTCGCTCCTAACACAATTTATAATAATTATATTTGATCAAAACCTAGGAATCATTGTGGGATTATGTAACTGAATATGAAACATTGATTTGTAATGTAATCTAAAAAGTTGATTTTGAAATACGCGTTAATTATATTTCTTATTCATGTGTTTGATATTATGAATACCATTAATATTACCGTATTTTGTCACCAGAAGTTAATACTATAGATGACTGCAGCATCTGTAGCACTTAGCTTCGGGCCTCAAAGTAGGGGATGTTGCAACTTGGTATTAGACCAAGGTTTGTGAAAACTTAAAAGAGATTTTAAACTTGAATTTTTTTTGAAAACATAATCCTAAGGAATTAAAGAAAATACTAGGGTATGGGATGACGCTATAATAACATACTTGTATTTGCTATATATAACTATACGCTTTATCTCTATCATTCTATCTCTCTTAGACTATTTTTCCGTATCTTACAAAGACTCGAATGCATATTTGATGTAAGATATGGATGCTAGGGGTGGAAGAGTTACATTTGTGGAGGAAGCACTACAACCAATGGGAATTCTAGACCAACCAATAAAAGGAATCCAAGTCGGCTACAAGCTGCTAATGTGGGTGCAGGAGCACCGCAAGCTGATATGGGAGTTATGTATCAGTTCTTTATTAATATGATGTAGGCTGGAGCTGCTGTGGTTTTAGTTGGAGGAAATCAAGAAGCTCCATGGCTAATAACTATGCAAAACTAAGCAAAGATTATGTTAGGCTTAGAGGAATGCCGTTTATCGGGACCGAGGACACAATTGAAGTGGAGAATTGGTTACTTCATTGAAAAAGGATCTTTGCTGATTTAAGACTTAATGATGAGCAGAATAGGAGGCTTGCTTCTAGATAGTTGCAAGGACCAGCACTATACTGGTGGAATAGTGTTAATGTGGGACTTAATGAAGAGACTATGACTTGGGCTGAATTTAGAAGGAAGTTTGAGGAAAGATTCATGTCCGAGTTTGCTAAGTCAACTCTGCTCAGGAAATTTATGGAGTTGGAGCAGGGAGACATGACAACACTTAAGTATGCAACAAAATTTAAGGAGCTATCGAGATACGGATATGCTACGATTGATACGGTTATTAAAAGGAATGAGAAGTTCATCCCTGGACTGAAACCCGAAATAGCTAAAGCAACTTTGCCACATATTAGGGATCCATGTGATGTAGTCATTAAGATGGATTTGAGGCAAGAGGAGATGCTTTCTTTTCATGATAGTAAAAAATTAAGGGAAGCTCAAGGAGGGCGGAACCAGAAAAAAAAGTTTTTTCATAAGAAAGGTGCTCAAAAAGGAGGAGCAACCAAGAAAAGGAAGGCCGATGTAGTTTGCTATAAGTGCGACAGGAAGGGACACTATGCCTACAAGTGTCGGAAAGGAAAAGGGAAGAAAGCTGTTGATAAAAAAAGAGGTTAGGTGCTTTAACCGTGATCACATTAGGCATTATAAGAACCGGTGCAAGGAACCAGCCAAGGATGGAAAAGGCAAGATGTTTGCATTGGAACCAGCTGCCTTAAGACCAACAGCAAAGGAGAAAGGAAAAGTTATGTTTGGAGGTACATTTTTGATTCATGGTGTATCAGTTAGAGTTATATTTGATACTTGTGCATCGCATTCTTTATATCTCATTGTCTAATAGATAAGCTTAACCTAGAACCCTTGTATCTAGTCACTTCCTTAAGGGTTGCGAATCCGATAGGAGGGTATGCGACCCTTGGGATGAGATATGACCAGTTAGAGTTTGAATTGTTAGGTCATATATTTGCTTGCAGTTTTCTATTTGATTTCGTAGCGTTTAGAATTATTTGGGTATGGATTGGTTAAGTAAATATGATGCTAGGATATTTTTCCATGATAGGAAAATATCACTTAGACATCCAAGTTGTAGTGATCGGGTTATATACTCCATAGAAAACTCTAGTTTGGGATAAATACTTTGTTGGGTGTTATGGAGAAAGAAGACGAGTTGAACCGAGTTTTCATTGTTAGAGAATTCGCAGACGTCTTTGAGCCCGTAGTAGAACTACCGCCGAAATGAGCTATTGAGTTTCGAATAGATTTAGTACTCGGAGCTGAATTGGTGAGTAGACTGCAATCAGAATGACACCTACCGAGATGAAGAAGCTAAACGGGCAGTTGGTTGATTTGGAAAGAAAGAACTTTATTGGACCAAGTAGTTCTCCTTAAGGAGTAGCCACAGTGTTTGCAAAGAAACCGGACGGATCGTTAAGATTGTGTATCGATTATCGTAAGTTGAATGAGAAGACGATAAGAATCGAGACCCATTACCTAGAATTGACTATTTGTTCGACCAGTTGAGTGGAGCTAAAGTATTTTCTCAGTTTGGATTTGGCAACAAGGTTCCATCAGCTTAGAGTGGATGAGGATAGTATTCCTTTGACGGCGTTCGGCCAGATATGGATCGTACAAATGGTAAGTAATGCCGTTCAGACTAACTGATGCGCCAATATTCTTTGTAGATTTGATGAACCAAGTTTCCTAAGACCACTTGGATAGGTTCGTACTGGTATTCATAAATGGTATTTTGGTATACTCTAAAGATGAAAGAGAGCATGAAGTTCATCTTAGAGTGATGCTTGAGACATTGAGGCGGCATCAACTGAAAGTGAAAATTTCAAAGTTCCTTCATCCCATGATTATCGTAAGTTGAGAAAGCATTCTAGAAATTAAAATGCTTATTGACTAATGCACCAGTGTTAGTTGTACCAAAGGGAATCAGGACTTGATGATGTACGCGTATGCATGTGGAATAGAGTTAGGAGCTGTGTTAATGCAAAAGGTAAATTGATTACCTATGCTTCTCAATAGCTCAGACCGCATGAAGTTAGATATCCTACTCATGATTTGAAATTAGCTACAGTAATTTTTGCATTGAAGGTGTGCAGACATTACCTTTTGGGAGAAAGATTTCAGTTGTATACGAATCATTTCACCGAAGTATTTATTCTCTCAGAAGGAATTGAATATGAGACATTAGAGGTGGTTAGAGTTCTTAGCCGCTTATGACTTTAGAATTGAGTATACATCGGGAAAAGGCAATAAGATTGTAGATGCACTTAGCAGGAAACATCAGAATGCAGTATTGGCAATGATAACTAAGTGAAGAGATTTAGAAGCATCACTACATGTAGAATACAGTGAAGATCCGAAGCTAGTTCCAGTAAGGAAACTGCTATGTTGTCATGTTTAGAAGTTCGACCGGTGATGATCGAAAGGATTTCTTCTAGCAAGGGAAGGATCCGTTATTAGTTGAATGGATTCAAAATCTAAGGAATGGGACGAAGAGTGATGGCTTGAAAGATTTCAACCTTGACCAGAATGAGTGGTTGAAGAAGAAGGAAAAACTGTGTGTTCCGAATGCGGGAAACATTAAGAAGGAAGTTTAGAGAACGCCATGGTTCAAAGTTCACCATTCATCTTGGAGGAATTAAGATGTATTAGGGTATGAAAAAGAATTTCTTCTGGGGAGGTATGAAGAGAGGTGTAGGCTTATGGGTGAAGCAGTGTTTGAACTGTCATAGGTAAATGCTAAACATCAGGAATCAAGTTGGTTACTTCATCCTTTGGATGTTCCAATTTGGAAATTGAATTCTATCTCAATGGATTTTGTATATGGGTTACCAAGGTCGAATCGAGGATACGAAAGTATGTGGGTTATAGTGGATAGATTAACCAAGAGTGCCCATTTCATTGCAGTTAAGTCAACCAGGACGGCGCCTGTTTTAGCTAAATTGTTTATGAAGGACATAGTTAGACTACATGGAATTCCTAGTAGTATAGTAAGTGATAGAGGTTCCTTATTTACTAGTGAGTTTTGGAAGAGTCTACATGACACTTTTGGTACCAAGCTCAAAATGAGTTCCGCTTACCATCTGCAGAAGGATGGATAAATGGAAAGAGTTAACAAAGTCTTAGTGGTTTTGTTAAGATCTTATGTGCTAGACTTTGGAGGATCATGGGAAGGCCACCTACACTTAGTCGAGTTATCGTATAACAATAGCTATCAGACTAGTATAGGGATGGCGTCGTCTGAAGCCTTGTATGGAAGGCTATGAAAATCTCCCGTTTGTTGGTTAGAGGCTCGGGATAGATTAGTTCTTGGTTCAGATTTGGTTAGAGAAGCTGTAGAAAAGATTGATTTAATTCTGAAAGGTATACTTTAAATGTTTAAATGGAAGGTTTCCAAAAGATTGTGTTTAAAGATTCCGAAAGGCATATTTTCAACACGTTGGAAAGATATGTTTTGGTCTTCCAGCCTAGTATCTTAAGGTTAAGGTAGTTAACTTATTTTGAAAGGGGTAATTTCAATGAATTCGAAAGGGATTGTTTAAGATTTTAAACAAAGGTTTCGAAAGTGTTGTTTTTGCCTAGTGGCCTAAAGTTTTTAAGTTAAAAAGGGTTTTAACTTACTTTGAAGGGACAGAAAATCCCCTTGATTAGATTTCTTCAACACTGTTTTGTATAAAGTACATATGTCATGGCATAAGTATTTGAGTAAAGCAAATTATATGATTTCCTTGTTCTATAAAGATATGAGTTCAGGGGTAAATCATTTGTAAAGATCGTTTACAAGAAATGAAATTTTAATAGGGTTGTTAACCTTAAATATAAGACAGGAAACGAAATACGAATAGGGTAGTTAACCCTAAGTTTATGACTCAAATATTGGAAGACCAGATGGGATCGGTATATGGTCGTGCCCTATACTTTAGTTGTTAGCTCCTAGCTAAAATAAATCTAAAATTCTAGTATATAGGGTTTGTCGCAGGTGGGACTAAAATGGGGTTACACACAGAAGGGAATATGCAGAGTAAGGAAGGGTTATTGGTGAGCCAGCAAAACCTTTAGGATCAGTTGACCCTAGAAGAGGATAGTAAAGGGCAGAAAGCCCAGTATTTTTTCTAAAAGAAGTTAGATTGTTGATTATGTCTGGTAGGCCCTAATCAGCCAATGGTTAGTAGTAGCCTGATAAAACTATAGTATGGACAAATGGTCCATTGATTTCCCGATTATTTTGCATATATGTACTTGCTAAAATTATTATAATAAGTTTGATTATAGGATTTTAATTTGCAAAAGATATGCTTTTAAAAGGATATTAGTGGGGAGAAACCCATTCCGCTAAGCAGCGTGGGTCTCACTCGATATTAGTAAATCGAGATGTAATAGTATTATTCACACCATGTTTTATGTCTGACTCAAAGTTTATGCTTTCCGCTTAAACTCTCAGGTGCTCAAAAATTAATTTCAGTAGGCTGAGGGTAAGGGTTTTCATGTTTAGTAGGCTGGACGAATAAGCTTCTGAAGATGAGCAGGAAGCAAAGTTAGCTATATAGGAGCTATGTAGTTTTATTTATGCTGTGATGTATTTATGACTAATAAGTCTATCAAGTACTCTGATCATCTAAGGGGACATCTTCATATGTCGCTCCTAACATAATTTATAATAACTATATTTGATCAAAACCTAGGAATCATTGTGGGATTATGTAACTGAATATGAAACATTAATTTGTAATGTAATCTAAAAAATTGATTTTGAAATACGCGTTAATTATATTTCTATACCTTCCATTTAAACATCCAAGCAAACACCACTCTGTGCACAGACAACATCATTAAACTATAGTTCTTGGAAACATCAGTTCCCTGTAACGCAACTGCAACATCCACTGTCATTTTCTTGCCACACGTCTCCTTTTTCAATTTACTAGTGGATATTTCTTGGAAACATTACACATATGTCGTAAAATTAAAATGTCAAATATACCTCATTCTTCATAAGCATACGAACCATCGCCTCTAATTCTGAAATTTTATTTTGCATTTCGACCGTTTGTTTATCCCTTACGTGTGACCATATTGCTTTGGTGTAGGTCATACCCCTTCCCATTGCTCTCAATCGCCCTGGTCTATCCGGTCCCAATACTTTTGCAAGCGCATCATCTTTATAATTAATTGTTGAGCTAGAACTTGATTCATTCTGTATTTGTTTAATTTTTTCCTACACATGTTGTCATACATGCATATTATACACAATCAAACTATCACAATAGCAAACATATTGTTATCTAATAAAATTTCAAAGTACTTACAATAGCATCTGCAGCAATCAAATTTACTGGTTCGCCATTTTTTCGTGTGTGCGATTTGATCCACACTTGAGTTCGACCAACAGAAGATGGATGAGGACTCGTCTTTTTCTACGTTTAAAGAATATTTTTTACAACACGTCACAATGACTAACTAGCTAATAAATATTATGCTATATAAATTAGTAATTCTTACCAAATCATCGGCCACTCGAGCTATTCCTTTACGACTACATGTGTGTGGTATTTGATTGTCTCTAATAGCTTGAAATTTCTGACTCAATTCCTAAGAATAAAATGAAAACATGCATTAAAAAAATCTAGCTTGGTATTCGCATCTCATCAACATTTGAAAATGTAAATGTTACCTTAAACTCTGGAGCCGTTTTAGACTTGACAAATTTCTTCCACTCATTCATACTTAGGTTGTCGGGTTTCAACCGATTTCTTTCTTCTTCGTTCCTTGCTTCCGCTATTTTGCGAACTAATCGAGATTTTGAACCTCTAAAGATGCACCCCATTTGATGAAATATGCACGTTTTTGCCATTCCTAGTCCAATTTAAATCTAACCTGCAATATTTAAAGGCATATGAACTTGTGAAAAAGAGTTTAAATTTGTAATAGTACACGCTGTGCACATGTAAACAGCAGTACTTACATGTGAAAACAAAGAGTTACACGCTTTGCACATGTAAACAGCAGTAAAAATGGTACAAGAAGATATCGGCACGTGCATGAATGTCAAACTGTCATTATACGAAAATTCTGACAAATCATTAATTCATCTAATTACTCTACCATGAATTGGACTTGGTACATGCGGCAGTAAAAATTTGCAATTTCCAATCAAAATAATTTAAGCAATTTCTTATTGCTCAACTAAGACGTATAGAATTTTTACAAACCTAAAGTGTTTTACTTGTTCATAACTAAAGTCAGTTAGACATGTACAATTTTGGTTAACAATTACACTTGTAGTTGAGATGCGCTCTAATCTCATAGAAGACCTCTGATTTTAAGGTGCATTTTGCTTTAAAACATCGTATTGCATTAGAGAAAATAATAGTTTTGTACACATGTCATATTTCCTGCAGCATACAGTGATCTATTGTTTACAACTGAACTGGTGTACTCTGATAGTACATGAGGGCTCTGATTTCGTAGAACATTTTTGAAAAAGAATTATAGTATAGTAGAGAAAATAATAATCTGTGCACATATTAGATTTCTTGCATGCATGGGGTAATCTTATTTTAAACAAAAATTGCAAGATAACTGGAGCTGTATGAGACAATGTTATATGGAATTAAGTGTACAAATTTTCAGATGAAAATAAGAATACATGATGCAAGGTTAAAGTAAAAGTTAGATTCACTGTCTATATTGGGTACTTGTAATTGCATTTTGAATCATTTTAATTCCTATATGCAGGATGATGGCAGATATACCTCTTATTCCTATATGCAGGATGATGAAATTAAGTGTACAAATTTTGATTCACTGTCTATATTGGGAACTACTCTTTGCATGGTCCTCTTATTATCAAAATAATAGTATTACAAACTTGACTAATAAACATGCATACTCAATAAGCTCATATCAATTATCGTATTTTTTAATACTATTTTATGAACTTTGGAGTTAAAAGTGTTTATTCTATGTGTTAATAATTCTGACAGAATTTACTGTGATCATCCAAATTACTGTGATCAAAACAAATTGACCAAAAAAAAACAAAACAAAACAGCAAGCTATAACAAATAAATAGATATAAACAAATGAAGATATACCTGAATGCAATCCCACAAAGCAACTTGTAGTTCATCACTTAGATTCTTCCATTTATCAAGCGTAACCGGAACATGCTCCCTTACTAGCGGACCTAAATATGAAGATAACTTGACAGATCCATCTCCTATTGGTTTGCCATTCAAATCAAATTCGACTTCAATACGGTTAGAAGGATTCAATGGAAGTCTTTTCACTTTAGTTGGACCTCTTCCATTGCGCTTCACAACTGAATTTTCATTGACATCTCTAGTAGTTTCCTCATTCGTGTCAACTTCAAAATTTTCTAAAACTTGCATTGTATCTTTGTCAACTGCTTCATCGTTGTCTTGAATTCGAGCATCGTTATTCTCAACGTTTACATCTATTTGGTTGCCTTGGTTTCCAAGTTCTTGCGAGTTGTCTTCAATACGAATGTTGCTATCCACTATGTTGTCCTTGCCTTTTGCATTATCGTTGAACGTGGTGGATTCTTCGATTGTTTTTAGCCATTTTTGAGCAGCCCTCTTCCTTTTACTCATTTTCTGCGTATAAAAAAAGATTATTGGAAGTGTGCAGGAAACTAAGATGCAGTCCGATTTTTGCAGCACAACACACACATATATAACCACAAAAGAAACATCACACATGTATATATGAAAACACTTTGGAAATCTCAGCTTGACAAAAATGCATTTAATATATATTTATAAAAACAAAACGAAAGTAGTACATATATTCATATCGATGGCCTTTATCACCTAATTTTCACTAAGAAAGAAAGTTGAACAATTAAAGACATTGAGATATGCAGGAAAGCATGTGAACAATGCAGACACTCAAAAGAAGTACATATATTCATGCAAATGCAGACAATATATTGTAAAATGAACATGTTTCCCCACGTAATCATGTAAGGTTTACCTATAGTTTCCAAGCGTAATCAATGACGGTTTTTAAAACTTTTCTCCAATATACCTTCACAATCCTCCCTAACATAGCTAGCATCCTCCAAAAAATCGACATCCATCTCGTTTTCTTCACAATCTTGGACAACACCGCTTGTGCTTTCAATAGAATCGATTGTCTCTAATTTATGAAAACCTCTTGGTGGTGTCTTCATTACAACATACCAATTAGAGGAGTCATTCTCTCTTGAATAAAAAACTTGTTTCACTTGAGATGCAAGGATATACGGATCCCTCGAAAATGAAACTTGATTTTGATGTATAACAATAGTAAATCCATCTTCAACCTTCACCCCGTTTCCAATGTTTGCCCAATGACACTTGAAAATTGGAATATAAAATTTGTGATAGTCTAACAAGATTATGTCGGTTAAAATCCCATAATAAGTGACCACATCTACTACTTGAGAGACATCTTTCGCACTTGCTCTACACACGGTAATAGCATCATAAGTCACTCCAGAATTCCGAGTTTCTCTCTCAACATCTTTTGTGTGAAAACGTAACCCGTTAATTATATATCCTATGTAGGACGAAGCAGTGCTACTTGGGCCTTAGGCAATCCATCTTAATAATTCCTCATGTTCACTTGAGTTAATAGATATCTGGAAAAAACTCAATCCACTCAATATAGCCAAAAATAATATTTTCAAACCTATAAATGAAATTTAAAATATTTAATTAACCTTCTTTTTAATCCAATCGGCGAAGTTTTTTGTGTGAGGTTTCCATAGCAATGTAGCATTTCTTTCCATGCGTTTGTCCAAACTTTGTAACTCTTCCAAATGCATACTAGCATAATATAAAAAATGCTAAGTTACATTTATAATTACACATATGCTAGGACAAAAAATATAAAAAAATATGTGCTTACTCTAAATATGGCTCTGTTATAGCCATATTCATTAGCACGGCCAAATGAGCAACTTCCTTCTCATTAGCTGTCAATGTAATTGTCTTGCATGATGATATTGGACGTCCTTCGACTAATGCATCATCATTCTCATAATCTTCATTTCTACCTTCTTTCTCCCCTAATTCTGATGATTTCTGTAGAAAATCGGCAAAGAATCTCATGGATTCGTCTACGAGATAGTTTTCTGCAATGCATCCTTCAGGTCGTGCATGGTTCCTTACATAGTCTTTAAGTGTTTTCATATACCTTTCGAAGGGGTACATCCATCGAAAATGAACCGGTCCACATAATCGAGCTTCTTTACTAAGATGAATTGTTAAATGTATCATTATGTCGAAAAACGAAGGTGGAAAATATCTTTCAAGATCGCATAAAATTTTAACTATCTCATCATCCATTCTTTGCAACTTCTCTCTATCAAGAACACGCTGGCATATTTTATTAAAAAATATACACAAACGAGTTATTGCTTTCCTTGGCTTTTTCGGGAGCAATCCTCTAATTGCATGTAACAACCCGCATATTTATCGATTTTTATATTTAAATATTTTATTTAAATATTTTATCGTTAATCGGATTTTGGTCCGAAGCTACTTTTTGCAAACGGTCAAATTAGGACTCGAGACCACTTCCATTGAGTTCGAAACGTCGTTTGCAATCTTCTAAGTATAAACATTGATATGTTTGGGGTTAGTGGAATTTCACCACTTTTTCACTCGAGCCTTTGGTTTGGACTTTTAGCCCATTAGGCCCAATTTCCACCCCCCTTCTTCTTCATTGCTTCATTTCATTTCCTAACACTAAAGCTTCAACAAAAATGGTGAATGGAATGAGAAATTAAAACTCCAAAGTCGTTGTTTTATTGCAACTCCAACATTCAACTCCAAATTCAAGAAGAAGACATCGGATTCAAGCTTGTGGTTGCTTCTCCATTTGCCTTCAAGCTTTGTTCTTCATTTTCATTGGGTTTTGGAGCAAAGGTGAGATTTTTATCTCACAAATCTAGTCTATAACTATATTGGACTTTAGGTCGTTCGCGTATAGGTCGTTCGGCCTTGCCTGCCTCATTAGGTCGTGGGACCTTAGGTCGTAGGTCGTTAGGCTTAGGTCGTTAAGTCGTTCCCTCTGTTGGAAACGTCTCCTCGGTCTTAGGTCGTTAGACCTTAGGTCGCCCCCCCCTAGGTCGTTAGACCCTGAGTTGTTCCGCCTTCATTTAGCTCGCGCATTTCTTTAGGTCGCATACTCCTTTAGGTCGCATGACTCCCATCCCTTTAGGTCGTTGGACCTTGTTTTCCTTAGGTCGTTGGACCCTATTTCCTTTAGGTCGTATGACCCACTAGGTCGCTTGGCCCCTTAGGTCGCGACACCTTTAGGTCGTGTTACCTATATACCCCTAGGTCGAAAGACCTTAGGTCGTGCACCTTTAGGTCGCGAACACTATTAGGTCGCGAACACCTTTAGGTCGCGAACCACTTTAGGTCGCATGACCTCGTCTCCGTTAGGTCGTGAACCTTGTTAGGTCGCTCATCCCTAGCCCGCGAACCTTCTTAGGTCGCGCACCCCCCTTAGGTCGTAACATGTTAGGTCGCACGCCTTTCACACCATTAAGTCGCGAGTTTAATTAGGTCGCTCGGCCTTAAAACGTTAGGTCGCTTGACCTGTTCTATTGTTAGGTCGCTTGGCCATTTCAGTTAGGTCGCATGACCACAGGGTTGCTCCAGTTAGGTCGGTTGACTCCTTAGACCCCTAGGTCGCAACCATTAGGTCGCTCGACCCTATTCCCCTTAGGTCGTTAGACCTCATTTTGTCTTCACTAGGTCGTACCGTTTTGGTCGGGGCGCTGCCCCGCACCCCGTCGGGGGCGCTGCCCCCTGGACCCCCGCGACCTGACCGAGCAGGTTGAACCCCGTAAGCGGTGGCGTTGCCCCCGCACCCCCACCTTGGGGGGTTGCCACCCCCCTGGACCCCCCCTCCGTAGGGGATCTTATCTGAAAAACATTGAGCTGATTTCCTTAGATTTCATTCGCATCTCCGTATGCGATCTTTGTGACTGATTGTTTCTACAATTGCTTCTGTTTTTGTCACTTTATAATATAAAGGTTTCAATACTAGTAGTAAATATCAAAACTCTTTTAACAAACAATTTCAACTCTATTTTTAATAACAAAGCTCTTTTCTTAAACCGTTTTCCAATCTATTAGTATATACAAGCCTTTACCTCACTCGGATGAGAAATCTAATTAAACGACTTAGTAAAACAAGTGGTATGAAACGCTTGCGTTCACTTCGTCGGTTAATTCTTGGACTTGTTCGATTGAACCTCTTGTGACAATTTTATTAGTGAAGATTTACAGTTTGTTCGTAAATATTTAAGTTAAGCAAGTGGTTATGGGACATGAAGCTAAACTTCTATATTTACTAGCTTAGTGTAATTGACACTTCTCGTTGATCTTGATGATCGCTTTATGAATTAGACTAGCAATTGCGCGATGTCTCTTTCATTGCAAGGTTAGACTAGACACCACTTGTGTGATTCCATTCACACATACCTTTCTGCTTTTTGGTTAGTCTTGACCTCAATCTGTGTGATTCCATTCACACATGTGGGGTAGCTCCCCTTGGTCTTCGGACCGTCATGTGATAGGCCTCTTTCCCTTTTTATGATTTCTGGATTTCTTGTGTTGATTTCTGGAATTTATCTCTTTGACTTGTCATGAGTACAAGTTTAGGGTATGATGCCCTCTTTGGATCTTTGAGAAGATTCTTGCGATATTGATTTATCTCTTATCGGTTGATCTCCTGTTGATCATTATTTGCATACTTATAGTAGTATGTCAGTATGGATATTTTATGTTTATGCCATATCTTTTATTTTATATCATGTCATCTGATATTTATAGCTAGACTGATCCGTTTATTATTTTCTTATAAATAATACTCGGGTCAGACCGAGATGTTACAGGTGCTACTGCTTGACTCCTCCCCCAGTGATTCACTACTCAGACTTTTGGCTACTTGTTTAGATTAGCAACTTTTGTTGTTTACACTTGAGATATAGACTCATAGTTGTATTCTTTTGTATAGCACGCGTTGCTATTCTTTTGTATTATCGTGGATCTTTTTAGACCACTACTCTGATGTACACTTTTATGTGATATATATTCATATCTCTTTCCGCCTTTGTGATATGGATATCTATGATTGATTCGCATGTTATGCTTACTTCTATATTTGTTTCTGAAGATTATTTTATAGCCACCGTGTGATAAGAAATTACATGGATGGTCGCTCCTCAATAGCCTTATTTTCCGCGCTAGTTGACAGCACTACACCGTAGTGTTCTTGGCTAGCGTGGGTATAGAGGTGGGGCGTCACATTGCAACCGATAGCATTTGTTGCATTAAAACATGATAATCATGTGACTTCAATCCACTAACTTTGCAATCCTCCAACAACACACATCTTTTGAAATTTGAGCAGTAAACATCAGGTCCCTTAAAGTCATACAATCTGTTGAAATTTTTTTTTTCAGAACTAGACAAAGTATATGGAGCCGGTGGAAGATATGTTTTCTTCCCACGAGGTTGTGCATATATAGCATGTCGAATTCCCCAATCCTCTAAATCCTTTCTAGGATTAATACCATCTTTTGATTTGCTATCACGCAACATTGTGCTGAGTAAACTTTCGCCAACGTTTTTCTCAATATGCATCACATCTAAATTGTGGCGGAGTGGAAGTTCCTATAAACATCATTATTATGACAATTTAATATTATATAATTTTATAGTTAGATTATTACGAACAAAATAAATTTTGAACACTAACCTCCCAATATGGTAATTCAAAGAAAATTGATCTTTTTTTCCACCTTGATAGCTCTACTTTTGTAGGATCGGTTTTATCTTCTTTGTAGGCGGTGCATTTTCTTTTCTTTGTCTTCTTGCCTTTTTCTATTTCAACATTTTCAATTTTTCCAAAATCATTTGGAAAATCTCTCAAAATAAAAGAAATATCTCTACCTGTAAGAATTCTCGGTTTGTTACCTTTCTCCACTTTGTTATCAAACCAAGCCTTTCGTTTTCTTAATGGATCTAATAGAGGTAAGAATCTTCTGTGCCCCATATAGACATTTTTCCGACTATGATTTAGCCATCGATGATGAGTATTAACACCGCATAATGGACAACCTTTTTTGCCTTTTACACAACATCCAGCAAGATTTCCGTATGCTGGAAAGTCGTTTATAGTCCATAACAAAATTGCTTTTAAGTTAAAAAGTGTCTTGCTAAATGCATCATAAATCTCCACCCGTTACTCCATAAGTGCTGCAAATCTTCTATCAAAGGAGCTAAATATATATCAATATCATTCCCAGGTTGCTTTGGACTAGGGATTAATAATGTTAACATAATATTCTCTTTTTTCATACACAATATAGGTGAGAGATTATATGTCACAAGCATCACTGGCAAGCAACTATACTTGGAGCCCTTAATGTCAAATGGGTTGAAACCATCGGTAGCAAGACCAAGTCGAAGGTTACGCGGATCACTTGAAAATGATTTCCATTTACCATCCACCATGCTCCATGTCAAAGAATCCATGGGATGACGCATTTTATCATCATTGCTTTTATTACTAAAACGCCACCTTAGATCTTCTGCCATCTTTTGGGATCTAAACATTCTTTTGAATCTTGGAATAATTGGAAAATATCGCAATACTTTGGCCGGAATACCTTGCATTATCTCTTTCGTCCGCTCATTTGTCTTCCATCTCGAAGAACCGCATTTCGGACATCTATCCAAATCTTTGTACTCTTTCCTGAAAAGACAACAATCATTCTTGCAGGCGTGAATCTTCTTAAATCCCATGTCAAATACTTTGAGAAACTTCTTTAATTCGTATAAGTCTTCGGAAGGACATTATTTTTGGGTAATAACAATTGTTGCACACTTAGAAGCTTATCAAAACCAGTATCAGATAATCCAGTTTCACATTTAAGGTTATACAATGCAGTGATAGCAGATAATTTCGTTTGATCTACACAATCAGGGTACGGTGGTGTTTCTGCATCTTTCAAATTTTTAAGGAAATCATCCGTTCGCTTTTGTGCATCATCATCCTGCTTATCATCGGAGAAAAAAGTATGGTTGACAAAATCTTCATCTTCAAAGTGAATGGCTTGAAGTAATTCATATGTGTCATCCAACTTCACTTTTTTAGCTACATTTACCTGCTCACCATGACTATACCACATACTGCACTTGTATAAAGGATCCATTCCCCTTATAATCAGGTGCTCAACAATAATGTCATCATGATGACGACTAAGATTTCGACAATCTGAGCAAGGACACAATTTTTTTTCCATATTTCCTGAATTTCTCTTTGCTGCATGCACAAAATTCCTTGCTCCTTGCTCGTACTCCTTACTAGTTCTACGGTAAAAATAAAATATTTAACGACAAAAAAAATCATTATTATAAATTTCAAGTTCAATTTTAAGCTAAAATTGTACTATTACCTGTGTAAATGCACCCAATCTTTTTCCATCGCCATATACAATATTGCAACAAGCAAATTTCTAAAAAAACATGATAATTTAATACTCATCGATATTTACAAGTATAAAATTGAGAAGACAGCTGAACCTATACAATATCTTGTGCGTTAAACAAAAACAAGAAGTGATAAAAAATAAACTGTTCAAAAATGACCAAGGTCCCATATTAGTACCTACCAGCATCCAACAGTTCTAGGAAGAGACACCTCAAAAACAAGCAAACATAAAAATAAAATAAAACTTAGATGTTTAAAAATGTCCAAGAGCCCATCAATACATGAACTGATACTGTAGTCTAAAATAACATCCATCATTAAGTATACTAATTGGACTGATTATGGTCATACAATAAAATAACATCCATCAATAAGTATAAGTTCCAACAAATATGAAAACATCCATCATTGGTTAATCATAAAGTTCCAACAAATAATATCTTAAAATAGTGCAATGGTACAAAATCAAATTCATGATTCTACATACTATTCTTTTCTAGATCTATTGAGATTAAAAAAAATACAGAGAGTGAAAGAAAACGTAAGAATGAAGTATTATATAATCTAATGAAAACAGGGGAAACATGGGATTTGTTATGTCCACATGATTCAGAGAACAACAACATAATCACCTGACCAAAATCAGATATGAAAAAACAAAAAAAGCCGACTACATCTGACCATCATATACATAATGTATGGATACACTAAGACTGATTAACACAGAAATTTGATTAGGATTAACATAATAATTAAGCATAGTAGAAATAGAAGATGAGTGCTAATTCATCATGATGTTACAAGTTGCTTGTAGTGTGATTGAAGCATAAACCATTGTATCATTCAAATTATTACTACAGTTTACATCTAATATATTTATTTAAGGACACAAAATTGATCCTAGATGCTATGAATGAATAATTTCTCTTAATAGACAAAATTTAGAAATGCAAGCAATTCAGGTGCTTCAGGAAAGAGAAAATTATACTGCTTTATGAATAAATAACATAAAATTAGATGATCGTAACATACATGAAAGGGGTGCAGTTAAAATTTCATCTGACTGCTTCACCTAATAAAAATAGGTAATAATTGTACCAGTTGATTAGCCACAGCTACCAACAGACAATCAATTTTTATATTCTCAAGACTAGAAAATGATTGAACAAGGCTGTCGTTTTGAGGACTAGTCTAATTTAATAGCACATGACTAAAACTATGTATTCAAACGTATCCATCATAGTTCACAGATTCATTGCACATAGTTTCTATTTTACGAAATTAAGTATCCAGTTGACATTTAAGTATTTAACCACAACAAGTTCAGGTAATTCTAATTAAAATAACACAGGGAAACATGACACAAAATGGTAAAAACTAAAATAAAATAACATAAAGAAATTACTTGAAATCTTTGAAATCAATAATAAAATGTACTATAATTTATTACTATTTATAGTCCATAACTTAATATATTGCAAGGTGGCAAATCGTCTAACTAACATTGGATTTCCTAACAAACTAATGTCGAATCAGTCAGTTTTTGGATCCTATATATTTGGTCAATAAACACAACAGTAAAAGACATCCAAATGCTTTGGATGTTTGAATATTAGGAACTATGAAGATGCATTTCTTATTCCATCAACCAAACACTATGAAAACAAAAATGGATCATCACATGCCAAGGCATTTTTTAAATGTTTAAGATGTCATCTAGTAAAAACATTAGCAAAAGTTTTCTATATTTATTCTGTCTGAACAAAAATACTCTTTACATCATTAGCTTGTATACCATAACTTACCATAATTAATAGTGCCATTACCATAATCCTTCTTTTATGAAGTAATATTTTACTGTAAAATTTGGATTTGGCGAGTGTGATTACAATATAAGACATGTTCACAAAATATGCTGCAGTGCAAACTCTGAACTGTAGTGTTATAAGCAACTTTAATGGAGTTCACCTGATCCATCTTTGCCCTCTTTTCTCATTCATACAGACCCAACTGAACTCTAGATTCAACTCTGGATGCCAAAAGCAACTATTAATTCAGGTGAGAATAATGCATTTGTTCAAAACTTACATATTATAAAATTGAACATATACAAAATTAGCATACATTTTGTACATCATGAACACTTATATTCTTAAAACTGTTATATATTTGAAACCACTAATACACTTAAAACCAAATATGTATGAAGCTTCACATATTCAAAACCTGAAACCAGTGTTTACGATTAAACACTTAAAACCAAATATGGTTGGTATAGACTATATGACTGCTTGATACTATTTATAGCTATTAAATCCAGTGTTTACGATTAGTCATATAGACTAGTTTTTATATGACTGCTTGATACTATTTATAGCTATTAAATCCAGTGTTTACGATTAGTTTAATAATCAAAATAATCGTTATATATCATAAATATATCAACATTATCTATACAAATCACAAAATGCTTAAGTTTAATAAAAAATTACCGACACCCAGTTCACGAAGTTGAAATACCGAGAACTGCTTGAGGAAAGCGAAGTTGAAATACTTCTTCAGCTGCCTTGAAGAACCGCTTGAGGAATCGAGCCTAGAAGACACACTTCAACTGCCTAGAAGGATTCCAGTGAATCACTTGAGGAATCGTTCTTTGAGGGTTGCGGAGGCTTGAGGAATCGAGCGAAATCACTTGGAATCGATGCTGAGATCTAAAATCAAGGAAGAATTGCAGTGACGAGGAGAATCTGAAGAGGAAGTGATATCAAAAAGGAAAAGGGGATTTGGGCGGCATAGAAAAATGATGGAGGGGAATAGAATTTTGGACCGTAAAATTTTCTCAATCGTTATTATCAATGGCGCGTTAAATTTTTATTGATGGCGTCAAAGACTAACCAATATACCCATTACCTAGTTAACTATAGCAAGCAACCTCCCATGCAATCCCCACTTGCTATCAATATAACATTTTCTTGTAGTGAATAAATCTTTCGAAAAGGTTGTATTTATAGATTTCGAAATGCATATTTTCAATACATTGGAAGGATATATTTTGGCCTTTTTGCCTAGTGTCTCAAGGTTAAAGAAGTTAACTTACTTTGAAAGGGGTACTTTCAATGAATTCGATAGGGATTGTTTAAGATTTTAAACAAACGTTTCGAAAGTGTTGTTTTGGCCTAGTGGCCTAAAGTTTTTAAGTTAAAAATGGTTTTAACTTACTTTTAAGGGACAAATAATCCCTTTGATTAGATTTCATCAACACTATTTGTGTAAAGTATATATATCATGGCATAATTATTTTGAGTAAAGCGTCAAGTTCTAGTGGTCCAGTGGTTAAGACATGGTGGAGTTGCTACATGTGGTTGTAGTGGCACCCGTTCGAATCCCAGCGGCCACAATAACGAGACATAGTGCACGGCCACTTATAAAACCGGCTTAACGAAAGGCCAGGGAAAACATAGTTTCCTTGGCCCCAAAGTTTTCATTTCCTTTGTTCCTTTCTCTTCCTTTGTTGAAAAGCCGGATCTTTCTCTTCCTTTGTTCCTTTCTCCTCGCATCCTTCTATTACCTGATTTGGGAGGCGTTTCTACGCCCTGTCCTATGCTATGCTGAAGCTACACTCAGATGCCGACTTCCCACCTTTGCTTTCGACCAGGCTTTGCAACCAATCTTCGTTCGTCGATGACAATACTGGAAATAATGAGCCGCTTAACAATTCTTTCTCTGCCCTAGCTTCACCAGGAATTGAAACAGCTGCTATTCCTGAATTAGGGAATCCCCGTCCATCTCTTGCTGCAAACGTGAATAAGCAGATTATTGCTTCTTGTGATCTGGGGTTGATTGTATCTAATCCAGAGATCAGTGTTGAGGGAAATAGTGTTTTGTCTGGTGTTGGAGTGGGTATGGTCTCAGCTGATGTGGATGGATATTGCACTTCAACTGTTTGTGGTTTTGTTTCTGAGGATATAGGCCCTAAAGTCAGTGATATAACTGTTTTTCCCCATGTTGATGTTCAGCCTTGTCCTACTAATCCAATGTCGAATTGTCATAAACCTTGGTCATCTATTTTCAAATCTCTGCCGCGAAATACGGGTGATTACAAACCAGTTGATTTTGATATTGTCGAAGTGAATGGAGTGATGATCCCTCCTCCGTCGGTTTTGCAAGCCGGAGTTGATTTTTGGTCTGAGTATTTGGTTGGTTTCTTTCTGGAACCTAATCACCGTCTTCGTGATCCGGCCTCGGTTTTACGTAAGGCTTGGAAATTGCGTGGTAATTTGCAAGTTAAGCTGATCGACTCCTTATATTACCTCAGATTCTCCTCTTCCGTAGATCGTCAGTTAGTTCTTGGTGCCGAGCCTTCCTTCTTTACTGGTAGACCTTTTATTATTACTCCCTGGTCTCCGACTGTGGCGAGAGCTCGTGAGCAGGTGCTTTCCATTCCCGTTTGGGTTTATTTTTCGCAAATCCCCTCTGCGCTTCAGCCTTTGATTGGGTTGAATTGGTTGGCTTGCAATGTCGGAAAATTGAAATGCTTTGATTCTAATATGGTTGCCTGAGAAAAATTGATGTATGCTAAGGCTTTAATTGAGATATCCCCCTTTAAGCCTCTCCCTGCCTCAATTCCTGTTCAACTTGCTGTGGGTCATGTTGCGGAGGTCCGTGTTCGTTATGGGTGGGTTCCTGATATATGCACCACCTGTCACTCTTTTGGTCACCTTCATACCTCCTGCCTCTTCTCCAAAGGCTCTGCGGCTCCTACCAAGATTCCTCTGCCTCGTCCCCCTATTCAGAAATGGATTCCTAAGGCTCCTTCCGTTGTCTCTCATGTTGATCCGCTTCCTGCGGTTACTTTTTCTGATCTGGGACCGCCTCCTTCTGATGTTAGGCCTGCCTTCTCTGAATTACAGGTTGCCCCCTCTATTGCGGCCTCTTTACCTGATCTTTGTCCTCTTCCTTCCGTTGTTCGGGCTGCCTCTCCTCCTATTGCTGTGGTTCCTTCTGCTGACCCAGCTTCTCCTCTGGATGTTTCAGATTCTTCCCGGTTTGTTTGGGAAGATTCTGAAAGGTGTTGGGTTGACCTTATTTCTGATGTGAGATTTAACCCTGTGAATGATTTTTTTTCAGATTTGTTTCCGATGAACAGATGGACCTTAGATGCCTTTTTTACATTCCGTCTGGTGATGCATTAGTTCTTGATATGGATGGTGTTTTTGCGAGAGAGAACTTTGCCATGCTAGCCGACTCTTCTTGGGATCGCTCCTTCATTTACTCTCCTGACATTTTGGGTTACGACCCTAGTCTTGCTATCCGTTTCCGCCCCTATGCTGGTCTTTATGGCAAAGACCTTTTGGTCTCTGATGTTGTTGGCGTCTCTTCCATTATGGAGGAGGCCTAGCACTCATGATTCTATAGTTCTGTGACACACTGTCACATACATGTTCTGTATTTTCCATTTTATTTAGCAGTTAAGGTGCTTTTACCTTACTCCTGTACTTCAACTTTTATTACGTTCGTAATAAAAAGTGGACGGTCCACTATAAAACCGGCTGGCCTTGCAAAAAAAAAAAATTTATTTTGAGTAAAGCAAATTATATGATTTCCTTCTTTTATAAAGATATGATTTTATGGGTAAATCATTTGTAAAGATCGTTTAGAAGGAAATGAAATTTTAATAGGGTAGTTAAGCCTAAGTATAGGACAGGAAATGAAATACGAATAGGGTATTAACCTAAGTTTATGACTCAGATATTAGAAGACCAAATGGGACTGGTATGCGGTCGCACCCTATACTTTAGCTATTAGCTCCTAGCTAAAATAATCCCAAATTCTAGTGTGTAGGGCTTTGTCACAGGTGGGACTAAAATGAGGTTACACATAGATGGGAATATACAGAGTAAGGATGGGTTATCGGTGAGCCAACAAAAAATTTAGGATCAATTGACCCTAGAAAACGATAGTAAAGGGCAAAAAGCCCAGTATTATGTCTAACAGAAGTTAGATTGTTGATTATGTCTGATAGTCCTGAGTCAGCCAATGGTTAATAGTTAGCCTGATAAAACTATAATGTGGACAAATGGTCCATTGGTTTCTTCATTACTTCTCATATATGTACTTGCTACTATTGTTATAATCACAGGATTTTGATTTGCAAAATATATTCTTTTAAAAGGATATTAGTAAGGGGAGAACCATTCCGCTAAGCGACATGGTCTTACTCAATATCAGTAAACTGAGATGTAATAGTATTATTCACACCAGGCTTTATATCCGACTTGAAGTTTATGTTTCCCCCTTAAACGCTCGGGTGCTCAAAAATTAATTTGAGTAGGTTGAGGGTAAGGGTTTTAAGGTTTTAGGTTGGACGAATAAGCTTTCGAAGACGAGAAGGAGGCAAAGTTAGCTATGTAGGAGCTTTTAAGTGTTATTTCCGCTGTGATGTATTTTTGACTAATATGTCTATCTAGTACCCTGATCATCCAAGGAGGCATGTTCATATATTGCTCTTGGCGTAATTTGTAATAATTATATTTTATCAAAACCTTGGAATCATTATGGGATTATGTAACTAAATTTGAAACATTGATTTGAAATGTAATTTAAAAGTTGATTTTGAAATCTATGTTAATTTCATTTCATAATCATGTGCTTTGATATTATGGATACCATTAACATTACCACATTTTATCACTAGAAGTTAATACTATTGATGACTGCAGCATCTATAGCGTTTAGCTTCGGACCTCAAAGTAGAGGCTGTTACCAAATAGATCAATTTAGGCCATTTTCAATCAGCTAAATAGTGTAAGTCAGTTGGCTGAATATTCACAAACATTTATGTGCATATGCACAGATTCAGTCGGCTGACTTGGGTATTTCGGCCGGTTGAAATTCAAATCGTTTAAGATTTTTTATAAATTTTAATGAAAGATCGTGCGTGTGTACATTTATATCACATAGGAGAGATTTCAAAAACTTTATACCTCTAGATATAGATATGATGACTGAGAGTTCTTTGTAGCATCAATCTTGTCTTCATTTTGATATAGTTGTCGCTTATAAAGTTGATATGATTTCCTACAAAAATGGTTAGCATACACAATATATAATTATATAGTTGTCACTTTCAAAACATCAAAATATAAGGTTCTAACAATATTTGTCTGCTTTGCTTTAGAACATTATTGGAGTTGTTCACCTGTTCCTTGAGAAATGGACGCCATGATGATCACTATTGCTAGTAATGCACAAATCATAACTCCAAAAGCCTACAAGGAGCACAAGGACTGGTCAATACCAACCCAAAAGCAGTCGATACCAACCTATTTCCTTAGCTCTAATCTTTTCCCCATTTCTTAAGACCATTTCTATTGTCTGTCTAAGCATATTCCAAATTCAGCGAATCATTTCGTCTTTATCCTAACATCCGGATTTGTTTGAAAGCCACTTGGTTAAAAATCCAGATAATAAGGCCACTACTTATATGGGTATGAATCATATTTATAGTAAAATTACGCCCTTGGATATTTGACACATGGAATATTGTAACTTCAAATGACCAGGATCTTCTAAAATGATAATATAGCACCATGGGTATGTGATACATGGAATTCTTGAGATGTATCTTGTGGTATTATGATTATTCTCACTTTTGCTAATGTGACTAAGCTATTTGATGGAACATAGACGTATGGATAAATTCATGAATTTGATGTAACTTTATTTCATAGCCCAATAGCACTTTATATTTCATATACTCGATAATTTCATAAGTCTGATAGCTTCGTATATACAACAGTCTCATATATACAATAGCTCTCATAACTATGGTAACTTCCTAGAGTCAACAGCTTTATATCATTGATAGCTTTGTATCTTCAATGTTATCCGTGATATCTTCTATAAACTCAATAGCTTCCACAAACTCGATAGCTTCCATAAACTAGATAGCTTCCATAGACTCAATAGATTCCAAAAAATCTATAGCTTCCATAAATTTGATACTTTCATAAACACGATAACTTTATAAACTAAATAGCTTCTATAGACTAGATAGCTTCCAAAAATCTAGCCGCTTCCATAACCTTGATAGCTTCCATAAACTCGATAGCTTCCATAAACTCGCATGCTTTCGTAAGTTCAATAACTTCATAAACATGATAACTTACACAGATTTGATAACTTAGATAAACTCGCTTGCTTTCATAAATTATGCTACTTTATTGACCTGATAGCCTCATCAACATAATGGCTTCATATACCCGATAGCCTCATCAACACAATAGCTTAATCAACATGGTAACTTTATCCATGCGATAACTTCATCAATACGATAGCTTTATCCATATGATACCTTCATCCACATGATAATTAATACACTCGATAGCTTCTTTAGTATGATAACCTCGTTGACCTAATAGCTTCATTAACACAAGAACTTCACATACCTAATAGCTTCATTAATACGATAGCCTTATAGACCTGATAGTTACAACAATCATGATATCATGCATATTTTTCCTTATGTTTTTAGATTCTTTTTCATAAATTCATTGCTTTGAAGTTGATGTTAAAATTTTAGGGTATAACATACTATTTTAGTAAATTTTATAGCCTTAAGTAAATAATTGAAAGTACAAAAATTTAATACAACATATGTACTAATTTAGAGTAACTATAAATTAATCTGACCAAGTTTAATTCTAAAAATTTCTAACAACATTGTAGTGCTAACTCCTTGGTGTGAGCTCGATCCTCATTTAAATAATTTAAATGTGTGTGGATTTTGCTGAAGTATGATATTGGGCATGAGTTCATTTGCTTATAAATAATTTAGGCCAAATCTAATTTCTAATTTTTATTAAGCTAGAGCCCTATTAACGATATTTTATGCAAATTTACTTTTCATCATCACTATATCACTTAGACATCTAAATTTTGGTAAATGGTTATAAACTCCAATAATATTTGCAATTAATTTTGTAGTGCTACTTTAAAGCCCTTAGTTCAATCTAATAATATTTATCGATTAACTAATTTACTTTTATTTGTGCCAAAAGCTGGCACAAACACCCAATAGATTATATGTAGAGAAGAAAATGAAGATATCTAAATTAAAACAGAGGTAACAAGCAGAAAACAAGTAAAAAAAACAACGACAAACAGATTTGTAGTGGTTCAGCGTTGAATTCCTATGTCCACTTTGATGAAATTGCTTTATTAATCATTTGAATTTCTAAGTATAAGAGGGGGATCGGATAAAAATCTATAAATACAATGAAATACGAGAAAAATAACAGCCTAAAGATCCTTCAAATGAACAATGAACTCTATATTTATAAGGGTAGATGACAGAATATCTTCCTGAAAATTCATCGGCAAGATCTCCAGATGTAGACGAGGTAACCCAAAAAATTTCGAGGCCCAACTCCAATTATAAAGCGATCTGGCCCGATCGGTCTTTCTTTCTATGTGCACCATGAGATCGGTCATATGGGTCCCCCTCCATGCTAGCTTTATGTTTCCAAAGTTGTTTGCATAGTTGTCTTCATGTTTTTAGAGATATCGATCGATTCCCATTGAGTTAAATTGCTGACTCAAACTGTTCATAGCCATAGTGATTAGATATGATCCCTTGCCTAAGAGAAGGAATATATACTTATCCCCTACTTAGGGTAGGCACTAATCTATACTTAGAATGTACTGTAGAGTCTATCTCTTGATTTCGCTTGATCGTTACTTCATATTGTTGCCTGTACTTGGTCTCTGGTCTTTATGATCACCTCTCTAGACTACTTTCCTTGTCTATCACCGAGTTTAACTTGTCTACTCAGTCCAGATATAGAGGGGTCAAAAGGTCAGATAACACTTGCCCCTCAAAGTACGTTTTGTTTTGAACATAACGTGCTTTGAATCGAAGCAATTTAGAGTCGCCGTGAAGGATTCCATTCAGTTTCCCAAACAGTTATTACCCTTCCGTCAAATTATCTTTCCAAAGATTCATATTTCTCTTCATTTGTTATGACGCTTCGTCAATATTTATAAATATAAATCCGAAGTGTAATCCCTATACTTCATCTATGCTCGGTTCTATCAAGCCAGTTGATCAAGTTAGTAAGCCTTGGCTATCTGTAGTGACATCTTTTCAACGAAATCCAGGTAATAATTCAATCTCTGTTGACTCAAGAAATTGAATGTTGGGTACACACGCGTGCACATTCACTTACACATTTTATCATCGACTCCTTAACATGTTCACACACATATGGGTCGTTGCCAATATCATGTAGTTGAAATATATTTGCATTACTATATATTTTCTTCTTTTCTTAAGAAAATATTTGTAAGGGGTGTTCGGTACCAATCTCCTAGTTTAGGTGGACTTAACCAATTTTGGGTCCAAGCAAGCGGGCCTAGCCTGTATATAGGCTAAGAACTTAGCTTATTCCTTCACTTGCTCACTTATTTACTTCTCAACCAAACGGATCTCCAATTCTACCTTGTCTCCACCATTATCGGATCTTCAAATTAACGAACCCCACTAATCCACATAATCTTTTATTTGATCCAGTCTCCATCTTAGTCAAAAATCTCCACCATTACTCCAAATTTCTTCTGCGCTCAATCTCGCCAATTCAATTACAGATCCAAGCCCAACCTCGCTTCGCTTTAGTTCTTTCATTCGACCTTTGGCCTCGCCTTCATCTTAACCCAATCTTTTGTGTTTGAATTAACATACATAGGTGGGTTTACCATTAAATTTGTATAACCAGTATTGGATTGTAGGGTCTTCATTACAACAAGACAATGGGATTATTCATGTTGGTGAATGTGTATCTAGGGTTTGAAAGTATGGAGTTGAATGGTTGGGATTGTAGTAGAATTTAAGATGCTTTTGTGTGTTGGTGGAATGGAGGAGCTGCAAGTATTGGGATTGGCCAATGTTGATAGGTGTTGATGTGGAGGAGATGAAGTGATGAGGAGAGATCGGCGATGTGATGCGATCGGTTGTTGTATTTTAGAGTTGAGATAGGTCTACCAAACATGGTAGTATCGGTCGCTTGATGGAATGGAGGGATCGGTTATTGTGGAGGTCGATTGAAAGCATGTGGCGTTTGAAATGGCTTAAGGCGACACTGCCTAGGTGAAGGATTAGTTACAATCCCTTTACCTAGGGGAACTTAAGCATTTTTCCTTGAGTTGAACATGAGTGTTGGAATTCGAACGGTCGCATAACTAACCATACAAACTTGCAATAGGTCATGACTTAGAACTTGAACATGAGAACCTGACTTGAACATTTTAGCATATGAAAATGAACTTGAATATAAACTTGAATTGTAACGTATGCCTTAAACAGATTTGGGTGCTTATAAGAATTCAAATGAAAATATTAAACTTCAACATGCCAATAACTGATCCTGGGACATTGATAAAATCCACAACCATCGATGCATAAGCCAGTTGAGACGGGCAGCGATGACGGTCAGTCCGGTCGAATCCCAGAGTCTCGTTACAACATCATTTTAATTCCAAACTGTTTATCACTACACTACATAATACTACACCACACTAGATTACACTTTTCATGGAGGGAACGGGTTTATTTTCTCTAGCAATGACTATCTGCTAAGCTTGATAGTTATGGGTTCTAGACGCTCAGAGCTTTTAGCTGCCATGGGCACTAAACAAACTTCTTATGAATATACTGATGCTGAGTCAAGCTCTACAACAATATCCGCTCGAAACTCTCCAGGCCATCAATCTGAACAGCTTGAAAGTTTTCAAACAGATGCTAGAAATTCCTTCGAACTTAGAAGCAGACGAGCCAGATCCTAACACTTCAGAAGATGCTAAATTTTTAAATGATCCAGAGGATTCAGTGGCTTCAACGGTCGATGAGGCCTCTCTCTGTAGATTGTGCATTAAACATGGGATTCCATACAAGGATGTGTGAATCCTGTCTCCTAACGATAGGGCTCACTTGCCCTCGGAGGGGTATATTACATGCAATAAGTCATTTTCTAAGCAAGTTGCATTTTTCCTTCCAATCCATTCATTCAGAAAATGTTACATAATTTAAGATTGGCATTGGCTTAGCTGCATTCTAATAGCTATGCGTTTCTGCACTGCACATATATGATTTTCCTCAAATTCTTATATCGTGAGCCGATTCTAGAAGACATTGGATTCATTTACAATTTCAAGCGGTGAAAAGGAAGCCTCTTGTACACTTTCCACAAGTCAATCGCTAACTGCCAGGTCACAACTAGCGCTTGGAACAAACTGAGCACTTTTAAGAATGAACGGTTCTATGTTCGCTGCTCACCTAGTTTTGCAGCACGGTGGTTGGAAAGACATAAATGTCACTTCAAACTTAACTTTAATTGCTTTTATTCAAGTTTGTCTTGAACCAAGAAGTTTTTTATTGAACATTGTAGGTAGCCATCCATGTCCCACTGGCGAGATGTACTCAGAGGTTGTTTCAGCGCTAAAAAATATGCCAGTGGCGGATAGGGTCATCAGATCTCTTCTTACTGACGAGCGCCATTTTATTTCATCTTACTAAAAGAGGGTCGCAGTACCAAGTTGCTAAGGAACACTGAGGGTGAGGTGGTAGATAGAAGAGGCATCATTGGGTAGGTAGGTGATGAAGTTGATCCTATCGTGCACCCAATCGAAGGGGCTCAGGATGTCGCCGAGGATGGCAAGGTGAGAGGCTATGCTAATGAGCCCAGTCATGATGATGTGAGATGAAGTTATGAGCATATAATCGGACCCTCCCAAGAGCCACAGCTCCCCGCCTTAGAGAAGAGAAGAAGAAAAAGGTTTGTTTATAAGATTCGCAGAGGGCTTGTCTCCAAGAAATCCGAGTCAACTTCTGCTACTACGGATCAATCTAGCTCTCTGCCTCCAAAAAATTTATTTGGGGGTGCTGTCGGACATCCTACTTCTAGATGATGTTGAAATATATGATTTCACCAATTAAGCCTCGAGGGGTCTAAATATCCTATTCAGTTTGGTGCTGACATTCCTCACTAGCATGGGAGAGATTACTTCAGTGAGCAAAGCTCTAGTAATTGGCCCGTTGGAGGGACAATAGGACACTCATGATCACATGCACTGCGTCGCATGACACTTATCCACATATAATTCTAGTGATTCTAATACATTTTTCATTTTGTTTGCAGGCTCGATGAGGTGCCTCCTCAACTATGATCGCTTGAAGAGATCAACATACCCCTAGCCATCTTATTTTGGACCCAGTCAAGGTCAGGACCCTAAGATAGAGAAGGTCATAAAGAAAGAGAAGACTAAGACCAAAGCCACCAATCCAAGGACTCGTCATCCATGCATAAGTCAAAATCTCAGTCTTCTCAACATAAGGGTATCGGTCAACACCCCCACTATATATATTAGTGCGTGAGCTTTCTTGATGCAACCAACAAGCAGTACATGAGCTTCTCCGATTTTGGATAGTTCCTTTCGGTACTTATCAATCGCTTGCTAACATAATACACTGGCCTTTAGATTCGATCCTCTTCGTGTAGTAGTATGTCACTTATGCATGTACTGGCACTACTAAGTAAATATACAAGTCTTTATTATCCAGTAGCTTAGACAAGATGGAGAGTCTCTCTAAGTGATGTACCGGTGCTTGAAATGCATCAATACAATCCTACATCCATTCAAAGTTTCTCTTCCCTCTCCTGATTAATTCAAAGAAAGGAATGCACTTGTCGGTAGCTCTAGAGATGAACCGACTCAGGGAGGTTACCTTTCCTTTTAGACTTTGTACCTGCTTGATTGTCTTTGGCACTTTGATATCCATTATCATCTGAATCTTCTCGGGGTTGGCTTCAATTCCGCTGGAGTTAAAGATGAAACCTAAGATTTCCCCAATGCAATGCCAAAAGAGCATTTCAAGGGATTGAGTTTCATTCCATATTTCTAGAGAACACTGTACATTTCCACCAAGTCATCGATGTAGTCATTTGAGTGCCATGACTTCATGAGCATGTCATCCACATATACTTCCATTAATTGCCCGATCTTGTCTTTGAACATCCGGTTCACCAATCTCTGATAAGTAGCACTAGCATTCTTTAGTCCAAAAGGCATTACAATGTAGCAGTTTAATCCCATGTCAATAATGAAGCTGATATATTCCTAGTTTAGCATGTGGACCGGGATTTGATTGTATTCGGAATACACGTCCATAAATGAAAGCAGTTCATGTCCAACGGTTGAGTCTACCAACGGGTCAATCCTTGGAAGTGTAAAGTTGTCTATCGTGTATGCCTTGTTCAGGTCTAAGTAGTCGATGCATGTCCACCACTTTCCATCATCTTTTCTCACAAGAACCAAGTTGGATACCCATTTTAGGAAGAGAGCGTCGTGGATAAACTTTCTGAGTTTATCCACCTTCTTTTTAAGTGCATCAGATCTCTTCGGATCCATATCTTATCATTTTTGTTTCACCGGGACATGCCTCGAGTCGTTATTCAATGCATGGCTTGCGACGGTCGATGAGATCCCACACATGTCAGAATAGGTCCAAGCAAACACACTAACATTCACTCGAAGAAAGTCCTCTAATTCCTTCATCATCATTGCACTGAGTTATGATTCGATTTACAGGACCGGTGATGGGTCGTCATGACTGACCGTACGTCGATTGTCATCTCAATGGGTGCAGCCTTGGTTTCTTTAGGCTCCTATTCTTCATCTCTTGGATCAATATCTTTATAGAACTGATTATAGTGCTTGAGCTAAGGATCGGATGGTGATTGCTAAGTTTCATTAATTTTGATTCAAAGAGGCCTCTCCGCATCCTTTCCTTTCTCCTTTGGATGAGAAACTCTCAACTCAGCTACATAACAGGCACGCTCAATCGCTTGATCTCCATTGATAATTCTCATGCCAATCTTTATCGAAAATTTGAGTGTTAAACACTACGGGGCTATAACTGCCCTGAATTCAGCAAGAGCTGGTCGACCCAAAAAAGCATTGTATGGAAAGTTCACATACATCACTATAAACGGCAACATCTGCACTTCCCTTTAACTGCTAACTCCATCGGCAGCTCGACGTAGCCGACCGCTTTAGTTGAAATATTGTTAAAGCCATGAATACGGGCTTTGCATGGTTTCAAATCTTTGGCTTTCAGTAACATATGGTCGCATGCCTTCTTGAAAATTATATTCATAGAGCTTCCACAATCAATCAGAATCTTTCTCACCAAGGCGAGATTGATCATGGCCGAGATCACCATTGGGTTGATTGTAAGGGCCTCCACCTTATCAACATGCCTGATTGCATACACGTAACGCTCCATTTCATTCCAACTTTTGTTGAATGGACGTGGTCCTCCAGTAATGGTGTTAATAACTAATCTCCCTCTTGTCTGCAGAGGTTCCTCAGCACTGGGCAGAGCTTGACCTCGACCGGGGTCGGATGTCCTCTGCCCGCCATCCTACAGGGCTTTAAAAAGTTGTTGCATCTTTCTTTCTTGAATTAACTTATCAATAACATCACGAAGGTGGCAACACCTGAACGTGGTATGTCCATAACTTTAATGAAATCTACAGTACTTTTTAGGCTGTTTCTGCTTCTCCATTTGTTCTTTCGGAGGTGGTTTCCTTACTCCATAGTGTCACAAGTCGATAGATAAATATTCTCTAATGAAATATTTAATGCTGTGTATGTGTCAAATGATGGGATTCTTGGCTTCCCTCTTTCAGAATCCCGTCTTCGGTTGTGGTATCTATCATTGTCTTTCTTTTGCTCATTCGGTTTGTTCTGAACATTGATTTGACCTTTCCCAAAACTATAACTAGACTGCTTCACTACCATATTACTTTATACTCCTTCAGCACTTGGCCCTGCAAATCTCTCTTTCTGGTTCGCTTTGCCACCTCTTTCCTCAACAATTGAGCCTCCTCTACAAAAAATGGTCCAGTGTAGAAGGAGGCTTTTCTGTTGACCAACCACCATACTCGGAATCAGGGTCAACTCCCCTAGTTAGTGCCATGAGTATTGCATCATCATTCAGATTACTGACTTCTGTAATAGCTGTATTAAACCTTTCTAGAAAAAATTTTGGTGACTCCCTCGGTGCTTGGACTAAGTTGGAGATTGACATTCCATCCTTGGAGCGGATAGTGTGCATGCGGAACTTCTTTAAGAACTTCTTTATTAACTCATCAAGTAAAGAGATTGACATTAGTAGTAGTTTGGTAAACCACATGTTCGCAACATCTTCCAAAAAATTGGGAAAACGCCTGCATTTGACTTTATTAGTGGCTCGGGCAGAGTCCATGTGCCATTTGTACTTCAAGAGATGCTACCTAGGATCTGTTTTTCCTACATATGCAGACATTGTCGGCATATGGAACTTCCATGGATATTCAACATGTACAATGTTTTCGATAAATGGAGTATGACTTCTGGAGAGTCACCAATCATCGTTGGTCAAGCCTTAACTTTCTTTCACTAGCTATCTCACCATAGCTGCTAAGTCCAGTGTCTAAAGAGTTAGTGCCAAGTAGTAGTCACGTTCCACCTCACATAAATGACCTGTTCCATTCCTTTGGGCAGCACCATATTGCCTTGGCTCCTCCTTCTCTTGATCCATCTCCTAAGCAGCAGTTCTATCATCATCTCTTAGCTGTGGTTCAACCACATTGGCCCGAGCTGCAATGCCTTGATCGATCGCAGCACCTCAAGAGTGAGATCTTGCACCTACATGCCGATCACTCCCTTGATTAGAGGATTCATTGCTGATCCTCCTGGGGGGTTCGGTACCAATCCATGTTGTTTGGCAGAATTTAGCCACGTAGTTCCTCCTCGATACTCCAGCATCATATGCATCCGTCTTTGCGGCATCTATTTCTGTGATAGTCGTCAGATGAGGGGAGTTCTTCGATCCTAAGTATGGATTAGACTCTCTCTTTGCCTTTCCACATTGATCTTTCAGCTAGTTCATCAGGTCTATGTTAGTCTAGATTTTTTGATTGAGCTGCTGACGGTTATCTAACATTTCCTTCATTGGGACTTCAAAATCAACTCTGGTGATGTATTCAGCTGGATTCTAGGCATCGGTAGCCGCCGGTTGTACATTTTGATCAACTTTTTGAACACTAGCATCGTCATTTCCTTCAAAGCATGGGAAGTAGTAGTCTTTCCTCTGGCTATAGCTAATAGCTTCCTTTTAGATATTCTTCAAATCTGAGTAGAAACGTAAACTTGTCGGTAGAAATCTAAATCTACCTTGTGAATATGGAAATCCATAAGTAGATGATGAGATCCAATCAACCTGAGAATTCTTTTCCACTGAAAGAACCAAAATGTTTCCACCAAAAGTTGGCACAAACACCGAATATATTATATGTAGAGAAATAAACAAAGAAATCTAAATTAAAACAGAGGAAATAAGTAAAAAAAAGTATGACAAATAGATTTATAGTAGTTCAGCGTTGAATGCCTATGTCCACTTTGATGAAATAGCTTTATTGATCACTTGAATTTCTGAGTACAAGAGGAATCAAATCGAAATCCATGACTATAATGAAGTACAAGTAAAATAACAGCCTAAAGATCCCTCAAATGAACAATGAAACCTGTATTTATAGGGATAGACGACCAAATATCTTCTTGAAAATTTGTTGATAGAATCTCCAGATGCTGACGAGGTCACCCCGAAAATTTCAAGACCCAACTCCCAATATAGAGTGACCATCCCTGATCGGTTTTCCTTGCCACTTGGCACCATGCGATCGGTTTGTAGGTCCCCCACCATGCGATCGGTTTGTAGGTCCCCCACCATGCTAGCTTCATGTTTCCAATGTTATTTTCATAGTTGTCTTCATGTTTTAGAGATATTGATTGGTTGAATTGTTGATTCAAGGTGTTCATAGCTATGGTGATCCAATCCGATCCCCTGCCTATGGAAAGGGATAGATAGCGGTCCCTTGCCTAGGGGAGGCACTAATCCATGCTCAAAATATTTCGTAGAGTCTATCTTTCTATTATCTTGATTGTTACTTCATATTTTTATCTGTACTTGATCTTTGGTCTCTACATCACCTCTCTGTACTACTTTCCTTGTCTATCATCGAGTCTAACTTGTCCAGTTGGTTCAGATATAGCTGGGTCAAAAGGCTGGATAACAACTTCGAACAGATTTTTTTTTAAGTTAACTACTAATCACGGTGATACTAATGTTTTACAATAAAGAAGACGAATCCTCTCTTGAGTAGAGTTTCACTTCCTGTAATTTAATATATGCCCAACTATGATTATAACATGATCATGACTTCATATGACTAACCACAATTAAAGTACAATCGTGATGATACTGGTTCAGATATCCATCCCTATGTCAATTCATGTACCCGCTCCCCCCGATAGAGTTTCACTGTTACTTCCTACTTTATATGGGTAGTAAGAAACACTTACTATCTTAAAATTCCATTGGCGATAAGACACACCATTCCTCTTAACTTTCCATAGGTGGCATGATTACCTTTCTCCTTATAACAGCAAAAAGGTATAAGTAGGTAGTTGTATATTCAATATGGATTTTGTAGTTCCAGTACAATGATCATACAGCCTCTATGGAATATGTCTTTGAATTCAGAGAGGAATATGATGAGACCAGAGAGAGAATGATTAATAATTCAAGTAAAACTTCTTTAATCTTGAGCGATTTGCAAATCCTTGAGGAATATGAGTGGAAGGGTATTGACTCTTGCAAAGAGAGTGGAAGTATAGAAAGGAGTTTATCTCATAAAGTCATAAAGATGTCAGGGTAAGAGGAAACTAGATAATTATTTATTTTTCCAAACCCTTTTAAATAGAAGATGAAAGGATGTGTCCACTACTGAAGAGGTCATTCCAAAACCCTATCATTTTATATTAATAAAACATAATAAGTGCATATATATTGGTATATAGCTATGGTGTATGTCGACATGCTCTAGTATAATTTGTTTTCCTTTTATAAAATTCAAACTATGAGGTTCATACTTTAGAACTCGGGATGTATATTTAAGTGAAGATGTTTAGAGATTAATAGAGTTAAATGAAAGAAGAATTCTAAGGGTATTTGTTATGGGGCCTTTAAGAAAACTCTAAGCCTCGACGGACTTACTAAAAACTTCTATTGTCTTGGTTGTTGAAGTGCTTTTATTCCACTCTTCTTGAGTTAAATATGTGTTTAATTTGCTATTATTAATATTCATATTTATAACTCATTTTCTTACTTCCATAAACTGAGTTTCTTGTTTGTCTTTGTATAATATTTCCACAAAATATCTAAAAATATTGCACAACGCGATAAAAGTTAGTAGTGATATTTAGGTATTCATTGTTATCAAAATCAATATTTAGGGTATTAACAATCTTCCTATTATCGATGATGATAACCACATAATATTTAAGACATAAAATATAATATTTAACTACCATAACTCTATGCACTCCTCTATTGTTTTTCCTAGTATGTCATCAATAAAAAATGGCGAATAAAAAAATTTAGGTAATATTAGATAGTATGTATAGAGCTTATGTATAAAGTTATATAAATATGTACAAATATTAAACATGAGGGAAATCAATATTAAGACAAATTATGAAACGAAACACACATTTCGTATAATGATTTAAGCGCTACGACACTAAAACAAACATACAAGTGAACACTAATAAATAAATGACAAAATACGAAACAATTTGAGCAAAAAAAACTTAAAATCAAGGTTGTCAAAATTGCTAGGCGGTAGGCATGGACTGGGGATTAATGGAGGATTAATCGAAGCTAGGTGTTTTAGATAAACACATACATTTTGGATAAATTTGTAGTATTTTGTTTGGTATTAACTGATCGCCAATGGGATATCATGGATTTGAATGGGTTTGGAAGCAACCAGGGAGACAGAATCACTTGAAACAAACATTTTGATGCTTATAAGAGGCGTCAAGCCTAAATTGGTGCATAGATGGTGCCAATAAACATATTTATGCTTAGATAATGCAGCAAGTCTCATCTATGCGGATTAGGCCAAAACCTAGGCGTTAAGGTTATCCTAGCGCCTAAGCAAGGCTTAGGCAGGAGCTTAAAAAGAATTTTACAACAAAGCTTAAAATACAACCACAAACCTATAATTACACAACAACTTAAGAATAAACATAGAATTTATGGATTCTTCAAAGAAATTTTAACCTATGCTTTATTAGAATAAAAATATATGGTCCATAAAGCAAATTAATCATTCATCAATTTCTCCTTGATGTGTATGTCCATATCTTCATCTCGGGTATTACATTTATTTCAAACAATTCTAGAATGTCTTCCATCCTCTCTTTAACAGCATAAGAGATGAGATGCTGAAATGATGTGAATTGTCTTTCTTACTTATATACCATTAATTTTTTATCCATCTCTTGATGTTTTGGTTTCTTATTCTTTTGAAAGCATGAAATATTTCTTTAAGATTATCCGTCAACTCTTTTTTAAATGCTTTTTCTCATGTCCATTCTTATGAAGAAAGATAAAAAAATTATAAAAGGGAGAATAATGAAGAAGAAGAATTAGTTTTTTGTTAGAAAAGTGTATTTCTAAAGAGCTAAACATAATTTATAATCGTTCCCTAATTTTAATATAATTATTTAAATTTTAACTGAAATTCTCAGTATATGTCAGAATATTCTTGGTGGATGCCAACATACATTGCTGCAATTAGTATATTTTATTTTCTATTTTAAAAATTCCATTTAAAAATTCTTAATATATATATATGATTTTTCCAAAGAATGTAATGAAATCCAGACACAATGCATTAGTACAAAAAAGATCATTTCATTAATATTAAAGTGCAATATATATGAGAATGAAACGTAAAAAATACAAATGTAAATACATGACATAGGGTAATATATCCGTGAATAGTTTCTTTCTTAAAAGGTTGGTTAAGAAGATGATGATGGACTTGCACCAAGATTTTCTAGAACTTCCCCAAAAAATTGCTCATTTTGTTGGGAAGTTTTGATTATTATTTTTTCTCATAGGAATGTTTAATTTTCTTTTAATCCTTTAGGAGTTTTTATGGATTTTGAGTGATATTAATTTTTGAATTTATTTTTCTCTTATCAAAGATTTCCATAAAAGTGTCCTTCCTTCTCCTCCTCCTCCTCCTCAATCACTTCTTCTCTTTCCATTCTTTCTCCTTTTCAGCAAGTGCTTCATATAGTTCAAATTCAAAGTGGATGTGCATGTGATATGTTGTCATGTAATATAGTTCAAATTCATATAGTTTGAATTCCAAAAAGTTGCCCCAGTGGTTAAGTGATTCGGATTTGGTGTAAGAGGGCACAAGTCCGAAACTTGCGTAGCGTGATTCGAACGCTTATTGACATGTAATATGTTGTCCTAGTGACATGTTGTATATAAAGTACCATTTCAAAAAAAAGTGGATGTGCATAAGAGAAATATTTTTCTTATAAAAAATCTTTGGATTCAAAGTTAATTTCCCCTTAGATTAACTCTAAAATAAATGAAATTCTTATTGAATACAAGCCATAAAATAGTGTGTTCATGACAAAAAAAAAATTCTTAGTCGCTCCAAGCAAGTCACATGAGCCTAATTTATATCCCTTTTCAAAATAATAAAAAAGAAAGATTTGGAAACCTTTTGAGTTGGATTATTATAGAATCCCATGATTTGTGTATCTCTTATTGAAAAACGAGACTCATAAGTCCTGCTTTAGGTCTACAATTTCCCTTTAAATTACAACTCCTTCCATTTTCAAATAAATCATGAATTATGTAATGGTTATTATGATATATCTCAAAGTTTTGGGCTTTTTGGCCATTTTTTTTGCAACCATGAATTTCATTAATCAAATGATCATTTAAAACAATTTGTGTTCCTTTAACACTATCCCAAATTCCCATTCATTTCCATCAAAAAAAATTCCCACTAAATTTTCACAAAATATTTTTACAAAATTTGGATAACAATCATTTAAAAAAAATGTTTGTTAAACCAAAAATCTCATTCTGTAAAGAATGGTTTTGCAACTCATAATAATTATAATACATAAAACTTACAAAACAACTTGAAAAGATTTTAGCAAATTTAGCATATTCTATACACGTCTTAGTGGAACCTTTGTCCTTGTAAAGACATTCTCTAGTTTGATAAAGGGTTTTGAAATTCTAGAGGAGGAAGCTTGATGTGAAGTTGACATGATGAAAGCTTTAAAGAGAAAGTATGAAGATGTAGTTTGAAACTTGAAAATGGAAGTTAAGATAAGAATGAATGAATGAATGTGAATAAATAGACAATGGATGAATTAGTGATAGCCTAAAAAGGTGCTTTGAATTTTGAATTATTACATGAAAGAAAGGGAAGTTCTAAAGTTTGAATTTTGGAAAGTTTCCTCTTTTAAACTGACATATGTCGACATAGATCATCCGATTATGTCGACATTCTTTTCCCAATAAGCACCATTTACGTTTTGAATTAATTTTTTCGAATAAAACTATCCCGTCTTTCTAGACTTGAGTGATCAAAGAGATAGTACATAAAAGAAATTTTAATCATTCTATGTTCATGAAATTTTGGTATAACAAATTTTATTCTTTTATTTTTCTTCAAGAGTAATTTATAATTTTTATCTAAGATAATGAATCTCTTTAAAAATATACATTATAAATGATCACATTAATAAATTATGCACGAAAAATTATGTTTATGATTTTTAACAATCAAAACATTAGAAATAATAGGACATTTAGAATTATCGGTGTTGTCAATGTTAATGACATACCTCTTTGAATTATCTTCAAAGTTCATGGTTCCACTATCTTTTCATATAATGCCACTCAATTTCTATGGATTTCCTGTCATATGTTTTGAATCCATTGTCCTATATCCATTTCTCCTTCTCTTTATTTATTGTGTGATCAGTAAGTATTTGGAAAATAAGAAACATGCACATTGTTACCTTATTTTACTTTTGGGATTGTTGAGGTTAAATTTTCTAACACCAAACATATAAAGATTTTAAATACACTTTAAAAATACAACTATAAAAAAATGAACTTTATTAATAAAATTTTCAGTATACTCTTCCTTTTTATTATTATGAAAATTTCTTGGAATCCATATATTAATAAATTTATTTAAGGATTTTATTCTTAATTTTATAAGTTTTGGTTTGAATGTGGTAACCTTAACAAATTTAGTACTTTGTGTGCTATTTTATTTAGGCTTTCGGGTATATCTAAATCCATGTTTATTATTGCGGCATAAATTAGGAAAATAGATTTTCTAAATTATTCCTAACTTTGTTAAATTTATCAACACTAGTTTTTATCTTACTAATATATTTACTACATTTAAGAATAACGTTTGTCCAAAGATGAAATTTTGTCATCCAGACTAGTTACCACTAACTTTATTGAAAGATTCTTTTTTTAGGATTTATTTTAACTATTAAAATTTTTAGAACATTCCGGTTTCAAATTCTTTTCATCAAGTCCATTGGGTCTTTCATTCCATCTTATAGACATTACTTTTCTTCAGTTGGCATTTCATTTAACATTTATAATCTACTTATTTCCACTAAAATGTTTTTGTATTGCTTTCTAAATATCGTTTATCCTTTATACATAGTATTTAAAGCATCTATAATTTCTTCATTAGAATCCCATCATGGCCATCACCAACTATGAAACACATGTTGGCATTTTTGGTTTTTGGCTCACCATCACATGGTGATTTGTCTGAATCATCCCATGTTGCATTGAAAGCCAGTTTCCTTTTCTTCTTGAATATGTCAATATTTGAAGAGTACGTTGATTTCTTCAGATTTGGACAATCTCTTTTCATGGTTTTGTCATATTCAAATAACATAACAACATTTCAATTTCCGGAATTATCTATATAGTTGTAATTTTCATAATTTGTTCATTTTTTAAATACTTTAATTTTTTTTTGAAATTATTGGACATGAAAGCAATTTCCTCATTATCACCATCATCTGAACCATGATTATAGTTGGTAGCATTAAATGTCAGTGACTTCTCTCTCATTTGTTTGATTTTCTGTTTTAGCCTGCAATCATACTTCATAGGACATAAGACCTCTAACTAATACTTCTACTTTCATTGTATTAATATCATTTGCATCTTCAATAGCCAGGATCTTTTAATCTCATTAACTGAAGAGTAATATAATATCATTCTAACCTATTCCACTTCATAAAAAGTCTTTCACAATTATACTAGTACATATAAATTAGCTTGAAATCTAGAATACAATCAGATATAGATTCATTTTGAAAGTTGATATTAACTAGTCAACATGGATATTTTGATCTGTTTAGCCTTATTTATGCCTTTATGTGTAATTTGTAGAGTCCTCTAAATTTCATATGCTCTTGTATAGAACAACACTTTTTCAAACTCATTTTTATCCAAGGCACAAAATAAAATATTTATAGTCATTGAATTATTAAGTGCTTGTGTCATTTATATTTCATTATGCATAATCAAATTGGGGCTAAGTGCAATCGATTTAAGTAACATTCCAAATATCTAATCCATTTGACCATTGGTAGATTTTCATCATATAGGACCAATAATCATAATTACTACCATTGAAAAATGGCAGTCAATTAGTAAATTGACTCTCTATAATGGTGTTAAAAAGTCTATTACTAATATTATTGGCTATTTATCCTTAAAATTTAGATTATGACTCTTTTGAAAATCATATGCTCCAATGCCAAATATGGGTTGTGAAATACTTAAACAAATTAACAGGGAATGGAGCTTAAGGCTACTAATACACTAGATAAGGATGATTAGTGTATATCAACAATATAAAAATTAAATTGTAATTTATAAGTTATATACTTAAATAAGCATTGAAAGTAGAAACAAAGGCCAATAATTAGATAGTAAATGTAAAGTAAGTAAAAGCAATAAAAGTAAAAGACACCATGATTTTTATACTGATATGGATATCCAATCATATGTTCCGTCATGTTCTCCACATATAGAGTTTCATTATCACTTCATTTCTTTCTATGGGTGGCAAGATCACATTTCCCTTTAAAATAGTAGTGAAGTATGGGAAATTAGTTGTGACTTCACTATAGACTCTTGTAGTTTCACTATGATCCTATAAAGCTCAAACTACATTATGTCTTTGAATTTGGGAAGGAATGTGATGCGACTAGAGAGTGATTTAGAGCTCAAGTATAAACTTCAGATCTTGAGTGATTTGCAAATCCTTGAAGAATATATGTGGAAGTATATGGATTTGCAAAGAGGACGAAACTATATAATTGATTTTTTCTCACAAATTTATAAAAATGTAGACGTAAGAGAAAATCAAAGGATTATTGATAAAAAATTATATGTCGGACACTTTTAAATATGAAAGGATGTGTCCATTGATGAAAAGTTGACAACAAAATCCTTTCAATTGATTTATAAAACAATATAGTTGCCTATATGTCGACATATACTCAAGGAGCATATTGACATACACCACATAGTCTAGTATAATTTGTTTTTTCATAGTAAGAGTGATATTTTATTCAAGCAAATAACTGACCTCTAGAACTTATGTATAGAGTGTCAGACCATTGACTAGTTGAGTTAATGATCCTTAATTCTAGTATAATTTGTTTTTTCTTTTGAAATTCAAATTGTGATAAGGTTGGCAATTAGACCCGACTAGATGGACCAAGACCCAATCCAGTGGGTTTCGATTCTAGGCAACTTAGGTTTTGTTAGGTCCAAACTATGCATTATATAACCTTGACCTAATCAAAGTTTGATTCGGGTCGGGCGGCGCCGGTTCATGTTTGATTGGGCAACAACACTAAGAGTACATATATATATATTAGTGTTTTTTGGTTGAGTATTTTGATTTAGTTTATTTTGGCCCAAGTTTGATTGTGTCTTTATGGTATTTTCTTAGCCCAGATCCAACCTAAGACCCATTGGGTTTAGGTCTTCTTGGGTCGATCCAATTTTGTTTTACAATTCTCGGTTCTAATTGCCAGCTCTAAATTGTGAAATTCTCGGTTCTAATGCATATTTAAAGAAGTTTAGAGATTAAATAGAGTTACATGAAAATTTCAAGGATATATTTATAGGCCCATTACCGAAGTTTTAAGAACCAATAGACTTACCGAACACTTATATTATCTTTATCGTTGAAGTGCTTGTATTCCATTCATCTTGAGTTAAATATGTATTTCATTTTTTGTAATCGACCTTTATTTTTATAACACTTTTGCTTGCTTTCATTCATTGAGTTTCTTTTCCATCTCTATATAATATCTTCGAAGTACCTATGAAAATACTACACAACTCGAGAAAAGTTAGTAATAATATTTGTATTATCGTCGAAATCGGTACTTTGGATATCAACAATATGATTTCATAATGGTTTTATAGACACATTCTAGTAAAGGGACTTCTAGCATGGAAAACACTAGATGCCTTAGTATAGGAAAGGGCCATCAGATGTGAAGGAAGTAAGCTTTAGCAAGAAAGAGTAGGGAGCGGACTTGAAATAGATGCTTTTATGCCGTACGAGAAAGCAAGGAATGAATAGGGAGTGTGCATGAAAATCTTGGATAATATTTTAGTAGGCTTAAACGAAGGAAATAAAACACTGCAAATGATAGAGAAAATGCCCATAAAGAAAATGTAGATTGTAACACCATGGAAATTTTAATAACAAATTAAAATATTAATGATGGTAAAAATGTTATTTTATATAAAATTGACAACATAGTAAATTTTTGAAAATGAAGGAATTTGATAAATATGACTTTTCTATTTTGTCAAGTAAACTTTTCTAGCCCAAATTCATATATAGAATGTTCAAAACGAATACTGTATGAAGAAGATACGGAACGTTTACCGTAGCGGGTATTTCGTGTTTTGCGCCTATTTTGAAATTAAGTTTAATAATTAATACAATATTAAAAAAACTTATGTGTCGAGAAATAATACTCTAAGAGAGAAAAAAGATAGTATAATGGTTATTGTACGTGCATTTAAGAGTAAAGAAGAAAAGTATTTATATGCACAAATGTGGAAACACTTTAAGGGAAGGCACTAATTATGAAATTATTGCTTTAATTTATTTAAAGGATAAGTTGAATATAATAGAAAAAGGATGTAACAATATTTAAAAAGAAAAGAAAGACAACGTAAACATATATGTACAGAAATAAGGCAATAATAAAATAAATGTTACATAATTTTTTTAAAAAGATAAGAGTGTATTCATAGAAGCAAAGTGTTTCTTAAAGAAAAGGTAAGTCATGTTGTTTCTTTGTTGTAAAGAATAAGGGTAAGTTTGGTTTTTGAATTTAAAAATATTAGTACCAATAAATTAATATAATTGATTTCCCAATTAATGGTGAAGAATAAGGTTTCCAATTAATACACACATATATACATTTGAATGTAAATCCAGAATTCCTCACATAGGTTAATATATGTACATACATACATACATATATATACATGCATACATACATACATACATATATGTATATACAGACTACTAATTAATGGAATCGGTTTGAATTTGAAAACTTTAATACCAATTACTTGGTAAGAGACATGGTTTCCAATTAATATAAACAAATAAACACACACATATTGAGATATATATAATACCAATTAAGGACGTTGATTAGAATTGTAACTATTGACATTTGTTTAAATCATAACTAGTAGACTTAAATTATAATTTGTAACACCCCATAATTTTCGTGGTTAGTTTTTTAGTTACTTAATTAGGCTCTAAAAATGAAATTTGTGCATACAATGGAATTTGATCACAAAACTTGTACCATTGCGTTCATTTCTGAGCAACTTCCGTATTTTGGGTTTTGCGATCAGAGTCCAAATGAAGAAGTTAAGGATGAAAAATGAATTTGGAACAGAAACAATAAAATTATCAATTATATATTAATTGTCAGGACCCATTGGTCAACACATCCATTTCGACCAGTCAACATGTAGCGGTCGACCAGTATCTTGAAGTGGTCAACCCAATTGGACCATGGCGACTCGGGTTAGCCTTGGCCATACGGCTTGGATTTTATGTAATTAAATCTAACGGTTGTACTTGATTCAGGTGCCTATAAATTCAAGCGCCTATAAATTCAAGCCTAACCCTTTCTTTTCTTCTCGTATTTTTTTGGAAACAATAGCAAAGCTATGTCATCTTCTCTTCTCCACTATTTTCAAAATTATAAATTTTTATAGTTATATTTGTATATATAAAAATTGAAGAAGAATAGAAATTGAATGAGAGAAAAAGAGAAGAAAATCAATACTATATGATAACTAGGTAATTTATATTTAGATATATATTTATTTGCTCCCCCACTCCCAAATCTCTTCTCAGACTTGAAATTCTAATATATGTATATACCCCTTTTTATACATATTTCCTAGGTTAAAAAGGGTTGGAGATGAATCAAAGATTCTACTTCAGGTCTGAATATTTGGAACGCTTTTTAAAGGCGAGTGGAAAATTTATAAATTATTTATGATTTTTAAATCTATTCCACTGGCATACATTTGATTTTTATGCCTAAATCGATATTATTTGTGAATTTTAGGCTCAAATTAGCATATAAAACTATTGTCTGCATATTTTTGATTTAGATCTGATTTGAAATATTATTACACATTGATCTGGAAATCAGTCTCAAAATATATAGATATGAATGTTGATTAGATATTCCGTTTATTCCAGATTTGAAATTGTAAATTATTGGTATGATTTTGATTATTACCCTAATTATGTTGAATTTAGAGTTTTCCATAGCTTAATTTGTGGAAAGAACATCCTTTTGATTTTTATAAATTTGTTTTTGTTTCTAAATTCCATAGAAAATGCAATGTTTGATTTAACAAGGAATATATGCAAATGAAAAGGAAGAGATGTGTAAAGTATAGATTTATTCTTCGTAATTTACACGTCTATTTCAATAAAAGGAAAATAATCATTCCTTGTAATTTCAAATGAGGTAAATCTTTCCTTTTATTCTTGATCTTTTATTCTAAACTAATTTTTGGAAATCATAATGGAGAATCTGTCTAAGAAATGTAATTTCAACAAATTAAATACGGGAAGAATATTCTAGTTAAATATTTATGACTATAATATATTTGGTAGGAGTAGGTATTTATACATATTTATATGCACTAATGAATACTTAACTATTATGACGAATTATGCATAACACCTACTTAAGTAATACCATTGATTTATACGGTAATGGCGCTTGGAAATCTGGATCTACCCTTCGCGACTTGTTTTTTCTTCCACCTCGTCGTTTCTCGCAGAATCTCTCCTGCCGTTCGTCCTTTCTCCCCTCCTCCACGTCTCTCTTGTCCTATGGCGAAGAACCGTAAAGATAAGTCTCGCTTCTCTAAGTCCCTTGCATCTTGCACGAGATCTGGAAAATCATATTCGACTCCTTTTCAATCTGGTGATTGCAAAGCTGAGCAAGGTAATGTAAATCATTGCGATGGTGATTCTTCTAGCGCTGGCCAGCAATCCATTAGTAAGTCACCTTCTTCTTTAGTCAATGCTTGTGAAATAGGTAACCTGCATGTTCTGTCTGCGCCCGGTGTGGCATCGCCGCCTACTGCTAATGTTCTTGCCCAGCCTGTTGTTTCGGCTGTTACTAGGCAATTGTGTATAAATACCAGTGCTGGAGATGTTGTTGTTCCTCCTGCCAACCAAAATTCAGTAAACCTCAACCATAACTCTTCAAGCATGGTACCTGTTTATTCCAATGCCCCACAGAGTCGAATCGTTAAGCAATGGTCGTCACTCTTCTCTAGCCTTCCCCGGTCTGTTGGCAATTACAGTCCAATATCTTTCTCTCGTTCTGATGGTGATTCCCTTCCGGTTGATGTCATTCACGAAGGGATATCTAGATGGAAATATTTTTTAGTGGGTTTCTTTCTTGACTCGGTTGTGGACTATGATGTAGTTCGCAATCTTTGTCGGAGTAGATGGAAATTAAGAGGTGGGCTGCGTGTTTTTTTCTTGGAAGGCATGTTTTACTTTAAATTTTCTATAGCGGAAGAAAGAAGGCGTGTGTTAGAATCAGACCTGATCATAATTGATGGTAATCCCTTCATTGTCACCACATGGTCTCCTTTGGTCGAGCGTGCCAGAGAGCAAGTTTTGTCTATTCTAGTATGGGTAATCTTCTCGCATATTCCTACTGTTCTGTTGACCTTAATTGGTATCAACTGGCTTGCATCGCGTATGGGTATCCTTAAATGTTTTGATTCTAATACGGTGGATAGAGATTGCTTCACGTTTGCTAAAGCCTTGATTGAAATTACTCCTGACATACTGCTTCCTCATCGGATCAAAGCATGCATTGAAGGGCAAGATATATTCGTAAATGTTAAATATAATTGGAAGCCTGATATATGCACCACCTGCCACTCTTTTGGTCACTGTTTGGAGACATGTTCATTAGCTTGTGGGGATCCTATCCCAGCGAAGATTCCCATTCCTCGCCCCCCTCGGCTGTGGGTCCAGAAAGCTGTTTCAGATTCTTCGCCTTTAGATGTTCCTTCTGCTCCAAATATTCCTGAACCTTTATTAGACACTTTTGCCCCTGATGATGCTGAAGTTGTAGCGACCATTGCTTCTATGATCCATGTACCATCTGTTGTTGGGATGGTTGTCTGGGATCCCCCTGATCAATCTTGGCATCATTTAACTTCTGATATGAGGTACAGTCCGACCTATCAAGTTTTTTACAAATATATTGGCATGGGTGAACATCGTCTTATATACCACAATGTTGATGGAGATATCACTCTCTACACTGCTGGAGACTATGGCACAAGGAATTCTGTTTTGCTTGATATACCTTCTTGGGATAGGAAATTTCTCAACGGACCAGACTCTATTGATTACAATGCTTCTCTTGCCTCATTGTTCTTGGATTTCCTCCATGTCAATGGGCCGGAATCTTTGGATTCTGGTAGTTGTTCCTCTTCATCTGATGAAGGCTAGCTTGTTATCTTAGTTGCTTTGGTACTTTTCCCAAACACCTGTTTTGTTGTATTTTTTATTCTTTTAGTTGCTAGGGCCTATCTGCCTTACACCTACATTGTATGTTGTGGGCTGATCACTTTTATCAGCAAGTGGTATCGCCACTATAAACCAGCTTGCTCGTGCAAAATAATAGCTTTGTTTTGCCTGCAAAAAAAAGTAATAGCATTGATTTATGGATGGGAATAGGAAGGAAAGTGAGGAAAGGTTGTAACTCCATTTAGTGGGTAATAAATGGAAAATGAATGTGGGAGTCACAAATAATTAATAGGATAACGGAATTAATCAGATTGATAGATAAAGAAGTTATGTTAATAACTATGGAATAGTTAGGAAAGGTTAGTAATTGGAAACTAGTAAATATACATAAATGCCTTAGAAAATATCTATTAGAATGATATTCTTTTATCATAGATAAGTTGACATTTATGGAAGGAGTAATAAAGGAGGATTTATGGGTAATTGAATATTTAAGAAAAATTATTTAACCTTAAATAAATAAAGGAGATTACTAAGCTAAGTCCAATATCCAATTTAAGATGATAAAGCTTAGTAATAATAAAGCCTAGATAATATGGCTTAAATTAGTATAGCAAAGAATAATTAATTGGACTGAGTTGGATGGGATACGAGTTCAGTAAAGTTACACAACATAAGTGTGCCCTTCACTTTGAGGCTACCAACAGTTGTGTATACTTCCTACCGATGTAAGACATCATTAACCACAGAACCCATTGAATAGTTAGTTAGGCTTAGAAGATTGGAATTCAAGGTTAGTAAAGTGACATAACAGTTTACTCAGAGGCTACCAGCAGTTGTGTACACTTATTAATAATGTGAGATGTCATCAATCGTTAGACCCATAGGTTAAGGTGATATGAACCATATGATCTTCTTAGGATTTAGAGGTACTAAGTGGTTGTTTGAGGGTCCACCTCTTTTCCAATTAAAAAGTATTAAATGGTCAGAATTAATGGTTAGGAGCGGTAGTGGATATCTCAGGTAGGGTCCATTTTGGATTTGAGGTATTAAGTGGCTGATCCAGGGTCCGCCTCTCTTCCATAAAGAAGTATTAAGTGTCACAATGAGATTCCAAGCAATGTTATCTAGATAGTACCAGTAAGGAGTCCGCCCTAGGATTATGTATTAAATGGCAAAGGCCTACCTAGAAATAGGTATTAAATGGTTATGGGTCTGCCTAGTTCTTATTAATAAGGTATTAAGTGGCTTGGGTATTGTCTCTCACATGGATAAAACATTAATAACGATATAGGCATGACTGTTACATATTTTAAAAATGTAAACAATGGTCAAAGGTCTCTGTAGCTAGAACCAATAGGCTAATGATGACAATGCTAGGAACCTGCTTCCTATTTAGAAGTATTAAGTGGCTGATAGACTTACGTCGGTATTTTTGAACCTTGGGAAGGGTAGGTGGATGAATTATGTTAGGTAAGGATATCGTGCATGCAATATTGGGTTAAGTTGGGTAACCTTAAAATAGTAGACATAATAATTAAATGGAAACCAATCGGTATAAATTTTTGTCATGGATGGTACACAGATTTTCCAGTCACTAGAGTGTTATTCTGACCCCCTCCTCACTACAACCCACTAGGTAGATTTAAAGAAACAAGACCACCGGAGTTGGATGTGATTAACATTGGAGAAGTCTTTTTTTCTCTCATGTTCGATACCGATGTGGCAATCTGCTACCCATGGAACAACATTAATTCCAAAGTAGTAGTAGCAGTCAGTATTATATTCAATTATTATTTCCACTCTGGGTTTAGATTTTTTATCAAATCTCTGATAAATCTCATGCTTATTTGCAGGTAAGTCCAACGATCTATGTTATGATGGTCTTGGGTTTCTATTATTTTTGAAATGTGGGCCCATTAAAGTGTGGGTTGTTACATAATTAGTAGCATTGATTAAGGTGATGTGGCCGTTAAATTAATACAGCAAAAGAAAATTATCTTTGGATGTATGTAAGGGTAAGAAGATGTGAATAAAGGAATGATTTTTCTAGAGATAAACTTCACTTAATTTCCATCTGTAAATACAATGCAAATAATACACACACACACACACACACACACACACACACATGTACTCCTGAAAACAAATACATGATTCACTAACATATTCAATAATAATAAAGGTGCAAAATATAAATGAATGATATTATAATTCAAATTATAGTAAATGGTAATTAATGACATTAATGGAGAGGATAAAGGTGTTATCTTCTTAAAGAAAAAAAAGGAAATGAATTTTTTGTATACACAGAGGTAAGGAATTTATAAATAAACATGTAATTTTTCTAGACCTGGTTTTAAACTATAAATATAGGCATAAGCCTCCACTCTTCACTAAAACCCTAGCTTCCACCTATCTCTAAGTCTTCTTCTAGATCTAGACATTTATTCCTTTTAATTTCTAAATCAAAAGTAAAACAAAGTAAAGAAAATAAAAGAAGAATAAAAAAGAAATCAAAACTACACCAAGCTAGAAGGGAGAAGATGAACGTGAATTCAAATCGGTTTAGAAGGGAAATTTCAAGAAAGGAAAAGGAAAGCCAAATGGTGAGTGGATTTTATCTGTGAAATAAGTATGTTGGAAATAAGCAATTGATTATTATTATATACCTTATTAGTAATATAAATATGATTTCTCTTATTGAATCCTACTTTTATTATGGATTTTCAACTGGAATAATTTTCGGAAAAACCCTAGAAAATTATAGATCTAATCATTGAATAGATAAGTAGAAATATCTTTAATCTTAGATATCTAATCTCATATAATATGTTGAACTGATATTGATAAACAAGTGATAAATATTATTAAAACCACCCTTATTCCTATAGATATGATCTATTTATGGCTTTGGTAAATAAGAAATAATTTATATAGATCTGACTATGTGATTGTTTTGAAATGATTTTTGAATAGAAGAAAATGTATCTATTAGAATTTACCTAGAACTAATTCAATTTACATTGAAAAACATGTAATAATTGATTTTAGTGTACGTATATAATTCCTCGAAATATGCACATATAATTGATTGGAAAGCTATATACAAACATTGGAATCACTTGAAGTGAGATATAAACAAGTAGAAATTGCATTGAAAAAGCTTATTAAACCAAACCTTACATTAGTACTCGAATCAGCGAAAAGAAGAATAAAATGAAAAAATTAAACAAGGGAAATTAAATCTTAAAATTCTAGAAAATCACGTTCATACATCTGAATTGTTCGACCAAATGTCTGCGACTGTAGACAACTAAATACTTGAAAATCCTTTTTTAAAAACAATACAAGCTCAGGCGTCTGACAAGTAGAATCAGATGTCTAATTACTACAGCAGGCCCAGATTCAACCTGGACCTAAAATAGGCCAAGTAGGAAGAATTGGGGAAACTTTTTCCCACTTCTTAGTTATTTGGAAGTACGTGCGCCTGAATGGAGTCGAGAAGCAAGCTGGAAATGTACCTCCTTTGGGTAAAGTCCTAGGCTCTCGCTTTATGAAGTTGGAACGCGGCACTCAATGTAGCGGGCGATTATATCGCAATTAGAAGTTTATATCGTTTGAAGTGGAAATAGAGGACGAAGACATTCATCAGAGAAGGCCGAATCCATGCTTGATTGCTACTTGTTTAACAATATATAACTTAAGAAGCGGACTGGCTAGGGGATGCACCAATGCAGGATGGAAAGAACCCATTGGATAGTGATTCAACGAATGGGTCAGGCATTGAATGCATATCCTATTTAAAACACTAATGCAAGATATCAAGAACCCATTGGACGATGATTCAATGAACTGGTCAGGCATTGAATGTATACCCTACTTGTAACACAATTGCAAGATGGCAAGAACCGTTGGACATTGATTCAAAAACGAGTTGGGCATCGGATTTATATTCAGATAGGAATAACCTTAGGAGCTGCTACTAAAGATGTTAGTTGATGTATGGTTAGGTGTCTACCATTGGAACCATACACTAGAGATGTTTCTAGGGATTACATTATTTTAGTATGCTCCACCTATGAGTAGAATTTTGATAAACTATAATTGTATATTATTATCCCGCTTTTTGGCAAAGCCGTGATACCAAAAGATCGGTCAAAAACAAAAGGCAGTTCGTCTCAGTGATTGGTTGTACTTCACTTCGCTATGGATATCGATGAATTTTGTCCGAGCCCGGATTATGCTACAATTGATAGGACATGACAAGCAAGACCATGAAAGTCAGCGTTCCAAATTTCAGGTTAATCGGAGTTCGTATGGACGAGATATGATCGATGCAAGTTTGCCAAAGTTCACAGTTCGAAACCATCGGCCTACTGAGAAGATGCTCATTTCGAACTGATGGAGTTCGAATCCATCAGTAACTCCCTTATTCGAATCCATCGGTTTGCATATACTTCAAGTCGACCGAGTTCGAACCGATCAGGCGTGATATTGGTCGCTTCGAACCCATCGGTTCGAATCCATCAGATAGGCATCACCTCAACAAGTTCGAATCCATCAGGCTCCATGTACTTCGAATCGATCACATTCGAATCGATCACATTCGAATCGATCAGCAGAATATTGATCACTTCGAATCCATCGGTTCGTATTCATCAGATGGGCATCGTTCGTGTCCATGCTAGAGCACTTCGAATCCATCACCGTCAGTATCTTCGAATCAATCGGTCTCACGCCCAAGCACTGCTTCGTATCGATCTCATTCGGATCCATCAGGTTCGAATCCATGAACAATCGCTCGTTCGAAACCACCAAGTCATCCATCGGTTCGAACGCGCCGATATACATGGAGTCGAAGCAGTCAACACGGAGAAAAAAAGGATCGATGCGACGAGTGCGCGCCACGTCACTACAGTACCACGTGCTTCCATCGATTCGAATTCATGGATTCGAAGTCATCGGTTCGAACAGAACAGCCCTTACGAGGAACCACAACTTGAATCGATCATATCTCCTAAACCACTGATCCAAATGCAACGAAATTTTCACAGTAGCTTCCATACAAGGTAAAGATTGTTCTTGCCAAGTTTCAGCTCGATTGGATCATTTCTTGATGGGTTCGAAATCACTTCGAATCGATGTCAGATCGAGTCGAAACTTGGTGGGGTCGGTCGTGTGGGCCCACTCACGTGCCAGAAGAAGTCTCCCAAAGTTTGAGCGAGATCTGGGCCTCCTACGCCTATAAATAGCACCCTGAAGCCTTCAGAAAAGGGGATCTTTCGGAGCTTCCACCATTGAACGTCCAGACTCTACCGGGTTAAATTCCGTACTTCATTATCGTTGTTGTATTCAGATTTCAAAGCTATCATCAACTGTAATCCATTATAATCGATTAATATCACCAAGTGAATCAATAAAGAGAGAACCTTCAAAGTGGACGTAGGCAAGATCGCCGAACCACTATAAATCCGGTGTTTGTGATTGTTATCTGTGAAATATCGTGATTGTTGTTGCTTAGATCTGAATTCTATATTGATTGTTGCTGATCTGCGTTGATAAACGGGTGCTTTCACGACTATTGGGTGTTTGTGGTCAATTTTGACGCAAACATTTTGGTGCTTTCACTGAGAAGATGATTCAGGAGAAGTTGAATTTAGAGACTTAGGAATTCAGATCTAAGAACCATGACGAGACAAACAAGTAAGAAACAAAGGCCAGAGAGAAGTGAACATCAAGGAAGTCAAGAGGCTTCCTCAGGAGCGAATCAAGCGTCGATCTTCATCACTAGGGACGAGATGGAGACAATGATGAAGAAACAAGAGGAGTTGATCCAGAGTTTATTTCAACAAATAGGACAACTTAGAGCACAGAACAGAGAAGCCAATGGGGTTCAGAACGGAGCAGGACCATCCGGCATAGCACCTGGATTAGGAGGCACACACTTGGAGCATGTAGATCCAATCCCGGAGGGAGAGAGAAGAGTTTCTGCGCAACCTGGAGACAGCAGAGGAATGAATGCTCAGTCAAGGGGGCAGATTCCAGAATTCCCTCATGAACTCGGGGGGCAGGTCGAAAGCAATGAACGAGGATTGCATCTTGGAGACGAAGATAAATTGGCACAAATGGTTAGGCGAGCCATGAGGGGCGGATTAACAAACAAAGATCTTGAAGACGTAAACAGGAGTCCCTTTTCTCCTGCAATTAGGATGGCTAGGAACCCACCAGAGTTTAAGTTGCCATCAATAGAGATGTATGATGGGAGGACGGATCTCGCGGTCCATTTGACGAGGTACATGAGGCATATGGAGGTGCTGGGGGCATCACAAGAGGTTATGGCCCGATGCTTTCCATTATATCTGACAGATATCGCAGCATTATGGTTTAGGCAACTAGAGAGCGGCTCCATAGGAACATGGGAAGACTTGACTGAAAGATTCATGAGACAATTTAGGTTTCACATTGCAAGATCCAAGAACGTAATGAGTTTAGCAATTTTGAAGCAGAAGGCTGGAGAGAGCTTTCTGACGCGATTCAATGCGGCAGCGGCATCGGTGGATCGGACAGATCCATCCATGGTTATGATGGCGGCCGTTTCCGGAATAGCTGATGGCACGAATTTCAAAAATTCATTGACAAAAGATCCACCTATGGATCTAGGAGAATTCTATCATGAGGCGGAAAAGTTCTTGCGATTGGAAGACGCGAGTGCAAAAAGAGAAGAGGGAGATGAGCTCAATGTTTACACGGTCAAGGATGGAAATCCTCCTGAGAAAGGTACAGAAACTAGCAAGGGGAAGCGAAAGGCCGAGAGTGGCTATAACAGGTCGATGCGACCACGAAAGGAGCCAAGATTTACCACATATTCAGAGCTGAACGAGAGTTTAGAACGAATCTATCAGGATACCAAAGAACAGGTCCCGTATCGCAGACCAATGCGAAGGGACCCAACCTCCGACGAAAGGAAATCAGATAAGTATTGCATATTTCATGAACTGAACGGTCATAACACTAATGATTGCAGGCATCTGAAGGACGAGGTGGAAGGGCATATCAGGAACGGTATGCTCCTTCAGTATGTGAGGAAACGGACTCCAGCAGTGGAGCCAGAGCGCCCACCGTCTACCTCAACAAGAGGTGGCCCTGAGTCAGGACAACGTCTGATTATCCATTGATTGACTGAAATAACGATGAACAAGTCGTAAACCTCTTACTAATGCGGTTAAATCATTTACACATGTGAGCTATCGCGCACGATCCATAGGCATGCTCTGAATGACTACCAACCGCATTATAGTGAGAGTTTACACTTTGACATCCCTATTTTGCTTTTTGCTTTGATTTTGATTTGAACATTTAGATTCTGTTTGTATGGACATTTCTGTCGTGAGATTCGTATAAGCATTGCTTTGATATTTGCAATTCCATGAAAGAGTTTATTTTCATGGCCGTTGGATCGCGAACGGTCCACGAGCACCTTCTGTATGGCGATGAACCGCCAGAGCATTTGATTCAGAAACTCCCCGGAACATGAACTCCGGCATCGATAATACTAAGTCCCCCCTGGGCATACATGATCTGCCTCGAACGGAAAACGATCGCGAACGATCACAAATCGCCTCGAACGGCGTCCGACCGCGAACGGTCACGATTCACTTATATGACAGTTGATCGCGAACGATCACAATCCGCCTCGAATGGCACCGACCGCGAACGGTCATAATTCACTTATTATGAAATCCGACCTCGAACGGTCACCATTGGCCTTGAACGGCACTTGATCGCGAACGATCACCATCGACCGCGAACGGTCCCATTCAATCTTTTGCCACGAACGGCATCGACCACGAATGGTCCTATTCCATCCTTTGCCGCGAACGGCGCAGACCGCGAACGGTCCCGATTCACCTCAAGTGGCATACGATCCCGAACGATCGACGCATGGATTTATACGTTTGACCGCGCACGGTCGCACTTCACCTCAAGTGACTCGATCACGAACGGTCGTCATTTGAAGTTAGGCGCTTGACCATGAACGGCCGCGCTTCATCCCAAATAGCTCGATCCCGAACGATCGTCATTGGAGGACATATGAAACTATCAAATTCTTTACAGGTTGGTGATAGGATATGGACATCCAACTCAAGGCATTGCAAAACACACCTTCCTACCGCAAGGCATGTTTTGGGGGACAAATGTTATCCCACTTTTTGGCAAAGTCGTGATACCAAAAGATCGGTCAAAAACAAAAGGCAGTTCGTCTCAGAGATTGGTTGTACTTCACTTCGCTATGGATATCGATGAATTTTGTCCGAGCCCGGATCAGTCTACAATTGATAGGACATGACAAGCAAGACCATGAAAGTCAGCGTTCCAAATTTCAGGTTAATCAGAGTTCGTATGGACGAGATATGATCGATGCAAGTTTGCCAAAGTTCACAGTTCGAAACCATTGGCCTACTGAGAAGATGCCCATTTCGAACCGATGGAGTTCGAATCCATTAGTAACTCCCTTATTCGAATCCATCGATTTGCATATACTTTGAGTCGACCGAGTTCGAACCGATTAGGCGTGATATTGGTCGCTTCGAACCCATCGGTTCGAATCCATCAGATAGGCATCACCTCAACAAGTTTGAATCCATCAGGCTCCATGTACTTCGAATCGATCACATTCGAATCGATCAGCAGAATATTGATCACTTCGAATACATCGGTTCGTATCCATCAGATGGGTATCGTTCGTGTCCATTCTAGAGCACTTCGAATCCATCACCGTCAGTATCTTCGAATCGATCGGTCTCACGCCCAAGCACTGCTTCGTATCGATCTCCTTCGCATCCATCAGGTTCGAATCCATGAACATTCGCTCGTTCGAAACCACCAAGTCATCCATCGGTTCGAACGCGCCGATATACATGGAGTCGAAGCGGTCAACACGGAGAAAAATAGGATCGATGCGAGGAGTGCGCACCACGTCATTACAGTACCACGTGCTTCCATCGATTCGAATTCATGGATTCGAAGTCATCGGTTCGAATAGAACAGCCCTCACGAGGAACCACAACTTGAATCGATCATATCTCCTAAACCACTAATCCAAATGCAACGAAATTTTCACAGTAGCTTCCATACAAGGTAAAGATTGTTCCTGCCAAGTTTCAGCTCGATTGGATCATTTCTTGATGGGTTCGAAATCACTTCGAATCGATGTCAGATCGAGTCGAAACTTGGTGGGGTCGGTCGTGTGGGCCCACTCACGTTCCAGAAGAAGTCTCCCGAAGTTTGAGCGAGATCTAGGCCTCCTACGCCTATAAATAGCACCCTGAAGCCTTCAGAAATGGGGATCTTCCAGAGCTTCCACCATTGAACGTCCAGACTCTACCGGATTAAATTCCGTACTTCATTATCGTTGTTGTATTCAGATTTCAAAGCTATCATCAACTGTAATCCATTGTAATCGATTAATATCACCAAGTGAATCAATAAAGAGAGAACCTTCAAAGTGGACGTAGGCAAGATCGCCGAACCACTATAAATCCGGTGTTTGTGATTGTTATCTGTGAAATATAGTGATTGTTGTTGCTTAGATCTGAATTCTATATTGATTGTTGCTGATCTGCGTTGATAAACGGGTGCTTTCACGACTATTGGGTGTTTGTGGTCAATTTTGACGCAAACATATATCTAGAATAGTCAACTTAAAATGTAAAGTAACTAAATCCTTATAACACACATTAAGGAACACCCTAGGTGTAGGACATAACTGAACTTCAATCACTTTTTTACATCATACCAATAGCAATATAAACACATTCACCAGACCTTCTATGATCCCCTCCATTTCCCCCTCTTTGTATCTATTACAACTGGATAGGGCAGTAAGTGATGTGATTTGGAAAATATGCTTGGAGGAGGTGACTTGGCGTTTCATAAATACATTTATTCATAGTTACCACCCATGTACTTTATATTATATTATTTATATTAGTCAGACACTAATGTCGTGTCATTTGGAGATATTACTATATGGACCACATATATCTGGAGACCATATAGGTTTGGGATATTTTTATATATATATTTTATTTCCTTCCACTGTAAGATCTCAAAGTGTAAAATTCTCGAAATCTATAATTGTCTTCGTATCATGTAAACCACTTTTAAACCCAACGATTCGTACTTCTTGAAACATCGATGGTTCATAAGCCATTTTTGGACTTTGATTCGGTGCTTTGGGGTGCGGGTTGTTACATACATGACATATCGTTCATTTTTTTGAGGAGATGTTTACCCAAAAATCCTGGCTAAGAAAAAGTTCAAAATGGAAGTATAACATCGTTACATTGCCACCGCTGTAGACAACATGCAAGTAGTGGAGGACTCATATCAATATAAAGAGAGAAAGGATGAAATAACGAAGATGAAGTATGTAGTGTTAACAGTCAAAATTTTGGTATAGGTCAAGAGCTTTATACTAGTAATTTTAACCGAGTCTAATAGTTGCCTGGAGGATTTGCGACCATCTTAGATTTCTCCATAAGTTATTTACAATATAAAATAAATACATTTAGGGAAGATTATGTAGAAAGCAATGGGAATACATAATTTTTCATTGCTACTATATAATGCTTTTAGCCTATGTATAAATTCTTTTATTTCATAAATAAATGTGTTATGAATATACTTAAATTTTGAATAGTTAAATTTATTTGGATCGACCTAGTTTTGGAAAAAAAAGAATATTACTTTAAACATATATATATATATATATTGCATATGTTACAAATTTATATATTTTAAAATTTAAGACATAGAATTCAAATTTAATATTACATTAATATATATATAGATATATGTGTAAAAAGGATATATATCATTTTCCTAAAATAAAAGAGAAATAAAATTAGGGTTTTATATTATAAACCAAAAATAAAATACATGCTTATATATATAAAAATATAATTATTTAATATACACACATATTGTTGTCCCGACTTTTAGCAAGGCCGTGATGCCAAAAGACTAACTGGAATCCAACGACAGTTCTCCTCGATTGCTAGTTATGTACAGGTTAGCTATGGATGTCGGTGAATTTTGACTGAGTCTGGATCAAGCTACAATTGATGTGGCACGACACGCAAATCTATGGAAGACAACAGTTCAAATTTCAAATCAATCAGAGTTCGTATGCTCAAGATATGATCGATGCAAACCAAAGAAATTAACTCTTCGCATCCATAAATTCGCACCGATCGGCTCGCATCCGTTATTTCGTATCGATTGGTTCGAATCCATCAGCTTACCTCATGTTCGTGGTACTTCGTCTCTATCATAGTCCTTTTTCGTATCGATCACATGTAATGTTAGTCTGTATCCATCCAACTTGCGGACCTCATTCGTATCCATCAAGTTCATGGTAGTTCGAATTGATAGCATCCATGAGCCTTCGTATCCATCATAGTCCTTGGTCGTATCCATCGAAAAACCCCTCAAACAAAGCCACTTCGTATCGATTTTACCTACAAAGATCGATATGAAGTACACAAATAATTATTGATTCGAATAGAGGCTAAAATGGATGGATGCAAATGGAGTATTATAGATGGGTACGAATGAAGTTTACAAGGATGAAGGCTCGGTCAACACGGCAAGAAATGTGGCTCCACCCCAGTTTATTGCTCCACGTCAACAAGTAAGCACATGCCTTTGATCGGCGCGATGGAGATGGAGGCAAAGGAATCGATACGAACTTGTATCCATGTTGGAGAGTCCAATTCGTATCGATCATATCTCACAATCACAAGTCCAAATGCTATGAAATTTTCAAAAGAGATTACATACAATCTAAAGAATGTTCATGCTCAATTTCGATTCGATTGGGCCAAATCTTGATCGATACAAAATTCGTTCATAGTGATCACGGACCAAGTGCAAATCATATTGATCGATCGCGTGGGCCCACCCACATGCCAGAAGAGGTCTCCCGAGATCTGAGCGAGATATTTGCATCCTACATCTATAAATAGCAGCCTAGAACCTACAAAAAAGGGGACTTTTGGCTCTTCTATGTCCATACTTTACCGAGATTACTCTTGTACTTTCATTCTACTGCTGTAACTCATTGTAACCAGCAAGCAAAGATCAATAAAAGTCGGCCATTTCATAGTGGAGGTAGGCCAAATGCCGAACCACTCTAAATCTGTGTGTTTCTGTGCGATTCTTTTTAAATTTTGACTGTTCTTTACATTTTTCCCCCTACATATTTGTTATCTGTTATCTGTGATTGTAAATGGGTGCTTTCATCAACAATCGGGTGTTTGTGACCATTTTGGCGCAAATATTTTGGTGCTTTCACTAAGAAACCTAGCACTTAGGGATTCTACAGCTTGGATTTTGGATCTGAAGGCTTAAGGTCTTGTGTTTGGAAAGCAATGGTAAGGCAATCGGCAAGTAGACGAAGGACTGAAAGGAGTCAGCATGAAGGGAGTCAAGAGGCTTTCTCAGGAGCAAATCAGGCCTCAGCCTTCATCACCAGAGACGAGATGGAGATGATGATGTGAGCTATGCATGAAGAGCTTCTAAAAAGACAAGAGGAGATGATGCAGAATTTTCTTCGACAAGTTGGACAAACTGGAGTGCAGAATCGAGCTGACGCAACTGCAGGAGATGCTAGAGATAGGAATCAGGAGCAATCAGAATGCAGAACAGAGCAGGACCGTCAGGAGCGGCCCCAAAGCTAGGGGCGCTCCCCAGGAGCTTGTTGATCCAACCTTAGGAAGGATACCAGGTGGAGCTGTTCAACACGGCATTGATAGAGGAATAGATGCCCGTCTAGAAGAGCAAATTCCAGGATTCTCTTGCAAACTCGGGGGCATATCGGGGGTAATGGACAAGGACTACAGCGACGGTGACGGATTGGCGGAGATGTTTAGACGAGCCATTAGAGGCAGACTGGTGAATAGAGATTTGGAAGATGTTAACAGAAGCCCCTTCACTCCCGTAGTTAGACAGGACAGGAATCCACCAGAATTCAAGCTACCAACATTGGAGACATACGATGGAAGGACCGATCCAGCTGTTCACGTGATAAGATACATGAGATATATGGAAGTATTGGGGGCATCGGAGGAAGTCATGGCCCGGTGTTTCCCACTGTATCTGATAGACATAGCAGCATTATGGTTCAGGCAATTGGAAAGCGGCTCCATTAGAACATGGACTGAACCGACTGACAAGTTCATGAGGCAGTTCAGAGTTCACATCTCGAGGCCCAAGAATGTGATGAGTCTAGCGGCACTGAAGCAGAAGACCAGAGAGTCTTTGAGGAACTTCTTCACACGATTTAACGCATCAGCAGCATTAGTGGATAGTCCAGATCCATCCATAGTCTTAATGGCAGCTGTATCTGGCATAGCTGATGGAACAGAGTTCAAAAATTCACTGACAAGGGATCCACCTATGGATCTAGTGGAGTTTTATCATGAGGCCGAAGAATTTCTACGATTAGAGGAGGAAAATGCTGAGAGATAAGAAGGAGAGGGAGTTGATTTTTACGCAGTCAAAAGCAGAGATCAACCTGGAAAAGATTCATGCAAGGATAAAGGAAAACGAAAGGCCGAGGATGCCAGAGATGAATCAAAACGACCACTAAAGGAACCAAGATTCACCTCTTATATGGAGCTGAATGAGACTTTGAAACGGATCAATCAGGACCCCGGGGGCAGGTTCCTTATCGAACGCCAATGAGTATGGATCCGACCAACAATAAGAGAAAACCAGACAAGTACTGCTTATTCCATGAGCTGAGCGACTATAATACCAATGATTGCAGGTACTTGAGGGATGAGATAGAAGGGCATATTTGGAATGGCATGCTTTACAGTATGCGAGGAGGCGAACCGCGGTGGTGGAGCAAGAACGACCACCACCTGCATCAACTAGGAATGGCGCAGGATCGAGGCGTCGGCTTGTCATCAACTAATTGAAATAAGATGAATAAGTGGCAAACTCCACACCAACGCGATTAAGTCATTTACACATGTACAGGACTGCGAACGATCCTCCGGCATGCTCTGATATGACTATCAATCACATCAGTGTTAGGTGCTTGCACTTTGATATCTCTGTTTCGCTTTTGTTTCTATTTCTCTTGTTTGGACTTGGTTTTGTTGGACATTTTTGTTGAAAGACTCAATTTTATGTAAATCTATTATTTGTGATTCCATAATGGCTAAGCCACTTACACATGTATGGGATCGCGAACGGTCCACAGGCATGCTCTGAGATGGCAATAAACCGCCATAACAAACAATTCAGAAATTCACTCGAAGGTGAAATCTGACATTAATGATACTAAGTCCCCCCGCCTCTGGCACACACAACTTATCTCGAATGGCACCCGACCGCGAACGGTCACAATTCGCCTTGAACGGCACCTGGTCGCGAACGATCACAATTCGCCTCGAACGACACTTGACCGCGAACGGTCACCATTCGCGGCGAACGGCACCCGACCTCGAACGGTCACATACCACCCCGAATGACATACGATCGTCATTCGCAGTCAGGTAAGATTATCAATCTCTTTACAGGTTATTGATAGGATATGGACATCCATCTTATGATATTACAAAACACGCCTTCTTATCGCAAGGCATATTTTGAGGGGCAAGTGTTATCCCGACTTTTGGCAAGGCCGTGACACCAAAAGACTAGCTGGAAACCAATGACAGTTCTCCTCGATTGCCAGTTATATACAGGTTAGCTATGGATGTCCGGGAATTTTGACCGAGTCCGAATCAAGCTACAATTGATGTGGCACGACATGCAAAGCTATGGAAGATAACGGTTAAATTTCAAATCAATCGGAGTTCGTATGCTTAAGATATGATCGATGCAAACCCAAGAAATTAACACTTCGCATCCATAAATTCGCCCTGATCGCTCGTATCCGTTATTTCGCATCGATTGGTTCAAATCCATCAGCTTACCTCGTGTCTGTGCTACTTTGTCTCCATCACAGTCCTTGTTCATATCGACCACAGGTAAGGTTAGTCCGTATCCATCCACCCTGCAGACCTTATTCGTATCCATCAAGTTCATGGTTGTTCGAATCGATAGAATCCATGAGCCTTCATATTCATCATAGTCCTTGTTCGTATCCATCAGAAAACCCCTCAAACAAAGTCAATTGGTATCGATCGTATCTGCAACGATCGATACGAAGTACACCGATAATTATCGATTCGAATAGAGGCTGAAATGGATGGATGCGAATGGAGTATTACAGATGGATACGAATGAATTTTACAAGGATGAAGTCTTGGTCAACACGGCAAGAAATGTGGATCCACCCTAGTTTATCGCTTCATGTCAACAAGTAAGCATGTGCCTTTGATCGACACGAAGGAGATGGAGGCGAAGGAATCGATACGAACTCGTATCCATGTTAGAGAGCCCAATTTGTATCAATCATATCTCATAATCCACAAGTCCAAATGCTATGAAATTTTCATAAGAGCTTACGTACAATCTAAAGAATTTTCGTGCTCAACTTCGACTCATTTGGGCCAAATCTTGATCGATACAAAATTCGTTCATATCGATCACGGACCGAGTGTAAACCACATGGGATCGATCGCGTGGACCCAGCCACGTGCCAGAAGAGGTCTTCCAAGATCTGAGTGAGATATTTTCGTCCTACACCTATAAATAGCAGCATAGAACCTACAGAAAAGGGGACTTTTGGCTCTTCTACGTCCAGACTCTACCGAGATTACTCTTATACTTTCATTCTACTGTCGTAACTCATTGTAACCAGCAAGCAAAGATCAGTAAAAGTCAGCAATTTCATAGTGGACGTTGGCCAAACGCCGAACCACTCTAAATCTATGTGTTTCTATGTGATTCTTTTTAAATTTTGACTGTTCTTCACATTTGTTTTCCCTACACATTTGTTATCTATGGTCTTTTGGGACCATTTTTGGCGGAAACACACATACACGCACACAAATATATATATATATATATATATATATGTATGTATGTATGTATGTATGTATGTATGTATGTATGTATGTATGTATGTATGTATATGTATATTTATTATTTGATCGAATGGAAATTTTTTAGTGTATGTATATATAAAATTTAAATTATATACTAGTATGAAGCATGTGCTGATGGCACCTGTGCAAACTTTTTTTTTATAGTCGTGTTTGATCTAAAGCAAGAATTATATTAAATTTATTAACCATATATGATTCATTCATTATATATTAAGATTTATAATTTAGATTCAAAGTAAAAGTATGATATGACATAAGTAGAATAGTACCAAATTGCAACTAAGAATATTTGATTTCACAATATAGTTGCAAAAGAATTCCCATATGATTTATTTGTATATACAATAAATTAACTTCGATGAAAATTAGCACAAAAAAGAGTATTTGTCCCAGATCAATATATATATAATGAAAAAATGGCCATTTTAACTTGCCGAACAAGGAGAATATTCCAAGGTTTTTGGCGACTCATCGATGGCGAGTAAGCGCCACTTAGCTTGTTGATTATTAAACATAAATGATTTAAGTTTGCAGTTAACAAATTTGTTTTACAAATGCTATCAGAATATAGTAAATTTACCTATATAGTGCAGAAGTTGGGATGTACTCAGGGCTTACATTTAAATCATTATATGGACAAGAACAAAATGAACTAATGAAAATTATAGATGTCGATCAGTCTATGATCTATGATATATTAATATTGCATGACCTTATATGTGATTTCAATTCAGCCATACCGTGAGCCACATTTATGCAGTCCATAGCTCCATCTCACTTTCACATATCCAACTACTTATCCTTGGTGAACAAATATTAGTTTGCACTACTTACCTAATAATATTTAACTCTAATAGATTCAAATAAACACAACATTTGTACAATGGCTATAAAGATCGGTTGGTTATCCAGTAATACAAACAAATTTAAATAGATAGTAATTTAAAAAAAACTACATCATATTATTTTCTAACACTGTTATTCGGTAAGATTGTGTAACGACCCGCCTTCTCGACAATCAAAAGTCAACATCAAATACATCCATGGTATTCAAATGCTGAACATTCAATCATTGAAAAGACAGGTTATTAGGGTAAAATAAAAAGAACAACATAGAAAAGGATAGAGGAAACATAATCTCACAGCAAAAACGACAACATATAATATAATAAAGATAGTATAAACTGTAACTACAAGATACAAAGTACGACAGAGTTAAAAACAAACCTTATCGGCTGGACAGTTATGAATTTCCCACCCTTATAATTGTTGATAGGTATACAATATAATACAGCGGAAAATAAAAATATTACGGTAGGTGAACACCCAGCTCTACTCCATGAGCTTCATGTCCCAACAATGATAACCTAGAAAAATACTAGGTCTGGCCTTATCATTATAATAAAATAACATCCGGATTGGTCTGGAAACCAGCGTGGGAAAATTCAAGTAATATGGTGAACATTTATTAATTCTATGAGACATGCTTCTAAATATGGAATTGGTTTTTACCTCACAAGAACAACTTCCAAACACGAAGAAATGGAAACACATCAGAAAAACAATCCAGACAAGAAAGGATGAATGCAGACAAGAGCAAAATCCAAACTTGAAGAATGGACACAAATAATTAAACGTCGAGAAGAGCTCTAGACACTTCTCGATGCAATTAAGAAAATGATTCAAAGATTTGAATTAAGCAACGAAAGGGAAATTTTCCAATAATAACTAGGAGGGTGTGTGCCCTTTAGCGCAAGTATACCTTCAGACAATATAATCGAGAGGGTCATTTTCTATGTGACTCTCTCGAGAACTCCAAGCCGGATCATGCCAACTTTACCGATAATTCGAGTATTTCATATATTCGCAAGCATGCCACTAAATCCAATCTAGAGTGGATGTGAAGATGCAATAATGGGAGTAACCCCACATAGCTTGGCACCCAATCGCAGTTTGGTTTTAGTCATTTTCGATAAAGGATAACGACGCTTAGATGAGCAACGAATCATCTTAAATTGTCGACAAAAGAAGAAAAGATTAATTCCAAGGTTCGAATAGAAATAAGGAAAATGACTTTATCCAACATGACTAGGGGTACACCCTACACCGAAAGTATACCTCTAGATAAAATATACATGAGAGCCCATGCCAAACACGCATCACTCTTGGAAAATTCCAAGCTGGACCCCACCTCACACGAGCATCCAAATATACTCACAACAACTTGTGCATGCTACCAACAAATTTCTAGATAAATGTGAATATATCCTAATAGGTATGACCCACATGACTCGGATTCCACTCCCTCTTTGGTTCTAGTTATCCACGGTGTTGGATGCCAATGATGAAAATAAACGACAAATCATCGTAGATTGACGAAGCACAAGGAGTGATATCAAAATTGATAGTTAATAAATCAACTATCGAAAGTAAACGAATGATTGTATATGGGTTTTAGATCGCATACACTTGTCACCAATAAAAAAATCAAGATTCAAAACATTTGATTCTTACTGGTGCTTAGTTTTCACATAAAAAATATTTGTAAAACACATTAAAAACACTCTTTAAAAATGGATTGAAATGGCGAAACCTGCTCCTCAAAATGGTGATATCTCTTACCTTCCCTTTCTGAATCATTCCCATCATATTTAACCTTCCTCTCTCTCTCTCTCATTTTCTACTGCATTCACTTTCTCCTTAATCTCCCATCCCATCTATTGACTATGGTAAAGAATCACAAAGGGAAAATGAGATTTATTTCCTCTATTGCCAATCGATCGATTACCAGATCTGGCCGTGCGTACGATACTAGCTTTGTTCCTCATTCTATTGCTGTTGATTCTGGATCTGGAGATATATCTTTGCTTCAATCTCCTTATGATGGTCAGACTGTCTCAGTTGGAAAGGCTCTAGATGCACTAGCTTCTGATTGTTGTAAACTTTCTTCATTTATAGGCCCAATTTCAAGAATCACGAATCCTTCTTCTTCATCATCCTTATCTCCTATCCTACAGTATTCTGTCTCAGCTTGGAATGGCAAGGAACTGGGTAATGAAAGTTGCGATGCCCTGGGTATTGTTGTTAGTAGTAATAAAACTACCGATTTGAATTTAAATTCAATTGAAATTGTAGATATTGAGGCCGTAGTTGATTGTTTTGGAGGGGATGAAATATGTATGATTCTACTGTGTTACAAGTTAATCATGATAATGCACGTATATCACTTGGTTTGTTCTCTAATTCTGTTGGTTTAACTAATAGAATAGATGATACAACTGGCAAAATGCTTGATAAATTGAGGAAGAAAATAAATGATGTGGGATACAACGAACCAGTTGTTGCACGGAACTGTGAAAATTCAACTCCTACTAATCAATAGCAGCATCCCCTCGATTTTAATGCTAATAAGCGTGTAGCAGCTGCAAAATTCTCATGATAGTATACCACCTTTAATAGCATACAAATCTAATGAGCTGAATACAGGATTAAAATGGTCTTCCTTACTCTCTACTTTGCCAAAAAAATGCGGGTGATTTTGTGCCCCGTTCTTTTGAAATGGTTAACAAAGACGGAGTTAGAATTCCCCCTCTAGAGGTAATTCAAGCTGGTATTGATTATTGGTCAGACCATCTTGTTGGATTCTTTTTGAACTGTAACCCTCCTTATCTAGTGGTTAAGGATCATTGCTAGAAAGCTTGGCGATTGAAGGGTAGCCTCCTAGCCTGCATGGACAACTCTATATTTTTCTTTAAGTTCGCAAGGCATGAGGAGCAACTTTGAATTCTTAGTACAGATCCTATATTTATCATAGGCAAACCTTTTACAGTCACTCCTTGGAGTCCGTCTGTTGACTGTGCCAAAGAGCAGGTTTTATCTATTTCTGTTTGGACTTATTTCTCTCATATTTCCTCCGTTTTGCAACCTATGGTACATCTAAACTGGATAGCTAGTGTGGTTGGTAATGCTAACACCTTAGCTAGGGAAAAACTAGTCTATGTTAAAGCTTTGATTGAGATTTCCCTGGATAAGCCTTTACCAGATACTATCAAAGTTAGAGTGACCGAGGATCAAATAGCGGAGATTGTAGTTTGTTATGGTTGGATGCCAGACATATGTATGTCATGTCAGTCCTTTGGTCATATATCATTAGCATGCTCTCGTATGTCTTCTGTTGATCATTTCTCAGTTTGGACCCTTCTACCTATGCCTCCGAACTTGAAATGGATCCCGAAAGAGCGCATTATTCCTCCTTCTGTGGCACCCTCCATCCCCTCTATTGAGCCTTAAGTGTCTTCTATTGTTCCTCCCCTTCTGACGTTGATAAGGATTCCTCTATCCCACCTGATATTTCTGATCCTCATTTTTCTCTGCCTGCCCTGGCTTCTAAAATTGTGTGGAATCCTGCTGAGATGGCCTGGATCCATGTTCGGTCCGACATGAGATATGACCCAGCTTGACATGATTTCCATACCTTTGTTAGTGATGATAATGGTGAATCTAGGCATTTACAATTACTCTATAGATGGTGGTGGAATTATTCTCACGGTGGATGGAGCACGTGATAAGCGGAATAGATCTCTTCTCCTTAATGATAGCTGGGATAGGAGATATATTGTAAAGGCCCATTTTCCCGTACCCTTTGAATCGACAATAAACCACACATGTTTAACTCATATTGCACGATAAGGCGGATCTTTAAGGGTGATTAAAGAAAAGTAGACAGAACAGAATCTCACACGAATGAAATAACATATAACATTGAACAAATATTTTTAACAGCGGAAAACTTTTAAATACATATATCAGAGTCTAACCTAAATTCAGCCTGGACAGTTATAAACATCTGTCCTTACAATTGCCGACAAACATCAAACAAAATATACTAAGCAAAGCGGATAACAGAATATCTCCATACGTCGATGAATATCTCCAGCTCTCCTCTGGAAACTCCAACTGTCTTCGACTATCCTGAAACTACTCAAATCTGACCCGAGTATTGAAAATACCCGGATCAGGCTTGATAAACCAGCGTGAGAAAAACTCAACAATAAATGACAGTGTCATATATCAGCCTTTTTATAAAGATCCTTTGAAAATAAAGAGTATCTCATAAAACCACGCCCACACATAAATACAGACGGGTTTTCACCTTATGATAACTAAAACAATTTTATATTGAAACCTTTGATATTATTTCTAATGACATTCTTTGAAAACATTTGCAAATAAACTTATTAATCTTAGCCGAAATTGTTACATTGATTAAATCCAGCATAATAGGTTTACAATCAAGTCCGTAGGTTCTTATTGGAGAATGGATTTCCATACAAATGACCAGGCACAGGATCTACATTCTGAAATGGGTACACCTCTAGATGGATGTCTCGAGAAACCATCACAAAGCCTCTCTACCAACACAAGACCGGCCTACCTCTTTAACTAGATAGTACCGAATATGTCATCCCCCTGTCGTTACCGACCTTTAACCGAGTGCTCGTTTTCCATACACCACATTAATATACATCCCAAACGTCATAGCGGGAAGAAATATATCTAGAAGGGAATGATCATACCCTACTTGGGAATGACCCACTTAGCCTTGCTGCATCTAATCCTGTTTCGGCCATTTCCGGTTTGATGAGGCTTGAGGTAAACGATTACCCTTTCAAATAGCACATATCACATCTATGAATGCCACATTGCCATTTCCATTTAACTACTAATTGCCTTCCACAAAAATACAACCCTTGAGCTCGTAAGTCTCAAGGAGGGTGTTAAGCTAAGATAAGTTGCCTTCTCCGCCACCACTGATGTACGTTTGTAACCGATGTACGTAATCATTAGAAATGCAATGTCAGACAAACGTCCATACAAGTTGTCCAAGAACAGGACAAACCGAAGGCACTTTCCTCGGCCATTATTAGGCTAGAAGCCCTTGCAATCCGCAAAATCTCCATCACGAGGAGACCACTGCTATATATAACTCTATAATGGGTGTGACCCCGAGCAAATCAACAAGCAATCCTCACGCTATGATGATCCACGGTCTTCAATAATCATCGTCTTCAACATGTCTTCACGTTCGAACGTATACATTAGTTCGAAGTGGTTTTCGGATAGGAATTTACCAAATCCGACTCCGGTTCTTTCAAAATCCAATCATAGATAAAAAGTGAATACGAGTATATAGGATTTATTAAGTCTCTTTTCACTTTAATTCTTTTCGGATGATTTCGAAATCTCTTTCTTTTGACTTAGAGTAATTTCTAAGAAATTCATTCTTTTTCTTTGGAAAATATCTCAAAATTCTTTACTTAACTTTCAATCAAATTCTTTAACTTTTAAGCGGGTCAAAAACAATGTTATTTAAGACATCGTTTACGATAAACCCTAAATCAATCTTAATAAACATTTTTTTTGAGTAAATAGGATCGTAGAAATCATTCATTTTGGAGATTACTTAACTTTTGGATAATACCAATCTTCTTTTAATTCGAAAACTTAGTACAGAATCTTTTTATTTAAGAGCATCCGGGCTTTCTTTTCGATCTGTTCCACCCCTCGCCTAAGAAAAGAAAACATAGGCCAGGTAAGTTCAGGGCACTGGTTGCTCCATCCCTAACCTTAGTTAAACACCTTGTTTTATTTTCCCAGATCTCACAGGCGGGACAAATGTACTAGTTGTTTCCGCATACTCAGATTTTCAACTTTATTTTGGAATTGCTTATAAATATCCCAAACTATCTTTCAAAATGCTTAATTTTCCTTTATAAATCATTCACATTTTATTCTAGGAAACGTCGTTACCTTTAAACTCATATTCCAAAAGTTATAGAATTCGCAACGTTAAGTGCTACGGAAAGTGCTAAATAAGCTTATTTTGAATTAAACAACTTTTAAACATTCGATAATTCATACTTTCCAATCCCAATCTATTTTAAATCATTTAAATAGATTTATCAAATTTATTCCATATATTTCCATAATTAAAACATCCATTTAAACAAATTTCCTGTTATAGTCACTAAACTGTACTTGCGCGATTTTTCTAGAAAATTGATTTGGACTTAATTCAAAATCTACCTATCGAAACTTTGATTTTCTTTCTTGTTTAGAAGATATGGATATAATAGTCCGAAATTTTTCAATCTCGAAGAATTCCGAGCCATATTCCACTCTATACACTCATTTGAACTTTTCGGCGCGAAATCGCGAACAACCGTTGCGCGACGCGTCTAGTTTTAAATTATTTTTCAATATTTGGAATAATCAATTCAAATTGGATTTCAGCACTTATAAAATCATTAGAAACCATTTTAAATCAATATTTTCACTTTTAAAAGTATTTAAAATGAATTTTCACTATTACCATATTATAATATTATTATATTCACATTATTTTAATATTAAATTTTAAATTCCAATTTCAATTCAATTTCAAATTAAACACATTTAAAACTTAGATTTCAAATCTAATTTCAATTTAAACTTCAATTCATTCTCAAACTAAACATCACTTTTTCAAAATCGATTTCAATTTCAATTTCACTATTCATCATAATTTCAATTTCAAATTAACTATTCTTTTCAAATCTGATTCACTTCAAATTTCAAATTCTCTTTCATTTTAATTTTAATTTCACCTATAAATGAAAAGAGACTTTTTTTTCCGCAATATCTCATATTACTAAAATATGGTCTTTTTAGATAAAGGGATTATTTGATCAAAATGAACGTATCCAATATTCATATTTATCACTAACATAACATCCTTTCAACCAATCACATGCATATGATTTCAAATCTAACATTCACTATTAATATCATAACGGGATATATTATCACAATTCACTTAATTTACTAACTATCAAATCATCCATATTAAGAATCAATTTGGTATAAACATTCATATGTCATAAGGGTGTAAATATGATTTATAACATAATCAAAATATAAATTCAAAAGAAATGAGAAGTGAGAATTTCTCACCATAAACCAAAGCGATTAACTTCCTACCAACATTCTAATCAACCAACACTTCACTAATTAATTCCTACTCCATTAAGCACTAGCAAACAACACCCTCTCCCATCCAATAGCTTGGCCGAGGCTTGAGATGGAGGTTGGCCGAAAATATAGAGAAGAAGTGGTAGAGCTTTGAACTTGAATTCCCAAGATTTAGATCCAAAAAATAGGTCATCTTCTCTCTTGTTTTTGACTCTCTTATTCACAAAATTTGAAAAACTTATTAACTGAAAAGTTGTTGCAAATTCTTTTCTATTGAATTTGAGAAAAAAGAATCATTTGAATCCAAGTTGTTTTGAGGGAGATATGTTCAAAATAAAAGAGCTATTCTCAGATTCACAAAAAATAAAGCCCGAAAATACACTTCGAAGATTTGAGTTTCAGGTATATCAAAGCTCAAAACAGAAAAAAGTGATCAATATGAAAGTTGTAGCCACTAAAATTTCATATAGTTTTAAAAAAAGAATTTCTAAAATTGGATCTTTTCTGATCAAGTTATGATCAAAACAAAACGGTCTATTTTCTGGCTTAAAAACAGGGCCAGAAAATGCACTTGATATAAGTGGAATTTTGACATAGTAAACTTTGTAATGAAACAAAGTAATCAACATCAAAGTTGTAGCCACTGGAAAAATACATGATTTGAATAAAAGAATTTTGCATTTTGGTTCTGTATTGAAGAATTTATTGCCGAAAGAAGAAGTGGCAAAATATAGAGAAAAAAAGAGTTTGTTTTGAAGAAAATAAACATTGATTTTTTTTGAAAATTTTGTGAATATTTTGACATTATTTCTTTATAATATTTTTCTATGGCATGGAAGCCATTAGAGAGGAGAGGAAGAAGATGAAGAATCTTGAGAAAAGAAGAAGAAGAAAATGTGAATGAAAGTGAAGAAGGAGGTGGATATTTATAGAAAAAGAAAGAAAGTGGTAATTTACCAAAATAACCTCTTACCAAATTAGCAAACTAACCTTACTTCAACCTAAAGCAATCTCCGCTTTTCCAAAATTTAACATCACCTTTCACATCCTTACTTTATGTCTTAATCCCTTAAGAACTATGCTAAGTAAAATAATAATTATGTTGGCTTTCGATGTGATATTGATTTGATGTTTACTTTTGAATTTTCTTACTTACTTTTGTTAATTCTTACTTACTTTTCTCAATGACTTCTAGAAGTTTTCTAACCTTGTTTAATAAAAGTAAACTTGATTAGTTAATTAATTAATACCTACACTATTAGAATATATGTTTCTATATAAGAAAATAAAGGTGCGAAGACGTTGCGACAACTTTTAATCGACAAAATGTAGTTTTTCGACAAAATGTTTTACGGTCACATTTTGACGTTTTAGTTAAACTATTTATTTATGTAAACCACATTTAAAAATAAATTTGTATAATGCTATTTAAAAATATAAACACTCATAAATTAATTAAGATAATTTATTTAACCATTGAAACTATCTTTTCTAAAATCAGCATTTTGTCACTTTTGTTGATTTAAGTAAATGTTACTATTTTTGTATATTTCTCTTTTCAAATCCTATCTAATATTATTTGAATCATATAAACTTACATATTTTATACTTAAAAATCACTTTAAATATTAGATTTTAAAGTGGTTAAATTCTGGGTCATTACATTCTCCCCTACTTAAAAGCATTTCGTCCTCGAAATGAAATCAAAGACAAAGGAATCTATCCCATACTCATCTCCTCACATAATTTGACTTATTTCTACTGATGATAGAAAATAAGAAGGCCAATATCATAACAACACTAAAACAAATGATGCCAAACATACATATAGAGATTCCTCATACTAACCTGAGTATCTATCACGTACTTAAGGTTGTATATACATATATCAAGTCAAACTTCCATCCTAGTGCGTACTGCACACTTAAGATAATATATACAACAACCAAACAAGACTATACATCCAAAAACAACCAAACTGATACTATATCAACATAAATGAATCCGTCCATATATCCCATCCTCTGTCCTGAGCATGTACTATACCTGAGGTTTATATAAATTTACACATATATAAACATAAGTCCAACCACTATATCTTTGTGCCTACTATTTAAGATAACTATCCAACTATTAAGTAGACAGACCCAAAACATCATACTATATGTGATCTTTGATTCGATCTATTATTTGAATCCACAACTTTTCTTTTGAACTAGTATCGATCCCCCTATTTTCTAGTGCGTACTTTGATCAGACTTTTTGATCACAAACCCTTGCTTTCCTTGCATAGCTCTCAACTGTGATAGAAAACTTGTGTACATAATCATAAACTCTCATCAATGTTCGCCATCAAAAATCGAGTGATAAATCATTTTACGGACTGGTGTAAACACCTCAAAGTTTTGTACTCAAATCTTAGATCAAAATTTATGTGCCAAAATGATCTACATTTAACTTATATACTTATTCACACTCATCTTTACCTAAAACGTTTTTTTCAAAACTTCTATTAATCTAACTTTATTTCACAACCATTTACCTTTTACTAAATCCATTATTACTTAAGCTTATAAATATGACTTAAACTTGTATAATATACCTTTTCTTCCTAAGAGTATATATACATATCCATAATCTTCAAACGATCATTACTTCAATTAGGGTCTTCAGCAAATGTAGAATTCTATTATTATCTCAAACTAATAAGTTATAAAACTCAATCCTTAGTTTTCTTTACCTAAGGTTTCCATTTAGCTATTACTATTTATCCAATCCATATATTAATAAGACAACTTTACTATGTGTACACTTTTTTTCTTACTGATTCTGTGATTAACTTACTTAATTTATTTACCTATCCATTTTCTAAATCAAATTTCTTGATCTTAAATCCATCAAATACTTTATAGTCAAATTGTGAAACTTAATTCACATGGTATTTGTTATTAACCTTTTTCATCTAACAATCAAACTACTAACCATATAATTCAAAAATATCCACTTTTAATCTTAGTTCATTTTGAATTACAAATGTTACCCTACATGTATCACTAATTCAATGTTTTTATATTAGGATGACATTTTTTTATATCTCTTATTCCTAAATTTTACTTTGACTTTTAACCTAATCAAAGTGTCTAAATTTCAAATTAACTTAACTCCTTTATAAGTTATACAACTTATCTTTTTATATTATATTTACCCCAAATTTCAATCTTGGCTTATCTTTTTCTATCTTACTGATAATAAATTTTTTTATTACTTTCTCCAATTACAACTTCTAACTTCAATAATATCATCAAATATCATACAGTCAAATTGTGAATTCTACTTCACAAGATATTTGTACTTAGCTTTTAAATCCATCTATTATGATAATCACTTAACCATTATTATTTCTTAATACTAAGTATCTAAGGGTATATGATTAAAGTTCTAAATTCTAGCTTTCAACTAATTGATCCTATATGAAATAACTTATAGTCAAATTGTGCAATTCTAATCACAAGATATTTATATTTTAGTTTCAATAAGCAAAGTCACAATCAATCCTTAACTTCTAAACCAAAAGGTAATAGTATTTCCCTTTAATATTTATAATATAAACCCAAGGTAAAATTACTTCATTTACCCATTTCCTTTTAAACAAAAGCATTTTTATAAAATTAACAAATACGCGCTCATATATATAATACTCTCATAACTCATTCTAGGGTGTTCCTAACCCTATCTCTAATGAGTTACTCATCCTAGGATATTACTAATCCTATCTCTGATGAGACTTTACCCATAATAGAGCCAAGGCTCTCGCTTTACCTTCAGCTCTGATACCAAATGTAAAGGCCCGTTTTCCCGTACCCTTTGAATCGACAATAAACCACACATGTTTAACTCATATTGCACGATAAGACGGATCTTTAAGGGTGATTAAAGAAAAGTAGACAGAACAGAATCTCACACGAATGAAATAACATATAACATTGAACAAATATTTTTAACAGCGGAAAACTTTTAAATACATATATCAGAGTCTAACCTAAATTCAGCCTGGACAGTTATAAACATCTGTCCTTACAATTGCTGACAAACATCAAACAAAATATACTAAGCAAAGCGGATAACAGAATATCTCCATACGTCGATGAATATCTCCAGCTCTCCTCTGGAAACTCCAACTGTCTTCGACTATCCTGAAACTACTCAAATCTGACCCAAGTATTGAAAATACCCGGATCAGGCTTGATAAACCAGCGTGAGAAAAACTCAACAATAAATGACAGTGTCATATATCAGCCTTTTTATAAAGATCCTTTAAAAATAAAGAGTATCTCATAAGACCACGCCCACACATAAATACAGACGGGTTTTCACCTTATGATAACTAAAACAATTTTATATTGAAACCTTTGATATTATTTCTAATGACATTCTTTGAAAACATTTGCAAATAAACTTATTAATCTTAGCCGAAATTGTTACATTGATTAAATTCCAGCATAATAGGTTTACAATCAAGTCCGTAGGTTCTTATTGGAGAATGGATTTCCATACAAATGACCAGGCACAGGATCTACATTCTGAAATGGGTACACTTCTAGATGGATGTCTCGAGAAACCATCACAAAGCCTCTCTACCAACACAAGACCGGCCTACCTCTTTAACTAGATAGTACCGAATATGTCATCCCCCTGTCGTTACCGACCTTTAACCGAGTGCTCGTTTTCCATACACCACATTAATATACATCCCAAACGTCATAGCGGGAAGAAATATATCTAGAAGGGGATGATCATACCCAACATGGGAATGACCCACTTAGCCTTGCTGCATCTAATCCTGTTTCGGCCATTTCTGTTTTGATGAGGCTTGAGGTAAACGATTACCTTTTCACATAGCACATATCACATCTTTGAATGCCACATTGTCATTTCCATTTAACTATTAATTGCCTTCCACAAAAATACAACCCTTGAGCTCGTAAGTCTCAAGAAGGGTGTTAAGCTAAGAGAAGTTGTCTTCTCCGCCACCACTAATGTACGTTTGTAAAAACCGATGTACGTAATCGTTAGAAATGCAATGTCAGACAAACGTCCATACAAGTTGTCCAGGAACAGGACAAACCGAAGGCACTTTCCTCGGCCATTATTAGGCGATAAGCCCTTGCAATCCGCAAAATCTCCATCACGAGGAGACCACTGCTATATATGACTCTATAATGGGTGCGACCCCGAGCAAATCAACAAGCAGTCCTCATGCTATGAAGATCCACGGTCTTCAATAATCATCGTCTTCAACATGTCTTCACGTTCGAACGTATACATTAGTTCGAAGTGGTTTTCGGATAGGAATTTACCAAATCCGACTCCAGTTCCTTCGGAATCCAATCATCGATAAAAAGTGAATACGAGTATATAGGATTTATTAAGTCTCTTTTCACTTTAATTCTTTTCGGATGATTTTGAAATCTCTTTCTTTTGACTTAGAGTAATTTCTAAGAAATTCATTTTTTTTCTTTGGAAAATATCTCAAAATTCTTTACTTAACTTTCAATCAAATTCTTTAACTTTTAAGCGGGTCAAAAACAATGTTATTTAAGACATCGTTTACGATAAACCCTAAATCAATCTTAATAAACATTTTTTTTGAGTAAATAGGATCGTAGAAATCATTCATTTTGGAGATTACTTAACTTTTGGATAATACCAATCTTCTTTTAATTCGAAAACTTAATACAGAATCTTTTTATTTAAGAGCATCCGGGCTTTCTTTTCGATATGTTCCACCCCTCGCCTAAGAAAAGAAAACATAGGCCAGGTAAGTTCAGGGTACTGGTTGCTCCATCCCTAACCTTAGTTAAACACCTTGTTTTATTTTCCCAGATCTCACGGGCGGGACAAATGTACTAGTTGTTTCCGCATACTCAGATTTTCAACTTTATTTTGGAATTGCTTATAAATATCCCAAACTATCTTTCAAAACGCTTAATTTTCCTTTATAAATCATTCACATTTTATTCTGGGAAACGTCGTTACCTTTAAACTCATATTCCAAAAGTTATAGAATTCGCAACGTTAAGTGCTACGGAAAGTGCTAAATAAGCTTATTTTGAATTAAACAACTTTTAAACATTCGATAATTCATACTTTCCAATCCCAATCTCTTTTAAATCATTTAAATAGATTTATCAAATTTATTCCATATTTTTCCATAATTAAAACATCCATTTAAACAAATTTCCTGTTATAGTCACTAAACTGTACTTGCGCGATTTTTCTAGAAAATTGATTTGGACTTAATTCAAAATCTACCTATCGAAACTTTGATTTTCTTTCTTGTTTAGAAGATATGGATATAATAGTCCGAAATTTTCCAATCTCGAAGAATTCCGAGCCATATTCCACTCTATACACTCATTTGAACTTTTCGGCGTGAAATCGCGAACTACCGTTGCGCGACGCGTCTAGTTTTAAATTATTTTTCAATATTTGGAATAATCAATTCAAATTGGATTTCAGCACTTATAAAATCATTAGAAACCATTTTAAATCAATATTTTCACTTTTAAAAGTATTTAAAATGAATTTTCACTATTACCATATTATAATATTATTATATTCACATTATTTTAATATTAAATTTTAAATTCCAATTTCAATTCAATTTCAAATTAAACACATTTAAAACTTAGATTTCAAATCTAATTTCAATTTAAACTTCAATTCATTCTCAAACTAAACATCACTTTTTCAAAATCGATTTCAATTTCAATTTCACTATTCATCATAATTTCAATTTCAAATTAACTATTCTTTTCAAATCTGATTCACTTCAAATTTCAAATTCTCTTTCATTTTAATTTTAATTTCACCTATAAATGAAAAGAGACTTTTTTTCCACAATATCTCATATTACTAAAATATGGTCTTTCTAGATAAAGGGATTATTTGATCAAAATGAACGTATCCAATATTCATATTTATCACTAACATAACATCCTTTCAACCAATTACATGCATATGATTTCAAATCTAACATTCGCTATTAATATCATAACGGGATATATTATCACAATTCACTTAATTTACTAACTATCAAATCATCCATATTAAGAATCAATTTGGTATAAACATTCATATGTCATAAGGGTGTAAATATGATTTATAACATAATCAAAATTTAAATTCAAAAGAAATGAGAATTTCTCACCATAAACCAAAGCGATTAACGTCCTACCAACATTCTAATCAACCAACACTTCACTAATTAATTCCTACTCCATTAAACACTAGCAAACAACACCCTCTCACATCCAATAGCTTGGTTGAGGCTTGAGATGGAGGTTGGCCGAAAATATAGAGAAGAAGTGGTAGAGCTTTGAACTTGAATTCCCAAGATTTAGATCCGAAAAATAGGTCATCTTCTCTCTTGTTTTTTACCCTCTTACTCACAAAATTTGAAAAACTTATTAACTGAAAAGTTGTTGCAAATTCTTTTCTATTGAATTTAAGAAAAAAGAATCATTTGAATCCAAGTTGTTTTGAGGGAGATATGTTCAAAATAAAAGAGCTATTCTCGGATTCACAAAAAATAAAGCCCGAAAATACACGAAGATTTGAGTTTCAGGTATAGCAAACCTCAAAACTGAAAAAACTGATCAACATAAAAGTTGTAGCCACTGAAGTTTCATATGGTTTAAAAAAAAATTCTAAATTTGGATCATTTATGATCAAGCTATGATCAAAACAAAACGGTCTATTTTCTGGCTTAAAAACTGGGCCAGAAAATATATTTGAAATAAGTGGAATTTTGACGTAGTAAACTTTGGAATGAAACAAAGTAATAAACATGAAAGTTGTAGCCACTGGAAAAATACATGATTTGAAAAAAAGAATTTTGCATTTTGATTCTATATTGAAGAACTTATTACCGAAATAAGAAGAGGAAAAATATAGAAGAAAAAAGGAGTTTGTTTTGAAGAAAATAAACATTGATTTTTTTGAAAATTTTGTGAATATTTTGACATTATTTCTTTATAATATTTTTCTATGGCATGGAAGCTATTAGAGAGGAGAGGAAGAAGATGAAGAATCTTGAGAAAAGAAGAAGAAGAAAATGTGAATGAAAGTGAAGAAGGAGGTCGATATTTATAGAAAAAGAAAGAAAGTGTTAATTTACCAAAATAACCTCTTACCAAATTACCAAACTAACATTACTTCAACCTAAAACAATGTCCACTTTTTCAAAACTTAACATCACCTTTCACATCCTTACTTTATGTCTTAATCCCTTAAGAACTAAGCTAAGTAAAATAATAATTATGTTGGCTTTTGATGTGATATTGATTTGATGTTTACTTTTGACTTTTCTTACTTACTTTTATTAATTCTTACTTACTTTTCTCAATGACTTCTAGAAGTTTTCTAACCTTATTTAGTAAAATAAAACTTGATTAGTTAATTAATTAATACTTACACTATTAGAATATATGTTCCTATATAAGAAAATAAAGGTGCGACGACGTTGCGACAACTTTTAATCGACAAAACGTCGTTTTTCGACAAAATGTTTTACGGTCACATTTTGACGTTTTAGTTAAACTATTTATTTATGTAAACCAAATTTAAAAATAAATATGTATAATGCTATTTAAAAATATAAACACTCATAAATTAATTAAGATAATTTATTTAACCATTGAAACTATCTTTTCTAAAATCATCATTTTGTCACTTTTGTCGATTTAAGTAAATGTTACTATTTTTTCATATTTCTCTTTTCAAATCCTATCTTATATTATTTGAATCATATAAACTTATATATTTTATACTTAAAAATCACTTTAAATATTAGATTTTAAAGTGGTCAAATTCTGGGTCGTTACATATATATACTGTAGGGAACACTTGGATTTGTTTTAGATATTATGTCTAACTTTGTAGATTTTTTGCATATGTTAGGCTCTTCGAGAAGTGATTCTTCCTCCTCTTAGGAGGAGGAACCGATATTTACTTAGGTCACTTTTATAGCTGCAGAGGCACCTTTGCTTCTCACCTGTTATGTAATCTAAGTTGAATGGCCACTATAAAACTATATATAGCTGTTTTTGTGCATGTGCAGAATACCTTTCCTTCATTTATATGTTGTGGCATGACCCAATATAAAGTCGGCTGGCTTTGCCAAAAAAACACTCTTTAAAAATATATATATTAAAGGGGCAAAATATATTTCTAAGTATATTAAAAAGTTACACCTAGCATTGTTTTTAAACGTTTCTTTTTGAAGATCCACATTTATCATTTATAAATTTTAAAAACCACATTAATTAAAACAATAAATTAATTTATAATCATTTTATGTATTTAAACATCATTAATTATCTTAAAAATAATAGATCAAATTTATTATCATTTATAAATTTAAAACAACATTAATTAAATTGAAAGATAATGAATCAAATTTATAATCATTTATATATTTAAACAGTGTTAATTACCCCGGAAGTTAATAAATTGTATTTGTAATCTTTTTTGAATTTAAAACTACATTGATTATTCAAAATTAAAATAAATCAAATTTATAATCTTTTATATATTTAAACCATTTCAATTAACCAAATTGATAATTAATCAAATTTATAACCACTTTTATAAATTTTAAGCAATATACTATATTTTCAAAATTCTCAAAATATTTGAAAATATAGTTTAAACCATTTTCAAAGTGCAAAAACCCAACCAAACATTTATTTAATAAAAATACAAGAAAAAGATCAACACACACAATGGTTTAGGGAGATGATATTTCATAAGTGAACGTATAGTGAAAATTGTTATAATGACACTTACACAATTCATACAGTATGTCACAAATATTTTAACTAAACATCAATATAAGCAAAAAAAGAATATAGTAAGATGTAGATAATAGTAAGTAAATAATGGAAAGAATCCCATTTCGATCTCTCTACAAGGTCCTGCATAAATCACACATATGTATATGTATTTTTTGAAGTGTTCCATAGCGACCTATTCGCTAAACACTGACTTCTCCTTTTTATCCCTTACAACAAAATGGTTATTTATGCCATCTGCTATCAAGCGGGAATTCAAATCCAAACAAACAATCAAATGATAAAGATCTTTTTACATTGCAAACATAAAAATGGTTATTTATTCTACTCGATAGATGTCCAAATAATCTATTCAATTTAATTTTAGCAGAATGAGGTTTTATTCTGCTAAAATGATGTCCCAAAAAAAAAACTAATTCAACCATGTTAAGAATAATTAAATTTAATCACTATACTGCTATCATTAATTTATACTTCACTAGAATTAACAAGTATTATCCAGGCATTCAATAGTAATCTATAATAACACAGGAATCAAATAGTTTATTCAAAGGTGAGTTAACTCACTGAAATTGTAGTTGACGCCGAAGCATTTCAGTTTGAACTAAAATCGAATGATGTTCGATTTTAGCCCAAAATTTCACTTGCGCCTTATTCAATGAAACTAGTCCCAACGCATAGATAACGTCGATATGAGTCCAATGCAACTGACTACGTCCAATTTCGACTTAATATGAAATAGTTATTCAAATTATAATTTTTCGAAATTAAACTTTCATTTGTTAAGTTAATTGATTACTAATCTAATTACGATGCCCTAATACATCTTCATCGCTAAATCACAAAACATGCATTTGGTATCGTGATACATAGATACACCCACGTCCATGATTCTTCCACCACTAATATCTTCACCCTTACTTGATGAAACTAAAATCCATCGACTCCACTCAACATCTCATAGAAAAAGCTCCACACTAGACCCCACTGCAATACCTCCGTAGACCTTCCTGAAGATCCAAACTGGTTCATCACAAATGCGACAAGCAATAGATATGTTTTGCTATAGGGATAAGACATGCCCAAAATTTGAGGAATGGAGCTCCGCTTCAAGAGAAAAGTAATGGAACTTACCTCACCACCTATCTCCCCCTCAAATCGATGACAAGGTCGAACCTTAGTCCCCTCATCAAAATTTTCAAACAATCCAAACGCTACCGCACTCTATAAAACCTACACCAAAATGAAGATCTCAACTCTACAAGTTCAAATAAGCTTGTTTGGTGATTTAGTGGATTGTTGGATTTGATTTTGATTTTCAAAGGGACGGCCATGTTTTTGCATCACTGTGAATGAAGAACCAAAAAAGGAAGGAGGGAAAATGAAAAAATCGAAAAGGGGAAAATTGAATATACCAAATTTAAAAACATAAATCAATTCTTACTTCAACTATAAGCTAAACTAGATTCTCAAGCAAAACAAAAATCTCTGCAACCTATCACCTCGCCAAAATGTTATTCTGAATATTTAAAGTTTGATTTTGATTTAAAATGTTGTAAAAAGAAATATTTGTCGTACTCCACTACATAATATTTCATTCGCGTACGAACCATAAACTACAAAATTAAAAATACGATCGTGCATCAAAATGCGACACGATCACAAATCAATAATAAAATACACAAATTATTTTATTCAGTGAAATTTCACAAACATCATCATTTGACATAGAATAAGTCAAACGAAAATATAATTATTTTCCAAATTAAAAATTATGGAAACTCAATTAAAATGAAATAAAAATACTTCACTAAAATCAAATTGTTTTATTAACAATTGATCTTCTTGTTATTTATTCCAACTATTTGTCATTGTAAAGAAATTTACAAAATGAGTTCACTGGTAATTAAAAGGAGTTAAAAGGTTATTAAATTCATTAATTAATATTTAATTCCAAATGTTTAAACAATCTATATATTTGAATAAAAATTATTAAACTTTAAAAACAAATTATTCCAATATTTGAAAATCAATTAAATATTCAAAATCAAACGACAAAATTCTAGGTTTTATATTCTCCCAACTTAAAAGAATTTTGTCCCCGAAATTCCCAAAGGAAGAAAATTTACCCAAACCCTTAAGGTTTAAAAACTACTAATTAAAATGAGTTATTAAATTCTCAAAGTTCCTTATATTACGGAAATTTGGCAGCACCTCTTTTGCACAGCTAGATTCGAACAACAACAACTTGCCACACAGGTCCAAACCAACAAAAGAAAACAAAAGCTAAGTGGCCTCCCATGTTTGGGGCATAAAATCATCAATCAATTTCCAACTTCTAAATTTACTATGTACCTCATTTTCATTTGATTTTTATCTATCCAAACAATCTACTATCTCGGTGCGAATGAACGTGCGTAAGAAATCAAATAGTAGTCTCTTGCATCCCTATACCAATCTTGTATTCATATTCCAAAAGAGAATCATGCTGACGCAAGAGCAATACATTAGCTATTTCTATGATAAGCAACAGCGACATAAACAATACAACAACTATATGCAACAAAAGTATGGAGAGTACACTATAATAAAATACTAAGTATCTAATTTTTACAAAAGAGAAATTTAGAACTAAATGTCAGAATTTTATATTCAATATATATTTTCAAATTCCCCCAAAGAGATATAAAACCAAAACTAAAATTAGTTACAACAAGGGGGGGTCCTCCTTGCGGAGCATGGTATAACTCTAGAATCAAAACAACATGAAGTAGGTTTTTTGGTTCCTTCTAAAAACAACAACTAGAGTTAAAAAAATGCTTGGTGAGTCTTCCAAATCGGAAAACTTCCAATCGCCCAACTTTAGTCATAAATAAAATATTTGAAAAATCACTTCACAAAACCTTTTTCAAATATTTTGAAATATTAATACTTCACCAATACTTTCGAAATAATAATAATACTAGTTTCACAAATTCTTTTGAATTGAACCTTTTCAAAAGCACAGGGATTTAAGTCCAAATAACAATATTTTCAAACCGTAGTCTATAAAATCACACTATCAATCAAAATCAAATTCCATAAAGGAATACACCAACACTTAACAATATTTAAAATGTTAAATAACCATCAAACAATATTTATAATTTTGCTTATGTTCACAGCTATCTAGAGCAATACGTATACATATACACTTAAGCCTGTATGATGTACATAAATCATCCATATGAAATATATGATCCGACCACTTGCTCGGATAAATAAGCTTTACCTTTAAACTAGTATCGCTCACTATATCTCCCTAGTGCGGACTCTGATCTGGTTCCTCGATTAAAAACCTTTATTCTCCTTACATAGTGATATGCCATGATAGAAAACCTCGGTATCATATCAAGAACTCGAATCAAGTGTTCGCTCACAAGAATCAAGTGAGAAATCCATTTTCGGACAGGTGTGAATTACCCCGAAGTTACGTACTCGTATCCTAGATCGAGAACTGTGCGAATAAAATGATCGACGTACAACTTATGTACTTAATCTGATTGCTTTCTTAATTACACAACCTTTTTCTAAATCACTTTCATATTTATTCATAGCATTTTCTTTGAATACTAACATTATTTATAAATTATTTCTTAAATTTTGGCTTAAGTTTATAAACATTTCATAAAGAAACAGCTTTATAAAACACCACTTTTATTTACTTGCATAATACTCTTCTACATTTTAAGAGTATATGCAAAATGTCAATTTTTATTTATTTATTTATTTCTTATTTATTTTTCAAAATTCAAATGGATTCCCAAATAAAATATGGATCTTAAAACTGAGTTAACCCTTCGAACTTTTTACCTTAGAGTGTTATAAGAAAAGATGCTTATGGGTTGGCCTAATAACATCAAATAGTTTACACAACTTAGGTGATTAACAAAAGTAGGGTTTTTATAAAACAATGCTTATTAAAATCTTTATATTCAGTTTAACCCATTTAAAATTTAAGTCAAACTATATCTTTTCTACCCAGGAGTTAAAAAAATTCATTTATCAAATTATTACTTAAAATACATTTTTTTTTTAAATCAATTTCCATTAGGGAAAACTTAAGAACTAAATACCAAATTTTTATTTTAAATTTCATTTTAAAATCGTACTACACATGTGCACACACACATATATATAATAACTTTTACAATTCATTCACCAATACTCGTTTTGAGTTCTTTTGGATTTGAACTCATTTCGATCGCACAATGATAAAGAGGATAATTTACTAAGTGCACTATGAAGTTTTCTTAAGCAAACATTCAATCGTCACTTAGAAGATTGTTCAGATTAGCACAAAACTAATTGAGATGTTTTCCCTCGACCTATCCAAAGGAAATGTGTATTTCTTTAAAATTTTCTTTGAAATATATTTTCTCATAAATACTTCCAAGTAATACCACTATTGCTTTTCTCAAAACCCCTTTGAGGTCAATTTAAGCAACACCGGGGTTTAACTTTTTACTTATGAAACACCATTTCTAAATCATATAAATCATTTTATATATACTATACTCGTATAAAATATACCTTTAAAATCATCTTATGTTATAATAACTTTACCTTCATTATAAAGAATTTTTCTCAAATATTAATTCGCTAAATGTTTTATCTTCCCGTTTAGATTAAATTAAACAAACTGACTAAAAAGGTGACTTTTAACTTAACATTTTCACCAAACACCTTATGGTCAAATTATGGAACTTAATTTACAAGGGATTCTTTTTTATAAATCAAAGAAATAAGCACTCAAAAATAAGCTAAGTACACATAATCAGTAACCAACAATCAACAGTCAATGCTCCTAAACTAACCAAGCATGATTAATCAAACGACAATGATAATAAATAAATATTATTATTGTCGAACAAACAAACACCCTAAATAAATACATAAATTTGAATATTATTCCTTATCATATATAAAATATATGATCCTAGGTAAAATATTTTATTTACCAAATTTTCAATATAAAAAATCAATACCGTGTCCATTTTCCTTGTTCAAATGCTTAGAAATCCATACTGATACCGTGGCATCCCACTTCTTTACTAAAATTCATAAACAACTCAATAGACCAATTAAAATAATACGTTTTTATAGCATTAACAAGTATCCTCTCGTATACATACTACTCTCAAACTCATTCTAGGGTGTCATTCACACTATCTCTAATGAGCCATACCCTACCAAAGTAAAGATTATGGCTTAACCTTCAGCTCTAATACCAAATGTAACGACCCGCTTTTTCGACCATTGAAAGTCAACACCAAATACATCCACGGTATTCAAATGTCAAACATCCTATCGTCGAAAAGACAGATTTTTAGGGTAAAATAAAAGGAAGAACATAAAAAAGAACAAGGGAAATAGAATACCAGAATGGAAACAACAACATATGATATAATAAAGGTAGTATAAACTGTCACTCCATGATACAAGGTACATCAGAGTTAAAAATAAACTTTATCGGCTGGATAGTTATAAATTTCCTGACCTTATAATTGTTGATAGATATAGAATATAATACAGTGGAAAATAAAAATATTACGGTAGGTGAACATCCAGCTCTACTCCATGAGCTTTATGTCCCACCGATGACAACTTGGAATATACTTAGTCTAACTCAAGCATTATAATAAAATAACACATGGATTAGTCTAGAAAACTAATGTGAGAAACCACAAGTAATATAGTGAAGATTTAATAATTCTATGAGACTATGCCGCTAAACACGGAATGAGTTTTACCTCACGAGAACAACTTCTATACATGAAGAACTGTAAACACATCAGAACAACAATCCAACCAAGAAAGGATAAACACAGACAATATCAAAATCCAAACTAAAAGGATGAACAAAAATAATTAATCATCGGAAGAGCTCCAAACACTTCTCGATGTAATTTAGTAAACAATTCAAAGATTTGAATCAAATAAGAAAAGGGAAATTTTTCTACAATGACTAGGAGGGTGCGCCCCCTTTACCGAAAATATACCTTTAGAGGATATACTTTAATGGGTCATTTTCTCTTTGACTCTCTCGAGAACTCCAAACCGGACCCCACCAACTTTACCAAGAATCCAAGTATTTCACATCTCCGTAAGCATACCACTGAATCTAATTCGGATTGGATGTAAAAATACCATAATGGGAGTAACCCCACATAGCTTGGCCCTCACTTGCTTTTTGATTTTAGTCATTTTCGATAAAGGACAACGACGCTCAAATAAGCAATGAATTGTCTAAAATTGTTGAAATACTAAAGAAGAAAAGATTAATTCCAAGATTCGAATAGAAACAAGGAAAATGAATTTATCAGACATGACTAAGAGGGTGTGCCCCTTACACTGAAAGTATACCTCTAGATAAAATATACTTGAGAGCCCACGCCAAACACACATCACTCTCAAGAACTTCCAAGCTGGACCTTACCTCACATGAGCATCCGAATATACTCACATCAACACATGCATGCTACCAACAACTTTCTAGATAAATGTGAATATATACTAATGGGTGCGACCCGCATGGCTTGGCTCTCATTTTCTCTTGGGTTTTAGTTATCCACGGTGTTGGATGCCAATGCTTAAAATAAGCGACAAATCACTTTAGATTGACGAAGCACAAGGAATGATATCAAAATCAATAGTTAAGAAATCAACTATAGAATGTATATAGAAGTTAAATCACATACACTTGTCACTAATAAACGAATCAAGATTCAAAACATTTGATTCTAACTTGTGCTTGATTTTCACACCATAAATATTTGTAAAACACTTTAGAAACTCTCTTTAAAAAAATTAAAAGGAGAAAATTATATTTTTAAATGCATTGAAAGGTTACGCTTGGCTTTGTTTTTAAACATTCCTTTTTAATGATTTCCACATTTATAAATTTTAAGAACCACATTAATTAAGACAATAAATCAAGTTATAATCAAATATGTATTTAAACATTATTAATTATCCTAAAATATTAAATAAAATTTATTATCATTTATAAATTTAAAATAACATTAATTGTCTAGAAAGAAAATAAATAAAATTTATAATCAACTATAAATTTAAAATGGCACTAATTATCCACGAAGATAATAAATCATCTTCATAATCTTTTATCAGTCTAAAACTACATTAATTATCCTAAAGGGATATAAATAAAATTTATATTCTTTTATAAATTTAAACCAATTTAATTATCCTAAAAGATAATTAATCAAATTTATAACCCCTTTTATACATTTTAATCAATACTTACCATGTGTTTCCAAAATTCGCAAAATATTTGAAAATGTAGTTTAAACCATTTTTAAAATGCAAAAACATGACCAAACGTTTATTTCGTAAAAATACAAGCACAAGATCAACACACACAAGGATTTAAGAAGATGACACTTAATAAGTTATGGTATAGCAAAAATTGATATAATGACACCTACACAATTCAAACAGTATATCACAAATATTTCAACTAAACATCAATACAAGTAATAAAAGAATATATATATATATATATAAGATGCAAATAAATAATGGCAACGAACCCATTTTGGTCTCTCTAAAAAAGTTCCAAGTAAATCATATATATGTATGTGTATATTTTGAAGTATCCCATAGCGACCTATTCGCTATGAAAACACTTCGACTTCTCCTTTTTGTCCCTTGCAAAAAATGGTTATTTTTGCCAACTGCTATCAAGCGGGAATTCAAATCCAAACAAACAGCCAAATAATAACGATCCTTTTACTTTGTAGACACCAAATGGTTATTTATTATGTTCGATAGATGTCCAAATAATCTACTAAAATTAATTATGGAAGAACATGGTTTTATTCTACTAAATAGATGTCCTAAACAAAATATAACAAATTTAACCATGCTAAGCGTAATTAAATTTAATCGCTAATTTAAACTTCATAAACATTACCAACTATCATCCAAGCATTCAACAACAATCTGTTATAGCATGAGAATCAAACAGTTTATTCAAAGGTGAGTTAACTCATCGAATTCCAGTTGATGTCGAAGCATTCCAGTTTGAATACCTTAAAATTTCACTTGCTCCATATTCAACGAAACTAGTTCCAATGCGTAGATAACATCGATACGAGTCCAATGCAACTGACCGCATCCAATTCTGACCTCGTATAAAATAGTTATTCAAATTATAAATTTTTGGAATTAAACTTTTTTTTTTGATTAATTTAATTAATTACTAATCCAATTACCATACCCTGATACATCTTCAACCCCAAATCATAATACATGCACCCAGTATCTTGATACGTTGATGCACCCATAGGTGTGATTCTTCCACCACCAATATTTCCACCCTCGCTCGACGAAACTAAAATCCGTCGAATCCGATCAACATCTCTTCGAAAAAGCTCCACACTGCAACACCTTCGCACACCTCTCTTGAGATCCAACTTGCCATATCATAAATGCAACAAGCAACAAACACGATTTGCTACATATGACTATACATGTCTAAAATTTGAGGAATGGTGCTCCACTTTAATAGAAAAGCAATGGAACTCGCCTCACCTCCTATTTCTTCTCAAATCGACAACTAAGTCGAACATTAGTCCCCTCGTCAAAACTGTCGAACAAACCAATCACTAGTGCACCCTATAAAACCTATACCAACACGAGTATCTCAGCTCCACGAGTTCAAAGAAGCTTGTTTTGTGATATTTAGTGAAGTGTTGGATTTGGTTTTGATTTTAAAAGGGAAGGCCATGTTTTTGCTTCACTATTAATGAAGATCAAAAGAGGCAGGAGGGAAAATGGAAAAATCAAAAAGGGAAAAGTGAATTTCCAAAATTTATAAACAAAAATCAATTCTTACTTCAACCACAAGCTAAACTAGATTCTCAAGAAAAACAAAAATATCAAGCAACCTATCACCTCACTAAAAGTTATTTTGAAAATTTGAATTTTGATTTTTATAGTTACAAAAAGAAATACCCCCTTACATAATATTATGTTCGCGTACGTACCGTGAACTACAAAAATAAAAATACGATCGCACATCAAGATGCAACACAATCACAAATCAACAATAATATACATGGATAATTTTATAGTGTGAAATTTCACAAATTTCATCATTTGCTGTAAAATAGATCAAACAAAAATATAATTATTTTCCAAATTCAAAATTATGGAAAAATAAATTAAATTGAAATAAAAATATGTCTTTAAAATCAAATTGTTTTATTACCAATTGATTTTCTTGTTATTTATTTGAACTATTTATCATTGTAACTATATCTACAAAATGAGTTCATTATTTTGCTTATTAATCAAAAGGAGTTAAATAAGGTTATTAAATTCATTAATTAACAATTCACAATTCATATATTTAAATTATCCATATATTTGAATATAAGTCATTAAATTTTAAAAACCAATTATTTCAGTATTTAAAAATTAGTCAAATATTCAAAATCAGACAACAAAATTCCAGGTTGTTGCTGATAGAGATTAAAATTTCTAATAAACCTAAATGAAAGCACAGACTAAAGTAGGATGAAACTACAATAAAAATACTAAAATAATTCAATAAGATCTCATATGCATTGCAAAGACGAATCAACCTTGAACGAATAGCAACAATAAGGAAAAAGTAGGATTTCTCCCCATTATTAACAAAGCAAGTCATTCTTCTAATTCTTTCCTTAAAGAGCTTATATGTAGCACTTATAAGTAGCCAAAAATGAAGCAATGTTTAAGAGTAAACTAAAGTCTAAAAACTGAAAACATGCAAAAGCAAGGGGCCTGTTGGTTTCATTTTGAGTTTTGGGTTTTCAAAATTCAATACAAAATATAGAAAGAGCGGATGGTGATGGAGGGATGAGGAATCGCAAAGGGTTGGAGGGATGATAGAGGGATGGATGGTTTTCTATATTATTGTAATTTTTCAAAACACGAAAAATAGAATAAATTTGTTGTCTATTTTATATGTTAACTTCAATTTTCAAATAGGTTATCTTTCAAAAAATACATTCGTCGTGTTTTTTTTTGTTTGGTCGAAAATCCAAAACTAAAAATTATAAACTAAATAAGGCCCAACATTTTGTATCACAACCTATATTGAAAGCTACTAACATGTTATTATTATGAAGGTAGTAAATTTAAATTATTTATTTCTAAATTCATGAAGGTCATACTAAAAATACGTCTAAAAGAATATATATATATATATATATATATATATATATATATATATATATATCACTGGCTAATTACATTCATATCACATTATGTCAATGGAATTAACTAGATTACCTTATAAACATTTGAGAGAACATTGACTAGATTACGGTTGTTGCCAAAGTACTAACTCAAATCCTATAAAAATTATCTAAACATAAATATTAGTAGTAATAAGACAATATGAAATTTAAGGTATATATTAATGGTACAAAACACATTTAGATAGCAAAAGTGAAAAAAATGTTTTTATATTGTCTAAGAATATTAAAAGGTTGAAGTTACTGTACTAATAACTTAATGACAAGAAATGACTAATACTACGGACCGTTTATCTGTCTTCAAGCTTTTGAAATATTTAGAAACAATTATAAATTAAACAATAAATAATACATATCAAATTATAATATGATAAACATGACTCATAACCCTAAAATTACATGAACCTACTGAATCAAGTATGAGTTACACACTGTACATACTAAACTCAGTATTTCTTGATGGTCTAAAATATGATGATAGATGTACAGTTAATGGAATATATGATTCAATTAATCATAGACTTACCTGTAAAAATGAGGCAGGAACAACTAAAAAAGAGTGCATTATTCAGATGTTTATGAAAAAATTTGTTTCACTAAAATCCTATATCGACTGTTGTAAGAAATAAACATATACTGAAGCTACTTATAATACTAAATGAAAATGGACTGTAGTATACTATGTAGAACAAAAAAGTAGTAAATTGTAGAAGTTAAGAAACACGTATAATGCATCATAGTTGTTAGGACATATCAAGCCATCTACACATATCCTAAAACACAATTGTTTATCAACATGTTATGTTTGATTACTATTAGTGGCGGCAGCAGTAGGTACGCTTTCAAATCTCGGATTTCAATCAAAATCTCAAATTGGCATGTCGGTAAGGCTCAGTAGATACATGAAAAATCCAAAATTTGTCCTCATTCGGATTCAAAAAGCAGATAATTATCCAATATACAAAAAATGCATACAAATATGGATATGGAGTCAACCGCATCCGAAAATTAATCGATCAATTTTTCTCAAGATTATAGTTTACTTTATGTATATTTTAGCATAATGAAAAATATATAGTTATGAATTTAATAAGCCAATAGTTTATATTATGTGTATTTAATGTATGTTAACTGCTTAAACTATTTATTATATACATTTGTTGATTTTTCGTACTTTTAGAAACGATGCGATTGGAAAAGTTTATGTTAAATCAAAAAAAATTATATATGCTTTTTATTTATAATTTGTTAGTAGATGGGATAATTATTTAAAATCCATCTATATCCGTGGATGCGGACATCCGATATTTGAAAATGATTTTGGATGTGGATGAAAATATGAAATCATCATCATTCAGAAGTATAAATGTTAACCCACCTTTTTGGCAAGGCCACGAGCAGGCGGATTTAACTGAATCGACTATCCTTTTGTTGAGATTGTAATGCAATAGGTTTGAGCTGGTTGGATGGATAGATGATCGGTCATGGGAGGTTCAGTGTGTGTCATTCGGTCAAGGTGGCTCAGTCTTTGAACGGGCCGGTATTGGGTATGGCTCGACATTTGAGCGACCCGACATTGGTGGCTTGGCATTGGTGGCTCGGCATGGAGTGGTTCGGCATTATAGGTTGCTTGGCATAGGACATCGCTTGGCATAGGAAAACACTCGGCATAGGACTCCGTTCGGCATAGGACGCCGCTCGGCATAGGACACCGTTCGGCATTTGGATAGGTCGGCACGTTGAGGTGGCACAACTGGATGATGTGGGTCAATGTGGAAGCATGGTTCGGTCGAGGAGTGGAGACCATGCACGGTCGTTCGGCATTTGTGGGTCGGCCTGGGAGTCATGGGTCGTTCAGCATTTGTGGGTCGGCCTAGGAGTCATCGGCCGTTTGGCATTTGTGGGTCGGTCTGGGAGTCATGGGCCATTCCGCATTTATGAGTCGACCTAGGAGTCACGGGTCGTTCGGCATTGGTGGATTGGTGTGCTTGAGAGGTATCAGTGTGGGGAGTAGTTCAGTGGTGGAGTATGGATATGGTTGATCAAGGTGGATCGGCATAGGCCGGTCAGCCTTGGTGGATCCGCATAGGTCGTTTGGCCTTGGTGGATCGGTCGTTTGGGTTCGGTTGACTGGTTTGAACTCGAGAATAAGAAAGTGGTTTCGGCATTGGGCTACTTCGAGTCTTAGCGCGAGTTATTTCGAGTCAAACATGAGGTTACTTCGAGTCTCTCCCAGGATGAAACTGGGTCGGCTTGCTTAGATTTTAGGTTTGGTCATAATGATAATTCTGGTTCAGCAATGGCCTTGATGGGCTCGGATTACTCAGGAGGCCCAACTACCTGGATTTTCCTATAAATACAGCATGTGGGTTCCAGAAAGGGTATCTTCTCTTCTGCTCTTTGAGTTTTTATCTTCTAAGGCTAAGGCTACTCTGCCATTTTGTAACTGTAATCGATTATTACAGCAATAAAAAGGAAACTTTTGGAGTGGACGTAGGCTGTAGATAGCCGAACCACTATAAAATCTGTTGTTCTTAACTACTTTCAATTTAATTTTGACTGTTCCTCACATTATTGCTCTCTACATATATCCTATCTGCGAACTATAACGGTGATTTGGTGCTTTCAACTGGATTTGAGTGTTAGTGATCAATCTTGACGCTAACATTTTAGTGCTTTCACTGAGAAAGCTAGCACTTAGGGAATTTGGAGCTTGGATTTTGAATTCAAAAGCTTGGGAACCTAGATTTTAGAAAGTAATGGTAGACCACCAATAAGGAAGTAAGCAGTGGAAAGGAGCAATCAGGAAGGAAGTCAAGCGGCCTCTTCTGGAGCTGGAGAGGATCATGCATCCATCTACATAACTTGGGATGAGATGCAGGTTATGATGAATTCTATACAGGAGAAGATGATAAAACGTCAAGAGGAGATGATGCAGGCTCTTCTTAGGAAATTTGGACAACCAGAAACTATAGGTGCTCAATTTCTTGGAACTGGACCAGAGGAACTCAATCAGCAGCAGATGGAGTGATTCAGCGGGGGCAGCTTCCAATCAACAAACAACTAATAATTTGGATGGACCTAGACTCGGGGGCACACCACTAGGTAATGTTGGACCAATCCATGGAGAGACACCGGATAACGCTACGCGGCCCAACGCCAATAGGAATACAGGAGTGCGTGACGAGGAATGTGTGCCAGAATTTCCTCATGGACATGGGGGTTGTTAGGAAACATGGACAGGGAGCAACCCTTGGTTGGTAATACTGGATTGGCTGATATCATCAGACGAACCATTCATGGAGGTCTGAAAAATAGAGATTTGGAGGGAGACAACAAAAGTCCGTTTACTCAGAACATCAGGATAGCTAAGAATCCTCCCGATTTCAAGCTACCCACTCTGTAAGTATACAACGGAAAGACGGATCCCACTGACCACTTGATGAGGTACATGAGGCATATAGAAGTGCTGGAGGCAAAAGAGGAGGTCATGGCTCGGTGTTTCCCACTGTACTTGACGGACATAGCTGCTATGTGGTTCAGGCGGTTGGAGGATGGATCTATCAGGACATGGACGTAGCTGGTCGATAAGTTCGTAAGACAGTTTCGAGTTTACATAAAAAGTCCAAAGAATGTGATGACGCCAACGTCGATTAAACAAAGGGCAGATGAATCTCTTAGGACAATCATAACTTGGTTTAATGAAGCAGTTGCTTCGATGGATCGGCCAGATCAATCAATGGTTCTAATGGCTTAGTATCAGGAGTCAGGGATAGTTCGGATTTCAAAGTATCTTTGATACGGGATGCACTAATGGATCTCGAGGAATTCTTTCACGAAGCTAAGAGATTTCTTCGACCAGAGGATGCATGTCTGGATGTGAAATCAAAGGAAGTAAACATGGTTAAGGATGGAGGACCGTCCGGTGAGAGCTCAGGTAAAGATAAGGATAAAGGGAAAAGGAAGCGCTTGGAAGAACCAAAGTTCTCCACTTACACAGGATTGAATGCAACATTGGAGCGGATATTCTTAGATATACGGGATCGCCTTCCTTATCGGAGTCCGACAAGAAGGGAACCCTTAGAACGCAAAAAGACATTAGGAAGGCACTGTCTCTTTCATGACTTGGATGGGCATGATACTAACGGCTGCCGACATCTAAAGGATATAATCGAGGAGCATGTAAGGAATAGTCAGTTGCGACAATATGTCGAAACTCGAAATGCGGCGGTGGAATAGGAGCAGCCACCGCCTACCTTGAACAAGATGGTACAAGGCTCAGGAATGGTGGCCAGTTGGTCTTCAACTAATCGTGGTGATTTGGAATAAGTAACAAACTTTGGAAAAACGGCTAAATCACTTACTCATAGATGGGGTCGGAGATAACCCCTAGGCATGCTCGGATATGATGGTTTACTGAGATGCTTCGGTTTGTGAAATCAGTTTTTTTCCTTTTGATTTGGACATTTTCTTTTCTGTGGTTTGGTTTTGGAGTTTGGATTGAACTCCCGGTTTTGTTTGTTTTTTGGTTCGGATTTTGGTTTGTATGCTTGATTTTTGATTTGGATTTCGATTCGGACTTTTGATATGGATTTCTGGTTTTCTGGTTTGAATCTACGTCTCAAATTTAGTTTTGGCTGACTTTTGTCTCGTTTTTGGCTAAAAGGTCATCGAGCATGACTATGCTAGGCAAGGGTCCGGAGAGACCAGGATTCGGCCTACGATATAGGGCCCGTATTACCTATCGTTACTATTTCAGATCGTTGAGTATGGACTATGCTCGGCAAGGGTTCGGAGCGACCAGGATTCGGCTTCAGACTTAAGCCACGGTATTATTCGGTATTCAGGGACACTGAACCAGGAACGCCATAGAATTACTTAGCGCGGGTCGTCAAGTATGGATTGCGCTTGGCAAGAACCCGGAGAGGTTACGTATTTGGATATTGGCTATGAATAGCTAAGGATTTGGGCATGGACCCGGAACGGTCTCGGATTTGGACATCGACCCGGAGAGGTCATGGACGTGGTTATTGGTTATTGGATATGGATGGATTAGAACTTGGTTGTCGAGTTCAGATGGATATGGATTTAGCTAAGGATTTTGGCTACTAGATTTGGAATTGGATGTCGACTTAGAGCAGTCGTGGACTCGGATAAGGATGCGGCGATGACACTTGGATAAAATGGATTAGATTATGAATTGGAAAGTATGGATGTGGATAACATACAGACTTTGGATTTTGGGTTTGAGACTATTCAAAACACACCTTCCAATAGCAATGCATGTTTTGGGGGGCAAGTATTAACCCACCTTTTTGGCAAAGCCAAGAGCAAGCGGATTTAACTAAATCGACTATCCTTTTGTCGAGATTGTAATGCAATGGGTTTGAGCTGGTTGGATGGATAGATGGTCGGTCATGGGAGGTTAGGTATGTGACGTTCGGTTAAGGTGACTCGATTTTTGAATGGGTCGGTATTCAGTATGGCTCGGCATTTGTGCGACCCGACATGAGTGGCTTGGCATTGGTTGCTCGGCATGGAGTGGTTCGGCATTAGAGGTCGCTCGGCATAGGACATTGCTCAGCATAGGACAACGCTCGGCATAGGACTCTGTTCGGCATAGAACACCGTTCGGCATTTGGATGGGTCGGCACGTTGAGGTGGAACAACTAGATGATGTGGTTCGGTGTGGAAGCATGGTTCTGTCGAGGAGTGGAGACCATGCACGGGTCGTTCGGCATTTGTGGGTTGGCCTGGGAGTCGTGGGTCGTTCGGCATTTGTGGGTCGGCCTAGGAGTCACGGGTTGTTCGGCTTTTGTGGGGCAGCCTGGGAGTCACGGGTCGTTCGGCATTGGTGGATCTGTGTGCTTGAGAGGTATCAGTGTGAGGAGTGGTTCAGTGATGGAGTATGGATATGGTTGGTCAAGGTGGATTGGCATAGGCCAGTCGGCCTTGGTAGATCGGCATTGGCCATTCAACCTTGGTGGATCGGTCGTTCGGGTTCCGTTGACTAGTTTGAACTCTAGAATAAGAAAGTGGGTTCAGCATTGGGCTACTTCAAGTCTTAGCGCGAGTTACTTTGAGTCAAACATGAGGTTACTTTGAGTCTCTCCTGGGATGAAACTGAATCGGCTTGCTTAGATTTTTGGTTCGGTCACAATGATAATCTGGTTCGGCAATGGCCTTGATGGGCCCGGATTACTCAGGAGGCCCAACTACCTAGATTTGCCTATAAATACAGCATGTGGGGTTCTAGAAAGGGGATCTTCTCTTCTGCTCTCTGACTTTCAATCTTCTAATGCTAAGGCTACTCTGTCATTTGTAACTGTAATCGATTATTATAGCAATAAAAAGGAAACTTCGGGAGTAGACGTAGGCCGGAGATAGCTGAACCACTATAAAATCTGTTGTTCTTAACTGCTTTCATTTTAATTTTGACCATTCCTCACATTATTACTCTCTATATATATCCTATCTGCGATCTATAATGGTGATTTGGTGCTTTCAACTGGATTTGAGTGCTAGTGACTAATCTTGATGCTAACAATATGTTAGCAAGCAAACATTTCGGTCAGTATCTTGGATTGAGATCTCAACTGAGATGGCTGCGAAACAATTAAAAATCATTTTTATAAAAATTAGATCTCAGGTGAGATGAAGAAGTTTTAAAACTCTGGTAGTAATATTATTTTAAAACTCTAGTAGTAATATTGTAATATGAATGCAGATATTCACCACTGTAGATATAAAAATGCAATTATTGAAGCAACAAATATTTTTTTCATTTTGGGTAGGAATATAGCCGAGTAAATTTACAAAAATTCTTACTAATTTCTTATTAAACTATGCGCATATATATAAATAGTTTGCCCTAGGGTGTTTATAAATATAAGATGTTCATTCAAACTATAAGAAAAATAAAGTGGTTAGATATGCCAAAAATTTATCATGGAATTCGGCTCTAAAAATAGTTTAGTCTAAGAAGAAAGAATAAGTAAACATATGTGTGCTTTTCCTTTAAAGCCAACTGGATCTTACCATGCAAATTAAATTTTTAGTTCTCTATTTACTTTAACTGAATAGATTGTTCTGACAGTTGAGTTGGTTAAGTGAATTATTCATTTGCAGTGAAATAGATATAAGTAATGTTAAAAAAACTAAAAGTGCATGTACAATTGTACATAAAAATATAGAAAAAGACAAAAAAGAAGGAAACACAACAAAATATATTACATGAATATAGAATGTAAAATAGCTGGATAAAGAATACAACACACGTATAACTCTAGAAAAAAGCAGAAGTTGGACACATTAAAAAAATCATCGACTACAAAAGGTATTGAGGGTGCCCAGCACTTAATAGTAAGGGTGAAGCAACATCATCAATATTCTTTCTATTCTTCCTACATAATGAACGTAACTTACTCATAGATTGCAAATGAGAGATACTTTATATGAATATGATGTTCCTGTTGAAAAAAATTATGTATACCAATATACAAGAGAATTCGTCATCTGAATCCTATTAATCATTTCATGCCATATACACCTCCATATGTCATGTAATATTTAGTTAGTTTTAAAGGTAGTACAAGGGTTATTTCATCTTTATCTAGTTTCTGTTTTGTACTCCATGTTTTGTTGCTGCAAAATGTTTGAAATATGATGAATGAACTATTAGTTCAAAACTTTCGACAAACACTTAGTGTGCCTAAAATTTGAAAAACTTACATTGAACATAAAAGGTAAAAAAATTGAGAGCATGATATCATAACTGATAACATAACCCCCAAGTTGTATATGTATAGGAAACCAAGGAAAGAACTTGAATAAAATTCAAGCATGGTAAATTTACAGTAATCATGATATATTGATTGAAAAATGATAATCACAAACATCATAAATGCAAAAATTTATACATGTAATTAGGTTAAAAAATATTAGAAAGCATATATTCTATAAATGATCATGGAGGAAAAGGAGAATAATACCTTAAATTTCAGCAATAGTTCAATGGAGAAATCCAAATCAGCCTAATCAAATCTAGTCGAAAATAGAGTAAATAAAAGTGGGCAACAACTTGCTGTATGTGCACAGTTTAGAACATGATGGGTAATGGATTGAAAGAATTTCATAGAAAAATAGTATTTGAAATTTTGTAGAGAATAAATAAAGAAGAAATTAGGTGGATTTGATCAGTTAAGAAGCAAAACTGGAAGAAGTAATTTTAAAAAGATCATGGATGATAGTTAGACGTGGGGAACTTTAATGAGGTTAGTACATATTAAATGTCGTAAGTGTTTTGTCAACTTGGATCAATAATAGCCATTTGATGTCAATCTCAACATTAAATCTAGACCACTTTTTATGTATTCTATTATGCACAAGCAGTTTTATTATATATATATACACACACGTGTGTATCGAGTAATAGTAATTTGATTTTTTTTTGGTTATTTATATGGTCGAAAGTAATTAGAGATACACTATACAATAAATAAATTCAATCCATATGTGCATGCTAAAGCGTGCTGATTATTGACATGTCATGCTGCTCTCATTTCTTCTTAAAGTATAATTTCTTCATCCTTCTGGCTTGGTCTGAAAATCCCAGCTATAGTTTTCAATTAGTTTCTAAGGGCGACTTGGGTTAATTGTATGTTGAGTGAGAAAAGGAGGTGGTATTTATAACCACCAAATGTTACAAATTTCTCTTCCTTTTGCTTCAATCTTTACCCTAGATCCAGTCTTAGTCAAAGAGAATTTTTCAAATCCTCCACCTCCCCATAGATTTAACCAACTCTCCTTATGGACTTTTTCCTTGACGCTGGGTCTAAATTGTATTATATATCAACTAAATTAATATTTATTTCTGCCCACATATTCAACTAAATTGTTATATAATAATTATATATAATGTTATGTGAAGAATTTAGCCTAACTTTCAAGCTTTAACTAGAAACTAAGTGGCAAATGTACAAAAGGAGGTCCCCATGATCATATGTGCAAACATAGTGTTTTTTGGTCCTTGATTACCATTTATTGATTTCAGTTTGACCCAACTGGCTATGGACTTCCCAATCAAGATTTTACAAAGTTCTTGAGTTACAAATGAGATTAAGAAAGAAAAAGATTTGGAAAAAGGCCACTTCTTATATGGGTGTACATGTACGTTGATGTTAAAGATATCATGAAACTTTAAAAGGAAAGGTTATCCTTGATGTATAAGATGCTGCTGCAAAAGCTGTCGTTGAAGCTCCTACCAACCCATGCGCATCGGGTCAGGAAGAATCAACAACTCCTATATTCAAGAGCTTACAATGGTACTCTTGTAAGTGAGGAGGCTAGCTCAGAGGCCACTTGAGTTAACCCAACTTCCACGGTGATTACTCCTATTGAACCCTACGTTCCCACCTTCATTGATCCACCAAATCTGCATTCACTGGAAGAGGCAGAAATCTCTATGTCCCTTATCTAGAAACCGAGTCCAGGCGAAGGTATATCCCTTATTTCTATAGTATACGAAGTCCTTTAGTTCTTGCTAGAGACTATAACTAACTTCTTCTCCATTTGTGAAGTTACAGTCCATCCTTCTCTTCCACCTTCTCCATCACTGATTACTCAAAGCTCAGGCCTTGCTACAATTACTACCGAATCAACCTTTATGACCATGGGACTTGCCATTCCAAGCCTTCCCTCCAACTCTGCTCTAGGTCCCAATTCAGAGAGGATCACAGCTTTGGAAGGGTGATACGACGCTTCGTAATCTCTGAGGCAAGACATAACTATAACTAGTGTCTCGGGCCCGACCGAATCCATTTCCATTGCGAAGAAGTGAAAATTTGATATGTCTAAGGTCAAGATTAAGACCGAGCCTAGACTTGAAAAGCCTGCGTGTAACGACCCGAAAATTTCGATAATTAAAATAGCTAATTTAATAAGATTTCGTGATTTAATGTTAGAAAAAAATTTGTAATTCGTTTGGAATAATAATAACTGGAATGAAAACAATAATTATCCAAGTAATGAAAATGAATGCTACTTAGGGAATGCCTTGAAATCAATAGTTGAATAGGATAATAAATGTTGAAATTCATCGGGTATAATAGAATAATTGATTGATAAGTAAAATCTATTTAAAATCAAATATTGAATATTGAACCGGTAAATTGTTTAAATTAAATATTAAAACTTATTGAATAATTGAATAACTGTAAAATGAAAATAGTGTTCTAAATTGTGAATTGGTTTTAAAAGTTGATTCCTATAAGTTCAATTTCAATATTTCAAAAGATAATGAATTATTGGATAAGCGAAATTGTTTAAATTTAATATTTGGAATTTATTGAATAATTTAATAACGGAATTGAATAACTGTTTTAATGAAAAGGGTTGTTCTATAATTTGAATTTGTTAAATTTTATAAGTTCGTTTTGAATATTTCAAAAGATAGTGATTTAAGAATAATCAAATTTATCTAAATTTAATATTACAAATGTTTGAATAATTAAATTCCGAATTTAATACGATTAATTTGATATTGAAATTTAATATGTGAAAATAGAGTGAATAATTGAAATTTGATTCAATATGATTCAAATTGGTTTCCAAAGTGAATGCAAGTTATATTGGGATTGATAATAGAGTTAATAAGATTTTAAAATTGGAAATTATTGGATAATTGAATAACTTGTCTAATATGATTAAAAATGATTTGTAAAATTTTATTTTATCATATTAAAGTTAGAATGATGTTGTAGAACTTTTAAAATCGAATTAAAAGTAAATTTGTGAAAATTGAATATTTTAATATTTAATTTTCGACTGGAAAATAGCCAAATTTTGAACAGTCTCAGAATTGGACGAAACTAGTTCCATTGGATCCGTAATAGTTAGTTATTATCGGATTTCAATTTTCGTAGCAATCTGAGTTGTCGTTTGACCGTGGCAGGTCGAAACGCGTTGAAATTGTTTTAATATTAATTTGGCGAGTTAAAATAGTCATTTTTCAAACATTCTCGGATTTCGACGAAACCAGTTTCATTGGATCCGTAATGTCATATTATTGTAATTCGTGTCAATCGGATTTACCGTTTGTCCGGGACGAGCCAAAACGCATAGAAATTCGTTAATCGGTTTAATTTAAATTTGATCGTTTATTTCCGTAACTCGCGCATACGATCAAATTTGGACTTGAAACCTTTTCGATTGCGTTCGGAATAGGGGTATAACATTAGGAACGCCTGGCGGCATGCCCTGATTGGGGTTCGAGATTTTGAGTTGCGTAGATCGAGGTATTTTGAAAATTTAAATAAATATATTAATTAGTCAATCTCTTTTCAGCTGGTCAACCCTTCTTTTCAGCTGTAAATTCTACCCTATCCCTGTAGCTTTTCATTCACGTCTCCCTCTCCTTTACTCTGCACGGAATGGCAGAAGAGAAAAAAAGAATTGGAACTTTAAAAAAATCATAACTCTATTTCTACTCAAGTAAAAATCGTGAAACCAATTCTAAAAATCAAGATTCGTTGTCAGCTTCATTTTGATATGCTCGTTGGAAGGTGCGGCTTCGATCTAGGTTGCTCGACCATGAAGGTCGAATTGGCCATGAACTAGGGTTTGCATTTCGCGACGATTTAGAGTTCGATTGGAGATTTGGGCTTTGGATTCGAGTTCGCCTTTGAAGATATCATCTACGGCGTGATTTTTATGGAGCTCGGCAGCATATAGGGGAGTGCGACCTGGTCGCGTACGGAGGTGAGGGGGAGTTGTCGCGTTTTGTTGTGGAGGTGCGTGCGTCAAGGTGAGGGGTCCGGGAGGTAGAGATCGTGAAGGAGAGTTCGTCGGTGAAGACGGATTCGAATTTCGTCAACTATAGCTCCGTATCACTAGAGATTAGTGCACGGCTTGGTGGGTTTCTTTCTCGTGCACGTACAGGCAAGTTGGGGAAGATGGAGCTTGAGTGGGCTGGGCTTCTTTTCTTGGGTATGAATTTATTTTAAATACCAATATAAATTGTTTTATAAAATTCAAATGTCGATAACTTATAAAATGTATAACTTCTACATACGAGGTCCGATTGGAACGAAACTTTTTGCATTACGATCGTAATGATGAGAGCTCCGAAATGAAACTGGTTTGGATGAAATTGGAGACAGTTGAAATTTGGGCTAAAATCGAGAGTCGTCCGGTTTAGTTCCAAACCGGAACGTCTCGGTGACAACGGAAAATCAAGGTGAGTGTTTTATAACGCTCACACCGTACTAAATATCTTTATGCTAGTTAAATTTGACGTTATGATTTGATATGAATTTTAGTAGTCGTTGTTTGATAGAATTTAATTGTCATATAGATTGTCATTTGAATTAACCGTTGAATATTAACTAACAGTTAAATTGAAATTAAAATTGAATTGCGATTAAATTACCTGACATCGATAACTATGAAATTGCCATGAATTGAATTGCCTATTGGATGATGTATTTCGATGGATGCTATTGGTTGATATTTGAATGTTTGGATGTTTATTTGCTTATATATATCCTGTTATGCATACATATGATACTGTGATTTAATTTAAGTAATATATACTCATTCCTGACATTTAATTGAAATAAATAATTACTTGACCATAGGATAGAAAATTATATACAGGCACCGAATTGGCTAAATTAATAATTTTAAATCGTCGATCTGAAATTTTATTTAAATGTTTGATTTAAAAGTTATAAATAGAAATAAATTTATAGAAATCGAATTTATTGGGAAATTGAGTTTGGAATGTTGAAATAAATTTTGGTAAAAGAAAATTGTTAAATAATTTAAGTTGAGACTTTGAGAATAAAATTTGGGATATGATTGAATTTCGAAAATCTATTTGATTTAAAGATTGAACATTATTTCGAACTTTTAGTGTTACTACGTGAAAGCGACATAAAAATGATATTTTGGAATTGAGCTTGAAATTGAATCATATTTGAAATTTAGATTAAATTTGAGTATTGAAGGATAATTAAGTAAAAGTGAGATATAAGCGATATTTTGAAATCGAGCTTGGAATCGAATCATGTTTGAAACTTGGATTTAAACTCGTATATTGATGGATAATTTTGTAAGTGTTCTAAATGGATATTTTGAAAAACCAAGCTCTAAATCGATATAAATTGAAATTGAACTAATTGAAAGTGAATATAAAATTGAATAAATTTGAAGTCAAAGTTGACGTTGAATTGAATTGAAATCGAAATTGAAATCGGTAGAATGGAAATTGAAATTGATTTGAATTGGGAAGATATAATTGAAATGGATTGGTTTTGAAGCTATTTTATTTTGTTTTACAAATTACTCAGCTATATAAACTATTTTTGAATACTTAAACTATTTTAATCTATTTTAAATCTACTTAACCCAATTTAAATTACTTTAAACTAATTTATCTATTTCAAATCCATTTTAAGATTTTAAGTATTTTAACTATTTTCATTATGTAAAACTACTTTTAAACTACTTAAAACTATTTTCTAAAAATTCTAAGCTGGTCAATAAAGTGGAATGTTTATATTTAAATCTTGAATTTAAAATACGAATTGAGTTAAGTGAAGTTGCAACCTAAATTGAAATTCGAAATGATTTTGAAATCGAAATGAAATATTGATGCGAAAATTGATTTTTGAAACGGAATCTGACATTTTGATAGATACGGTGATATTTGAAATGGATTTGATTTTTGAAACGAATATGATATTTTGATATCAATTATGAATCGAGTTGAAATATAAAAGAGCCAATGGTGTAATAATACGTAGTTATTAAAGAGACCGGGATCGGATATGGACATACTCTCTGTCGATACCGAAAATCACTTTAATACTATTATACGCAGAGTGATGATCCAGAATGAAGTGGATGGTTTGGTGAACGCGTTGACTGAAGAAAGAGAACGATTATTGGATGACCTCTGACATGACTAAAACAGGAGCCGCGCCGGGCCATTGACGTTCGCCACCTCTAGCGGACACACTTCTTCGATACCATATCTATTACATTTGTGATGCGATTTGGGTGCACCCCTTAATTTCGGAGTGTTGTTTCGCGGTGTTGGGGTAGCTGCTGGCTATGCCCAACATCAGTCCGGATCACGCAACTACTAGTATCCTAGTTGGTATCGCCTCATGTACCTTGTCATACTGATTTTCCTATTCGCGACCACTACGTTTTGATTTGTACCTTGAGTATATGGATTGCCCTCTGGTGACTTCCGGTTTTGGGGAAACTACGGTCTTGTATATGCTTTTGGGAATACAAAATGTGTTAAGGGGGATTATGGTAACGCCTTAACGCTATTTTGATACTTTATATTACTGATAGGCATTATCTACTTAGCGTATATTACTACATAGTAGATAGTTTCACGGATCCTTGAGAGATGGAAAATCCTGTAACATCTCTTAAGTTATTGCACGCACGTTGACATTGGATATGGGATGTCAAACCCTGTAAACATCTCTGACGCCGTTACACTCATATTTATTTACGATCGATTTAACTTTCATAAGGATATTTTAGTCCTGACTCGAGTGTTTTGTCTTTTCACTGCGCTCGGGTCAGTCCTGAGTTTTTCAGATTTTTGAAGATCTATTCTGGAGGACGAAGACGAAGATTTGGTATACTATTATTATTATTACCCTTGCATCATGCTATCTGCTGCATTATTTTAATTGTTCTGCTGTATATGTATAACTCTGATAAATGTTGTATGAATAATTGTCAAAGTATAGTAAACAGCTTCATGAACTGTTTATTTGACTATTATATTTTATCGTTCCGCTGCGAGATTCTATGTTGTTTCATTTCTTTTATTTCTCTTTCTTTTCTTTTCTTATTTACCCCCAATAACTATCTGCCATTTTGAACGGTTTGGAATCGACATGTGTATTTGATCGTCGTTTAAACTGTCCAAAAAGGCGGGTTGTTACAGTTGGTATCAGAGCCTTGGTTTAGCGATAACCTTAGCTCTGTGGGGTCTGACTCTTTATAAATAGGGTAGTTATACCCTATGATGAGTCGCTGAGTGTATATATATGAGAGAGCGTATTTGTTAGTGATATAAATGTTTTATATTGTGTCGGTTGATTTGTTGAGCGGTTTATGGATTCTGGTCAATACGAGTAATTAACGTCATTGACAGGGATCTCTAAACACTTAAACAGAACAATTCGACATAGTATTGTTTTGAAATTGGGTAAATGAAATAATTTTGCCCTAATTATATTTTGTATATAAAGAATTTATTTCAAAATTTATTGTGATCAATCTAGCTTATTTGGTTGTTGGAAATGAAATATTGGCTATTAACATTAATCGGATATTGTAATTTAAATAAATAAGGTGAATTACAAAATGAACAATGATAAAACACTTGTGGGATGTTTTACGAAAGAAATCCTATAAGAATATTTTATAAAGGTGACTTATGAATTAAAATAGATTTAAATTTGAAAATATTGAATTTAAGACCCAGAGATTTTGAAAAATGGTTTTCAAAGATTTGAAGAAAATATATTGTGATATTAGTTGGAAAATATTTATGAGAAATATTTTGAAAGGATTTTAAGAAGGAATGAATTCAGTACTCCTCTCTTATGTCGCTGGAAAATAATTTCGGTGATGATTGCGCAGCATCATCGGCGTTCATTTTCGAGTTTCAAAGTGGGGAGACTTCTAAGAAGCTTTGCTTTTCTTCGAAATTATTTTGGGTAAATGGGTTTTGGTTTAAACTCCAAAGGTATGATTTAATATATTAAAGGTATAAGTGTATATATTTATTTCAAACGATTTGAAAAGAACCAGGCATTTAAATTTCTAAGTTCTGTTAATTAATAATTTTCAAATTATTTGAATGAAATGTGAATAACCAAGAATTATAAAATAAGAGGATTAAGATATCTATGTTTATTGTTTTGGGAAAAACTTAGAGTTGTAGTGTGCCTTTAAAATTGAAAAGTAAAGAGGATTTAAACAAATTAAATTTGTGAACATTCTAATTAAGTAAAATGAAATTCTATAAATTTGTATAATACCGAATTTGCATTCTGATAACATATAACAAGACTTACCAAATATTAAAAAGTTAAAATGATGTTTTGGATATGTAATGAGATGTTGTACAAATAAACAGAACCTGAAAGTAATTGAAGTATACAAGTAAGGAAAGCTCAAAATGAATTAAAATGTATGTAAATGAAAATTTTGGTTGTGAAAAAATTGTTATATACTTAAATATAACATGAAATGATAAATGGATAAATGAAACAAGTAAGTGAACTTAAGAAATGAATCGTATTATATCTTTGTAAATTGGTCATAGAAAATAAATATAAATTGCGAAGAAAAAAAAATTGAATTTGTAACCTTTAAGATATCTGTAAACTAAGAGAAGTCATATATGAGAAGTTAGACTTTTATGAAATGACTATAAACTAAAGTGTTGATTGATAAAATGATCCACAAATGAATTCGTTATTAACTAAAATTATGAAATTGAAGTAAATGTAAACAAAAGAATTTGGTATAGATAAGAATCAATTGGAAAATGAAATTGAACTTAATTAAATTATATAGAAAGTTTAAAATGAACTTGAGTAAGCAAATTCTATGATATGATGTTTAAGGAAAAATAGGTTGAAGAATATGCTATGTAAAGAAATGGATATATTAACTGAATAATGGATTGTGAATAATTAATTGTAAATAAAATGAAAGTTAATAAAATAATTTAATATAGATAAATTGTATAGAAATCTATTGGAAGGTAATACGTGAGATTGTACGTATATTATTTTATTCGCATAACGATTTGATCCAAATTCGAGCACAAAATTTCGAGATGATTTTTATCGATCCAAGTTAGGATTTTTCACTCGATTTTCGACGGCGAACCATAGATATGGATTTTTAATTTGATTCTGGAATTCTCTATCATAGTATATGGCTATGCAAGGAGAGTAACAGTTTCCAATCAAGGAACCAAATCTGAGTCCGCACTAGAGAGTCGTGCGAACGATACTAGTTGGAAGTGAAATTGTGTGATCGAATAAGCGATTAGATTGATATTGCTCACGGATGATATATGTACGGCTTACGGACTTAATTAAAGTTAATATTGAAAATTTAAGATGCCAAATAAAAAAATGATTCTTTTAAAATTATATAACAGGATATACATATATATAAAAGAGATAAACCAAATGGAATGTAAAATTAATAACTTGGTTATGTTGGGTATGATTTGATTGTTATATGATTGTTAGTTGATTGTATATAATTCATTAAGTGAAAATTTAAAGCTATAAATCATGGAAATCAAATTGGAAGTTAAATGAATTTAAATAGAAATTAATTGGATTCAAATTTGAAGTGAACTAATGTAAATATAAATTAGTGAATGTTAACTAATTGAATTGAGAATGAATGTTAGTAAAATCCAACGTTAATGAATCAACTGTGATTAAAAATCGAAACCCAAGTCAATAAATATTAATGAGAAGTGAATTTATATTGATTGGTTTTAAATTTGTTGGATGATAGTTGATTGATGGTTGCATTTGTTGTTGTTGCATTTGCTATGTTGGCACATGCAGTTATTATGTTGCTATATTGTGTATATTGATATTATTTTTATATATGCATGTTTCTCATGGTTTGTTGAGTGTTTAGTAGGTGCGGATTTCGCTAGCTTCGCATTTGGAGCTCGCTTTCGCGCTATATTATTCGCATATGCTCGCTAATAAAAATATAAGGTGCATGTTTATTTTATCATTGGATTTGGTGATTTTTGATGAGCCACTTGGCTTTTGGATTTTCTTTTGTTGGTTTGGGCCCGTAGAGGCGTTTTGTAGTTGTACCGATCGAGCCACGCAAAGGAGACTCTGCCGAAATTTTCCGTAAAATCCGGGTGTTAGAAAAATTTTCAAGTTTTAAAATTTTTTATAACTTGTTTTGATAACTAACTTTTAAAGTTAGAAAGCCGTTCGGAGTAATTTAGTGGAAGCGTAGTTATGACTTTATAAATGGAATTTTATTATATTTTAAGTTGGTAACTTTTTGGATAAAATACATCTAATGTTGAATTCTATACTTAGTTTCTTTTCCCTTCTTTTTCCTTTTCGGGGATGAAAAGTTTTGAGTGGGGGAGAGTGTAACGACCCGAAAATTTCGATAATTAAAATAGCTATTTTAATAAGATTTCGTGATTTAACGTTAGAAAAAAATTTGTAATTCGTTTGGAATAATAATAACTGGAATGAATTGCAACAATAATTATCCAAGTAATGAAAATGAATGCTACTTAGGGAATGCCTTGAAATCAATAGTTGAATAGGATAATAAATGTTGAAATTCATCGGGTATAATAGAATAATTGATTGATAAGTAAAATCTATTTAAAATCAAATATTTAATACTGAACAGGTAAATTGTTTAAATTAAATATTAAAACTTATTGAATAATTGAATAACTGTAAAATGAAAATAGTGTTCTAAATTGTGAATTGGTTTTAAAAGTTGATTCTTGTAAGTTCAATTTCAATATTTCAAAAGATAATGAATTATTGGATAAGCGAAATTGTTTAAATTTAATATTTGGAATTTATTGAATAATTTAATAATGGAATTGAATAACTGTTTTAATGAAAAGGGTTGTTCTATAATTTGAATTTGTTAAATTTTATAAGTTCGTTTTGAATATTTCAAAAGATAATGATATAAGAATAATCAAATTTGTCTAAATTTAATATTACAAATGTTTGAATAATTAAATTCCGAATTTAATACGATTAATTTGATATTGAAATTTAATATGTGAAAATAGAGTGAATAATTGAAATTTGATTCAATATGATTCAAATTGGTTTCCAAAGTGAATGTAAGTTATATTGGGATTAATAATAGAGTTAATAAGATTTTAAAATTGGAAATTATTGGATAATTGATTAACTGGTTTAATATGATTAAAAATGATTTGAAAAATTTTATTTTATCATATTAAAGTTAGAATGATGTTGTAGAAATTTTAAAATCGAATTAAAAGTAAATTTGTGAAACTTGAATATTTTAATATTTAATTTTCGACTGGAAAATAGCCAAATTTTGAACAGTCTCAGAATTGGACGAAACTAGTTCCATTGGATCCGTAATAGTTAGTTATTATCGGACTTCAATTTTCGTAGCAATCGGAGTTGTCGTTTGACCGTGGCAGGTCGAAACGCGTTGAAATTGTTTTAATATTAATTTGGCGAGTTAAAATAGTCATTTTTCAAACATTCTCGGATTTCGACAAAACTAGTTTCAGCGGATCCGTAATGTTATATTATTGTAAGATTTCAAATTTCGTGTCAATCGGATTTACCGTTTGTCCGGGGCGAGCCAAAACGCATAGAAATTCATTAATCGGTTTAATTTAAATTTGATCGTTTATTTCCGTAACTCGCGCATACGATCAAATTTGGACTTGAAACCTTTTCCATTGCGTTCGGAATAGAGGTATAATATTAGGAACGCCTGGCGGCATGCCCTGATCGGGGTTCGAGATTTTGAGTTGCGTAAATCGAGGTATTTTGAAAATTTAAATAAATATATTAATTAGTCAATCTCTTTTCAGCTGATCAACCCTTCTTTTCAGCTGTAAATTCTACCCTGTCCCTATAGCTTTTCATTCACGTCTCCCTCTCCTTTACTCTGCACGCAATGGCAGAAGAGAAAAAAAGAATTGGAACTTTAAAAAAATCATAACTCTATTTCTACTCAAGTAAAAATCGTGAAACCAATTCTAAAAATCAAGATTCGTTGTCAGCTTCATTTTGATATGCTCGTTGGAAGGTGCGGCTTCGATCTAGGTTGCTCGACTATGAAGGTCGAATTGGCCATGAACTAGGGTTTGCATTTCGCCACGATTTAGAGTTCGATTGGAGATTTGGGCTTTGGATTCGAGTTCGCCATTGAAGATATCATCTACGGCGTGATTTTTATGGAGCTCGGCAGCATATAGGGGAGTGCGACCTGGTCGCGTACGGAGGTGAGGGGGAGTTGTCGCGTTTTGTTGTGGAGGTGCGTGCGTCAAGGTGAGGGGTCCGGGAGGTGGAGATCGTGAAGGAGAGTTCGTCGATGAAGACGGATTCGAATTTCGTCAACTATAGCTCCGTATCACTGGAGATTAGTGCACGGCTTGGTGGGTTTCTTTCTCGTGCACGTACAGGCAAGTTGGGGAAGATGGAGCTTGAGTGGGCTGGGCTTCTTTTCTTGGGTATGAATTTATTTTAAATACCAATATAAATTGTTTTATAAAATTCAAATGTCGATAACTTATAAAATGTATAACTTCTACATACGAGGTCCGATTGGAACGAAACTTTTTGCGTTACGATCGTAATGATGAGAGCTCCGAAATGAAACTGGTTTGGGTGAAATTGGAGACAGTTGAAATTTGGGCTAAAATCGAGAGTCGTCCGGTTTAGTTCCAAACCGGAACGTCTCGGTGACAACGGAAAATCAAGGTGAGTGTTTTATAACGCTCACACCGTACTAAATATCTTTATGCTAGTTAAATTTGACGTTATGATTTGATATGAATTTTAGTAGTCGTTGTTTGATAGAATTTAATTGTCATATAGATTGTCATTTGAATTAACCGTTGAATATTAACTGACAGTTAAATTGAAATTAAAATTGAATTGCGATTAAATTACCTGACATCGATAACTATGAAATTGCCATGAATTGAATTGCCTATTGGATGATGTATTTCGATGGATGCTATTGGTTGATATTTGAATGTTTGGATGTTTATTTGCTTATATATATCCTGTTATGCATACATATGATACTGTGATTTAATTTAAGTAATATATACTCATCCCTGACATTTAATTGAAATAAATAATTACTTGGCCATAGGATAGAAAATTATATACGGACACCGAATTGGCTAAATTAATAATTTTAAATCGTCGGTCTGAAATTTTATTTAAATGTTTGATTTAAAAGTTATAAATAGAAATAAATTTATAGAAATCGAATTTATTGGGAAATTGAGTTTGGAATGTTGAAATAAATTTTGGTAAAAGAAAATTGTTAAATAATTTAAGTTGAGACTTTGAGAATAAAATTTGGGATATGATTGAATTTCGAAAATCTATTTGATTTAAAGATCGAACATTATTTCGAACTTTGAGTATTACTACGTAAAAGTGACATAAAAATGATATTTTGGAATTGAGCTTGAAATTGAATCATATTTGAAATTTAGATTTAAATTTGAGTATTGAAGGATAATTAAGTAAAAGTGAGATATAAGCGATATTTTGAAATCGAGCTTGGAATCGAATCATGTTTGAAACTTGGATTTAAACTCGTATATTGATGGATAATTTTGTAAGTGTTCTAAATGGATATTTTGAAAAACCAAGCTCTAAATCGATATAAATTGAAATTGAACTAATTGAAAGTGAATATAAAATTGAATAAATTTGAAGTCAAAGTTGACGTTGAATTGAATTGAAATCGGTAGAATGGAAATTGAAATTGATTTGAATTGGGAAGATATAATTGAAATGGATTGGTTTTGAAGCTATTTTATTTTGTTTTACAAATTACTCAGCTATATAAACTATTTTTGAATACTTAAACTATTTTAATCTATTTCAAATCTACTTAACCCAATTTAAATTACTTTAAACTAATTTATCTATTTCAAATCCAATTTAAGATTTTAAGTATTTTAACTATTTTCATTATGTAAAACTACTTTTAAACTACTTAAAACTATTTTCTAAAAATTCTAAGCTGGTCAATAAAGTGGAATGTTTATATTTAAATCTTGAATTTAAAATACGAATTGAGTTAAGTGAAGTTGCAACCTAAATTGAAATTCGAAATGATTTTGAAATCGAAATGAAATATTAATGCGAAAATTGATTTTTGAAACGGAATCTGACATTTTGATAGATACGGTGATATTTGAAATGGATTTGATTTTTGAAACGAATATGATATTTTGATATCAATTATGAATCGAGTTGAAATATAAAAGAGCCAACGGTGTAATAATACGTAGTTATTAAAGAGACCGGGATCGGATATGGACATACTCTCTTTCGATACCGAAAACCACTTTAATAACTATTATACGCGGAGTGATGATCCAGAATGAAGTGGATGGTTTGGTGAACGCATTGACTGAAGAAAGAGAACGATTATTGGATGACCCCTGACATGACTAAAACAGAAGCAGCGCCGGGCCATTGAGGTTCGCCACCTCTAGCGGACACACTTCTTCGATACCATATCTATTACATTTGTGATGCGATTTGGGTGCACCCCTTGATTTCGGAGTGTTGTTTCGCGGTGTTGGGGTAGCTGCTGGCTATGCCCAACATCAGTCCGGATCACTCAACTACTAGTATCCTAGTTGGTATCGCCTCATGTATCTTGTCATATTGATTATCCTATTCGCGACCACTACGTTTTGATTTGTACCTTGAGTATATGGATTGCCCTCTGGTGACTTCCGGCTTTGGGGAAATTACGGTCTTGTATATGCTTTTGGGAATATAAAATGTGTTAAGGGGGATTATGGTAACGCCTTAACGCTATTTTGATACTTTATATTACTGATAGGCATTATCTACTTAGCGTATATTACTACATAGTAGATAGTTTCACGGATCCTTGAGAGATGGAAAATCCCGTAACATCTCTTAAGTTATTGCACGCACGTTGACACTGGATATGGGATGTCAAACCCCGTAAACATCTCTGACGCTGTTACACTCATATTTATTTATGACCGATTTAACTTTCATAAGGATATTTTAGTCCTGACTCGAGTGTTTTGTCTTTTCATTGCGCTCGGGTCAGTCCTGAGTTTTTCAGATTTTTGAAGATCTATTCTGGAGGACGAAGATTTGGTATACTATTATTATTATTACCCTTGCATCATGCTATCTGCGGCATTATTTTAATTGTTCTGTTGTATATGTATAACTCTGATAAATGTTGTATGAATAATTGTCAAAGTATAGTAAACAGTTTCATGAACTGTTTATTTGACTATTATATTTTATCGTTCCGCTGCGGGATTCTGTGTTGTTTCATTTCCTTTATTTCTCTTTCTTTTCTTTTCTTATTTACCCCAATAACTATCTGCCATTTTGAACGGTTTGGAATCGACATGTGTATTTGATCGTCGGTTTAAACTGTCCAAAAAGGCGGGTTGTTACACTGCGGGTATTGAAGAATCAAATCTTCTTTCCGAATCCATCATACCACTATCCATCCTCTAAAGAGCGGCAACACCGACGCTACTATGGAGTCTTCCAAGCCCCCTATCAACTGTCCTGAAGATCCTTCCATCATTACTACCGAATGTGACACTACCACTTTTGGAGATAGCATACCAAAAGACGATGAGTTTTAAAAGAGTCCTCATGATGACTCAAGCAGCAAGTTTGAGAAGAAGAAGAAGGATCGGAAGAAATAGGTTCCTTGTTGATCCTTCAATGACAACAAAATTGTTTCTATTTATATGTTTTCAAGTTGTGCCTTTTTTTTTCTTTTGTTGTATACAAGCCACGTTTGTAATGGAGTGGCCCCTGCAGACACTGACGTATATAAAAAGTGATGTAACGAAGGACTACTTTTCCTTTGCTATCTCTTTGTTTGATTTACATTTTCGCATTGTTATATATAGTACCTGCTTGTATACAACTATCTATATATAATATAATTGCTTGTTCCACAATTTATCCAAATTATACACATCTGTTTTTGTCTGATGCTTTTATTTACTACGGCTTTATGAATTTAAATAAAATTCCTGCAATTTCTTTAGTTATATTTCTTTATTTAGTTATGTCTTATCATCGCTAAAGTATTTCCATTTGGCTAAAAAAAAAAAATTTATAACCAACTTTTTAGTTATTCCTGCTCATTTTAGCTCGAGTTTCTTTTAACCATTAACGAGTTATAAGTAGCCCAAGTTCCAAGTTCCACACTATTTCCAAACTTCAAACAATGGTTTGAATGTCTATTCTTGACGTTCTTGACCTAACTGCAAACCAAGTGTAACCATAGTTACTCATAAAGTTAATCATTCGACCTTGGCAAAGTGAACTTTGCTAATCCATGAGTGAGATCATAACTTTTATGTAGTCTTACAACACAATGAGTTTTGTATCTGTGAATCACTGCACATAATGCCAGAATCCGAGCATTAACCTCCAAGCTTGCCTATTTTCAGGCATCGACCAGATAATAGCATCATGGGAAAATTATCTTATTGCCCCTGGTCTGATTATACTTTTCCGGACCAGCATCTAGACCAAAGTAGTCCAATACTACATTTTTCTGCTTTTCAACGACTATCCTTGGCCATGCATGCCCTGATAGGCTGCAAGCGTAGTCGTGGATGTCTTGTCAATATACCAGTTCCTATTTTTGAGAACCAACAGCTCAAATGGCTGTCTCTAGGCATCTACTTTCAGCTATACCTACCGCTAAGCATTGGCAAGAGTGTATGTTGACCATCCTTGCTTATCCTCAACCTAGCATATCTTGTGAGGCTGCAAGCATGGTCATAAAATTTCCATTCACGCATCAGTTTCAATCTCAGAAAATTGGCGCTTTTGCTACCTTATTCCGAATATTCCTTACTGGCCTTGCCTATTTTTAGGCAATGGTCAATACCGAAGGGATAGGGTCGAATTATACGATCAACCCTTGTGGTTATACTCCTTTTCTAATCCTAGTCTAAGGAAGTTGGTACCTACTTCTAGGTAGATGACCGCACTGTTAATCCTGCATATAGATTTTGCTTACAAGAACACGGTTTCATTTGTTCAAGAAGATGACTTTATTTATAAATGAAAACTCGGCAAGTCCCGCCTTATTATATTGCCCTCAGAATCCTTGGGTGTTTTATTTTGCGAAAAATAAACTAAATGAAATAGTGCTATTATATGCCCGTGGAATTAGGATTTCATCAACAGTAACTAGCTAGAACTTTCCATCCGAAGTTTTTCCTCAATTTCATAAGGATCTTTCCAATTCAGACTAAGAGCCCATGTACTTGGCAGAACTCGTTCCAAAATAAGATCCCTACCTAGAAGGTGCAGCTTCAGACCTTGGTATCGAAATGTCTTTCTACTCTTTTTTGGTGAGAAACTTCCCTTAATTATGTTTCCTTTATTTTCTCATCAACCAAATCGAGGGACTCAAGCAAGAGTTCCTATTTACTTTTGGATCATAATGCCTTTTATGATGAGAAGGGATCTCCAATTCTATCGGGATCATGGCCTCTGACCTATAGGCTGAAGTGAACGGTGTACGGCTAGTTCCAGACTTATGGGTTATCTTATAAGATATAATGCTAGTGGAAGCTCATTGACCCTGTTGTCTTTGGCTTTAGTTAACCATTTCTTCAAGATAGACTTGACAGTTTTATTCACCACCTCCACTTGTCCATTCACCTGTGTGTGCCACTACCAAAAAGCTCTTCTCAATCTTATATTAGTTGCAGAAATTCTTTAACTAGGTACTTTCAAACTGGGTTCCATTATCTACTATATTCTTCTAAAGTACTTCGAACCTCCAAATTATGCTTTTCGTCACAAAGCTGATTACCTTTTTCGTTGTGGTTGTGGAATGCGGTCCTACGTCAGCCCACTTTGTGAAATAATTCACTGCAACTATAGAGTAGTTAGCTCCTCCTTTCGCCATTAGTAGCATACTGATTATATCAATTCCCCATACTGCAAATTACTATGGACGAACCATGTGCGTAAGTTCTATCGATGGGGCTTTCGGAACCTTCACAAATCTCTACCAATGGTCGCATCACTCAGTGTAATCAGCTACATCTCGATTTATTGTTGGCCAAAAGTATTCATAGCGAAGTGCCATTTTTGCTAACATCTACCCCTTGATGTGATCACCACAGCTACCCTCATGGATTTCCATGAGCATTTTCCTAGCCTCATCCTTGGTTACATATCTAAGCAAGGGGTTAGACAATTCTCTCCTGTAAAGTACTCCTTTTTACATCATGAACTATGGTGCTTTCCGAAGGAGTTTCTTATGTTCATTTCTCTCGTGGGAGAATCCCCAGAGTAACGTATGCTTGATCGGAGTAATGCACAACTCCTCTTACTCTATGGTCTCCAAAACCCACTCAACATCCATCTGGTCGATACTCAGATCCGTCAAAACCTCTATTGGTACCAAACCCAACATATGTGCCTTCCCCGAACTATCTAGCTTGGCCAACAAATCGGTCTTTACATTCTCCTCTATAGTATGTGTGTAATCGTGTAATGCTCTATATCTTCTGATAGTTCTAGTACCTTTGTTAGTTAAGGAGCAAGTGTCACCCTTTTTCTAATATTCCTTCTCCACTAGATAAACCATTAACTGAGAATCACTAAATATATGTAGTGTTATTATTACCAACTCCTTTGCTGTTCTTAGCTCCACTATCAACGCCTCGTATTTAGCCTCAATAATCATGGGAAATTCCAACTTTAATGCATAACAAATTAATCATCCTTTCGAAGTTACAAACACTACCCCTATACATGAACTACACTCATTCGAAGCTCTATCCACAAACAATCAACACTGAGGAAGTGTGACCATATCATCTTCCTCTTCACCATCTCACTTGGTAAACTCAGCAATGAAGTCCACTAATACTTGTGCATTCATTTCTCTTCTCGGATGGTAAGTATTATCACATTGACTTAATTCAATATTCCATTTTAGCAACCTTATCGAAGTCTCGGGTCAATACAATACCTACTTCAAAGGTTGATCCATTAGGACTTAATCGAATAAGCCTGAGAATATGGTCGCGGCATCCTCGACGTTAGCAGCAAGAAACAAGCAAAGTTTCTCTAATTTGGGTAATACGTTTCGACTCCAACAAATTGCTTATTGATGTAATAAACCGACCTTTGGATCCTAGCCTCTTCACGCACCGAGACCGCTCTTATTGTGTGAGCAGACACCACTAAATAAGTAAACAAATCCTCCCCATTCAGTGGTTTGGATAGAACCAATGGTGTCTCCATATGCCTTAGTAACCCCTCGAAGGCATTTCGACGTTCTATCGGTCATTCAAAATTTTCCATTCCATTTCGAGGGCAACGAAAAATGGTATGATCTTATCTATTACCTTTGAGAAAAACCGACTCAATGTGGCAACCTTCCTGTTCAAGCTTTGTAATTCCTTTTTTGTGATCGGAGTAGTTACATTTCTTAAGGCGTTAATCTGCCCAGGATTGGCCTCAATGTCATGTGCATTAACGATAAACCCTAGAAACTTCCTCCATGCAACCCCTAAAGCATATTTCAATGGATTTGGCTTCATTCCATATTTCTGCAATACTTCAAACATCTTCGAAAGATCATCTAAGTGGTTCCTTGATAATCACGACTTCACGGGCATTTTTTCTGCGTATACTTCCAATATCCATCCGATTTAATCCCTCAACATAAAATTCACCAATCTCTTATATGTTATAACGACCCAGAATTTTAGTTATTTGAAATTCATGTATTTAATTGATTTTAAATATTCAAAGGTAAATTTTATAAGCTAAATAACTTATATTTGAAATATAGTGATTTAATTGGATAATTAAATTGTTAATTTAATATTTGAAATTGATGAAATAACTTTAAGTTGAATTTAATATGAAATAAAATGATTTATAAAGTTGAATTAAATTCTATATGAATTATAATGATGTTAGAGAACTTTTAAAAGTTAAATTACAAAAATTGATATTTTAATATCTAATTAACGTGTAAAAAAATTCATTTTTCACATTGTCTCAGATTTCGATGAAATGAATTTTATTGGATCCGTAATGTTATATTATTATAGGACTTCAAATTTCATGTCAATCAAACTTCAAATTTCATGTCAATCAGAAATTTGTTAAAGTGAAATTTTAATTTAGATAAGTCGATTTGAAAACCTATCTTCGAAATGTGATTGAATTGGCTCTCGATATATATTGCATTGTGTTCGGAATAGAGGTAAAACGTTACAAATGCCAGGCGGCACGCTTCAATTGGAGTTCGAAAAAATTTCGAATGAATAGTGTCGCGAAATTTTCTATAAAAGGACACTATAATTTCCATTTTTCACAAATCCTAACATGTAAACCCTAGCCGCCATTTACACTTACATGGCCAAAAACTGTCGAATTTCTTCCCTTAGTATCTCTCTATCCATACAATTTCACACTCCGGCTTCTACACGAAAGTTGAAGAGGTTGGAGAAATCTATCCATCCATACGGTGATGATCATCTTTAGAGCATCGTGGATGCCAAATTCTACCGCAAAGTCATGCGTTTGGGTGTGATTTTTGAGATTATGGAGGGGCCAAGCTCTTCCATATTGCAGGAGGTGATGGAGTTGGTGATGTGCTTCGTAGTGGTGGTCTTTGATCGTCGAATAGGTGGACAATGAGTGGTGCGGCATCGAAAAGGTGAAGGCGGCTAGGTGGGTTCGCATACGTGAATGATGAAATGGGGAAGAAGATGAGATTCGTGGTCGTGGTCTGCTAGGGATGAAATGAACGTCTAGAATCAATTCTAGGTTAAAATAAAAAAAAAGAAATTATAAATTTTATTATACATAAATTTGTATAAATTTAAAATGTCGTAACTTCTTCATACGAGGTCTGTTGTTGACGAAACAAGTTGCGAATGGATTCATATTGACAAGCATTACATTTTAGAGCTGGTTTGGAGTTGATTGGAGCTAGTGTAAATTTAGGTAAAATTAAATGCTTGTTTAATTTTGTTCAGAATAAAACACTACAGCTGCTATTGGAACCAAAGTGAGTACAACTCACTCTTTCTGACTCAGAGATATTTTTATATAAGTGAGAATAAATTTATTTCATGATGATTGATGATTGTTTGGATGATATATGATATATTATCTATATATATATTGGTATTTGGATATATTCCTTCCTATTGGAGCAGATGAGACCCTGTACGTTCCCATGTATGAGCGGATGACCCTTTGTATGCGCGTCTGCCTCAAAGCGAACATTGCACATATTTTCAAATATGTATATTTTTGCAGGTGACTGGTTAAAGGGATCCAACTGGATTACTCACCCCTATTGGTTTTATTTACATATATTGTTACATATGTTGTTATCACGTGATATATGATGATTTGGATGCCGTGATTGATGTATTCAGTGTTGTTGCAGCATTGGGCCTATTTTGGTAATATAAAAATATTAAAGTGATGATTTCCAAATTAAAAAGGATTTTAAAGTGATTTTGAAAATAGATTTTCTATTAAATTTTGAATTGTTAAGGAAATGAATTTATTTTTAATAAATAAATGTTATAATTTTTATGTAATAAAAATTATAATTTTTATGAAATATAATCGGAATGTGATTTTTGAATATGAAGTTGATTAATTTTGTAAAATATTTTAAATTGAGATTTTTGAATTTATTATAAATGGTTATATATAAGATTTATATATGGATTTTTATAAATTGGAATACTGGAATTACAAAGGAATTTATAATGTTAAAATAAAGTATAAATGAGTCTTATAAGTAAATATGATTTATAGATTTGTGAATTGATGAAGTTATAAAAATGAATGAATTTGTAAGTAAGAGAATTATAAGTGAATTAAATTAAATTTTGGATTTTGGCATACAACGAGATAAATGAGTTTGGTTATTAAAGGGATTTTATAAATGGAAGTTTTCATAATATATAAATAGAATTTATAAACATTGTTTTATAAATGTGAAATCAATTGAATTTGATAAGTTAAATATGGAAGTTTATTAAAGGAATTATATTCATGATTTTGGACAGTGGATGATCCTTTAATAAATATGTAGAAGTAATGAATTCGGTAAAGGAATTATATTCACGATTTTGGACAGTGGATAACCCTTTAAAAAAAATATGTATAAGTATTGGATTTGGATAGGAGAATTATATTCACGATTATGAACAGTGAATAATCTATTAATTAAATAAATGTTTTGAAAACTGATCTTTTAGATAGACTTAAATGGTTTGAAGGTATTTAAAACGTGTTAAGTATTGAATACATAGATTTCGACATCCATTGTTGAAATAGAAGTTTCGAGAAGTAAGGAAATGATGGACTATAACACTGTTGTTATAGTAAATGATTTTCGAAAGAAAATGTTTTTGTATGGTATATAGGAATATCTATCTAACTTTCAAATTCCTATACTAATGATTTTGGGTTGTCGTAACGATGTTTTACGCAACATTTGTTTTGACCCAAATAAATATGTTTAAGAGAAAGCTTTTCTTAAAGAATAAAATATATACTTAATCCTAATTTAAGTATATGTAATATTTTCTAAGTGTTGAAAATAAATTGATTTGTGAATTAGTTATTTTTAAATAAGTATACGGAAATGTTTTCCAATATTGAAATGGTTTTGAGAATATACCTTTTAAAGATAATCTAAAGTGAATATATGACAAGTGATTTAATTAATAAAAGATTAATTAAAAGGGCCTAGTGATTGCTTATGGTACTAAATATTTGTTTGTTTGCTTTGATAGTTAAACAACCGACTATCAAATTTGGCCATTTTAATTACTCGACTTGATGTGGGAACTATTTAGACATACAATTAGTACGTAGCCTTCTGTGTAGGATTGATTTTCATTTATGTTGAGGATGTTGATTCGTGTAGTGCAGGGTATTACTCCAATCTATCAAGCTTTCTTCTTGGCCGAAGGATAGCAAGTCGAAAGTTGGAGACGTGATAACTCTATGAGACTTAGTTTCTATGTGAGGTTGAGAAACGCTTTTGTGTTGCTAGTGCAAAGAGACAGGGATCAAATTTATCTGAAAACCACTTCGGACCAACATTTATACGACGACTATGCGGGTTGGTCGATGATATTGATATTCAGGATTTTCATTGTGGAGGACTTCTTGTTGATCGTTTGGGGTTAAAATCCCAATATACATCCAGTAGCAGTGGTCTCTTCGTTATGAAATATCCAATGCAAGGACTACTCGCTACTAATCCTAGGGATTTTTCCGACAGGAAGTGGTAGGAAAGTACCTTCGGTTTGTCCTGTTCCTGGACAAATTGTATGGATGTTTGTCTGACATTGCATTTCTAAGATTACGTACATTGGTTTTTACAAACGTACATCAGTGGTGGCGGAGAAGGCAACTTCTCTTAGCTTAGCACCCTCCTTGAGACGTATGAGCTTAAGGGTTGTACTTATATGGAAGGCAATTAGTAGTCAACGAGAATGGCTGTGTGGCATTCTAAGTGATGTGATATGTGATTTGTGAATGGTAATCGTTACCTCAGGCTTCATCAACCGAAAATGACCGAAACAGTGTTAGATGCGGTAAGGTTAAGTGGGTCGCTCCTAAGTAGAATATGATCATCCTCTTCTAGATATATCTTTACATGCTACGATGTCATATATCTGATTATTGTGGTTTGTATGCTATGAGGGCCCTCGAAAAAGGTTGGTAATGATCGGAGGATGACGTATTCGGTACACATAGTTATAGAGGTGGGCAGGTCTTGTGTTGGTAGAGGAACTTTGTGATGGTTTCTCGGGACATCCATCTAGAGGTGTACCCATCGGAAGGTAGTCCCTTCACCTGGTCATTTGTATGGAAATCCAAACTCCACTACGTGCCTGCCATTTTGATTGTATTACCCATTTTGGGCTATATGCTGGAATTTATCAATGTAACAATTTCGGCTATGACTAATATTATTTATCCAATAGACACTAGTATAATATAAGATGATTTGATATGAAATGTTTTAGTTATCGTAAGGTAAAAACATGTCCCTGTTTATGTGTGGACGTGTCTTACAAGCTACTTTTGTTTTGAAAGGTAAAGTTTTGGTAATTTAATAAATTCAGTTGAGTGTGTTTCTCACGCTGTTTTACCAGACTGATCCGGGCATTCTTCCCTTTCAAATCTCGGGTGAGACCTGGTATATTTACGGGTTTAGTTTTGGTGCTTTTGGAGCTTCAACGGGAGAGTTGGAGATCTTCATTTTCATATACACGTATCTGTTTTGATTATTCGCTTTGCGCTTTGTTATTTTTTATATTATCAGCAATTGTAAGGATAGATTATTATAACTATCCAGGCCGATAACTAGTGATTGATTGATGTATGCATATACAATTTCTATTTTGTAAACATCATTGATATGATATTATATGTTATTCCGCTGCGATGTGAGATTCTGTATTGTTATATTTGGTTTTCTCTTCTCTCTTTCTCCTCTTCTTCTCTCTTCTTTTCTTTCTCATGACTTTCCGCCAGTCTGTGCTTTTTGGATCGGACATGTGTAGATTATTGGCGATTCAAAGGGTATGAATTTATGGATCGTCACATTTGTTATCAGAACTTAGATTTTGTATATTCCTAGGCTTTGATGTGTACTTAGTATAGATAGGGAAAGTAGCACCATAGATTGAGTTTGAGTGTATTATATATATGAGCATGTATTTGTTTATGATTATAAAAAGGTTTTATATTGTGTTTACTTATTCGTTGAGTTGTTTGTGAGTTCTAGTCGATATGTGGGATGTCATATTATCGATACGGATTTCTAAACACTTAAACGAGACAAGTCGATAGTATTATTTTAAATTGGGTAAATGAAATAATTTTACCTCGATTATATTTTATATATAAAGGAACAATTTTTCAAAAATTGTTAAAGTGTATATAAATGAATTGTTTGATTGTTGAAAATGTAAACATATATAAGTTAATAAATGCTGTTTGAATAATCTAAATAAAAACAACAATTGTAAAAGAATAATTTATATAAGATAATGAATTATAAGCATGGAATTATAATTAATATGATTTGCAATTGTGAAATAATCTTATATATAAGAAATGAAACGACATGAGTATATTTATAAATATGAGTTATAAATAAAAATGGATTTAAACTAAGAATTTGAAATTTGAATCCTATTGATTTTGAAAGTTGTTTTTCAAAGTTAAAGTGGTTATATTATTATAAATCTAAATAGGATAAGTAAATTTGATTGATCTTATGTAAGTAAAGTGAAATAGTGAAATTATATAAGTAAAAGAATTTATAAATATGATTTATAAATACAAAATGAATTTTTAAAAGAACATAAAGCACTGAATTCACTATCGTTGTTCGAAAATAATAAGGGTGATGACTGCAGCATCATCGGTATCATTTTCGAGTTTCTATGTGATTGATTTGCCACCAATAGTAAATTGAAAATTTAAGTTTTGATGTGATAAACAAATTTGAATTTAAAATACCAAGTTGAAATTGATAAATGTATGTGAAATGAGTTTTGGACTTATAATATGAAGTGATAAATTTGAGTTTGCATAATAAATATATGATTTGAAATTTAAATAAAGGAAGGTTAAATAAATTGAATCGGATTTGAACTGGATTAGATAAGTTATTGAAATGGAAATTAAACTAAAGTGGTAAGAGATTACATAATACGAATTTGAATGTTTGAATAAATAAATTCTATAACTTGTAAAATGAGAAAATGTAAGTAAAACCAAATATTAAAATGGTTATACAATTTTGTTAAGTAAAAAAAATCTGAATTTGAATAATGACATGAAATTTGACTTGAGTAAAAGTTAAATAAAATGACTTTAGAGATGAAATTTAAGTTAAGTGAAACAAATGATGTTTAAAAAGGAATTTAACTTGAGTGATGTTGAATGAAGTTGAATTTAATATCAAAATGAAGTATTAAAGTGAATAATGAAATGAAGTAATTAAATGAATATGAACTTGGGTTATATAATGAAATTCAACTTTAGTTGTAAAATGAATTAGCAATTGAATTAATGAATGTTGAGTGTAAAGTAAAATGAATAAAATTTGGTTATGTTGGATATGCATTGGTTGTTAGATGGATGTTAGTTGATTGAATAGAAATTCATTAAATATTAATGAAGTTGAATTAATGAAACCGAAAGATAAATAACTGAATTCAAATTGGAATTAAGGGAATTTAAATTGAATTGAATTTGATTTGAGTTGAAAGTGAACAAACTTGAATGTAAATTAGTGAATGTAAATTAATTTAATATGAATATATGAATGTTAGTAAAATCCAATGTTAATGAATCAAATGTGATTAAATTGAAAACCAATTCAATGAATATTAATGAGAAGTGAATTTATATTGATTTGGTTATGGATTGATTGGATGGTTGTTGGATGTTAGTTATTTGATGGTTGGATTTGTTGCTATTGATTGCATTTTCTATATTGGCATATATAGTTATTGTATTATTATATGTTGTATATTGATATTACTTTTCTATATGCATGTTTCTTTTTGTTTGTTGAGTGTTTAGTAGGTGCGGATGGCGTATGCTTCGCATTTGAAGCTCGCTTTCGAGCTATATTAGTCGTATATGCTCGCTAATAATATATAAGGTACATATCTTGGATTACATATTGTACTTTTATAAAAAAAATCCCTCCTGTCTGCCTCATCCTCGAAGATGAGATGTATATTTGTGATATATATATATATATATATATATTGTGTGTGTGTGTGTGTTGTGATCCTACTAGTGTGTTTCTAATCTGTTATGTCGCTAATAATATATAAGGTACATAACACCTGATAATAGAACAATCCCAAATCTGTTATAAAGCTAGTGTGTTTCTAATCTGGTATATGCATCAGTATCTGGTTATAGCCTGAATAAGCATCCACAAATGAGAGTAACTCATGCCGTATAGTATCATCTACCTGGTCGATCCTAGGCAAATGGAAGCCATCCTATGGGCATGCTTCATTCAAATCCAAATAATCAATACATGTCCGCCACTTTCCATATGATTTCTTGACCAGCACAAGGTTTGATATCCATTCAGGGTACAAAGAATTGTTGGTAAACCATTTTCCATTGCTTATCCACTTCCTCCTTTGACATACCAGATTGCTCGGGATCTAAATTGCATCTCTTCTGCTTTACAGGTGGAAACTTTGGATCTACATTTAGTTTGTGGTATGATTTTGGTTAAAGAAAACCCTATCTACCACATATCTGAATGTATCCAAGCAAATACATACAAACTCCCTCGAAGGAAATTAACCAATTACTTAATCTAGCGCTAAGCTGAGATCCGACCTTAAGAACCCTAGTGGGATCATCCATATCGATCAAAATATTGATTGTTTGCTCAGCTGGCGCTGCCTACATTTTCTTTGACTTCCTCTCGGGATCCACAGACTTATCGAACCTGTTATGTTTCTCGAGCTGGAGCTTGGGCTTTAGTTGTTATTCTTCTGAGTTTTTAATGCATAGATTTTCCTCTACATTCTTCCTTTCTTCCTTCACTTTCCCTCTCTTGGCTCAATGACACAACATTCTCGTCTTGGGCTCTAATCTTCCCTTACTGATCCAACCCCATTCTCCATTGGGAAACTCATCTTTAAGAACCAAAGAGCCAGTGCTATTCTAAAATCAGCAAGGGCTGGTCGTCCTGAAAAGGAGTTGTATTTCGAATATTCATCTATAATAACAAACTTTTGAATCTGCGTACCACCTTTCAATTCCCAAGACCTAACTCCATAGACAAGTCAATTATCCAAATCAGTTGTGTTGTCTTGCTTCAAAATCCTTGAATGGATTTACAAGGTTTAACATCCTTCAAGATGATCTTTATTTGATCAAATGTTCTTTTAAACAAAATATTTATAGAACTTCCACTATCCAAAAAGACTGATGTTCATAGCTAGGCCCACAACCGTCATGATTACCATGAGATCGTAGTTTGGTGCCTTGACTCTATCAGAATCCTTACTCCTAAACATAATATCATCTATTACCTTCCTTTGTTTGCTTACCCGAAGCTCCATTTTTGATGGCGAAGCAGCTTTCCTATGGCATGTGCCTTAATGAGCTAGCGTAATGCTCTATTTCCCTCCAGTTTTTTTCTACTGAATAAGGTTCTCCTATTATAGTATTTATGACCATTCTTCCATCAGTATGCCTAGGCCCCTCTCCAATGGGACCAGGTTGATTCCCTTCAGCATTCGACCCTTAGGGTCTTGCATTTTGTCTGCATTTTACGGCTCCATCATATACTGTTGCAAAATTTTCTTTCTTACCACTTCCTTGATAAAATCCATAAGATGTCGGGACTCATTCATGTTGTGTCCATGAGTTTCATCGAAATGACAGTACTTGCTTAAGCATTACTCTTCCATAGTTGCCTCCTTCCTATGTAGCATTTTATACAATTTGGTGCCTTATGTAGCAGGGTATATATATTATCCAATGTATTGTTCAGAGGCATATGCTCATATGACCTCATTTTCCTTGGACTCCTTTTGGCTTCATTTCGTCTGCTACTAGATCCATGGTTTCTCTTTTTCTAATTATTGGAATTTGCAACGTTTACTGCCACATTACTGAATCTCTCACCAGTTTTCTTAGTCACCACGTTACTTTAAATCTCCTCCTTTTATTGTCCACCATCAGTCTTTTCCAAGCATGACTGTATACTTCCAAATGCAAGAAAAAATTATCTTTTTAGTGGAAATCCTCGATAGTCGTTAGGTGCTTCATCGTCGGCACTTTTTTGAAGTCTATATCTAGATGTATGCCCTAAGATAATGCCATAAATACCAAATCTTCCTTTGGATTATCAATTTCTGGAACTACAATGTTAAACCTACTTAAGAACCCCTTCGACGAGTCCTTAGGTCCTTGGGAAAGGCTCGATAAGGACATCCCATCCTTAGGTCAAGTAGTATTGAGCCTAAACAGCTCCAGAAATTTTTTCCAACTCATCGATTGACGATATGGACTTTAGTATGACCTAAGTAAACGACATTGATGCCATACCTTCTAGAAAAATAGGAATACATCTACACCTAACCACGTCCATCACTCTGGCACCATCCATATGCCATTTATATTTAAACAAGTTCAGCTGGTAATCTCGTTATACGATGGCATTGTTGGCATCATAAACCTCCTAGGATACTACTCCCTCGGAATATTCTCTATGAATGGAATTATGCTCAGTGCAAAACCCTAATCTTTATTCTTTCTCCATTTATTTTCTTCCAATAACTGCTTTACCTCCTCTATGTATTCTTTGCTGGCATAACATACCAAAGATCGACTGTTAAGAGGCCGAGTGTTTGACTTTGCAAACGATCTTGGTTTTACTGTTGAAGTTTAGGCTCTCTAGTCTCTGGGAGAAATTCTCCTCCAGTTTTTCTTTGACGTCTAATTTCCTTCGTAGTAGTTGTTTGAACTTCAGCACCTAAAATCTAGTGTCAAGATCATAATCATCCCCATTATGCTACAGATTATCCTTAGGATTATATAGGTGAACTGCCTCAGCTCCTTACACCTCTATGGGCCTCCGATTCATCTTGGTACCGACCTAGTTGTGGTTGGTATCGAGTTGAATCCCCATAGAGGGAGCCTTCCCATTTCTTCTAGCAACTTCCCCTACTATTCCAGTAGCCTTTTCCTTCTGCTTTTATTTTCCATCTCGTCTATTCTAACCAGAAGCATATAAAATTTCCCCTTTAGATAGTACAAGTGAAGTCGTCCTTCTGGTCCTCTATGACTGGGTCGGTTAAGCTATGCTAGCATCCATCCTATACAATACAGCCTTATGGTTATCAGCCAACTTCTGATTCAGCTCATGCATCATCTTATGGAATTCCACTCTAGTACCCATCTTTTGAGAAGAAGATGGTCTTGGAAAATCTAGTGCCGGTTGGTTGCCAATTTCCATATGGTGGGAAGCTACTTCCTCTGCACCAACTACTGCTCTAGATTTACCAGATTTCCTTCATGGTGCCATTGGTTCCTATACAAAAATTCTTCAGGCTCCTTAGTTAAAACATTCTAGATCTAACCCCTGGATACTCCAGTCCAAAATAGAAAGTTAGATATATGCTTGAGAATCTCCTTTCTCGGTGAAAGCACTGAAAACGTTGAACCTAAAAATGGCACAACACCCAACAACGAGTAAGAAAATAGAGATCTCGCAGAAACAGTAAATGAGGCAAAGAATTTTTTAAGTGGTTTGGCAAATCGAAAGCCTACATCCATTGTGTTGTTATTGATTATAGAATATAATCATAAGTATAAAGAGTTTTGAGTTATAATTGCCTAGAACAGCAAATAGTAATCACTTTTGTGACTATAGACAAGTAGAGATAGAAGATGAAGAAAAAAAGGTGCCTCAAAAGTCCTTTATCCAATGTCGTAAAGGCTGTATTTACATGGAAATCGTCCAGCAGAATCACTAGATATCAATACACAAAGTCTAACTCTAGGTCCGAAAAAGAAAGAGAGGAAGTTGGAGTCCCTAGATCGATAGAATCATCTCGGTATCGATAATTTTTTATCAATATTGACCTTTTTTTATGGAGAGTTGTCCCATCTTACATCCTTAGGTTTTTATCGTTGATCCATCAAGCTCCAAGCATTTTTCCTTAGAAGTTGTGCTATTTATGAGAGGTTTTGATATCGCTTGTATTTGTCTGCTTTCCTTCAGAACTTCATTGGAGTTGTTTAGCTATTCTGTGAGAAATGGACTCCAAGATGATCACTATTGCTAGTAGTTCACAAATCATTATTCCAAAAGCCCATAGGAAGCATAAAAAGTGGTTGTTACCAACCTAAAAGTGGTTGATACCAACCCGTTCCCTTAGCTCCAATATTTCCCTCATTTCGTGAGACCATTTCTATTGTCCTTCTAAGCATATTCCCAAGTTCGTGAATTATTTCATCTTCATCCTAATGTCTAAATTTGTTTAAAAGCCACTTGGTAAAAAAAAAGCCAGATAATAAAGCCACTTCTTGTATGGGAGTAAATGCCTATTTATAGTAAAATTAAACCCTTGAATGTTTGACACATGGATATCATAACTTCAAACGACCATGATCCTTTGAAATGATAATATAGCACCATAGGTATGTGATACGTTGAATTCTTGAGATGGTATCTTGTACAGTTATGATTCTTCTCATTTTTTTTGATGTGACATAAGTTGTTTAATGGAACGTAGAGATGTTGATAAATTCATAACTTTGATGGAACTTTATCTTCATAGCACGATATCACTTTATATTTCATATACTCTATAACTTCACAAGTGTGATTGCTTCATATATAAAATAGTTTCATGTTTACAATAGCTCTCATAACAACGATAGCTTCATAGATTCGATAGCTTTATACCAATGATAGCTTCACATCTTCAATGGCTTTAATGTACGTGATATCTTCTATAAACTCAATAGCTTCCATAAACTGGATAGCTTCCATAGACTCTATGGCTTCCAAAAAGTCTATAGCTTATATAAATTTGATACTTCCATAAACATGATAGCTTTGTAAACTAAATAGCTTCTGTTGACTCGATAACTTCCAGAAATTTAACCGCTTCCATAAATTTGATAGCTTCCATAAACTCAATAGCTTCCATAAACTCGAATGCTTTCGTAAGTTCATTAGCTTCATAACTTGATAACTTTGTAACTAGATAGCTTCCACAGATCCGACAACTTACCTAAACTTGATAGCTTTCATAAATTATGTTGCTTCATAGATCTAATAGCCACATCAAGATAATGTCTTCATATAGCCGATAGCTTCATCAACACAATAGCTTAATCAATACGGTAACTTTGTCCATACGATAACTTCATCAATACAATAGCTTTATCCACATGATACCTTCATCCACACATAATTACATATATTCAATAGCTTCATTAATATGATGACCTCATTGACCTAATAACTTGTCAACATAATAACTTCATATACCAAACGACTTCATCAACACGATAGCCTTATAGACCCGAAAGTTACATCAACCACGATATCCTGCATATGTTACCTTGTGTTTTTAGATTCTTTTTCATAAATTCCTTGCTTTGAAGTTATTGTTAAAATTTTAGGGTATGACATACTATTTAAAAAAAATAAAGCCTTAAATAAATAATTAAAAGCCACAAAAATTTAATACAACATAAATACTAATTTATAATTGCTATAACTTAATTTAAACATGTTAAATTTTGAAAATTTCTAAGAGCATTATAGTGTCAACTCCCTGGTGTGAACTTGATACTTATTTAAATTATTTAAATAATAAAGCCTATATGGATTTTACTGAAGTACGATATTGGGCACAAGTTCATTTTCTTATAGCTAATTTAGGCCAAATTCGGTTTTTATTTTTTATTAAGCCACAGCCCTAATAACGATATTTTATGCACATTTACTTTTCTTCATCACTATATCACTTAGGCATCTAAAATTAGGTCAATTTTCATAAACTCCAATAGTATTTGCAATTAATTCAGTGTTACTTTAAAGCCCTTGGTTCAATCTAATAGCATTTATGGATTAACTAATTTACTTTGAATAGATATTTTGACTTTTAGTTAACTACCCATCATGGTGATACTAATATTCTACAATAAAGAAGAAGGATCCTCTTTGAGTAGAGTTTCACTTTATATAATTCAATATGTGCCCAACCATGATTGTAACACAATCGCGATGTCATAGACTAACCATAATTAAAGTACAATCCAAATACTTAGATTCAACGGTACTCTTAATTCTAAGAATACTGCACATCATTACATGAGATCTTATATTTTGACTTAGTCGTTTTAATCTATACTTCACATCATAACATGAGATCTAAATACTTAGTATCTAATCTCACGATCTCTATCTCTCCATCATCGATAAATTGTCTCATCATACAGAATTTATAGAAGATGTGTCCTGACCTCTTGTAAGCTTGCGTTCCTTGGTAATCTATATTGCCATATTATTGTCATAACATATAACCATCGGGCCTTTAATGCTTTGGATCACTCCTATCTCTTTAATGAATCTATACATCTATACCATTTCTTTTGCAGCAACGTTATAACAATGTACGTAGCCTCCATGATTGAATCTTCCATAACTTCTTGGAACTTTTCCAACTTACAACCCCTTGAGAGTAAATATGAATTCTAAGACTGATTTACTATTGTCGACGTCACTTTGAAAGCTTGAGGTTTAGTTCCCCTTTATAAGGAAATTGATGTTTTCATTAATTCAAAACAAATTCTTGATATTTATCAAAACTATAGGTAGACCTAAATTGGAATCCAATGATTTTTTTTCTCGGATTGTATTAATATTGATTACTACACCTAGTTCAAAAGTGATATCTAGTTTACATTACTAGGTGTATGGGTTTCCTTTGCGTAAATAATCTCTCCGACCTCGTCAGATCAAAATTTCATTAGACTCGATGCATCTTAAATCTAGAGTATCATTATTATTAGACTCAAAACGGGTCAATCGAAACCGAATTTAATGGGTGAATTTTAAAAAATTCCAGTTTGGTCTTTGTAGAGTATGTAAAGCCTAAAAATATTACAGATCCAATCTAAAATGTATTTAAATAAAATTTTCATTTTATTAATATGTTTAAAAAGGTTTTTTAAGGTTTTAGTTTTCAATTATATCATATATATACTTGTTTATGTGAAGTGCACGAGTTATAAATAAGAAGTTTACATAGTTAACGTGATCGTATCTAGGTATTGAGATTTGCATCGCAATAGACCCATTTACACTTTATATATGCATTAATTTTCTAGGGTTTTGATATGAAAACCATGCATAATAAAACATATACAATGGTATACAAAAAAATATTAAAGTTGCATTTGGTAAACTTAGATAATTGAAACCTAAAATTAATATCAATGAAATTGCATTTAGTTAGGGAAAGATTTGAAGTCAAGAATTACAATAATGCATAAAATTCATCTTATTACTTTGAAGTGGGACAACACATATAGGTTTCATACATATAAGGACTACGAGGATGTCATCTAGTTTGTCTGAGTTACATGTTAAGGAGATCGTCAAATTGCATGGTGTTCGATGTGATATCATGAGTGATAGAGATGTGATACTCACAAGCCAGTTCCGGAAGGATTTGCATGAAGCATTAGAGACCAAGCTCAGTTTGAGTACTGCTTACCATCCGCAGACAGATGGGCAAACGAAGAGGGTGAAGCGGGTATTGGAGGACTTGCTTAGAGCATGCATTTTAGATTTTAGGGGTTTGGGAGAAGAGCACTTACCACTTGTTGAATTCTCGCACAACAACAGTTATCAGGGCAGTATTGGAATGGCACCATTTGAAGCGTTGTATCAAAGGCCTTGCAAATCTCCATCGTGTTGGGTAGAACCTAGAGATTGTCTTGTACTTGGACCAGATATGATCCAAGAAGCATCGGATAAGGTTGTAGAGATTTGGAAGCGAATCAAGGAAGCGTAGAATTGACAAAAGAATTTTGCAGATGAGAGGCATAGAGGCTTGGAGTTCTCAGTTGAAGACTTTGTATTTGTAAAGGTTTCTCCGATGAGAAGTGTAGTTCGGTTTGGAAGGGCTAAAAACTTGGCTCCTCGTTATATAGGACCGTTCCTAGTTCTTGAGAGGATTGGTACACTCGCATATAAAGTCAAGTTACCGATTATCAGGTGTGCATAATCTATTTCATGTATCGCATTTGCGTAAATCTATGCATGATCCTTCGATGATAATGGAAACGTTGCGGCAAAAGGACTTCGAGATTGAGCCAAATTTAAATGTATCGAGATAGCCTGTTCATATTATTGATAGAGATATGATGAAATTGTGGACTAAAGTTGCAAAGTTAGTCGAGGTACAATGGATTGAGGATGCTCCGGATTGTACATGGGAGACTAAAGATAATTTGAGGGAGTCCTATCTTGATTTGTTTCAAGGCTAGAGTTTTCATATCTTAGTTAGCATTTGGGTTGCAGTTTAGTTTTTATGTAGTTTCAGCAGTGCAATATATATATATATATATATATATATATATCTGTGTGTGTGTGTGTGTCTTTTTCTTCTATCTTCTTTGATTATCGTTCTTGCTAAATTTCGAGGACGAAATGTTCTAAGTAGGAGAGAACGTAACGACCTAGAAATTCGAACATATCGATACATTTTGAGATATGTTTAAGTATTATAAATAATAACCTTGTTTAACATCATTTAATTAATAGAAAATGACAAGAAACTTGTTTTTTAAAGTGTGTACAAAAATATGTTCTTTGGAAAAATATCGATATTGTGACCGAAAATCGTTTTATCGATAAACAGCTTTTTAACCGTCAGAAGTTATTCAGATTTTTTTTACATACACTTATTTGCTTATAAAATCAATTTAATGAAATAAAAACTTTTAGCCATTTATAGAAATAAACTTTATGGATGATGTCATGCATGAGCTAGGGGAAGATGTTAGGAAATGAGCAAATATGGAAATGCTTAAGTGTTAAGCATATGATAAAGGAGAAGTGATGTGTGTAATTAATGATATTAGGTTTTAAGGGGTTTTTGGTCTTTTCCCATCATCATTCCTAAGCTTATATAAGGAAGGGTACACCCATAGGAAATATATCACAAAATTCCTAAGCTTTGAGCTAAAATTTCCATGTCTTTGTCATCTTCTTCACCTTAAATTCCTAAAGCAAATAATTTGCAAACCATCTCTAGATAACCTCAAACTTTGAGGAGAAACTTTTCACCACATAACAACACCTTCTACCTAGTTAGATAATGAAAAATTGAAGCCACACTCTCCCCACTTACCTTAGGCCGTGAGCTATTGAGAGGGAAAAGAGGCAAAGGAGCAAGCATAAGAAAGGAAAGGAAGGGAGGAAATGAGGTTGCTGCTTGGGTTTGAACTTCAGTGTTTAAGCTTGGTTCATTGTTGGGTTTAAGTTGATCTAACTCAACACTTGGATTGATAATATAACTCATATATGATCATATTTTGTTGTGTTAAAGTTGTTTGAATTAACTTGAACATATGTTGAAAACATTGATTTTGATTCTTTTTTGAAAACAAGTGACATATAGGATCCATATATGGACTTGAATGGACTTGGTGGACTTGTATAGCATATGGCTAGACCTTTGAAAAAAGAACATAGGTTGTAGTTGAAAATAGGTTGGAATATGACTTGGATTTAGATGTGCACTTATAACGATAGTTGTTATAGATGTAGTTCAGAGTTGCCTTGTTTTTTACAATTGTTATGAAACTTTGTAGAGAGATCCTTAGGGGTTTCTCGCCATACTTATCTTTTTTATACATGTATGTTTATTGCTATTAAAAGCTTGAATAGTAAAAAGTTAAGAAACATCTTGGAAATGACCAAAACATCACTAGTGCAAAACTGCCCTATTTTAACCTTGAATTTTGGACTTCAAATGTTTCAGAAAGGAATTTAAGTTTGAGCAATTTGTTATTGTCTAACTCTTATTAGAGTATTAAAAGTAGTTTGTGATTTAAGTGAATTTTTAAGAATTAGTTATGAATTTGTAACAAAAAAGAGTGTTTTGTGAAAAAAAAGGTTTACTATTTTTTCAAGTAAATTTCAAAATGATTATTTTTAACTAATATTTTTTATAATTATTTTAGAACCTGTTATATGTATTTCAAATATTTTAAAATATAAACAAAATGTTTAGAAAAGGGGTTAGAATTGTTAAATGGCCAAATGGTTAATTGTTTAAATTACTTATTAGAAAAGTAATTAACCATACTTAACTCTAATAAGCCGATGAGGTAAGCTTATCTGTATGTGAGAGTTAAGATTAATGTCGAGTAGGGATGGAGCAATAGAGCTCAAACCTACCAGGCTTCCATTTTAACCAAGGAATAGTAAGTGGAAAATGTCGAAAATACGTTAATCTTGTTGATTTCTTACTTGTTTATGGAAATCATTACTTCTACACTTAACATTAAAAGCCGATGAGGTAGACTTATATATTGGTGAGATTCGAGAATGAAGTGTATAGGCAAGGGTTAGAGCAACCAGTGCCAAAACTTACCTGGCTTCAGGATCTCATGCCAATAGGAAACCCCGAGGAGGATATTGATTTGTATAAACAAGTGTTTTGACTAGATAGTTGACTATCGAACTTAACCTAATGTTAACTTAGGAGTAATCGAAAGGCTTCAGGATTTCATATCAATAAGAACACGTGGGGAGGTGTATTGTTACGAAACGTCTCTAGCTTTCACTTACTTCTGAAAGAACCGGAATTGAGTTTACTGTAAATTCATTGATTGATTTGAAGAGTCCAGGATCGGTAAGTGTTCTACTTACCGAATACCACTTCAAAACTAGTATACGAGTTCTATATTTTGGAAGCGATTGAAGAAAAGGAATATATGTTGAGATTCGAGATCTGTTTAAGATGCTCGAATACATGTAGACTTTTGTAATCTATTAAGGATGTGGAAATCCATGTGTGATTCCAATATCTTTTGAGATATGGAGGACCCATGCGTGGTTTCGACATTAATTCGTGATGTAAGGATCCAATATGGGATTTGTGTTCTGTTCGAATGATGAAGACTCATGTGAAGATGCTGAACGTAACATCAACATCGAAAATGACTAAAATAGAGTAGGCCTCACAACCTGGGGTTAGCGTCCCATGTTAGGGTATTGTCAACTCCATATCTAGAGATACTTATCAATTGTTGGTCTAGAGGGGCTGATGAAATTTGGTTCACGTTGTTCATGTTTATGTTTGGACGTTGGGCCACTTGTGTTTACCTAAATGGTATATTTTATCTATAGATATATGATGCTCGGAAGGTGCTTTCAAACCATTGTACAGGAGATTGTATTCGGCTTCCTCGAAGAGATCTTCACGGAAAATCCATTGCACTAACGTACCTTACCGGTTTAAATGTAATATAATATGTTGTGGTGTGACCGATGTAAGCATCGCAGCTACTTGATATGATTTATATTCTATACCATAGGAATTATCTAACATATCACTATATTAACTTAATGAATGGTTGGTTTTTTTAGGGGAAAACTGCTACGGGAATCCTTACAGCCTCAATAGTCACTGTTACATGTTGCATGTATCACGAGTTTTCTCATACCAGACTTATGTCTAACGTTTGGTTTTTGTTTTTCCTGAAATTCCTCGTGTACTCTTTCGAGTAGGCTGAGTATCAGGTTTTACCTTGGACACTTCAAAGTTTAGAAGACGAACTGGAGGCTTTCTTTATTTCTCTATTCTTATTTCTGTTGTTCAGTATTAGCTATGTACATATATGGACGTTGTGAGGACAAGTAGTTATAACTTTCCAACTGATGATATTACTTAAGTTTTGAAACTCTGAAAAACCCAAGTAACCCTTTGTACTATTCTTTTGATATTATAAATTTTCGTTCCGCTGTGAGATTATGATGTTGCGTTCTTTCCTTCTTGTTCTTTTCTTTTTGTTTTATTTTACCTTAACTCTCTATCTTTCTGACGCTTGGGTGTTTTGCACACGAATACTGTGGATGTATTAGTGTTGACATTAGAGAGTCGAAAAGTCAGGTTGTTATACATATAAAAGCATATTTGTATTTGTTATAAACATATGCCTTAAAGGTATTTCAACTCCAAAAATTAAAGATGTTATATATGGTAACACACACACACACACACACACACACACACACACACATATATATATATATATATATATGAATTATTAAAATGTAGTTTGATTATTGTAGGGATTAATGATGTTCATTAGTTATCCCTAGTTGAATAGTTTAGACATACTCAGCCAGTTTATGAGCATTGTTATCCTTTTTTATTAGTTGTGCTAGACTAGTTTATGAGCATTATTATCATGTATTAATTGTTGATTTTTGCTTGGTATTTATAGATGCATTGAAATGAACATCTTGTGGATTGAGCTTCATAGTTTGACTATAAAGCATTCGGTGATAAGTTGGGTTAGAAGTTTATTCTAATAAAAGGAGTTTAGAATAAATTTTCCAAGTATGGTTTATAAAATATGGTTTACAAATGAAGAGGATATAAATTAATATTTTGAAAAGTTAAATCCCGGTGTATTTGAAAATGGTTTTCAAGGTTTGGAGAAAATAATAACAGTATTATTTGAAAGTATTTATGAATACTAAAACCTTGAAAAGAGTTTTAAGATTTGTTTGATTTCTAGTTTGCTCTCGAAATTAGTAAGTCAAATTCGAAATAGTGTATTTTTATGTTATCTAGCTCTAGTGGCTCAAAAGTGATTGAAAATGGGCGAGCGACGTGTTTGGTTAGTAGACATTTCTCGTGAGTATTACCCTTCTTAGTAAGGGGATGTATTATACTACTTTGTAGGACCTATTTCGATGGTATCATTTTCGTATTACTCGATCCATGCATATATTTTCTATGGATTTTGAAGTAAATGTTTAGGAAATTGGTTTATAAATTGAGATCATGATACTTAGTAATATTATATGAAGTATTTGATATAGGTTTAAAAATAATTTTGATTTGATTTCGAAAGTATGATTTAACATATAAAAAGGTATGCCAAAGGATCTGGAATATAACCAGTGTGTTTAATTTTAAAGTTTTCTTCAAATAAATTTGTTGTATAATATAAAGTAGTGAAATGCAGGGTAGTTTAATACAGAGTAGTTTTGGTGGTTCAGATTTTGATATGAGCTTTCTGTATAGAAAGGTTTTATGCTATGAAGTGTGCCTCAATGGCAGTGGCATAGCCCAGATTATTATGAGACCTTTTCTTGTTTTCTCTTTGCAGTAAGGTTCGTCTAATAAATAAGTGAATTTGTGATAAGTTATTTTATCGACCCTTGTATCCTATACATTTCGGATAGTGTGGTATGTTCATCATGTTTTAATGAGAATGGTTAGTTGTATTCTTTTGTTGGGATGAAATGAATTTTTCGATGGTATCTGACAATTTGAATCTTTTGGATCATTATGGAGCTTAAAGCTATGTGTTATTGAAATCATAAAAATGAGTTTTTTTAAATTTTTGAATTGATAAGTTAGTAAGTTAATATAACTTTTATGCTGGTTTGAACATCAATGTTTAGTAATCATTCGATGTTATTGGACCAACTAAAAAATGGCCTATTTCTTAGAGGTGTATAAGGAAAGTAAACTGTAGACCTGAGTTTGGATACCAATGTCCTTCTCTTCCTAACTACTTACCTAACCTGACGGTAAAGATGTCGAAAGGTTGACTCCTCATAAGACCCAGATTTATTTTGGGCCTTCATCTGAATTTTAGAAAGTAAAATGAATTTAATATTTTTTATACACTCATAGGATGTAGTAGAGTATTATATAAGTAATAATTTGAAGTAAGTTTTTATGAAATATTAATAAATAAAGATATGTCTTTACAAAATGTTTATAAACTTAAGTTGTGTTTTTATGAAATATTTCATCCGTTTCCCAATTAAGGAACCTAACGGAAGTCCACAGTAGAGAAGTCAAATGATCTATACTAGTTGGAAAGTGAAATTAGATGATAGAGGAAGAGATCAGATCAGATATTGCGCACAGATGATCCACGCACATTGTACAGGCTTAAGTATATGTATATTATGTTTTGATTGGCTTATAGAGAATTTAGGGAATGACTCTTCCATTTGTTCTATGGTAGCTTGAATAATCTTTTAAGTGATAACCCAAGGCCAATGAGCTAAGGTATGCATAGTAAATTATATATCATCCTTAATCGATGAGCGGTTTTTTCAACCTGGGTAAAAAAATAGCTTTATTTGCTAGTGATTTTGAATACTATGGAGTATTGTTGTATGCTAGTTTCTTTTGTTTATATGTCCTGTTGGTATTTCGAGGACGACATGTTTTAAGTGAGGGAGAATGTAAATGTTACTACCATTATTGATTTTAAAGGCATGAAGGCACGTCGGCAATATTGTCGTCAAACATAAAGCATGTCGAACCATTGAAAGCATCTCACACCAAAACAATAATAGTTGATGTTGCACCTATTACAATCAATGTTTTGCCTTAAAGGATATCGCACATCATCAATGCAATATAGAATATTGCACTCCATCAGTATGAAGGTTAATGGCGAAAAATAGCAAGGGAAAGGATCACGAATGATGAAAATGAAGAGAAGGATATCGAAAGCCTACAATGATGTCGCATATCATCTACTCCGCACTTCACCAATACAGTAAAGAATGTCCCATCTTATCAATATAAGTAAGAAAATTGCCGCATGCCAAAAGTATATAGAGGCATGCCACATGCCATCAATTAGACAAAGGATATCAGATGTCATGTTATTATCATAGATCATTGGCCTTTAAAAGTTGTCAAAGTAGAACATTATGAGTAAGGAATAATATCTTGGGGGATGTCCAATGCCATCAATGTGCTTGGAAATGTCATATACCATTGATGCCACATCCCGTCCATATCGCATATCACCAGTGAATGATGTTGCATGAAGCCAATGCTATACTTCAACAAGACAAGGATTGATGTCGAATACTAGGTGATGCCACTTTTCTTTGATATCGCAAGTTATCAGCCTTCAAAGAATGTCGCAAGGCAGTATTGATGTCAAAGATCATCAACGTTTACAAGAGTTGTCGCGTGTACTGATGTCGCACATCATCGAAGCAAGAGAGGGTGTCATTAGTCATTAGCCCAGCATGATACTGCATAGCATAATGGGAGTCAATGAAAAGAAAGAATGAGTGGAGGAATGCTATACACGTGATGTTGTGAGTCATGAACCCTTAATTGTTCTCGTAGCTCAACATTGCGACAAAGGATGCCATATGCCTTCACTTCTTAAGGTATTGTTGAAAGCTACAAAGCCAAATATAAATCCTAAAGTTGAAAGATGGTGTCGTAAACCATCAATATACAAAGGATTGTTGAAAACCTTCGAAATAGAGCATGGAGCCGAATGCCACCGAGATGGCCGATGATACCGAAAACCAAGCATGTCAGAATTGATGTGTCGCAACCATGCCACATCTCACAATCCTTGTAAATATGGACCTAAGGACATGGAGGAAGGGGTGATTAATTCTAATCTCATTCTTACATTTTGAAAGTTTGAAACAGTGAATCAATTTGGGGATTTTTGTGCCAATTGTAATTCTTCTGACCTTTATGCAAATAAGGGCTTGTAATTAAATCGCATTGCATATTGAATAAAGAGACAAGATTTATGACTATAATTATCATGCATTTATAATTTCAATAGTAACTTGTATAGAATCCCAAAGCACTTATGGTTTCAATCATGACTTGCTTCGGATTCGCAAACACTTATGATTTCGACACTAATATGGATTCTACATGGAACGTGTGCATTCCTAGTAATTTAACCTAGGATTATCTCAACCTTTCCTCTACCAAGTCTCATTTTCCTTGCACTTCATGGGGTTAACAAAGAAATTCATTAATATTTGGTGCTAGAAGGAGGGCTCGAACCTCCACCTCCGCTTAACCCATAAGTGGAACTACCCTTAACCCTCATATATAAGTCTTAAAGGATTTATCCCTACTAAGCATATCCCATTAAGAAACCATTCCAAACATCATCTAACCTTACTTGGATAATGACTATCTCCAAACAAGGATCTTCTGAGCCTCTAGTAGCTAGGTTGTAACAACTTACCTTTTCGACCCTCAAAGTCGACACTAATACATCCACAGTATTCACATGTCGAATATCCAAGTATCAGAAAAACAGATTGCTGGGGAAAAAGAAACGAAGAAGGAAGGCAGAATCTCAAAAGCATGACTAGCAATATATAATACTAAACAAGTCTTTACAAAAAAGAAAGAGACTATAATATTCATACATAAATAAGAGTACAATAATCCTATCATCAGCTGGATAGTTCTAACAACCTATCCTTATACTTCTTAATACATACAAACAAGAACGAATAATGGAGATAACAGAAGATACGGGAGTTCATCTTGGAGGCGTCCATTTCATCTTTGGAAGTTCCAAAGTATCTAGCTAAATTTGGAAAATATTCTCGGGCTGACTTAATCATTATAAGAAAAATAACTCTCCGGTCGGTTAGGCAAAATCAGCATGAGAAACACAATCAAGTGGATTACTTAATCTTATAAAACCTTTCAAAATAAAGGTATCTCGTAAGACACGCCGCACATAAATACGATGGGTTATTATCTTACGATAACCAAACCATTTTTATTATAAAGTCTAGTGATATTATAATAATGTCTAGGGGTTGAAAATAAATATAGAAAATAGCTGAAATGCTTGCATCTCACATATCAACATTGTTGGGCATAACTAAGTGCATACGACGCTTATTGGAGAATGGATTCTGTACAATGACAAGGCTCCAAGGTACCACCTACCACAATATACCTCTAGAAAATGTACCGAGGGCCTTGCTTGGACCCCTGCCAACATAGAACCAGCCTACCCCTTATTGGATAGTACTAAATATGTTATCACCCTGGTTTCTCTGAAACCTTTTACCAAGAGCTCTTATGCCCAACCATATCCATAATATATATATATATATATATATATATATATATATATATATATATATATATATCTAGAAGGGTAATGGCATACTCTAATGGGTGCGACCTACTTAGCCCTGTTGCATCTCCCTTGATTTTAGTCATTTCCAGTTGATGAGGCTTGAGGCTACGTTTTATCTTTTATATAAAATCCCATTTGGGATGCTAACACAGACCTATAAGCAGTAATGAAGTGCCAGCACTCACCCATTTAAAATATGAACAAACCGAAGGCACTACTTCTACTACATCCATTTTGGAATCACCATCGGGATTAGGAGCAAGTAGCCCTTGCACTTCAAGAGCTCCATCTTCGATCTCGTCATCTTTAATATGTCTTTAATACGTTGCTTGAGTTGGATCGAAGTGGTTTTCAGATAATTTATACTTACCCGATCATGTTCTTTTTGAACCAACATTCGATAGTTTTCGAAAGACTCGACCTCGGTTCTTTCAGAAATAACCAGACAAATGCATAAGAGCGGAGATCACCACCTAACTGTTGAGTGAACAGATTTCCTTATCATTTGTCCTAGGAGAATAAAACAAGATTTACATGCACAATATAGCATCATCGAAAATGACTGTGTCATATAACTCGCATGTTTCTCCTACATACTTCTAGAGTTATATTTTGGCCAATATTTTGATAGCCAGTTATTTGACTATCAAACAAACAAATAATCGAACATGGGTTTAATTTCCAATGGGATCCACTAAGCCTCTATAAATTAATCTTTCCATAAATCGAATCACTTTTCAAATTTCTGACTTAAAATACCTTTGCAAAAGATAATTTCCCAAACCCATTATACTCCTTTCATTACTTAGAAAAACATTGTACACTTATCTCACCGGTATAAGCATAACCAATATTTTTCAATACTTAGAAAATATCTATATACTTATCTTAATGGCGTAAGTATATTAACAAAACTTGAAGGAGATTCCTTCTTTTCAAAAATCATATTCAAATGCGCCAAAACAAACATTATTTAAACTATTTCTTACTATAAACCCAACCACTATCTATCCAGCGTTAAGTACGGAAAGAGTGTTTCCATACCACCATAATTAATAAGGATAAATAGTCAAAAAAAATCTCATTTCTTTATAAAATGCTCTTTTTATAAGCCCATACAAATAATTTTATAAATTTCCAACATAGTTTATAAAACTTCTTTTTATAAACTGTAAAATGATTATAGAATCCCTTCCTATTTTATAAAACTCTTTTATAAATCTTCCTTTAAAACTTCTTTGTAAATTCTTTTATACAATATCATTTACTAATATATCATTTGAAAATCTCCCAAAAATAAAAATTTTAATTAAGTAAATTCCCTTTTATAAACATATTATCATTTATAAATACCTTTATATAATTAATTAAAATAAGTTTAAATCCTTTAAACGTCATAATTGAATAATTAATTAACTTTGAAACTTTATTGATAAAATAATTAATTAACTTACTTTAAAACATCATTTGTAAACACTTAACCTCAAATTGATATAGAATTGATGTTAATTTAAATCCATAACTTTGTAAATACGGGAAGAAGCTTAGCAACCACAATGGTACTAAATCAAGTTACCATTTAATTCAATTTGACTTTCCAAGTCACATAACTGGTATTTACATAAGCCAACATATATATAAATAAAATCAATTAGCAATCACTAGCTAATCCATCACTTATCCAATATTAATTAATTGGCATACAATTCAGTGATCCAAATCAATACAATAGCTGAACACAGAATTGTTCTGCTTAATAGATATTCATTAGTATTCTATCCAATCAAATTATAGCAGAACGGAGATTTATTCTACTAAATAGATGTCAAAGTTTAGTATAACTTTTTCACATTTGTTTTCCTAATTAATTGCACGGACAAAGAGATCCCTTGTTTTAAACGCATTCACTTATAAAAAGAAAGTTGTCGTTAAACAAATCTGATCCTTAGAAAATAAGCGATTAAGAATTTAAAACCTTTATCAATTAGTTTAAAATAATTTAAACCTTTTATTTAGTAATAATTAAATCTTAACTTAACTTAATTACTAAATTAGAAATAATTAACTCCTTATCTAATAAATAAATAAATAATAATTAAAACATACTTAATTAATAAATAATTAAACCTTACTTAATTAATAAATAATTAAAACTTAATTAATTAGTAAATAATAAATAATTAAACTTACTTAATTAATAATTACTTTAAAATTAACTTACTAACTAATTAATAATTAAAACATACTTAAATAATAATTAACAAATCAACTAACCTTTGCTCAATTAAAAATTAACTACCTTTACTTAATACATAATTAATTAATAATTTTCCAAATATTTAATTAATTAATCTTTACTAGATAAGTACTTAATTAACTAACTTAATACTTATATTATGTTTGAAAAAAATTTCAAGGTATACTTAAGTGGAAAGGTTTTTAATTTACGAAAAGTTGATCTGTTACGCATCCGTAGCGACTATCGTCATGGATACCATAACTTAAAGTTAGTTTTCTAAGTTAACATTCCAAACTTTAACTCTTAAAATTTACTCATTATAAAGCATAGTAGGAAGTTTTTGGAAAACTAAAATAAAGTTTAAATATTTGAAATTTTCTAGTAAATTAAACTAATAAAACATGATTTTAAAACTAAGGGACCTCTAAGTCACTTTAATAAGTCAAAGTGCCAACTTTCTTAGCATATACAACACATACATGATCATAACATCTATTTACATGCCATAAAAACGACCATAAGCAAGATCACATTTTTCAACCATTCACAACATTTAGACTTCAATTTCAAGTCTAATACAACTTCACATACAAGCACATATAAGCACATATATGATCATACAAATCAACATCAACTTCCACCCAAACATCCAACAAATATACAACTAAGTTAAGCAACAATATAAAGTTTAAACGTTTCTTAAAGGTGTGAGCTTTACTCACTAACTGTTAGAAGAGAATCAAACCAAAGCTCTAACACTTGAACTAAAACAGGATCTTGCATTTCTTTTATGAAAAATGTGACTTCTTGCCTACGGAAGTGAAAAATAGGCTCGACCTAAGGGTTATAGGGCTCGTTCATGATGGTGTAGGGGGTGTATGGGTTAGATTTTTGAAGGAGAAGAAGTTGTAGGTAGAAAGAAGTGTTTAGAAAAGTTTTTAAAAGATTTTAAGGTAGAAAGAGGAGATTTTTTAATTTTAAAACTTTGAGAAGTCATTAAAAGGTCTTTAGAAAAGCTTGAGGAAGAAAATAAAGTTTGGAAAAGTTAAGAAAATGAAGTGGATATGAGAAAGAAAGTTTGAAATTGTTTTTATATAAATTTAAATTAACAAATTATTAAACTACTCTTTAGTACACTACCCTCAATTAAAAATTTGCCACATCATCATATCCGCATACTTCTTCCCTTCTACATGCCACCTTCATGTCCTTACCTTATTATCTAAGATACTAAACTCTTCCTTGTACTATGATATGGAAAGAGGATGTGACATGATATAACTTTTATTTTATTTAAATTTAAATTTGAAAAGTGTCGCATCTTATTTCTTACTTAAGTAAACATATATTTTTACCTTTTCTAAGTTACTAATCCCTACTTAAAGAATAATTATTAGTATATATTTGTAAACTATGGTGTCCAAAACATCATTTCAAACAACTTTTAGATGATGAAAAATTGAAAATTTTGAATACGGTCACATTTCCTATTCTCCTTTAAACTAATTTTTTTATAAAAAGATTTTAAAACCCATTTTCTCATCATTAGCTATTAATTAAAAGGGGTATTTTGAGAAATAAAACCCATTTATTAATTAAAAGTTAAGAAAATGAAGTAGCTCCTTATGATCCAGATAAATGGAGCTTAAACCCATTTTACATAGGGCCTACATCAATTGTAATGACCCATAATTTAAGTCATTGAATTTGAAATATTTAATTGATTTTAAATATTGAAAAGTTAATTTTAAATAACTTAAATTTCAAATATAGCGATTATTTGATGATTTAATTGTTAATTTTAATATTTGGAATTGTTTAAATAATTGATTCTTGAATTTAAGGTGAATAAAAGTAATTTCGAAAGTTAATTAAAGTTCTATTTGAATAAGAATGAAGATAGTAAACTTTTAATTCAAATTTAAAAAATGATTAATTTAGTTTTTATAATAATTCATTTAATTAACGTGTGAAAATAACCTTTTGGGGCACTATCGCGGATTTCGACAAAACCAGTTTCATTGGATCCATAATAATGAATAATAGTAAGCTATTGAATTTCGTGATAGTCGGACGTATCCATTGGGAGTGAGAGATTGAAACACGTAGAAGTTAATTTCAGAACTTATATAATAATTGGGTTTGGAAAGCTATCTGCTATATATGATGGAATTGGGCCTTGATACTAATTCCATTGTGTTCAGAATATAGGTATTACATATTGAACGCTAGGTAGCATGTCTCGTTTGGAGTTCGAGATTTTCGGATGTGAAAGCTAGATATTTTCTAACTGAAATTATATATATATATATATATATATATATATATATATATGTATAAAATATTCTATAACCATAACTTGCCCATACCCATGCCTATCATGTTGCCCATATTGTAGCTACGTAGCACATACCCACTGCCCCTTTAAATTTGCATTCAAAAATAGAATTGGATCGAAAATTTTCAATTTAAAAACATGGACAATCCAATGGTTCGAGATGATCAACGCTTCCACAGGCCGTATTGGCTCTTGACATCAACTAGGGAAACATGGAGCTCGATAAGGCAAAGGGTTTCAATGGTTGGATTGTTGTATAACATGGCATGGAGGTAGAATTTAGGCTGCATTCGGTGGTAGATTTTGGTCGAAATAAGCCGAAAAGCGGTGAGCGAGGGAACGGCTTTTCTCGCTGAAGGCGCGGTGTGGTCGGCGCATGCGTGGGTGATGTCACGGCGGGGCAGCGAACGTGGAAAAAACGACGTCGCCAAGCCACCACGGCCATTAATAAATCCAATCATCATTTTTCCTGTGATCTCCATCCTTCCCTCTACCTCAAGCCTCGATCACAACAACCACCCCTTCGTCGATCGACGAAAATCGACGAAAAAAACAAATTCTGATCAACTCCCAATTTCTCATCAAATATAACTTAAAAATTATGAAATGATTTCCTAAAATCGTCATTTTCTAATACGAACTCAATTATGAAATCAAATCATGAAATTGTGATCATTGATTTTTCTGGTTTGAACAGTTTTCACTGTAATATCATTTTTGAAATAATTACTGAATATTTTTATTTGAAATTATTTTTAAAATGAAATAACATTGTTATCATCATCTTCTTTTCAGAAATCAAACCTTGAATTCGTTTAGATAGGGAGGCATGAATTTTTCTGTGTTGTTCTTGAGTCTATTTACACAACAGAGGCTTAGATATATACATAAACACAGACATTTCGCAGACATATCATTGTATATACATGCATTCACATCATTCATGCAACATAATTTACTACATTACTACTAGATTTCATCACATGCATCAAGATATGTAAACAGATTAAGGTTTTTAGAAATTAAGTTACTCACAGTTTAAAAAAGAGAGACGGGCTTTTGATTTTGATCTGGAACCTTTGAATTGTTAGCTTGCTTGATGTTTTGATTTGAATTGCAACTTGAAACTGAATCTTTGCCGATGTATATTGAGTTGATCTTTGCACTTGAATCAGGTTGAAACTGAAGCCTTAATCTTTGCTTGATATTGAATTGCTCAGGTTGAAGACTTGTTGTTGTTTGATTTTCGGATTGAAAGCTATCAGATTGAATTCTTTTCAGGTTTGGTTTTAGAAAGTTGGAAAAATATTTAGGAAGTCTGAACTGAATTTAAGTATCCAGGTTTCTCTAAAAACACTTGTTATATATAATTAAATTTCAAAAGAAATTATTTTCCACTTGTTTTTGCATGTTATATGAAGCTTACAAATGTTTAAACATGTTTTTATAATCTTACAAATGTCATAAACATATATTTTATGTATAAACGCTTTATTTATGTTTTTACTAATTAATATATTATGTTTTATAAATTTATCTATTATATTTTAAAATTTTCATATATACACACACACACACACACAAATCACATTTATTCGTGTTACATTTTAAAAGAAGGTATTTTAAATCTTTTTATCAAATCCTATTTCAAACTTAAGCTATTATACTTATATAACCTTGAAAATGATTTAAAATCTAATTATACACTAATAAGTAATCATATACACATATATACTAGTTTTTTTAATCCAATTATTTATAAAACAAACACATATCTTATTTGTTTTGGAAAATTCCAAATTAATTCACAAATTAATTCAATAATTTATATTAATTTCTGAATTATATTTGGCTTAAAAACGGGATCGTTACAGATTCCCCTCCTTAAGAAAATTTCGTCCTCGAAATTTGCTAGACAGAGAGACAAACAAAGAACATACAAAAAGATAGAGAAATGGCTTATCAGATCAAGCTGAAATATCTATTCTATATTTGACTTACCAAATCAGAATATCATCAATAAATATGAGAACAAATTTATTCAGCGTTACATGAAATACTCGAGTCATCAGATCTACGAAATATGCAGGGGCATTGGTGAGTCCGAATGGCACAACTAACCATTCATAGAATGTATCGGGACCCTAAAAAATAGACAAACGGATATAATTTTCCACAACTCGCTGCTGATGGAATCCTTGGTTAGATTAGACGGTGCTCGGTTCTTTTCCAAGATGGATCTAGCCCATGCAATTGATCGAACAGGTTGTCGATTCAAGACAAAAGTAATTTATTTTCAAAGGTTACTTATTAAGATCACGAAGATCTATAGACAATTTCTAAGTTTGGTTTTAAGCGAAATCGTTTTATTGATATGATCTATTTTAGCTTCATATTTTGTTAACCAATTCATTCCAAATAATATTTCAAATTCATTAAAGTCAATAAGGAAAAGCTAATAGGAAACTAATGAAGAGAATACGAAATAGGAATTTTTTCTACAACGTAAACAAAGATTCGCAGAGCCACCACCACACCAAAGCTTCTTCTTGTAGCTGCTAGGGAGCCATCAAAGAATTGAAATTGGATAATGATCAAAAGAGGTTGATAGGAAAAGTTGTTCCTTGTTGTTACAGGGTATCAACCATTTGTAGTGGTACTTCCTTGTCCCCTACCTCATCTTCTTCTTCCACTCATTCTTACTATCGGTGAATAGTAAGAGAATTAACTGAGGCATACGGACAGGATATCTTAGGGAATATACTCATTCTAGGGTGTTTATAACCCTATCTCTAATGAGTCACATAATGAGTTATACTCCAAGGCTAAAGTTCTTACTCAACCTTTAGCTTTGATACCAAATGTGACGACCCAGATTCAGCGTCCGGAAATCGGCACCCAATACATCACCCGTATTCGAATGCCGGAGATTCAAACGTTGAGTCTGGTTTGTCGAAGATTGTAACACATTAGATGAAAAAAAACACAGCGGAAACAAAGAAGAATTTTATTGATACATAACAATTGATTACAACAATAATACAATATGAAGTGATCAACATTATCAGAGATATATACAACAGCCACAGCAGTAAAAAGATAATATCTTCATTGCCACGGCTCCAAAGCTCCAAACCAAAAGCGAGAACCACTATCATGCTGTAATATAGCATAATGCGATTTCCAAATCCACAGACTTCAAAGATTGCCAAAAGCTACACCTACTAGCTGACTATCTGATAACCTAACTATAGGCTGCCCGTGTGGAAAATTATGGGCACCTAGAGTTAAGAAAGGTAACAATAAACTCCAAGTCAGTCATGGGACTGGTGTGAGAAAACAAAAATAGTTGTTTGAACAAAAAGAATCAACAAAAGGAAATAAAAGAAATTTGCTATGCTTTTTGGAAAATGAAACTACCATAAGGCCTCTCGCTACACACACAATGCAATCGCACACTTGGGGAAGATTTCTCCTTATGATAGTCAAACATGCTTGATACACAAAAATACTTTTGATATTATTATTAGTGCATAGTGTGGAAAACATTTGCAAATATAATATTAATCTTAGCCAGCATACGTATCATATAGTATGCCTATTATAGCTACCATGTTAGATGGCAGGTTCTACAACTAAAACCATACAGGGCTCGTATTGGGTGATTGGATTTCCAACATATGGTCAAGGCTAAGGAACTTCCTCTCCGAATGGGTACGCCTCTAGAGGAACGCCTCAAGAAGCTAATCGGATCTATGCCAACATAAGGCCGGGTTACCTTTGTAACTAGGTAACTAACTATCACGAGTATGCCATCACCCGGTCGTCACCGACCTTTACCGAGGCACCAATAAAAAATTCCAACAACCACACAAGTTAAATATCTGGGCTCCATACCATGATACCACTTTTTATCCAGAAGGAAATGCACATACCCTAACGGGCGCGACCCCCGTAACCTTGCCGCATCCTTCCTGTTTCGACCATTTTCGGGGTGTGAGGTTCGATGAAGTCTCATCCCACAAAGCTACGCTTTTCACAAAAGCCATGCTTCGATCAACCAATGATCAGCACTTAGCATGCCACATTACCAAAATGGGAATATATCGTTAGTAAATATCAACTACATAACCTCTGAGCTCGTACGTCTCAGAGAAGGGTATTAAGCTAAGAGAATAAATTCTTAGCCACCAAATAGAAATGTATTTGGTAGGAACCAGCTTTACATCTCAAATTGTAACATCATACATACATCCATACAAGTCCATCCTAGGTCTGAATGGAACCGAAGGCATTCAGTCCAATAAAGGAAAAAGCAATCCGGATATTCCTTAATCATGTATGGCTCCCCATCACATAGGGTAATATAAATCTCTATACCAGGGCCGCTCGGTGCAGAGACATTCACCAGGTAATCCTTTCGCTTTCAAAAATACCCGGTCTTCAACCATCGTCTTCAAATGCAATTCCATTTACGTCGTATCATTATTGGAAATGGGTTTTATGACTTAATGTCCTCTCCCGACTTAACCGAATAATGAGCACTTGTTTTTAAAAACATATGGATACATTCGGATCTTAGTTAAGTCACAACTTTTTAACCCTTGTTCCTCAAAACCATTCCTTTTGAATGGTTTAGACAAATTTCTAATTTTATTATTCTAAACAAAAGATACACCTTTAAGATCCTCTTCAATTTGAATCAAGGTTTACCAAATCTTTAACAAAGATTCATTCATAGCTTTCAAAACTATTTCCATTTCAAATTTGATTTACCCATAACTTGAAATCCTTTCAACAAAAACTGGAAATTCTTTCTTTATATGAATTCTATTATCATTCGAAAACAAAGGTCTTTTGTTCTAGAAAAATCCGATTAAATTTGCTCAATTTATAGCCTTTTTAAAGTATAAATCGAAAAATTAGCGAACCGCTGCACCCTCGGCAAGTTCTATTTGGGTTAAATTTAAATTCCTAAAATAATTCGTTTAAAATATTTTAAAATTGGGTTTGAAGTCCTGTATAACCCTTTTTAAACCATAGTTTCCAAAATTCCAAATTTTCATCTTAATTATACAATTCATCTTCAAAACTTGAATTCAAATTCAAATTAAATTATTTCAATTTCAAAACTTTAACAAGCCATTCAAAATAATTTTAACTTCAAAACTCCTTTTTAAAAGTTTTTAATATTTAACCCAAATCACTTCCAAACCATTTTGGATTCAAAATTCAACTTTTACATAAAATAATATTAAATTCAAAATACCCATGACTTAACCAATTTTTCGTGAAATCCATATTTTTGTGTGTGTTGTGTGTAGGGGTTTTGCATACAGCAATAAACAACCATCATAAATCCAAGCACAACAATATGAATAAGCGGTATAATCCTATAACGCTTATCTTTCATTCACAGATCAGCATGTAAATTCATCATAGATAAATAAATTACATTTATCACAGCTCAATCCAAAGCAATCATATCATAGAACATCACACATTAGAGATATCAAACAATTCAAGACATTTAATATAATCCAATCATGCATAAGCAAGATTAATTAATTATATAATTAATTAAATTTAAACCAAATAAATTAATTACTTACGAATTAATTTCCTAACCCTACATAATTAACATTAATTAATTAGCCTTTGATTAATTAATTATCCCATAACTAATCACATAAATTAATTAACCTTAAGTTAATTACATTAACAAATTAACCCTTAATCAATTATATTAATTAATTAACCCTTAATTATTAATTAATCTCATTAACTAATTAATCCTTAATTAATCAACAAACTAACCTTTTAATTACTTAAATTAAGTAATTATCTTGATTAATTAACCTTTAATCATTAACTAATTATCCTTAATTACTTTCATTAAGTAATTAACCTTTAAGTAATTAATTACCCTTAATTAATTAATTATCCTTGAAGTAATTATCCTTTAATAACTTATATTAATTAATCAACCTTTAAATTAATTACATTAAGTAATTATTCTTAATACATTAATCATAATCTTTAATTAAATTAAGATCTCAATTAACTTAAGATAAACCATTTATCTTAATTAATTATTTAAGTATCATTTAAACTTATTAAATAGACCTTTGAAATTAATTATCATTAACATATGAATTAAACAAGATCTTTAAATTAATAATTAAAACATTTACCTTAAACACTCACTTAATTACATCATTAAGTTCTTTGAAAACACTTAGGGATTTAAATCAAATAATCAACCTAATTTATAATTATTTTAAAAATCAAAACAATTAACTTTGAAAATTTAACCCTTAAAATAAATTTATTATTAACCCATAAGTTAACTTAGACCTTTAAGTTAATTGACAACTATAAACATTATTATCTTTTTAATTAACTTCTTAATTTAGTTACTTAATTTTATTTAAAATAATCTTAAGAACTAGTTTAAAATAATGGTTATATATTAAAACATTTTAACTTTATTTATTTAAAATAATTTATTTAAAACCTTTAATTAATTCCAAACTTTAAATAAACATTTATTATTTAAAAAAAATTGGTAAAAAAATTGTTTAAACTTGACTTAGTTTAAATTTTAAAAACTTGTTATTTCCTTTTATTTAAAACTTGATATCATACAAAAACCCGAGCCAAATATTAGATTACCTGATCCATACCTTGAGCCAAACTCAACATCTTCTCCTCGATCAAACTCGAGAACGGCCCCGTGCCAAAACCCATCTTTCCCGAAGCATCAAAACACAGCAACCATAAACGAAAGAAAGCTCATGCACGTGCACAAGAGCTCCGACAAACTTCGATCGACCTCTCCGTCGTCTACAAGTTGTCGACGATCTCGCTGATTAACTCGAACACCCAGATCGACGAACTCACGTGAAAATCGAAATCGAGCTAATTAGTACCTAACTGGAATTAATACTTGATCGACAAATCTCCTCCGTGCCGACGATCCCGATCACCTGAGGTCTCGCTACCACGTCCAAAACTACGTGACTGTCCCACGCGACGATCCCCCTTGACCGATCGACTCCGGTGCCTCGACGATGCCACATGACCCACGAATACATCGACTACCAAGACAAGCTAAAAACCCTAACTCAACGTCGCCAAGCCACCACGGCCATTGATAAATCCAACCGCCATTTTTCCTGTGATCTGAATCCTCCGCTCTACCTCCAGCCTTGATCACGACAGCCACCCCTTCGCCGATCGACGAGAATTGACAAAAAAACAAATTCTGATCAACTCACAATTTCTCATCAAATATAAACTTAAAAATTATGAAATGATTTCCTAAAATCATCATTTTCTAATATGAACACAATTATGAAATCAAATCATGAAATTGTGAACATTGATTTTTCTGGTTTGAATAGTTTTCACTGTAATTTATCATTTGAAATAATTACTAAATATTTTCACTTGAAATTATTTTTAAAAATGAAATAACATTGTTACCATCATCTTCTTTTCAGAAATCATAGCTTGAATTCGTTTAGATAGGGAGATATGAATTTTTCTACGTTGTTCTTGAGTCTGTTTACATAACAGAGGCTTAGATATATACATAAACACAGACATTTCGTAGACATATCATTATATATACATGCATTCACATCATTCGTGCAACATTATTTACTACATTACTACCAAATTTCATCACATGCATCAAGATATGTAAACAGATTAAGGTTTTTAGAAATTAATTTACTCACGGTTTAAAACAGAGAGACATGCTTTTGATTTTGATCTGGAACCTTTGAATTGTTAGCTTGCTTGATGTTTTGATTTGAATTGCAACTTGAAACTGAATCTTTGTTCATGTGTATTGAATTGATCTTTGCTCTTGAATCAGGTTGAAACTGAAGCCTTAATCTTTGCTTGATATTGAATAGCTCATGTTGAAGATTTGTTGTTGATTGATTTTCAGATCGAAAGCTTTCGGTTTGAATTCTTTTCAGATTTGGTTTTAGAAATATGGAAAAAAATTTAGGAAGTTTGAACTGAATTTAAGTAGCCAGGTTTCTCTAAAAACACTTGTTATATACAATTAAATTTCAAAAGAAATTATTTTCCACTTGTTTTTGCATGTTATATGAAGCTTACAAATGTTTAAACATGTTTTTATAATCTTACAAATGTCATAAACATATATTTTATATTTAAAGCCTTTACTTATGTTTTTATTAATTGATATATTATGTTTTATAAATTTATCTATTATATTTTTGAATTTTCATATATGTGCGTGTGTGTATATATATACACACAAAAATCATATTTATTCATGTTACATTTAAAAAGAAGGTATTTTCAATCTTTTTATCAAATCCTATTTCAAACTTAAGCTATTATACTTATATAACCTTTAAAGAAAATGATTTAAAATCTAATTATACACCAATAAGTAATCATATACACACATATATATTAGTTTTTTTAAAATCCAATTTATTTATAAAACAAACATATATCTTATTTATTTTGGAAAATTCCAAATTAATTCACAAATTAATTCAAAATTTTATATTATTTTTGGAATTAAATTTGGCTTAAAAACGGGATCGTTACATAGTATCATTTAATAAATTAGAGAAATAAATTAAACGGTGGATTTATTATAAGATGTGTAATGATGTTTTTGAAAATAGTTGATTCTATTTTGTAAATTGAGGGTGGGGGTAAATTTAGGAATGTTAAACGATATTTTACAAATAGAAAGGAATTTTTAAAAGGAATTTATCCATATGAGGGCAATGATAAAAAATGGATGGCGATTGTAGTTTTTAAATGGGATTTATGAATAAGTGAGATTTATAAAGGAAATAGAGTTATAAATGGAGTTCATAGATAAAGGGGTTTTATGAAAGGAAGTTTTATAAAATACAAAAGAGATATTTAAATATAATTTTATAAATATGGGGGATGATTATGTTGAAAATCTAAGTATGGATTTTTATCAAGGAAATATATATGTGTTTTAAAGTCGGTTACTTATATTAAAATTGTTTTAAAGTTGTTTATAAATATTTTAATATTTTAAAAAGTTAATTGTTTAAAATATTAATATGGTTTGAAATTGAATATAATTATTTTTCGATAAAGTTTTGGAAATTAATTTCTAGTTATTTATAAAAAATTTGAAGATAAATTATTATTATTTTATTTAGGATGTTTTGGAATTTATTAATTATTATTTTAAAATGTTTTAAGGTTAATATTTATAATTTTTACTACTATATAATAGTGTTTTTAAGTAAATGATTAGGATATATTTACAAATGTTTTCAAGATTTATAAACAGGATTTATAAATAAATATAGGTTTTATAAAAGGAACCTTATAATATGGTTTGGAAAACTTAAAGGAAGATTGTAAAAGGGTAAAAAAAAGTTTTATAACTGGTTTAAAGGAGGACTGTAAAAGGGTAAAAAGAGTTTTATAAATGGTCTTGGATATTTATAAAAGAATTTTAGAAATGTGTTTATAGATTTATAAAAGGAGTTTTATAAATGGTTTTATGGGGTTATAAATGGTTTTAGAGTTTATAAAATAGTTTTATAAATGGGTTTTGAGATTTATAAAGGGTTTATGAATGATTTTAGGAGTGTATAAAATGAGTTTATAAGTGATTGAAATTGATTAAAGAGATCATAAATGGTTTCAGAGATTTATAAAATGGTTTATAAATGGTTTGAGATTTATAAGGGATTTTTAAATGATTTTTGAATTGTATAGAAATGGAATCTTTCTTAGTTTTGTGGGAATACTTATAACATTAAGATAAGTATATAGATACTTTTCTATGTATTGAAAATATAGGATTGTGGATATATCTTTGTAAAGATATTTTTATACAAGTATTTACAAGTGATTTTAATTATTGAAAATATTAGTTAAAGAGGTTAGTGGTTTCTTTTGTGTTTAACCAATGTTGGTTTTTCCCTATGGAATTAAATCCTTGATTGAATGTTTGTTATTTTATAGTTAAATAACTGACTATCAAAATCGAACCCAAAAGGTAGCTTAGGAAATATCTAAGAGAAACACGTGAGTTATATGGCATAGTCATATCCAATGATACTGTACTATGCGTATTCGTTTCATTCTCCTAGGACAATAGTAAGGAAATCCGTCCACTAACGGTCAGAAGGTGATCTCCACTCTTATCTTTGATTATTTATTTCCTAAAGAATTAGGGCTGAGTTTACCGAAAATTATCAGAAGTTGTTTCGAAGAGACCAGGATTGAATATGTTATCCAAAAAATACTTCGATCCAACTCAAATGTTTCAAAGTGAAGATATCTGGAAGATGGAGCTCTCAAGCATTTTTTTTAGTCCTAGAATGGACTTGTATGGATAAATGCTGGTATTGCATTGTTATCTGGAGGCAGTATTAGAATTCCAAGTGAGAAGTGCTATATAAAAGGTAAAACGTATCCTCAAGCCTCATCAATTGGGAATGACTAAAACAGAGGAGATGCAGCGGGGCTAAGTAGGTCACTCCCAAGTAGGGTATAATCATCCCAATCTAGGGCCGATATTATCTTTCATTTGTATGCTTCAAGGACCATTAATGGAGGGGTGATTATATTCGGTACCAATAATCAAGTGGTAGGCCGGTTCTGTATTGGCAGGGGATTCGGGTGAAGCCCTCGGTGTTACTTTATCTAGAGATGCACCATGACAGGCGGTACCCTGGTAGCCCAGTCATTGTATGGCCATTCTCCAATAAGCGTCGTATGGACTTAGTTGTGCCCAACTATGCTGAAATGTGAGATGCAAGCATTTTAGCTATATTCTTTTTTTATTTTGATCACTAGAGACTATTATAATATAAATGGATTTTCGATAGAAATTTTTTGGTTATCATAAGATAAAAACCCATCCATGTTCATGTGCGGCATGGTTTTACGAAATATCTTTATTTTCAAAAGAGTTTTGAAACATAAAATTCTACCAGTGTGTTTTTTTCTCAAGCTGGTTTACCAGACTGACTCGGGTGTTATTTTATTATAATGCTCGGATCAGACCAAGCATATTTGCAGATTTTCTTTGATGCATTAGAGTTCGGAGACAAGTTGGAGGTCTTCAAGTCATATTCATGTATATGTTTATTTTCCGTTTCTTTGTTATTGAAACCATTAGCATTTCTGAGGACAGATTGTTATAACTAACCAGACTGATGATTGTGATTTTTTTGGAATCCGATTGATGCATGTAATAATAGTTTCTCTTTTATAAAGGTCATTGGTATTATATTATATATTGTTCCGCTGCGATTTGTGAGATTCTCTGTTGTTTTGGTTTCCTTTTTCTCTTCTTCTTCTCTTCTTCTTTCTTCCCATAACTATCTGTCCATTTATTCAATTTGGGTTGGACATATGTGGTTTAATTTTGGCTTGAATTGCGTGAATTGGTGGGTCATTATAGCTAGTATCGGAGCGCAAGGTTAAGTGAGAACCTTGGCTTTGGTGGGGTAACTCATTATGAGATAAGGTAATGAAATACCTTATTATGAGTTTGAGTGTATGTGTGTGAGTGTATGAAAGCATATTTGTTATTGACTATAAAAAAATTTATACTATGTTAATTTATCTATTGAGTGGCTTATGAATTCTAGTCGGTACGTTGGACGCAACGACATCGACAGGGGTTTCTAAATGCTTAAACAAGGCAAGCCAACACATTATTGTTTTAAGAGTTAGTAAATAAAATAATTTATACCAAAATTATATTTTGTATATAATTGGAATATTTTTTTAATATGATGTGTTTGGTTGTTAGTGAATGACAATATTTGATTATTATCATTTGTTGCTTGTTGTTCTAGTAAAAGTTGTGATTATTATAATCTAAACAAAGATAAACATTTGTACATGTAGTTATATAAGAAAGTAAATTTATAAATATTAATTATAAAGTATTGATTATAATTCAACATTTGTGAAATGGTAGTTTACAAGAAGTGAGATTATATAAACCAATATATTTGGCACATCCGTTGGACATGTGCAAATAAACCGAGAGCAAACTTATGTATTTTGAAAAAATGGTCATATAATAAATGCTACTTGACATGAAAAAGCATGTGAATTAACTTCATTTATTGTGAAATAGTATGAAAAAATACAGACGAAACCTGTGGTTATATTTTCGGTCATCAATTTGGTTTCTTTGTGAATATTGGATGTAGAATTACATAAAGTGATTATGATATGAGTTCTCATACTCATTCTCCAACTTACTTTACAGAACCTAAATATATTATAATATTCAACATCAACATTAGAAAAAAAAATTGGTTTCATTGATAATCTTTCACGAAGCAATAGTGGTATCACAACTATACCATCTTATGTTTTGAGTTGAACACATTACGCACTTATAAAATGCACCAGAGTAAAAGTCAAAATTGTCATTTGAAGCAATTTGTATGTTATACTTTTCTATAGGGCATCATGCTTTGCTTGTCCAAGAATTTACTTTGAGCGGATGAAGAAAAATATATCATTTGTTCATATATTATTTTCTCTCCTTCTTTATACAAGCTTGAGACCGACATCTATAAGTAAAAGATTATAGATGGCGAAGTTAAAAACTTTTTTAAAGGGTTATTTTTATGTATTATTTAGTCATACTAACGTGTGCAAAGAAAACTGAATGTAAATTTATTTATTCTGAAATAATAATCATATGCACAAATAATACTTTAAACACACACAAATCTATGTATTGTGCGCATATGTGTGTATGTGTGCATGCGTATAGCTAACCTTTTGTTATTTTGAAATAATATGAACAAATACACTCAAAACTCATTGCAATATTTTTTTTCAATCATTTTCGTTTTTGTGTAAATGTATTGAATAAGAATAATATATTGTGTAGATTACATTCTAAGCATGAACAAACATTTTTTGACTTATTTCAAGTTTTATAGATATTTGTAGAATTACATAAAACTATTATGATGTTAGTTCTCGGACTAATCCTTTAACTTACTTTGAGAGAACTTAAATATATTTGAATTTTCAACATCACCGTCATAACAAAATAATATATATCATAGAAGGTGTAAGAAGAAATAGTGAACCATGTGATAAATAGACTTCGTTAAGAATACCATGCATAATTGATAAATGAATGCAATGACATAATATTCAATAATATATAATTTCTTTTCAAGGAATGCAACATGCAAATAGACATTGCATATTATCTAAGATAGGTATAATTAATTAGTTAATCTAATGCGTAAATTGGTGCATATATGGTGGACAATTATATAATTAGTTAGTATTTGAGTGAAAAAGCACATAAATAGATGCATGTAGATATATAGGAAGAAGAAAATAAATAAAAAAAGGGATTGTGTGTTAATGAATAAGATATATAGTATATGGTACATAACATCAATCGATTCTATTCTTGAATCTAGCTTGCTATTCTTAAGTTTAGTAGAATTATGCTAAGCTATGTTTCTATCTATGAATCAGGTGTGTTGAAGTTCGCATCTAGGTTGCGCTTGGTTTCCTATTTCTCTTTCAGAATGGATAGGTAGCAACTTAAAGAAGGAAGAAGAGCATGTAACTTGGTCATTTGATCTCCAGGCTGCTGTTGGCAAAAAAATTCCTCCATTTCTAGCTTTACAAAAAAAACAGGAATGATATTACATTGTTTTTCTTTAATTCATTAATTTTATGTTTAGTTGAGAAGAAAAATTCATGTTTAGTAAATTCTTAAATGAAACTTATGATAATTGCGCTTGTATGATCTCCATATTTTCATCTAAACAGAAGTAAATGTGTTGTGACGACCCGGAATTTTTGAGCATTTGAAATTGGAATATTTAATTGATTTTAAATATTTAAAAGTTAATTTTTAACTTGAATTCCAAATATCACTATTTATTTGATAATTAAATTTTTGAATTTAATAATTTGAAATTGGGTAAAATGTTGAATCTGGAGTTTTAAGCCTGTTAAAAATAATTTAAAGGCTTGTAAAATTTATGTTGATAGTGCTGATGATAATAAAAGTTTTAAAATTGAATTTAACACTGATTTATTCAGTTTTAAAAATATATCGTTTAAATTGAATTTAAAAATAGCCTTCCGAGCCACAGTCTTGGATTTTGACGAAACCAGTTCCATTGGATCCGTAATATTGAATTATTATCGGATTTCAATTTTCGTATCATTTGGAGTTGTTGTGTGAGCGTACGATATATAAACGCGCTGAAATTTAAATTCTAAATTAAGTATATATATTTTTATATATTAGTCAGCTTTCAGCCGTATTTTTCTTCACATCACTGTTTCTTTTCCATCATCTTTCTTTAAATCACGGTAGACAATTTTATGCACGCCAACTTCACATCGTGTCCCCTCCTCATCTTTTATTAACAGCCGATCCTTCACTCTTCTTTCCCAATCCATAAAAAAAAATGATTTCTCCTCTAAAACCAATCATGGCCGAATTAAAATCAATCGAGGGAATATCATAACCCTCATCCTTTTTCGTTCGAGACCAAGACCCCTTTTCCTCCTTTAACTTCAGATGAATCAAAAGAACATTAGACCGAAGCCTGTTCATCAGATTCGAGAGAGGGACGAATGCATCGCGGCGGCTTCGAATGGTGATCGAATTGAGGGGAGGCGTGGCTTGGAGTCACGCATGCGCTCACTGTCACACTCGCATAGAGGCAGCGACCACGCGAGGTGGCGCCGTGGAGGGAGAGTGGCGGCGAAGAGGTCAATCGAGTGCAGGCGAGCTTGGATTCAAAGGGTCAGAGAGGTGCAGTTCGTGTTGAGGGAGTTGTTGCTGGAATCTGCTAGACGAACGGTGGAGGGATGAACATCACGGTATGGAAGGGGCAGAGCTCACGATTTAGGGGAACACAGAGATGGCGGCGCTGATGAGAGGGGGAGGCGAACGTACGGCGATCGATGGAAGAACGCCGATGTGGGTTTTGTTGTGATGGTGACGGCTTTGAAGGCGATGCTGTTCGGTGATGTCGTGAGGTATATTCAATTTATTTTCCGTTCAAAAATTTATATATCTATCTGAGATATATTCAGGAAAGAAATCATATATATAGGTTAGGAGATAGAAAAGAAAAAAAAATGTAAATTTACAGTAAAGAACCTTTACTGTCTACTTTGCAAATTTTTAGGTTTATATTCATATATGTAGCTTCAAAGGAAAAAAATAAATATAGATACCTTCACTTACTAGTTTATTTGTAAATAATAAATTATGAAGATAGATTTGTTTTTTAAACTTATTCAATTATTTTAATTGCTAAAGATATTTTTATTTAAAAGAAAATTTTGTTTAAGATTAAATTATTAAGTCTAAAATAAAATCTTTGGTTAATTAAATCTGAAAATGGAAAATGGTTTAAAATTAAATTTTATTTCTTTAGAATGAAATCTCTGAGATTTAATTGTTCAATTGACTCGAATATTGATAAAAATTATAAATGTTTATACAAGGTTATAACCCAGGAAACCAAGTTGAATTGAAGTGGACTGCAAACAAATTTAAAGGTGAGTTAATCTCACTCATCTGGTAATAATTTAAATTTAAATGATTAAATTTAAATAATTAGTTGAATGGTTGAATTGATTTGATATGCTATATTATAGTATATAATATATCTTAGAATGATTGATTTCCCGCATTATATAGCGGATGAGACCCTATGCGCCACATAATAGCGGATGATATTATATTTAAATCTCATATACCACGATATTCAACCTCGAAGTGGAATTGGTATTTTATATAGTGCTAACATCTGTGGATGTAGGGAAATAGGTTGGAGGGATCCAACTGGATTCCACAATATTTATTTAGATTATTTAATATTCTCCGTTATGATTATTTGATCTTCTGTGATGAATTATATTGGAATATTGAACGCTATAGTTTGCTTGAATATTTCGGTACACTGAGTTATCAAAATATATAGAATTGGATTTTTGAAAAGAAAATAAAAGAGTGAATTTGTAAGTAAAATAATTATAGAGAATTTGAATAAATTGAGAGATAAATTAGAAAAGAATAAAAGTGATTTAAAATTCTAATAAATAAATTTCGAGTATGGAAAGGGGATTTTAAATAAACAGAGAAATAATGAATTTTAAACCTTAAGTGACATTATTTAAAGGATTAAAGAATTTATTTAAAATCCAAATTTTAAATTTATTGAAATAGATAAAGAAGGAATTTATTTCAAAATGGAGTAAATTGGAAATCAATTTGGAAACTAATTCAAGTGTTTGAAATTGGAAATTTAAAGGAGAATGTGACTGTGGAATTTATAAACTGGGTTTATAAAAATGAAGTAATATACTAGTGGATATTTTGGGAAGAATAAATTCAAGGTGGGAATTTACTAAAGGAGTGGGTAAATTTGTTTAAAATAAACAGTGATTTACTTTTAAAGGATGTGAAAGAAAAGTAAATTTCCCTGGATAGCCAAGTACGTTTTCAAAGTAAATTTTTAAATATAAGTTATGTTGTTTTAAAAAGCATGTTTTAGAAAATTTATTATTTCTAAGTGTTTAAAATTCTAAAGTAAATATTTTTCAAATCTATTATCGTAGTAATTATTTAAAGGTGACTTGGTATTTTGTTTTAAAAAGAGAAAATCTAGTTTTATATTTATAAAGTAACCTCATTTTCAAATATTCCCATAGTATATATTTTTAATAAAGTATTGAAGTATTTTTATTTTAAAAAGTATATACTTTTGAATAAGGTATTAAAGTACTTTTTATTTTAAATGTTTTAAAGTATAATTTTTAATAAAGAGTTTCAAATTATTTTTTAAAATCTAAAGTTTTGGGCTTGGTAATTTCAGTGGAAATAGAAAATGTTTGGGAAATATATTCTGTGAGAGGAAGATGGTTTAAACTGTCTTCAAAAGGTGTTTTGAACGGTGGAAATATATCTTGTGAAAACATTTTGAGGATTAATAAATAATTTGGTAATTATTTATGTTGGATGGTTGTTTGTGAATATAAATTGATAGTTAAATAACCGACTATCAATATTGGACAATGCGCTGATCGTTTCGAAGAGACCGGGATCGGGATTTAGTCTCGAAAACCACTTCAATCCGGTTTGTACGTTTTCGTGAGGAAGACGAGTTCGGAGTCGAAGGTGAAGCAGTGAAGTGCAAGTGCTAATCGCTACTAATCTTGAGGATAATTCCAAAATGGATGTAGTAGGAGTAGTGCCTTCGGTTCCGTTCGAACCCGGGACGGACTTGTATGGACGAATGCTTTCAGAACATCGTCAGGTGGACGATGAGCATTCTAAGTGAAACGTTCTAAAAGGTAATGCTTAGCCTCAAGCCTCATCAACCGAGAATGACTGAAAATCAGGGGTTATGCAGGAAGGCTGGGTGGGTAGCACCCATTTCAGGGTGAGGTCATCCCTGTCTAGATGTCCCTTTTTATTTCAGCTTAGTGGTGCGGTTGCTGATCACAACCGTAAGGTGATCTTACTCGGGATTATCCAGTAAGGGGTAGTCCCGATCTTGTGTTGCAGGGGATCGGGAGTGGTCCTTGGTACGGTGATCTAGGCCACGTACTGTGACAGGTGGTCTCCCAGTGTCTAGTCATTAGTTGGAAATCCATACTCCCTACGCGCCTTTTACGAGTTTTGTTTGTATTACCCACTCTGTGTAGCTGGAATTTAGTAATGTAACAATTTCGGCTATTTTAATAAGTATTTGTATGTAGACCCTACTATAATATCAGAGGATTTTAATAAAAAAATGTTTTAGCTATCGTAAGGTAACAACTCGGCATGTTTATTTGTGGTGTGGTCTTGCAAGATGCTTTTGTTTCAAAAAGGATTTTGAACTTTAATAATCCAATTGAGTGTGATTTTCTCACGCTGGTACTCCAGACTGACTCGGGTGTTATTTAACTATAATGCTCGGGTCAGACCGAGTATTATAGGATACAGAATATGATGCTGTGGAGCTCAAGAGACGAGCTGGATGGCGATACGTACTTCCGTACTTGATTATTGTTCCGCTGTGTATCCAGTTGTATGTTATTGATGTTGTTGAACTTTGATGATGTACTCCGATGATGTATGTATAAACAGATATAGTTTTCTTTTGTGTAAAGATCATGGAATATCTATTATATTTTATTCCGCTGCGATGGTAAGATTCTATTGTTGTTTTCTGATTTTCTCTTCTTCTACCTCTTCTTCTTTAACCCTAATGGTTTGTATTTCTGTTCAACTTGAGTTGATTGATGTAGAATAGTGTCGACTCAAGGGGTACGTATTTGCAGGTCGTTACATTTGGTATTAGAGCTTAGGTTGGTGATAACCTTGGCTCTAGTGGAAATTACTCAAATAGAGTCTGTGGTACTCTAAAATGAGTTTGAGTGTATTAATAGATTAAGCGCGTATTTGTTAGTGAATATAAAATTGTTTTATATTGTGTTGATTTGTCGGTTGAGTGTTTATGGATTCTGGTCGATATGTGGGGTGTCATGTTATCGATAGGGATTTCTAAACTCTTAAACAAGATAAACCGACACGGTATTGTTCTAAATAGGGTAAATGAAATAATTTTACCAAAATTATTTTTGTATATAAAAGAAATGATTTTTCGTAAATTTTTATAGTTATATATGGATGCTTGGTTGTTAGAAAGTGATAATATTAAATTATTATCATTGTATGGGAATTGAATAAGAAATTGAAGATAATAACCAAAGATTAAGGAATAAGTTAATAAATAAATGGGATTTGTAAATGTGACTTATAATTGAATAAGTAATTGAAATCATAAAAAAAAACTAGAAAAAAATTCATACACAAATGAGATTTGTAAATGTAAACTATAAATGTGAATTATAGTATGATTAATAATTAAAATAAGATAAAATTCCAAAGTAATGTTTGGATATAAATTTAAAGGATTTGGAATTTGAAAATTTGGAAATTTAAATTCCTTTGAATTTGAAAATGATTCTCATAAAGTTCGGAAAAATAATATATATTTGAGAAATATTTTTGGATCAGATTTGAAATCTAGAGAGATTTGGAATTTAAAAATATTTGAAGGGTTTAAAAGAGATAAAAGCATTGAACTCTTTTCAGTCGCTGGAAAATAATTCCGATGACGATCGTGACATCATCGGTGTTCATTTTCGAGTTTCCAAGAGGGGAATTGCTACCTGGATGTTTTGGATTAATGTTTATTTGTGAAATTTGGTTTGATTTTGAAAATGGAAAGGAATAGTTTGACTAAGATATATATGTTTTCAAAATTGAATTTTGAACATTTTAGTAATGAGTTTAAACGTGTAAGCAAAAGGGAATTGAAACTGAATGTTGAACTTAAGTTTGAATGGAAAAAAAATTAGTCAAGTTGGACTAAATGAAACAAAGTTTTGAGATTAAAATTAGTAAGTAACTGATTGATTTATATGGCACGCAAATGAAATGAAATTTGAATATTGGATAATGTTTGATTTAAAATTGTGTAAAATAAAGTGCAGAATTAGTTCAAATGGACTAAAAATAATTAATGTTTGGAAATAAAATTTATTGGTTGAAAATGAATTTGTGAATGAATAAATGAATTTATAACTGTAAGTAAATGAACTGAAATTGGATATTGGAATGATATTAAATGGAATTAAGTCCTTGCTTAACAAAATTAAATAAAATGGTTTTGAAGATTAAAAAAATCAAGTATGGGATTATAAATTGAAAGTGTGGTCGAATGAAATTGAATTGGATTAAAATAGATTTGGTGTGAGTTGTAAACAAATCCAATTCAAGCATAAACTGAATGACCTTATTATTAATAAATTCAATAATGAATTGTTAATGTGAATTAAAATTTAAAAATGGATAAGAGAATAAACTAGTCGAATAAATTAGTAAAATGGTTGGGATTTGATCAAAGGAAAATCAAACTAAAGATTTAAATGGAGGTTGGTGGAATAAAATAAATTTAAGTTATTGGGTGGAATAGTTTAAAGAAAATAAATAACTTAAGTAAATTGTGAGATGGTTATTTAATATATTGGTTGTCGAGTTAATAAAATGGAATGGAATCAAGTGTAAATTAGTTGGAATCAATTTAAAATGGTTATAGGCGTAAGTAATTATTTATTCACATGAATATAGTCGAATTGCGTAGAAATAAATTGTTGTATGACGGAAACGAGATTAAATAAAATTCTATGAGTTATTAAAAGTGGAATAGGATGATTTTGAAATCAATTGGAATGAATATGAGTTTTTTTTGCTTAGAATGAATTAATTATAAGCGAGTAAGTTGTAAATCACTAAAACTGAATGGAATGGTTTGAGAATTGGTTGTAAGCAATTGTAATAAGTGTCGGAACCTTATATGTGCTTATGGAAATTATATAACGTGCATTATATGTGAAATTTATGTGTTAGCTATTAAAAGTAAGTTAAATGTTAATAAATTTCATATATTTAGTACTTATATGTTTGAATTGAGTAAGTACATGTATCTGAAGGCCGTTTGGCAGGATTTTGGTCACGCTAAATGCTAAATAATAAGCCGCTTGCTTAAAAATGCTAAATAAAGGTACACCTACGCAATAAAAATAGAAAATATGAACTGTTTTTGTTTTTCCGACCGTGGGGTCGATGTATATATATTTATATCTCTTGTCAAATTGTAAAAGCTCCTCCGTACAAAGGAGACTCTGCCGAAATTTTTCGAAATTTTGGGAGTTAGATTTTTTTTTTAATTTTCACTAACGGTAAAGGATTTAAAATTAGTAAGCAAATAGATTTAAAACTGAATATTGAAATCTAATTTAAAATTGTGTATGTAAAGTAAGGTGAAATTGAAGAAATTGTTTGAAGAAACTAAAGGAAGAAAAGTTTACAAATAAACTTTTCTTGAGATTTTAAATAAATTAGTAAGTGGAACTGTGATGACCCGCCCTTCATTCCACAGAAAGACGCATCATCAATAAAAAAGAAAGAGGTAGAATTAGAATAGAAAGAAGAAAGAACTCAACCATATCAAAATCTCACAGCGGAAACGGAACAAAATATAATATAACAAATCGATATTACGTAGTCATTTACATCAGAGTCAACATCATCACATTAGATAGTTATAAGGTTCTGTCCAATACATTACATTCCATTACAATAGACAAAGACTATAACATAGCTTAGCGGAAATATAGATATAGCTATGTTTGGACACCTGCTCCATGCTCTCCAATATTCATCAAGCCAAAACCTGATCTCTTGGCTACTCATAAAAATTTGAGTACCCGAGAGTTCAACAAAAACAGAAATAAACTCTGGGTCAGACATGGGTTTGGTGTGAGTAAACGGTTTAAAGTTGCTTAACTTTTGAAAAACCTTTAAAACAAAAGGTATCACATAAGACTCCCCACAAATAAACATGGGTAAATTTTTACCTTACGCTAGCCAAAACATTTGATATGAAATCCAGTGATATTATCATAGGGTCTAGGGTTTTCAAGTAAAATACAGAAATAGCTGGAATGCTTACATCTCACGTTCCAACATGGTTGGGGACAATCAAAACGTACGGCGCTTATTGGAGATTGGATTCCATACAATGGTAGGGCTACTAGGGTACCGTCCATCACAGTACGTGGCCTAGATCAACGTACCGAGGATCCACCCTAAATCCCCTGCAACACAAGGCCGGGACCATTCCTTACTGAACAGCCCCGAACAAGACAACCCCATAGTTGGCTGCAGATCCAACTGCCCACACAGCCGATAAAAAGGGGCATCTAGACAGGGGCAAATCTCGTCCTACTTGGGCATGATCCACTTAGCATAGCTGCACCTCCCCTGTTTTAGCCATTCCCGGTTAATGAGGCTTGAGGTTATGATTACCTTTATAGAACACATCTATCTTAGAATGCTCATCTTCCACCTGACGATGTTCTGAAAGCATTCAATCCATACAAGTTCGTTTCGGGTTCGAACGAAACCGAAGGCATTATCTTGTTACACTCATTTGGAATCACCCTCAGAGTTAACGACGATAACCCTTGCATTCTGAATCTTCATCTTCACTTGAGATTCACGACCTAACACTTAATTTGAATCGATGAGGTTTTCGGATATCCAAATCTGGAAACCCGATCCTGGTCTCATCGAAATCCAAAATGCCATCTTTTAGGTCCAAGTTGTATTAGAGTTTAAAACAATTTATTTCAACTCAATTCAGTACTTGAATTCACACAACATAGATAAATATCACACATTCAACACTGATATATCCAATATCATATCACAGAATATCATAACATATCATCCAATAGATATCATCCAATAAATATCATCCAATAGATATCATCCAATATATATCATCTAATAGATATCATCCAATACAGATATTCCACACAAACAATCATCCATAAACAGGAATTATTAATCCATGTTATAATTAATTTAATCACCTTAAATTAAATTAATTACTTAAGAATTAATCTCCTAATCCTGCTTAAACAATCATTAATTAATTACAAACATTTAATTTGTTTGCACAAAAAATGGACAAACGCCTCCAATCCGTATGATTTAGTTGATTATATGTTATTATCAAGGTTTTAGGTTACTTATGCAAATTTTTGTAAAAAACAGGAACTAAACTGTAAAAGACACACAGATTTATAGTGGTTCGGCCAGAACGTGCCTACGTCCACTTTATATGTTATTCTCCTTTTTCTCTTCAGATTACAAGTACAAAGCTTTGGTTACAAGAGTATTAAAGTTGTTTGAAAGTTCCTTCCGTGCTTGAGCTCTCAAACTTGTCTGCCATTGTTGTACCCCTGCCCCTCTATTTATAGAGTGAGGCTGGGGGCAGGGGTCTTGGATGTATATAGCTACTGGTGGGCCTGGGCTGAAGCAATCTGGTCTAGCATATCTGGTTCGTCGAGGCTTGGTTCGGTGGTTGGAGATGGTTGGACCGGTGGAGCTTTGGTCCGGTGGTTGGAGTGTTGGACGTTGTGTGGCTCGGCTGGATTCTTGAAGTTGGTTGACTCGGTGGTGTCCTAGTACGGTGGTGGTGAAACACACCCAACATTTGCCCCCCAAAGTGGGGCATATGCCATCATATGCCGCGCTTTGTTTCTTGGACATTTTCATTCGGTCCCTGAGTGCCGATCCATTCGGTCCGATACCCTATATCTGCCTATAAGTATGGGCTATACATTTCCGTTATTCCTCACCGATCCGAGATAGCCGAATCAGATTTTTCTTTCTGCTGAATCGATTATACTGCTTAAGCCTTTTAACTACCGAACCAGGTAGTTGTCGGATGACTTTAATGTTTTTCGAACAACCGAATGTCATTGGGGTCGTAAGTGCCGAATGGCCCTTAGCCTAGATCTGCTGAACGTCTCTGGTGATGATTACGAATGAACCTTGTGCTGGAGATGCCGAATGAACATGAAAAACTTGCTTGTTTTATATTTCTACATCCTTCGTTTCATTCTAACAACGTGCTTTTATTTTTGTGTTTGCAGATAAATGTCTCTAAGAGTGGAAACTCGTTCAGATAAAAGGAAATCCAAGGGCGAGGGAGAGTCCACCGCAGTGCCCCCAGCCCAATCAGGACCGGGACGACAGGGGCCCACCCCGAGATCGCTAGTGGATGGATATGGTCTCCAGGAGCTTCTGGACTCCCCGCCCGACTGTTTTCCCAGCTCCCTTAAAGAGGAGCAGCTCGACGCCATATCTCGTTCTTTTGGGATTGATAGAGCGCTCATGGCGCTGCCAGGGGCTGGGGTTATGCCATATGATAGAGTGTCCATGAGTCTCTCTTCTCTTTCTCTTTTCTTTTTAGATTTTCATAACTTGATCGCTTACTAGTCGCTTAATGAATTCCTCTTCTGAATTGGACAGGTGGGACTTCCGGTCAACATGTTGGGAGCTCCGACCCTGCGGCTAAGTAGGCCTGGAGAGTTGGCAGGATGAGGGCGAAGCGTGAACGCAGCCGGTCACCTTTTGATTTCTCTTTATTGTTGTTCATGTTAGTCCAAAACATTGATGTAACTGGAATAATATTGTTTGTGATGAATGATGTTATGTAATTTCATAATATAAGCTGATTCCTTTATGTTGGAATGTTATTGCTATTTTGCTGTGCTGCGTAAGTGATGTAACTATGCATGTTCCTGATGCCAAGTTTTTTGCTTAAAGTATAATTTTCTCATTTTGCAATGTAAATGTGATGTGTGAATATGAACTGCAGTTATGCATTAATGTACAAAAGTAGAGGGTACCGCCCTTCATGTTTCGGCTGTGGACGGCAACTTCGTGCGCCCTGTAAGACTAAGCGTGGAATGCTGTTGAGTGTCACGTCATCCGATTATAAGTTTCTGTTCCCGTTAGCGAGCGTTTCCTATTTCATGTCCTGTACCTTCAAGCACCGTTACGGAGAATAGGAGAAAAGTTTTAAATGAAATTGAAATATAGGAAAAGTAAAACTTCCAGTCACGGAAGGCCGTCGATGTGCTTAAGTTTGTGGCAAACGGGTTTTGTAGTCACTTTCCCTAGCTGTGGGTCTTGGAGACATTTGTCACCCATCTTACGCCTACTGCGGGGAGTTTTCTTTTTTACCACAGCCGCACTTAAGACACATCGGAGCCAATCGCGCACAGTAATTACCTGGGCCATTATGGCCCGTAATCGCGGGTATTATTCGATTTACTGTGGCCGGCTAGCGTGGGGGCCGATCGTCAACTGTGAACTGCCCCTGGCTGACCACACCTTATGTTGGGGCTTATGATCGGTTCACAGTCGCCGACGAGCCGAATCGCTGTAATGAGCTGCCATCGGCTATAGTCGGCCTTTTTTATGATGACTTATACTCGGCTTATTACAGTCGGCTTTAAGGGCCGAGGCAAACAATGAGTTAACTCGCGGTAGAGGGATACCGGAGCAAAGTGTCTCATTGGCGAGGGCATAGGAGCGTAGCATACCTGTTAGATTTTGTCCAGGTGGAGTTGTGTTGTGAAGCTCTGGATTGAAATGTCATCTGCAAAGGATTTTGTTCAACGGCAAAGGATAAAGCTTAACAAGTAGCCAAGATATAAAGGAACAAGTTAACAAGAGCCAAGTTTTTTAAAGTGGTTCGGCACGAAAATGCCTACGTCCACTGGTTCTCTTTGTTAATTCACTTCATATGGGCAGTACAAGTTAACAAAAGTATCGACGGAGGTGTCGGATGTTCCATGCCCTCTGGAACACCTCTCCGTCCACTGTTGACAAAATATAAGCTCCGTTGTGGAGATCTTTATGAATTACATATGGTCCGTCCCAGATGGGGTCCAGTGCCTCGGGGCGCGGAAAGATTCTCTTGAGGACAAGATCTCCTTCTAGTCAGCTGCGATGTTTGACTCTGAAGTTGTATAGTGCTGCCACCTTTTGTCTGTGAGCTGCTGCTTTGAGTGCTGCATCATTCCTTCTCTCCTCAATTAGATCCAAAGACATGTGGAGGAGTTCTTCGTTTTCTTACGGTTTGTAGTGGATCCTACGATGAGAGGGCACTATAGTTTCAACTGGGAGCATGGCCTCCAATCCGTATGCCAAAGAGAAGGGAGTATGCCCGGTTGAAGTTCTGTAAGATGTGCGGTAGGCCCAAAGTGCTGTAGGAAGTTCGTCCACCCAAGCGCCTTTTGACTTTTCAAGCTTCTTCTTGATTAGAGTCTTGAGAATTTTGTTGACAGCTTCGACTTGGCCGTTTGCTTGAGGATAAGCTACAGATGAGAAGCTTTTGTGAATTCCGTGCTCTTGGCACCAATCGGCGAATTCTTCGCTGTCAAATTGAAGTCCGTTGTCTGATATGATCTTGAGTGGGACTCCGTACCTGCACAGAATATTTTTGATCAAGAAGTTAATAACTTTTGTCGAAGATATTTTATTTAGAGGTTCCGCCTCCACCCATTTGGTGAAGTAGTCAACTGCCACTATAGAATATTTGGCTCCGCCTCGGCCCGTTGGCAGTTCGCCGATTAAGTCAATCCCCCATATTGCGAAGGGCTAAGGGATGGTCATCTGAGTAATTTCATTGGTTGGTAGTCGAGGGATTTTGGCAAATTTCTGACATCTGTCACATTTTTTGACGAAGTCTAAGGCGTCTTTGTTCAAGGTGGGCCAGAAATATCCATATCGGAGTATCTTTTTTGCCAGAGTCTGCTCTCCGGTGTGGTCTCCACAACTTCCCTGATGGATATTAGATAGAATTTCCCTGGCTTCTCTCCCAGCAACACACCTCAATAAGGGGTTAGAGAAGCCGCGCCGATAGAGGTTGCCTTCTTGCATTGTGTAGCGGGAAGCTTTCCTTAGAATTTTCTTAATTTCATTTCGCCCGTCTGGTAGGGTGCCGTTTTGTAAGTATTCTCGGATAGGGGTCATCCATGTTTCTTCTTCGGTTGCAGCTATCAGGTGTACTTGCTCGAAACTCGGGGTTAGTAGCCTTGAGACAGTTATCGTTCCAGAAGTGGTATCATCTCCCATGCTAGCTTGCTTTGCCAGCTCATCGGCCTCTTGATTCTCTTCTCGAGGAATGTGTCTGATCAAATAGCAATCCAGTTGGTTAAGTAGCAGCTTGGTCTTTTTTAGGTATGCTGTGAGTCGTTCTCCTCGAGTCTAGAACTCTCCTAGTATTTGATTCACAATAAGTTGAGAATCACTATGGAGACATAAAGAACTGACTTCGATCTCCAGGGCGAGCTCTAATCCGGCTATTACTGCTTCATACTCGGCATCATTGTTTGTGGCGGCGAATTCCAATCTTAGGGCGTAGTGCAGCTTCTTTCCCCTGGGGTGATTATCACAACACCTGCCCCCGAGCCTTGTTCGTTCGACGCTCCATCTACGAAGAGATTCCACTTGATATCTTCTGCTATTTCAGATTGGTCCTTACCTTCGCTAGTAGTGAATTCGGCAATGAAATCAGCTATGGCTTGCCCCTTGATAGCGGTGCGAGGATGGTAAGTGATATCATATTGACTTAGTTCGATGCACCACTTGAGCAGTCGCCCAGAGGTGTCGGGACGATGGAGCACTTGCCTCAATGGTTGGTCGGTTAGGACTCTGATGGGATGAGATTGGAAATAGTGTCGTAGCTTTCTTGATGCGATTAGTAAATAGTACGCCAGTTTCTCGAGTTTGGGATACCGGGCTTCTGCTCCCGTGAACCTTTTGCTTATGAAGTACACTGGCCGTTGTGTGCGGTTTTCTTCTCTTACCAAAGCGGCGCTTAGAGCATGGGATGACACAGCAAGATATAGGTATAGTTCTTCGCCTTCATTCGGAGTCGAGAGTACTGATGGCCGTTGGAGGTGCTCGATTAGGTTAAGGAAAGCTGTTGAACATTCGTCGGTCCACTCGAATTTTCCTTTGTCTTTCTTCAGGGCTTCGAAGAAAGGAATGCATTTGTCAGTTGCTTTAGAGATGAACCGGCTTAGGGCGGCCACCTTCCCGTTTAGGCTTTGCATTTCTTTCCGAGTGGATGGTATTTTGATATCTTGCAAGGCTCGGACTTGTTCGGGGTTTGCTTCGATCCCTCTGGCATGGACGATGAATCCTAAGAATTTTCCTGATGACACTCCGAAGGAGCACTTTAGAGGGTTCAGCTTCATTCCATATTGGCGAAGTACTTGAAACATCTCGTCCAGGTGGTTTATATGGTCGTTGGCTTTCCTCGATTTTACCAGCATGTCATCCACATAAACTTCCATAGTTCGTCATATCGGTTCTGCAAACATCTTGTTGACGAGGCGCTGATAAGTAGCTCCGGCGTTTTTAAGTCCGAATGGAATTACCTTGTAGCAGTACAATCCTCGGTCAGTGATGAAGCTAGTGTGGTCTTGATCGGAGGCGTGCATAGGGATCTGGTTATATCTTGAGTATGCGTCCATAAAGGATAAGAGTTCGTGTCCGGCAGTGCTGTCCACGAGTTGGTCGATTCGAGGGAGTGGGAAGCAGTCTTTCGGGCAAGCGTCGTTTAAGTTAGAGAAATCGATGCACGTTCGCCACTTCCCATTAGCTTTCTTTACCAGTACCGGGTTGGCGATCCATTCCGGGTAGATGGCTTCACGTATGAAGTCATTGGCAAGTAAGTTCTTTACTTCTTCCTCGAGGGCTACTGATCGTTCCGCCCCCATGCTTCTCTTTTTCTGTTTCACTGGTGTCTTGGTAGGGTCGATGTTCAATGCGTGGCATGCAATATCTGGGGAGATTCCAGTCATGTCAGCATGCGTCCACGCAAATACATCAAGGTTATGGCGGAGAAAATCAATGAGTTGATCCTTTAGTTCTGCTTTTAACTGAGATCCGATTTTCAATAGTTTACTTGAGTCGTGTTTGTCTACAGATACAAACTCCATAGCCTCTGCAGGCTCGGCGGTAGCCTCCTCCTCTCCGTCCCTGGGATCTAGTTCGTTGAAGGGATCACTTGTATATCGAAGAGGAGGGGCTTTCTTTAGTTGCTATGCTTCCAAGCTTTTCATGTAGAGAACAGTCTCTGCATTCTTCCCTTTATCTTTCCTGTGGTTATTGCGAAATTCAGTTACATAACAGTCTCGAGCAGCGTTTTGATCTCCCTCCATTTCTCCTATTCCGTCATCTGTTGGAAATTTCATCTTCAGACACCATGGGGCTAGGACAATTTGGAAGTCGGACAAAGATGGCCTTCCCAAAAAGGCGTTGTAGGCTGAATGATTGTCTACTAACACGATTGTCTGTTTCCGAACGGTGGAGCGGGGACGACTTCCCAATTCAACAAAGAGATCCAGTTGTCCAAGAGGCATCTTTGCTTCTCCAGTGAAACCGTGCAGTGGTTTGTTGCAGGGGCAAACGTCCTTCATTGATAGCTTCATTTTGTCGAAAGCATACTTGAACAGCATATTCACTGAGCTTCCAGTGTCTATTAAAATTCAGAAAACTTTGGCTGGACCGAACCAGGCAGAGATGACCATAGGGTCCATGTGTGGGTACTGCCTTCCTTCTAGGTCGCACCCACTGAATGTGATGTCATTATTTTCCTTCTGCTTAGGGTGGCGTTCCTCCATAACAGAATTGACGCGGTCCCCCTCGCTTCTGAGTGAGTTTCCATATCTTTCCATTTCTGCCCAGCTTTTGTCGGCGGTGTGTGGCCCTCCTGATACGGTGTGGACCACTATCTTTTCTTGACTGGAGCCACTGGTGTTGCGATTTCCTCCACCCGTTTCCGGGGGAGGTGGCCTTGGGTTTCCACTTACAGGGGTTGGAGTTCTATCCTGACTTTTCACATAGCGTTCCATCTTCTTCCTTCTGATGTGTTCTTCAATTAGATCTCGGAGATGGCGGCATTCATTGGTATCGTGCCCATGAGATTCGTGGAAACGGCAGAATTTTCCGGACTGCATTGCGCGATCTGACTCTTTCTTGTACGGGGGGCGCTTGTATGTAAGTTCGTCCTGCGTGGCCTGGAAGATGTTCTCGACTGTTTCATTCAAGGGAGTGTAAGCGTTGAATCTCGGTCCTGGTCAGTACAAGCGCTTTTCTCCCTTCTTGCCCCCTGCATTGTCTCTGGAGTCGTTTCTCCGAATGTCCTTCGCTGAGGCGGGGGGGTTTCCATGGGCCGTCTTAGCCTGTGGTCCTGCCTGCCTTTCAGTGGCAGCCTCTTCGAGTCTCATGTACTTCCCAGCTTCGTGGAAGAAATCGGGCAAGGTAGCTGGTTTTTCTTTAGTTAGTCTTCTAGCAAACTTGGTATCTGGGTGCACACCACTACAGAGGGCCATTAGGGTGAGTTTCTCATCGGCATCTTGGACTGCGGCCGCTGCGGCATTGAACCGGGTTAGATATTGTTGTAGTGTCTCTCCGGATTTCTGTTTGACATTGGATAGAGAATAAGCATCCATGGGTTGTTCCACATGAATGCGAAACTGGCTAATGAACTTTTCTTTCAACATCTCCCATGAGCTGATAGATCCTTGGGGTAGATGGCAGAACCAGGAGGTAGCTAGGTCTGCTAGGAATAGCGGAAAGCATTTGCACAACACTCCTTCCGTTGCTCCGCTCATGAGCATATGCTGTGTGTATCTCTGCAAGTGTACAACGGAGTCAGAAGTTCCCTTGTATGGTTCCATCGTCGGCATTTTCCACTCTCGAGGGGTGATGGCAGTTTCGATGTCGCGGGTGAAAGGGCTGGTTACCCTAGCGCCTATCCCTCGATCCCTTTGCTCCCGTCGGACGCATTCCCTGAATAATCGCGCCATTCTTTCATCAGAATTTGGAGCGGACAAAAATGAGCTTGGTGCTTCCCTGCGGGATCGATCTCGTCCAGATGACCTGTAGGGATGGTATAGCCTATCACTTCTGGCGTTATCCAGTGGCTGTCTTTGGCTGCTCGGATGCATGCTAGGACCAGCTACAGTTGCCCCCTGCCTTGATCTTCCCCTGTGGGGTTCTGTTTCGAGCATTTCCATGGGGCCAACTTCGGGCTGGGTTCTAGCTCGGCTCCGTTCAGCGGGGTTTCCATGATTAGGCGGCATGACCGGTTCAGCTACATCCGACCCTCGCCTGGTGCCTCCCCGATTGGGTTCAGTTCCAAGCGCTTCCTCGAGTCGGAGTTCGGGCTGAGTCCGGGCGCGGCCCCTATCATGGTTGTTCCTGTTGATAGCTTCTTCGAAGAGGGAAGACCTTTGTTGTCTCCGAGATCCTCCAGATTGGGACTCACCCCACGATTCAGTGTTGCGGTTGGATTCTTCGGCATCCCTCAAGCGTGACATGAGTTGGTTTACCAAAGCTTCTTGTTGGGATGTGGGGCAGTCGGATTTGCCTGATCTGCTGTCGTAGTGGGATGGTTCCCTTGATCTGGATCCACTGGATCTGGAGCGCTGCTGGTTGCAATGTTCTTTCCTTTGTTGGCGTCTTTTCTCGGCCTGAAAGTCATGTTTCCTAGGCAATGAAGGGTGCTATTGGGAAAGAAGGTTGAATGAGGGAAGCTGAAGCTTCGAGTTCCAAGTTCTCAGTGAAAGCACCAAAAATGTTTGCATAAAAAATGGACAAACACCTCCAATCCGTATGATTTAGCTGATTATATGTTATTTTCAAGGTTTTAGGTTACTTATGCAAATATGTAAAAAAAAAAAGGAACTAAACTGTAAAAGACACACAGATTTATAGTGGTTCGGCCAGAACGTGCCTACGTCCACTTTATATGTTATTCTCCTTTTTCTCTTCAGATTACAAGTACAAAGCTTTGATTACAAGAGTATTAAAGTTGTTTGAAAGTTCCTTCCGTGCTTGAGCTCTCAAACTTGTCTGCCATTGTTGTACCCCTGCCCCTCTATTTATAAAGTGAGGCTGGGGGCAGGGGTCTTGGATGTATATAGCTGCTGGTGGGTCTGGGCTGAAGCAATCTGGTCTGGCATATCTGGTTCATCGAGGCTTGGTTCGGTGGTTGGAGATGGTTGGACCGGTGGAGCTTTGGTCCGGTGGTTGGAGTGTTGGACGTTGTGTGGCTCGGCTGGATTCTTGAAGTTGGTTGACTCGGTGGTGTCCTAGTACGGTGGTGTGAAACACACCCAACATAATTAATTAATCACTTCTTTATTATCCTTTCAATCCATTATTAATCTCCATCACAGATTAATTATCCTTTAATTAACATTAATAAACCTCAATTATTAATTAATCTCCTTTAATACAAAGTAATCAACCCTTAATTACTTTTATAATCAATTAATTAACCTTTAATTAACTGATTAATTATCCATTAACTATTAATTAATAGCCTTAATTATTAATCAATATCTCTCAATTACAAATTAATTAATCCATAATTACTCTTAAAATTAATTAATCAATCATTAATTAACTAATTAATTATCTCTTAATTATTAATTAATAAAACTTAATTATTAATTAACAACCTTAATTACAAATTAATTAATCCATAATTATCAATTAATCAATCCTTAATTAACATTGATTAATGCTTAGTTACCTTTGATTAATCCTTAATCACCTTTGATTAATCTTTAATCAACTTTGATTAATCCTTAATTACTTTTGATTAATCCTTAATCACCTTTGATTAATCTTTAATCAACTTTAATTAATTAATTGATTATTATTTAATTATAGATTAATCATATTATAAGTAATAATTAATAAAACTTAATTATTAATTAATAAAAATTAATCACACATTAAGTAATTCTTAATTATTAATTAAGTAACCTCTAATTACTTAATTAACAGCCCTCTAATTACTAGATTAATCAAATCTTAATTACTTGATTAATTAATCCTTAATTACTTAATTACTCAATTAATTAACCTCTGATCATTAATTAACAATCTTTAATTAATAATCCTTAATTATAATTAATTAATCTTTAATTAATTAATAACCCTTAATTAATTATTAATTAAACTAATTAATTACTCTTAATTAATTACTTAATTAATCCTTTATAATTAAATAAATCAAATTAACTAATTATACTTAATTCCCATAATTAACTTAGTTAATCTCAAGGCATTAAACCTTTAATCATCTTAAGATAAACATTATCTTATTAATACCTTTATTAATATTAACGCTTAAAAACATTTTAACATTATAATTTATCTTTACTTAATTACATCATTAATTAAGTTTTAAAATAAACAATCATTTAACTTGATAATTTTAAAGTTATCAAAGCTTAACTTCCTTAAAAAAAAACTTAAAACATTTTCAAGTAAAGGTTTCAAAACTAATTACAATTTGTATTTTAAAACTTACTTTTATAAAATCTTAAACTTACATTTTAAATTAATGTTTTAAAATCACTTTAAATTTCATTTAACAAAATTTAATTTAAACAACTTTTAAAACTTCATAACCAATTGTTTAAGAAATAATTATTATGTATAAAGTAAGTTTATATAGAATTTTAAACTAGATTTAACTTCAAATTTCAAAAATATTTGATTTTAAAACATTCTAAAAACTATTCTAAACAGTTGCTTCAGGTTTTACTCGAAGGCCACTCGGGCCTATCCCCGAGTCAATCCGCTTTTCTACCCATTTTTAAAAACTTAGTCTAAAATTTAAGTTTTAAACTTACAGGCCTAAACCCGCAAATTACTCGAGTTCAAACTCGAGTAATCTTCCCAAAAACACGACATCATCTTCGAGTTCGAATCACTACCCAATCACAAACTTAGACGCCCAAACTTCCTTGTGCACCTGCACAATCAACATCGACGCCGATGATCCCCTCTGGTGACGTCGACACACCATCCATCACCTCAACATCAACGCTCGATCATCCAAACACACTCACAATTCTCAAATCAAAATCGAGCATGGAAGATGAAACAGCAACAAGAAACACTGCCGGGAAATTTTCTCGCAACCATTACTCCGATCATCGGAGTTGCTATCCCTCCGGCTACGCCATGCCGACACCCCAAGCTACCATTACCTAAAATTCCAAGCCTCTCGATGCACCAGAGAAAATGAAGAAACCCAATCTTCCAGCGCAACCAAAACTAGGTTTAGAAACCTATTTGCTTTGCCGCCGACACCACAATGATCAAACACCCCCATCTTCCATTTTTCCTCGCCTCACCGCACAGTCCTCCACCACCAGACAAAGCCTCGACCACCCTAGACCCTTAGGCCATCAACAGTTCCTTAGAAACCCAAATCCAGTCAACACTGAAATGCTCTTCTATCCTATTACTAAAAATCTTAATGTTTGCTTTAAAAATCATGATTTCCAGTGATGATTCAAGATATAAACTTTAATCAATAAAATTCAATATTTGGTTTTATCAAGTTTTATGATTTACTACTGTATTTTCATATTTTAGAAACATAATTAAATTTAAAACATTTGTACATATTTTTAAATCTTAGCTTAAATTAAAACTCAATTAATTTGTTTGAAATCAAGGTTTAACAATGATCATATAAAAAGAACTGACATTTTTTTTAAAATTTAAAACCTTGTATCAAAACAGGGAGGAACAGACATGCACGTCTATATCTTATCACATATTTCAACCTTCATACAGAAAAAAAACACATAAATATCCACAAGCCAGCATCAGTTATCACAAGAATTTTTCACAAGCAACAAGTTATGATTTACTTAAGCTTTTAATTTAAAAGTTTACTCAACGATTAAAGAGCAGAGGCTGGAAGCTTTAAATTGCTAAGGCTTTTAAAACTGGAAAGCTTTTGAAAATTGTGATGATTCAAACACTTGAAACCACCCTGATAATGTAAGATTTGATACTCCAGGCTTTGCATTTTGAATGTTTACAGGCTTGAGAGGATTGCTTGACAATGCACTTCAAATTTTTATTAGAAAATCTGTTACAGGCTTGAGTCACAGGCCTTTGATTCTGACTTAAGGCAGTGATTACAGATTTGAGTTGCATTTGTTTTTAGGTTAAAACTTTTGAAACTTGGTTCTGGTGATTACAGGTTTTGAAAAGATTACAGAGTTTTGGAAGTGTTTCAGGTTTGATCTGGTTTTAGGTATGAAGCTTAAAATCTAAAAATGGTTTCAGGTTTTAATATATCCAGAATTTTGATTAGGGAAAAAAAATGTTTACAGACTGAAAACAAACAAGGTTGGTTTGCTTACAGATCTGGGGAAAAAAGGTTACAGTGTTTAATTTTTTGGTTTGAGGAAATTTACTGAATTGTTTGAGGAAGTGTTTTCAAGCTTTGATCTGGTTTCAGGTTTTAATGCAAAAGAATTTCTGGTTTGGAAAAATAGTTTTCAGGTTTGTGAAGAGTTGAACATGGTTAAGTTTCTTAGAAATGAAATAAGAAAAAGAGATGACAAAAAGAAGAGATGAGTTTATATAATGTGATTTAGGACTTATTTGGAATTAAAGAAAAATAAAAATAAATTTTCCACTTGATTCAATTACTAATACTTGTCACAACCAAAAATTACTTCACTTACATGTGTTTTTAACATGGTTTTAAAAAGCTAAACTTGTATTATTTCATTTATATTATTTTTAAAACACATTAAAAGCTTTTATATTAATCGTCTAAATTAATAAATACATTTGTAAATTAATAAATGCTTTCTAAATTTTATAAAAATAAAACCTTTAAAAGAAAATAAAGTATAAACCAATTATAATTTAAATAAAATCATATATAATATTTTTAATCCATTTTAAAATGTTAAAATAAACCTTTTGTATTTATTTTACAATTTAATAAACCTTTCTAAATAAATTCTTTTTAAGGAAATAAATCTTATTTTAAATAAAACTCATTCATATATTTTATATCAAAATAATTTCAAGATATAAATACCCTTTTAAATTCATATTTAAATCTAAATGCAACTCAAATTCAAAATCAATTCAAATATATATATATATATATATATATATATATATATATATATATATTAATTATAAACAAACACATTATTACTTTTGAAAGATAATAGCTTCATTTAAAAAAAATCTATTTTAAAATTAATCTTAATTATATACATAAACTCCTTATTAACTCAAAAATAATAATTCTATTTTAGAATTCATTTATAAATCAACACCAACTATATTCGAAAATAATTATTTCATTTAAAAATCTATTTATAAAACATTACCAATTAAATTTGCAAATAATTATTCTATTAAGAAACCATTTATAACTATATTTAAAATCATCCTGTTATTAATTATTTTGGTTATTTATATTTGAAAATAAAAATTTTATCAATTTTAATTAATTTATTAAGAAGATTATCACATTTTAAATTCCTCGAAATTCCGGGATATCACATTCCTCCCCCTTAAAAGAATTTCGTCCCCGAAATTTAAAACAGAGATAATCCAAAATCTTTTATTTCATTTAACAATCCAAACATCCATATCAACCATACACTATTAACTAGTCAACAATTCATTCGAATAAATAATTTATTCGAACAAACAATTCATTCAAACAACCAATTTATTTGTATAAACAAATTATTCAAATCAAACAACTCTAGCTATGTGTGCACAGGTCCGGATAAGTCTTCCTAAAACTATTCAGAGTTTCTTAAGACAAACTCTGAAATCCCAGCTCCACAGAACCTTAACTAGCTATACCACTATGATCCAGAGCTTCCTTTTATTCCGATCAAAAATCTGAACCAGATATCAGACCACACTAAAAACCAGTTCAACTACCATATCCTACTGAACTACAGATCCTAACTAAGACGGATCATTCACGTATTTCCTCAGATGAGATACGTGAAAAAAACACAACATGAATTTCAGCCATCCAAACTGGCAATTCAATCCTGCAGACCACAATCACCAAAGCACTCGAGCACTCGGAACCGACCAGTACATCTTGGAGCAAATTTCCCGTCTTTCCAAATCTGATAACTTATTTAAATCGAGAAACTTTGACAAAGACTAAATCCTTTTATCTCAAAATCCAATAGTCTTTTCCTCTAGTCCACGAATTCTTATGGCGATGCTGCGCTGCTCTCAAACTCTTCCAAATAAGCTCCACCTTCGCAGATGCCTCTCGGATCAAACTGGACCAAGAACCAAACGATCTCTCGACTCTACTCAACAGAATGGGAATCTACAAGGTCTTCAATACAAAACTCCATAAGGTGCTATCTAGATACTCGCCTGATTACAGAACGAGAACTCCATTCAATACAAATGGTCCTTCCAAGACCCATCAAAATCCAAAACACAGCCCTCAGCATAATCTCAAAAATTCTATTCAGCCTTTCCGTCAGACCATCGATGTAGGAATGATAGTCTGAACTCAAATTCAAACCTGAACACAAAGCTGATTACAAAAGTCTCCCAAAATTCTGGTGGAGAAGATAGGATTACGGTTACTAACAATGCTGACTGAAACACCAAGCAGTTAGACCAACTTCTTCTAAAAAAACTCAGCCAAAGATGCTGCAGTACGAGTTGCCTTGACCGAAATAAAATGGGCCCTCTTAATTAACCGGTCTTCAATTACCCATATTCCATTTCCCTCTTTGGTCCTTGGCAAACCGTCGACGAAATCTAAAGAAATCATTTCTCACTTCACTTTAGAAATTCTAAGGCTGCAACAACTTGTGGTCTTCTGCTGATCACCTTCACTTGCTAATTGACCACACATCTTCTGACGAAAGCAGCTACATCCTTCTTCATGCTCAGCTACCATAAGATTTTCTGATAAAACTCCTTGCCTCAAATCCTTCCGATGATCTTCAATGTTCCTTGACCATCAATCCATCCATAATAGGCACACACACATTGTCCGCGTAGAACTCAACTTACTCTTGCCATTTAGAATAGCTAGAACAGACACACTGGTCAGCTTTACCTTCAAATCCAAGAAAGCCTCTTCACACTCGAGTCCACTTAACTTTGTTCCTTCCCGAGTCAACTCAAAGAAATCTTGGGTCAGCTTCTCCAACTCTTCTCTCCTCCTTCGGCGAAATCCTACTACTAGGCCAAACAACAGGCACTGCTCCTGGAACTGAGACGATCCGAAACTCTAACTCTTGATGAAGGCAAACCTTCTCTCCTTCGAAAACATCCGGACAGTCTCTAACCACAATGATGGACTCTATGCCTCCTAGAGATGCCTTGCTTCTAAGCAACAGATGCTCAAAAGAATTCCGGAATCATCGCAAGTCACTTTTGCGATTCCTCCCAACTCAGCCTCCAAAGAAACAATCCTTACTCTCCATCCAATCCAGAATAAGATCAAACACTTCGGGATCCAATACCAATGGGTCACAAGAAATCTATGGGGAAGATAAGAAATCTTAAGCCTCTACAGATCTTATCTATCTCGGTTGCACCGCCTATAGGATTAGATATAAGGATAGGACGGTCAACCAACCAAAGAAAAAGAGATGAAACTCCTCTAGAACTCCTGTTGGAAATCCAAACATATAGCCAACAAATTAAGATAGGTATACACTTATATAAAAATTACAAATACGCGCTCTCAAGATAGATACCACTCCAGAGCCTTTATCTCAACCTATGCTCTGATACCAATTGTGACGACCCGCCCTTCATTCCACAGAAAGACGCATCATCAATAAGAAAGAAAGAGGTAGAATTAGAATAGAAAGAAGAAAGAACTCAACCATATCAGAATCTCACAGCGGAAACGGAACAAAATATAATATAACAAATAGATATTACATAGTCATTTACATCAGAATTACACAGATACACAACATCATCACATTAGACAGTTATAAGGTTCTGTCTAATAAATTACATTCCATTACAACATACAAAGACTACAACATATCTTAGCAAAAATACAGATATAGCTACGTCTGGACTCCTGCTCCATGCTCTCCAATATTCGTCAAGCCAAAACTGATCTCTTGGCTACTCATAAAAATTTGAGTACCCGAGAGTTCAAGAAAAATAGAAATAAACTCTAGGTCAGACATGGATCTGGTGTGAGTAAACGGTTTAAAGTTGCTTAACTTTTGAAAAACCTTTGAAACAAAAGGTATCACGTAAGACTCCCTACAAATAAACATGGGTAAATTATTACCTTACGCTAGCTAAAACATTTGATATGAAATCCAGTGATATTATCATAGGGTCTAGGGTTTTCAAGTAAAATACAGAAATAGCTGGAATGCTTACATCTCACGTTCCAACATAGTTGGGGACAATCAAAACGTACGGCGCTTATTGGAGATTGGATTCCATATAATGGCAGGGTTACTGGGGTACCGCCCGTCACAGTAAGTGGCCTAGATCAACGTACCGAGGATCCATCCTAAATCCCCTGCAACACAAGGTCGGGACCATTCTTTACTGAACAACCCCGAACAAGACAACCCCGCAGTTGGCTGTAGATCCAACTGCCCACACAACCGATAAAAAGGGACATCTAGACATGGGAAAATCTCGTCCTATTTGGGCATGATCCACTTAGCATAGCTGCACTTCCCCTGTTTTAGCCATTCCGGGTTGATGAGGCTTGAGGCTACGATTACCTTTATAGAACACATCTATCTTAGAATGCTCATCTTCCACCTGACGATGTTTTGAATGCATTCATCCATACAAGTTCGTTCCGGGTTCGAACGAAACCGAAGGCATTATCTCATTACACTCATTTTGGAATCACCCTCAGAGTTAACGACGATAACCCTTGCACTCTGAATCTTCATCTTCACTTGAGATTTACGACCTAACACTTAATTTGAATCGATGTGGTTTTCGGATATCCAAATCTGGAAACCCGATCCTAGTCTCATCGAAATCCAAAACGCCATCTTTTAGGTCCAAGTTGTATTAGAGTTTAAAACAATTTATTTCAAATCAATTCAATACTTGAATTCACACAGCATTTAACATAGATAAATATCACACATTTAACACTGATATATCCAATATCATATCACAGAATATCACAACATATCATCTAATAAATATCATCCAATAAATATCATCCAATAGATATCATCCAATATATATCATCCAATAGATATCATCCAATACAGATATTCTACACAAACAATCATCTATAAACAGGAATTATTAATCCATGTTATAATTAATTTACTCACCTTAAATTAAATTAATTACTTAAGAATTAATCTCCTAATCCTGCTTAAACAATCATTAATTAATTACAAACATTTAATTAATTAATCACTTCTTGATTATCCTTTCAATCCATTATTAATCTCCATCACAGATTAATTATCCTTTAATTATCATTAATGAACCTTAATTATTAATTAATCTCCTTTAATACAATGTAATCAACCCTTAATTACTTTTATAATAAATTAATTAACCTTTAATTAACTGATTAATTTTCCATTAACAATTAATTAATAGCCTTAATTATTAATCAATATCTCTCAATTACAAATTAATTAATCCATAATTACTCTTAAAATTAATTAATTAATTATTCATTAATTAACTAATTAATTATCTCTTAATTATTAATTAATAAAACTTAATTATTAATTAACAACCTTAATTACAAATTAATTAATCCATAATTATCAATTAATCAATCCTTAATTAACATTAATTAATTCTTAATTACCTTTGATTAATCCTTAATCACCTTTGATTAATCTTTAATCAACTTTGATTAATCCTTAATCAACTTTGATTAATCTTAATCACCTTTGATTAATCTTTAATCAACTTTGATTAATTAATATTTAATTACAGATTAATCCTCCTTTAAGTAAAATTAATCATACATTAAGTAATTCTTAATTATTAATTAAGTAACCTCTAATTACTTAATTAACAGCCCTCTAATTACTAAATTAATAAAATCGTAATTACTTGATTAATTAATCCTTAATTACTTAATTACTCAATTAATTAACCTCTGATCATTAATTAACAATCTTTAATTAATAATCCTTAATTATAATTAATTAATCTTAAATTAATTAATCAATAACCCTTAATTAATTATTAATTAAACCAACTAATTACTCTTAATTAATTACTTAATTAATCCTTTATAGTTAAATAAATCAAATTAAATAATTATACTTAACTCCCACAATTAACCTAGTTAATCACAAGGCATTAAACCTTTAATCATCTTAAGATAAACATTATCTTATTAATACCTTTATTAATATTAACACTTAAAGACATTTTAACATTATAATTTATCTTTACTTAATTACATCATTAATTAAGTTTTAAAATAAATAATCATTTAACTTGATAATTTTAAAGTTACTAAAGCTTAACTTCCTTAAAAAAACTTAAAACATTTTCAAGTAAAGGTTTCAAAACTAATTACAATTTGTATTTTAAAACTTACTTTTATAAAATCTTAAACTTACATTTTAAATTAAAAATCACTTTAAATTTCATTTAACAAAATTTAATTTAAACAACTTTTAAAACTTCATAAACTATTGTTTAAGAAATAATTATTATATATAAAGTAAGTTTATATAGAAGTTTAAACTAGATTTAACTTCAAATATCAAAAATAATTGATTTTAAAACATTCTAAAAACTGTTTTAAACAGTTGCTTCAGGTTTTACCCGAAGGACACTCGGGCCTATCCCCGAGTCAATCCAGTTTTCTACCCATTCCACTTTTCTACCCATTTTTAAAAACTTAGTCTAAAATTTAAGTTTTAAACTTACAGGCCTAAACCCGCAAATTACTCGAGTTAAAACTCGAGTAATCTTCCCAAAAACACGACATCATCTTCGAGGTCAAATCACTACCCAATCACAAACTCAGACACCCAAACTTCCTTGTGCACCTGCACAATCAACATCGACGCCTATGATCCCCTCTGGTGACGTCGACACACCATCCATCACCTCAACATCAACGCTCGATCATCCAAGCACACTCACAATTCTCAAATCAAAATCGAGCATGGAAGATGAAACAGCAACAAGAAACACTGCCGGGAAATTTTCTCGCAACCACTACTCCGATCATCGGAGTTGTTATCCCTCCGGCTACACCATGTCGACACCCCAAGCTACCATTACCTAAAATTCCAAGCCTCTCGGTGCACCAGAGAAAATGAAGAAACCTAATCTTCCAGCGCGACCAAAACTAGGTTTAGAAACCTGTTTGCTTTGCCACCGACACCACAATGATCAAACACCCCATCTTCCATTTTTCCTCACCTACCGCACAGTCCTCCACCACCAGACAAATCCCCGACCACCCTAGACCCTTGGGCCATCAACAGTTGCTCAGAAACACAAATCCAGTCAACACTGAAATGCTCTTCTATCCTGTTACTAAAAATCTTAATGTTTGTTTTAAAAATCATGATTTCCAGTGACGATTCAAGATATAAACTTTAATCAATAAAATTCAATATTTGGTTTTATCAAGTTTTATGATTTACTACTGTATTTCCAGATTTTAGAAACATATTTAAATTTAAAACATTTGTACATATTTTTAAATCTTGGCTTAAATTAAAACTCAACTAATTTGTTTGAAGTCAAGGCTTAACAATGATCATATAAAAAGAACTGGCATTTCTTAAAAAAAAAAATTAAACCCTGTATCAAAACAGGGAGGAACAGACATGCATGTCTATATCTTATCACATATTTCAACCTTCATATAGAAAAAAAAACACATAAATATCCACAAGCCAGCATCAGTTATCATAAGAATTTTTCACAAGCAACAAGTTATAATTTACTTATGCTTTTAATTTAAAAGTTTACTCACCGATTAAAGAGAAGAGGCTGGAAGCTTTAAATTGCTGAGGCTTTTAAAACTGGAAAGCTTTTGAAAATTGTGATGATTCAAACACTAGAAACCACCCTGATAATGTAAGATTTGATACTCTAGGCTTTGCATTTTGAATATTTACAGGCTTGAGAGGATTGCTTGACAATGTACTTCAAATTTTATTAGAAAATCTGTTAAAGGCTTGAGTCACAAGCCTTTGATTCTGACTTGAGGAAGTGATTACAGATTTGAGTTGCTTTTTTTATTGGGTTAAAACTTTTGAAACTTGGTTCGGGTGATTACAGGTTTTGAAAAGATTACAGAGTTTTGGAAGTGTTTCAGGTTTGATCTGGTTTTGGGTATGAAGCTTAAAATCTGAAAATGGTTTCAGGTTTTAATATTTCCAGACTTTTGATTTGGAAAAAAAATATGTTTACAGGCTGAAAACAAACAAGGTTGGTTTGCTTACAGATCTAGGAAAAAAATGTTGCAGTGTTTAAACTTTTGGTTTGAGGAAATTTACTGATTTGTTTGAGGAAGTGTTTTTCAAGCTTTGATCTGGTTTCAGGTTTTAATGCAAAAGAATTTCTGGTTTGGAAAAATAGTTTTCAGGTTTGTGAAGAGTTGAACATGGTTGAGTTTCTTAGAAGTGAAATAAGAAAAAGAGATGAGAAAAGGAGATGAGAAAAGGAGATGAGAAAAAGAAGAGACGTGTTTTATATTGTGATTTAGGATTTATTTGGAATTAAAGAAAAATAAAAATAAATTTTCCACTTGTTTCAATTACTAACACTTGTCACAACCTATAATTACTTCACTTACATGTGTTTTTAACATGGTTTTAAAAAGCTACACTTGTATTATTTCATTTATATTATTTTTAAAAGACATTAAAAGCTTTTATATTAATCTTCTAAATTGATTAATACATTCGTAAATTAATATATGCTTTCTAAATTTTATAAAAATAAATTTTTTAAAAGAAAATAAAGTATAAACCAATTATAATTTAAATAAAATCATATATAATATTTTTAATCCATTTTAAAATGTTAAAATAAACCTTTTGTATTTATTTTACAATTTAATAAACCTTTCTTAATAAATTCTTTTTAAGGAAATAAATCTTATTTTAAATAAAACTCATTCATATATTTTATATCAAAATAATTTCAAGATATATATATATATATACACCCTTTTAAATTCATATTTAAATCTAAATGCAACTCAAATTCAAAATCAATTCAAATATATATATTAATTATAAACAAACACATTATTACTTTTGAAAGATAATAACTTTATTTTAAAAAAAATCTATTTTAAAATTAATCTTAATTATATATATAAACTCCTTATTAACTCAAAAATAATAATTCTATTTTAGAATTCATTTATAAATCAACACCAACTATATTTGAAAATAATTATTTCACTTAAAAATCTATTTATAAAACATTACCAATTAAATTTGCAAATAATTATTCTATTAAGAATCCATTTATAACTATATTTAAAATCATCTTGTTATTAATTATTTTGGTTATTTATATTTGAAAATAACAATTTTATCAATTTTAATTAATTTATTAAGAAGATTATCACATTTTAAATTCCTCGAAATTCTGGGATATCACAGGAACTAATAAAAGGAAATGGTAATTAAATATGGGTTGAGATAAGGTGAATAAAATTCAATATTCAAAGTTTGAAGGCAAATTGAATTCAAATGGGATTGTAAAGGCATTGTGAATAAAAATGGATATAAACTCCAATAGTGAAGTGAAAATAAATTTAAGAGGTGTATAAAATATTTATATTGAACTTAAGAAATGAAAGGTGAAATTCTTAAGTAAGTTTGGTATCCAATATGCTAAGTAATTTTGGAATGGAGAAATATTCTAAGTTAATATTTGAATGAAGATTTAATAAAAGTAATAATTGGGGATAAGTGAATAGAAATCAAAATGAATGTGAATAAAAGAGAATGGATATAAATACATAGGATGTACGTATATTATTTTATTCGCATAGCAATTTAATCCAGATTCGAGCACAGAATTTCGAGATAGTTATATCGATCCGAGTTAGGATTTTTCATTCGATTTTCGACGGTGAACTCTGGATATGGATTTTGATTGATTTTGAAAATTATCTATCATAGTTATGACTATGCAAGGAGAATGACGGTTTCTGATCAAGAAACCAGATCTAAGTCCGCACTAGGAAGTCGGGTGGACGATACTAGTTCGAAAACTAAATTGTGTGATCGAGTAAGCGATCGGATTCGGTATTGCGTACGAATGATATAGGTACATCGTACGGGCTTAAATGGGATGAATTTTGAAATTTTGTAAAGGAGTCAAATAAATGATTTTGAATGTTGTGATTGGATATTATTACTAAGTAGAATATACAGGTATTATGAAGGAAAAGGAAAATTGGTTTTGATTTCAGAAGATAAATTTGAATTGCTTGACAAAAAGGTATGTGTTTAAATTTCTGTATGAAATTTGATTGGGTTTTTGATCTAGCCACTTGGCTTTTGATTTTTTTTTGAAATCTGGGGGCTCGTAGAGGCATTTTGTAGTTTTACCGAGCTAGCCGTGCAAAGGAGACGCTGGCGAAATTTTTCGGAAATTTAAAGAGTTAGAAAATTTTTGAGAAAATTTTGATAATTCAAAATTTGGTTTTAAATTGAAACTTGAATGATTGAGCAAATAGTATTGTTTGCAGATTATGGGAGAGTTTGGGAAGTTAGTAAGAATGGTGATGGGTCTTCTATAAAAAGATAGTTGGTAGGATGTTAAACTGTTTGGTTTTGGAAAATAGTTAACGGGTTGTGGACCATTCTTCCTAACCAGCAATTTCGTGGATGAAATTCTTTTAAGGGTGGATGAATGTGACGACCCGGAATTTTTGAGCATTTGAAATTGGAATATCTAATTGATTTTAAGTATTTAAAAGTTAATTTTTAACTTGAATTCCAAATATCACTATTTATTTGATAATTAAAATTTTGAATTTAATAATTTTAAATTGGGTAAGATGTTGAATATGGAGTTTTAAGCCTGTTAAAAGTAATCTGAAGGCTTGTAAAATTTATATTGATAGTGCTGAGGATAACAAAAGTTTTAAAATTGAATTTAACACTAATTTGTTCAGTTTTAAAGATATATCGTTTAAATTGAATTTAAAAATAGCCTTCCGAGGCACAGTCTCGGATTTTGATGAAACCAGTTCCGTTAGATCCGTAATATTGAATTATTATCGAATTTCAATTTTCATAGCATTTGGAGTTGTTATGTGAGCGTACGATACATAAACGCGTTGAAATTTAAATTCTAAATTAAGTATATATATTTTTATATATTAGTCAGCTTTCAGTCATATTTTTCTTCACATCACTGTTTCTTTTCCATCATCTTTTTTTTAAATCATGGTAGACAATTTTATGCACGCAAACTTTACATTGTGTCCCCTCCTCATCTTTTATTAACAGCCGAGCCTTCACTCTTCTTTCCCAATCCATAAAAAAAATTGATTTCTCTTCTAAAACCAATCATGCCCGAATTAAAATCAATCGAGAGAATAACATAACCCTCATCCTTTTTCGTTCGAGACCCAGACCCATTTTCCTCCTTTAACTTCAGATGAATCGAAAGAACATTAGGCTGAAGCCTGTTCATCAGATTCGAGAGAGGGACGAACACATCGCGGCGACTTCGAATGGTAATCGAATTGAAGGGAGGCGCGGCTTGGAGTCACGCGCGCTCATGTTCGTGCTCGCGTAGAGGCATCGACTACGCGAGGTGGCGCCGTGGAGGGAGAGTGGCGGCGAAGAGGTCAATCGAGTGCAGGCGAGCTTGGATTCAAAGGGTCAGAGAGGTGCAGTTCGTGTTGAGGGAGTTGTTGCTGGAATCGGCTAGACGAACGGCGGAGGGATGAACATCATGGTATGGAAGGGGCAGAGCTCGCAATTTGGGGGAGCGCAAAGATGGCAACGCTGATGAGAGGGGGAGGCGAACGTACGGCAATCGATGGAAGAAGGCGGATGTGGGTTTTGTTGTGATGGTGACGACTCGAAGGCGATGCAGTTCGGTGATGTCGTGAGGTATATTCAATTTATTTTCCGTTCAAAAATTTATATATCTATCTGAGATATATTCAGGAAAGAAATCATATATATAGGTTAGGAGATAGAATAGAAGAAAAAAAGAATGTAAATTTACAGTAAAGAACCTTTGCTGTCTACTTTGCAAATTTTTAGATTTATATTCATATATGTAGTTTCAAAGGAAAAAAATAAATATAGATACCTTCACTTACTAGTTTATTTGTAAATAATAAATTATGAAGATAGATTTGTTTATTAAACTTATTCGATTATTTTAATTGCTAAAGATATTTTTATTTAAAAGAAAAATCTGTTTAAGATTAAATTATTAAGTTTAAAATAAATCTTTGGTTAATTAAATCTGAAAATGGAAAACGGTTTAAAATTAAATATTATTTGTTTAGAATGAAATCTCTGAGATTTAATTGTTCAATTGACTCGAATATTGATAAAAATTATAAATTTTTATACAAGGTTATAACCCAGGAAACCAAGTTGAATTGAAGTGGACTGCAAACAAATTTAAAGGTGAGTTAATCTCACTCATCTGGTAATAATTTAAATTTAAATGATTAAATTTAAATAATTGGTTGAATAGTTGAATTGATTTGATGTGCTATATTATAGTATATAATATATATTAAAATGATTGATTTCCCGCATTATATATCGGATGAGACCCTATGCACCTCATAATAGCGGATGATATTATATTTAAATCTCATATACCGCGATATTCCACCTCGAAGTGGAATTGGTATTTTATATAGTGCTAACATCTGTGGATGTGGGGAAACAGGTTGGAGGGATCCAACTGGATTCCTCAACATTTATTTAGATTATTTAATATTCTCTGCTATGATTATTTGATCTTCTGCGATGAATTATATTGGAATATTGAATGATATAGTTTGCTTGAATATTTCGGTACACTGAGTTATCAAAATATGTAGAATTGGATTTTTGAAAAGAAAATAAAAGAGTGAATTTGTAAGTAAAATAATTATAGAGAATTTGAATAAATTGAAGGTTAAATTAGAAAAGAATAAAAGTGATTTAAAATTCTAATAAATAAATTTCGAGTATGGAAAGGGGATTTTAAATAAACAGAGAAATAATGAATTTTAAACCTTAAGTGACATTATTTAAAGGAATAAAGAATTTATTTTAAAATCCAAATTTTAAATTTATTGAAATAGATAAAAGAAGGAATTTAGTTCAAAATGGAGTAAATCGGAAATCAATTTGGAAACTGATACAAGTGTTTGAAATTGGAAATTTAAAGGAGAATGTGACTATGGAATTTATAAACTGGGTTAATAAAAGTGAAGTAATATATCAGTGGATATTTTGGGAAGAAGAAATTCAAGGTGTTAATTTACTAAAGGAATGGATAAATTTGTTTAAAATAAATAGTGATTTATTTTTAAAGGATGTGAAAGAAAAGTAAATTTCTCTGGATAGTCAAGTACGTTTTCAAAGTAAATTTTTAAATATAAGTTATGTTGTTTTAAAAAGCATGTTTTAGAAAATTTATTATTTCTAAGTGTTTAAAATTCTGAAGTAAATATTTTTCAAATCTATTATAGTAGTAATTATTTAAAGGTGACTTGGTATTTTGTTTTAAAACGAGAAAATCTAGTTTTATATTTATAAAGTAACCTCATTTTCAAATATTCCTATAGTATATATTTTTAATAGAGTATTGAAGTAGTTTTATTTTAAAAAGTATATATTTTTGAATAAGGTATTAAAGTAGTTTTTATTTTAAATGTTTTAAAGTATAATTTTTAATAAAGAGTTTCAATTAGTTTTTAAAATCTAAAGTTTTGGGCTTGGTAATTTCAGTGGAAATAGAAAATATTTGGGAAATATATTTCGTGAGAGGAAGATGGTTTAAACAGTTTTCAAAAGGTGTTTTGAAAGGTGTAAATATATCTTGTGAAAATATTTTGAGGATTAATAAATAATTTGGTGAAATTATTTATGTTGGATGGTTGTTTGTGAATATAAATTGATAGTTAAATAACCGACTATCAATACTGGACAATGCGCTGATCGTTTCGTAGAGACCGGGATCAGGATTTATTTCTCAAAAACCATTTCGATCCAGTTTGTACGTTTTAGTGAGGAAGACGAGTTCGGAGTCGAAGATGGAGGTGTGAAGTGTAAGGGCTAGTCGCTACTAATCCTGAGGATAATTCCAAAATGGATGTAGTAGGAGTAGTACCTTCGGTTCCGTTCGAACCCGGGACGGACTTATATGGACGAATGATTTCAGAATATCGTCAGGTGGACGATGAGCTTTCTAAGTGAAACGTTCTAAAAGTTAATGCTTAGCCTCAAGCCTCATCAACCGGGAATGACTGAAACTCAGGGGTTATGCAGCAAGGCTGGGTGGGTAACACTCATTTCAAGGTGAGGTCATCCCTGTCTAGATGTCCCATTTTATTTCGGCTTAGTGGTACGGTTGCTGATCACAACCGTGGGGTGATCTTACTCGGGATTATCTAGTAAGGGGTAGTCCCAATCTTGTGTTACAGGGGATCAGGAGTGGTCCTCGGTACGGTGATCTAGGCCACGTACTGTGACAGGAGGTACCCCAATGCCTAGTCATTAGTTGGAAATTCATATTCCCTACGTGCCTTTTACGAGTTTTGTTTGTATTACCCACTCTGTGGCTAGTAGCTGGAATTTAATAATGTAACAGTTTCGGCTATTTAAGTATTTGTATATATACCCTATTATAATATCAGAGGATTTGAATAAAAAAAAAATTTAGCTATCGTAAGGTAAAAACCCGGCATGTTTATTTGTGGCGTGGTCTTACGAGATGCTTTTGTTTCCAAAAGGATTTTGAACTTTAATAATCCAATTGAGTGTGATTTTCTCGCGCTGGTATTTCCGACTGACTCGGGTGTTATTTAACTATAATGCTCGGGTCAGACCGAGTATTATAGGATACAGGATATGATGCTATGGAGCTCAGGAGACGAGCTGGATGGCGATACGTACTTCCGTACTTGATTATTGTTCTGTTGTGTATCCAGTTGTATATTATTGATGTTGTTGAACTCTGATGATGTACTCTGATGATGTATGTATAAACAGATATAGTTTTCTTTTGTGTAAAGATCATTGAATATCTATTATATTTTATTCCGCTGTCATGGTAAGATTATATTGTTGTTTTCTGATTTTCTCTTCTTCTACCTCTTCTTCTTTAACCCTAATGGTTCGTATTTCTGTTCAACTTGAGTTGATTGATGTAGAATAGTGTTGACTCAAGGGGTACGAATTTGCGGGTCGTTACATGTGTCCTGTCAGAAAATAGCTCAACATTTTTGTCTAATTATGTGTAATCAAAAACTATGTTTTAGATTCTATTCCATTTCTGGCCTATCCTTCGCGGGGTCTAAAAGTTTAGACTAATATTTAGTTTTGTATGCAAGGTTAGGAATAGACATGACTCATATGTTGTTATTTCACCTGTAGATCGGACGGGAAGACATTGCGTAGATATTGAGGAATGCGGGTTCTTTAACTTCACATGAATCCATGAAAACATTAATTTCATTTTACAATTTATTGCAAAGCACTTATCAGCATTTCAGATATCTTTTGGTGTGCGTGACAAAATAAAAAATATATTTTTTGCATTACAATTTTTTTTTAAAAAGGCAAATTATCTGTTTCATTACAAAACTTAACTACGAAAAATTCATGATGAAATGCAGAAAAAGAAAATTACAAAACTAACTTAATTGCAAAATAATAACTGCCTAAGAAAAGGCTGTAGATAAATAAAATTCTATGAAAACATAAACATGCATTAGAAATCTTGAATGTTGTGGTGGAATATCAATCATCACTTGTCGTATCTCTCACAAAATGCAATTGTAAAAGAGAAAGTCATGGTGTAAATAATGTGTATGCTATATGGAGAAAAATAGATAAATCATTAATTTGTTATTTACCAATTCAGTTATAAAGGTTTCATTCCACTCATCGATCATGGATGATCGGACATCAGCAGTTACTTTAGATTCTTGCACATCCGCAGTTTCTTTTGATTCTTGATCATCCATATTTACTTTGAAAGTTTTTTTTTCATCCATAGTTTCTATAGGATATTGTGATGTCTGTAAATTAAAAGTGGAAAAGGTGGTGTTACGTAAATAATATGCAAAGAACAGAGCAGATAACTGAATTACCTTGGCCATGACGATTTGAAAATAGGAAGAACAGAGAAGGTTAGAAGAAAATAACGATGGAAATATAGTAGGAGAAACAGAGCACTGTTGTTGTTCCTTGAATGGAATGGTGTAGCTTGACGGATACATGTGCAAGGGCAGTTGCATGCTTTTTGAAACTAAAATAGTGTACGAAATTGGACAGGTCAAAGTTGAAATAGTCATGCATACATAGTTATTTGGAGTCACATGCTGAGTATTATGAGGAGGCGGACCTGGCATTTAATTCAAAAAATAGTGAATTAGCGTACATGAGCATCGCAACATAACACAGCTTTAAAATATTATGATTGCTGAGTATTATGAGGAGACAGACATGACATTTAATTCATAAAATAATGAATTAGCATACACGAGCATTTCAATATAACGTTTCCAGATTAAAAATATTATGATTGTCATATAATTACTTAAATTCCTTGACTCAATAAGTTATCTTTCAAAATATTGAAAGGTCACAATGGTAAATTCAAAAGCTTCAAAACCATCTATTCCTATTATATATAGATATGATTTATAAATGCGATTTATAAATGGTAAGAAAATGAAATTGTGTAAGTATATTTATAAATACGATTTGTAAATAAAAATGGACTTAAAACAAGGAATTTGAGAATTGAAAATTCCATTGATTTGAAAATTGTTTCAAAGGTTTTGGAAGAATAATAACAGTATTAATCTAGATAATATTTTAACTGGAAATATTTATGAAAGGATTTAAAAAGAAATAAAAAGCATTGAACTCATTTCAATCATTGAAAAATAATTCTGGTGATGACTACAACATCATCAACATTCATTTTCGAGTTTAAGTGATGGATTGCTACCATTGGAGTTTTATTTTTGTAAAAAAAAAGTTTTGATTTTAAAATCCAAAAGTATGATTTCATAAATATATGAAAATAAGTTTTGAACTTATAATTTGAAAATGGTATAGATAAGAAAAGAAAATTTGGAATTGAGATATGAAATTAAAAATTAACTTAAGAAAAGTAAAATAAATTGAAATAATGGAATAAATATGAACTTAAGTTATAAAATGAAATACAACTTAAGTGTAAATTAAGTTGAATATGTTCGGAATATGGTTTGATAGAATTGAATATGAACTTAAGTGTCGAAATGATAATAAACATTAATGATGTAGTATAAAATGTTTATAATAAACTTAAGTAATGGTTATATGAAATGATCCATAAACAAATTTTGTATGCAATGTAATGTGTTAAATATGAATTGAATTTAAAGTGAATTTAGGTAAAGTGAACGAAAATAAAGTGAATGTTAATAATTGAATGTAAATCAATTTAATGTTAACAAGAATGTAAAAAAACAGATTTTCCATGTCCTCTTTCTCTCTCCCATCTGACCTTCCCTTACCTTCCTCCTTGCCTCCCCTATATCGTTCCCTCTCGTCTCTCCCTCGTCCCTTCTGTACCCACCGCCATTTCCTCTATTGCCACCATCCACAACCCTTTACCTTCCTCACCACCAGATCCTCCTCCGCCCCCTGACCACCCTTCCAACCTTCAAACTGTTTCTCCTCCTTCTTACTCCACCCCACTACCTGCTAATTGGTCTTCTCTCTTTAAATATCTTCCATGCAATGCAGGGTAATACACGCCCACCAACTTAGACCTCGACTGCATTGACTCGCCACTATCTCTCCTTGACGTAGTTAAGCAGGCTGGCACTAAGTACTTGGAAAAACATCTGGTGGGTTTCTTCCTCGATTGCAATCTTTCATACACTGCTGTCATCCAGCCTGTCAGACGTGTATGGAAGCTTAATGGTACAGTTTCTATCAAATCTGATGCTCGGTTCCTTTTTTGAGTTCTCTAATGATGTTGACAGAGATAGAGTGTTTAAATCTTATCCTCTCTTCATTAAAGGGAAAATGTTTATTGTTACTACATGGCAGCCAACACATTTCAACATTTGATCCTTTGTTAAAACTGTTCTTATTTGGGTACGTTTTTATAATATCCCCCTAATCACTTGGTCGCTGGTTGGTATTAACTAGCTTGCATGTCATATTGGCAAGTTAATATGTATGAAAGAGGCAACTGAGGAAATGAGCAGAATTGAACATGCTAAATTCCTTATTGAAATCAATGCTGACGAAGAGTTACCTGATCTCCTGAAGGTTGGTGAGAAGGATGATTATGTACATGTTAAGGTTAAATATGATTGGTAACCTCTGATTTGCACTGTGTGCAAATGCTTCGGCCACAGCACATTGGACTGTGATGCTGATTTGACAAAAAAGATAAAGATAAGAACATTACAAACACCAGAGGAGAACCCGAAGAAATATTTAAAAATACCGTGCCTGACCTAGTTAATAAAGAACAGATCCAGTGGCAAACCAAAAGAAGAAAACAGAAACAAAGCTCTCTTGAATGTCAGGAAGAACAATGCATCAGCAAATATTACTTTTAACCAAACTGCTACTTCTTGATGATCATACTTGGGCAACTGATTATGTTTTTGCATGCACATAAAGAAGTGCAGTTTCCTGGAAATATAAGTCCACTTGATATCAACAATATGACATATGCATGTGCATAAGACACCACATGCACACTCCTCACAATAACATCACACATTAACCATCTACATCCCACACATCCAATTCTCCTTTCGACCATAATAAACCTTGTTCGTCCAATTTTAATCATACTCATCATAACCCCTTCCAACCTTTAACCGCAGTTGATACTAATTCAACGCTTCTCCCCGATGTTCCTGTCCTACCACCAACCTTACTCTCCACCTCCCCACCTCCTCTGCTCATCTCTGAAGCACCCAACCTTCTACATGCCGATAATGCTTCCCCTTATCTTGATCTACAACTACCTTTACATGTTACTAATGCTCTTTCACTTTTTAACATTGAACCAAACCCTCCTACTACCATCACTTCCTCTACTCTCATTGATCCAGTTATTGATTTTACCACTCCTCGACTGGTTATCAACTCCATAATCACAACTGATCTAATTCCTGAGGCCAGTAAAAAGAAAAAGACCAAGAAGAAAAAGAAAAAAATTGATTACCTAGAAGATTATGACTTTGATGATGGTAATGAAAAGCATCATTACGCTGTTTAAAGAAAATGAATGCTTTGTAGATTAACAACATCAACATCAAAGATACAAGGCTCAGTGCATCAGGCAGGCTAAAGAAAAAACATTGTTAATCATGATAGATAAGCTTGCATCTTGGAATATTAGATGTACACACTTGAAAAGCAAACAAAGTGAAATTAAAAACCTCATTCATAATCACTCCCTTAAAATGATTGCCATCCTTGAAACAAAATTAAATAAAAAGCAATTCGATAAAGCCTCAACCTACATTGCCCCAAATTGGAATTGTTTGGATAATCTCCAGTACTCAACTTATGGCAGAATTCTCATTCTCTTCAATCCTTTGGTTTTTAGTGCTTCTCTTATTTCAGCATCCTCATAATTTATTCATCTTCTCTGCCTTCACATACTGTCAAATATCTCCTTCCATCTCACCTTTGTTTACACCTATAATGGTAAAAAAAATCCAGACAGTCTCTCCATGATTCTCTGCCACAATTCTGCTCTATTAATACCCTGTGGCTGTGTTTAGGAGATTTCAACTGCATGTACAGTACGAATCAAAAGCATGAGGGAAACTCCTTATCCCTTAATGATATCCCTCCACTCAACCAAACTTTAAAATTCTCATCCTTATTTGAAACTCCTAATTATGGATCACAATACACATGGAATAACAAAAGAAAAACTGGAAAAAGAACTTTCTGTAAAATTGATCACTCATTTCAGAACATTACTGCCATTCTTCTCTGTCCTAACCTTGTTACAAACATACCTCCCTCTAGCATATCTAATCACTCCCCCCTCATTCTTACCTGGACTAAAAGAAAACATGGAAAACATGCTCCTTTTAAAAAATTTAACACTTGGACTGATAACCCAGATTTTTAGATATTGTTTTGCAGGGATGGAATATACCTGTTTATGGAAACCCAATGTACAATGTTTCAAACAAGACTCAAGAATACTAAGCTTGCTTTTAAAGCATGGGCCAAGAATACATATGGACATGGAAACAAAAGAACTGATTTAATAAGACTAAAGCTTGAGAGTGTACAGAAGGATATGCTTTCAAAATGATGTGAATCTCTCTCTACTTGAGCACACTATATGTGATGAATTCAACAAAGCTGTTATTGAAGAAAATAACATGATCAAGCAGAAATTTGGTATTGATTTTTATTTACTTGGTGACCAAAATGCTACTTTCTTCCATAACTCCTTGAAAATCAAAACTGCAAAATTCAAAATCCATGTCATTACTGACCTGCATGGCAACAAACATACTCAACAGCAACATGTCAATGACTCCTTCCTTCAATATTCTTCTAACAGTTTTACTTCCAGCATACATGAAGATTCATATTCTCTCTCATTCAAAACACACCTCCCTTAAATATCACACCTGAAGAGCAAGCCTCCTTGACCACTTTTGTTGGACATAATGAGATTAAGGAAGCTATTTTTAGTCTTAAGTGACGCAGCGTAGGAAGCGAATTCGACGATGTAAATCGAATCCGTTCAGGATCTCACACGATTAGCGGAAATAATCGGTGAATCGATGATAACTCGATGAATTTAAGAATACCGTAAGGCCCAAATCCGTTGATCACGAAGATACCGGACTTTAGCAATCTTCGACACGTTGATCGCGCACGATACCGTGAGAGAAGATCTTCAATTCTTCGAACGTTGATCAAACGCACTTGATTTCGTGAATTGGCTTCAACAATCGTTGATTCGAGCGCACTCGAATATCCGAAAGTGAAGATAGGAGATAACACTCAACTACCAATTTAAATGGAGACACAAAGCTTCACAAACAAAATTTGTTCAAAAATCAACAACCTTTACAAATGACCTCACATTCCTATTTATAGAGATTTACAACTCAACACACGACTTAAGAAAATTACAACACAAGCGACTTACAAAACAAACGACATAAGAAAAATACAAGCAATGACTTAAAAAAAACTCGTCCGCGACCTGAATTCAGCGACTAAAGAAATTGGTAGGCATTCAATCAACGACCTAACTGAAGCTTCGTGACCTAAAGGCAGCTGCTCGCGACCTAAAAAAACTACTCGCGACCTAAAGAAAACTGCTCGCGACCTTCTTCTTCTTCGCGACTTCGGTTTGTACGCGATTTAAAAAACGCGGCATAAGAAATCTTCAGCGACTCAACAAAACGAGGCAGCAACCCAAGGAAATCTTCAATATTAGGAAGCTTCAGCGACCTAAACTTTGCGACTCAAAGAGAATCGTTCGAGACTCAAGGCATTTGCGGCATAGCGATCTAGGAAGTTCGCGACACAAGAGAGCTCGCGATCTACTGGAAGAATTCACGTTAGAGGTAACTCGCGAGCTACCGAAATTGGCATAGGTCGTTGCTTGCTGGAGTTACCTATGAATGCTCGCGACCTACTGCTACGCGATCTAGGGTTTCGCGATTCAAGGGAGCGGCCGCGACTTAAGCTGATTTGTTTCGTTCTTATCTCGCGCTGCATCATCCTTCCCTGGTTGAAAAGAATTCGTCCCGAATTCACATTTTCCTCTTCTTCGACAAGCTTCTCCCCATAATATGGAATTAAGTGTTTGACATTGAAAACATCAGAAGTATGATTACTTTCCGGCAACCTTAACTGATATGCATTATCATTGATCTTCTTTATGATTTCTAAAGGACCAATCTTCCTAGCAGCTAGTTTATTGTAAGTACCAACAGGAAAAAGATCCTTGGTCAATACTGCATATACAAAATCTCCTTCTTTGAAGTTAACATGTCGTCGTTTAATATCTGCGGATTGTTTATATTTCTCATTCGTCTTCTCCAATCGTTCCTGAACGATTCTATGGTATTCTGTCAACCCATCAACAAAATCGTCAGCCCGCTTAACTGACACTTTCGGTTGTGGCACTATCGTTAAATCCAACGGCCCCTTTGGCAAACTTGAATATACAATCTGAAATGGACCGAAACCCGTACTACGGTTGATAGCATGATTATGAGCAAACTCCGCTTGACATAACTTCACATCCCAGCTCTTCAGATTATCCTCCACAGGACACCGCAATAAATTTCTTAGTGATCTGTTCACAACCTCGGTTTGTCCATCCGACTACGGATGATAAGCATACTGAAATTCAACTTTGTTCCAACCATCTTCCACAAACTCAACCAAAAATGGCTTAGAAATCTAGTATCCCGATCAGAAACAATAGATTCAGGTAGCCCATGTAATCAGTACACCTCTATAAAGAATAACTGAGCAACTCGGACGGCATCGGCTGTCTTCTTACAGGCTATGAAATGTGTCATCTTCGAAAATCTATCTACCACCACATATATGGAATCATTTCCTCGCTGAGTTCTTGGCAAACCCAAAACGAAATCCATGCTAATATCAACTCATGGTCTGGAAGGCACGGGTAATGGCATATACAATCCCGCATTTGTAGCTATCCCTTTCGAAACTTGACAAACATGACATCTCTGAACAAACTTTTCAACTTCTTTTCTCATTGACGGTCAAAAATAAGATTGAGAAATCAACTGCAAAGTACGATCTCTGCCTACATGGCCTTCTTCATGTAATTCCTTCACAATTTTCATCCATAAACTGCAATCTGGTATACATAATTGAGTTCCTTTGAAAAGAAAACCATCTACCAACACAAATTCATCAGTACTTCCATCCTTGACTTTCTCAACAATCTTTGTAAAGTAAGGATCTTCTTCAAACAACTCTGGCAATGGTTCAAATCCTGTCACTTCAACCTTCATTGTTGTCAACAAATGATTCCTCCTGCTCAAGGCATCAGCTACACGATTCTTCACCCCTGATTTGTGTTTTACAACAAAAGTAAACTGCTGCAAATACGCGACCCATGAAGCGTGCCTAGCTGAAATTTTGTCCTGCCCTTGCAAATGCTTCAAAGCTTCATGATCTGCATAGAGAACAAACTCCTTCTGAAATAGATAATGTCTCCAGTGCTTCACAGCTTGAACAATCGCGTAAAACTCCACATCATAAGTACTATGGCTCCAGACAACTTCTCACTGAAATAAGCAATAGAACGTCCCTTCTGACTCAACACCCCTCCAATCCCGACCTTCGATGCATCAGTATGTAACTCAAACAATAACTGAAAATCCGGCAAAATTAGAATTGGTATGGTCGTCAAAAGTGTCTTGATCTTCTCAAAAGCTAACTCTGCTTCCTCTGTCCACACGAACTTCTTTCCTTTCATGCAATCGGTTACAGGTGCCATCACACTGCTAAAATGTGGAATGAATCTTCGATAAAAAGATACCAATCCATGGAAGCTCCTCACTTCAGTAATTATCTTGGGTTGTGGCCAACTCCTGACAGCTTCCACTTTACTTTCATCCACTTGAATACCCTCCTTCGACAAAACATATCCCAGAAATGAAACACTGTGCGTCATAAACACACACTTCTTCGTTGCTGCATAGAATTGCTCCCGTCGTAGAATTAATAGTACTTCTCGCAAATGTTGGACATGCTCTTCCATACTCCCACTATAGATCAAAATATCATCAAAGTAAACTACCACGAACTTCCCAATGAATGGTCTGAAAATCTGGTTCATCACTCTCTTGAAAGTACTAGGAGCATTTGACAAGCCAAACGGCATAACCAGCCATTCGTATAGCCCTTCCCTAGTTTTAAAAGCAGTTTTCCACTCATCACCCGGTCTAATACGAATCTGATGGTATCCACTCTTTAAATCAATTTTTGAGAACACAACAGCTCCACTCAACTGATCAATCAAATCGTCGAACCTCGGCATAGGAAACCTGTATCTCACAGTGATCTTGTTTAGACCCCGACTGTCCGTACACATTCTCCACGTCCCATCCTTCTTAGGTACCAATAAGGCTGGCACAGCACATGGACTCAAGCTCTCCTGAACACGCCCTTGTTCTAACAACTCCTCCACCTGCCTTCTCAGTTCCTCATGCTCCTTAGGACTCATCCAGTAATGTGGCATGTGAGGTAATATTGCTCCTGGTACAAGATCAATCTGATGCTGGATATCCCTCAACGGTGGTAATTCTTTGGGCAACTCTTCAGGAAATACATCCTCGAATTCTTCCAACACAGGTTTGACTTTCTATGGAACTTCAACAGACTCAGTAGCTTCACGTCCAATCAACAAAAACACATCTGGACTCTCCTCTACTTCTCCAACAAACTCCTTCAAAGTCAACAAAGTCTTCAGCTCCTCAATCTCTTCTGACTTGCTCTCTCCTTGTTGTCTCTTCTTCGGAACTAAAATGATCTTAACACCTTCAAACATAAAGCTGTAGCTATTGGTTCGACCATCATGTTGCACTGCTCGGTCATACTGCCATGGTCTTCCCAACAGCAAGTGGCAAACATCCATCTCCACCACATCACACCAGATCTCGTCTTTATACTTCTTCCCAATAGAAAATGGAACATGAACTCGCCTATCCACCTTCACCTCTCCTCCTTTCCTCAACCACGCTAACTTGTAAGGATTTGGATGCTTCTTCGTCTTCAACTTCAACTTTCTCACAGCTTCGGTAGAAATAATATTGTCACAACTTCCCGCGTCAATCACAAATTTACACACCTTCCCCAGTATAGTGCATGTCGATTGAAAGATATTACTCCTCAACCAACTAGCCTCTTCTTCCTGTTTCGGTGTCAAACATGATCTCCTCAACATTAGTTTACATCCTTCATCTCCCGATGCGATATCATGTTCATCCTCTTCAACTGGACTAGAATGACCTTCATCAACGTCCTCATCTTCAATCTCATCAATCATTGCCCGCTTCTTCGGCTTTAGACATTCATTGCTCTTGTGGACAAACTCTTGACAATTAAAACATTTGATACTACTATTGACCTTTGCCTTCGCAACCTCATTCACAACTGGTTTACTGATAGCCTTGGAAACGTTAGCATTGCTACTAGCTCCCTTCACTTGATTATTGGAAATTGTAAACAAACCACCACCTCGTCTTCCTTGCTTCTCCCAAGCCAATGCTTTCTGGTGCGCTTCAGCCACAGATCTAGGGTCAAACATATTTACCATGTCCTGGATCTGGATCCTCAACCCCCCAACAAATCTAGCGGTCAACTGTTCTTCCGTCTCCATGATGTCATTTCGAGCAATCATTTGATAAAACTCATCAGCATAATCATTAACAGTCTTTGTCCCCTGCCTCAGGTTCTGCAAACGTTGGTACATTAGAGACTGATAATTGTAAGGTAAGAAAGTAGCTTTCATTAGCTTCTTCATCTTCTCTCATGTAATAATTTTTGACTTCCCCATTCTCTCCCGTGTAAGTTTAGTCTGCTGCCACCACGCCATAGCTCTCCCTCTCAATCTTATAGCAACCAACTTCACTCTACGATTTTCGGGAACTTCTTTGAAGTCAAAAATTTCCTCAACATTTGAAACCCAATCCAAAAATTCTTCCGCAACCATACCACCCTTGAATTCCGGAAGCTCCATTTTCATCCCCGATTCCCATCTACGGTCATCTTCATATTCTCTAGCTCGACTCCACACTTGACCTCGATCTCGATAATGAACACTTCCTCTATCACCATCAAACTCCTCATCAAAATCTGACGCATATCATTGTCGATTATGACCACCAACATCTCTACCACCATTTCTTCGATCTACATTCCTCTGATCTCGATAATCCACATCTCTCCGATTTCGATCATCAACATTCCTATCACGATCGTCAACATTCCTACGATCATGATCTTCTCTTCTCTCCCGATCTGAATGTGGTGAAACTCTACTTCCCCCATAGCTCGATTCAGGTGAAACCCTTCTTCTACTTTGATTCATTTCAAGCATCATTCTCTCCAATCGACCGATCCCTTCATTCAACTTCTCAGTGAAACTCTCATTGATTCGTTGCTCCATTTCATCGGCCTCTTCTCTTCCATACAAAGCATTAATATTGCGATGACGCTGAGCTCGTTTCGGTGGCATGATTGAACTTCAAACAAATTCAAAAAAATTCAAACGCTTTCCGAACTTTGACCTAAAATGATATGGATCAAAACTCCCAACTTGTTGCAGCTTCACGATGAACACGATGAACACCAACTTCTCAACAATTGCAAATTCGATCTCCAAACTTCAAATGACACAAACTCCTTGCGATCTAGCTCTGGTACCAAACTGACGCAGCGTAGGAAACGAATTCGACGATGTAAATCGAATCCGTCCAGGATCTCACACGATTAGCGGAAATAATCGGTGAATCGATGATAACTCGATGAATTTAAGAATACCGTATGGCCCAAATCCGTCGATCACGAAGATACCGGACTTTAGCAATCTTTGACACGTTGATCGCGCATGATACCGTGAGAGAAGATCTTCAATTTTTCGAACGTTGATCAAGCGCACTTGATTCCATGAATTGGCTTCAACAATCGTTGATTCGAGCGCACTCGAATATCCGAAAGTGGAGATAGGAGATAACACTCAACTACCAATTTAAATGGAGGCACAAAGCTTCACAAACAAAATTTATTCAAAAATCAGCAACCTTTACAAATGTCCTCACATCCCTATTTATAGAGATTTACAACTCAACACACGACTTAAGAAAATTACAACACAAGCGACTTACAAAACAAACGACATAAGAAAAATACAAGCAACGACTTAAAAAAAACTCGTCCGCGACCTGAATTCAGTGACTTAATAAATTGGTAGGCATTCAATCAGCGACCTAACTGAAGCTTCGCGACCTAAAGGCAGCTGCTCGTGACCTAAAAAAACTGCTCGACCTAAAGAAAACTGCTCGCGACCATCTTCTTCTTCGCGACTTCGGTTTTTACGCGACTTAAAAAACGCGGCATAAGAAATCTTCAGCGACTCAACAAAACGAGGCAGCGACCTAAGGAAATCTTCAATATTAGGAATCTTCAGCGACCTAAACTTTGCGACTCAAAGAGAATCGTTTGGGACTCAAGGCATTTGCGGCATAGCGATCTAGGAAGTTCGCGACACAAGAGAGCTCGCGATCTACTGGAAGAATTCGCGTTAGAGGTAACTCGCGAGCTACCGAAATTGGCATAGGCCGTTGCTTGCTGGAGTTACCTATGAATGCCCACGACCTACTGCTACGCGATCTAGGGTTTCGCGATTCAAGGGAGCGGCCGCGACTTAAGGTGATTTGTTTCGTTCTTATCTCGCGCTGCATCATTAAGGCAACTAGTTCAAGTGGACCGGATGGTTTCAATGCACGCTTCTTTCAAAAATGCGGGCATACTGTCAACAAGTGTTCTGCAAGGCCATACAACTTTTTTTCAAAACTAGCATTCTTCTTGGTGGTATCGATGCTACCCACATTGCTCTCATACCCAAAACCATCAATCCAAATCATGTTGCTCACTTACGGCATATTTCCTACTGCACTGTCATCTACAAAACAATCATTAAAATTCTTGCTGTTAGACTTATCCTATTCTCATGCAAATTATCTCTCCCAACCAAACTGCCTTCCTTCCTCAAAGAAGCATCACTGATAATATCTTGCTTACCCATGAATTAATCAAGGGATATAACTCTAAGTACATTTCCCCTAGATGTATGATGAAACTTGACATTCGTAAGGCATTTGATTTCTTAAATTGGAACTCCATAGTTGCTATTTTGATTCATATGAAGCTCCCTACCCTCTACATTTCTAGGATTTATTCTTGCATTTCTACTGCAAAATTCTCCATCTTACTCAATGGAGATTCCCTTGGTTACTTTGGCTCTATTCATGGTGTTTGACAAAGAGATCCTATATCCTCTTACCTTTTCATCATTGTGATGGAATACTTTAATTAGCTTCTTCTTCTTCAAAGAGGTCTATGACAAATCCATCAAACTTTATCTTAATGTATAATGACCACCATTGTTTCTCCCATGTTTGTTGAATACTTGATCATCTTCTCCAAACCTGACCAGAGCTCCATTGCTTCAATCAAGACCAGTTTACATATCCTCAAATGTGCTACTGGCCTTGCTGTGAATCAATATAAATCTCATATATTAATTGGTGGACTTTCTGCATAGGACTCCCTAAACATCACACAATTAACTGAACTGTAATATATGCCAACAAGCACCGTTTACTCAGGCATACCCCTCAACCAATCAATGTTTGCCGCTATTTGAGTCTATCACTTGTAAACTTAATAAATGGCCTACTCAACTCCTCTCTCAAGTTGGTCGACTAACTATCATAAATTCAATTATTGTTGCCATGGTGTCATACATCTCCAAAACCTTCATACTCCATGTCCATGCTAAAAAAGGCTTTCAATCACTTCTTATGGCATGGTGATTATTTTTCAGAAAAACCTATTCCCTGTGGGCATCACAAAATAAACAAGTCAAAATCTGCTGGTGGTTTTGGAATTCTTAACCTATCTCTGTGGAACAAAGCTGCAGCCTCCAAGCACTTTAATAACCTTTTAGTACCTGATCACTCTCTATGGGGAGCTTGGATGATGAATTATCAAATCAAAGACAGAAACTTTGGACAATGGACATCAACTGCTCGTCTAATTGGTCATTTAGAACTCTGCTCAAACTTAGAAATGATTTTCTGCCCATGGTCACATATAAAGTCACTCCTCAAAGCAACGGTAACTTCTGGCACACTCTTTGGGCGAAAAGTGGTTTCATCCTTAATCATTTACTAACTTACGGTCAGAAAGCTAGCACTGGCATCCCTAACAATGCTCTAGCAAGAAGTAATGTACACAATGGAATTATTAGTCTTCCATATTGTAGCAATCGGAATATCAGGGCTTTATGGTCTCTCTATCTGCTGATCAACATAGAACCTTTGATTCTGATGTTGCCTGGGGCAGCTCTCTAAAGCCACATACCATCGGAATGGTGTATAAGTTCCTTATCACGAACTTACATCCTCTCATTGACCCTTGGCACAAGCACATATGGAATCGTATTGGGAGTCAGAGGGATAACCTTCTCATGTGGAAGGTGTTTCATGATGCTTGCCTAATTAAATAGAAATTGATTTCTCGTGGCCTTTGTATTGATGGTAACTGCATTTTTTGCAATACTCACCTTGAGACCAAAGAACATCTTTTCTTTGAATGTACATTTGTTCAGAAACTTTGGTTAAGAATCCCTGTTGTATATGGCTATGTTGCAAGTATCAGCTCTTTTATTTCATAGTGATACTGGATTTTCATGAGCACAAGACGGAAAACTGACAAGGATCGTATGCTTCTTCTCATCTTACGTAAAACCATTAATTGTATCTGGCGTGAGAGAAATCAAAGGGTGTTCGAACGTAAATCTTCTAACGACATTCTAAGCTCTTTCTCCTACTTTGAGATTTAATAGTGCTCTCAACCCTAGCCATCCTTGTTGATTGAGATCAATATTTCATCTTGTTTTCTAAAAATTTTTCATTTTTTATGTTTCCCTGTTATGTTTTTTTCTTTCCTTCTGTTTGTTGTTCTCCTTCTCTTTTTGTTTTGAATAAAGTGGTAGGAGACCTCCTAACCCCGCTTAAGCTCCGAAAAAATAGAAAGTGTATAAATATAATGTTGACATTTGGAAATGTAAATTGGTATAGTATGAATTAATTGGATGGATATTAATTATTTACTGGTTTCTCTTGTTGCATCTGTTACATTTGCATAAAATATTATATAGTATATGTATGTACTGATTTTACTTTCCATATACATGTTCTCATTGGTTATTGAGTGATTAGTAGGTGCAGATAGCGTAAGCTTCGCATTTGGAACTCGCTTTCGCATTATATTGGTTGTATATGCTTGCTAATACTAATATGAGGTACATATCTCGGATTACATATCGTATTTTTATATTTTTCCATACAGAATGCCTCATCGTCGGAGATGAGATGTATATTTGTGATTATATATATCGTAAATTTTTACGATCGAGCTGCGCAAAGGAGTCGCCAGCGAAATTTTACGTAAATTTAAGGCATTAGAAATTTTTTGAGGATTTTGAAAAAATAAATTAGTACCTAAAATTTAATGTTTATGTTATAACTTAAAATGGTATTAGTTAGTATCTATGAAGGATTTAAAGACTTAGGAATGCGATAGCATTGTTTTTGAAAAATTGATTTTGAAAAGTTAAAGGCTTAAAAGAATATGGTAATCTATTTCAACCAATTGGTTTTTAAAAGTTAATAGGTTTGGGGCATTTTTCTTACCTTTCTAATTTCAGGGACGAAGTTCTTTTAAAGGGAGAAGAATATAACAACCCATAATTTCAGCCATTAAATTCGAAATATTTAATTTATTTTAAATATTGAAAAGTTAATTTTAAATAATTTTAATTTTAAATATAGCGATTATTTGACAATTTAATTGTTAAGTTTAATGTTTGGAATTTTTTAAATAATTGATTCTTGAATTTAAGGTGAATAAAAATAATTTCTAAAATTGATTAAAGTTCTATTTGAATAAGAATGAAGATAGTAAACTCTTAATTTAGATTTAAAAAAGGGATTAATTCGGTTTTTGTAATAATTCATTTAATTAACGTGTGAAAATAGCATTCAGGGCCACTATCTTGGATTCCGATAAAGCCAGTTTCAATGGATCCGTAATAATGAATTATAGCATGCTTTCGAATTTCATGACAATCGGACGTATCTTTTGGGCGTGCGAGATCGAAGCGCGCAAGTTAATTTCAAAACTTACATAATAATTGTGTTTGGAAAGCTATCTTCTGTATATGATGCAATTTGGTCTCGATACTAATTCCGTAGTGTTCGAAATAAGGGTATTACATGTAGAACACTAGGTGGCACATCTCGTTTGGAGTTCGAGATTTTCGAACGTTAAAGCTAGATATTTTCCTATTAAAATATTATATATATTATTCTTTAACCATAACTTGCCCATACCCATGCCCATTGTGTTGTCCATGCTTTCCCTACGTAGCCCATATCCACTGGCCCTTTAAATTTTAGTTCAAAAACAGAATTGGGTTCGAAAATTTTCAATTTAAAAACATGTCCAAACAATCGGTTCGAGATGATCAGTGCCACTACAGGCCGTATTGGCTCTCGACATCATTTAGGGAAATGCAGAGCTCGATAAGGCGAAGGGTTTCAACGGTTGGATTGTCATATGATATTGCATGAAAGCTAAATTTGGGCTGCGTTCGGCGGCAGATTTTCGTCGAAATCTTCTGAATGGCGGCGAGTAGGGGATCGGCGTTTCTAGCTAGAAGCGCGACATGGTCGACACACGGGTGGGTGATGCCATGGCAGCGTAGCGCCACGATGAACGTGGAGGAGCGGTCGATATTTTGGGTTACCTGGTCATGTTCAATATTTGAGGAGGGAAAGGTAGTTAATTAGTTTAAAACGCTAATTATAATTTTGTGGTTTCAATTTTTTATAAATTCAAATCTTTTTCATACGAAGTTGGATTCGAACATGACAAGTTGCGATCATATCGACGAATATTATGCTATGGAGTTGGATTGGATAGATTTGAAAATCGCAGGAATTTGATTCAAAATGGAATGCCTATTCAATTTTAATTCGAATCGGAGCGCTTTGGCGACTTTTGAAATCAGTGTGATTTAAACTCACCTTTTTGTTAACAGGTTATGTTATATAGTTGATAATAAATTGTTTGTTAAATATTTGGATGACTTGCTATATTTATTAGTTGGTTTGGATATATTCCCGCCCTTGGAGCAGATGAGACCCTATTACGTTCCCGTGTAAGATCGGATGCCTTTGTATACGATCCCACCTCAAAATGATTGATTTATTTTATTTGGTTATATACTGTACGTGATGCAAAGGGATGGGTTGGAGGGATCCAATGGGATTCCTCACACTGTTGATTTTATTTTTTATATAATTTGATATGTGATATGTTGGATGCCAAAATTGATGTCATAAATAATTCCTTATTTAGTGCTTAGGTAGCACTAGCCCTTATTTTTTGTATTTTAAATACTATAAAACAATGTTTGATTTAAAAGAGATTTCAAATGATTTTGGAAATTATATATGTTTATAATAATTCATCTTGAAATTATAAAAAAAATTAAAATAAAATGTACGATTTATTTAAAGATTACAAATTTATAGGTTTTATAAAATATTTTAAATAGATATTTTGAATTATGAATAAATATTTTTAAACTCTTAAAAATTAGTCTGTGTTTTATAATTAAGGAATACAGTTTTAAAGGAAGATGGAAATATTTGGTATAAATATTTATTAGCCGTTTTATATAAAGTGATATATATATATAATATATGCAAATATTTAATTTATAAATATGGAAATTTATATAGGTGATAATGCATTAAGTGACATTTTATAAATAAGGTGAAGATTTGTAAAATCGTATTTTATTTATGATGGGATAGATTTATAAATAGCATTTTTGTAAATTAAAAGGAAACTAGTATCATTTAATAAATTGGAGAAATAAATCAACTGGTGGATTTATTATAAGATGTGGAATGATGTTTTAGAAAATAGTTGATTCTATTTTGAAAATTGAAGGTGAGGGTAGATCTGGGAATGTTAAATGATATTTTATAAATAGAAAGGAATATATAGAAGGAATTTATTCATATAGGGGCACGTTAACAACAGATGGTGATTGATGTTTTTAACAGGGATTTCTGAATAAGTGAGATTTATAAAAGGAAAAGATTTATATATGGAGTTCATAAATAAAGGGATTTTATGAAACAAAGTTTTATAAAAGAGAAGGAGATTTATAAATATAATTTTATAAATATGGAACTAATCACTTTGGAAATTAAGAATGAATTTTTATCAAGAAAATATCATTATGTTTTAAAAGTTATTTATTTATATTAATATTATTTTAAAATGGTTATCAATATATTAATATTTTTAAAAGTTAATTATTTAAATTATTAGTATGGTTTGAAATTAATTTTAATTATTTATCAATAAAGTTTTGGAAAGTAATTATTAGTATTTATAAAAATGTTAAAGATAAATTATTATTGTTTTATTTAAGATGTTTTGAAATTTATTATTTATTTTTTAAAATGTTTTAATGTTAACATTTATTTATTTATAATGTTTGCTATTATATAATAGTGTTTTTAAGTAAATGATTAGGATTATTCATAAATGTTTTCAAGATTTATAAATAGGGTTTATAAACAGATATGAGTTTTATAGGAGGAATATCATAACATGGTTTGGAAAACTTAAAGGAAGATTGTAAAAGGGTAAATGGAGTTTTATAAATGGTCTTGGACATTTATAAAAGAATTTTAGAAATGAATTTATATATTTATAAAAGGGGTTTTATAAATGGTTCTATGGGTTATAAAATGTTTCAAAGATTTATAAAATAGTTTTATAAATGGGTTTTGAGATTTATAAAGGGTTTATGAATGATTTTAGGAGTGTATAAAAAGAATTTATAATTGATTAAAATTGATTAAATAGATCATAAATGGTTTCAGAGATTTATAAAATAGTTTTGTAAATGGTTTTTGAGCTTCATAAGAGAATTTTAAATGATTTTTGAATTGTATAGAAAGGTAATATTTCTCATTTTTGTGGGAATACTTATAGCATTAAGATAAGTATATAGATACTTTTCTAAGTTTTGAAAATATAGGATTGTGGATATATCATATCTATGTAAAGATATTTTTATACCAGTACTTACAAGTGATTTTAATTAATAAAAAGATTAATTAAAGAGGTAAGTGGTTACTTAGGTGTTCAACCAATGTTGGTTTTTTCCTATAGAATTAAATCCCAGATTGAATGTTTGTATTTGATAGTTAAATAAGCGACTATCCAAATTGGACCCAAAACGTAACTTTGGGAATATGTAGAAGAAATAGTGAGTTATTTGGCACAGTCATCTTCGATGATATTGTACTGTGCGTGCAAACCTTGTTTCATTCTCCTAGGAAAATAGTAAGGAAATCCATTCACTAACGGTTAGAAGGTGATCTCCGCTCTTTTCTTTGACTATTTATTTCCCAAAGAACTCGGGTTGAGTTTACCAGAAATTATCGAAAGTTGTTTCGAAGAGACAGGGATCGAATATGTTATCCGAAAACCACTTCGATCCAATCAAGTGTTTCAAAGTGAAGACATCTTAAAGATGATGAAATTTGAAAATGGAGTTTATAAGCATTTCATTTAGTCCTAGAACGAACTTGTATAGATGAATGCTGGTATGCATTATTGCCTGGAGGCAGTATTGGCATTCCAAGTGGGAAGTGCTATATACAAGGTAAAACATAGCCACAAGCATCATCAACCGAGAATGACTAAAACATGGGAGATGCAGCCGGGCTAAGTGGGTTGCTCCCAATTATGTTATAATCATCCCTATCTAGAGTTGACATTATCTCTATTTGTATGATTCGGGGCCCATTAATGGAGGGGCGATGAAATTCAGTATTACTAGTTAAGTGGTAGGCTGGTCCTGTGTTGGCAGAGGATTCAGGCGAGGTCCTTTGTATTATTTTATCTAGAGATGCATCGTGATGGGCGGTACCCCAGTAGCCCAGTCATTATATGAAATCCATTCTCAATAAGCAACGTACAGAACTTAGTTATGCCCAACTATGCTAAAACGTGAGATGCAAGCATTTCAGCTATATTCATATTTTACTTTGATCCCTAAACTTTATTGTAATATAATGAATTTTCTATATAAAATATTTTGGTTATCGCAAGGTAAAAACCCATCCATGTTTATGTGCGGCATGGTCTTACGAGATATCTTTATTTTCATAAGATTTTTGAAACATAAAAATTCAACCGGGTGTGTTTATTTTTCCATGCCAGTTTACCAGACGATTCGCGTGTTATTTTATTATAATGCTTGGGTCATACAAGTATATTTACATATTTGCTTTGGATGCATTGGTGTTCAGGAGATAAGTTTGAGGTCTTCTAGTAATATCTAGTATATGTTTATTTTTCATTGCTTTGTCTTTGAAAACATCAGTATTTATGAGTATAGGTTTTTATAACTGTCCAGGCTAATGATTGAGATTTGTTGTTGTACTCTTATTGATGTATGTATATAACAGTTTCTCTTTTGAAAAAATCATTGGTATTATATTATATATTATTCCGCAGCGATTATATGATTCTTTGTTGCTTCGGTTTACTTTTTCTCTTCTTCTTCTCTTATTTTTTCTTCTTTCTTCCCATAACTATCCGTCCTTACATTCAATTTGGATTGGACGTGTCTGATTTATTATCGACTTGAATTATGCGGATTGGCGAGTCATTGCCTCGATCTTTTCGTTAGAAAATAAAGATAAGAGTGATAACATCTTCATAGAAATGAGAAAGAGAATTCAAATCCAAGCAAGGGAAACCATCTTTGAAAGAGAAATAATAAAGGACTTTGACCAATTCACTCAAAAGTGGAAGAATAGGCAAATTCATTCACATGGATTGGATTAGGCTTAAAGCTCTTTAAAGAGGAAATTTGATATGGAGGCTAAAGAGTCCATACGTACAACAAAAGAGCTAAGTGGAAATCAGTGGAGTCATCCTCCAAAAGTTCATGGCTTTCTAAGAACTATTCTCTTACCGCTTCCTATGAAGATATTTATCGTCTAACCAAGGAAAGGCTAAACTACTGGCCTTCTCCAAAGAAATGACCAAATAATTAATTATACCTTGGGGGATTATATTGTCACTATCACCTTTCAAATGACCATGACCATGACATCCCTAATTTTTGATAATATTATTCAGGAAATTTAATTAGAAAAATTAAATAGAATAACGATGATAAAGGGATTGAGATTTGAGTAAAACTAATGCGAAGGTCGTGCTTAATTATAAAATGAATGGGATTTAAATGGGTTATTAACTAATTAGATTACACATAGGGACATTGGTAAAAATAGCCACATCATTATACACGGGTATACACTTCTCACCTTATCGATTCACGTTCATTTTCTCAAATCTAAAATAAATGCAAAACCTTAAGGTACTGGAGATTATCAAAGAGGAAGAATTCTATCTAAAGCTAGGAAGGATTAATCAACAACAAATCTCAAATTCCTTGTCATATCTAAGGTGAATAATAATTTCATACCATCTCTATTTTATACTATGATTATATATTTTCGGATTTATTATTAAATTCGTTTTATGATGACATGGATGATGATATGCTTGACTATATTATGTTTTATTTATTTTAATTCATTCATATATGAATTTGCACGGTTTTGATGTAAAACCTAGAATCCTGATTTTAGAATGCCATGGAAAAAATCATGTTGTAAAACATGATTTTGGAGATGGGTTTCAATTTTCAGAATTTTTCGAGCTATAGAAAATTTATTATGAATTTATAAAGGAAAATATGATATAGTTGGGTTTAAAATTTATTTCCAGTATTTCAGTTTGAAATTGGGTCTGAAATTTTAATATATTTGATTACATGATAAAATTGAATTTCTGTGATTTTTGGGGATTTTTCCTAATTTGATTTACCAGGGAAAATAAATTATTTCAAGAGAAGGACTAATTTACAAATACTGATTTTGTTAATGGAAGGGCTTACACATTATAATTTCTTTGATTTAGATCTGATCAAATGTGGCAGTTTTATTTGTAAAGTATTTATAAAGTTTTGAGGCAACCAATCAAAGATTTACAAATAGGTAAGTAGTTATAAAGCAATTACTAAATGTGGCTAAATTTTAGCCTTTAATTCAGAAAAGTTGGTTCCGCCTCAAATAGCAGCACCTTTCGACTCCATTGACTCCATACCATCCCGGTCGAAACCCACATAGTTGAAACCAATACACAATGTATCTCTTTGTTGGTACGCAGTGGATTAGACAGAAGGCAGAAGCCATGGTTTCGAAAGGGTTGCTCCCGATGGGGATGAAACCTTGTTTTGTTTTCAAAAGTTAAATTCTTACCTTATTTTATTTAAAGCTTTCGACATAGTCAAAATATATGCTTTCGAAAGGGTTGTTATAAATAGCTTTCAAAAAAGTCGCTATACTATGTAAAGGTTTTATCTTTCAAAGGGGTACCTTTTTCCTTTAAATAATAGCTTACGAAAGGATTGGTTTTGACCAAGTCAAAATTCAGCCGCTAATTTCCCCTTTTGACTCTATTGAAGCCATCTATGCTGTCGAAGGGTTACCTCTGTTTTAACTTAAACTAAGCCTTTTTCCTGAATGTTTTTGAAGGGGGTTGGGGGTTTCGAAGGCAGTTGAGTCAAAAGGGGTTTCGACTCTATCCTTTGATGTTTTAATTTAAAAGGTTGTTGCTCTCGACTAGATCGTTCCGACACCATCAACTTGTTTCCCCAAAATAATTTTATAATTGGTTTCGAAAGAGATACTTTCGTATATAACTATTTTGAACCAAAGGATATTTTAAGGAGTAAACCCAATTTTATAATTGGTTTCGAAAGAGATACTTTCGTATATAATCATTTTGACTCAAATGCTTTCAAAGCTATGTTTTAAAGAACGTTTTGATACCATCGAAAGGTACAATTGGTTTCGAAAGAGAATGTTTAGCAAGGGCTTCGAAAGGTATGTTTATTAGGTTTTGAAAACAAGTTTAGGCTTTCGAAGGATCCAGAGGTTTGAAAGAGATGTTTTAAGATTTCAAAACATAAACCCAATCTCAATTTAAAGGAATAACCATAGCATAAGTAAACAAAGGATTTTGAAATGAAGAAGTTTTACTGATTATAAAGGTTAAAAGGGTTTGACCAAGATATATATATATATATATATATATATATATATATATATATATATAAGAAAGATGATAAACCACAGATGATGGTATTATTTGTTGTTATGAATACTTCTTCATATGCTTATTCACATTATTATTAATCGATAACAGTATTTTCGGGAATGACAGAATAACCAGCTAGGTTGACTCAATAGTGAATATAATTTAAGAAATATTAAAATCTAAATTAAAGATATTGGCAGGGACCAATAGGTTCATAGTCAGCCCATGAAAACTATGATTTGATATTGGCAGGGGCCAATAGGTTTATAGTCAGCCTATGACAACTATATTCGAATTAAGATATTGACGGATAGTCAGTAGGTTTCTATCAGTCCATGATAACTAGGATAAGTGAAAAGATATTGAAGTTCCCAATAGGTACTTAGTGATCCAATGAAAACTATGAAATCGGACAGATAGTCCATAAACAATTAACAGGTTAGTAGTGACCCTTAAAACTATAATTGAGACAGATAGTCAGAATGAATGGTGATGAGTAATCCAAATTTAGTTTACTTGTTTTTCATTTCATCGCAATGTTTTGAAATACTATGTTTTAACCATTGTGGATGCAGGAGCACGGTACATGGTTTATAAATGTTTAGGATACTAGTGAGGAGAAAACCCGTTCTGCTAAGCGGCGTGGTCTCACTAGATTTCTAAATGATTTGAAATGGTAGATTATTATTCATACCAGGCTTTTTGTCTGACTCGAAGTTTATTTTTTTCCTTAAATTCTCAGGTACTCAATTGACTTTAAGTAGGTTGAGAGTTAAGTTTCCAGGTGTTCTTTCAAACAAATAAAGCTACCATTGTGGATGCAGGAGCACGGTACATGGTTTATAAATGTTTAGGATACTAGTGAGGGGAAAACCCATTCTGCTAAGCGGCGTGGTCTCACTAGATTTCTAAATGATTTGAAATGGTAGATTATTATTCATACCAGGCTTTTTGTCTGACTCGAAGTTTATTTTTTTCCTTAAATTCTCAGGCACTCAATTGACTTTGAGTAGGTTGAGAGTTAAGTTTCCAGGTGTTCTTTCAAACAAATAAAGCTTCCGAGGACGTGTAGGAGGCAAGTGTGTTGATAGAGTTCTTTTATTTCCACTGTGTGTTTTGAATGTAAAGGAAAATTTGTTTTATTGTCTTATTATATACTCTGACCAACCAAGTGGGGATCTTCATATGTTGCTCTTGACATATTTTGTAATAATTATATGTTATCTGAACGTGGTCTGCGAATTGGTATTATGTAATCAATTTAGAATATTTTGAAATGAAATATAGAATTTGTTTGTTGTTTAAAATTTCTCCATATTCTTATTTTTCTGTGTATTGACGTATCTATTATCGCCGTATTTGGTCGTCGGGGATTAATAACTATGGATGACTGCATCATACGTAGCCGTTAGTTTTGGACCTCGAATTAGGGAGATGTTACAAGTTGGTATCAGAGCATGGGTTTATGAAACTTTAAAAGAAATTTAAACATATGAAAATTTTTAAACATAATCTAATGAATCAGATAATAAGATTAGGATTTTGGTTAACGCTATAGTAACGTACTTGTGTTTGATATATATAGTTATATATATAAGTACATATTCCCCGCTCTCTTGAACTGTTCTTTTGTGTCTTACTAAGTTTTGTATGCAGATTTACGAGAAAGGAGATATGGAAGCAGGAAACAGAAGAGGGAATCCCGGTGGAGGAAGCACCACAACTAATGGAAATGCTCGACCCACTACAAGGAGGAACTTGGGGCAATTGGCTAATGCTAGTAATCAAAATGTTGATGCCAATGTGGGTGCTGAAAATCCACCAGTAGATATGGGGACGATGTATTAGTTCTTTGTTGGTTTGATGCAAGCAGGTGTTGCTGCTGATGTTTTTGGAAAAGTAGGAGGAGCTAATCCTATGGCTTCAGTTCGAAATATGAGTAGAGGTTACACCAGTTAGGGTAGGAAGCCATTCTTAGGAACAGAGAGTGCTATAAAGGTTCAGAATTGGCTATTGCATTATAAGCGTATATTTATTGATTTGGGTCTAAATGACGGGCAAAAGAGGAAATATCACTGAGACACCCTAATAGTCATAACCGAGTAATATTCTCAGTAGAGAATACTGACTGGAGTCTTAGTGCTTTACTCAATGCCATGGAGGTAGGAAATGAGTTAAGTCGGTTTCAAGTAGCAAGAGAGTTTGCAGATGTCTTTGAGCCGGTCACTTGACTACCACCGAGAAGAGCTGTTGAGTTTAGAATAGATCTTGTGCCCGGAGTTGAACCTATGAGTAGACCACCTAGTAGGATGACGCTGACAGAGATGAAGAAATTAAAGGTGCAACTAGTGGATCTAAAAGGAAGGAATTTTATTAGACCAAGCAATTCGCCTTGGGGAGCGGCCGCGGTATTCGTGAAGAAACTAGATGGGTCATTAAGGATGTGTATCGACAAACGTAAGTTGAATGAAAGGACGATAAATAATAAGTATCCTCTGTCGAGGATTGATCAGTTGAGTGGATCCAGAGTGTTTTCCCTATTGGATTTGGTGACAGGTTTTCATCAGTTAAGAGTGACGGAGGACGGTATTCGTTTGATGGCATTTCGAACCAAGTATGTTCATATGAGTGGTTGGTGATGCCATTTGGATTAACGAATGCACCTGCTTTCTTCGTGGATGTGATGAACTGAGTATTCCGAGAGTATTTGGGTAGGTTTGTACTAGTGTTTATAGATGACAGTCTGGTCTACTCTAAGGATGAGGGAGAGCATGAAGTTCATCTTAGAGTGGTACTTGAGACACTGAGGTAGACTCAGATAAAGGTGAAGTTTACCGAATGTCATTTCTGGAAGAAAGAGGTTAAATTTTTGGATCACATGGTTTCAGAGAAAGGATTGTCTGTCGATCCAGATAAGATCGAAGCCGTGAATAATTGGAAGAGACCAGAGACGGTGAGATAGATCATAAGTTTTCTTAGATTTGCTGCTTATTAACGGAGATTCATTAAGGATTTCTTACGGATAGTAGCACCTTTAACTAGGTTAACCAGGAAGGAGGTGAAATTTGTTTGGTCCGACAAATGTGAGAAAGCATTCCTTAAGTTAAAGCATTTGTTGACCAATGCACCTGTGTTAGTAGTTCAAGATGGAATCCTAGGATTGGTGGTGTATACTGATGCATGTGGAACCGGATTAGGAGCAGTGTTGATGTAGTATGATAAAGTTATTGCCTACGCATCCAGGCAGATTAAACCACATGAAGTTAGATACCCTACTCATGATTTAGAGTTGGCGATAGTGATCTTTGCATTGAAGGTATGGATACATTATTTCCTAGGGGAGATGTTTGAGCTTTATGCCGATCATAAGTCTTTACGGTATTTATTCTCTCAAAAGGAGTTGAATATAAGGAAGTAGAGATAGCTGGACTTTTTGGCTGCATATGATTTTAGTATAGAATATACACTAGGAAAATGTAATAAGGTAGCAGATGCTCTTAGCAGACAACATCGGAATGTGGTGTTAGCTATGTTGGCAGAGTGAAAAGATTTAGAAGGTTTAGTCAGTTGTGATGTGTAGTTAAGATCGACTACTGGTTCTAGTCAGAGTTTTGCCAGATTGTCTTGTTTAGAAGTTCGACTAGTATTGATTGAGAAGCTTCTGAGCAGAAGGAGGATCCAGTGTTAGATGAGGGAATTAGAAGGCTTGAGGTTAGAACTGAGATCGATGATCTAAAGGATTTTAGCCTTGACAAGAGAAGATGGTTGTGAATAAAAGTACGATTGTGTGTTCCGAATATTAAGGACTTGAGGAAGGAAGTTCTTGGAGAATATCATCGATCCAAGTTTATAATTCATCCTGGAGGAACCAAGTGGTATCAGAATATGAAGAGGAGCTTCTATTGGGAAGGCATGAAGAGTGATGTTGGCTTGTGGGTTAGGCAGTGTGCAACTATCAAAAAGTGAAAGATGAACATCAAAAGCCGAGTGGGTTGCTTCAGCCCTTAGAGATTTTAGCTGGAAATGTGATTCAATATTCGTAGATTTAATAGACGGGTTACCAAGGGCAAATAGGGGCAATGAAAGTATATGGGTTATAGTGGACAGATTGACCAAGAGTGCGCATTTCTTCCAGTTAGGTCAACCAGGATGGCACCTGTTTTAGCTAAGTTGTTCTTAAAGAACGTAGTTAGACTGCATGGCATTCCTAGTAGCATATTTAGTGGCAGAGATGTTTTGTTCACTAGTGAATTCTGAAAGAGTTTACAGGAAGTGATGGATATTGGTTAATATGTGTACGGCGTATCACCCTCAGACAAATGGGTAGACAGATAGAGTCAACAAAATACTCGAGGATCTACTGAGAGCTTAAGCATTGGACTTTGGTGGATCTTGGGAGTATCTCCTACATTTGGTTGAGTTTTCCTATAATAATAATTATCAGAATAGTATAGGAGTGGCACCTTTTGAACCCTTGTATGGAAGACCATGCAAATCACCGGCATGTTGGTTGGAGACCGGAGACAGACGAGTCTTAGGCCTAGATTTGGTCAGAGAGGCGTCAGAGAAGATTGAGTTGATCCGAGGAAGGATGAAGGAAGCTCAGTCAAGACAGAAGGGTTGCATAGATAAGAGGTGTAAGGACCTAGAATTCTTAGTTGGGGATAAGGTTTTCATTAAGGTATCACCAATGGAAGGTGTGGTATGAATTGAAAAGTTAGGAAGTTAGACCCAAGATATGTAGGACCATTCTAGATTATAGAAAGGATTGGAGCTCGCATACAAAGTAGAGTTACCGAGCAGTATGGCAGGTGTCCATAATGTATTTAATGCGTCTCATCTCCGTAAGTATGTGCATGATCTAGAGACTACTATCCCTCCGACAGGGTTGAAAGACTTAGTAGTGGAGCCTAATTTGACTTTTGTTAGACAATCAGTTCGGGTTGTAGCTAGAGGTGAGAAAAGATTAAGGAACAAGTCAGTCCGGTTGGTGAAGGTTCAATGGAGCAATGATGAGAAGGACTGTACTTGTGAGACAAAGGATAGGATTATAGATACTTATCCTGATCTACATTGAGGGTATGTCTATACTAGCTTTATAAGGAAAGTTGCTAGTCAGTTAAACTAGTATGGTTGTTAGAAGTTGTTATGAATGATTGTTATGTTTAGTATTTAGTCCTTATTGAATTTTGAGAATGATCCCAAATTTTTGATAGCGTTATTCAGGAAATTTAATTAGATAAATTAAATAGAATAATGATGATAAAGGATTGATTTGAGTAAAGCTTATGAGAAGGTTGTGCTTAATTATAAAATGAATGGGCTTTAAATGGGTTATTAACTAATTAGATTACACATGGGCATATTAGTAAAAATAGCCACCTGATTATACACGGCTAGACGCTTCTCAGTTTGGTGATTCACTTTCATTTTCTCAAATTTAAAGTAAATGCAAAAACCCTAAGGAGCCGGCCATTATCAAAGAGGGAGTATTCAATCTAAAACTAGAAAGGATTAATCAACAACAAATCTCAAATTACTTATCATTTCTAAGGTGAATAATAATTTCATACCATCTCTATTTTATTATATTATTATATGTTTTTGGATTTATGATTAAATTCATCTTTATGATGACACAGAGGGTGATATGCTTGAACTATATTATGTTTGATTTATTTTAATTCATTCATATATAAATTTGCACTGTTTTGATGTGAAACTGAGAGTCAATGATTTTAGAATGCTATGGAAAAAACTCATGTTAATTAAAACATGATTTTGGAGATGGGTTTTAATTTTTATAATTTTCCGAGCTGTACAAAATTTATTATGAATTTTTGAAGGAAAATATGATATAATTGGGTTTAAAATTTATTTCGAGTATTTCAGGAAGAAATTGAGTCCGAAATTTTAATATGTTTGATTACATGATAAAATTGAGTTTTTTTTATTTTTGGTGATTTTTCCTAATTGATTTACTAGGAAAAATAAATTATTTCAAGAGAAGGACTACTTTGTAAATACTGATTTTGATAATGGAAGGGCTCACACGTTGTAATTTCTTTGATTTAGATCTGATCAAATGCGACAGTTTTATTTGTAAAGTATTTGAAAAGTTTTGAGGCAACCAATCAAATATTTACAAATAGGCAAGTAGTTACAAAGCAATTACTAAAAGTGGCTAAATTTTAGCCTTTAATTCAGAAAAGTTGGTTCTGCCTTAAAAAGCAGCACCTTTCGACTTTATTGACTCCGCATCATTCCAATTGAAACCCATATAGTCGAAACCCACATAGTTGAAACCAATACACAAAGTATCTCTTAGTTGGTACGCAGTGGATTAGAAGGAAGGCGGAAGCCATGGTTTCGAAAGGGTTGCTTCCGATAGGGACGAAACCTTGTTTTATTTTCCAAAGTTAAATTCTTGCCTTGTTTTATTTAAAGCTTTCAACATAGTCAAAATATATGCTTTCGAAAGGGTTTTTATAAATAGCTTTCAAAGAAGGTTGCTATACTATGTAAAGGTGTTAGCTTTCAAAGGGGTTTCTTTTTCCTTTAAATAATAACTTTCGAAAGGATTGGTTCCTACAAAGTCGAAACCCAGCCACTAATTTCCTCTTTCAACTATATTGAAGCCATCTATGCTGTCGAAGGGTTAACGCTAATTTAACTTAAACTAAGCCTTTTTACTGAATGCTTTCGAGGGGGGTTGGGAGTTTCGAAGGCAATGGAGTCGAAAGGGTGTTTTGAATCTATCCTTCGATGTTTTAATTTAAAAGGTTATTGCTCTCGACTTGAAGGTTCTGACACCATCAACTTTTTTCCCCAAAATAATTTTATAATTGGTTTCGAAAGAGATACTTTCATATATAACCATTTTGATCTAAAGGATATTTTGAGGAGTAAAACTAATGCTTTCAAAAGGGTATTTTAATTTGTTTCGAAACTATATTTTAAGGAACGATTTGATACCATCGAAAGGAACAGTTGGTTTTGAAAGAGAATATTTAACAAGGGCTTCGAAAGGTATGTTTATTATGTTTGAAAAGAAGTTTAAGGTTTCGGAGGAAGACATCCTAAGGTTTCGAAAGAGTTGTTTTAAGATTTCAAAACATAAATCCAATCTCAATTTAAAGGAATAATCATGGCATAAGTGAACAAAGGGTTTTGAAATGAAGAATTTTTCATTGATTATAAAGGTTAAAAGAGTTTAACCAAGATATATATATATATACATACATACATATATACACACACACACACACATATATATATGTATGTATGTATGTATGTATGTATGTACGTATGTATTTATAAGGAAGATGGTAAACCACAAGTGATGGTATTATTTGTTGTTATGAATACTTCTTCGTATGCTTATTCACATTGTTATTAACTCATAACAATATTTTGGGGAAGGGCAGAATAACCAGCTAGGTTGACCCAGTAGTGAATATAATTCAAGAAATATTAAAATCTAAATTAAAGATATTGGCAGGGGACAATAGGTCATAGTCATCCTGTGAAAACTATGATTTGATATTGGCAGGGGCCAATAGGTTTATAGTCAGCCTATGCAAACTATATTCGGATTAAGATATTGACATAGTCAATAGTTTCCAAGTCAGCCCATGAAAATTTGGATAAGGAAAAAGATATTGGAGTTACCATTAGGTTCTTAGTGATCCCATGAAAACTATGAAATTGGAAAAATAGTCCATAAACAATTAACAGGTCAATAGTGACCTTTAAAACTATAATTGAGACAAATAGTCAGAATAAATATGGAAGAGTAATCTAGATTTGATTTACTTGTTATGCGTATTGTTATAATGTTTTGAAATACTATGTTTTAACCATTGTGGATGCAGGAGCACAGTATGTGGTTTATAAATGTTTTAGGATACTAGTGAGGGGAAAACCCATTTCGCTAAGCGACGTGGTCTCACTAGATATCTAAATGGTTTGAGATATTACTAGGCTTTTTGTCTGACTCAAAGTTTTTGTTTTCCCCTTAAACTCTCGGGTACTCAATTGACTTTGAGTAGGCTGAGAGTTAAGATTTCCACGTGTTCTTTTAGACAAATAAAACTTCCGAGGATGTTGAAGAGGCAAGTTTATTATTAGAGTTCTTTTATTCCCGTTGTGTGTTTCGATTGAAAAGGCAAATTTGTTTTATTGCTGTATTATATACTCCGATCAGCGAAGAGGGCATCTTCATATGTCGTTCTTGGCGTATTTTATAATAATTAAATGTTATCTGAACGTGATCTGTAAACTGGGATTATGTAATTAATTTGGAATATTTTGAAATGGAATGTGAAATTTGTTTGCCATTTAAATTTTCTCCATATTCTTATGCTTCTATGTATTAATGTATCTAATATCGCCGTATTTGGTCGTCGAGGATTAATAACTACGGATGACTGTAGCATCCGTAGCCGTTAGTTTTAGGTTTCTAAGTAGGGAGATGTAACAATGACACTAATCAATGTCGAAGCTTGGAAGGTATGATCAACAATTTCCTAGGATAAGGAAAGTTTGAGGAATTTGTAAATATATATTAAACAAGCTAACAATAAAGGAAGATTCCTGGAGTGAGACAAGTATATCAACTGGATCAATCATAGAAAGAAGTAAGAATATTCGAAAATAAAGGAGAAGTCTAAACCATTACCTATAAGGTAATAAGGGTGAATAAAACCTTTGATCCCATCGTAAGGGCCTGGTCAAAGCACCTTTGAGAGGGAGGTCAGGGTAAGCCTTTGCTCCTGCCAAAAATGGTCTGGCCAAAGCACTTACAAGTCTTTGGTCCCGTCTACATGCCCTAGACAAAGTGCCTCCTTTAGGGAGGATGGAGTAAGCCTTTGATCCCACCTAAGATGACCTAGCCAAAGCAGCGAACCACCCTTCAGTATCGCCTTTAAGGCCTGACCGAAGCGCCTCCTATAACGAGGTTGAGTAAGTCTTTGGCTCTTCTTAAGATAGCTAACTAAACTCACCAGATGAAAGGCCTAAATCATCACCTAAGATGGTGATAAGGGGTTTTATCCAAGTTGAGATCGCCACCTAGGATGGTGCCAAAGAAATCAATCAAAATCAATTACTTATTCTGATAATCGGAGATTCAATCAAAATCATCACCTAAGATGCTGACAAACAAATAAATTGAGTCATTCGAACTCTATCCAAATGAATGAATCAAATCAATCTTCTAAAGGAAGATCAATCTAGAATAGCCATTTTTACACCCAAGCAAAAGCAATCTTCTAGAGAAAGATCGATCAAGAATGATCCGTTCGAGCTCCAAAGCAAAAATCAAGCAATCTTTTAGAGAATGATCTATCAAACATGAGCTGTCATGCTTCAAAGTAAAGAAAATATAATTTATCCATTAACACGAAAGAAAGTATTATCGCCTGATGGATATTCTGGTCTTTAACTCATATTATTGCCAAATGTATTTTTTGGTCATCTATTCAGATGGATATTCTAGTCTTCTATTCATATTATTGCCAAATGAATTTTCTAGTCATCTATTCAGATGTATTTTTGGTTTTTTATAAATGATTTTCTAGTCTTCTATTTAGACATTACTATTGCTAGATAATTTCTTGAACGTCATGAGATATTATTAGGCCAGATAGTTCTCTAGTATTCTGTTCAAGATTCCATCAACATTAATTACTACTAGAGAGATTTCTGGTATTCCCTAATGGACTTCTTTAGGTTAAAAGAACAAGCCAATGCTCAATCTAAGGTTACATATCATATTGCAACAAATTAGAGCATTGGAAAGTAGGCCATGCATCTCAAATAATTCGGTAAATTCAAAAGTAAAAGTACATATGGTACATTCGAGGTAACATTCGTAAATTCATTTATTATCCAATACATTATATACAATAATTGCAGGAAAAAAAGTATAATTAAAAAGATTACAATCTAAGAGTCAAGGCTTTAAGCTATCCTCCTCAAATCTTCAACAATTGAAGAACAATCGGCAATGTGATGAATTACTACATCTAGAAGTTGTTTAAGTTTCTTATATTTCTTTCGCATGGCATCTGGATGGTCTAGTGAATCAATTTGAATTTTTAAAGCACCATCGAGCATTTTATTTGCTCCCTTTAGAAGCTAAACCTGCTCCTTAATTTCTCAAAGGCATGTTTTTCACTCTCAAGTCGCTCAACCTTAGCTTCATAAGTATTAACATGAGTAGAAATGCTGTCACTCCACTGCTTAATCAAAATTAGAATACATTCAATTCTAACTCTTTGGCATCATCTGGCTATCTCACCATCATCTAAATTATTAAGAGGGTGTAATATGGTAGAAAATCATTTTTGCCCAACTAAAAAGTAGGCGTAGGAAGGCTGGAATCGCCTCCACTTGCGATAAGTTCTAAAGATTGACATTTAACTTGACATTTTAGAAATTGCACATCAAGATCCATCACTTTTTGATGTAATCAAGCAATCTCAGCATCGGCCTTAGTAATTTGAGAAGAAAGCCTAGATTGACCGATAATATCTATTTTGCTTTTCAACTCTTGAATTCTCCCATCCCTTTCTTTAATTTGATTCTCTAAATCAAAAGTCATCTATTTTAAACTATTAAACATAGATCTTAATTTGTAATATTTGTCATGCCATTTTTGCACATCCGGATTATCCAGAAATTGTAAAGTCGAAGTGCCTTGAGAAGAGAGTTTCTTCTTGAGTTCTGCCTTAAGCCTATCTTTAATAGAATCAAGTTGAGCGAGGATATCTGAATGGGTAGATGCAAGTGTCGATTGTTTTTCCTAGCAAGAGAAGGAATCAATATACAAAATGTATTTTCTTCACTAGATAACAAAGGTTTAAAACATAATCAATTCAAATTACATCAATGTTGTATACAACTAACTCTTAAGGTTTCATCATATAAGGTAAGAGTAGAATCAGAAGAAAAAAAATTAATCCCTTATGGGGTATTAACCAGAGGAAATTGATGGTAGTTCCATTTTTCTATTGGAGGGCTAATTTGACATATTAATTTAGCATGATAATTTCGAATTTCACTAAGCAGTTTGTCCTTCTCATTACCCAAGAAATCAAAATGAAAGTGAGAGAATTGTGTATAAACTTCCTGTAGATCTCTAACAAATCAATGTTTTGTTAACTGAGATGTTTTAAGAGTTGAGGAATTCTCTTTAAAATCCCTCCTTAACTTGGTAAATCTACTTAGGAGTTCCATGGGAATAGGACTCTTAAGGGTTCCTTAATATATACTAGTATAAACTGCACGTACATGCATCTAATAGCTAGAGCGGATATGTATTGTAAGTGCAAAAGTTTAGGTAATCACAATACTTTTATTTCAAGTTGTTTGTTGGTAGTGTCGGTGGCAAATTGTAAGTAAAATTCCGTTGATGGGTCGTTGAGAAGGGATGGTGGTGGATGTTACAAACTAATGGTGGGTTTCCATTGATGGATGAGGGTATTTTTGGAATTTAAAAAGGACATCATGGAAATGCTAGTCATTGAATTCTCTTTATTAGTAGTAAAGATATAATATATGAAAACTAAAAAAAGAAATAAAAGTGATGAAGTTTATAAGCTACTTGAATTACACATTAAAATCATACAATCATTTGGGCTCGTACAATATTGATCCCTTATAAAATTCAAAAATAAATCTCTCCTTACTACACTTAATATTCTTAGGAGGAAAAATATTAGGAGAGAGGGGAATGGTAGCAACCTTAGAAAGATTCCAACAATCCCCAAGATGAGGGTCGCTTCTATGATCATCTAAGTATCTTTTATGGAGACGTCTAATCAAGCCTCCACTTCTTTCCACTGAGAAAGAAGAGTCGGTGAGGAGATTCCTAGAATGAATTTATAAATAAACTCTACTAGGGCCTCCCTATCATCAACAAGTATCCAGAAGAGAGTCATCAATTTTGCGTTCTCTCTCATAATTCTGCCCTAGTACAGGCGAGCTCTTTTCAAGCGAGGGGAAGCCTGCTTTTCCTTAAGGAACTTTAACCGCGTAGCACTAGCAGAGAGGCGCTTGTATTTGTCAGATAATTTATTAAGTTCATCAACTAATCTATCAACTTCTCTATGCGATCAAAACACCTCCATTTGAATCTTTTTATATAAAGTCTCATAATATTCTTCTTTTTCCCAATCTAAGATAACAAGCTTATTAACTAAAACTTCTTGGAAACGTTAGATATTTAAATGAAGAACTCCATATTTAGAGACTAAAACTTAAGAAGTGGTAGTTTGAGTTTTTTTTCCTTTGGATGACGTCTAGGGGAAGCACTGCCTCTTGGGGAAGTATCCTTCCTTGTAGCATCCTAAGGATTAGGAAGTTCGATAAAGCCTGCACCATGGTCAATTGGGTCTAAGTTAAGACCGTCTGATCCATCTCCCCATCTTTTGCTTTTCAAGACCTTTGTCATTGCCATTGCCTCCATCATCATCAAGGCCATATTATTATCATTGTCATCCTTATTATTTCCTTCCTCATCAAAGTATGTCTGCTCTTTTGGATAAGAGAGTATCAAAAGATAATAGCTTTCTAGCATCGACCTTTTTTTGTCAACAAATTCTTCTTGAAGTGACCCTGAGCCCTCCAAAAAATAAGACTAAACTTCCTCTTGAACTTTTCATTTAAATCTGACATAGAAGGAAAATCTATATCTAGGCATATTTGAATACTATTGCTATACACCACAGATAAAGCATCCTCGTAGTAGTTCTCTATAATTATAGTAAGAGCGTTGTCGAGGAAAAACAAGACTTTCTTTTTGGCATCCCAGACGATGTTGTTTGAATAAGACAGGATATCGCTTTTCCTTCTTAGCTTGTCCTTTAAAGATTTGTTTCTATTGACTAGCTCGGCCTTATTTTTGTTGGCCTTCTCATGATTCGCTTTTAATGCTTTCACTTCCTCCTTAAATTATTGTTTATCTTTCTACTCCTTGTCATGGGAAGAAACAAGTTTACCTTTTTTTAGTAATAGCTTCATCCCTAGTTGTAGTGATATCAATTACGCTATTGTTAAGCGAAGAGATTTGTTCCTTAAGCTCAACCACTTCGTTAGGAGGCCCTTGAGAAGCCTCTTGAAGAAAGAACAAATGCTTAGCCGCTTGGAAGAAATGACAAGCCTAGGTTAGAACAAGAAATACAGAGCTAAAAGCCTAGATTAACCAAAAGAAAGGAAATGCATACTGATAGAAGCTGTTTAATAATAATGAAAAGATAATCCTTAAAATAAATCGAAGTCTGCAGTGTCCTGAGAGATGTCAAAGAAGGAGATTGGGTAGCCAATTGAAGAAGATCATCAAAACTTTCCACAGGAATTTGAGCCCGATCCTCTGAAGGAAGAGAGTCGTTTGGAGAAGGAAATAGTTTGAGCTCATCATATATAGGGCAAAGGGTTGTTGGAGAATCAGGAAGAGAAATGTTGAGAAGGGGATCTGAAGATTGAGCCACCTCGGTTGATTTATGAACCTTATGCCCAAGGGAATCCAAATTTGCAACATTAGGGCTTGAATTAGTATTTACATGTGCCTCCTCAGCCACAACAACATAAGTATAATCACCTATAAGCTTAAGCTTTTTTACTCGAGGGAGGAGGTGGAATATCAGCAAGAGCACTAGTGCTTGCTTTCCTTTTAAGAGTCTTAACCACTTTAGCAATGAAATCCTCAATAAGGGTAGGTTTACTCAATTCGGTTAAAGCGGGAACATCATCCTTGATCTCCTATTCCTTAGGAGAAATAATGAGTGCTGAACTAAATCAAGGATAAAAGATTATAGGATAATTACACAAGAAATCCCATTTAAGTTATAATGAAATTTACTAGGCTGTTCAAGTTGGACTAGAGAAGTACAGAAAGTTTTCTGGTTACCAATGGCTAGGGATTGTTTTCCCAGAGCATTCCCCTTTACCATCGGGAGCACTCTCAATATTTTGTGATGGTCCAGAATTAGAGAGTAATCACGGACCTTCGCCTATGTCAAAAGTGTGGGCTTGTAAACCATGCTCTTGGATGCTAAAGTCGAGGATTTGATAGTGTCTTTGATAGTAGAGCTTGGTTGTTTAGAATTAGGATCTGAAAGAAAACATCCATCATAAGAGAATGCAGATATAACATGAATAATAGAGAATGGAAACTTATTGAAAATGTAGAAAGTTCCCTTGATCTTAGAAGAGTAACATCTAACTTAGAGGAATTGGTTCACCCACTCCTTCGTCTTGTTAAGTAGATGGATAATTGAGCTCTTCGGGAATGGACGAAGGCGATACAGTGGACTATCTAGTTGTTCATTTATCCTTAAAGGGGTGGCTAAGGCATAAATAACTTTAGCACTCAAAGAAGGGAGCTTGGCTTCCTTAGCAAGAACTTTTAAGCAACTCAAGTAATCGTACGGGTCGGGAGTCAGTTGAATCAGAGCGATATTTAAGTGATCGAGGAATAACAAAATAAAATCAGAGAAAGCTAGGCACCCTAAGTGTCTGATATGAATTAGAGTGAAAGCAAAGAGCCCCTCTGAAGGGTTGTTTGTCCTGCCAGAGGGACCGACACACATGGCTTCTATATTTACAATCCCAAATTACTAGAAGATAGTGTCCACTTCTTCCTAATTGGTAATGTGTGATTGGTTGAGATGAAATCTCCTTTTTCGTAGAGGGAGATGGCCTAGAGCTCTTATTTGCTTTCATGAAATAACCGAGATGAGAAATAACCGAGATCAATGAATAATGTCGAAGTGATCCAAAAAATATTTTCTTGAAAATATTAAGTGTATAGGTAGTTCATAAATTTGTTATACGATAAATACAACAAAAGTTAGTGACATTGCATAAAATTTAAACCATAACATTGAAAATGGTTGTCGAAAAAGAATGATGACACATTATAAGGTTATCGTATTCATATGACATCCCCTTAGATTGATATCGTATAAATGAATGGATGTCACATCCCTAGTTGGTTGCTGACATGGTTAGGATCACGCATTATAATAACTTCTCATGACCTTAAACTGGCTATCGAAATAATAATGAAAAGGTAAAATTATTTAATGTCGAACATCGGGTCGATTTTGTAGGGCATTAACTTTGACATCAAATAAGTCAATAACAGGTTTCGAGTTCATCATAGACTATTTATTTCGTAAACAAACTAGAAGCTCCCGGGCCTTTATATTAATATCGCCAAACTTCAATTAACAGATTAAAATTCCCCGGCAACATGGTAATTTAAAGTTAAATTCGTTCATAAGCATAACAAGTTTATGACTAAATTAGTAACCCGAAGATTAACAATAAAATTTAACTGATATACCCTAAGCATCAATTCGAAATCAAAAAAAACATAATCATAATTTGAATGGAAGATTTCCTATCGACTTAAGCAATTAAAATGAAGATCATGCCTTAATTAAAGCTTTAGCGCTGAAAGAACGAAGGTTTTGAGTAATATTGAAGATTTCAAAAAAAATTGCTTGAGCTTTGAGTTGCTGGTGAAAGAAGAAATGATGAAGAAGCTTGAAAATTTATAAGGAAGAAAAAGAAATACAGTCACCATTGGATCAGATTTAAATAAAAGGTTGGATCTAGAAAAGAATATCAATAGGTAGCAAGCGCCAATATTGAGGCGAAGACTTGAAAAGTCACTGTTTCCATCGTACTAGAGGGCAAATGTTACTACTATGCATGATTCCAATGGTATGAAGTTACATCGACAATAAGGTTGGCGAAGATAAAGCATGTCACACCATTGAAAGCATCTCATGCCGTTACAAGAATAGTTGATGACGCACCTATTGCAAGCAATGTCGTGCCTTAAGGGATACCGCACATCATCAGTGTAATATAGAATGCCGCACTCCAACGGTATGAGGGTTAATGTCAAAAACTAGCAAGTGAAAGGATCTCGAATGATGACAATGAAGAGAAGGATATTGAAAGCCTACAACGATGTCGCATATCATTTACTCCGCACCACCAACATAGTAAAGAATGTCGCATCATATTAATATAGGTAAAGAAGATTGTCGCATGCCAACAACATAAAGAGACGTGTCGCATGCCATCAATTAGACAAAGGATGTTGGATGTCATGTGATTATCATAGATCACCAGCCTTTAAAAGACGTCGAAGTAGAACCTTATGAGTAAGGAATAATATCTTAGGGGATGTTAAATGCCATCAATGCGCTTGGAAATGTTGTATATAAACGATGTCGCATCCCTTTATATCGCATATCATCAATGAATAGTGTTGCATGAAGATAATGCTACACTTCATCAAGACAAGGATTGATGTTGAATTCTAGGTGACGCCGCCTCCCTTTGATATCGCAAGTTATCATTCAAAGAAAGTCGCAAGGTGGCATTGATGTCAAAGATCATCCATGTTTACAAGAATTATCATGAGTACTGATGCTGCAAATCATCGAAGCAAGAGAGGGTGTCATCAACCATTAGCCTAGCATGATGTCGCATAGCATAGTGGGAGTCAATGGAAAGCAACGATGAGTGGAGGAATTCTATACAAGAGATGTCGTGAATCATAAACCCTCAATTGTCCTCGTAGCTCAATAGTGCGACAATAGATGTCGTATGCCTTCACTTCTTGGGATGATGTCGAAAGCTATAAAGCCAAATGTAGATCCTAAATGCAGAAAGAAGACGTCATAAACCATCAATATACAAAGGATCGAAGAAAACCTTTAAAATAGAGTATGAAGCCGAATACCACCGAGATGGCAGATGATACCGAAAACCTAACATTCCAGAAGCGACATATAACAATTATGTCGCATCTCTCAACCTCTATAAATATGGACCTAGGGATATGGAGGAGGGGCGATTAGTTCTTTCTCATTCTTACATTTTGAAAGTTTGTAACCCTAAATCAATTTGGGGATTTTTGTGTCAATTGTAGTTCTTATGACCTTTATGAAAATAATGGCTTGTACAATTACAATCGCATTACATATTGAATAAAGGGACAAGATTTATGACTATGCTTCTCATGCACTTATTATTTCAATGGTGACTTGTATAGGATCCCAAAGTACTTGTGATTTCGATCATGACTTGCTTCGGATTCATAACACTCATGATTTAGACATTACTATGGATTTGACATGGAACGTGCGCATTCCTATCAATTTAGCCTAGGATTATCTCAACCTTTCCTCAACCAAGTCTCATTTTCCTTTCACTTCTTGGGGTTAATGAAGAAATTTGTTAACTGTAACGACTCGGAATTTCAAACACTTCGTATATAAATATATGAATTATTTAGATATTTGAATCTTAGATTAAATGTGATTAACTTGGATTTATAACCTTATTAACCCCTTTTAATTAATAATTAATGATGGTGAACTTGTTTATGAAATATGTTTACAAAATAAATATGTCGAAGGAATATCAATAATGCGGTAGAAAATCGTTTTATCGATAAATGGTTTTTTACTCAATATATGTTGTTTAAACTTTTTTGCTTGCTTGTATTAATGCGTAATTAATTAGAAACTAAAAATATTTTTTGTGTAATGTCTAACTAACTATGATTAGTAAAAAGATTAGCAAGTCATTAAGGAAAGAGATATTTTGGTGAATAGGAATATACATTTTCCTAACGGTGTGAGGTGTAAAGCAAGGCACGTGAGAGGGAGCATGCACGGTGACCTTCCATGGAGGGTAAGAGATGAGTGGTTACCTCTTGGCCACTTCTACATAAGGCCCTTCATGTGTTACATTAACACATTTGTCAATGTTCAAAGGTAGAAACACTTAGACTTAATCCTCTTTTATCTTCACTAATCAATCTTTAATCAAATCAAAGCACCTCCAAAACTTCTCTAAACTTTGGCAAAGGCCTTAAAGTAACATAAAAACACGGAAAAGTAACTCAAAGGTGGAATAATTGGTAAAAATTTGCACCCTACTCTAGGCCGTTGGCAAAGGAAGAGTGTAGGGTGTGGCCATGAGCTTATGGAAGCCAAAGGTGGTGTCTTTTGCATGCTGGGTGATGGTAGGAAGTGTTAGTATGTTCTAGGTGGCTCATGCTTGTGTTATCTTGGTTTTAAAGTGAGGTAACCCACCACTAAATGATACATATTATGTGTGTATATGTTGTGTTCTTGAATATAAACTTAATTAAAGCTAACTAATGCAAGTTATCATTTTTGGACCCCCTTCCTTTAGAAAGTAAGTGACAACTTTATATTACGTATTATCGCTTCTATTATTCTCTATGACATGCAACATGACCTTGACTTTGTGTTTACATGATCCCTCCTTTTGAATTCAATTTTGATTAATAAAAAATACTCTAAAAATTCCTAGTTTGGTATTTTTAAAATATCATACATAAATCAAAGTTATTTCAAAAAAATTCAAAAACAAAAAAATATGAATTTTAAATGAATTTTAAACTTTCTAGATGTTTATTGGAAGCCTTTATACACACACACACACAGAGTTTAAACCCTTTAAAAATCATACTAATACATTCAGTCATGACTTCATTCTATTTTAATTTGTTTATACAGTAAAACGATGACAAAATCATCACAAGCAGGTTAAATAATCAAACGAGGAAGAAAAAACTCAAAAATGCACATTCTAGCCATAGTTTTGGGCAGCACTACCTGATATTAGTTTAAAGCGGTCGACCGCCTTTGTTTAGGGAGGTCTACCATACGTGTCAATTTCTAGGAGTTAATGCCTACAAAATTGCCATATTAGATCATCGCTTTCCATCGTTCGATGGTCGTCTTTGTACTAACTTCTAAAGCTCTTTACCCTACACACTCTACTTGATCTCATCATTAACCAAATCGACTCGATGACGATGATGATAAATTGTAGTGGTATATATATGGTTACTATAAAATCGAATATATTTAAACATAGAATCAAAGCAACTATACTCACCTTATTGATGAATTTTGTTGAAGATATTTGAAGCTAATGATGAAGACGGATAAGAAAATAGCGACGTTGATAGGCTTTTTTACTTGCATAAGGTAGGAGGAATGAAGCAGTGTATAAAAGGGGGAAAAGAATGCAATAGGGAGGTATAAATACGTTTAGGTTTTTAATACTTAGGAATTAAGGACTACAATAGGCTAAAATATAATTATTACAAGGATAAGAATAAAAAGTAAGGTCCGATGAAAATTTAGTTTCATATTTTAATAAACTCGTGTTTTTTAGCTGCCTTATAACTCGAACTGTCCATATATCTCCATTTAAAAACCTACTCGACGCGTTTTATTCCAATTTTATTTTATTATCATTATGATTTTTATTTTCAAAAATTATTACATTATAATTATCTATAATTGCAAAATAATGATTTTATTTTTAAAATAATTCCAAATTTTTACAAATAATATTTATTTTGTTAAAATAATTTTCCAAATAATTTTTGGATATTAAAATATAATTCAAACTTCAATTTTAAATTTTAAATTGTTATTTTTCTTTTACTAACAAAAATCATTTTTATTGAAGTAAATTCAATTAAATTTCCAAAGTTGTTGCTAAATGTATTTATTAATTATTTCAACCTTTGATCAAGTTAAAATAATTTTTCCTAATTAATATCTATTTGAAATTCAAATTTTTTCGATTTAAATTCTAAAAATCTATTTATTCATTCGAATAATCGATTAAAATCCTAAAATTATACTTTATTTTTATTAATTAAATAGCGTGATTTTACAACTAGGATGGATACTAGATTAATCTAGTTTGCTTCTCGCAAAATAATTGGAGTACATACTTAATAAACAGACACACTTATGGCTCTCAGCCTGCTCACTCTCAGCTTGTAACACCTTATATGTGAATACCCCATGTTACCCATCCCCATAAAGGTAACATTTACTTACAAATAGTAACCGAACCAATATAAGCTCAGTCATCCCGTACCACCTGGTTTAACTCGCTTGTTTACTCAATGCTCCTAAATTGCAGTTGGTCCCTATGGTAATATTCTATGCAATAAGTCCAAGAATAATCGAAGGAATATTACCGAATATCTCATACTAGACGGTACTATAACACCGTTTATTCAGTATTCTCATTAAGCAGAAAATATAATCAAGCCATGCATATAAATTATTTAGAAAAATGATTTTATCTATAGGAAAATATATATTAAAGCTTCCAAATGCCTTTATATTATTTAACAGTTTGAAATATAATTTCTCTCATTTATATAAAAACAAAAATAAGGATTTTTAAACTTTATAATAGGTTTCCTAAATCTCTTTCCTATATTTGAAAAACTATAGGAATCTCTTTTACAATTATATGTTATTTATGTAAATCATCCCATAATTTTCTATAATTTATTATGATTTTTAAATGAATTTATAAACCTTAAAACTAATTCCTGTTTATTTTAAACCATAGAATATTTTAAAATCCCTTTCGCATGTTCAAATAGCATAGAAAATTTCTTTCAAATCCAAATAATATTTATCAAAAATCATTTCATAATTTTCAAAATCAAATAAGATTCTAAAATACATTTTTAAAGCCCAAAATTAATTTCTATTTAATTTTAATTCATGGTTCTTTAATTGTTAATATTTAATGAAAATAAATATTTTTGCATAAAATAATTTCATATTTGGAACATTGTCTATTTATACTTCAAAATACATATTTTATTTACAAAATAATTCCTTTTATGATATGCTACCTATATGCTTGGAGCTTCACGCTCGCCTTGGTGGTGTGGGGTCAACCGTTTAGGACGACTACTGGAGCGTCAAAGCTCCAACAACCCACCGTTTCTTCCATGAGTCTATGCTATTTCAATGCAACTAATACACATTTCAATTTCAAGCACATAAGCATCACAAATACATATAACAAGCATCATAGTTCGTGAATTAAAGCAACAATATTTACAGCAATTTATGGGTTCGTCACACTCAATGAAACATGAAGACGATTCCAACAAAGCAATAACAACACAATCATCATTCCAGCATGGATTTGTGAGTGAAGGTCACTCGCCTAAGCACTAGCAACACAAGATGTTCTCCTACGCTTCACAGATACTCCAAAACAAACCCTTTACCATTTACTATGAATTGCAACAAGAGTTTACACTTGATCAAAACCCCATTTTAATTACTCCTAGGGGTATAGCTTGTTGTTGAGAAGCATATATTTTGATTTCATAATTTATGAGATTTTATTTAATTTTATTTAAAAGGGAAGCCATAGTAAAGTTTATTCTTCATGAAAATGACAATGGGAATTGAAGCAATGTCGTGAAGGATCTAGAACTCACAAGATCAACAAAGAGAGAGAAGTCCTTGCTTCTCTTTTTTCTTGGGTTTGCGCTAGTGGGACATAGATAAAATCAATTTTCATTTATTTTCCCCATTAACTTTCACAAACAATTTCTCTACCAAAACAAAATTACAACAAATCCGAAATAAAAATCATATTTACTCAATAATAATAATTACACAATGTTGTGTAATTTTGTAAAGCTATATTTCCATAATTACACATTTAAAAAATTAATTATCTCAAAATTGCAATAATAGACCCATTTCAACAAAAAATATTCATTACTCTAAATAATTGGATAAAAGTTCATTCTTCGTTATAATAAACTTCAAAATTCTTTTGTTTTAACTTGGTTTAATTTTATAAAATTAGTAAACCAGTATATTAATTATAAAGATCGTTTCAGGTTTAAAAAAATGTTTGTTTTATTTCAAATATATCCAAAATCACCTTTTATTAAAAATTCATCACTTTAAATTTTTTTATCATCTAAGTAATTTATTTAGTGATCGCTTTAACAGATAATTTCTTCCAATATAAATAAATATCACAAAATTAAATTATCTTTTTCTAAATCTCAATAATAAATATTTTACTAACACAAATCTTAACCTTACAAAATACTTCATCATTTAAACCCTAAATATTTTTCTATATTTCCAAATCATTTCAAATTCAAAATATTTATAATTAATCCTAAATTATTAAGTTTTTAATATTTAAAACCCATTTAATTATTTGAATTTCTAGTCTTAACTTTTATTAGTTCCTTCTCAACATCACGTTACTACAATCTTAACTGGGTATATTAAAGTAATATGTTATTTTATTTTGTCATAATTTTACCATGATTATACCTCCTTGTAATTATTATCAGATAATATATCATCTAAAGATTTTCTATTCAATATACTTAAATTAATTACTTAATTATGTAGAATACAATAGCCTATGATTTTGTTTGATGATAATAAACATATATATAGTTGTTTAAATGTATTTGTTGTACTATTTTTATTTTTCACATAATTAATAAATATTTGTTGAATAAAATAAATAACTCAGAATTCATATGCAAACAAATATTTTATTCAAACAAATATTTTATTCCAAATTCAAATAGTACAAATTCGAGCTCTCACTGCATTTACAAATTTTCAATCACTATACAAGTTTAATTTACAACACAATTTTCAATTTTCACTTTATAATTTCCACCTCACTACATATATTCACCCATCACTCGTATTTAATCTTCAACTCTACTCTAGAGCTTAGAGTTAGGTTAGTCAAGTTAGTGGGTGTCGCAAGTTTACTTGTGTTTGTAAGCGTCTAACTACTTAATTTCTAGTAGAAACCTTAGGAGCAGCACGTAGGCGGGTTTTTGCCAAAGCTAGGTAAATCTGTGTGTGATTTTTACTGCATTGCTTTCTGTTATTATTTTTATTTCCACATTAATTTTAGTATCACCTTATTCACTCCTCCTCTATGGTGAAAATGATCCTACAAGTGGTATAAGAGGTTGGAACCATTTTTCTATTAAAAATTTGATTTTTTTTCAATGGCTTCTTTTAATAATGCTTTTGTTGAAGGTCAGTCCATAGTTAGATCACAGATGTTCAATGGTGAATATGCATATTGGAAAAATAGAATGAATTTTTTTTGAAAACCATAGATGCATGAAATATTGTTGAAACAAGATATAGGACACCAAAAATATAATGGTAGATAATAAAGAAGTTGAAAAACCTATGGATCAATGGACAGATCTTGAAAATAAATTGCAAAATGCTATTGCTAAAGCTATGAATTCTATTATTTGTTCATTAGATCAAATTGTAAGTTAATCGTGTCTCAAATTGTTTAACTGCATAAGAAATTTGGCACATGCTTGAAGTGACTCGTGTAGGAACCTCCCAAGTTAAAGAATCTCGCCTTGCCGTGCTTAGTAGTGAGTACGAGAACTTCACAATGGCAAATGATTAAGTGTCAAAGAAATGTATAAACGACTTTCTAATATTGTATACAAATCAAAATATTTAGGAAGACCATACACAGAACTGGATATAGTCCGAAAAATCCTCAAAAATTTTCCGCGAAATTTTGAAGCCAAAGTGACTGCCATTCAAGAATCAAAGGATTTCACTACACAGTTCTTCCCTTTGCTCTTCATTGTAACCCACTACTCTCTCAAATTGATGCTTAATTCTTTGATTATTTAATTGAGAATTAGTGTAGAGTTGTTTAGAAGCTATGGTAGATGACTATTCTAATTTATAGGATTTTTATTTGATTTTTATTTGAATTATTAAGTGGTAGGTTTTGAGGAAGATAATGCATTCTCTAAAGTGATTAAACGTTTAAGCCTAGAATATTTTTGTACTGGCTTTAGAAGCATTCAGAGATGGAAATCTCCAAATAATGAAACATCAGGAAACAAGATATTTAGAGTTTAGTTTGGGCTTTGAGTTAGTAGGCCTCACTTATCTTTCTTTTCTTTCTTTTGTTTACTTCATGGATCAAAACATATAAGCCTAATATAATTTAATTACTTTACAAAATTATTTTCCAATAAATTGCAACTTCATTTATTTTACAACATTATAATATTTTTTGGAATTTATTAAATTTAAACATTCAAAAGTTCATATTTTAAATCCAATATTAAATAATTTTCAGATGAATCAAATTTACAATTCTTAGAACAATAATTATTCTCAAGCCATTTAATTCCCTTACTAATTATCTTGTAATAAAGTCTGATATTCAAAAATAAATTAAAAGTATGTATTTAAACTTCCAGTATTCATTTTTAGTTAATTAATAAATATTATTTGCCCAAAAATTGGGTTGTTACAGTTGGAGAACCTTTCTCCATGCAACAACATATTTCTCAAGGTGCGTGGCTCAACGAGCTGCAATAGCGTTCCATCGCATTTCCGCTCTTCTTCGTCGGATGCAGACCTTCTAAATCATATTTAATACAATTCCCCTAGCTTGCTCTCTTTGTCCCTCTCCATTGGACCAAGCCATATTTCCTAGGGTGGGCAGCCCTTGCGATTGATTGCTAGCTTGCTGGCCAACCTACGGGGTCCTCAGATACTGCTGCAATTTCTTTTTTTGGATCAAATCTTCGATGACGTCTCTTAAATGTCTGCACTCACTTGTATTATGTCCATGGGTCTCAAGGAAGCAACAATACTTTCCTGAACATCTCTCCTCTTCAATAACCTCCGTTAGAGTAGCTTCTTATAATGCTCTGTACCTTGGGGCAAGGTATATATCTCTAACAAAATCTACCAATTATGTATAATCCCTTGGTCTGATATACTTCTTACACTTCTTAGTGCCCTGCTTTTTGCCACCAATGGCTTGGTTCTTCCTTTTAACATTATTATTGTTCCCAACATTCACTGCAACGTTCTAGCATTATCTCCACTATATATGATAACAACATTGCTCTATATTGCACCACTCGGTCCTTCTTAACCGTCAATGGCTAATCCTACAACCAAATCTGCCTCTTCCAAGTGTAGAAATTGAGAAGATTTACGGTAAAATTCCTTTAGGATAGGTGGTTGTTTTCTTTTGAGCAATATACTAAAATCAGTCTTCAAGTGAACCCATTCATTAATGCCATCAACATGAATTCCTCCTCGGGTTTGGTCACCTATGTAATTACATCATTGGATCTATTTTAGATGAACCCAACATGAGCCAAGTGAGCCTCTATTCTTTCTTGGAATATAGGAGAACACCTACAGATGACAACGTTTGTCACGCAGGCATTGTCCGTATGTCATCCTTACTTCATCAGATGTTGCCCTTGGATCAGCTGTGCTATTATAGGTTGGCATAGTCGGCATCATGAACTTCTTTGGATACCTTTCTTCAAGAATGCCTTTTGTGAATAGGGTATGACTTGCTGAAGAGCCCCACTCGTCATCACATCTGTGTTAATTTTGATTCAACGACCTTTTCTCTATATCAACAATATACTCTTCACTACCTTGGGCGGTAGGATGATGATCATCGTGAATGCTTCTGAGTATTTGACTCTACAAACGATCTCGGTTGGTTGGATGGTGTCTAGGTTCCCCTGTCTTTAGAGAAACCATTCGTCGCGACCTCTCTAGCGCTTGGTTAGACTGTGTCCTCTCCTAGCCGGTACCACAATGTTTATCTGAGCACCATTAGCCTGGCCACTTCTAGCTCATCCTTTATTGGCGACATCAGCATGTAAGTGTTTGCCTTCTCTCTTGTTTCATTTTGTGGGAGACAAGCTTTCCTCAGCATAATCAAAAGATGATGAATCTCTTCTGCTTCTTCTTTGCTTATGAGAATCATTTTGTTATTGAGGCTGGGCCAATGCTATCAACTACTCTTGCACGCTCCTTATCAGTTCCATTTGAGTTCTTTGTAACTCTAATATGTTTACATTCATATTCAACATTATCTTCTTTATCTCAGCTTTCGTTACAGCTTCGGTTGGATGAGATGAGGACCCTAATTGAGTAGCTAGCTGGTCAATCTCCTCTTCATATTGGGTCCTTATTCTACCTCGACTATATCTTTAGAATTAGTAGATTTCTCCTTATCTTTCCTATGATCCATCTCTCTTTAGATCAGCTAGTATATTCCTTTTCCAAATTTAAGCAACAACAAATCTATAACAAAGAAATTCTAGATCTAGTTTTTAGACTTCTTGAAATACAAAGTGAAAGCACAAATCTATCTTTATGAATGATTATTCTCAATGAAAGAACAAAAAATGTTGCACCAACAAACAGTATGACACCCTAATTTGATCAACAATGGGATCAATTTAAGTAAAAATAAAATTGAAAATGAGGAAAGACAAGAATTTTAAAGGGAATTTTCCTCAACTCAATAGCATATGTCCACTATCAACATTTTTTCAAAGTATTTGCACAATTACAAGAATTGCAAAGTTCAAATCTTGAAATCTACTGAAATTTGAGTTCAGTAGCACTTCATGGAAAAAATGAGATAAAGATCTAAAGTACCTATTTCATTGCAAAAATATTTTTTTTGTATAGTCAAATTCCTCCTACAAAGCCCAGCATGTGTTAGAACAAGTAAGGAGTCAGATTCAAGACTTCAGGAATGTAGATTGTGTCAAAATCCCATAATCAGATCATGTTGGTACTAACATGATTTGGCCGACGCCGGCATGTTTTTCTCACTTAGTCCCAGATCTTTCTTTATATTTTCTTATGTTCTCAAGTTTCATATTTTCATTAACAAAAATTCCCTTCAAATCTTGTCGGTGTCGACATGTTTTGTCAACCAAGAAACTTGTTTTTCTCATTAGAGTATCAATTAGAATCATTGATAGCTCAAAGTGGATCCTCTTATATTTCAAACCTTTCAGTATGGACATGTCAAAACATGTCAGTACAAATTTATTTTCCCTTTGTAAAACTTAGCTAAATTTCTTATGCTTTATCCACTCATCAACCCTGTCATCTCTTGAACTTCTAAATTCATTTCTCTATCATATTTATGTCCATATCTATCAAGATGTCGCTTGGTTCAAATGCTGGATAACATAAATTTATACTAAAATATATTTTGTATTTTTAAGTCGGCACTGACATGTTTTCAGAATAACAAGTAAATGTTTTTTGTTTTTTGTTTTGAATTTCGAAGGCTAATTGGTTTAGATTTAATTTCTATGCCAAATTATATGTGTGTATGTGTATGTATGTATATATAACTAAATAAAATTTATTTTTAGAAACCAAGACTAAGAGAAAAAATTATTTTTAATTATTAAAACCAAAAAACATTTTAAAGGTCAAAATGAATAAAATGTTTATTTTAATACATATATATATAAGTTCAGATCCAAATAACCTTTTTATAGAAACTGAAATGTATTATGTATATTATATATATACTTTAATGTTTTAATTATTAAATTATTATTTTATTTTTGAAAATATTTTTAAATTAAATTATGTTTGAACGCTATAGGATGATTACAAGCATATACATGAGGATAATTATATATATATATATATATATATATATATATATATATATATATATTAGAATGTATTTAAACAAAAATTACCTCTTCCTTGTGATCCTGTCGAACATCTCGATCGTTGATTATTTCCTTCCTTGAATACCATATTCAGTCGTCTTGGTTATGGGATGCAACTTCATCTCCTTAGCTTCACCAGTATATGCATGAAGGCTAGGGCTAGCTTTATTTCTTGTATAGAAAGAGTGAGAAAGGGGTGACTATTAATAGCCAACCGGATCATAAATATCTAGCCCCTTTCTCTCAAATCTTATGAGACCAAATACCCTCCCTTGCCTACAAGATGTGGCCTACCGTATATGTGTATATGGGCTGCCATAATTCAGGCCTTAATGATTTAACATTTAAATTATTTATTTAATTTATTTATCTAAAGCAGTTTATTAATTAAATCAACGTACAATGTTTATTCGTCATTTTAAATAATTTATTTGATTTTCAATAAATAATTAAAATGCCATTAAAATTTAATACAACATTTGTATCTAATTTTATTATTAATTTATAACATTTATAAATGAACAATACATTGGTTGAATTTGGAAGTAACTAACAACTCAATTGTGTTGACTCTTTAGTGTGACCTTGTCCCTTAGTCAATATTTAAAAAATACCAAAGTCCATACAGACTTTGTTGAAGTATAATATCGGCATTGTGCCTACAAATCATTTAAGCAAAATCCAATTTCTAATATATAATAAGCTCACATAGTAAAGAAATTTTATACACGTATTATTTCCATTATTATTTTTTCTTAGACATTTATAGTTTGGTCTAAGGTCAAGAACACTTTAATATCCATAATTATTTTATATCGAATACATTAAAGCCTTTGGTTCAAATTGATAACATTTATCGATTAACTGTTTTACTCTGGCTAGAGATTTTGATTTTAAGTTGAGTATCAATTATGGTGATACCAACCTTTTACAATTAAGGAGATAAATCCTCTCTTGAGTAGTGTTTCACTTCAGGTAGTTCAACATGTACCCAACTATGATCGTAACATGGTCGCCATGCCATATGTTTGGTCATAGTCATAGTATAGTCTACCTACTTAAGACCGACAATACTCTCAAGTCCAAAGACCACTATCCGTCATTACTATGAGATCTTCTATATAGATCTAGCTGCACTAACTTATAAAAGAGTCTCGTTGAGTCATTTTATGATCGTTTCAAACAACCACAAGTACATAACCCTTTGGTGCCCACAACGGTCATGAGTAATCCACCGTCTATCATATAAAGAGCATTAACTGCACTAGTCACAACAAATGTTTCAATATCCTTTTCTCGATACGTCTTGAAAAGGAACATTTAAGAAGTAATAATTTAAATATCAATTCAATACTCATGGTTATAAACACATTCTTAATTATAATCCATAAAATACCTCTCCCAAGGATTTTATACTTATATATGTTTAATGTGTTTAATGTGTTTAATTCATTATTTATATCTTTATATAACAACACATATAAAATAAAACCAAAAGCATACTTCATTTCGAGCAAGATTATTTTATAAGAGTTAAATTACATAATTACCCATAGGTTACGCCCTTAAATCTATCAATCTCCCACTTGCACTTGGAGCCGATTGTGGTGTCCCTTGCCCATACCTTCAACTAGTTTGCCCAAGTTGGACTAAGAAGGGGCCTTGGTGAATGGATCTGCGATATTATTATTTTGTATCCACTTTTTGATTACACTTCCCTATTATTGATAAACTCTTTTATCAAGTGTTGATTACCGAGAAAATCTCTTGACTTCTCATCAAGTTGACTGTTCCATTGCAATCATAATACATTATTAAATTTCAATGGCGAAAACCACCCCTAACTCTCTTATAAATTTGTACACATATAATGCTTTCATTACGACACCATTCAAGGTAACGTTTACACAACCACTCATTTGAAACATTCCTAACTTAAAGCTCCTTAATTACAGCTAAACCTATGTTCGATGTCATTTATGAAGTTTGAGTCCAAACACTTTTTTATAACTAGTTTGTTGTTTCCATGAACAATTCTCTAGTATTTCATAAATACTCAAGAAGACCTTTAACTACTATTTAGTAATTATACATTGAATTTGTGATCCATATAGACGATATATAAGAGTTTTACATTATATATTCCATATTAAACAATATAATTGGCGTTTGTGCATACAAATTGGGATAATCACAACATCCTCTTACACCAAGTATAAAGGAAACATTTTCAAATCTTACATTGAGAATTAAACAACCAAACTTTAAACGAGTTTAATAGGGATATATCATTGATAATCAATAGCATGCTATTTACTTATACTTTAGAAATGATTCGGTATCTTTGATTTTCTTTCTTACAGACACATGCTTCCTCTGCATTTATGCTGAAATAAAACTATTTGATTTTTGTTTGAAAATACTTCCACAGCCTCTATGTGTTTATTGGATGTCAAAACTACGTCAGCTCTTGGATCATATCCAAAACGCGCAAACTTTATTGTCCCACCCATTGACTTTGAGATATTTGGTTGCAAGTTTCTTCTAAATCATTACTTAGAAGTTCAATTTCAAAATCAATATGTCAAAACTCAAAATTATATCATGCAATAATCTGCAAGTGGAATCCAAAGGGATTTAAGCACGTTGATTGGAGAAATAACTTTGCCAATTTCAATATTTGAAATTGATAAAGTCAATTTCTATCAATGTTGCTTTATGCAATTCTAACTGCACTTATCTTCTTTTCGAAAACTTGCTTGCTACCGATGGATCAGATCCTTTCGCGAATAAATACAAATATAATATTTTGTCAATGTATTTGGAACCCATTTCAAATTTAAAGCTACATGCCATGCGGTAGCGTCTATACTCTTGGTATGCCAACAACAAAAGAGAATATTATTACTAACAATTCATATTTTCAACATTAATAAGAAATCTTAGTTTCTCTTCAATGTGTAAGAATTCTTACAAACCATGCTAATGTAATAGTGCCTATTTTAGGCTTGCTTAAATTACTTCATCTATGTTATCAATTACTACAGCAAAATCTCAATCGTAACCAAGCCTATCCACTACTATTAATTTCTTTCAAAAGAAACTTATTTGTTAAGAAGGTGGTATGTATTGAAACAACAATTTGTTAACAGGTTGGAATACGTATTCATAATTATTTTACGAACTACCTATAAACATACGTAAATATGGATCAAGTTTTGACTTTATGAAACATACATTCGTGATGTAAATTAGACAACATATATCTCGCACTATTCAAGATTGGGATCCTTACTGTTTCATATCTTATGTGATTTCATAGTGTAAATATTCAATGAAATAAAATTTAATATATGTATTTACTCTTAAGTGTGCATGTGCGTGTATCCTTATAGAAAGAAGTAACTTGACTTCACTCACTATCAATCATACTTTGTTAGACCGGGTTGACTGATTTCCAATTAGGGTTACAACACCTCTCTTTTGATATTACAAGAATAAGGTGGGGAAAAAATTGCCCCCCAAAACCGGGACCCTCGGGTCCTATTTATAGATGTAGGCGACTCTCCTTTCGGCCTCATGGCTTCGGCTGAGCCGGAAGATCACCTTTATTTACAGTTGTAAACCTTTCAACCTTGTCGAAAGGTTTCTTCTTTAGTCTTTGCTGACTCATGAACGTTGCCTTTTTCATAAACCTTTCGATGTTGTCGAAAGGTGTCTTGTATGTTTTTCAACCGATTTGAAAAACTTGGTATGCTTTCGAAAAGGTCATTAAGTAACTGCTTACACTTGCTTTGACTCTTTCTTCCCCTTCAAACTCGTTGGATACTTGATACGGAACCTTTCGGCCCCTTCGAAAGGTTTTATGTTAGTGAACTTCCACGACTGCATCCCTTTGGAAGTTTCAGAAGGTTTGAGCTGCGCTTTCCTTTCCTTGCTTGTTTAGAGACCCTTCGTCCTAGCCGAAAGGTTTGCTTTTAGTGTAACATTTGCCCCCCCTCCCCCATTTGAAGGGATGCTCTTGACTTTCTAGGTCATCTTTGCCGAAAGCTTTAAAAAAATTGCCTCTTGATCTTCCCGCATCGATCCAGCACGTCCACCTAAATCTAATCCGACAGTCGAGAATTTGGGGGACTTTTCTTTATATAACTTGCTCCTTCTCTTTCTTCCACTCTTACCTTAAATCAAAATTATTGCAAACAAGTAAAGGAATTCTCAAAAAATTTCTAGATCTCAACTCACCGCAGCAACGTATTCTTAGAATTTTCTTTATAAATTTTAGTTTAATTTTCTCCCTTATTAGTTTCTAATCAGATTTCCAATTTCCCAAAATTTGAAATTGAATTGAGTTTTTTTAGAAATTCCTTTTTTTCCTTAAATCAGTTTTTGGATAAACTTTATCTATGGTTTTGTATCCTAGATCGGTGGTGTTTGCTATGGGAAACTCCCCTTATAGGATTTAATTTTTTTTTCCAAAACATCTAAATCCAACCTTTGGCGTTTTAAGATTGACTTTTTTTGTTACTGATAATGTTATAATATACTTCGGAATCGAGGTAATTCAGTTTCAAATGAGGTTAATTTTTGCTAACAGATTCATTTTGCTTGTCCTTCAAGAAAAAATTGAAATTGCATTTATTATTGGGTGCGGGTTTTCTCATACTGCTGTATGGTAACCTGGACCCTACTAGCACACATTTAGGTGATGCGAAATGACTTTCCTACCCCCTCGAAAGTAGTCGGGGTAGCAAAAATTCGGTTTACCCCTTTTGCAGCTTTCGACGATGTTGGAAGGTATTTTGACATCACCTTATCATTATGGTCGGAAGGTTAGGTAAAATCATGGTTAGACCTTTCAACCATGAGTTTTTGACAAGATTAGAAGGTTTAAAATTTTCATCCACGTGCCTTCGACAAGGTTGAAATCCTTTAATCTTAAAGCTGTATTTTAACATCTCTAACCAGACCTTTCTACAATATTAACAATATTCACGTTTTCCTATTTAGGAAATTTCAGATTTCCAATTTTATTCACGTCTAAAGGTCTTACCATTTAACTTTAGGTTATACTTGCAATGGGCCCAGGTTTTCACAAAACCTTCAGCATTGTCGAAAGCTTAAACTAGCTCTGTGTATATTTTCATTCCTAATCTATCTAAACAGGTTTTCCTACTTTTATATTCTTGATAGCCATCTGAATCTGTAATTGGTTAAAGGTTTTTAATTAGAACCTTTCACCTTGCAGAAAAATGAATTCCCCAAAAGTTGAAGCTGTTGCCAAACATTCTCTCATTGAAACTCAGAGTAAAGTAGATGCCATTTTGAAAGAGTTCGGCATCACCGCAGTTGAAGCCATTCCTTCCAACTCCACCGATAATATTGACAACCCTCCAGTAGGGTGCTTTGCATTCACCACCATCCACATATGGCATGGTGGTTTCCTTCCATTTTCTGCATTTCTACACTCCTTCGTGTCATACATTGGAGTTGCTCCGAAACAACTCTCACTAACCTGTATACCTATCTTCTGTCTCTCAAAATGCTAGCATTGGAGTCTGGACTTCCTTCGCTTGGCTCTGAAAATTTAACTTCGTTAACCAAATTGGCAAGGTCAAGCAAGTCCAACAAGTAGATTCATAGGGTGAATATATAAAAGAAACTGATATTGGGCAGCATTAACAAGTTCAAGGATTGGGAGAATCAATTTTTTTTTGTCAAGTGCTTCCCAGATGTCCATGGGGACTTTTCTTCTCTTTGTAAGTTCATTTCAACACCATCTTTGCTTTCCTCTATGCTTCATGTTAACTAATCTTTTAATCTTTTTCAGGTGAGCCTTCTAAAACACTCAGCAATGCAGACCAAGAAGTTATCAACTCATTAATTGCAATTCCGAAACATCTCAGGAGCAGGTTGACACTCTTGACCCTTGCAAATTTAAGGAAGCATTCTTTGTTACCAGCTGGTCAAAAGATTCTTGGCACTCCACTTACCATTATGTGCACCTCCCGGGGAAACTACTTCAATTCTCCAAGCAATGCTGATCACTTTACATCATTATCACCTATTGGTTCTGGCACCTTAGGTATCTCATTAACTTAGTGTTCTCGTTCCAAAGAATTCTCGAATTTGCTTTATCCGATTGATATCTTCTAGTATTCGTTATAGCTCTCCACAAGGTTGTCGTGCCTTTAAGGGAAGTTGCTCCTCCTTCCTCATCTATGGATGTCACACAAGTTATGGAGCTTTTTGCTAGCTCCAAGAAATCCTTGTAAAGAAGACTAGCAGTTCCTGGAGGCCCCTCCAACAAAAATAACAAAGATCATCGATATTGATGAGGGAGAAGAGGACATATCTCTGGAGAAAGCTTCAGAAAATCTAGTTGTGGATGCTTCAAAAAATATTGTGGAGCCAATTCCTCCTTCTTCTGCTTCCATTCCGCCTATTTCAATTTCGGTTTCACCAACTGCATTGACAAAGATGCAGATTGCTCTTTTTGGGACTCCTTCTAAGTCTCACACTCTTCCAAAATCATCATCTTCCACTTCTTTGCCAATTGATTTTGACGATCTTGTTAAGTCTATTCTTCAGTCGGAATCCTTTACCCCCTCTTTTCTACCGTATTTTAATCCAGACTTAGTGGAAAATCATCGCTCTCTCATGGAGCAACAACTCTTGGTAAGCTCCTATCTAATTAATTCTATTATCCTGGGTCTTTCTAATTGTCAACCGGCGTTTCTTCTCTTGTCGCAGATTTCAAGGAACTGGGTTTCCTTCAATGAGCATGTCTCCAAACTTTTCGCTGGATCCTCCAAGCTTTAGGAGGAAAATGCCGAGTTAAAAATTCAAATATCTTCACTAACAACTACTCAAAAAGACTCTTCTTTTGAGGTGGAACGAATAAAGGCTTCTCTTTCCAAGGTTGAAGCTGAATTTGAAGCAGAGAGGCAAGCTCATCGGCTTACCTATGTTGAGAAATTTGCAAGGGAGATTGCTCTTAAAGACTTAGATGATGAGATGGCTCACTTAATTTCCAAGAATACATTGCTGGGAGACAAACTGAAGAGGTCCAGAGCTTCACTTAAACTTGCCGTTCAAACTCTCTCCAACTTCCAAAAGCATGTTTCTAATTTCATCGACTCTACCTTAAGCCCTATGATGATGAACCGTTTGCTTGCTTATGCCGATAATCATGATAAGTGTCCTAACTTTGGTTTTTCTTCACTTCATCTGACTATAACCAAAAGAGAAATGGGCAAAATTGAGCGAATCAAGCAGGCTCTGAGAGTGAAGAGGAGACAGTCGACTTTAAGAAAGCTCTCTCTTTCGACATCCCATCATTTGACATTAAGTCTGATTCCAAGGAGGAGGATGACCAAAATAAAGATCACGATGAGAAAGAGGATGATGACCATATGAATTGCGATACTTATGATGATGATGATGGTGATAACCATGACAATCCTCCAAGAGGTCAGAGCCATGCAGAGACAAGGGAGGTCATTCTGATGCTCAAGAGAATGATGGCGGTTCAACCATATCCCCTGAAAAGAAGCCATCGCCCCATAAAGATATACCTCCATCATCTCCTAGGCCAAATGCTCCTTTGGATGAGGAAATTGTTTATGTCCATTCCGAGGGTCCTTCAGGGAAAGAACAAGTTCCTCAAGTTTCTATCCCAGTTTCTCAGGTATGGCTTCTCTATTTAAAAGTTTTACTCTTGGTAGATAACAGTTAGTGATACATCATTTGTTTTAGATAAAGAAGAAGTCAAAATTTCCCTATAGTACAAAACTTGAGAGAAAACAAGTAGAAATTAACAAGCTATATATGGAATTAGACAAATTAATAATGGAGCATAATGGCTTGTCTGAGAAATATCACAGTCTTGACAGGAGTACCTCTGCACTTGTGTCTTTTAAATTTCAGAGAGCGGCTCCTTTATTAAAGAAAGCGCGTCTCCAGTACAACGCTCTATTGAAGGAAAATAAAGAGTTAATATCCTTATTCTGGATGGTGATTAAAGAAAGAGACATTTTGATTAATTTCCTATATAAAGTATATTGTAGACATTCAATCATAGATTTTTCATACTTAGGTGAATTCATGGGGGTCTACTTAGACATTTTCACAAAAGCTATTAGGCAAATTTGGATCTGACCCGCATCCTGGGGCATGTTGGAACTTACCTCGGGTCAAACAGATTCCCGAAGATCTTCCTACTAAGAAGCTTAAGTATTACAAGGACAAATTTATATCTAAGTTTTTCTCTAAGTCTGTTTGTATGAACCTGATGAATAGTTGTAGATGTGTAACAAGTAATTGTCTTATGGACATATGTCTTTTGCAATGCTTTCTATGCTCAGCTTCTTTTTTTTATTGTGTCATTTTAGAATATCAATTCTTTAGGTCGTGTTGTCCCAAGAGACACCCTAAGTCAATATGTTAACCTAAGAAGGTTCTATTCAAAAAAACCTCACGCCTAAAGATTTCAAAGATAGCGATATATTGTTTTCTTCGAGACCAACAAAAATTATACTTAGAATTCCCTCGTCTCCACTTTGACTTCCTTGGCGAAGAGAAAGAAAATTTCTTAAAGAAAATTAGAACACTCCACTTAAAGTTAATTTGCGTCGTGATAGTCCCCCTGCTAGGAAGTGGGATTACAGCAAGCGACCTCCTGTTATCACCCCTGAAGGAGTCCCCATTCCATTTGATTCGACAGTTACACTTTCGGTTAACACTCTAGGCAAAGTTAGGTATGTAGTCTCTCAATTTTAAATTTGAATGGATTGATTGTTGTATCCTTTAACTTTTCCTCTATATGAGATGTAATCCATAACTATAGTAATAAAGTTACCTCTTTTCTCGATTCTGACTTTATTTTATTTCTTTTGTTTAAATAGGAACCCCGGTCATCTTCTATTTTACCCACTCAAAATTTTATATCCCGTGTTGATATCATAAGGGAAAGGCTATTAACAGAGAGTGGAGAAACTATGGTTTAAGATGAAATATTACTGAAACATTTTGGTGGCAACGTCGGATCTGTGCAATGGTATAAAAGATATCTTACTAGAAAACCATCGCCAAAAGTTGCAAAGATTATGCTGACCATCCTGAGGCCGAAATTAAAAAGAAAGACAAGGCGACTACTTTGTTCAAACGACAACTAAAGTCGAATCCTTCAATTGACTTCGATGAGAAGATGTCTAGGCTCATTCATCGAATAAGTGATTTAGAGTTAAAATTGAAAGATAGTCAAGCACAATGTGCTTCTCTAGAATTCATTTTAGGTGATAAAATTTCAAAGATCAAACTTCCGGTCCCATAAGCAACCTTTTTGACTACGAAGACTACTAGATCGAAGTCTCTCTCAACTCAAAAATTTCTCACCTTGGCCAATCCTCCTACAGGCCTGGATGACAATGTGGTGGGTACCTAATGTCGGAGAGTAATATTTGAAATTTCTCAGTACTTTAACGAGCAACAGGAAGTCAAGTATTCCCAGACCATCAATGTTATGTTGCCAAGAATCAAAAATTGGAATACAACATCTATTTGCTTAACAAACATGTCGCAGAGTTGGAAAGGGAAAATAGTACCCTTAAAGCAACAAATAGGGCCTTTACTTGTTCCCTAAAAACTAACATTGAAGTATTTGATGATGAAAACACAATCAGGGAAAAAGAGAAGAAAGTTCTGCGAGTCGCAATTAATCATATTGCTAATCCTTCAACGGCGACAACCCTTAATAAAACATTTCAAGATTTATAATCAGTGTGTTTAGGTCACGTAAACTTATCTCATATATGATTATGTTGTGTGTACATGATTTTATAAATTACGATAATTTTTTAAATATCACCTGATGTGTGATCCTTTGTAATGTAACCTTTAATATGCCTCTGTGTTGTCCATTTGGTGACTCTTATTCCTGTTGAGTCCCCTTCCATTCCATTTTTTCTGTTTTGGGAGTCAATGTTTGAGATTTTAAAGTAGTAGCTTTCTCGTCCATCATTTTAATATTTCTTGGCCTAGATATAGTCATTTGAAATGAATAAAAATTTGAAGTCCTTGTACCCAAATTAGGGTTTAAATAAGCAGCAATCTTTGATACCCAGATTCAAGTATAATAATTTAGCATTTGCTAGTAATTCGAAGCCCAGATTGGGGCCCTTGATAGTTGGTGCTTAGAAGTAAGAATTTTGAGACCCAGATTCGTGTATTAGACTTTGAAATATAAGGATTTTGAAGTTTGGAATACTCTTTTCAGTAATGAGAAATCTATTGATCCAGTATTAATAGGAGATCAAAAGACCGCTTTTAGGCCATAAGTATTAGAAAACCAGAAAACCAATCTGGAAAAAGAAGGCTAGAGGACCTGGCAATAAGTAATAAAAGATTGGAATATCATTCTCTGTAATAGAGGACCAGAATACTCATCTGGCAAATGTTCACGAGAAGAAGTCAGTGACTTCTCTCTTATTTTCTTATCGAGAGTGCCATCTTTAGGCCTTGATGATGTTCCACATGCTTTTTCTTTCTCGGGCCCGAGTTTTCTTTGTCCATTTATTTTGGCCTATTTCAGGCGGGAAGTCATTAGTCCAATTTTGCGCTTATTTAAGCAAACCCCATTTCAGGCTATTTGTCTTTTTAGAAATTGCAAATCTTTTGACGATGCTCATTTCAGGAATGGACTTTTCTTAGTCCGATGGATATTTCATTCGAGTTTCTGGTGCGCTCGGGTAGCTTATTTTGAAGCAGGGCCCGAGGACTTACCCGACCTCCCTTTAGGAGGTGCCTTAACCTTGTCATAGCATAGCGCGGTTAAGGGCTTGTTCGGTACCTTGACCAGGCCATAGCATGGTGGGGCCAAGGGATTACTCGTCCTCCCTCCAGGAGGTGCCTTATCCTGACTATAGCGTGATGCGGATAAGCGCTTATGCTGCTTTCACCTGGCCATTTGTGATTTTGGCACGGATAAAGGCTTACGCCCTCCCTCCATAAGGTGCCTTGACCTGGCCATCTTGGCGCGACCAAGGGCTTTCTACCATTATTGGTAGCCTACCATTTTAGGTAGTCCAAGTTTAAGAAGAATCTCTCTCCCGATCATGTAGTCTTTTCTTATCTTAATAACAGAGTTGTGATTCCACAGTTCGTTCAATCCTTTACAAATTATTCAAGTTTTCCTTGTTCTAGGAAGTGAAAGACCATTCCTTTTAAGTATCTTACATTGATTTTTTTCATGTTCATTTATCAGGTAAAACTTGCAATGTGACGCTTTAAGTTTATTTTCACATCCTGGCTTCTTTTCTAAGAAGGCCATTAATCCAGTTCCTCTATGCTTTAGATGTAGGTATCTTCAATCATGGTAGTAAGATCATATTCTTTAAGAAGTCTTGATTTTTGAGCCGTATTAATTGGCGTTTAATTCTCTTTTGGTTTGGTTCAAGTACTTCTTCTTGAGGGGTAAGTTTTCTTCTAATTATTTATTGGTCTTCTTCCAAGGATTTTTATTTCACTCTTAAGATTTCGGTTGGAAATCTCTTAGTAACCTTTATGCTCCCACTTGGCGATTCATTTACTATCCATTGTCCCTTGGTTGTGAACCTTTCTATGCGTTCATGGCCTTTCCTTGAGTGGTGGACTTCATTTACAATCTTATTCCATTTATGTGAAAAATTGTCATCATCCTTTATCATCTCCTTTCAAAAGAAAGTTTCATAGGAATATGACTAAATGGTCTCTGTCGTTTATCGTAAATCCATTTTCTTTGGATTCTCCTTTTCTAGAACAAAGGTTAGGGTCGGCTCTGAACAGATCAGGTTGATATTCCATTTCCATGAGTCATAGGGTATAACCCATCTTTTCTTCTTAATAACTTGTAGAGATCGGAGCCTAAGGGTGTGCTCTTTAAGTAGGGTTGGTTATAATTCATTCGATAAATAGGACTTACACCCAAAGGTTCCGTTGATCCTTGAAATGATCTCTCTTTGCAAAAGCTTTCTCTCGCTTCGAACATTAATTTTATACCTTATCCTTTAATTGTATTCAAATGGATTGTAAGTCTTATATCTAAAGTAAAAAAACTTCCTTTTTTATTCAAAAAGAGGAGTTGACGAGTCCTAAGATGGTGTCCAAGCAGAAAATACGGTGAGTGATCCAATAAGCCGGAGGTTCGGGCCCTCCTTCTAGCATAAAAAATGTTAACCAAATTTGTGGTCAACACCCCCAAAAGATACTTCAACAGAAATTAGAAGGATAGTTTAGATAGAGGGTAAGATGTCCCTAAGAATTGCCTTCGCACTTAGTTTCAATAGCTGTCGATTTTTGATTTGGCCTTTCAGCGTAGTTGAAAGGTTTGTTCCTCCAAGTAGTGAACTTTTTACCTTGGTAGAACTTGCAGGAGGTTTCGTGGAGTTTTTCTTTGTGGTATGAATGATTGTTAACCGAATTTATTCCTTTAAAGCTAATTTGTAATATCGTCCAAAGGTTTGGATGACTGATCTCATTAGAAATAGGTTAGACATTAAATTCCTAGGTGGTATATAGGAGCTTTTGACCTTGCCGAAAGGTTTGATTGCTTATATGAAATCGGTTTTAACTTTGTCGAAAGGTATATGAATGCCCACTGTTGGGTTGAGCCTTGTATTCCTTGATTTAGGCTTTGCCGAAAGGTTGAATCGCTCGGCTAGTACTCGTGGAAGGTTTTAGCATTGTTAAAGTATAAAGAACCACCGACTTAGTTGAAGGACTTAGTCCATGAGCCCATGACTTCAGAAGGTTACTACAAATGTTGATCCAGGCCCGCTGTCGACCTTGTCGAAAGATTAGGGTTGAAGAGTTGATGATGTTTTAGGATTGAAGTCATTGCTTAAACAACTAAGTTTCTGACCTTATCGGCAAGAACCTGATGTTGCAGTTAATTCTGAAAATATGAGTTAATCTAACAAAGATTTAAGCAAAACAATAAGTAATTTGACGGAACATAAAACTTCCCCCTTTTTTTCAAGATTGGCGCTTTTATAATTCCCCAAATTGACTCCCAATTAAGGTTACAACATCTCTCTTTTGATATTACAAGAATAAGGTAGGGGCAAAATCGAACCCTAAAAGCAGGACCCTCGAGTCCTATTTATAGATGTAGGCGGCCCTCCTTTCGACCTCATGGCTTTGGCTGAGCTGGAAGTTCACCACTATTTACAGTTGTAAACCTTTCGACCTTGTCGAAAAGTTACTTCTTTACTCTTTGCTGACTCATGAACGTTGCCTTTTTCATAAACCTTTCAACATTTTCGAAAGGTGTCATGTATGTTTTTCAACCGGTTCGAAAGGCTTGGTATGCTTTCGAAAAGGTCATTAAGTAGATGCTTATATTTCTTTGACTCTTTCTTCCCCTTCGAACTCCTTGGATAATAGAGACGTAACCTTTCGGCCCTTTTGAAAGGTTTTTTGTTAGTGAATTTCCACGACTGCATCCCTTCGGATGGTTTGAACTGCGCCTTTCTTTTCCTTGCTTGTTTAGAGACCCTTCGTCTTAGCGAAAGTATAGTTTTTAGTGTAACAATACTCACCTTGGCACTAGTGCCCGACCTCGTTGGAGGCACAAGCAACATCATGAGCGAACGAATTGGGACCAAGTGGGTTGTCATGCCATCGGTTCATCGACGCCTCTAGTGTAGAAGGGAACATTAATTGGCTAGACAGTCCTATCAGATAATCACCATAAATGCACGATTTAGGATTACTTCGATGGTAATCGTGGCGTTTTGGCACTAGTGCCTCGCCCTACTGAAGGGGCATGTAGCATCACGAGTGAACGAACCAGACCATATCGTCGATGGTCATGCCATCAGTTCGTCGATGCCTCCAGTATGGAAGGGTGTGATAATTGGCTTGTGCATCTGCACGAGCAATACAACAACGACATAGAAATTAGCGAATGGGTGATTGCACCATCTCTATGATGGTGTCCTCGGCATGGAAGGGAGCATTGATTGGCTCATGCATCCTTATAGGGCCATTTTAGCACTTCCCAATGTAGAAGAGGGCCTCTATTTGCTTGTCTTTACTAGATAGCCTTTAGTGTGATATTCCTCTGTTAGGAAGAGAATGTGGTTTGGCTCATCCCTATTGTATAGCCTTTCTATTGAAACTAGAGCGATGAATGCTTGGGAAGGTTCTACTTTCATTTGTACTTAGATTTGACCTTTACAAAAAAGTTTCTTTGCCTTATTGCCGTGACTTATAAAGTTTTACACTTATATGCTTGGAGATGCTTTGGCTTCCAAGTTCAGGGTATATTAATACTATCTGGGTGCAAAAGGATGCAGGCGTCATTGGTGAGTGGGGTGCTAACTACATACAAGCCTTCCTAGTTTGACTTTAGTATGCCTTTGACTAGATTTTTAGTGACTATGAAGACCCGATGCCAAAATAATTCCTAGATGATGAATTGGCAGATCTTTGCCTCACATTTTAGTGCTCGTCTATCTTTCTCTTGTTTTTTCGATGCAAAGTTCTGACTCTGCTCTCCTCACTTCGAAGACATCGATCCCAAAGTAGTTATTCATTTTTCTTGGGGTCATGAGTAAGGTGCCATAGGGATCATATGTCGACTTCAATAGGTAACATAAATTTACATCTGTAGGCCAAGGAAAATAGGGAGTACCCGATTGAAGTCTAGTTGGAGGTATGATAGGAATAAAGTAGGAGCGGAAGGTATTCAGCCAATTCCCCTTGGCTTTGGTGAGGTGCTTCTTTATTGTTGACTTGATGGTTTTATTCACTACTTCAACCTGGTCGTTTTCTTTTAGGTGTGCAACTACAGAAAAGCACTTCTCGATCTTATTTCTTTCATAGAAACCTTACAATAGCCTGCTCTCGAACTCTATGTCGCTATCCGTTATGATTTTCTTTGATAGCCCAAAAGAGCATATGATATTCTTAATCACAAAATTCAAGGATTTAGGTGTAGTGACCAGTGAAGGGCTCCGCCTTAGCCTACTTTGTGAAGTAGTCGATGGCGATAATGACCTAATTGTATCCTTTAGCATCAGAGAGCTTTCCGATCAGGTTAATTCCCAAGTGTCGAATGGATAAAGAGAGGTCATTGTTGTTAGAAGATTCGAAGAAGCACTAGGGACCTTAGCGGATCGCTGACATTAGTCTCATTTCTTAACATTATCCATCGCATCTTTTATCGTAGTTGGCCAGTAATAACCTTGGCGGGCAGCCTTCTTTGCCAAGCTTTGCCCCAAGCATAGTCCTCATAGAATCCTTCGTGCAATTCTTTTAATATGTAATTGACTTCTTTATTTCAAACACACTGTTGAAGGGGGGTAGTGTACTCCCGTCGGTATAGCTTTATGTCCATGATTGTATAGTGGGGTGCTTGGTGAATAATTTTCTAGGCCTCTTTCTTAACTATAGGAAATTCACCTCCATAATAAACTACAGTAGTGGGTATAACACCCCTAATTTTTATTGACATTATTCAAGATATTTAATTAGAATAAATTAAATAAAATAATTTATATAAGGAGATTGAGGTTGATTAATAAACTAAGTGGCCATGCTTATTTAAATTGAATTAACTTATAAATGGTTAAGTGTTGACTAAAATAAATATAAGGGCATTAGGGTAATTGCCGCCTACATTCTCCACCCTTATACCATTTTATTTAGGCCATACACGTTCATTTTATCACAAGTAAAATTTTAACCGTAAGAAATAAGAGAGCCGGCCATTAAGAAGATAACAAAGAAGAGAAAATCAATCTAAAGCTTAGGATCAAGCTAGAAGAAAGCAATCTCAATCAATCATCAATTTCCTTATCCAATCTAAGGTGAATAATAAACACTACATCTCTATTTTCGTTTTATAATCATATGGTTTTGGATTTAAGGGTAAATCTATTTTTATGATTTATCAAATGATGATGTGCTTGGTTTATGATTCATGTAGTTTTAAAAAAATGGTTTAAATAGAGATAAACGGTTACGGTAAAACCGAAGATAAATGATTTCAAATGCCCTGGAAAAATTATATGCTCTGGAAAACATGAATTTGGATTTGGGTTTCAATTTTTATAATTTTACAAGTCATGGAGAATTAATTATGAATTTTCAAAGAAAAATATGGTTATTTGGGTTTATATATTTATTTTGGAAACTATGTTAAGAATTTGGATCTGAAATTTTGATATGAAAGATAACATGATTAAAGCGAAACTTTGAAATTTAGGGATTTTACTAAGTGATTTAGTATGAAAATTATATTAATTTGAAAAGAGGACCTAAATGATTTAATTGTTTGGTTATTAGGAAGGGCTTAATTCTTAAAAGTTAGCATGTTTTTAGATCTGAGAAAATCCATCAATTTTAGTAAAATAATTTGAAAGTTTATTGTAACTAGTCATATGTTTACAAATGGGCAAGTTAGTTACAAAAAGTTTACTTTATTTGGTAAAAATGGCCTTTTTGCTCAGAAAAAGGAGTTCCACCTTCTTTAGAAGGGCCCTCTAACTCAGACCTTCCGCTGTCAACCTAGTCGAAACTAGTAAACCAATATACATGGTATCATTTCGATGGTACATAGTGGATTGGAAAAAAGTGGAAGGTAGGGTGTCGAAAGGTTGCTTTCTAAGAGTTTGATTCCTTTGTTTTATTTTGTTTTAAAATAAAAGCGCTTGGCTGTTTATAAATGGGTTTAGAAGTAGACAAAACATGTGGTTTCAAAAGGGTATTTCAAAGAGGCTTTCGAAAGAGAGCCGCCCTCTATGTTTTAAAAGAACTAGCTTCCAAATGAGTTACTTAGATTTTGTTTAAAGCTTTCTGAAGGGATAGTTTTGACCAAGTCGAAACCCTTCTTAGAATTGATGACCTTCCAATGGTATTAAAGACATCAATATTGCCGAAAGGTTCAGTTGTTTTATAAATACAAGCCACTTCCAAATGCTTTTGAAAGGGGTTAGGGGTTTCGAAAGCAATGGTTTCGAAAGGGATTTCGAAGATAACCTTCCATTTTTTACCCAGTTTAATGCTTCCGAAAGGATGGTTTCGACACCATCAACCTTTCCCACTACTTTTTGAATTAAAGAATGGTTTCAAAAGAGATGCTTTCACTTATGTTCACCTTGACCCAAAAATGATGTTTTAAGTATAAACCCAATGTTTTCGAAAGGTCGACTTTCGTTGATTGCAAAAGGGTACTTTCAAATGGTTTTGAGGCTATGCTTCTACACTTATATGATAATACTGGTCGAAAGTATTCGAAAGTGATGTTTTAAAGTATTCGAAAGGCAGGAGCCCTATGTTTTAAAAGATGGATTTTTAGGCTTTCGAAGGAGGTCGTCCTATGAGATCGAAAGCAAAGGTTTTGAAGGTGTCGAAAGGTTTTAAAACCCAAACTCAAATTTTAAAGGAAAAAACAATGGCTTAATAAATGAGTTTTGAAAGGACTTTAAGCAAATAAATTTGAAGAAGTGTTGCCTTGATAAAAATACAAGTTAAAGGGATTAACTATATTTTATATGAAATGTATTTCAAGGACCTGAAACCCGTAGGAGTGGTATTGTTAAATTGATAAGTTTGCTTCATATTGCAAACCCATAACTGTATTTATGGATAAAAAGTGATAGAAGAACCAGCTAGGTTGACTCACTAGTGAATATAAATTGATTAAACTCTTGAATCAGTAGAATCACATCCAAGGAATCAGGGAGACCAAAAATATAAAATGCTCAAACTTTGAAGTTGTCTAGGTGATAGATTATAGTAAACCCATGAAAACTATGATAGCTTAGTTATTGAAGGTAACCAACAAGTTCATAGTAAACCCATAAAAATTATGTATTAAGGACAGTTGGCAGGGGCTAATTGGTTTGTAGTGAACTCGTGAAAACTATATCTGGATTAAGAATTGACATTAGCAATAGGTTCCTAGTCAATCCATGAAAACTAGGATAAAAAGGAAGTTAATGGAGGTTCCTAGTCAACCCATGAAAACTAGGATAAGAAGTGAGTTCCTGGATAAAGTCCATAGGTTCCTAGTCAACCCATGAAAACTAGGATAAAGGGATTAGTTATTGGAATGAATAATAGGTTCAGGGGGGCTCATTAATTAATTAACTTAATTAGCAGGAGCCTATAGGTTCTTAGTGACCCTACGAAAACTATGAAATATGATAGGGTGTCCATGTGTAATGAAAAAGGTTATTAGTAAACCCATGAAAAATAATAGGTTAATATTGACCCTTGAAACTATAACTATAATGGGGTATCAATTTAAACTGGGGGATGGGAAATCCTAAACCTTTTCATATATGCATATCATCACAATATTTTGAAAGGTATGTTTTTAACCATTGTGGATGTTGAAGCACGGTATATGGTTTTGTAAAGATTTTTGGATACTAGTGAGGGGAAAACCCGTTTGCTAAGCGGTGTGGTCTCACATGATATCTAAAAGGTTTGGGATGTTAGATTATTATTTATACCTGACTTTATGTCTGACTCGAAGTTTTTGTTTTTCCCTTAAACTATTGAGTACTCAATTGATTTTTAGTACTTTGAGATTTAAGGTTTTCAGGTTCTCTTCTTAGACGAATAAAGCTTCCGGAGTCGTGCAGGAGGCAGCTAGTTATTTAGAGTTTTTCTTCTTCCGCTGTGTATTTAGATGTAAAGGCAGAATTATTAGCCTTACTATATACTCTGATCAACCAAGGGGCATCTTCATATGTCGCTCTTGGCGTACGTGTAATAATTATATTTTGTTGAACACGGTTTATGTTTTTGGGATTATGTATTGAACATCAAATGTTTGAATGGAATGTGGATATGTGTTTTTAAATTGTTAAAATTTTTATATTCTTGTGATCTGTGTATCAATAAAATCTAGCACCACCGTATTTGGTCACCGAAGATTAATATCTATGGATGACTGCCGCATCTGTAGCCGTTAGTTTTAAGCCTATAAGTGGGGAGATGTTACAGTGGGGTCATCTAAGTGTTGGCCTAGGCCTTATAAATCTCCATCGCGGTTGCCATGATTCAACTAAAGGGGCGACCTAGACATCCAATAGGAAGCAAGGGAAGCCTTTATTAGGGTCACTTGCTGCTTTGGCCAGCTAGTCGACCTTGACGTTGTTCCTATGGAATCTGTTCCAGCTTGAAGTCAAAGAAGTACTAATAAGCTTTTTGGCTTGCTCAAAATATATAACTGGTGTTTTACCCTTACTTGGATTTGATCGCTAATTTGGTTGATGATCGACGAGGAATCATTAGACGCATACAAAGAGTGAAATAGTAATTCTTTGGCCATCCCAAGACTGGCTAGGATGGGCTCATACTCTGCTTCATTTTTGGTAGCCATGAAGCTAAGTTGGAAGGCGAAGCAAAGTTCCTTTCCTTCTAGGGCGACTAGGACCATGTCGGCCCGGCTCCTTTTTCATTGGACACGCCGTCCACATAGAGTGTCATGCTTGTTGGCTGGTGAACATTTCTTCTTCATCGCTTTACGAGGCTCAAGCATTCTTCTATGAAGTTGGCCATAGCTTGGCCCTTGATGAAGATACAAGGGTGGAATGTGATATGGTGTTGCTCGAGCTCCATGGACCACTACAAGGGTCGGTCTGTTATATCGAGCCAACTTGGTACTTTATTCCATGTTGATTTATGAGGACTTTTATTGAGTGAGATAAGAAGTATGGTAGGAGCCATTGAGCTTCCTTTAGGAGGTAGAAAGCTAGATTATCCAACCAAGTGTATCTTATTTCTAAGCTGGACAACTTCTTACTTACATAGTATATTGGCCACGGGATATTTTCTTCATGTTGAACCAGAATAACACAACCGTATGGTCAGTAACTACAAGGTACAAAAATAGGTTTTCCCAATTTATGTATGGGATTGGAAAGCACCAGGAAAGTGAGGAAAGATGCTGCCTCAAGTCTTTAAAGGCCTTGGTGCACCCCTTGTTCCAATGATGGTCTCCCCTTCTTAAAGAGGTTAAAGAAGGGTACGCATCGATCTGTTGCCTTTGGTACAAAATAGCTAAGTGCTGCAACCATCACATCTAGGTTTATGCTTGTTTAATTTTGGGAGATATTTGCATATTTTAGATTTCTCTGATCTTGTAAGGGTTACCCTCTATTCCTTTGGCGCTCACCACGAATTCTAAGAACTTTTCGAATCGACTGGCGAAAGAACACTTCTTAGGACTCAGCTTATTGTTAATTTGGCAGAGGATGTTAAAGGTCTCGAATAGGTTCTTTATGTGTCCCCTGCCCTTCTCGTATTTCACAAGCATGTCATCCCTGTAACCTTCTATGGACCGGCTATTTTGTTAGGGAACATGTTGTTGACGAGCTAGTGCTAGATCACGCTCACATTGTAAAGCCCAAACAACATAACTCCGTAGCAGTAGAGCCTTGCATTTATTATAAAGGAGGTGTTATTTAGCATATGCACTGCAATTATGTTGTACATGGAGTAGAAGTCCATAAATGTGAGTAGCTCGTGTCCACTAGTTTCACCTATAAGCTAATCAATAAAGAGAAGTGGGAAACTATCCTTTGGACATGTCTTGTTAAGATCTGAGAAATTAATACAAGTCTTTCAAGCCCCATTTGGCTTGTGGATCAGTACCAGATTGACTACCAAAATTGGGTACTCAGCTTCATGAATAAAGCCATTTAGAAAGAGCTTCTTTACTTTTTTCCTTGAGCACTCTATATCTTTCGGGATTGAGCGTCCTTCTCTTTTGACGAACGAGTTAAGCTTATGGATCAATATTGAGGGTATGACAGATAATTGAAGTATGTATGTTGATCAGGTCAGCGTGCCCCTAGGGCATACATGTCTTCACTTTTCTTCAAGAAACATATTCACTCATCCATTATCGTTGGGCTTAGTTTCATGCCTAATGGGACCATCTTGCTGGGATCATCATTGTTAATTGATATTATTTCAATCGAAGTTGTTGAACCATCATCGTGGTTTGAATCTCCTATACAAGGATCGAGTAGGTCGTTGTTATTTTTCTCTATGCTTTCTTCTAGGTTGCACTAGTCTAATGCATGAATCTTGTGCTATATAGTTTCTCGATCGGGACGGACATCCGTGCTCTAATCTAGGAGCAATGGCTACCCTTGGCTTTCACAGATGAGTCTGTTGGCATTGAGAGGGCAGGATTTGTTGTGTCTGCTACCTCCGCTTGCCAATGGAGCTAAATCTGCTCGATTTAAGTTTTTATAAGCTTTTTTGACATAGCAGCCTGGCCAGGGAAAGCTGGTCCTAAACAAACTTGTCATCTTCATAGCCCCATCATGAGCGGGAGCATTAAGTGGATCGCACATTCTCTCATAGGTGATGGATGTTGTTGATGATTTAACTTTGATGTCTTGGGTGATCTTGGTATGAAGTGGAACCTTGAATGGCTCTTGCATTCCATACAGTGTACTATCGTTGAGTGTTGCTAACTCTTGTTGTAGCATAAGGACTCCCTTTTTTTGCTTGCTGAAGTGAGATGTTTAGTAATCTCCACGACATATTGGTTGCGTCGAATGCATCCTATCCCGCCTTTGATCGGGAACTTCTTCATATGCTCCTAGTATGCTACAATTGCATCTAGGCTGGTCATTATGGATCTATCTATTAAGATATTATAAGCGGATGGTCAGTACAATATAAAAAAATTACCTGAATTTTAGCCGCAAGTGGTTCTTTGTCAAAAGCGATTATATGAGAGATAGTCCTTAGGGGTACTACACGACACCCCTGGACTAATAGATAGGCAGTACACAAGGAGTGAGGCCAGAGGTGGGAAACTTCATTTTGTCAAAACCTTCTTTGAATATCACATTGATAGAGCTTCCTCCATCAATGAAGATCCGGTGCACCTTTATGCTAGTAATACCGACTGATACGGCAATGGGGTTATGATGGGGAAATCAGATTCATCTTTTGTCCTATGAAGTGAAGGCAATATCAACTACTTCTTCCTTAACCTGAGGAGCCTTTGGGGCCTAAAGGTCAACCGAGTACACTTGGCGATCGAAGGAAAGCTCCCTTCTATACTAGGCAAAAGGCCCCCAACTTCTCCAAGCCATATGTGGGCCATCACATACTGATAGTACCTCTATGTTGATTGTGGCCACATTGTTGTCGTATTCTCGCTGGGATTGGATAGGTGGATTTGGCCATGCATTGTATTATTCTACCTATTGCCTTATATATTGCACCAATATGCCCTCTTGAATCGGTCATTCTATTTCATCCTTTAGATGTTTGCAGTCGTTGATGGAGTGGTTTTTGAACTGATAGAATTCACAATATTTTCCATGCCATCTAGGCTCCCTCCTCTACTTAGACAAGGAAGGAGAGAATCATTGGGACCATAGAATCTCGAGTGACTAGATAGATTGTTTCTATGTCATGATTCAAAGTTTCATAATTTGTGTACCTAGGATAGAAGCACAAACCATCTTCTATATGCTTCTTGTTGTTTTATAATCGACCATTCTTTCAGTCTTTATCTTCCCTTAGGCTAGTTTTTCTATTCCACTCGATCTCCTGATCACTATCGGAGATATCAGCCTCTACCCTCGTTATGTCATTCGTCCTCTAGAGAAAATCACTTAAGAATAAAGCGGGTTATTTCTATAGTTCCTTCCACATCTGAGGCACCTCACCCTTGGACACATGGTAACTACCAAGATGTTATTGTATGCTCCCTTAGCATAAGTTGATTCTTTGTTAAAATGGTCTACATACGAGCGGAGGGACTTGGTTGGGCCTTGCCTTATGTTGCCTAGATTACTCTCCATCATGACTATGGTGTTAAATGCGAAGAAGCAGCCTATGAAGTTGGAACACAACTAGGTCCACAAGTGGACATACTGACTTGGAGATAAGGGAACTAATGGGAAGCTGGTCTGGTTATGGTGGAGGGAAAAAGAAGGCATTTGGCATGGTTGGAGAGCTAGCCAACATGGGTTATCGAGTTGAAGTCGATAATGTGGTCGGATGGGTCAGAGCTTCCGTCGTGCATGTCCATGGAAGGCAAAGCATACCTTTAGCGGAAGTAGATGTTCAAGATTACTTTATAGTAAGGTTCTCCATTCTTGTCATCTGATAACCCTCTTCGTCAACTTTCCTAGTTTTGATCCTACACATTTGCTAGTGTAAGGTGGCCATTTCTTCTTGAAGGCCACCCTTCACATGTCATGGATGGCATTAGCCCCTTGCTTTGGAGGGACTCCTCCATTGCCTATCTAGTGATGGGGATATGTGATGGCAATATGGCATGGGAGAATGATGAGGTCAGGCTGGTGTAGAAAGTATGCTTCTGATGACCGAGGGCGATCGGGCTGGATGGGCCTATCTTCCAGAAGACCTAAGTTGGGTCGGGAGTGGAGTCATGGTTCTCCAAGTTTTGAATTTCAACCTCGCCCCTACTACTAAGATGGTTAAAGTGCAGGTCGTGTGTCCCATCCACTGTCCGAAGATGATGAAACACATATAATCTTTCTATTAAGTAGGAACGGCGTAATGTTTGAAATTCTTGGTACATTGCTGATTCAAGATCCAAGATGTTGTGGATCTTCCCCTGCTCATATGGTTAGTATGCTCATCCTGATGGTGGATAGGAACATCTTTGATATGGGTCTCCAACATAATCCTCTCTTCGAGGTCATGCATTATGTTGTATGTGATAGGAATGGTAGGTTGGATGAGGGTCCAGTAAATCACTGGAGTTACCGTCGAACTAAAGTTTACGATTGTCTGGGCATCCACTCTAGCCCTAAGGTAATTCATATTGCAAGAAAGTTTTCATATTTTGGTCAAGTCATTGATCATGCTATTCCACGGGTCGTTGCTCAACCCAGGGATGGGCATACAACACTAGCCCCAAGTCAGTCCATTGGTTTTATGGTCATTTGAGTTATCAACTTCGTTTTCACCATGGCACTACATGGTGCGAGCGTGAAAGGAATTTATTGGGAAAGAAAGTGAAGAAACATGAGAGCATTTAAAGGAGTGCCATCATTCTAGTGCCAAAATGTTGACTAAAAATTTAGCCAAGCTCGAAATTATGATTAAGATGTTATATTAGCAAAGGTGATTTGCTAACACCTTGATTTTAAATATAAAACAAGGAGGTAAAACTGCATAAAAATGCAAAGAAACACAAGATTTGGAGTGGTTCGATCTTAGTTGATCTACATCCAATATGAGGAATTTCTTATTACTTTGCTTCTCTCGCAATAGCTTAGATTACAAGAGATGATAACAAGAAAATATATTCTTGAGAGCGTGTGTTGTTCAACCCTTGTAAAAATGCATGTCTTGATATAATTATAGCCCCTGGAATTTATGTTAAATAGATGAGATTGCGTTACCAAGACCCGAAAATCACATAAGGCTATTAATGTGGTTGTTCGGTTGATGTGCATGCCAGCTATGATGCCAATTGGACTATGTGGTGCAGATGAAGCCAATTTAATGGTCCATACTTGAGCACTCCTAAGTCTGGGACAGATGAGTGGAGATCATGGAGTGGTTGGGTAGGGGCACCCATGCAATTAAAGTGCTTAGTGATTCTATAACGGTGGAGGTGCAAAACGTTATAACGGGGATAAAGTAGAGGTATAACTAGAAAATTGTCGGTCCATCCCATATATTTTTACTTTTATCATGAACATGGTGTAATCTATGTTGGTAATAACTACCGACTTCTCATCGATGTGGTAATCTAAGGAATATGAGATTGCAACTAGTTAGAGTTAGTGAAGACATCTACAAAAAGTTCAATAAGAGACTAAGATTGAGCAATCATAAATTGGGACTTTTGACAAAAATAATGTATTAATATCATTCCTTAGCAATACTATAATGTGCATGATGCAAATATGCATACCAAAGTCCTTGAGAAAAAAATATTACATAGTCGAAATACACAAAATATAAATCTGCATGTAATATAAATTATTTTTTGTATGGTAAATCTTGCGATATAAATAAACTTTATAGTTAAATAAATTTTGCAAGCATTGAAGGTCTAATAGAAATTAATAAGTGTAAAATAAAATAAAAAAATTAGACTACAAGTTCCATCTTTTATTCATACATTTTCTGCTGCTCTAAATATATATTCTTTGGATTATAAAATATGGATGTAACACGTAAATGTTTTCTTAAGAAATCATTCACATTTACGCCTCAAACTAAAATGAAATTTTGATTCTTTTTTTCTGACAATATAGGTTAATAACAAGTGCAAATTATATGGGAAACAAAATAAAGTGTCCATTCAATGTACTACCTTTAAATATTATCTTCAAATAAATAGAAAGACTTGAAATGTAATATAAATTATAATGAAATAAAACAATTGCATGAAGTATCACTAATTAATTATTAACTATTTGCTAAATAATGATATATACATATATATAATTTGAAATGTGAAATTGAATATATTTAGACAAATCTGAAAGTTGTACAAAAGAACCGAGATTTGTTGAAATGCAAAATATGAAATGAAAAAAAGGTTTTCATAGTTTAGTTGTGGCATAATAGTTTAGTGCAAATTATATCTCATTCATAGTTCGGTTTAGATTTGACTTTTGTCTCTTTTATCCTTTATTTTACATTTAGGTGATTCATTAGACATCGCACATGTAATATAAGAGACATACCTTATCTTTTAGAGTGAGTTGCTCTCTAGATGTATTTTAAGAGTTTCCCTCATGCCATTGGGATTGAGTGAATCTAATAGTGTTTCTAGCTGAATGATGTGAACAAATAAAAAAATTAACAAAGGTAAAATAGTAAAAAGAATAAACCAAGTGCGGATAAAATATTTGGGTGATCAAATTGCATTTTGTTTTAAAAGAAAATTTTATGGCACATAAAATAAACAAATATAGTACTTACTTCTCAAGCACATGTTGCTTTTCAAGTACAGGACAGTCTCTTCTGTGGATCCAAGCCAGTAACTGTGGTGTAAAATCTATACTGTTATATTAAAAACGAGTACGGCTTCCTAGAGCATATCGAGTGACAACAATTCAGGGTGTAATATTAAGGTTGTCATTTCTAGTCGTGAATTCAAGACTGAAAATTAAGGTTAATATTCAGAATCTAATTCAGGATGTTGGATAGTCCCCTTCCATAATTCCATTTATCCATTGAGATCATGCCAAGTGCATTCTAAAGTTCAAGCGTTTATCTCCTTTCCAGCATACCCTCTTCCTTTCTCGGTTTTCACCATATCACCTAACTAGTGTGTAACCCGTGCGTTGCACACGGTAACGTTGTTAAAAATTAGTATTTACATTTTAATTACACGGTAACTGCATATCTTTGTAAAAATTAATATCCTAACTCAAAAAAATTATAAATTAAAATTGTTAGTACCGTATATATGTAAATAATTTAGGCTATGGGATATTTTTTTATATGTATGAGTTAATAAGTAACTTCACCATTTTGTCAATATGATTGTTGTGTATATATATTGAATTATCATCTTTTTTAAAGGACTTATAAATGAATTAATGAATCTTAGATAATTGAATTTATTTGAATAACTTGAATTAATGATCAACATACCTAATTAAATATAAGAAGATAAATGTAAAAAAGTTAAAGAAAATTGGGAAGAGCTTTGTATAAATTTGTAACCGAGAAGAGCGTAGATCTTATGGTTAGCTTATCTACATGTGAACTTTTTTTTGAATCAGGCATGTGAACTTTTATTCGTTATTAAGTTTTCATTTTAAACAATTTTATTCTTAAAGTTAACTATAAATTTCATGTTCTTGTAGGAGGGTCATACTTACGACTATGATAATTGCAAAACAATGTTATGTAGTATTTAGTTGAGTTATGAGTTGGGTATGATTTGATAACCCGTTGAAAGTGAGAATGTTTATATAATCTAATTTTTATCAGTGTAATATTTCCATTCACATCGTAGTGCTGTAAAATATAAATTTATCTTTTGAAGATTGTTAAACATGAAATTATATTATATGACGCAAGATAATTTTTTTGAGATAAATGAATTAGAAATTAAAAAGGTTATTATTATTATTTATGTATACAATTTATGTTATATGATTTAAACATCTTTACATATCTGAATAAAGAAGAAATATTTTTTTTATTTTTTAATTTTCATGAATATTGTATATATTGAAATCCTTGTATTTTTGTGATTTATTAGATGGATTAATAAATATTAGTTAATCATATTTATTTAAATAGTTCAAATTTAAGATTACACAATTGGTTAAATATATGGACCTGAATGTAAAAAATTAGAAGATAATTAAGAGAGTTTCTAAATAATTGTAAAAAAAAATTAAAATTTTAGGTATTTGAAGTTAATAGAATTTTATAGTGTAATGATAAATTCATTTAGTAAATAAATTATAAAATAAAATTATTATTATCATTAATGAATATAATTTATGTTATGTGATACACACACACATGTCTAAATGAATTTTTTTACCAATTTTTTGATGAGCTGTAGTATACATTTCGAAAATTTCATCTTTTAGGATTTATCTATAAACATTGGTTGATTAAGTTGATCAATAAGTTTAAATTTTAGATCATGTAATTAATTTAAATGTGTAATGTAAAATTTAGGAGAGAACCGTGAAAACTTTGTAAATAATTGTAGATTTGTTTAAAAGTAGGTTTTTGAATGTAAAATAGCGCAAAAAGTTTATTAAAATAATGATAAAGTGGTAAATTATATGATTTTTAAAATAATGTAAATATAAGGTTTTTTTATTTTAGCATGTTAAAATGTTATGTTTTCATAGTAAAATATATTCAAAAATTATTTTCGAATAGTTAAAAATAATCATATATTCATTATTTTCATATTCTAACTATTTAAAATGATAGATTTTGTTTCAAATTAGTTTTACGATAATATTTCTAAATTTTAAGGAAATTATATGTTAAACATATTATTTTATTGATTTATACGTTTAAAAAATGTGTGTGTGTATATATATATATATATATATATACTATTGTTATTTCCAAAATTTTATATTTTAAATATTTTATGTAATTTTAAAACAAGTGTAATTTATATTTTGAAATTAAGAAATTATACGTTAAATATGATCGATATACCGATGCATGTGAAACAATTTTTAGTGTTTATGTATACGATAAATTTCAAACAAAAATATAGATGTAATATATTCCTTTTTGAAGTAATATTTAGTAAATTCATGATCATGTGTGTTTTGATGCGCATGCGCACCCGCACATGTGCACCCGTACATGTGCATGATGATGAGTTTTAGATGTCAAATTGCAAATCTGTATTGATAGAAATTTTAAATGTAACATGGGATATTAAGGGAAAAACTATTTTTTTAATTTACTAAAATTGTGGATAATAATAATAATAATAAAGTAATAGAATGTATCTCATGCATTGCACATGCTAATTTTGTAAAAACATGGTACTTATACTTTAAATGTTGTTAAAATAAACTTTTGTTATGCAATGTTTGATATATCAATCATAAATTAAACGTTTTATTATTATTTATGCCTATAATTTTTGTTAAGTGATTCAGATATTTTTATATTTGAAAGAAATATCTACCATGTGTTACTACTAATGCGGTATATAAATTGAAATTGTCATTTTGTTTATAAATTATCAAAGAATTTAATGAGTATTAATTACTTAAATTTATTTATATAGTATAGATTTATAGTGTTTGGTTAATTTAAATACATAGATTTGGATGTAAAGTAATAAAAGAAAATTGATGAAAACTTTGTAAATGAGAATTAATGAGTATGGATGATAATTTTATTATTATTGTGATGATTTGTGATCTTTAAACTTCAATCATTTAATTTATTAAAATAAATAATCATACATTAAAGTTGTTCGTATTGTTATTTATGTGATTCATATTTATACTGTTTTGTTACAATGAGCGTGATATTTTATTGGCATGGTTATCTATATTATTTATTAGACAAATTAATACATAATGGTTAACTAATTTTTTTGAATAATTTATAATGAATTTTTTTAATTAATTTAAATATACGGACTTAAATGTAAATTATACATGAAAATTGAGGACTTTGAAAATAATTGTAGAAAGCAGAAAGTGTAGATTTTGTGAACGTAAAACAATAGTGTAAAATTAATAAAACTTTATAAACAATTCAAAACTAATGCATTGTATTAGGTCATTAAAATAAAATTTAAATATCCGGTGAAAGAGAACCATACCCAAATCTCGACGAAGCAAAGATTGTTGCCTGTTGTGAAGTGTGCATCTGCCTTTGTTTCGCTACCCTCATTTTGCCTTCTTCTTCCATCCATTTGATTTAGCCGATACGGTATACATTCTCTAACCCTAAATCGAAAGCAATTTGATTGGCTCCAAACACACTCTCTTGCACTATTATTCCTCCTTGCCCTATCAATGTCGACTATGACTTGATCCCGACCGTCCATCGAATTTTTCCCCAGGACTCCAATGGTCATCGTCTGTAGGTAATCTCTCTGTCTTTTTTCTGCTTGCTTTATTTAGTTTCCGTCTATAGCAATTATTTCTAAATCATGGATTATTGAAATGAATTTTTCTGGTGAGAAGATCGATGTTGTCTTACTATTTAGAATGCAATTTTTGTTTTGAGTTAAAATTAGAGTTCTGTGTATAATAAAATCCCGTTTGATATCGCTCTCTATTGAATTGATTTTTTTTTCATATGTGATTTATTTGTGATGATATCGTTAAGCTGCTACAACAAAACAATAAGTAATGCTTTTATGATAATTGAGATGTTATTTGTCATGTAAATTTATGTCTGTCTTAATCCATGCATCATATACGCATATACAACTTTGGATAAAAGTCATTTCTTCCCTATTTTTGATTTTTATGCAAATTGTTCAGCAATATTGACCATGACCAATATTATTGTGTTAGGCAACATTCATTTATTCAAGGTAATACAACATATCTTTTTGCAAGAGAAGTCATTATTTGAATTATTTGTCATATATACATATCTTATAAAGCTCTTCAATTTCAAGGGATTTGTGAAGAAAATTATTATGTCTTAGAGTTTAAGTCTTATGTTACAAGAACTTTAGAAAAGGAAGGTAATGACTTAACAACCATGAAAATTAACGAAGCGCATTAGGACCGTAAGTGATACATGCTAGTTGAACCATTTTCCATCCTTACTTCTACCCACTCTTTAACCTATTTCCATTAATAAGTGCTTTGTATCATAAAAAATGAAAATTTGCAAATATAACGCTCTTCTTTTTTCTCATCAGAGTTGATCACGTTGAATCCTGTTTTTTTTAGAGGATTGTGTTGGCCTTCAAAACCATGACACGGAACCTTGCAGACCAAAACTTGCATTGGCTTACAATGATTTAAAGAAATTTCAATTTTCGTTCAGTTGCATGCTCTATCTTTTATCATTATTGTTGATCTCATGACATATGAAATATAGCATGATAGTTGAATGCATTGCCTTCCTTAAATATTTCAAATTTTGTTATATGTTTTCTTATTCAGGTTTTTAAGTACAAGACTAGCTTTAAATGTATGTCGGGTACAACAAAACATTTAACTATATCTGTTGTAGCATTGTACAAGCATGCCAATTAGAACAATTTTCAAGTTTAGTTTAAATTAATGCTAAGATATAACAATGATAGCACCTCTGATAAACAAAATAGTTGAAATTCAAATGCATGGAATGTATTCCTTATATAGTTCTTTATGCATTTTCTAACTACTTTTAGCCTTCTGTATTTTTCCTATTTTTTTCTACCTCCTTTTTATCCTTTTGGAGTTTCTTTTTATTTTGCAGTAAGGTTTTGAAAGCAATTTGAGGATATTTGAGAACCTACAATCATACGTGTTGTTTTATGGATTTTGAGAATATAGGCTACCTAAGTGCTTAAGCAAATACTATCCTAACAATTTCAAATTCACATAACATGTCAGATATCATTTTATAACTACTTGCCTATATGAAAATTCTATTTTACAGTATCTCCAACTATTATGTTTATTCAAAAACACTTTTGACTTATAAATAACTCACAAACGCTTTTTTTTAAGATAGTCTCAATAGTAATAGTTAGGGAATATTTGAAGTCGTTTCTCTTAGAACCAACAAATGTACAAAAAAAGAAACAAAATTACTAAAGATTACAATTATTGTAGAAATTGTTTATCACATGCTATTTAGAAAAATGAGGTACCGCAAATACAATGCACTTATTGCAAACCTCGATAGAATAAAAATCATACAAATAAACGTTGGCTGGTATTTTATTTATGTACGTGCAATCAGTCACCACACTGCAAACAGCAAGTTCATAATAACTATGTTCAACTCTTTATGTCTTAAAGTCGTTAATATAGTAAACCAACTAAAAATTCACACATCTTGCTAGGAAGCATGAAGGAAATCACTCATTTAAAAATTCTATGGCGAACACAATTGGCACTTAACTTAATTATGGCAGTGAAATAAGAGCATGTTATATTGAAGGTATTTGATATTTGGAATTTTTTAAAGTTGCATCCATGTTGCAAAAATAAAAATTCATAAAGTGGTTTTCATAAATAGGAACATTACTGGTAGTCTTGCAAGTGAATCATTTGTGTAAAGCTTTTATGTTGTATTGTATTAATACTGACCTTAAAGGAATTTTAATGTAATAAAATTCTCCTACATACTTTTAATGTACTTTATTACCATACTATGCTGGTTATCATTAACAGAAACCGTGTAGATTACTGATGACATTGAAACTAATTCATATAAATAAAATACTGCTAAAACTAACTATTTAGTAATTTATACGTAACAAAATTAGCTTTTAAATTAATTCAGTATTTTTTATATTAGCGACACCTATACAAAATATTGAGCTCAGGTCATTTCATTCTAAGAATAATTCTACCATGTAAAATGATCATAAGGTGAGAACGATAGTTGTTCAAGTTTGGACTTATGCACCTATCAACAAAATATTTTTACATGGCATTCTAATGGGTTATGCACATAAAAATAAGTTAAAAGATAAACTAACAACAAATTAGGAAGTTCACATAATATAATATGACATTATCATTAAAAATGTCTAGAAACATCCCGATTAACATATATTTAGGTAGATAAAAGTATATAATTTCTCTACTAGATTTCTCATCCACTTCTTCCATTAATTATTAATTCTATGAACTTTCAATAGCACTTTGTAAGAAAAAACAATCAACCTCATAGGAAGCACGTTGTTCTAAAATAGAAAAGGCAACCGGACAGAAATCAAGGTTTTACAATGTTAAAACTAATGTGATAATATAATAACAGAAACACATTTACCAAAATAATCCAGTTCATTTTAGTCACAGAGATACAAAACAATATGGTACTGGATAAAATAATTAACATAACGAAAATATCACAGTATAAAACATCAAACATAAGATATAACCAAGATGAAGAAATCAGTAACAACTTTAAGATGTGTGAATGCAAATCAATACTTCTCCACCGATCAAGGTGTAATCTCTGCATGTCTAAAAATTAATAAATGTGTGTATATATATATAACACTAACTTCAATAACGTACAATTATAACATATCTTTACTACTAATAATAAGAATTGTATCAACGGGTTTACACGGTGTCTTTTTGAAATGCCCGAATTACCTTATATTCCTGTTCTGTTCGCAACTGTTCATTTCGCAATCCGTTCTTTTTGCATCATTCTCCCTTAAATCTAGAAAACCCTAAAAAGCCACAGCTCTCATATCTCCCTAGAATAAGATCTGATCCCATATCCAACCCGATTCAAGATCCATCATCTTCCTCAACGCCATCTCACACGACCAATCGATGGTTAGGCCACTGCGATTCCAAATCCACCGTCTTCTCCAGCGTCAGTGTTATCGCAAAAAATAGGGTTAGTTCAAAAATATTGTTGAAATTAGTGCGATGGTTGGTACACATGACAATTCTGAGTTTTTCCACCCAAATTGTTCGATTTCCCTCAAAAAAATGCAACAGCGACAGAAAGATTATTGAAGTGCAAGAAGCTTATGAGACTTTGTCTGATCCTTATTTTAGGGCAAGTTATGATATAGATTTGGCTAGAGGATTGCATCTTGCTTTATCCACTAAAAGAGTAAAAAGAAGTGAGATTTTAATCTTATTGATTCTACTTTGTTTATCAATCAGGTAAGTACTGTAATAAATGTCTTTTCTATGTCAGTTCACATGAATAAATGATGTATACTATTACGTTTTGATCCATTTTGCACATTTATTAGGATTATATTTGTTTGGACAAAATTACAGCATACCAAAATTGTTTGACCTTTCAGTTTTATGAGATGCTTGGCAAGCATGTCTTATTTCTTTGCTTTAGCCCGTGCTTAAATAATTAGTGAGGCAGGAAGAATGAACATAAGCATGTTCATTGGGTTAGGTAAATTGAGTGTTAAGTAGTTCACTAGACATGTATATTTTCCAGGATTGACTTAGCCTAAAATTTCATTAATACATTTCATTTGATTTTGGTAAAATTAAATTCATCTTTTGTAAATGGTTTGACTTTGAGATGAAAATACGATGAACAAACATGAAATCAGCTATGTCTTACTGTTAAGAGATGATTTCAACCTACTTCCCTGATGATTCAAGCATTTTAGTTCTCTTATACCTAAAATTTTAAGTCCAAATGTATAATGTTTTCATTGTGGCATATATTTTCAAAGGCGGTTTTATATCTACTATTACTATACCATGTTTTTGGCCTAGAGAACTATTTTAAGTATTACTTCATCATGTTCTGGGCTTGATATTAGTAAAATTTAAGTAGAGAGATAGACAGATCAAGGACCACGGATAAAGTGATAAAGTTTCCCTAAAAAGAGCCCAAGACTTTTAACTATACTACAAATATTACAACCATGGTCCCTTAATATTAGAACAGTAGTCTCCTAATATTAGAACAATAGGCTCCTAATATGAGAACAATTTTACTTGATTTCATTTACTTCATTTCTAAAGGTTAATGTAAAATTAATTGCATATCTTTATTAAGTTATGAGAACTTCTTAAATTTTAGTACATTGCTGGAATCCGTCCATTCTCAATATTAATTTGAAGAAAAATTAACAACTGTTTTCAGAGGTTAAACTGTGTATGATGGCATGATTGACGATTATAATTCAAAGAAAAAGCTCTAGATGATCACTGACTGCATTTCAATGATGCATAATTATAAATTAGGAAATGTATCTATTGTCAACTTTTAATGATGCATTTTTTAAATATATCACTTCCTTTTGTGACGATGTTATTGTTGTATCATGTCTCAGTTCTATTAGACAATATATTTGTTGGGGATCAGAGTTGGCCAAGTGCTATATAAATGATTTTACTCATATAACATAACGTTACCAATATAAAGCATATTAATTTATTATCGTATAAATTCCTCTATGTTATTGCATTAAGAATAATTTTAATGTCTTTGTCAAAAATGTTTAATCAGTGAAAGTAAGAATAATAGTTTCCAATCAGTTACTAACGCTGCTTCTTCATTCTTCTACTATCGGTGTTAATTGAATATATTTCCATGATATGACAAAAATGCCACATTATCAATGATATAACAATAAAATTCTGTTCTACATAAGAAAAAAATGTGGAAAAAGAAGTTAATATTCATATGCCAAATTGATATTTAACTATACAGTGAACTTTCAATTTTGGCATGTTTAGCTTCTAGCTTTGTTTATACATTGTGCAGCGTACCTACTACAAATGCATGTGTTTATATTTTTATGCCTAATCTAACTCAATAGATGTAACTGTTTAATTGTGTAGTTGGCCTAAAGTCAAAACATATATAATATTTTTATGTGTATTTCAAATACAAATATGTGTTAATAATCATTAAGGTGTAGAGGACATATTGTTATATGTTTTTGCAATAATTTTCCCATCCTTTGATTAGTTTAATGGTATTCCAAGATGTATTATTGCAAATTGAACATTGAATAATCATATTTTCCCACATTAAGACATATCTTACTTCATTATTTCAGCAAAATAGGCAAATTTGTTGCTTTGGAAGGTGGAGATTTTCAATTTTCCAAAAGAACACAAAGAGAATTAAGTTTCAAGTATAGAGGCAAATGTTTTAACTTCATTGTTTCAGATGCTCTTATGGGGTCCTTATTGAGTTTTATCATCAGTTGCTTCTTATATTGGATCCTCTAAACATGTATTTTTGGAATATTTAAATAGATATAATATTTTTTAAGCCACTGCTGCTTTTTCTTATACCTCGCACCAGTATCTTCTGAACTACTGAAGATATATGACACTGAAAGCCTGATTTACATATTATATGACATATGTTATGTCCTGGATCAAGCTAAGGTTGGAAATATTCATAAACATGTGAAAATTGCTTTATCAAGTTGGCATGAACACACAACATCAAGGAATAGCAAAGAATACCAATGTATATTTCTCTAATACTTTGCATATTTCTCCACTCTGTAACAGCGAGAGTTGAACTGCCAAATGCTTAAGTAAAAGTAAGGCATTTCATGGACTGAAAAGCAGCATAGGTATGTTCTTTTACCATAGTTATACATATTATGTTTGTAGATTAAACTCTAATATTTATATATATTTCATCATAGAAATATTTGTCAGAAAAAGCTTCAAAAGCAGTGCAAAAACTATCACCAATAGTTGTAGAAATTGAGTTGGCTTCTATGTGCTCATGGTTTGTGTAGTTGTATAAATAATTGTATTTTACATTCAATATCAACATTGAAATCAAGTGCTTAGGTTATATATAAGGTGAAATATCGATCTCGCAGCTTTTTTTCAAAAATTATTTAGCATGGACATGCAGAACCTTACTGAAAAAACAATGTGGTAGCGTGAAATAAATATAGAGAGATGACGTTGTTTATGTTATATTTGAAAGCTTTTGTGGTACTTTTGTTGTTGCAAGGATAATTGGTGTCTCATAGTAAACTTTCACTATTGGAAATTGAATTGCCATATTTTTATCAACAAGAATCAATTTAGTGTGAATAGCTGAATGCAATACTAATAACAAAGCGATGGATGGATAAAGGAGAAAAATAGAAAGAGAATACAATTGATATTATAATATCAGTCCATTAACATAGGTGTTTTCAATTTTTAGTCCAAAAACTCAACTTTTATGCTTGGGAAGAAGGGCAACATCGGTGCTTTTTGTTAACTGATTTGCAACAAAAGTTGAGATTGTCAAAAACCAGTGTGTGTGTAATATCAAAGTTATAACAAGAAGATTATATGATATTATATTAGTACTAACTGCACATGATGATTCAGGTTATGGAGATGATGCACCATCACCGAGGTCCACAGGAGCTATGCTTACGGAGGACACAAATAGAACCATGGCGACTTCTCCATTGCACAACAAACTCTTAGATCTTTAGCATCATATTATGTCCTATCTTATCCTTTGCGTATGCTATTAAAGACACTTCTGTAAATGTAGAAATGTAACATGCCTTTTGTGTAAAATCAAACAGCTGGGTGGTATCATGATGTGGATTTTGGCTTTCTAGGTGGTATCATGGATGGATATAGGTTATTTACAGGAAGCGCACACATTTGTAGCTTATATGATTTGTTGTGAAAGTTGGTATCTTATTATGTTTTTTCTTTTAATTATTGTTGATTTATTGTGGCTATGTTTTTTGAAATCGTCATTGTTACGGAGAGTTTAAAATAAAGAAAATGACACGTCTGCATTGTAGTGATATTTTGGTGCAAATGACTTGAGTACTAACTCGGTCTTCACTGTGCCACATGCTGCAAAATAGGGGTGACATTCTTAGAAGGAAAGTAAGGAAATGAAAACCATATGAGACTCATACGTGAAAAAATATATATTTATTTTGAAATTATACAGAAGCAAGTAAATGGAACTTAACATGCACTAACTTGAAACCATGGCTGTTTAATGCTCCAATTGGAATTTGAATAATGACACATGCAGTATTTAAATAGAAATTAATATTAAATCCTTAGTTATGCATCAAACAATAAAAATTCTGATGAGGAAAGAGTAAATTTGAAATAAGTTATAATGAAGGAAATAAAACAATGTGCTCTTCAAAATGATAGTATAAGCATTATGATGTAGAGTAGACATATTCAAGTGATTAGATGAAGGTCCACATGGACGTGCATATATACTCGTTAATTGCATAGTTAATTAAGTTGATAATTGTCATTTAAATTCTCTTAGGAAAGTAATTAATTAGGTGCGATAAGAAGGATTTCTTATATGGCCTAAATAATGAATACGATGAGATGTGTGACAATACACTTATAGAGTGTTATTAAATAGGACTAAGTTATAGGAATGTGAGGTCAATTAAAAGCATATAAATGTTTGCCCAACTAATCTGGCTACCAGCAATGTGATTTTGGGACTAATGTGAGACATTACATATAACAAGTAACTATAAGGTTAGTCCCATTTCCGTAAGATAAATCTTCTCAGCTAATCCGGCTACAAGTTCCAATGAATAGTCGGACTAATCTGAGACGTCTCCATGGGGTACTAGTCATTATACAAAGGACCTGCTTCAGAGGTTGAAAGTATTAAGTGTTTGTTTGAGGGCCCGCCTCTTTCCTTTATTGAAGTATCGAATGGTTGGGATTGAGTTTAGGCACGGTTGAGGATATCTCAAAAGGTCCGTTTCAACTGAAGTATTATGCGTCTAAAGAGACTTCCGTGCAATGCCAGCTAAATAGATACCCATGTGGAGTCCGCCTTGGGAATGTATATTAAATGATGTGATCTACCTCACTTGAGGTCTTAAATGGTCAAAGCCTGTTTATTTTTCATTAAAAGATATTAAGTGGCTTATGTTCTATCTCTTGCATTGGTAGACATTAATGACGACGATTATGAGTTATTGATTATGGAAAACCTGCTGCGGGGATTGAAGATATTAAGTGGTTGTTTGAGGGCACACCTCTTTCTCAAGTATTGAATGGTTTTGAATATAGTTTAAACCGCGAAAGGCATATTCTTATTTAAATTATATTGTCCAAGTACTGATATAGAAAGGCTCGAGATTTTCTAATCACCAGAAACTGTTGTTTTGACTTCCTCATTATTATAAAACAGGTTAGGGAAGGAGATGATACCAAGATGGAGATGATGAGAGGAGCTCGTAGCAATAGTCTATTTATCTATTTATGTTATTTTCAGATGTATCCATTTGAAGTTAAAAATGTATTTTTGATCAGGGTGATGCAACAGTTATTGTTGATATTATGTTATGGTTTTGTTCGTTATATATTTGGAATTTAAAATAAAATTGGTATAGTATATGCTATTATATTTTATCATTCCACAGTAAATTCTAAATGAATAGATAAATAGCTCTATATTATCTTTTTTTACCAAACAACAGCCAGCTTTGGAATGAGTTTTTTTGTATCGGGATTTAGGCCTGTTTCGGGGTTGGTTGTTACATTTGGTATTAGAGACTAGGTTATTCAATTAATTGGGAAAAGTATACGTATGAGTGTAATATTCGTTATTTTTGAAAATCGAGCAGAAAAATCTACTAAAAGAAAATTTGGTCAAACAAACCGACTAGATGCCTCCGCTCTTCTACTCGATCACTAGAAGCAATACTGGCTTCCATTTCCCCTCGTACGCTTCTTCGTACTTCTTTAAATTTGAATTCATAACTTGCTTATATAATAATCAATTTCGCTTACGTAGATTAGTACAAAAATATCATGCCAAAAAGATGCGTTTCAAGCGAAGAAATAAGAGTTAGAAGACCTTAGAGCTGGAGTGGAAGAGAAAAAGGGTTAGTTTTTAAATGAGAGAGCGAGAGCTCGAATACGAGGTGCGTAAAATGGAATATGATGGTTGAATATAAGAGGGCAATCCTTAAACTTGAGAAGATGGTCAACATAATGATTGTGAATTTTATGTTTGCGTTAGTTTCAGTATGTACACACATATTTTGTGAGTGTTTGTGTTGTTTTTCCTATATGCATGTATTGACGTTTGACATAGAGTTAAAACTATTAACAAAACAATAATTTATATACCTCTTATTTTGACGTAAAGTTTTATTACATGTTTTGAAAGAAAAAGATTATTATTTAATTATAAAATAAAGACTTATAAATTATTACTTTTTAATAAAATCTAAAAATAACATGATTTCTTAAATTCCAAGTACTATCTACATTTTCCTTTTTTTTCTATCTTTATATATATATATATATATATATATATATATATATATATTGTTTAATCATGCTAATATCATGTAATTATTTTGGAAGAGTGTTTGAGCTTTGATGCAAAAACATTTAACTCGCTAGAGAAATATCAATTCATTTTTATGACTTTTTTGGTTTTGATATACCAACCACTCTAAAAAAAAAAGGTATTCAATTGGCATATAGTTTATTCAATAACAAAAGAAAAAAGAAAAAATAGAAAAATAAAAAGAAGGAAAGTAAATCTTCATATAGAAGGTCATACACAAAAATAAATTCAATTCCTAGCTTATTAATTAGCCTCTGGTGATTTTTTTATATATTTAACATTTAGCTTTTGTATTTTTCAATATACAACACCTTTAGAGTCAAGAGTAAAGGATTGCAAGATTTCTTTAGCAAACACCTTGGACTAGTAGTCACAAGGACACAACTTGTCCAACCTTCTTAAAAGTCTACAAATAGTTTTCAAAAGATTCGTATTCAAGCCACGCCTTGAAATAACGCAAGACCCTTCAGTTTGAACCTCAGTTATTCCCGCAAAAATAAATAAAATCAAAATAAAATTAATATAAAAAAAATGTCCAGCATAATCATAAATTTCATCATATCCCTCTTCTTTCTTTCAAAACTCGCATCTTCAGATGGTTCAGACTTTACTTTCAATGGCTTCACCACCTCAAATCTCAAAGTCGACGGCACGGCCTCAATCAAGACGAACGGCCTTCTCGAGCTTACAAACAACACAGACTCAAAAGGCCATGCTTTTCATCCAACTCCTCTCCGCTTCCTATCCAAATCCACCAACAAAACCCTCTCCTTCTCCACCACCTTCATCTTCGCCATCATCCCCCAAGTCTCCTACCTCGGCGCCCATGGCATCGCCTTCTTCCTCTCCCCCACCACCGATCTCTCCTCCGCCATGGCCACCCAGTACCTGGGCTTGTTCAATACCACCAACAACGGCAACTCCGACAACCACATATTCGCAATCGAGCTCGACACCATCAAAAACCCCGAATTCAACGACATCAACGGCAACCACGTCGGAATCGACCTCAACAGCTTGATTTCCAACAAGTCCGCCCCTGCCGGCTACTACGATGACACTACTGGTGATTTCAGTAGCCTTTCCCTTATTTCCGGTCAATCAATTCAAGTCTGGATCGATTACAATGGCACCAATATGAAGCTCGATGTCACTCTATCCTTGGTCCCAATGTCAAAACCTAAAAAACCCCTTTTGTCGACTGTTGTGGATCTCTCTAGCGTGCTGCTTGAATCCATGTTTGTAGGACTTTCTTCGGCTACAGGAAGTTTTCAGAAGTCGAATTACATACAAGCATGGAGCTTCGACATGAATGGTGCGGCCAAAGCTTTAGATTACTCTAAACTGCCTCCGCTGCCTTTACCACCTAAAACCAAAAACAAAACGGCGCTGTTAGCAGTATCTCTACCCACAGCAGCAACTGTGCTGCTGCTTATAACTGCAGTTGCTGTCCTGGTTTTAGTGAGAAGGAGGAAGAAATACACAGAGATAGTCGAGGATTGGGAGCTCGAGTACGGTCCTCACAGATTTTCATATAAAGAACTGTACAAGGCTACAAAAGGATTTGTAAAAGATGGCTTACTAGGAGCCGGAGGGTTTGGGAGGGTGTATAAAGGCATGCTACCCACAACTAAAACAAAGGTTGCAGTGAAGAAAGTATCGCATGAGTCAAGGCAGGGAATGAGGGAATTCGTAGCAGAAATCGTAAGCATTGGCAGGCTCAGGCACAGGAACCTCGTGCAGCTTTTAGGCTACTGCAGACGCAGAGGCGAACTCTTATTAGTCTACGAGTACATGGCCAATTGTAGCCTTGATAGATACTTATACTATCAAGATGAACCGACTTTGAATTGGACTCAAAGGTTTAATGTGATTAAAGGGATAGCATCGGGTATTTTGTACCTGCATGATGACTGGGAACAGGTTGTGATACACAGAGACATAAAGGCTAGTAATGTGATGCTGGATGAAGGTTACAACGGAAAGCTTGGTGATTTTGGGCTTTCAAGGTTGTACGATCATGGAACGGACCCGCACACAACGCATGTGGTTGGGACAACGGGTTACCTTGCACCGGAGCTAGCAAGAACAGGGAAGGCGACTACTGCGACGGACGTGTTTGCTTTTGGAACGTTTGTTCTGGAAGTGGTATGTGGGAGGAGGCCGATAGAGCCGCGTTTGGCTGGAGAAGAGCTTATGTTGGTTGGGTGGGTGCTTGGACAATGGCAGAAGGGTACATTGCTTGAAGCAGTGGATGTAAGAATAAGAGGAGAGTACAGCGTGGGTGAGGTTGAGCTGGTGCTGAAGCTAGGGTTAGTATGTACGGATTCGAGGGCGTGGAGTAGACCGAGGATGAGGGAAATTGTGATGTATTTAGAAGGGGAATTGGTGTTGCCGGAGTTGCCTGCTGTATATTCTGTTCCGACAACGATGCAGAGTTTTGGGTTGAATTGTAGTTATTCCACTACGTCCCTGACGAATATATCGGCTCTATCTCTGTCTGGAGGACGGTGATAATTGCGTGTTACGGTAAGATATGGTATTTATAATGTAGTGTGTATACCATTTAAATTTACGTGATTTGTACCGAGTTTTAAAGACCAAAAGGGGTATTGTTTGATACTTAGATGTTGTTGAAACGTTATGGTTATGGTAATGGTAGCCACTAGCAATACAAACAAAACATTATACAGAAAAACATACCATTCAGTTGTATAGTTTCAAAAAAAAATAATAATATAATATTTCATTAATTTATAATGTATTGTGTATACTATTTAAGTTTACATGATTTGTATTTTGTACCGAGTTTTAAAGACCAAAAGTGGTAGTGTCCGGACCAGATTGCTGTTCAACCGTGAGAAACCATCGACCGTGGACATCACTGGCCCCAGAGCTTAATCTGACCGTCTTCGTGCAAAAACCGTTGGCTGGATCTTCAAATCGCGATTAAACCATGCTCTAAAATTGTTTCTCCAAACCACATCCACACTAATTATTGTTATTTTAACCCCAAATTGAGAAACCCTAAAACATACAATGCTTCCACTGCAACCGCCATTACCATCACAACCTCCTTCCATAACAGCCTTCGGTCCTAAATGCTACATTAATCATTCTTGTTGCCATGGTCGAAAGCTTTGCAGCTATATTTAATTTTCAATTTTATTTATTTTTAGTTGTATACTATTTTTTTTTTTAAAAAAAACCTCAACCCAAAGCCCAGCCCTCAACATGCCTGGTCCGACCACAAACAGGAGGGAGATTAGCCAGCCCGGCACAGAGATTTGATGCCCCCAACCATCTTTATAGGATTAACGGAAACCCACCTCCGCGCCTTGAAATTGGAAGTAGGGCAGACGTGAATCGAATCTGCGACCTACTTATCAGGAAACAAGTATCTTACCACTACGCCACTATTTGCAGACAATTGTATACTATTTTTGATATAGTTATTTGATGAAATTAAAAAATCATTACTGGTGCAAGCTTATTCTTTATCTTCACTAAATAACTAAAGTGTACTTCTATTTGCATCCTAGTTTATACTTCTGGCCACCTTTATTATTTTAATACAGATGATTATTTTGTATATTCTTCTTTTCACCATATCTTATTCATTCACTCAGTTATTCATCGCCATGCTTCCTCTTTCTCAAAAAAAAAAAGTACGTACTTCTTTGGAATTTCAAACCCTAAACCATAACAAAAGAAGATATTCTTTTTTGCCTAACAGACGATGGAAGATGAAGATCAAAAAGAGGTTAGATTTGTTTTCTTATGATTTTTATTTTTTTCTATTGTTTTATAGAAAATGTTATTAAGCTTTTTCATTGATTAGGGCTTTTTATTGCGTTTTAGGATATTTTTTCCGCTCACTTAGATATTTCAAGCTTGGAGGACATTAAATTTGACGACGTTATAATAAAAAATGACAATGTAAGTCATTGACTTTTAGGGTTCTTCTCCGTACAACTTACATGTCTTGTTTAACAATTTGATGACATTTACTTTGTTTTTCCATTTGTTAGACGGGGAATTTGAATGATAATAAAATGGAGAATGTTGTTATTGTTTCGGATGATAAATATGTTGGTTGTGACAATATGATGCAATATGATCGATCAAATGACTCAAAATACATAAAAGTTGATCTGACAAATCATTTTACAACTGACCAAGTAAGTATTCGTTAAAAAAAACGCTAATGTGGTTACTAAAATGAATTATGTTAATTTTTTGTTTAACCATATGATTTCAAGTATTTGATTCACAGAAAACATTAATCCAATTGTGTAAAATAACAGGAAAAAAGATGAATGCCATTGTTCTAATTCTAAAGTCTGATAAATTAGGACCCAGAAGGAAACCAATACTGCAATTGGGGTGTGAAAGGGTTGGATTTTATCGTAGTCATCAGGCAAAGTCTATAAACAAGGAAAACAATATAAAATGGACCAGATGTAGCGTCAGTAGAAAATGCAATTGTTCTTTCAGATTGAAGGGCGTCTATCTAGATGAAGCTAAATGGAAAATATGTGTTATCAACGGAGTACATAATCACGAACTTTCTTATTCTTTAGAAAGACGTCTGTATGCGGCACGGTTGATTGAGATGGAGAAAAAAATCTTAGAAGACATAAGTATCGTAGGCGTTCCTCCAAGAGAGGTGTTAATAACCATTAAGAAGTCCTTTCCAAAAAATACACCAACTTTGAAAACCATCTACAATGCCAAATATAAAATGCAATTGTCAGCTATGAAATATAGATCTGCCATGCAACATTTAATGAAAATGCTTATGGAGAAGCATTATGTGTATTTTGACAGGTCTGATACGGAAACTAATCATTTGATAGATATAATGTGGTCTCATCCTAAATCGTCTGTATTGTGTAAGTGTTTTCCATCAATTCTTTTGCTTGATTGTACATATAAAACAAACTGGTATAATATGCCTTTGCTAGAAATGGTTGGTATGACTTCTACGGATCAAACATTTAGTATTGCGCATGCATTTCTAGCACATGAGAGGGAGGATAATTACAAATGAGTGCTAACCAAGTTAAAACATTTTTATATGCTCGATAAACTACCCGAGGTAATAGTAACCGATGGAGAGTGGGCATTGATAAATGGAATCAAGAAAATTTTTCCACAATCAACGTTGATAATGTGTTTATGGCACATGGGAAATAATGTCATTACGAATTGCAAACCAGAGTTAAAAAGAAATGAAGTTTCGAAATGTTTTTGCAAAGTTGGAAGAAGGTGGTTCACGCACCGACCGAAGTTGAATTTTGGATATATTGCAATGATTTTCAAAAAGATAAGGTAGATTATCTCAAAAGCTTGAAGTATATTCGTAATGATTGTTTGGAATACAAAGATTATTTTGCTTATATATGGACAAATAAAATTAAACACCGCGATAATAGAACAACAACTCGAGCCGAGTCTTCCCATGCTCAATTGAAAAAAAATCTTGGTACGTCTAGAGCAACATTTGCTGCGGTATGGTCAAAAATGGATAATATGTTGTATCTACAACATACAGAAATAAAAGCTACTTTTGAAAGAAGCTTAGGAGTCGTACGGATTGCATATCAAGTTCCGTTGTTAAAAAACATCTTCTTTTGAATTGGATTTGATTGGGAAAGAAGTGGGAAAAATTAGTTGTGTTACTTTGGATGCATCAGTTTGCGATCATTTGAATCGACTTGTGTATGGTCTTCCATGTGCACATGATATATACAAACATCACAGTGATGGCCTTCCAATCCCAATTGAAATCATAGATGATCAATGGAGATAATTACCACAAGTCGAAGAGTCACTCGAGTTTATCCATATACCCGAGTTTGCTTACGTTAAAAAACTTTTTGATTTGAGCACGGCTAAGGAGAGGAAAGTGTTACTATACCCGAGTTTGCTTACGTTAAAAAACTTTTAGTCCATTTGTTTTTTTTACTCTAAGACTATAAAAATGAAAGCATACTTACTAAAATAGGTTGAATTCCAAGTATCAAAACAAATTGAAATTTATATGTATTGCTGCTCTTAAACAGGTTTTGGTACTAAGTTTGTAAGACAAATTACTACACATTCATTCATATATCATGTTTAATAGTTATATAACTAAAGTTTCAACAGAATTTACAATGCTCTCAAGCTCACAAATACATCACAAGCTATCCAAAACAGTAGATCAACTAATATACATTTCAGCAAAAACAAGACGAACAAACATACGGGAATATAAACTCACTAAGTAAAACAAAATCCTGGAACCAAATTGGTTCTAGTTTAGCAGTCGACGACATTCCTGAAGCCAATGAGGCTCCAGGTTGGCTTTAGTCGATGTAGATTATGAGTTTCAGCGAGTAATACTTCAAATTGATCAGCTACCAGGCAATACAACAAGCATGCATACATTCATAATTAGACAACCATATACTAGTTCTAGTGTTTTACTTTACACTAAAAAAAACAATTTTGGTTTATGCTTAACTTGACAAAGGGTTTTATTCTACAATAATTAAGATTATCAACAAACAACAATTCTAGTTAATGCGATCAGATTAAATTTAGCATAAACCCACTGTTGGATTTATAGAGATAGATATGTCATCATAACCTTAACCATCAACACTATCTGGCTCTGACTCTATCAACCAACTTATGAATTTAACACTTCATTCTCTTCCAGATAGGTAGGGTTTTCAGTCCTAATCAACTTATGAATTTTTCTTTTTGAATTCGAATCCATTCATCTCCTAAAATCCGTGGCTTTTGAATTTCAAGTAAAATTAATACTAGCTGAATATCAAGCATCTTTTAAATTTCAAGCCTCAATCAAGATCGATTGATTTATCAAAAAAATTGTACGCAAATTGTAAACTCGATGTTTCACTTGATAATTTCGCAGTAAACTGTAAATTATTTTTATTTACTTTTTTTTAGAGAATCACATATTACCACAAAATCATTTGGCTTTCTTGACGCGGAAGAAGAAAATGGGTATCGATCTCATTACCTATGGCAGGAGTAAGAAGACGAAGCGCACAACGACAAAATCTGACGAGATATACCTAAAGCCCACTTGATCTCATTATCGATGGCAGGAGCAAGAAGAAGAAGATTTATAAGTTTTCAGCAAGAAAGACCGGAAGTAAGTTTAATGCTGGAAATATAAAAAAAGGAGGGAGGGTGTGCGTTTTGGGGAAAATTTTCCCACGAAAAGAGGCACAGTTTTGATACGGCTACAAACTGTATCAAATTTTAATACGGCTTAAAGCCGTATTAAACAATATAGTTACGGCTATAAGCCGTATTAAAATTTGATACGGGTTTTAGCCGTATCAACTGTGTCGCCTAAGTTTGCGCCAAAATCCTACCTGTGGTGTAGTGTTTGCAAAAAGAATTCAAAATTTCAAGAATTTAAAAAATTAAAAATATTAGAAGTGGTCATGGAGGTGAATTTGAAAATGAAGCTTTTGAACATTTTTGTAATAAAAAGGGGAATTTATCATAATTTTTCTTTTTCTAGAACACCACAACAAAACGGAGTGGTTGAAAGGAAAAATAGAACATTACAAGAATGTGCAAGAACTTTATTAAACGGAAGCACATTACCAAAACATTTCTAGGCAGAAGCTGTAGCAACTGTTTGCTATGTTCTGAATCGTGTTTCCATCCGACCATTAACAAAACATACTCCATATAAACTTTTTCATCAATGAAAACCAAACATTTCGTATTTTAAAATTTTTGGTTCAAAATGTTTTATGTTAAACACAAAAGATCATCTTGGAAATTTCGATCCAAAATCCGATGAAGGAATCTTCGTAGGGTATTCGGAAAAAAGCAAAGCTTATCGAATTTTCAGTAAAAGAACAAAAACAATTGAAGAAACACATCATATTTCATTCGATGAAAATTTCATATTTAATAAAAAAATTGAGGATGATGAAATAATACCCAAGACAGTCACCAATATGGTTACTCAAAATAATTTTGAAGAAGATGAAAATATTGTTCATACTTTTGAAGAAGATGAAAACATTGTTCATAATGATAATGAATTAAGATCTCCTCTTTGGATTTTATGAGATCACCCAGTAGAAAATGTCATAGGAGAAATTAATTCACATGGTAGAACTAAAAATCAACTTAATCAAATGGGTCATGTAGCTTTCCTTTCTAATATTGAACCTAAAAATGCAAAATAAGCCTCTGCTAATGGCTATTGGATTATAGCTATGTAAGAAGAGCTAAACTGATTCGAACGAAACGCAGTTTGGGAACTAGTTCCTAGACCGAGTGATCAAACAGTCATTGGTACTAAATGAGTCTTAAAAAATAAAGTAGATGAACAAGGTAATATAACTAGGAATAAATTCAGACTAGTTGCACAAGGATATAATCAAGATGAAGGAATTGACTACGAAGAAACGTTTGCTCCAGTCGCACGACTTGAAGCAATACGTATCTTACTGGCCTTCGCAAGTTTTCATGATTTCAAATTTTATCAAATGGATGTTAAAAGTGCATTTTTAAATGGATACATAAAAGAAAATGTTTATGTTGAACAATCTCCTTTATTCACACATGAGAAATTTCCAGACCATGTCTATATACTTAAGAAAGCCTTATATGGTCTAAAACAAGCACCCGTGCTTGGTATGAATGTCTTAAGAGCTATCTTATAGATTTTGGTTTTGAAATTGGAAAGGTTGATCAAACTCTTTTTATTAAACGAACTAAAAATGATATTTTAATTGTTAAAAATTATGTAGATGATATTACTTTTGGTTCTATAAATGAAAATTTATGTCAGGAATTTTCTACTAAAATGACCAAAGAATTTGAAATGTCACATATGGGAGACTTATCTTATTTTCTTGGTTTACAAATTAAACAATTAGAAAATGGAATTTTTATTAGCAAGAAAAATATTGTAATAATCTAATTAAACGCTTTGGTGTGGAAAATACTACTGCCAAAGCAACTCCAATGAGTACAACAATACATCTCGATAGAGATGAAGATGGAAAGGGTGTTGACCAAAAATTATATCGAAGTATAATTGGATCATTACTCTATTTATCTGCTAGTGGACCTGATATATTGATGAGTGTTTATTTATGTGCTCGATTTCAAGCAAATCCCGAAGAATCACATATGCGAGAAGTGAAACGAATATTGCGTTATCTAAGCAAAACCAAAGATTTCAGACTTTTCTATCAGAAAGAATGTCCTTTCGAGTTAGTATCACATAGTGATGCTGACTTTGGAGGATGTCAGACGGATTGAAAAAGTACTAGCGGGACTTGTCAATTCATTGGGCAATCCTTAGTCTCCTGGTTTAGCAAGAAACAAAATTGTGTTTCACTATCGACGTGTGAAGCTGAATATATTTCTACTGCTTTAACATGTGCTCAAGTCATTTATATGCAACAAACACTTCAAAATTTTGGTTTAAAATTATCTAAATCAAGTATTTTCTGTGATAACACAAGTGCTGTAAACTTATCCAAAGATCCTGTCAATTACTTACGAACTAAACATATTGACATACGTCATCATTTTCTTCGTGATAATATTGGAAAGGATTTAGTTAGATTGGAATTTGTATCCTCCGAAAATCAACTGGCTGATATATTTATAAAATCTTTAAATGAAAATATTTTCACAAAATTAAGAACAGAATTAGGAATTGTATCATTAAAAGATTTATAATTTTTTTCTAAATTTTTGTTTACAAAAATTGAAACTTTCAAGGCTTGAACTCGGGATCTCTTACTTGAAAATCTGTGCACTACCAATACACTACACTTTACTTTTCAACTAAACTTGATTTTCAATTTATTTTCATCTGATTGTTTCTCCACCTTACCTTTTTCAAACTCTTTACAACCTCTCTTTATTTTCTGTGGTTCTTATCAACCTAACCGCTAATCTTGTTTCTATCTATATGTTCTTCACGCATATAAATACCTCTTCTCTTTTTAATTTTTTCATTGCAAATCAAAACAAAACGAAAAAACCAGTTTCAACTCTCTTAGTAAAAAATGTCTTCCCAACAAAACTCTGAATCCTCCTCACTTTCATATACTTCTCCTATTTCGGGATCAGTAAATTTACCTACTCCCACACCGGTTTATGAACCGGTCCCGATTGTTCTTCCTTCTACTTACACGGGTTACACTCCACCCGGTAAAAGAACCAGATGCTCTCTATTTTTCGGATCACTATCTACCAAATTAAGATTGACGACAATCACCACTACCAAAGTAAAATGGTGGAATTACTGCGCAAACTTTATTACGAACAAAAAGTTAACACCGAGCATTTAAGCTTTTTGGAGCAAGTCGCGTTGAAATTATACGGTTCCTCATCCAAGAGCACGGTTCATCAACTGCCTCCCGTCTGTTCTCCATCCAGACGTAATCCTTGGAAACCATCACCCCAGCGTCCACCAGTATCCCCGAACTTGTGGGAACGCGGCAATGGACGGTCGCCACTCAAGCTGCTACAATCGCCACTCAAGCTACTACAAAAGAACACAAGAGCCGGTTGAATATCACACTCCAAGCTCCTCATCAAAATCTATTTAAAGTATTTTATAGTATATATAAAATATTTTTTGTATTATTTTTCATTTATATGTACATGTTGTTCTTTTTCCAATAATATTTGTTATAAAAGAAAAAGGCAGCCATACTTTTACAAACAATTCAGCCAGCTGCCTCATTTAAACAGACGATTGAATATTGTCCAAATAAACAAAAATTTCTAGATTCAGATGGCTAAATCACTAAAAACAGCCGTTTGAATAAGTTCAGAAATGAACTATTTCCTCATGGGAAGGAATTCAGATGGCTGTTTACAGTAAAACATACGGCCGAATTTTTCCTGTAGCTTTTTTTTAAAACTAGGCCCTACGTCTCCTTTACGAACTTTACCCTTACATTTTCACCTATCTATAAATTCATCTTTTCACCTTTTACCTCTTCACTTCAGAGCCCTAGCTCATTTATTTCAAATTCTCATCTTTTACTTTTAATTTTTTTTAACAAAAATGGCTCCTAGATCAAAACTCCAAAGGGAATCCGCCTCCGGTCCTTCTGAAGACTAGATTCATCGATGACTTTGGAATGATGTTGATATTTCCCGCTACAATCCTATGAAAAACTCCAACATTTTTGAATGGGCTTTTATAAAATTCTCGGATTTCACAGCATATCGGATTAGAGAAATGGTCGAGCAATTCCACTTTGACAATCTCATAGGATATGCTTCCAATAATGTTAGAATAACCATCTTTTGATTAAAAAATTTCTTGCAAATTTGAATCTAGATCACCATAATCCCCAAAATCGAGAAGATTGTATTTGCTCAATCGTTTGTGGTACTAAAATCTTTTTTCTTTCGCAAAGATTAGGAAATATTTTAAATTTTCCCTTTCAAAGAGTTGATATAAATAATATAGAAGTTGATATGGATCATAGAGATGAAGTTTCACATCGTTTCTTGTCCGATCACCTTACCAATTTAAGTGCATTAAAATCTAGCACCATAAGGCCATAAGCACGATTTATTCACCGTGCTCCCATTCGCTCTGTTGAATATGCGCTTATGTGATTTTTGTTTGATGATAATATACATATATACATTCGTTTAAATGTATTTGTTAATGTACTATTTTATTTTTCATAGATTAAAATATTTGCTGAATAAAATTAAACACACAGAATTTGAATTCAAACAGAAATTTTATTCAAACAAATATTTATTATATTTTTGAATAGTACAAATTCATGCTCTCACTATACATATACAATTTTGATTCTAATTACAGCACAATTTAATTTACATAAATTCCTCACTACATATCACTCACACTCGTATTTTATCTTCAACTTCATTCCGGTTAGAATCCAGCATCTGAGCAATCTGCAAAAATATTCACTAACGCAATAAAATTGAAAAAGAAATATTTTTGCAATATAAAATAAAATATGGATTTTGAAAATAATTATTTGCCTCAGTTATTTGGGTTGTTCGTCATGATTTATATTTGAATTCATCACACACGAATAGTGTGACATGCACAGTGTATCACTGTACATGCCACAAGGCCGTGCACACCGATATACACTTGATTGATTTACAGGAACAAGTGAGCACAGGTCAAACCCAAATGAAAAGCCGGGTTCAACTCACGTGCAATAAAATAAATGTCACAACTCTCAGCACAAGGTCAAACCCGAGCTATTAGCTGGATTCAACTCAGGAGCAATGTAAGTGTACAAGCTCAATAAAATGGTCAAAATCCAAAACCAACAATGGTAAGACTCAAGCATTAGATCAGAAGTGGTCAAAGAATAGCCATACACAAAGATAAAGCACCAGTACACAAGTGTACATCTACTACAAAACTGCATGCACATAACCCGACCTCAAGTGCATCAAGACAATCCACATTTACTCAACTGAATAGACAATGCAACTCGAGCGTAGAAAAAACAAGTGCATCACAAACCAACAAAGGAAACACCAGGCAAGATCAAATGCCATCAAGCAAGCAAAAACCAAAGCCATCAGGTCAGAGACAATACAACAAGTCAAGTGATACACCAGGTATACCAGTGGGATGAACAAGACTCAAACAATAACAGCAGTATACAAGTGCAGGTCGCAACCACTACAACAGGCCACCAGTGAAACAACTCATATACACGAACCAGTAAATAGCATGGGAAATGTCAAGGGTACATGAATACAACAACAGGTGAATGTGCAGACCCAACCAAAGAATGAAACCAGTCTCAACCACTTCAACAAGACACATGAATATGAAGACCATCAAATGTCAACCAAAGTAGTGGAACTGCAACAACTCAAATGAACGCAGTGAAATGCACAAAGACAGAGCAACATCACAAGTCAGTTCAAACATGTATCAAACAATAAAAACAAAGAACAAAGCATCATGTGTTGAACAACATAAAGAATGCCAACAATAGGGATATACAGTGATGCATGAAACAAGACTCAAGACTGCAACAATATGGCAATACTGTTACATCAATGAAATTATAAACATCAACTGCACCAAGGACTGATACAACTGACATTCAAATACAAGCCTCACTGAATCGAAGGAGCATCAGAAACATTAAAGTAATGATATCAAGTCAACAGCAGTATAATCGAACATGAAGCAGAAATGAACAATGTAAATGTCGAAGTTGTGGAAGAATCAAAGTCGAAGCCGACCATTAAATTCACGAAACCAAAAATTGGGCAAAGTCAAAGGAAATCAAAGTCGTGTTTCTGATCAAAGTCAAAATCGTGGTGACCACGAAATGAATCAAAGCCGTGGCAATCAAGGCGTCGAACAAGTCAAGCCGTAATCAAAATCAAAACCGTGGGAATCAAGTCAGAAAATATATGCATATGAAAAGGTCAGAAATCATCTCAAACATCGAAGCATAATCGAACGGCCGATCAAAAAAAATTGACAAATTCAAATATAGTTGTACAAACGCAAATCTAGGGTTACAAACCCTATATAAACAATCATCATCGGCAATGTCAATACCATCGAGTTCAAACATCAAACTAGAAAAAAAAAGGAATAAATTACATACCAGTCATCATATCAAACTCGATCAAAATCGAAGTAGCCGAAGCAAGGTACTAGGAGACAGTCGATCGACAAGCCAAAGGGCGAAAATCACAAATTCGATCGATCAATATAAAGTCGGCATCTTCGATTCTATACAAGCCCTAATTTCAGAGCGCAAAGAGGAACGAAAGCGAGGCCGCCATTTTACAGAAGCAAAAAGAAAAAGGAATGGGCAGAAGAAATGAAAGGGGCCGACCTTGATCAATTAAGGACTTAATTTTATTAAAGAAGGGCTTTAAATTTTAATATTGGTTTTAAATTTGTTTTTAAATTTAAACTCTTTTTAAATCGTTGTAGTTACTAGTCGTATGACTAGGAAACAAACTACGTGGCGTAGTTTGAGAATTCGCAACTCAGTGGCTGAGTTGTGGCAGGGTTTTGAGCGTAGAGTTAGGTTTAGTCGATAGCGGGTGTCGCGATTTTACGTGTGTAAGCGTCTGACTATCTAATTTCTAGTAGAAACCTTGGGGGCAGCACGTAGGCAGGGTTTTGCCGAAGCTGGGTAAATTCTGTGTCGTTCTATTTTTGCATTTATTATTCTGCTATTATCTGTGCTGCTATTGTTCTGTGATCTGTGTTGAAATTATTTTATAAGCTTCCGCAATTAATTTCTATAATTTATACCATCACCCTATTCACCCCTCCTCTAGGGTGAAATTGATCCTACACGCTCCTTATAACCTCGAATGGGCAGTTATGAAAAGGTTTATAAAAGAGATTTTCAAGCTCTCTGTTCAATCTACTCCAACCAACAAGTAAATTGAGGAAAAATCATTTTAGATGAATTTCAAGACATCACAATCCGAAGGAAATATATGACCATCCATTACGATGCTTATATTATGTGTATCCTTCTCAACTTCCGTGTTCCAATGCCCGACTTCGAGTTTTCAAGCGTTAACGAGTTATGTGCAAAAACCTTAGGATTGATGGGTCTTCCTCTCCGGCCTCCTCCACAACAAATTATTTCATTTCAAGAATGGTCTGACAATGTTCAACGAGGTGTTCCACAACCTCGTGACACTAGTATTGCCTCCTCTTCGCATACCCAACATGAAGAAGAAGAGGACGATGACTCCATTCAAGTTGTTGGCCTATAAACTTTCTCCAAACAAGCTATCATCACCCTCTCTCGAAATCAATCAAAACTTCATCGGAAAATTAAATCTCTTGGAAAGAAGACAAAGAAGAAATTTAACTCCATAAAAGGATTTCTTAATAGGATATGAGATAAAATCTCTTGTTCGGGTTCTACATCCACCAAAGCTTACAACCCATCTCCATTCCAATGGTCTTCTTCGAGTTCGGATAATGATGATGACGAGCCCTCAACCTCTATCTAGCTTTTCCTTTTCTATGAACTTTAGCATTTTGGTTTGTAATATTGTTTCAAAATTTCTATGGTACTCTTTTTTGTTGTCTATGTCATGTTGTATGAATTTTGTGATTTTATCTTCGTAGTGACATCTCAAGTATGTATTTGTTTGTTTTTTTAATCTATGTTCTGCAATGTTTGCAAGATTTTAATTTTATCCTTCCTTTTTGTGGATGACAAAGGGGGAGAAAGTTATCTTTAATTATTGTGCATATTGATAGGGGGAGAAATCATGTAAGTATTTATGTAAATATGTTATTTTTACTTATATAGTTGTCATTATCAAAAGGGTGGAGAATGTTAGAATCTCGATTTTCATCATTTTTATTGTGACAACTATATAAATCAATGTTTGTATGTACTACTCACTTATGCAAGAGTTTCATTGAAGATTCCAATTCAGAATATTTTGAAGTTGATAGTCTATTGTTTAGAGTCTGTATACTATCTAGAAATATATTAAAATCTCTCCTGAATGGTGTATATATGTATAAACATATACACAAATGCACAAACATGCACAAGGGGCTGAAAACAGCAGGCTAAATTGACTCATTCAGCCGTCTGTTTGCTGAAACATTATTACCGTTTCACAATATTCAGCTGGCTGAATGAGTTGATTCATCCGGTTGTTTTAGGCCAAAATTTGTCTGTTTCCTTGTTGCTTTCGATATTACCAAATTCAGAAGGCCGAATTATTATTTCAGCCGGTTGAATATTTACAATAGCTATTTTTATGAAAAGACACTTTTCTTTATCGAAGAGAAACTTCTTCAAATCAACAGTTGCACTTGTTTCTTTTCAATGTTATCTTTCATGAATTATTGCAATTTTTAAATCTCTATAAATAGATTTCAGAATTCAACAAAAAAACTTAACTGATTTTAATATTCTCGAATTATTATCTATTATTCTATTTTCAATTTGCACTCAAATTGCTTACAATCTCTCATTGATCACTCTATCTTCCACATTCTTCAAGCATGTTACACTATATATCATAAAGGAGAAAATTATAGGATGATCGTACATTATTGACTTATCAGTGCTATTTAAGAGCATGCTCAGTCACAAACAACTTTTCTATTTGTATTGGAAGTCCTGTTCGGTTGCTAAGGCGGTAGAAGTCCTATTCGGTTGCTTAGACGGTAGAAGTCCTGTTCGATTGCTCAGGCGGTGTAAACATATTCCTTCGGGTTAAGTGAGGGTTGCTAGTTTGACGTAGAACGGGAGTTTGAACTAGTATAAAAATCTCTAGTGTCATTTACTTTACTACTTTAATTATTTACCTACTTAGTTTATATTCCGTACAAGTAGTTTATCCATATTACACGATCCTATAACACAGTCACTTTCATAATCTTTACTAGGAATGGCATTTGGAAGCATAGGAAAGTGATCATAAATCCAAGCCTTTATGAAAATGCATTTATTTTTGTATACGAATTGATAAGATTAAACAATAATAGAAATACATATGGTTAATAGTGTCATGTAGCCGGCCATTTATCTGACATCCCGTCTAGAATCCAGACCTAACTGTCGATATAAAAAGGATAATGCTCCCATCCCCCAAGCTTGTTTATTCATTTGGTTGACATTCTCCAAACATTCCAAGAAGTTAACGGGAACTATAGTGCTTGATTTATCACAAAACAAAGTACAACCCAATAAAAAAAGAAGGTAGGCACGGACAACAACTTCATAATCACCTTCAGTTGCATCTTCTTTCTTTGCCTTCTCCTCAAATGTGTCCAATTAGAAGTTAAGCTTCACTGAATTTGAATAATTTAATTCTTCTATAGCTACATCTCATGCAACACTAAGATAATCAACTAAATGATCGATCGAGTTACGATCATCCGAGCCCTTATAAATACAAGTACCAACAACAGGAATTTTCAAATTTGTGCTACATCATCTAAAGTTATTGTCATTTCTACGAAAGGCATGTGAAAAGAATTAGTTTTGGAATGCCTTCTCTCTACGAAAGTGGAAATAGTTACATAGTCAACATGCTTGTATGAGTATTGCGCCAATAAATACAAACCAGAATTTTTAATTTTCTATGCAATTTGAGTTGGCATATCATCGATACTCCATTCGTTCTACTTCGTTGTATGTGAAATGCATTTGAGCAGACATCTCTCCTAAATCAAAACAAATTGTAATTTGAAATATGTTTAAAATATTATATGACAAAATGTTTGTGAAATCCACCTAACATGTTCCTTACTCCAAATAGCAAATGCAATATGCGACTCAAAGCTTTTTAATATGGAAGTGTTCACGGTATAGGAGCAATAGCTTGGCTCAAAGAGGGACCACACCTGAAGGAGGAAATTTTGTTTCTATTTCCTATGTGCATTGTTCGAACCATCTTTCTCTGATCCATCTCCAAAACCATCAAAACAAGACTCATTTTCCGAATCATCTTCACCAGAGCCATTTTTCAGTTTTGTCATTCCTAATTTTTATGTTTTCAGTTTCTACTAAGCGCTCCTCTTTTTTCTTCTCTAGCTCCGCAATACGTTTACGTCTCAACGAATCTGTCATGGCTTGCTTCTCCTTTTCGATAACCAATATAATGACATTTACAATTATATTGCATGATTGCTAAAATTAAAAACACAAATAACTTTTTGGAAATTATCTAACAGTAGAAACAAAACGAACATTACCCTAAATAAAGCATGTTATGTTCACATAAAAATCCACACCATATGTTAATCATTATGTATCATTCTACTTGATAATTTTTTTGAACCATGTTATGTTCATCCACACAAAAATCCATTACATGTTATGTTCACATGAATACGTCATAAAAGAACATATAATTGAAATTCAAATGAATACATCATAACATGTTCATATGAACGAATATATTTCTGTTCAGCCATGCCCAACCGAACAAAAATTCAAATTTTAGCTATGAACAACCAAACATGTGTGTTCGGCCATGTCCAACCGAAGAAAAAAAATCATATTCTAGCTACAGACAATCGAACCAACATTAAACACTTCCCCAAGTCAAAAATCACATAAATAACCGATCATTGCATGGAAATTAGGGTTTAAACGAAAATTAGGGTTTAAACAAATCGAATCGAATCACATAATCAATGTATTTAGGTATGCTTGAAACAAAAACACTTACTCGAGGTCGCGGGATATTGAGAAGCGGCGATCGTCTTCTGTGAACTGCGGTTCTTCATGTTCGGCAATGGCAACGGTGGTGGATGAGGACTCAGCGAAGAAGGAAGCTTTGGTTTAGACTATGGGTGCCTATCCATTTTAGCGTGTTTGAAACTGAGGTGGCCAAAAGAAGTTATGGTAACTTAACTAGGTGGCCTTTAGTATTGGTGGCCATAAGTGTAAATAGGGGTATAAATAGTAGCACACTAACTAAAAGCCTGTTGTGCCAAAGAAGACTGTACGAAGTTGGAACAAATTATTAACTTATAATATTATTGTTTAATAAAATCCAAAATAAGTTGCATAAGCAAGATGCTTGGGAGTATGTGTATTAACTTTTAGATAAAATCCATAATCAAATTGATCGACTCTTTTATTCTTTGCCATTTTATCGTAAGGATAATGTAATTTTGATTAATGACATCAGTGATATTTGATAATATATAGTTTGTGAAGATAATAAAACAACTGGGATTTGTGATGCGTTTTACTACTTTATGCATTAATAGAATTACAGGAGCTTGCTGTGCATTTGTACTATCATAATTTTTATTTCATATATATAATTAAATTACCACAAAAAAGTGTACGGCTCTGACGGTTCAGTCGGTCCGACCACTGGAACTTTAAATCTTGAGTTGTCATGGTTCGATGCACGGTTCGGTTTTCAAAAGATTGGTTTGGTGCTTTGATGTTGAAATGTTACGGTAATAGTAGCCACCACCAATACAAATAAAACATCATACTCATAAACCAACTATTCAGTTGTACAGTTTTAGAAAAACTATTTATTATAATTGTTCATTAATTTCAAATAAACATTTAATGATAACGAGTAGAAAAAAATTAATCTCATTATTGATACAGGCCGCAAGGGTAAAAAACACAGCTAATACAAACAACATGTACAAACGATACACTTTCATGTGCGAAAGGGAAATATACATTCTGGACAACTTGAATTAGTGGATAAAACAAAAATTAAATAATACAAGTAGCATAAATAAAAATTTACGCTTTTAACTATAATAGCTTAAACTATAAATTTGTAGACTAATATTTATGTGTTATTGTTTCATTTCTTTAAGGAGTAAAACATCAAGGGTATTGGAAAAATAGGTTTAGTGGACTCTTGTTATGCAGAGTCGTGCGAACCCGTGCTTCGTAAAAGGGTATGGAAAACACATATTTGTTGCAGTTAAAAAATTAAATTATTATGAAAAATAATCAGAATATACTATTTAAGGGAAGGAATTAGAAACACTTTTACAGTATCAAATATAAGTATTAAAATTAATAGATAATCCTTATTGAGTCAATGTAATAATAGGACTAAATGCTCTCAAACATATATATATATATATATATATATATATATATATATATATGCGAAAGAGTTAAAATGACAAAGTGTACACGTCAGTAGCAATAAAAAAACAATTGATGCACTATGGTGAAATACGAAAGCAGTAAAAAGCATGGCTTTTATAAAATAGGACTAAAGGCATATCATAAAATAATGTTTCCACTACATAATATATAGTTCATTAAATTGAATCCTATTTTAATGCAACATAGAAAACGTGATATATATTTGGTTGTGTTAACCTTGTCTTTTAACTGCTTTTATAACATAGACAGAACAATCAGTATATGATACCATCGATGTACATGATAGTTATTGACAAAGAAATGGGTTTACTGAATTAAAATATTAATTAATATATATATCATAGTTGTTATAGCAAATATATAGTATGAATCCAAAGATGTCTACCTTTATTGCAGTAGCATGATAATAAGATAATATATTTATACATATATAACCTTCATAATTATTCTCCTAAGTTTATAAATGAATCACTCAAATATAGCTTATAGACCAAGGATTCAGTTTGTATATTAATAGCTCTCGACATATCTAGTTTATACATATGATAATTTAAATACATCCTCATGCTATGAAGATGTATTTGCTATACTACATCTTAGATAATTATTTGCATATGTTGTTTTATTATAATATAGTTTTTAAACGTTAATGATGTATATATATAGTATAAGATACCCTCACATAAAACAATAATCACTCACTTATACCTACAAATATGAAAAACATAATGAAATGTTAACCAAGAACGGAGAGCAGTAAATAATAGAAATTGAAGGTTCATTCATTTAAAATAATAAACTAACTTATAATAGCATTATTTAGTTTTCAAAAATGCAGATATAAACTAATCATGGAATGGTGATATGTACTTCTCAGTGACAATGGCAGGTAAGGCCATTAAGATAAAAGGGCTACCGTCAAACATAAAGAAAATGTACTCCACTTGTAGACTTTAACTTATCCTGACTTTTCTTATTTTTATTTCCACTCTCTATAGGTTATTATCAGCTTCTTTTTCTATTGAATTACGAAGTCTCTCAGCATCAAGCTCCACGTGATCTTAATCTTCTATTTCTCCTTCACTTCCCATTTCTTCATCTTCTTGCTCCTAAACTTCCCATTCCGCGTCATCCTTTCTTTGTCTCAAAACAAAAATACCATGTTGTTAAACTTTATTGGTAAATTAGTTTTCATTTCCTTCTTTATCAGGAAAATGTAAGAACAAAAGATGATCCACTTGAACACAAATTGCAATAAAAAAACCACTTAAAAACCTCTTAAAATTCAAATTCAACGTAATCTTAAGCATAAGCTCTATAGATTTGATTGCATTAGTCATTGGATTGTCACATTATAAAGGCATCATAAAACAAAATTTCCTTTAAGCATTAATAATATTTTGTAAAGAGAATGTATGATTTCATTTGATAGCTTTTTTTTAGTAATATTTAAAACATTCTCATAACTAATAAATAAGTGCACTGCACTTCTTGTAAAAAAAGACTTATAATGTTGATACCGCTTAACTATAACCTGTATAACTACCTATCTACATAAGAGATTACTATTGGACTTACTGCAAGATCATAGGCAGTGCACAATATTATATAAGAAGAGTTTAAATAAAATATTTTGAAAAATAAATAAAAGAAAATTGAAGAAGGCAGTTAAAAATGAAGAAAAATTAATGTGGAAAATCTAATTGCTTACACTTTGGAAATGATGGTCAAACCGAAGACTCTATGCCATGACAATTTTTTTCAACCACTAAAATTTTGTTGCTCTTTTCAATAATTCAGTATTAATAGAAACACTAACTGATATTTCTTGTCTTTTTCATTAAAAGAAGAGAAATCATAAAAACAAAAATCAAGCATGCAATACTTAGCATAAATTCATGTATGTAATTAGAAGATATAACATATGAAGTTAAGTCAACACAATTATGTACCAATTTACCAGAAGCAACATAGTTGATTTCCTTCATGCACCTACAACTATTAATTTATCAATTCTAAAGTAGTACTTCTAGCTGGAAATTGATGAAGGATCGGTAAAAAGTAATGGATGGGTTGTTTTTTGTGCTGTGGACATGCTGCCTTAAAAGTGAAATTTACCATACTCATGGTTTACATCATGTAGATATAGATTAAAATGGGTTATAACTTTCCAAACTTTCAACACCGTTTTATTACTTTCTTTTTTATTATCTGATTCTCCAGCCTTTAACCCAGATGAAACTTGTTCCGTTTGTAACTAATAGTTTGGTACTCTAAACTAAACATATAAATGATTGTCAAGGATTGAAAAAAATATTGTTCATTTATAACACTGTGGGATTGGAAATTAAGTTACTTATTAACATAATATTTGTTATAAGCAGTACTGTTGTACCCTTCTCCTTGTGAATACTTACATGTCACATATGCATCCTAAATTTTTTCAAATTAATTACACAAATATGACGTGTATAAATTTATGATGAATTAATGTAATAATACATATACAAATACGTACAGAATAAATACGGACAAACTTATGGTAAATAACTACTCATTTTATGGAAATTACATCATAGAAAATTGAACTTCCTGATACCATTCTAGGATGCTAATGACAAATATTGCTTTCGCTGTTCTTATTTAATGGTAGAAGTTGACTAAGGTTAATATTGATATACAATTTATTGGAAACATAATTCATAAACTTACCAAAAATTATGGCAAATACACTTATAAAGAATATAACGTTGTAACAAAATAATTAATGATTTTGAGCCCATATTACAGCAAATTCATTGAAAATTTATATTGGTTTAATGTATTCACATGCTTTGTGACATATTTGTGTTTTTAAGAATATTTGATAGCATTTCTATGTCGAACTGTTAATAAAAAGTTTAATCGTCCCAATATTACACATTTGAAGGTAAGGCATTTTGAAAAAAAAATGCTTGAATAGAAATACAACATTATGAAATTAAACCCTCTACGAAAAGCTTCATTGAAGGTAAGCAATGATTGATTGAATACGGTATTAAACCTTATGCATAAGCCAACTAAAGCCATTCAAAACATACGTTAAACCATTATAAATCCAAATAAATCTTCTTAAAAAAAGGTACATATCCAAACTCACATTTTGTAGCCTAAATATGTAATAAAAGGTAATAATAAGGGATCAACAAAATCACAATGTAAAATTGAAGATTTATAACTTTATTGTCGTTTGATGTTTGGATGTAGCAAGGGAATTTGTTGTCATTTAAAACAAATAAACATTTATATTAATTTTTGAACCTTTAGATTATTCAATTGCTCCTTCAACCACAATATTAATTACAACTAATTTTTTTTACTTAAAATCGTGAATATATTGTAAAGAAAATAGAGCATCAATGATATTTTTTTAATGTATTAGCATTAAGATATTAGATATTTTTGGTGACCAAGACACCATTCACTATATTTTGATAGGAAGGTTACAATACTTTTATTATATAATTGTATCAAAGTCATATGGTTTATTTTTACAACTTCTAATTATATGTTTCAAAATCATTGTACTGATAATAATATACCTTTATAGTATCTCATCCATCACTGCAGATCTTGCACCTACAGAACCTGTGTACAACACAGTTATATATTTTGGTATAAATCAAGTTATGTGTGGAACTAAAATCATAGTGTACATACATGCACACACAAAAATAATTTTGTACCTACCAAAAAAGATGGCATTTAGAGCTATGATCTTCCACTTAATATCTTGATTAAAAAATGTACATTGCACATAAGTATCGGAATTGAAAAAATATAGTGAAATAAGCCGTCAAACACTTAGATCAATTTTTTCTAGCATAATAATGGAGAGAAGTATTGTTCAATAAATCTAGTCAGACATAATTTTGTGATATGACATGAACTGCCCGTTTAGACATGAATACACATTAGCTCAAAATCATCACCAAGGCAACATATAAGATATATAGATGATATGAGAACATCAACAACAAAGTCAAATTAGGCAAAAATTCACCATGTAGACTACCTTGACTCACACTAAGATATATAGATAATAAGATTTTAATTTTTTTTGGATAATCACATTTTCTATTATTATTTTTGAATGCTTATTTCTTTAAACAAATTTTTTTAACTTGCGAGGAATCTCCACTCAAATTCTTGTATATTAGTCTTGCTCACTAAATGTCAGCTTTTTTTTTTTTTCCTTGGTTAATTCATTCCGGTAGTTTTTCTCACCTAAGAGTAAAAATGCAAAGTATAAATCTGACCAACGATTGTTAAAGACATCTATGGAAAAAAAATCAACGGCTTCTCCTTAAAGCCTCAAACCATAAAAAAAATTTAAAATTTCAACCTGAAAGTTAGAAGCAACATAGAAATTGATTAATCGGGGATAAAATGAATTAGGGTTTCAAAGTATAGAAGAAGAATTAGAACAATCTCTATGCAAAGTTCTTTGTGTTGAATACTTCTTTCGACCCAACTACATTGTCACCGTTATGAATAAGTTAGCGACTTCTCCTTAAAGCCTCAAATCATACAAAATTTAAAATTTCAATCTGAAAGTTAGAAGAAACATAGAAATTGATTAATTAGGGATAAAACGAACTATGATTTCGAAGTATAGAAGAAGAATTAGACTAACCTCTATGCAAAGTTCTTCGTGTTGACAAGCACCATTATCCCAGTGGTTAAGTGATTTGGCTTTGGTGCGAGAGGTCACAAGTTCGAAACTTTCCTAGCATGATTCGAACGTTTATTGACATGTGATATGTTGTCATAATGATTTGTTGTATATAAAGTACCATTTCAAAAAAAAAAGTTCTTCATATTGATTACTTCTTCCGATCCGACTATGGTGTCACCATTTTCGTCTATTTTGATGAATAGTTAGCAAAAAGAGTGGATGATATAAATTAGGGAAAGAACTTTTGATCGTGATGGTGCAGATTTTCCCGTAGGGGAAACCAAGCAAGGCAATGGGAATGAGGGGTAGAAGACTTTAAGGATGCCCTCCAAAAAGGTAGAACTTTTTTTTGATCATGGAAGATTTTCTTCACCATCAAAACAAATCTTATGTGTTTTTATTTAGAAGATATTTGACTATACAAAGGAAGAAGAACTGAAAAGATGTGAAAGAAGATATTACAAAATAAAGAAAGGAGTCATGACTGTTCATTTCACAAAATACTCAGGAGGCTTGTGTGTCTTGAAATCTAACTCGGTAATAACATAGTATAGTATAGATGTAATGGTGCATAAACTCATGTTATGCACCATATAATTGAAAATATATTAATTAATCCTTAATGCAATATTTATCCATTAATGCAAATGATTTGAGAAGTGGAAAGTAATGATTACATTACCATGCAATTCAAAGTAGGGTACATAAGCAAATGACATACTAACAAAGATGGCTAGTGCATCACATACAAAAGAAACTACATTTATTCAAAATAAGCACACAAACACAATATATATTTCTTCTTAAATTAAGTACACGAACAATAATTTAGTCAAAGTTTTCTTCTTAAAATAGGAAAAAAGTGAACTGAATTGAAGGAAAACTGCATCATCACTTAGTTACCTGGTAGTATTAATAATGTGAAGTAGGAAGAATGAAACAAATGTTAATCTCAAACACCACCAACTGGAAATAAAGAAAACAGTTGAATGATGAAGGCACAATATTTATCCATGGTTGTTTAACTTTTCTAAGCATAGTTGTTTGTCCACGGTTTCTACATAGCTATTACTATTTGAATAGCTATTACTATTTACATCATCTAATAATTTCACAGTAACGTGTAAAATGAATAATTGGCTTCTTTGTTATATAAAATAATCTAATAATTTCATAGTACTAATGTGTACCATATCATTTTGTAAGACCATTACACTAACCACTTTTTAAAAAACAAGTGGGAATTAAAATGGCAAAGCTTACGCCATTTTGGTCCCCAACAAACCAACCACCGGATCATTTATCCTTCTTCTTAATTTGTTTGCTATGTTTGTGAAGTTTTTTACTTTGTTCGCTAAACTCCGTGTGAATTTTTTCGCTAAATGGATCAAATTTCGTTAGGTTGTTTAGTTTGTAACACATGTTTAAGTAGTTTACTTACTAAGTTGTATAGAATGTTCGTTGAAATCTTTGTAAACTTGTTTCCCAAGTTGCTTTATGGAAATTGTTTATCGCAATGCTTTATTGAATAGTAATTTTTTAGTTGTTTAGCTGTAGACCTATCAAAATTTGTCCCAACCCATTTACCCTACTTATAAATGGGTTGGGTAAACCCATTTATGAATATTATTAAATGGGTTATGAGTTGGGTTGACCCATTTTTAAAAGGGTTATAAATGGGTAACTCATTTATTAAAAACATTAAATTTTAATATAAATTTGAAAAATAAGAATTTTGAACATACATTATAATTTTTCATGGAGACTGACAGTTGTACTTAGAAAATAATAGGCTACCGCAACCCCATATTTGAATTCCGCCCAGTGCAGAAGCCGCTATTTTATCTGTTTAGGCTGCAATAACTTCTTCGTTCTAACTCGGAATCAAATGAGACATCGACCGATCGACTCCAACCTAAATTACGGACAGTATGGAACACTCGGATACTTCATCGTGTGAATGCACAATGTAGTTCTTCAAGGGGACTGATAGTTTTACTTACAAAATAACAGGCTACCACATTCTCATATTTGAACTCCGCCTAGTGCAGAAGCCGCTATTTTTTTGTTCGGACTGCAATAACTTCTTTGTTCTAACTCGGAATCAAGCGAGACTTCGACCGATTAACTTCCACCTAAATACGGACAGTATGAAACACTCGGATACTTCATCGTGTGAACGCACACTGTAGTTCTCCAAGGGGACTGACAGTTGTACTTAGAAAATAACAGGCTACCACATCTGCATATTGAACTCCGCCTAGTGCAGAAGCCGCTATTTTTTTGTTCAGACTATAGTAACTCCTTCGTTCTAACTCGGAATCAGGCGAGACTTCAACCGATTAACTCCCACCTAAATTACGGATAGTATGAAACATTCAGATACTTTATCGTGCGAACGCACACTATAGTTCTCCAAGGGGACTGACAGCTGTACTTGGAAAATAACATGCTACCACACCCATGTATATGATCTCCTCCTAGTGTAGAAGCCGCTATTTTTTTTAGACCGCAATAAATCTTTCGTTCTAACTAAGAATCAGGCAGGACTTCGACTGATTAACTACCACCTAAATTATGGATTATATGGAACACTCGAATAATTTATCGTGTGAACGTACACTGTAGTTCTCCAAGGGGACTGACAGTTGTACTTAGAAAATAATAAGCTACCGCATCCCCATATTTGAATTTTGATGAAAATTAGAATTAGAATTTTAAATTTTTGTCGGATCTCAAAACATAAAAATTAGAATTAGAATTATTTTATATGTATTTGTTTTTTATTAGTCAAATTAAATTTAAATCTTTAAATGAGTTAAATGGAAAACCCGCTTATTAAATGGGTTGGGTCAAAAATTGTAACAGTAACGGATTTTCGTTCTTCGAAAATTCGACATCGATACTCACTTTATCGACTGCCGAGAAATCAAAGGCCGAAAACCCGGAATGTTATGGGTTTTTTTAAAAGAATTTAAGAAAAGAAAAAGAGAGAAAAGATAGAAAGAAAAAGAAAAATAGAGGGAAAAGAAGATAGACAATTTTTAGAAAACAGAGAATTAGAAAAACAGAAGATAGAAGAATTTTAAAAATAGAAAAAGAGAATTTGAAAATAGAACGGACAGAAAGGAAACAAAAAGAACAACAACAGAATCTCACAATTCGCAGCGGAACAACATATAATAATAAATGAATAATCTTTAAACAAAGAACTATATCAGTTATTACATTACATTTTATTACATCATATCATCACATCAGAGTGTACAACAACAACATACAACATCAAACAGTGCAGCGGAAAAGAAATACTATATAAATAATACGCCATGCCATCCAGCTTGCCTCCAGCAACTCCAGAATATCCAGAATATCCTGATAAACCTAACTCTTGACTGCCCGTGTGGAAATTGGTGGGCACCCAGAGTTTAGGAAGGAAAACAATAAACTCCGAGTCAGTCATGTGACTGGTGTGAGAACTCAAAACAGTTTATTTAACTTTAAAATCAAAATAGAGGAATATTTTTTTTAAATTCAATTCGCAATGCTTTTAAAAATGAGACTACCATAAGGCCTCCCGCACACACACACAATGCAAACGCAGAATCGGAGGAGATTTCTCCTTATGATAGTCAAAGATGCTTGATACGCATTTAAAATAACATTTGATATTATTATTAGTGCATAGTGTATAACAAATTCATTTCGAAAGTAGAATATAAATCTTAGCCAACATACGACCATTATCGTATGCCTACTATAGCTACTATCCAAACAGTGGTGACCACCATAAGTGAATAGCAGGTTCTACAACAAATACCGTACAAGTTTCGTATTGAGAATTGGATTTCCAACAAATGGTCAGGCCAAGGAACTTCCCATTGCCACTGAGAATGCCTCTGGATGGACATCCCCGAGAACCAAACCGGATCTCTACCAACACAAGGCCGGGTTACTCCTAACTGAGCAACAACTGACCGAATATGCCATCCCCCGGTCCTTTGGGACCTTTTTCCGAGAGCGCTCTCTAATCAATTCACACAATCATAACAAAGTGTTTTCAACATGAGTAAGTATCTGGGCTCCATACCATGATACCACCCTTTTCCAGAAGGAAATGGACACATCCTAAAGGGTGCTACCCCTCATAACCTTGCTGCTTCTTTCCTGTTTTGACCATTTCCGGGATGTGAGGCTCGACGAATTCACGTCCACAAAAACATACTTTATACAAAAGCCATGCTTTGGGTCAACAAATGATCAACACAATGATCACTAAGATAGACGATCAAATAAATGATCCTACCACAATAATCAACACAATGATCATTTCAGCATCACTCAGCATGTCACATTACCAAATTGGGAATATATCGCTGATAACTTCAACTATATAACCTTTGAGCACATACGTCTCAAAGAAGGGTGTTAAGCAAAGAATAAATTCTCAGCCACCAACAGAAATATATTTGAAAGAAATCGGCTTTATATCTCAACTTGTAATGTCAGGCATACAATCCATACAAGTCTGTTCCGGGCTCGAACAAAACCGAAGGCACTTACAAAGAAGTCCTTGCAATCCGGATATTCACAATCCTGATCGGATTTCCCATCACTTAGGGAGTTTCTATACCGGCGCGACTCGGTGCAGAAACAATCGATAGGTCATCCTATCGCTCTTGCAAATACCGGGTCTTCAACACCGATCTTCAAATGCAATTCACAACGACGTATCACATATTCGGAATGGGTTATACGACCCCATGGTCCTTTCCCGGTTAACCCGAATAGTGAGCGCTTATTCAAAATAAGTGTGCATTCAAATTCAATCAATTCACATCAAATACCCATTCAAAGGGAAATATTGATAGTCGGCTATTGAACTATCAATTGATATGCATACATCACCAGATTCCAAATAATTTTCCAAATTATTTATTTTCCAAAATATCTTTACAAGATATATAATTTCAACACTTCAAAAATAAATCAATATTTATTTTCAAACTAATTTCACTTATTATTTATAAATTCCATAATGAATTTATATTCCAAAATATCTATGAATAACCGATTTCAATTATTCATTTTCAATTTATCTTTTCATATTGGAAAACATTTCCATACTTATTTATTCATAAGTAATTCACAAATCTTTTTATTTTCAACCTTGGAAAATATTCAATATACTTAAATCAAATTAAGTATATATTTCATTCTTTAAGGAAATCATTCACTTAACATATTTATTTGGGTCAAAACGAATGTTGCGTAAAACATCGTTACGACAACCCAAAATCACTAGCATAGGGATTCGAAATTAAAAATAGATATATAAATCCCAATACTATTCAAAACATTTCCTTTCGGAAATCATTTACTATAACTAAAGTGTTATAGTTCACCATTTCCTTTTATTTCTCGAAACATCTATTTCAACAATAAATGTTGAAATCTATGGTTTCGAATCTCAACACATCTTAAAACATCGTTAGATCGTTTTAATTCTATTTAAAACATTCACATTCTAAAACATTTTCTTTAACGTGTTATTCACTATTCAAAAATCGTGAACATACTTCGTTAACAAATTTCATCCTTTTATTCAATTTATTTTAAAGGATTATTCACTATTTAAAAATGTGAATATAACTCCATTAATAGGTTATAACAATTAACTTATCAAAATAAGTCATTTGCGGATTTATAAAACAACGTTTATAAATTCCGTTTCTATTTATTTATAAAAACTTCCCTTTTTATAAATTCCTTTATTAACCTATTCCAGTTTATAACTCAATTATAAACTACAAGTTCATATTATAAGTTAATTACTTATAAAACGATTATTTTACAAAATCGTTCATTTAACTTCCCAAATTATAAATCTTAACTTATAAGATTGTTTATTCATCCAAAATTCATTCTTTCGATAACTTAATAAATTTTATAAACCTATTGCTTATAAAATTTCATTTATAACTTCACAGTTTATAATTTCATAAATTTCATTCATTTAGGAAATTCATTTTCACTACATTCAAACACTTATAAAAACTCGTTTTATAATGTCCATAATTCAATTTATAAATATCCATTTATAAATCTCTTAATATAAATTAATTTATATTATTCTTTTAAACGTCTTTAAATTCCCTTAAAATTTCACCGTTCTCTTGATTTATAAAATAATCAAATTTTATAAATCTTATATTCAAACTAATAATAATAAACTCAAAAATCCAGTTTAAACTATTTTATAAAATCATTGGTTCATATTTCTCAAAAACCAGCTTTTAACTATATTTCACAAAAACCATAATTTTATAACTTTAAAAATTATAACGTTTATTTATTTATAATGGATCAATTTCCAAAAATATAGTATATTTTCAAAAATCACTTTAAAACCATTTTAAAATCCCAAAATCTGGGTCCAATGATGCTACACACCAAATAGTCAATAACGACTAACAACGATATCATATATCGATATGATAATCCATCAAATATCAAAATATCTGAAATAAAATAAATACTGTTGAGGAATCCAGTTGGATCCCTCCAACCTGTTTCCTGCATCCAAAAACATTAGCACAATACCAATTTCGCTCCAGTACGAAATTATCGCGGTATATGTTCTTATTAAATATTATCCGCTTAATAACGGCGTAATAGGGTCTCATCCGCTAAACAAAAAATGCGGGAAATCACAACTGCAATATATACATATGCCAATATATATATATTGATATTATATATAATACCAATTTCACTGTTTATGAAATATTCGCGGTATATGTTTTTAATAAATAACATCCGCTTACTAACGGCGCATAATGTCTATTTTAACCATCAATACATAACAATCATCATTCAAACATGCATTCAAATATTTTAAATCTAACTATTTAAAATAAAATCGAAACCTATTCGATTGAGTGAGAAGTTCTCACCTTGGTTTTAATTTCCGTTTTAGCTATTATTTCGAATAAAATTAAACGCGCGTTTAATTTTACCCGAAATTCTCACTAACTCCAAACGACTCCAAACCAACTCCATCGCGTAGTGCTCGTCCATACGATCCCAACGCAACTGATTTCGCGCAGTTTCGACCTCGTATGAAAAAGTTATTGATTTTACAAGTTTATACCAATTTCTTATACACAATTTACTTAAATTTTTAAACCTAAACTAATAATCACCCTTGGATCTGCATTGCTCACATCAGGCCGTCCCCTCCTTTCCTTCTCCCCCCTCATTCACGTGCATCTCCAGGTTATAGATATGGAGGCCGAACCCATTTAGTGAACTAGGGTTTAATATTACATCCCGATCACTCAACGATACTCGATCACACAACCACCATGACGAAGCTCTCGTCGCAAGCTATCACCACCTCCCCTGGCCTGAAGCTCGGCCACCTATAGATGAGTGCGCACGGCCCTCTACAGCCCATGAACGGCCACCATTTGCTCCGCCATCGTTGCTCCATTCCCGATCATATCCGTATGGATTTAAAGCTCATCTCGTGCTCTTCGATTCTTTAGTTAACAACTTTGGCCAATTCTTGATGGATTGGAAGAGATTAAGGGATGAAGAAGAATGATTTCTGGCCTTAGGTTATAAAGTGGCGGCTAGCAACTTGAATTAGGGTTAGGGTTTTGGTTTTTATCAAATTTATGAAAGGTAGGGGCTATTTATAAGGAACGAGCGACACTATTCATCCCGGGAATTCCGAACTCCGATTTAGACGCCGTAACCAGCGTACCTAGGGTTTATCCCGCATTCCGGACACAATGGAACAAGTTTCGGAAGCTAATTCGGAAGTATGTGCGAGTTATGGCTATAAACGCTCAATTTAAATTAAACCGATTTAAATCGATTTCTAGGCGTTTTAATTTGTACCGGACAAACGGTAAATCCAATTGACTTGAAATTTGAAACCTTACAATAATATCACATTACGGATCCGATGAAACTGGTTTCGTCGAAATCCGAGACTTTTGAAAAATGGCTATTTTGACTCGCCAAATTTAAATTAAAAACAATTCGATGCGTTTCGAGCTGCCACGATCAAACGATAACTCCGATTGACACGAAAATTGAAATCCGGTAATAACTAACTATTACGGATCCAATGAAACTGGTTTCGTTCAATTCTGAGACTGTTCAAAAATTGGCTATTTTACAGTCGATTATTAAATATTAAAATATTCAATTTTCACAGATTAACTTCTAATTCGATTTTAAAAGTTCTAAAATATCTCTATAACTCCAGTATGATTAAATAAAATTTTACAAATCATTTTCTATCATATTTAACTCTATTTTCAATTATTTCCATAATTTAACATATTAAATTATCGATTTAATTATCCAATTAAATCCAAAAATTCAAATAAAAATTTATTTGACTTAAAAATTCACTTATAAATATTTAAAATTAATTAAATATTCAAATTTTAATTTAATAAAATTCTGGGTCGTTACAATCTTTCCCTCTTAAAAGAATTTCGTCCTCGAAATTGCAAGTAAGAAAGGTTACAAAATCTATTAATTTTCCAAAATTCATAATTAAACTTTTTAGAATAACTTTACTAAGTTTTCAAATCATACTTAGTTATCTTTTCAAAAACAACTACTATTGTTTAACTTTCAATTCCAAAATCAAAGTTAAAGTTTTCACAATTTTCCCAATTTACTCAAAAATTTTCTAACGCCTTAAATTTCCGGAAAAATTCGCCATAGTCTCCTTTGCGCGGCTCGATCCGAAAAAAAATGACAGTATATATATCACAAATATACATCTCATCAAGTAATGAGGCATCCCGAAGGGAAAAAGTGTAAAAGTACTGTATTTAATCCGAGATATGTACCTTATATTTTATTAGCAAGCATATACGGCTAATATAGCGCTAAAGCGAACTCCAAATGCGAAGCAAACGCGATCCGCACCTACTAAACTCAACAAACAACATGAGAATCATGCATATATGAAAATAGTATCAACAGACATCATATAGCAATATAATAACTATATATGTCAACATATCAAATGAAACAAAAGCAATATATATTCAACCATCAACCAACTATCATCCATAACCGATCAATGTTCATTTATATTCTCATTAATATTAAATGAAATAGGTTTTCACTTTAAATCATATTTGATTTATTTACATTGGATTTTATCACATTCATTCTCAATTTTAATTAGTTTGCATTCACTAACTAAATCCAATTCACATTCAATTCTATTCAAATTTATTCACTTCTAATTTGAATTCAATTACATAGCTTTAAATTTCACTAATTCAATTTCATTAACTCTGAATGAATTATATACAATCATCTAACAATCATATAACAATCAATGTTTATTAATTTCAACCAAATTCCTTTACTTATATTCATTCAATTTGGTTTAACACCATCACTTTCAATTTGTTTAATTAAATTGATTTCATTCAATTTATTCAGCTCCCAATCACATTTGATTTCAATGAACTAACACTTATATTCATTATTTCTTATCAACTTGATTTACATTTAATTGATTAACATTCAATTCATCCATTCAATTACAAAAGTTGAATTTCTATTCACATAACTTAAGTTCATATCCATCACTTAACTTAATTAATTTAGTTTGATACCAATATCAACTTCATTCAATATCTCTTAAGTTATATTCCATTTAACTTGAAATTCACCTTTATTTACAACTCATATTCATATATATCCATATAGTTTCACTTCTTATATATATAAGTTTATTTCACAATTGTAAACACTTTAATTATAATTCTATTCTTATAATTCATTTGCTTATACAATTATTCTTTAATTTAGATTATTCAAACAACCTAACAATCAACTTATACACTTTAATAATTCTAAAAAATTATTCCTTTATATATAAAATATAATCAAGGTAAAATTATTTTATTTACCCAATTTAAAACAATATTATGTCGAATTGTTCTATTCAAGTGTTTAGAAACCCCTTCGGCATAGTCTTGCGGACCACGCTGACGAAAGTTCATATACCACTCAATAAACCAATCATCACAATATAAAACAAATTTTATATTCACTAACAAATACGCTCTCATAGCTTTTATTACACTCAAACTCATTCTAGAGTACTACTGACTCTATCTCTAATGAATTATACCCAACAGAACCATGGTTGTCGCTTAACCATCAGAGCTCTGATACCAAATGTAACAGTAACGGATTTTCGTTCTTCGAAAATTCGACATCGATACTCACTTTATCGACTGCCGAGAAATCAAAGGCCGAAAACCCGGAATGTTATGGGTTTTTTTAAAAGAATTTAAGAAAAGAAAAGGAGAGAAAAGATAGAAAGAAAAAGAAAAATAGAGGGAAAAGAAGATAGACAATTTTTAGAAAACAGAGAATTAGAAAAACAGAAGATAGAAGAATTTTAAAAATAGAAAAAGAGAATTTGAAAATAGAACGGACAGAAAGGAAACAAAAAGAACAACAACAGAATCTCACAATTCGCAGCGGAACAACATATAATAATAAATGAATAATCTTTAAACAAAGAACTATATCAGTTATTACATTACATTTTATTACATCATATCATCACATCAGAGTGTACAACAACAACATACAACATCAAACAGTGCAGCGGAAAAGAAATACTATATAAATAATACGCCATGCCATCCAGCTTGCCTCCAGCAACTCCAGAATATCCAGAATATCCTGATAAACCTAACTCTTGACTGCCCGTGTGGAAATTGGTGGGCACCCAGAGTTTAGGAAGGAAAACAATAAACTCCGAGTCAGTCATGTGACTGGTGTGAGAACTCAAAACAGTTTATTTAACTTTAAAATCAAAATAGAGGAATATTTTTTTAAATTCAATTCGCAATGCTTTTAAAAATGAGACTACCATAAGGCCTCCCGCACACACACACAATGCAAACGCAGAATCGGAGGAGATTTCTCCTTATGATAGTCAAAGATGCTTGATACGCATTTAAAATAACATTTGATATTATTATTAGTGCATAGTGTATAACAAATTCATTTCGAAAGTAGAATATAAATCTTAGCCAACATACGACCATTATCGTATGCCTACTATAGCTACTATCCAAACAGTGGTGACCACCATAAGTGAATAGCAGGTTCTACAACAAATACCGTACAAGTTTCGTATTGAGAATTGGATTTCCAACAAATGGTCAGGCCAAGGAACTTCCCATTGCCACTGAGAATGCCTCTGGATGGACATCCCCGAGAACCAAACCGGATCTCTACCAACACAAGGCCGGGTTACTCCTAACTGAGCAACAACTGACCGAATATGCCATCCCCCGGTCCTTTGGGACCTTTTTCCGAGAGCGCTCTCTAATCAATTCACACAATCATAACAAAGTGTTTTCAACATGAGTAAGTATCTGGGCTCCATACCATGATACCACCCTTTTCCAGAAGGAAATGGACACATCCTAAAGGGTGCTACCCCTCATAACCTTGCTGCTTCTTTCCTGTTTTGACCATTTCCGGGATGTGAGGCTCGACGAATTCACGTCCACAAAAACATACTTTATACAAAAGCCATGCTTTGGGTCAACAAATGATCAACACAATGATCACTAAGATAGACGATCAAATAAATGATCCTACCACAATAATCAACACAATGATCATTTCAGCATCACTCAGCATGTCACATTACCAAATTGGGAATATATCGCTGATAACTTCAACTATATAACCTTTGAGCACATACGTCTCAAAGAAGGGTGTTAAGCAAAGAATAAATTCTCAGCCACCAACAGAAATATATTTGAAAGAAATCGGCTTTATATCTCAACTTGTAATGTCAGGCATACAATCCATACAAGTCTGTTCCGGGCTCGAACAAAACCGAAGACACTTACAAAGAAGTCCTTGCAATCCGGATATTCACAATCCTGATCGGATTTCCCATCACTTAGGGAGTTTCTATACCGGCGCGACTCGGTGCAGAAACAATCGATAGGTCATCCTATCGCTCTTGCAAATACCGGGTCTTCAACACCGATCTTCAAATGCAATTCACAACGACGTATCACATATTCGGAATGGGTTATACGACCCCATGGTCCTTTCCCGGTTAACCCGAATAGTGAGCGCTTATTCAAAATAAGTGTGCATTCAAATTCAATCAATTCACATCAAATACCCATTCAAAGGGAAATATTGATAGTCGGCTATTGAACTATCAATTGATATGCATACATCACCAGATTCCAAATAATTTTCCAAATTATTTATTTTCCAAAATATCTTTACAAGATATATAATTTCAACACTTCAAAAATAAATCAATATTTATTTTCAAACTAATTTCACTTATTATTTATAAATTCCATAATGAATTTATATTCCAAAATATCTATGAATAACCGATTTCAATTATTCATTTTCAATTTATCTTTTCATATTGGAAAACATTTCCATACTTATTTATTCATAAGTAATTCACAAATCTTTTTATTTTCAACCTTGGAAAATATTCAATATACTTAAATCAAATTAAGTATATATTTCATTCTTTAAGGAAATCATTCACTTAACATATTTATTTGGGTCAAAACGAATGTTGCGTAAAACATCGTTACGACAACCCAAAATCACTAGCATAGGGATTCGAAATTAAAAATAGATATATAAATCCCAATACTATTCAAAACATTTCCTTTCGGAAATCATTTACTATAACTACAGTGTTATAGTTCACCATTTCCTTTTATTTCTCGAAACATCTATTTCAACAATAAATGTTGAAATCTATGGTTTCGAATCTCAACACATCTTAAAACATCGTTAGATCGTTTTAATTCTATTTAAAACATTCACATTCTAAAACATTTTCTTTAACGTGTTATTCACTATTCAAAAATCGTGAACATACTTCGTTAACAAATTTCATCCTTTTATTCAATTTATTTTAAAGGATTATTCACTATTTAAAAATGTGAATATAACTCCATTAATAGGTTATAACAATTAACTTATCAAAATAAGTCATTTGCGGATTTATAAAACAACGTTTATAAATTCCGTTTCTATTTATTTATAAAAACTTCCCTTTTTATAAATTCCTTTATTAACCTATTCCAGTTTATAACTCAATTATAAACTACAAGTTCATATTATAAGTTAATTACTTATAAAACGATTATTTTACAAAATCGTTCATTTAACTTCCCAAATTATAAATCTTAACTTATAAGATTGTTTATTCATCCAAAATTCATTCTTTCGATAACTTTATAAATTTTATAAACCTATTGCTTATAAAATTTCATTTATAACTTCACAGTTTATAATTTCATAAATTTCATTCATTTAGGAAATTCATTTTCACTACATTCAAACACTTATAAAAACTCGTTTTATAATGTCCATAATTCAATTTATAAATATCCATTTATAAATCTCTTAATATAAATTAATTTATATTATTCTTTTAAACGTCTTTAAATTCCCTTAAAATTTCACCGTTCTCTTGATTTATAAAATAATCAAATTTTATAAATCTTATATTCAAACTAATAATAATAAACTCAAAAATCCAGTTTAAACTATTTTATAAAATCATTGGTTCATATTTCTCAAAAACCAGCTTTTAACTATATTTCACAAAAACCATAATTTTATAACTTTAAAAATTATAACGTTTATTTATTTATAATGGATCAATTTCCAAAAATATAGTATATTTTCAAAAATCACTTTAAAACCATTTTAAAATCCCAAAATCTGGGTCCAATGATGCTACACACCAAATAGTCAATCACGACTAACAACGATATCATATATCGATATGATAATCCATCAAATATCAAAATATCTGAAATAAAATAAATACTGTTGAGGAATCCAGTTGGATCCCTCCAACCTGTTTCCTGCATCCAAAAACATTAGCACAATACCAATTTCGCTCCAGTACGAAATTATCGCGGTATATGTTCTTATTAAATATTATCCGCTTAATAACGGCGTAATAGGGTCTCATCCGCTAAACAAAAAATGCGGGAAATCACAACTGCAATATATACATATGCCAATATATATATATATTGATATTATATATAATACCAATTTCACTGTTTATGAAATATTCGTGGTATATGTTTTTAATAAATAACATCCGCTTACTAACGGCGCATAATGTCTATTTTAACCATCAATACATAACAATCATCATTCAAACATGCATTCAAATATTTTAAATCTAACTATTTAAAATAAAATCGAAACCTATTCCATTGAGTGAGAAGTTCTCACCTTGGTTTTAATTTCCGTTTTAGCTATTATTTCGAATAAAATTAAACGCGCGTTTAATTTTACCCGAAATTCTCACTAACTCCAAACGACTCCAAACCAACTCCATCGCATAGTGCTCGTCCATACGATCCCAACGCAACTGATTTCGCGCAGTTTCGACCTCGTATGAAAAAGTTATTGATTTTACAAGTTTATACCAATTTCTTATACACAATTTACATAAATTTTTAAACCTAAACTAATAATCACCCTTGGATCTGCATTGCTCACATCAGGCCGTCCCCTCCTTTCCTTCTCCCCCCTCATTCACGTGCATCTCCAGGTTATAGATATGGAGGCCGAACCCATTTAGTGAACTAGGGTTTAATATTACATCCCGATCACTCAACGATACTCGATCACACAACCACCATGACGAAGCTCTCGTCGCAAGCTATCACCACCTCCCCTGGCCTGAAGCTCGGCCACCTATAGATGAGTGCGCACGGCCCTCTACAGCCCATGAACGGCCACCATTTGCTCCGCCATCGTTGCTCCATTCCCGATCATATCCGTATGGATTTAAAGCTCATCTCGTGCTCTTCGATTCTTTAGTTAACAACTTTGGCCAATTCTTGATGGATTGGAAGAGATTAAGGGATGAAGAAGAATGATTTCTGGCCTTAGGTTATAAAGTGGCAGCTAGCAACTTGAATTAGGGTTAGGGTTTTGGTTTTTATCAAATTTATGAAAGGTAGGGGCTATTTATAAGGAACGAGCGACACTATTCATCCCGGGAATTCCGAACTCCGATTTAGACGCCGTAACCAGCGTACCTAGGGTTTATCCCGCATTCCGGACACAATGGAACAAGTTTCGGAAGCTAATTCGGAAGTATGTGCGAGTTATGGCTATAAACGCTCAATTTAAATTAAACCGATTTAAATCGATTTCTAGGCGTTTTAATTTGTACCGGACAAACGGTAAATCCAATTGACTTGAAATTTGAAACCTTACAATAATATCACATTACGGATCCGATGAAACTGGTTTCGTCGAAATCCGAGACTTTTTGAAAAATGGCTATTTTGACTCGCCAAATTTAAATTAAAAACAATTCGATGCGTTTCGAGCTGCCACGATCAAACGATAACTCCGATTGACACGAAAATTGAAATCCGGTAATAACTAACTATTACGGATCCAATGAAACTGGTTTCGTTCAATTCTGAGACTGTTCAAAAATTGGCTATTTTACAGTCGATTATTAAATATTAAAATATTCAATTTTCACAGATTAACTTCTAATTCGATTTTAAAAGTTCTAAAATATCTCTATAACTCCAGTATGATTAAATAAAATTTTACAAATCATTTTCTATCATATTTAACTCTATTTTCAATTATTTCCATAATTTAACATATTAAACTATCGATTTAATTATCCAATTAAATCCAAAAATTCAAATAAAAATTTATTTGACTTAAAAATTCACTTATAAATATTTAAAATTAATTAAATATTCAAATTTTAATTTAATAAAATTCTGGGTCGTTACAAAAATGGATAAAAAAGAATGGGTCATAAATGGGTTGGGTCAAACTCGACCCAACCCAACCCAACCCGTTTGACAGGCCTACAGTTTAGCTGTACAAGTAATGGTACATGAAGTTGTATATTTATTCCTTTCTAATAGAACAAATTTTGTCAAATAATGCTACTTAGTTTGAAATAAAAATCATACAATTAAAGTACAAACTCGGCCTAAACACGCCGACCATACAAAAAATGACTGATAAAACAAACATTAAATAACTACAACTTATACTTAATATTCATTCCCAGAAGTCCACTTTCGCTTCCACTTCCTTTCTCTCTTATTCGATTCCAGTTCTTCGGTGACCAGATATTGTTGTAGAGGAGAAAGCTTGCTAATATTACAAGTTATAACTTAAGTTTTTTTATCTGATCAGAGCTTTCTTTCGTGCTTGAGCTTAATGTTTAAATTTGCAATCTTTCACAAGAATTTGCTGAAATTTCGTATTTGATTGCATCAGTTGTTCTGTACAGCTTTGTCTACTCTTTCTTGTTTCACAATAAATTTTTCTTGAGAAACTAAGAATCTCGCAAAATCTGCATTTTGTCGCTCAAATTGAATTGATTTACGACCGTCTGCATTTCCAAACAATCGCGATTTCCTTACGAACTAGGGTTGCTACCTGAACTAGAATCAGAGTAGTTCATTCTTCTTGCCTTGTTCTGCTATGCAAACATGAAGTTATTTGGGTTTTTCCATTGAGAGTGAGAGGAAAGAAGTTCATTGGAACCAGACTAGCCCACAGCAGAAGTAATGGGTGAATTTCAAATTTTTTACCCTGTTGGATCTTTTATTGGACCTATGAAGTCTAATTGAATTAGAACATTTCTAAATTTCATTTAAATAAAATCATTTATTTTATATAAAATCAAACATACCAAAATATGAAATTAATTTTATTCAATTTAGTTTATACATGAATGTATCATATACATATATGTGTAAGTGCATGTGTAGCATAATAATCCATGAAAGTTATAATATGCCTATATGTAGATGTTGGGATTTACATTGCAACAAACATATTAGCTCATTTTGTATGTCATGTATGTTTCTCATATATGTGCATGTATATGCATGATAATATATATATATGTATGTATGTATATATATATGTGTGTGTATATATATATATGTATGTATAAATATATTATATATAACATATGAACATAAAACATATATATATATATATATATATATATATATAAAGAGAGAACAATTATTAAAAATGATTTATAATTCAAAATTAACTTAGTTTTGCAAACATAATAATTTTAGTATTTTAATTTGTATATATTATGAATAAAATAATGTTTTCATCCATAAATAATTAACATAAAATAATCTATTGATGAAAAATTCAAATTTCACAATTTTCAAAAAATCTAGGATCATAAAATAGAGCTTAGGAGAAATCTGGAGATTTTTCAAAGTTGAAATATTATTTTTAAAAACAAATATATTGATTTCGACAATAATTTTTTAATATAAAATAATATATAATTCAAAATTCAAAATTTTGAAACTCTAGGATCATGAATGAAAGGCTTCGAAAAATTTTGAAGAATTTTTCAATGAAATTATTATTTTTAATAAATCATAAATAGTTTTTCCGAAATAATATTAATTGTTAAAAATAATAAAATTTATTGAAAAATCCTAAATTTTTTCTATATGTTTCTAAAATGACAAAATATTTTCTAAAAATATAAAATTGAATTTTTAATGTAATAATTATTTTATATATAATAAACAATTCAAAATTCAATAAATGTTAATTTAAAAATATGAATATATGTATGATAATTAATTTTCTATTCTGTAAATTCATATTATATATAAATAAGTGTACTAATTTTTTTAAATCATATATATATATATATATCTTATATATGCATATATGTTATTATGAGAGAGAAATATACACTAATATATATATATGTGTGAATTTATTAATAAATATATATAAAACAATTATTAATGACAAAAATTGATTTTGTACAATAAACAACATTTGTCTATACATAAATGAAATAGTATAATAAACAAATTATGCACATAACCAAACTGATTTGTGACAACCACATCTATTTACAAAATGTCACCTAACTAAACATATAATAGCAATATATTTAAATAGATATGAAATTGCTCATTATAGGATCATAGAATATAATTTAATTACTGTAATATGAATTAAAATTACCAATTTAATGATGCCTTTGAATCCACATTGAAGCAATGACTTCCCTTCCTTTTACTGTTCTTGATTCGTCAGATTGCAAGTCCGGAATCACCGACTTCTAACTATCGAATAGTATTAATTCAATTTGACATATATTTGAGAATTTTGGAGTAGATTGAGAGCTATATTTTAAATAGCAATGTAGAAGGTAATGGCGGCCAAAAAGGTTACTAATTATTTTTAGAGATACATATATATAGGGTTGTATTAGAGAGAAACGGGAAAAACCTTTTTACCCATTCTCACTTGATCTCAACCCATTATCTCCAAGCCAATTCTCTATGTTTTAGCCACACCTAGACCTTCCCAAAACCGAAATTTTGCAGCCCTAATGATGGGCCTTAAACCCATCTAAGCCCAAGCCAAAATACTATGTAATTAAATCTGATTTAATCGCTTGTCTATCGATCGATATATTTATAACTGTTATAAATATATATAACATTATTTATTTCTCAAATCATATTCAAATTTTATAATTAATATTTCATAAATATTAATTAATTTAATTAATTTATAACGATTATAAACTAATTAAATCGTTCGGTCTTAAGGGAATTCATCATTTCGGCTGTATAACTCTTGGTGTAAATTTTGTGAGCGATTAACATCGAACCATTCTAATGTTAATGTCCACACGTCACTTAACAGGTGGTGTGACATTATGGCCAACTTTAACGCTTACTCATTTTCGGTAAAATCCAGTTTTAGTTTAATAAGCGTTACCTAGTTGTGACATTTGTTTACACCAATTCTTTCTATCAAAACTACATCACTTTGGACTTATGAAATTTGGTAAGGGTCAAAATTCCAACCTCATCCACATTCAACTTTATAGTCTAAATACAAATTCCTTGGTTCAATGATAATAATTATTATTAACCGAAATGCTCTGGTCAGAGACTTTGACTTTAAGTTAATTGTGATACTAACCGCATATAACTGAGGAGATGAATCCTCTCTTGAATAGTACTTTACTTCCAATATTTCAACTCGACCCAACTATAGTCACTCGATGGACGTCATGCCATGATTTGGCTATAATCAAAGCGGAGCTTTCATATTGAAGATCTACAGTATTTTCAAGTCGAGAGAACTGTGTAAATCAGTCACATCGTGTAACGACCCGGAATTTTGGGCAATAACAATTTAATAATCTGTGTAAATAATTTAATTGGTTTGATAATTTTCTTTATAATCTTAATTTAAAATTGGTAAATTTAATCTTGTAAAGGTTAATAAATATTTAATCTGGCAATATTTGATAAGAATTTGTTTTTCAAAGCTAATAAAATGTTATTCTGTTTATAGTATCTATACTATAAAGCAAAACCCTGGTCAAACCGGTCAAAATGAAGCCTTTTTGGCAGTCCCATTTTACCCCCTCTTCTGTCCAAAATGAAACATCTGCACTAGAGCCAGTTATGTCTTTTCCCAACCACCTTCCACATTGCCCCCATCATCAATTCCATTCCTCTTCCGTGCTTTCCATTTTCCCTTTCTTTCGCATCCAATTTCACCTAACCCCAGAAAAAATGGCTAACTCCCTCCATATTCAAATTAGTTGAAGCCGATTCTCATTTCCACGTTCTCCTTACTTATAAACATAAACGACACTTCTTCATATTCCAATCCACAAATCCAAAAGCCTTGATTTCTTCTTCTCCTTCGGTCATTCTTCTTGCGGTGAATTAGGTTTCTTTGCTATAATCAGAGATCTCGACTTCAGGTTTGTAATTTGTCTGTTTGCTTTCAATTTTCAGTTCCTCTTCGTTGGATTTTCTCTATACATTAATTCCTTTTTGCAATACATATTATACAGTGATATATTTTGTCGATTTTTCATGGTTTGTTGACGTTTATTTTCAGATTTCATTTGATGCTTGGGGAAAAACCCTATTCCTGATTTTTGGTTTTTCATTTTTCCTGTGTTTATTGAGAACGAGCCAAGGCAGAACACAAAAGGATTTGGGTGTTGTTTGGGCCTGTTTTCAGTCCTCTTAATTCTGATGGAGTTTATCGTGGTCATGTGATGATAGTGAGTCCCCTACTTTTAATTTGTTTATGGTTGTTGTACTGTGTTATTATTCTTAAAAATGATGTTTACAGCATTGTACAGAGACTGAGCACGGTTAGAGATGAAGCGTGCAGTAGAGAGAATGTGCTGCTGCAAGTTGCACAGATTATGATCTAACAAGGAAGTTGAGAGGCAGGCTTTGTAAGAATGGGGGATAGAATGAATGATGATACATGAATACCAATGGATAAGTGTAAGGTAGTTATATTTATTATCAGTTGAAAACTAATAATATCATATCATAATAAGATATGCAAATCATAATGACATTTGTGTTTGCATGCATTTTTTGATATTGGATGTTCTTTATAAACTACTTTTGTTGCACCGCTTTATACTAGAATTATTTTACCTACAATTAGTATATAACATGATTAGGAAGCAGAGCACCTAAAACATGCATTTCTTCATACAAAGCACAATTTTAATATTTTGAATTATCATTTTTTAGACAAAACTGAAAGTTTAGTTTCATATCTTTATAGTATTACCATTCTTGCTTCATAGTATTAGTAGAATCTCTTAAGTTTTTTTAATATAAACTCATCTCCCCTTTTACCTTCGATTCTGTAGTAAACAAGGATGAACAAGATAGAATTCAATGGTAATGTTGTAATAAATGCAAGCTTTGTCTTATAGTATAGCCAATTTACTGTTCATTCTCAAAGCATTTGGTTTTAAACTATAGTACAGTTGGAGCCAACTACAACTATAACGGCGTAGGCCATTCCAACTGTTGCATCTGCAGTAATTTGTTGTTTTATTTGGTTTGTGTTTATTGGTTCTGAATTATGACAGTTTAAACATTGCAGAGAAATGAGTGAGCTTACCAAGGGCAAACGACAAGGTACATAACAGTTTAAACCTGCTGAATGCTGGAGCATTGGAACAACTTATATTTACTAGATGACTACCATTTCATTTGGCATGCATGTAAATTACTTGAACAATATTTTGCATTACTATTAAACTATATACATGTCTATGAATCTATACTTTGCTTTACTGTTAAACCTTATACATATGTATGTATGAATCAAATTTTACACATTGGAGCTAGCCACTTGATTCAAACAGTTTATATGTCTTTACTGAAATGCTTATGTTTGTGACAAGTATGGTTTTTTTATTTCTTTCCTCCAGGTTTTTCATGCAACGGACCATATTCTGCTAAACTAGGGTGGCATGGTTTTTATACAATAAAATATATCTATATTATATAAAATATTACACGTTTAAAAATACATGAAAGGAATGATTATGGAATGCCCATTCAAGCATGTTCTATTACTCATTTTTAGTTGACGTATAATAATCTGATCAACAAATAATATTATGTAATTTAAATATAGCAAATTTTGACTAAAATACTCAGAATAAGACCATGTTATATTCTTTAAGTTTTAATTGATATAAGAAATTTTTCAAACAGTTATGTTATGTGACTAAATATTAATCTTGGCTTACTATAATTTGCTTAGGATGAAGTTTCGTTTTGTTTGAAGAGTAAAACCAAAAGTGCAAGGACTTTGGCAATAAAAGATCAAAGCTTGACTGTGTGCAATCAATTAGAGGTGATTGTTACGCCACCCATGTCATCTTCAACTTATATCATTTCATATATCTTTTCCACTGGCTATTCATTTGTTTGAAGCGATTTGTATGCATTTAACTATAGAATGGATGATGCAATGTTATCAACTATTTGATTGAATTTAGGCAGGTGTTTATATTGAGATTCACTGTAAAGATATGATATACTGCCTCATTGTTCATATTATTGCATTTAACTGTCCTTCGAATGTGAGGCATCACTGTTTATGGCCACGATGTTATTGTAACCTTTAGATTTTTCCCATCCACCTATCTGCTAAAATGACTAACAGTTTACAACTTTAATTATAATACTGAATGGGAGGAAATATGATCAACTATTAAAAAGGGAATAAATTACAGTAGTCGAGTAGTATCATTCAAGGTTTTAATCATGTGGTTCTTTTATTTCTTCCACCTATTCACATTTTTGCTACAATTTGGAAATTGCATGATTATGAAAAACTTTACAAATTATATTGTTCTATTCCTATAACAACAATTTGTATATTACTTTTTTTGTTGTGGCCTACTGAAGATATCATAATTGCATTTTACCAACTCAACGATTAGTTTCTTATTTATTTATTAGAAGAAATTAGGAAATATGTTTTTAACCATTTTACGCTAGCATTAGACGCATACAGTGTTTATGACATGCATGGGCTTTTATTTCTTTCCTCCAGGTTTTTCGTGCAACTCTTTACGCTGAAATTTTTGTGATTCTGTGACGCTTTGTCAGCCAATCGATAAAATAGAAGCATGTCTTGAGATGGAAATAGCTAAATGCTAGAAGGAGGTGATTTTAATCTTCCATTTTTGAAAGTTTTATATGGGCTAAAGATTATTTGGTAAGTTTTTAAAGCCATTATTTGCTTCTACTTAATACATTTAGATAGGGTATGTGTACTCTTTATAAATTAGCATAACATGATAAAGGTGTTTATACTTCAAAAAATTTCTATGTAATCCATAGAAAATGACGACAAAAAATGGCCAAAAAAAAAGAGTAGCCTAATTTATAGTTTTTAAATTTCGTTTTGGAAAATTGTTTTTTATATGATTGGTACATTTTTTCTAACGTAATAGATCGATAATCTAATCATGCTTATATACTGATGCGCCTTGATTCTCTAAAGGATGCATTAAAACCCAAGAAAGAGGAAGGGATAGACTGAGGAGCCTTTATTATTGAAATTGACCAAACTTGAATTGTTTGGTAAAACTAAAGTATCCTACATTATGTACGTCCATAATATCATTCATAAGAATTTCTTTATTTAACTTTTAACATACAAATTTTGTCTGCATTTGCTTCCCATGCTATGACGACACCAAGTCATGCTTACATTTTTTTGAAGTTGATAACTAAGTTTACATTCACTGTGCAATTGATGCGCGCTGTACTATAAATGAAAAATTACCTACATCATTTGCTTTACACTGTTGGATATCTATTTATCCAACTTTTTTGACTGGGCACCTAATACATATCACTTTATGTATTCTACTAAAAATGCTTTTGTAGGTAAGGAAGAGACGGTTAGTATTATTTGCCTACACACTATACTAAATATTGAAAAATTAGTTATCTCTCCTTTTTATTTTTAATAAGTGAAATACACATGGTGAGTTACTGATACCTTTCTTACTTACCTACGAGGAAAGGAAATAGAAATAAAACCAATACAAAAGAGAAATACTAGCGTTTTCAATATAACTTTACAGCAGATATGGGATATACTTTGATTTTTTTAAATGTAACATCATTTAAAATGAGGTTTATAGAAGTTGATGATATTAGTTATGATTTATAACTCTTGCGAAAATGTAAATTATAGTTTATGAACATGCTTTAATCGAAATATATTTTTGCTTGAGTTAATGGAGAGAATTCTAGCATTTAATCTCTTTTATTCTAAGCAGTTTATATATGAGTTTTTCACTGTAAATACCATTGTCACCAATGAGTTACTGTACATGAGCTTCAAGCCATAATTCTAATGATTAGTTTGATTGCAGAAATAAAATAGACCAAAAAATACATTAAAAATTAACTTAATAACATCCATTAGAATATTTCATGATCGGATAAGCTTGACTCAACAAAATTTTTGTTTACCAAAGGCATGCTCAGGTATTTTGTTTGGAACTAGGATTTCAGCCACTACAGAACATGGCATAACAAACAGGAGAACTTTGCCAAAAAGGATGCATATTATTTTGGACTGTGTGGGAGAAAGCATATGACAACAGACCTTTGCCAATGAAGGATGCATATTATTTTGGACTGTTTGGGTGAAAGTATGGTATACACTGTGCCATGAATATTATTGAATTTTTTGTACATGGAGAATAATTAATGTTAGGTTTATGCATTCATGTATGCATATAAGTTTATTATTTTTATTCTGTTAGGCCTAAAATGTGAGTCAGCATTTTCGAATTTAGGTTTCACCCCTTGCTACTACTAGAGACATGTATATTCTTACTGGAAACGCTACATGGATCAATTTAATAATCTATGTAAATAATTAATTGATTTGATAATTTTCTTTATAATCTTAATTTAAAATTGGTAAATTTAATCTTGTAAAGGTTAATAAATATTTAATCTGGCAATATTGATAAGAATTTGTTTTTCAAAGCTAATAAAATGTTATTCTGTTTATAGTATATATATAATTAATATATATTGTGGATAGGATAATCTTTTGTTTTAAATAAAAGATAAATTTTCAAATTGTAATATATATGAATGTATATGTTATAGTTTGAGTTGCTTTGAAATTTATTTAATCCATTGATAATTCATATATGAATGAATATTGTAATTTTAAGCTTTATTTTAAATTCAATAAATTTTTCAAAAGATAATTTAAAGATTAATTTAAATTGTTTTCAAAATATAAGATGATTGTTTATTTTTAAAGTATGATAGTTTAAATAAAATTAATCAAATTTTTCATTTTGTTTTCTTTAAAGTGTTTTAAATTTAAAATGGTATAAATGTATAAATATAAAAGTTTTAGATTTATGAATACATATATAAGAAATTCATTTGTATTATAATTAGTTTATAATATTTTCTTTAAAAGGGAAGTTTATATTTACATATGTAAGTACTCATTTATGAAGTAAAATAAAAATGTAAGTTTATATTTACATTTAAATTAAATAAAAGTTTAAAAACACTTAGAGACAAATGTTAACATGTGTTGTTTAATTAAATATCATAATTGACAAATGTAAGATTTATGAACATGTGGCATTCATCTTTCATTCATTTGAAATTTATAACATAAAAGAAAATTGTTTCTCCTTTTTCGTTTTTTATAAAAAACTTTCTTTCCTCTTCTCAAACTTTAATGGCAACCAGAATTACTCTTCAAAAACCTGAAAATCAAATGCAAAAATAAAAGCAAATCTGAAACTAAAATCTGCATTGTACAAAGCTATAACCTGCATTTCATTTGAGTTCAACTTGCAATTTGTAATTTCAACATGCAAAGGGAAATCAATAGTTTCAACTGCAAGTTTAATCAAAAATTAAAGGCATGCATTCAGTGTTCAAGAGCCTGGAAGTACTAACCTGCTCTGTTGTAAATCTGTCCTGCAAATTTACTGAGGTGAGTAAATCTTATTTTAAAAACAGGTTTTGATTTAATCTTTGTTTGAATGTTGCATACTAAAGTATTTGATTTAGATGATGCATATTTGTTTTCCTGCATGTAAGTTTATAAAAAAAAAAATACAGTGAATGCCTGCATATGAATCCTGTGTTATACAGGTTTGTGTTTTTTTTTCTTTTTAATCAATAACTTGATTTTGAATGCGATTTGGACTGTGATTTGTAAATGAAAATTGTTTGTATTCAAGTGATTGATCATCTAGAAATAGTTATAGAATTTTTAAATGAATGATTTGCTCAAAAATTTCAAAATACAGTGGAAACCAAGTTTGGGAAATTTTTTATAGTTTCAATTTCTAGTTTTGAACTTATAAACGAATTATAATTGGGAAGTTAGGATTTTTAAAATTGATATCATAATTTTTAATTGAGAAATCATGTTGAAATTGGGGTTTATGTGAAATTGGGGATTTTGTGAATTTCTGATTATCGATATATTAATTTGATTTGAAATTTGGATATAAGCTTGTGTATAGATTGCTGGTTATAGGAAAAATACCAGGGATTTTTCTATTGATCGTGGTGTTCGATTTTATAAGAACTAGGGTTTTTGTTTCGGTTGCTGCTCGGTTGGTGGTCATGACTTTTGCGACATGCATGAAGGTCCGGAAGTGATCGCATGGCTTGCGTGAGTAGCTGGAAGTTGAGAAGATGGTGTGGTGTGGATGGCTCGTCGTCTCGAGATAAGGATGGTCGGCGGTGATCTTTTCCTGTTGATTGTTGTTTATGCGAGTTTGGCTGAAGGGCGAAATTTTGAATCGAAGAAGTTTCGTTCGATCTGGGTTGATAATCATGATGTTGGGGTTGCGTGTGATAGTGGTTGGTCGTCGCGCAGATCATCAACGGCCGGAGAAGTCGTGCAACATGCACCGTATCTTGGCTGTGAACTGAGCAATCGAACTTTGGGGAAGATGATTGGGAGCTCGAGTTTTGGCTCGTGAAGATGCTGGGTAGGACTTGAAGCTGTGTTTAGCTAGGTTTGCTTCGAGACGTGCTCGAGTTCTTTTGAAGTTTCACTCGGGTTTGACCCGAGACTTTCGGGTAGGCTAGTTTATGCTCGAATTTTTAGGGTAGTTTGCATTCTTGCCAGTTCTGTAATGATTTACAGATTTAAATAATGTTGACTGAATGAAAAATAAAATTCAAGTTTTTATAAAGAGAAGAAAATTATAAGTTAAAGTTGTTGTTTTTGGAATAAAGCTAAATTCGTTCTTTGATGCAAATGTAAATCAAATTTATAAAGTATTGATTGAATTTATTTTAAGTTTTAAAATTTGTTTAAAATGATTTCTTTTGAAGTAATTTACTTCATTAAAGTTGGAATGTTAGTTTAAAAGGGAGATGTTTGAATTTAAGCAAAGTTTTAGGTAAATTGTTAAGCAATGTTTTCAAATTTATTTTGAAAATTAGTAAGTTTAAATTAGATGTTTGAGGTGTTTTAAATTTGAAATTCGTTTCTAAAGTTTCTTATTTCCAATAAGGTTATTATTATGAATTTGTAATCCAAATAGAATAAATTGTTGTTAGGTTATTAAAATTTAATTTATTCAAATAATTAAATTATGTAAATAAATGTGGTAAATTTATCTTGATATGAACTTAAGAATACTTGATTACATGATTTGTTAATAAGTAAAAGATTTCTTAAGTAATTAAGAATTGTCAAATATTAGAAGCTAATTAATTAATTAATTAATTAATTTTAAATAATTAGTTAATTGTTTATTTAATTTTAAATAATCACTTAATTATAATTAATTATGTGTAATTACTTAATAAAGGAATTAATTATTGGATGAAATTGAATAATAATTGCTTATGGATGTAATTAAGGAGGAAGTGATTAAAGGATAATCACTTGAGGTTATTAATTTAAATTAATTATTTGAAGTTAATTAATTATGAAGTAATTAATTAAAGAATTAAGAATTATTTAATGATGAAGTTAATTGTTTGTTAAGTGATTAATTAAGGAATTAATTAAGGTTTATTAATGAAGTAATTAGAGATAATTACTTATTAAGAGTTAATTACTTAATTATTTAGTTAATTAATTAATGTGATTAATTAATTAATAAATAAGATTAATCTAAGATTACTTACCAAGTGCAATTAATTAAAATTGTAATTAATTAATAAAGTAATTAGTTAAGGATTTATTTATTAATTTAATTAATAATTACTTAATGAAGTAATTAAAGATAAATTAATTGGATTAATTAATCAAGGATTAATGTAATTAGAAATTAATTAATTAAGAAGTTAATTAATTAAGATAAGTAATTACAACTTGTTCATTACTGTTTATGAATTAATGAGATGATTTATTTATAAATTAATTATTAATTAATGAAAGTAATTATTAATTAATAAGGATCACTAATTAATGTGATTTAGGATATTAATCAAGGTTGATTAATATAAGTGATTAATTTAAATGTGATTAATTAATTGTAATTAATTAAGAATTAATGTAATTAATTATGGTTAATTAATTAATGAATAATCATTAACTATTGTAATTAATGATAGTAATTAAGATTTAATTACTGAATATGGATAGGATAATTACTTGAATGTAATTAAAGATAATTAATCAAAGAAAGATTAATTAGTGAAGATCATTAGAGATGATTAATTTATTTATTTGGGATAAATAAATGAAGAATAATTTAAGTAATCCAATTGATTTGAGTTAATCAATTCTGTTATGGATGAATGATTAATATTGGATGATTGATTGATATTGGATGTTGAATGATATTGGGTGATTGGTTGATATTGGATGTTGATATTGGTTGATACTGATATCTTTGTTATATGATATGTTGCTTTGTGAAGATGAATGTTGGTATGAATTATCTAATTGATAATATGATTCATCTATTTGTTTATATCATCCTAAATATGAGTTAATCGGTTTAAAACCCTTAAGTATAACTTGGACATTTAAAATGGCGTTTGGTTTCGGTGAGACCGGAACCGGATTTCCATATTTGGAATCCGAAAACCACATCGATTCCAATTAAACGTTAGGTCGTGTATCCAAGTGGAGCAAGTGAAGACTCGAGGTGTAAGGGCTATACGTCAGTATAACTCTGTGGGTGATTCCGTAATGAGTTTGACGGAATAGTGCTTATAGATTCGAGATGGCGAATCAGAATGCAAGGGCTATGGTCGTTGACTCTGAGGGTGATTCCAATAGTGAGTGCAACGAGATAGTGCCTTCGGTTTCGTTCGAACCCGGAACGAACTTGTATGGATTGAATGCTTTCAGCACATCGTCAGGTGGACGATGAGCATTCTAAGATAAATGTATTCTATAAAGGTAATCGTAACCTCAAGCCTCATCAACCGGGAATGGCTAAAACAGGGGAGGTGCAGCAAGGCTTTGTGGGTAGCTCCCACTGGAGAGCAAGATTAATCCCTGTCTAGAGGTCCCTTTTTATTTCGGCTTAGTGTGTGGTTGGTCGCGCCAACTACGGGGTTGTCTTGTTCGGGACTGTCCAGTAAGGGATGGTTCCGGCCTTGTGTTGCAGGGGAGTGGGAGTACTCCTCGGTACGGTGATCTAGGCCACGTACTGTGACGGGCGGTACCCCAGTAGCCCTACCATTGACGGAACTCATTTTCCCTACGAGACCCTACGGTTTTGATTGTATAACCCACTTTTGTGGCTAGTAGCTGGAATTTAATCATGTAACAATTTCGGCTATTTCTTATTTACTTGAAAACCCTAGAAACTATTATAATATCACTGGATTTCCTATCAAATGTTTTGGTTAGCGTAAGGTAAAAACTTTTCCATGTTTATGTGTGGGGAGTCTTACGTGATACCTTTTCTTTTCAAAGGTTTTTCTAAAGTTAAGCAACTTTAACCCGTTTACTCACACCAAACCCCTGTCTGACCCGAGTGTTTATTTTCTGTTTTATTAAACTCTTGGGTACTCATATTATGTATGAGTAGTCAAGTGATTCAGGTTAGCTTGACGAACTTTTGGAGGAGTCATGGAGCAGGAGGCTTCGACGTGTAGATATATATTGATTTCCGCTCTGTTTGTTTGTACCTGTATCTGTTGTTCTTGAGTTGTATAGTTAGATAGAAGTTTATAACTGTCTATTATTTGTTGTTAAGTTGTGTGCTCTGATGTAATGAGATACCATGTAATATTTTATGTTAATTATTATATTTTAGTCGTTCCGCTGTGAGTTCTCTGATGTTGTTTGTGTTCTTCTTTCTCTTTCTTTTCTTCTTCTATCCCTTTCTTTCTTCAAGATGACGCGATTTTCTAGAGATAGGAAGTCGGGTCGCCACATTTGGTATCAGAGCATTAGGTTGAGTGAATACCTAGGCTCTGTAGTAGTGTCTTTCTTGAGAGAGCGTACTTGTATTTTTATATATAACTATATTTATTTATTTATTTATTTATTTATGTCTACCTAATCTGTTGGGTTATCTGTTCGGATTTTTCCAACATAAGTTATAGAGGTAGATGGAGTAGTGGGGTGTGTGTAACACGACTACCACTAATGGAAGAGGTTCCATATGTTTGAGGTTGGAAGTGTATTTGTCGAGACTGTAGACCTGATACCGTCTCGAGTAAGATTTGTAGTTTGGAGTAAGGATTTCTCTTATATCCAAAGCAAATCTTTTGAAGATTCTGAGTTTATCTTTGAAATGTAAGTTTGGATTTCGCTCGGGTAAGCGAATTATTCTAGTGTTTAGATTTGTTGGTAGTGCAGAAGAAAGTGATGATATCTTGGTAACTGCGTGATGAGACGCAGTATCCTTGAATATTTTCTGAAGGTGTTTTCTCTTGAAGCAGTTTTAGTAGTAGTTGAGGAGCATCCCTTACCTACCTCAGGGAAAATTCATCTATGTATAAGTTGTTTGGATCTTCAGTAAGGAGGTTGGCTGTTTTGGGAATGTGAGACTAAGGTCTATGAGTTGTTACTCTTCAGGCATGGTCTCATTGTTATTCCTTAAGGTAAGCGAGTTGTGGATGCTGGATTTAGAGTCCGAGTTTCTTGAGAGGTTTTCTGCCATCTCGGAGGTCCGTTGTGTGGTTTGTTGATGGTTTTGGTTTTGAAGAAGCCTTTGGTTTGAAGTCTTTGGTTAGCTATGATAGCAGTGCAACTCGAAGTGTTCGTTGTGCTGATGAGGAGGTCTTTTAGCTTCGCAGTATCATCGAGGGAGAATTTAGAAGCTGCAATGTTGATTGTTTCTCCGATGATTAAGAAATCTTTATGGTTCTCTTTCAGCAGTCCGGGCTGAAGGTGGTGAAGTTTTCTTGAAAGGTTAACCTTTGTTTAGAAAAGTTTAAGGCTGTTCTAATTGGTAAAGTGAGGACAGTTTCTTTGGAATCCAAACTAGGTTGGATCGCAAAAGTGACTTGCGATTAGTCTGGGAATTTTTCTTAGGCTATCTTTTGTTTGAGAATGAGGATTCTCATGTGGATAGGAGCTACTGATGTAATCTGGAGTTTGTCTGCATCTGGAGATTGAGTTCCATATTGTTTTGGTTCCAGAAGCAATTTTGGTAGTTAGCCTGATAGTTGGATGGTTCTTGGAGAAAGGAGAGTTGGTATAGCAGCTCAGAATTATTTTTGGAATTGGAATTGGACTGATCTAGCTTTTGATTTGGATTCTGTTGTAATGATGTGTGACTGAGTCAGATGAGTCACTCAGATTTTTATGGATTTGATGAACAAGGTTTCCGAATTTAGTGGATAAGTTTGTATTCGTGTTCATCAGCAGTACTCTTATCTATTTCAGAATCAGAGTTATGCAGCGGAAGCGAGGTAGCTGCTGTGCAAGGATGGAAGCAAGTTCTGTCTGTTTTTGCTTGAATAGTAGAGCTTGAGTTCTGGATTTCGACGAATTTTGGAAGACTTTTCTGTTGAATAGGATCCAGGAAGTGCTTGCTTTGGTCTAGTTGTTTCTGGGATTATCAACATAGATTAAGCTGATAAGGAAGAGATTGGCAGCCCAGGATTGTCTGTTGAGTTACAAATATGAGATAAGGAGTTTTGGAGTTCGAAGTTGGAGACTTCAGTGTTTTTAGAATTCTCTGGTTAAGAGAACAGTTATTGGATAAGATTGGTTGGTTAGTGCTGTGGCATTTTAGGATTTCTTATCTGTGTTTTTGATAGGATAAGATTGAATTACCAGTTTGGATAGCTGGAATTCATTTTGTAACCCGTGTCTCTGAGGGAGTACGTGTATGATTCATCAATAGGGTATTGAATCTGTAGTTCAGTTGGAATTGGATGTTGAGCTGGATTTGAGAGTAATCTGATGATCTGTTCAGATTGGTGGATCTAGAGAAGAGAGGAGCTCTGGATTTTGGTAGTGTAGTTAGTTTGTTAGCTTCTGTAGAGCGAGTCTCCCGGTTATTTTTACTTGGGAAACTCGAAATAGTATTAGAGTTTTATTCTGACGTATGTCAGGATAATTAGTTAAGTTTGTTTGTGTGATTGATTGCTTTGATTGTTAGTTACTGGTTGTTAGGAATGCTTTGCTGATTGAATTAAAATCTGTACTGGATTATTAAATTACCTTTGCTTTTAAATTTCCGGGACGAAATTCTTTTAAGGGGGGAGGATTGTAACGACCCGGAATTTTGGGCAATAACAATTTAATAATCTGTGTAAATAATTTAATTGATTTGATAATTTTCTTTATAATCTTAATTTAAAATTGGTAAATTTAATCTTGTAAAGGTTAATAAATATTTAATCTGGCAATATTTGATAAGAATTTGTTTTTCAAAGCTAATAAAATGTTATTCTGTTTATAGTATATATATAATTAATATATATTGTGGATAGGATAATCTTTTGTTTTAAATAAAAGATAAAATTTCAAATTGTAATATATATGAATGTATATGTTATAGTTTGAGTTGCTTTGAAATTTATTTAATCCATTGATAATTCATATATGAATGAATATTGTAATTTTAAGCTTTATTTTAAATTCAATAAATTTTTCAAAAGATAATTTAAAGATTAATTTAAATTGTTTTCAAAATATAAGATGATTGTTTATTTTTAAAGTATGATAGTTTAAATAAAATTAATCAAAGTTTTCATTTTGTTTTCTTTAAAGTGTTTTAAATTTAAAATGGTATAAATGTATAAATATAAAAGTTTTAGATTTATGAATACATATATAAGAAATTCATTTGTATTATAATTAGTTTATAATATTTTCTTTAAAAGGGAAGTTTATATTTACATATGTAAGTACTCATTTATGAAGTAAAATAAAAATGTAGGTTTATATTTACATTTAAATTAAATAAAAGTTTAAAAACACTTAGAGACAAATGTTAACATGTGTTGTTTAACTAAATATCATAATTGACAAATGTAAGATTTATGAACATGTGGCATTCATCTTTCATTCATTTGAAATTTATAACATAAAAGAAAATTGTTTCTCCTTTTTCGTTTTTTTTTTAAAAACTTTCTTTCCTCTTCTCAAACTTTAATGGCAACCAGAATTACTCTTCAAAAACCTGAAAATTAAATGCAAAAATAAAAGCAAATCTGAAACTAAAATCTGCATTGTACAAAGCTATAACCTGCATTTCATTTGAGTTCAACTTGCAATTTGTAATTTCAACATGCAAAGGGAAATCAACAGTTTCAACTGCAAGTTTAATCAAAAATTAAAGGCATGCATTCAGTGTTCAAGAGCCTGGAAGTACTAACCTGCTCTGTTGTAAATCTGTCCTGCAAATTTACTGAGGTGGGTAAATCTTATTTTAAAAAAGGTTTTGATTTAATCTTTGTTTGAATGTTGCATGCTAAAGTATTTGATTTAGATGATGTATATATGTTTTCCTGCATGTAAGTTTATAAAAAAAAAATACAGTGAATGCCTGCATATGAATCCTGTGTTATACCGGTTTGTGTTTTTTTTTCTTTTTAATCAATAACTTGATTTTGAATGCGATTTGGACTGTGATTTGTAAATGAAAATTGTTTGTATTCAAGTGATTGATCATCTAGAAGTAGTTATAGAATTTTTAAATGAATGATTTGCTTAAAAAATTCAAAAAACAGTGGAAACCAAGTTTGGGAAAATTTTTATAGTTTCAATTTCTAGTTTTGAACTTATAAACGAATTATAATTGGGAAGTTAGGATTTTTAAAATTGATATCATAATTTTTAATTGAGAAATCATGTTGAAATTGGGGTTTATGTGAAATTGGGGGTTTTGTGAATTTCTGATTATCGATACATTAATTTGATTTGAAATTTGGATATAAGCTTGTGTATAGATTGCTGGTTATAGGATAAATACCAGGGATTTTTCTATTGATCGTGGTGTTCGATTTTATAAGAACTAGGGTTTTTGTTTCGGTTGCTGCTCGGTTGGTGGTCATGACTTTTGCGACATGCATGAAGATCCGGAAGTGATCGCATGGCTTGCGTGAGTAGCTGGAAGTTGAGAAGATGGTGTGGTGTGGATGGCTCGTCGTCTCAAGATAAGGATGGTCGGCGGTGATCTTTTCCTGTTGATTGTTGTTTATGCGAGTTTGGCTGAAGGGCGAAATTTTGAATCGAAGAAGTTTCGTTCGATCTAGGTTGATAATCATGATGTTGGGGTTGCGTGTGATAGTGGTTGGTCGTCGCGCAGATCATCAACGGCCGGAGAAGTCGTGCAACGTGCACCGTATCTTGGCTGTGCACTGGGAAATCGAACTTTGGGGAAGATGATTGGGAGCTCGAGTTTTGGCTCGTAAAGATGCTGGGTAGGACTTGAAGCTGTGTTTAGCTAGGTTTGCTTCGAGACGTGCTCGAGTTCTTTTGAAGTTTCACTCGGGTTTGTCCCGAGACTTTCGGCTAGGCTAGTTTATGCTCGAATTTTTAGGGCAGTTTGCATTCTTGCCAGTTCTGTAATGATTTACAGATTTAAATAATGTTGACTGAATGAAAAGTAAAATTCAAGTTTTTATAAAGAGAAGAAAATTATAAGTTAAAGTTGTTGTTTTTGGAATAAAGCTAAATTCGTTCTTTGATGCAAATGTAAATCAAATTTCTAAAGTATTGATTGAATTTATTTTAAGTTTTAAAATTTGTTTAAAATGATTTCTTTTGAAGTAATTTACTTCATTAAAGTTGGAATGTTAATTTAAAAGGGAGATGTTTGAATTTAATCAAAGTTTTAGGTAAATTGTTAAGCAATGTTTTCAAATTTATTTTGAAAATTAATAAGTTTAAATTAGATGTTTGAGGTGTTTTAAATTTGAAATTCGTTTCTAAAGTTTCTTATTTACAATAAGGTTATAATTGTGAATTTGTAATCCAAATATAATAAATTGTTGTTAGGTTATTAAAATTTAATTTATTCAAATAATTAAATTATGTAAATAAATATGGTAAATTTATCTTGATATGAACTTAAGAATACTTGATTACATGATTTGTTAATAAGTAAAAGATTTCTTAAGTAATTAAGAATTGTCAAATATTAGAAGCTAATTAATTAATTATTTAATTAATTTTAAATAATTAGTTAAGTGTTTATTTAATTTTAAATAATCACTTAATTATAATTAATTAAGTGTAATTACTTAATAAAGAAATTAATTATTGGATGAAATTGAATAATAATTGCTTATGGAAGTAATTAAGGAGGAAGTGATTAAAGGATAATCACTTGAGGTTATTAATTTAAATTAATTATTTGAAGTTAATTAATTATGAAGTAATTAATTATAGAATTAAGAATTATTTAATGATGAAGTTAATTGTTTGTTAAGTGATTAATTAAGGAATTAATTAAGGTTTATTAATGAAGTAATTAGAGATAATTACTTATTAAGAGTTAATTACTTAATTATTTAGTTAATTAATTAATGTGATTAATTAATTAATAAATAAGATTAATCTAAGATTACTTACCAAGTGCAATTAATTAAAATTGTAATTAATTAATAAAGTAATTAGTTAAGGATTTATTTATTAATTTAATTAATAATTACTTAATGAAGTAATTAAAGATAAATTAATTAGATTAATTAATCAAGGATTAATGTAATTAGAAATTAATTAATTAAGAAGTTAATTAATTAAGATAAGTAATTACAACTTGTTAATTATTGTTTATGAATTAATGAGATGATTTATTTATAAATTAATTATTAATTAATGAAAGTAATTATTAATTAATAAGGATCACTAATTAATGTGATTTAGGATATTAATCAAGGTTGATTAATATAAGTGATTAATTTAAATGTGATTAATTAATTGTAATTAATTAAGAATTAATGTAATTAATTATGGTTAATTAATTAATGAATAATCATTAATTATTGTAATTAATGATAGTCATTAAGATTTAATTACCGAATATGGATAGGATAATTACTTGAATGTAATTAAAGATAATTAATCAAAGAAAGATTAATTAGTGAAGATCATTAGAGATGATTAATTTATTTATTTGGGATAAATAAATGAAGAATAATTTAAGTAATCCAATTGATTTGAGTTAATCAATTCTGTTATGGATGAATGATTAATATTGGATGATTGATTGATATTGGATGTTGAATGATATTGGGTGATTGGTTGATATTGGATCTTGATATTGGTTGATACTGGATATCTTTGTTATATGATATGTTGCTTTGTGAAGATGAATGTTGGTATGAATTATCTAATTGATAATATGATTCATCTATTTGTTTATATCATCCTAAATATGAGTTAATCGGTTTAAAACCCTTAAGTATAACTTGGACATTTAAAATGGCATTTGGTTTCGGTGAGACCGGAACCGGATTTCCATATTTGGAATCCGAAAACCACATCGATTCCAATTAAACGTTAGGTCGTGTATCCAAGTGGAGCAAGTGAAGACTCGAGGTGTAAGGGCTATACGTCAGTATAACTCTGTGGGTGATTCCGTAATGAGTTTGACGGAATAGTGCTTATAGATTCGAGATGGCGAATCAGAATGCAAAGGCTATGGTCGTTGACTCTGAGGGTGATTCCAATAGCGAGTGCAACGAGATAGTGCCTTCGGTTTCGTTCGAACCCGGAACGAACTTGTATGGATTGAATGCTTTCAGCACATCGTCAGGTGGACGATGAGCATTCTAAGATAAATGTATTCTATAAAGGTAATCGTAACCTCAAGCCCCATCAACCGGGAATGGCTAAAACAGGGGAGGTGCAGCAAGGCTTCGTGGGTAGCTCCCACTGGAGAGCAAGATTGATCCCTGTCTAGAGGTCCCTTTTTATTTCGGCTTAGTGTGTGGTTGGTCGCGCCAACTACGGGGTTGTCTTGTTCGGGACTATCCAGTAAGAGATGGTTCCGGCCTTGTGTTGCAGGGGAGTGGGAGTACTCCTCGGTACGGTGATCTAGGCCACGTACTGTGACGGGCGGTACCCCAGTAGCCCTGCCATTGATGTAACTCATTTTCCCTACGAGACCCTACGGTTTTGATTGTATAACCCACTTTTGTGGCTAGTAGCTGGAATTTAATCATGTAACAATTTCGGCTATTTCTTATTTACTTGAAAACCCTAGACACTATTATAATATCACTGGATTTCCTATCAAATGTTTTGGTTAGCGTAAGGTAAAAACTTTTCCATGTTTATGTGTGGGGAGTCTTACGTGATACCTTTTCTTTTCAAAGGTTTTTCTAAAGTTAAGCAACTTTAACCCGTTTACTCACACCAAACCCCTGCCTGACCCGAGTGTTTATTTTCTGTTTTATTAAACTCTTGGATACTCATATTATGTATGAGTAGTCAAGTGATTCAGGTTAGCTTGACGAACTTTTGGAGGAGTCATGGAGCAGGAGGCTTCGACGTGTAGATATATATTGATTTCCGCTCTGTTTGTTTGTACCTGTATCTGTTGTTCTTGAGTTGTATAGTTAGATAGAAGTTTATAACCGTCTATTATCTGTTGTTAAGTTGTGTACTCTGATGTAATGAGATACCATGTAATATTTTATGTTAATTATTATATTTTATTCGTTCCGCTGTGAGTTCTCTGATGTTGTTTGTGTTCTTCTTTCTCTTTCTTTTCTTCTTCTATCCCTTTCTTTCTTCAAGATGACGCGATTTTCTGGAGATAGGAAGTCGGGTCGCCACACATCGATATTTTCTGTTTGACCTTAGTTATATTAACCAACAGAAAATTATCGAGTGAGTCGTTCCATAGTTATCCAATAACTATTAGCACGTAAACCCTAGATGCCCCTAACAGTCATGAGTAATACACTGCTCAACATTTGAAGAGCGTTACGTACTCCAGTCTCAACGGATACATCGATATCCAGTCTCGATGCATCTTGACTAGGAATATTTAAAATGGTATATTTGTTTCGTTGTGATAAATTACTCACGGTTACAACACTTTATAACTACTATCATAAAATTTACCATTTATGGATTTTTCTATTAAATATATACTTTTAATTAAGTTAATTAATTAATATAATCACATTATATCAAGTATGTAATAGGAAGAAAATACCTTTTATTTTGAATAAAATTGGTCAACGAGTTAGATATATGTAACGAATTACATAATTGCCCCTAGGGCATACCCCTAAATCTATCGTAAAGCACTCTTGCAATTTGAACAAATGGTCGTATTGATCTTGCCAAACTTGTGTGCTTCTTTTATTTGTTCAACAAAATCATAAATATATGAATTAAGTATATAATATGAAAACTATATATGAAAGTTGTTGCCAAACTTACAATGTCATAGGGAGCAGCACCACTTTGTTGCTAGCTTCAAATTTGGTTAGCATTGCAAAGTAATATTAGCATGCAGGGTTCATTACCTGATAATCTTATCTTAAAGAAGCCCAAGTTCTCTTTGTTGACTCTAGCATATTATTGAAGTCGACAACTTTTTGCCCAAAAAAATCCACCTTTCATGTTGTTTTCCGTAATCCTATCATTTGAAATTCTTACCCAAGATTTAGCAAGCGATAAGTACTGTTGTGGACTAAATTTAAGTTGCTGCTTTCTTGCCTATTTGCTTCTATATCATCTTCAACAGTTTCACTTCAATCTTCTCAATTCCAGCATCAAATCCAATCGAAATTGATCCTCTACGAAGTCCTCTAAACATAACGCTCAGCGGTTTCCACTTCTTTTTCATTTTGTTGCACTCCAGGCTTTGAGACACTTGCATTTCTTAAACAGCTTTATCGTTGCATTCTTCAACATTTTCCGCCTCCATCTCTTGATCTTCTTGTTCTTCAAAATTGTATCTAACTTCAACATCAACATTGGCAGGGGTATTACAAGTGTACAAAAAATGCCTAGCTAGATTCTGCATCGATCACGAGTATCTAACTATTGCGCACTAAGATGATGTTACTGTTACTATTAATTACTTTGCATCATTACAACATTTAGTATGAATGATACACACGAACTTGATGAGTGACGGGGCGGTGGTGGTACTAGGATTGATGTTGCGGTAGAATGATAGTAAGATTAGGGATGGTGAGGGATGCTAGGTGAAAGTGTAGAGGATAAGGTTTGGTGTGGGGATGGAAGAAGAGATGGTAGTGTACATATGAGTTTGGGGAAGATGTTGTTGGAAACTGGTCTTATGGGGTCGAACGTTGGAGGAAATAAAACTGCATATTCTTTGCTGTTTAACAAATAAAACGGCGTAGTCTTCAGCATTTTAAATTTTGAACGGCAAAATCTGTGTCATTTTAACAACCAATCCCATATTCAGTTTAATAGCAATGAAACCATCGAAAACTAGCCATGGCCAGCTAAACAAAGCATACATGATTGCACTGTTACTAGTTCACTTCATTTTTTCCAATGCATAAGGCATTGCAGGTTGTGCTTGTGAAATATACCAAAGCAACTTGAACTTGTATTTTTTTTTTATTCAGCTTTGTCAATTGAATTTCTATCAAATATTAGAAAGCTACCATGATCCAGATATTTTCAAAAAGGAGACTGAACGAATTGTTTAATAAAATTAATTTATCATGTCTAAATATTGGAGATATACCATAATAGCTTCCACCATCAGCATGTTGATTGCAATCCACGGTATTCCTTATACTCTGTTGTTGGTTTATGCAATTCACTAACTCTGGTAAAAACGTTAGCATGAACTGAAGTTCAAGCTAGTATAAAATAAACCAAAGATTGAGAGGCTTCCTCTCATGCGAAAATTTCAAGCTAGTATAAAATTGGACAAAGAAATCTCCACCATCATCCACTGATTTAATCAACTGTGTGGTAGCAATTTCAAGTTTAAGAATGTGGCAGACGCAGACATAATTGGAACAGGAAGCGAGTAATTGGCACAATTTAATTTCTCTGGGGAGGAAAATAGTTTTGTGAAAGAAAACAAAGGGAGGAGATGCATGGAAGACGGAGTATGGAGTGAATAAAAAAGAGGAGATAATGCATAAAGACGTTATTTTATCTTTTACGGTGAGATGATAATTCTTGATAGGCTGAGGGTGAAAATGCTAAAATAAATCTTTAAATCAAAGAGAATTGAGGATATGAGCTATGAGTAAACGAGTGAAAACAATTCTAATGGCATCTTGATTCTGATAGAGTTAGATATATGCCCTAAAAACAATTTTGTAATTTATTATAAATTAATTAACTGTAACATCCCGTAAACTTAATAAGAAATCAAATGATTAAAATAAAGTTAAAAATGAAAATTTCATAAAAATGTCAGAATTTGACCACGAGAGTTGCACTATTGCGTCCGTAACAATATTTTGATCAATTTCCATATATAATATGAACTCGAAGTTAAAATGAAAAAGTTATGAGCGTTTAAAGTTTTCGAATTTAAAATTTAAATATTTGAATTTGAATTTAAAAGTTTTAAATTTGAATGTTTGAATTTGAATTTAAAAGTTTTAAATTTGAATGTTTGAATTTGAAAAGTTAACGTGTGATTGATTAGATTAATTCGAGTAATAAATAATTAATTACCAAAAATAAAAACGGAAAGAAAAATATACGGTCACATGTAGGGGACCGGTCGACCCTTGAACCACGATCGGTCGATTGATAACGGTCAACTGATGGGTCAAGGCACCGGTGGGAGGCAGAAAAGTGGATGGCGCCTAGGGTTTAATTATTTGAAAGGGTCGGATTTGATTATTTTCGATCCGACGGTTCTTACTCCTTCTCACATCTATAAATAGACTCATAGACCTCCATTTTTCTTCATAAAATTTTGAAAACGCTGGCAAAGCTCTGCCAAAATCTCCCCATAGGGTTCTAGTAACAGTAAACTTCTTGGTAAGTAATTTTAGTTTCTAATCTCCAATTTAAATTAATCCTTCTTTTCATTTTCTTCTGCTTCTGAAATATAATCCATATATATAATCTATTTGTGGTATATTAAAAAGGGGAAGATTTTATAGAGAATTAGAAGCGGTAGAAATCAGATCTTTTCCACTTCTTCTTTAGGTTTCATAATCAGTTAGAATTTTCAAATAAGAGAGTTAGATGTTTAATTCTTTTGATTTATAATTCTATTCCTCTTTAGTTTCGATCCTACATCCAATTTCTATATACAATTCACTTTGTTGTATATTTCAAAAGGAGATATGAAAGAGAACTAGGCATAGTGGAATCAAATTCAGTTAGGAAGCAAATAATCACCATGAGTGAAAATATCAAACTTTTACATTTTTGCAATTGAATAGTATTTGTTTGGATTTGATGTATGCCTTAGAAAATTTTGGTAAATGAAAATAAAACACCTAAAACCCCAGGATTTCCCCAAGTAAATACAAATCTTTGTATACGTTGGAATTATAACTATTTTCAGTATTGGTGTATTAGAATCTAATTAATTGTTAGAATTAGACGATCTATGGTCAGTTTAACCAATTTTCCCTCTTTTTAATTGAGGTGTTAAAGGCTTCAAAAAAAATATAAATGGTGTATAAATTATGAATTGAATTATTTGTAGTTTGCACCGCCTATTTGTACCGCTTAATAAATAAGGAATTCTTTCCTCATTTTAAAATGTTGTGTAGGAAGGTTGTATTGAATATAGATGTAACAACCGTATATTTGGACCATTTGAAATCATTAATGAAGTATATGTATATAAATGAGAATCATCACAGAATCACAGACAGATACAATAACAGAATAACGCAGCGGAATTACAACAAAGTCATAATAGTAGTTCATGAAGCTATTAAGCAAATACAATAATGTCTCAAGCAAATAGTGAAATAGACATACATAGATGCCCGATACAATATCAAAATAGAATAGAGCAATACTGATAAAGATAAATGATAGTCTTCAAAGTCTTCAACTTCCAAGCAGCACAGCAACAGAAATCCTCAGACTGACCCGAGTATAAGCACTACACCAAAACAGACAAATTCTAATATTTATAAGTGTTACAAATAATTTCAGCAACACTTTTTAAGTGTTACTAATGGACTGTGAGGAATGGAGTGGTCAGGTTTGTAACACTTATAAGTGTTACAAACGTATGTATTACTAACACTTATAAGTGTTGGTACCTAAATATACGGTAATGCTTATAAGTGTTGGTAACGAAATATACAGCAACACTTATAAGTGCTGGTAATGAAATATACGGTAACACTTATAAGTGTTGGTACAGAAATATACGGTAACGCTTATAAGTGTTGGTAACGAAATATACGGTAACACTTATAAGTATTGGTACAGAAATATACGGTAACGCTTATAAGTGTTGGTAACGAAGTATACGGTAACACTTATAAGTGTTGGTACAGAAATATACGCTAACGCTTATAAGTGTTGGTAACGAAATATACGGTAACACTTAAGTGTTGGTACAGAAATATACGATAACGCTTAGAAGTGTTGGAAAATGATTATTTAGTAACACACATATATACCAAAACTTAAACGCAAAGTTTAAATATAAACACTCTGCAAATAATGGTTTCCATATCATAAATAATTCATCATACATATTCAATGCAAAGTTTAAACACTCTGCATATGTAGTATAATATATCATAAACAATTATTTACATATCTAAAATACCACAATGTCATATATTCAGATATTATTACAACATAAAATACCAGTTGCAGCAATCATTTGTTTAGTTTGCTACCCAGTCTGGATACGAGTGGTAAAAGCTTTTATCAGGGAAGGAATCCTTGAATGCAAGAAGTACTGCTCTATCCGCTTTGTTGCATGTCGCTGCGTTTACAGAAAAAGACGCAGAAGCAAATAATGCAAGAAGTGTTGCTCTATCAGGGGAGGAACCCCAATTGCCTCCACCATTTCTCACTGCTACTACAATACTGTCCACATCACTTCACTGTCTACCCTCTGCACAGACTACCACCCCACTATCAACTCCACCTCTTTTCTGCACCACCATCAGATACACTCCAGTCATCACCATACCACCAACTGCAGTTCATCAAACATCAACCAAGTAGCCACTTAACACCATCTACATCCTCATTGCCAATCAAACAATAGTGCACACCACAGCAGCTCTATAAAACAACAGCAGGCACTACCACTTTCCCTCATTTTCCCTTCAACAAACAACAGCAATACTATACCATTTAGCCTCTGACCAACTTATGGTACCATACCACCATCAACTGTTACCAATACATACTTAAAACAACCTATCAAGTCATCAACTTCCCATTGCCTCTGCTCATCACACTTGCAAACTGTCTAAACTGCCACTTCACCACAGCAAAACCCAACCACAAACTTGCAAAAAAACCAACATCACACTAACCACAAGCATTGCCTTAACACAACTGCTACTACAAACCCTTGGCTACCATTCACAAACACCCCTGAACACCATCCCAAACCCATCACAATAGCCATACAACTGACTTCAAACACACACACCCTCCAACTTGATAACTGCATTCTTCTACCATATACATCCACCTACCTCTCCACACAGCTGCCTTCAACTCAACCATTCAACCAACAAACAACCCTCCTTACATCACATTACAAACTACAAACCTGCCTCATCACAGTACTTGCTTCCCTTCAACACACATAATCACCACTATTTCTACTTCCTTTCAAACGATTGTTTCACATTGAACTCTTCACCCTAACCAATGACGTCCACCCATGCAAAAACTTCTGCACTCAACCAAACCCACCGATCTTCCTCTCCATTGCAACTGCAGAGCTGTTATGCATTCTTTTGCATATTGCTCATGATTCAAACAGACATTATTCTAATGGATGAAGTCTGACTAGTAAAAGGAAAAGAGAAAGCAGAATAATCAACAATGATCAGGAACTATTATCATCAATAATACCAATATGATCACGAACTATTAACATGCATACATACACATATTCGTTTATGCATGTATGTTGAAGGTAAATTTTAATTTTACTTCAGGCAAATATATCACTTTACTACTTAAAATTCAAAAATACCAATATGTATAATTACGTTGAATATTTAATACATACAAATTAGTCAGGTATTATTTTATAAGCAACTATACGCTGCTCTGAATCTAAATATGCACTTGGTTCATCAATAAGATATATGTCTGCAGGCTGCACATACAATTTCACTGTTTCAAGCATTGCAATAAAAAATGTACCATTCCATGACACAAAATGAAAAATTAAAACTTGGGTACCTTTCCAAGGCAAAGGCAGATAGAAACTCTTTGCAGCTCCCCACCAGAGAGATTGGCAACTTTTTGGTCCATTAGCTGTTCGATTTGTAAAGGCCCCATGACATCGGAGACAAACTGAGGATGTAAATAAACTCTCTAATTCTTTTTTCCAACATTTCCCTCACAGTACCTTCAAATGTAAGGCTTATCTTCTGCCATTTGTATGATACAATAAACTTAGGTATCTCGATCTCTTCGCCTTCCACCACATCAGGCTTAACCAATCCAGCCTGCAGTCACCAGATTTATAAATGAAAATAAGCCACATGTGATGTGGTAACATTTAGTTTGAACTCACAAGTAAAAATAGGAAGATTGAGGGAAAAAATGTATCAAGGTAAATGATAAGTCTTAATGTAATGTAATTTAATCTTATCGACCTTCTAAACAAATTGTGAAACTTTGAGCAAAGGCCAGTCAGTGCAATTCTTCCATACTAAATCAACAAGACCATTACTTAAATTTAGATCAAACTACGTGATTACAGACTCATCACGCTTGCAATAAATTTGGTTTGTTAAAAATCACACACTGTTGACATTTTACTTTGTAATTCATCTTTGAGCATTAGTTAAATCAAAATTAAAAATCATGAAATCTATATCTGGTAATTATAAGTTGATCTTTTCAATAAACTACAAGCATAGGCATTAAAAAAAGCAACCCAACATGCGAATAAATGTTGTCTTTCCAGTTCCATTGTAACGACCCGCCTTTTTGGACAGTTTAAACCGACGATCAAATACACATGCCGATTTCAAACCATTCAAAAGGGCAGATGGTTATTGGGGTAAATAAGAAAAGAAAGAGAAATAAAGGAAAAGAAACAACACAGAATCTTGCAGCGGAACGATAAAATATAATAGTCAAATAAACAGTTCATGAAGCTGTTTACTATACTTTGACAATTATTTATACAACATTTATCAGAGTTATACATATACCCCAGAACAATTAAAATAATGCAACAGACAACATGATGCACATGGTAATAATATTAATAGTATACCAAATCTTCGCCTTCATCCTCCATAATAGATCTTCAAAAATCTGAAAAACTCAGGACTGACCCGAGCGTAATGAAAAGGCAAAACACTCGAGTCAGGACTAAAATATCCTTATGAAAGTTAAATCAATCGTAAATAAATATGAGTGTAACGACGTCAGAGATGTTTATGGGGTTTGACATCTCATATCCAGTGTCAACGTGCGTGCAATAACTCAAGAGATGTTACGGGATTTTCCATCTCTTAAGGATCTGTTAAACTATCTACTATGTAGTAATGTACGCTAAGTAGATAATGCCTATTAGTAATATAAAATATCAAAATAGCGTTAAGGCATTACCATAATCACCCTTAACACATTTTTATAATATCATAGTCTATACAGCACCGTAAGCCCCACCGTAAACTGGTGGTTATCAGAGGGTACCCCATAGGTATAACACAAAACAAAACGTAGTGGTCGCGAATAGGATAATCAGTATGATGAGGTACATGAGGCGATACCAACTAGGATACTAGTAGTTGCATGATCCGGACTGATGTTGAGCATAACCAGCAGCTACCCCAACACCGCGAAACAATACTCCCAAATCAAGGGGTGCACCCAAATCGCATCACAAATGTAATAGATATGGTATCGAAGAAGTGTGTCCGCTAGAGGTGGCGAACCTCAATGGCCCGGCGCGGCTCCTGTTTTAGTCATGTCAGGGGTCATCCAATATCGTTCTCTTTCTTCAGTCAACGCGTTCACCAAACCATCCACTTCATTCCGGATCAACACTCCGCGTATAATAGTTATTAAAGTGGTTTTCGGTATCGACAGAGAGTATGTCCATATCCGATCCCGGTCTCTTTAATAACTACGTATTATTACACCATTGGCACTTTTACATTTCAAATCGATTCATAATTGATATCAAAATATCATGTTCGCTTCAAAAATCAAATCCATTTCAAATATCATCGTATCTATTCAAATGTAAAATTCCATTTCAAAAATCAATTTTCGCATCAATATCTCATTTCGATTTCAAAATCATTTCGAAATTCAATTTAGGTTGCAACTTCATTTAACTCAATTCGTATTTAAATTCAAGATTTAAATATAAACATTTTGCCTTATTAACCAGCTTGAATTTTTTTAGAAAATAGTTTTAAGTAGTTTAAAAGTAGTTTAAATAATTAAAATAGTTAAAAATACTTAAAATCTTTAAAATGGATTTAAAATAGATAAATTAGTTTAAAATAATTTAAATTGGGTTAAGTAGATTAAAAATAGATTAAAATAGTTTAAGTATTCAAAATGGTTTATATAACAGAGTAATTTGGAAAACAAATTAAAACAGCTTCAAAACCAATCCATTTCAATTATAACTTCCCAATTCAAATAAATTTCAATTTCCAATTTACCGATTCAATTTCGATTTCAATTCAAATCAATGTCAACTTTGACTTCAAATTTATTCAATTTTACATTCACCTTCAACTTATTCAATTCCAATGTATAACGATTTTTAGCTTGATTTTTCAAAATATCAATTTTTAACACTTAACAAAATTTTCCTTCAATATTCAAATTTAAATCCCACTTACAAATATGATTCAATTTCCAGCTCAATTTCAAATATCATTTTATATCGCTTTTACTTAGTAATATTCAAAGCTCGAATTAAGGTTCAATCTTTTAAAACGAATAAATTTTCTAACTTCAATCATAACCCAATTTTAAATTTCAAAGTCTCAACTTAAATCATTTAACAATTTCTTTTAACCAAAATCTATTTCAACATTCCAAACTCAATTTTTCGATAAATTCGATTTCTATAAATTTGATTTCTATTTATAACTTTTAAATCAAAACATTTAAATAAATTTCAACTCGACGATTTTAAAAATTATTAATTTAGCCAATTCGGTGTCCGTATATAATTTTCTATCCTATGGCCAAGTAATTATTTATTTAAATTAAATGTCAGGGATGAATATATATCACTTAAACCAATCACAGTGTCATATGTATGCATAACAGTATATATAAGCAAATAAACATCCAAACATTTAAATATCAACCAATAACATCCATCAAAATACATCATCCAATAGACAATACAATTCATGGCAGTTTCATAGTTATCAATGTCAGGAAATTTATTCGCAATTCAATTTCAATTTCAATTTAACTGTCAATTTAATTTTTCAACGGTTAATTCAAATGACAAGCTATATGACAATTAAATTTTTATCAAACAACGAAAAATAAAATCATAACACTTCATAATATCAAATTTAACTAGCATAAAGATATTTAGTACGATGTAAGCGTTATAAAACACTCACCTTGATTTCAATGCAGTTCCAGCGTTTTATTTCGAATAAAATTAAACGAGCGTTTAATTTTACCCGAAATTTTCAGTATCCCCAAACGACTCCAATCTAGTTCCATAGTGTAGTGCTCGTCTATACGATTCCAACGCAACTTGTTTCACGCGTTTTCGTCCTTGTATGAAAAAGTTACAGTATTTTAAACATTGACGAATTTATAATATAGTTTAAATTACAATTTCTTTTAATTCTTTATACCCAAACAAATCAGAGCCGCATGATCTTGCTTGAAGGAGATCTGGCCACCCGCTTCTTCTTCTCACGCGTGTGCTCCCCTCCAGGTCGCGTTCGAACGCGAACCCAAGCCGCCCAAAACCCTAAATTTTCGCACCAAATACGAGCACCACCACTTCGATCAGAGACCTTCATTCAACTCGCCAACTCACACTCTATACTCGGCTGGAACAGCGAGGAGCTCGGTCCCCTAGTTCACCTCGAAACTCGTGCCGACCGCGGCGCCTTCCAGCTCCATTTCCCGTCGATCCACCTCTTTGTTTTCGATCGTGACCGTTGAACTGATAGTACTCGTTGCCCTCTACGTAATTGCAGCTGAAAACTTTTTGAAATTGTGAACGGATTCGAAGAATTTGAGGGGAGAAGACGGGTAATTTTCGGCCTTTGAATCTGTAGGAGGCGGCCGGCCATTTTTCTAGGGTTAGGGTTTTATATATATAAAAAAAAGAGAACTAATGAAGCGCCTTTATAGAAAAACGACGAACTCTATTCATTCCGGATTTTTCGAACTCCGACTTACGCGCGGTGACCGGCGTTTCTAGGGTTTACCCCGCGTTTCGGACACAATAGAATAGGTTTCGGAATCTAATTTGATCATCTGTGCGATTTACGGCAATAAATGATCAAATTTAAATTAAACCGATTAAACGAATTTCTATGCGTTTTGGCTCGCCCCGGACAAACGATAAATCCGATTGACTTGAAATTTGAAATCTTATAATAATATCACATTACGGATCCGATGAAACTAGTTTCGTCGAAATCCGAGACTGTTTTAAAAATGACTATTTTAACTCGTCAAATTAATATTAAAACAATTTCGATGCGTTTCGAGCTGCCACGGTCAAACGAAAACTCCGATTGCTACGAAAATTGAAATACGATAATAACAAACTATTACGGATCCAATGGAACTAGTTTCGTCCAATTCTGAGACTTTTCGAAAATTGGCTATTTTTTAGTCGATAATTAAATATTAAGATATTCAATTTTCACAATTTTACTTTTAATTCGATTTTAAAAGTTCTACAACATCATTCTAACTTTAATATGATAAAATAAAATTTTACAAATCATTTTTAGTTATATTAAACCGGTTATTCAATTATCCAATAAATTCCAATTTTAAAATCTTATTAACTCTATTATAATCCCGATATAACTTACATTCACTTTGAAAACCAATTTGAATCATATTAAATCAGATTTCAATTGTTCACTCTATTTCCATATATTAAATTTCAATATCAAATTAATCATATCAAATTCGGAATTTAATTATTCGAACATTTGTAATATTAAATTTAAACAATTTTTATTATTCTTGAATCACTGTCTTTTGAGATATTCAAAACGAACTTAAAATTTAACTTTTGAAACGAATTAAAATTATAGAACAACCATTTCCATTATATGGTTATTCAATTCCCATTATTAAATTATTCAATAAATTCCAAATATTAAATTTAAACAATTTCGATTATCCAATAATTCATTATCTTTTGAAATATTGAAATTGAACTTATAAGAATCAACTTTTAAAACCAATTCACAATTTAGAACACTATTTTTATTTTACAGTTAATCAATTATTCAATAAGTTTTAAATATTTAATTTAAACAATTTACCTGTTCAATATTCAATATTTGATTTTAAATAGATTTTACTTATCAATCAATTACTCTATTATACCCAATGAATTTCAACATTTATTATCCCATTCAACTATTGATTTCAAAGGCATTCACTAAGTAGCATTCATTTTTCATTACTTGGATAATTATTCTTGCAATTCATTCCAGTTATTATTATTCCAAACGAATTACAAATTTTTTTTCTAACATTGAATCACGAAATCTTTTAAATTAGCTATTTTAATCATCGAAAATTTACGGGTCGTTACACTCTCATCCTCTCAAAACTTTTCGTCCCCGAAAAGGAAAAAGAAGGGAAAAGGAACTAAGTATAGAATTCAACATTAGATATATTTTATTCAAAGTTACCAACTTATAAAACAATGAAATTCCATTTATAAAGTCGTTACTACACTTCCACTAAGTTACTCCGAATGTCTTTCTAACTTTAAAAGTTAGTTATCAAAACAAGTTATAAAAAAAAAATTTAAAAACTTGAAAAATTTTCTAACACTCGGATTTACGGAAAATTTCGGCAGAGTCTCCTTTGCGCGGCTCGATCCGAAAAAAAAAGACAGTATATATATCACAAATATACATCTCATCAAGTGATGAGGCATCCCGCAGGGAAAAAAGTGTAAAAGTACGGTATGTAATGAGATATGTACCTTATATATTGTTAGCGAGCATATACGGCTAATATAGCGCGAAAGCGAGCTCCAAATGCGAAGCAAGCGCAATCTGCACCTACTAAACACTCAACAAACCATGAGAAACATGCATATGTGAAAATAATATCAATATACATCATATAGAAACATAACAACTACATGTGCCTACATAGCAAATGCAACAAACAACAAATGCATCCACCAAATCAATTATCATCCAACTATCATCCAACGAATTCATAACCAATCAATATAAATTCACTTCTCATTAATATTTATTGACTTGGGTTTCAATTTTAATCACAGTTGATTCATTAACGTTGGATTTTACTAACATTCATTCTCAATTCAATTAGTTAATATTAACTAATTTATATTTACATTAGTTCACTTCCAAGTTGAATCAAATTAAATTCTATTTAGATTTATTTAACTTCCAATTTGATTTAAATGATTTATAGCTTTTAATTTACACTAAATGAATTATATACAATCAACTAACAATCATATAACAACCAAATCATACCCAACATAACCAAATTATTAATTTTACATTCAATTTGGTTTATCTCTTATATATATATATCCTGTTATATAATTTTAAAAGAATCATTTTATAATTTGGCATCTTAAATTTCCAATATTAACTTTATTTAAGTCCGTAAGCCATACATATATCATCCGTGAGCAATATCAATCTAATCGCTTATTCGATCACACAATTTCACTTCCAAACTAGTATCGTTCACACGACTCTCTAGTGCGGACTCAGATTTGGTTCCTTGATTGAAAACTGTTACTCTCCTTGCATAGCCATATACTATGATAGAGAATTCCAGAATCAAATTAAAAATCCATATCCAGGGTTCGCCGTCGAAAATCGAGTGAAAAATCCTAACTTGGATCGATATAAATCATCTCGAAATTTTGTGCTCGAATTTGGATCAAATCGTTATGCGAATAAAATAATATACGTACAATCTCACGTATTACCTTCCAATAGATTTCTATCCAATTTATCTATACTAAATTATTTTATTGACTTCTATTATTTATTTATTTTCACTTAATTACTCACAATCTATCATTCAGTTAGTATATTCATTTCTTTACATAGCATGTTCTTTAACATTATCCTTTCTTAAACATCATATCATAGAATTTGCTTACTCAAGTTCATTTTAAACATTCTATATAATTTAATCAAACTCAATTTCTTTTCCCAATTGCTTCTTAGCTATACCAAATTCTTTTGTTTACATTTACTTCATATTCATAGTTTCAGTTAATACAAATTTATTTGTGGAACATTTTATTAATCATCACTTTAGTTTATAGTCATTCCATAAAAGTCTAACTTCTCATATATGACTTTTCTTAGTTTACGGTTATCTCAAAGTTACAAATTCAAAAAATTTCAATCCCTTTGCAATTTATATTTATTTTCTTTAACCAATTTACAAAGATATAATACGATTCATTTATCTTCTTTCTTAAGTTCACTTACTTGTTCCATTTATCCATTCATCATTTCATGCTATGTTTAAAAATATATAAAAATTTTCCGCAACCAAATTTTCATTTGTATACATTTTAATTCCCTTTGAGTTTTCCTTACTTGTATACTTCAATTATTTTCAGGTTCTGTTTATTTGTACAACATCTCATTACATATCCAAAATATCATTTCAACTTCTTAATATTTGGTGAGTCATATTATATGTTATTAGAATGCAAATTTGGTATTATACAAATTTATAGAATTTCATTTTACTTAATTAGAATGTTCACAAATTTAATTTGTTTAAATCCTCTTTGCCTTTCAACTTTAAAGTTTTCCCAAACAATAGCTTAGATATCCAAATCCTCTTATTTTATAAATTTTGGTTATTCACATTTCATTCAAATAATTTGAAAATTTCTAATTAACATAACTTAGAATTTTAAATGCCCGGTTCTTTTCAAATCGTTTGAAATAAACGTATATACTTATATCTTTAATATATCAAATCATACCTTTGGAGTTTAAACCAAAACCCATTTATCCAAAATAATTTCGAAGAAAAGCAAAGCTTCTTAGAAGTCTCCCCCACTTTGAGACTCGAAAATGAACGTCGATGATGTTGCGCAGTCATCACCGAAATTATTTCCCAGCGACAGAAGAGAGGAGTACTGAATTCATTCCTTCCTTTAAAATCCTTTCAAAATATTTCCATAAACAATTTCCAACTAATATTACTATATATTTTCTTCAAAGCATTGAAAACCATATTTCAAGATCTCCGGGTCTTAAATTCAATATTTCCAATTTAGATCTATTTTAATTTATAAGTCACCTTTATACAATATTCTTATAGGATTTTTACTTTCTTGAAACATTCCACAAGTTGTTTTATCATTGTTTATTTTGTAATAAACCTTATTTATTAAATTACAATACCCAATTAATGATAACAACCAATATTATCATTCCTAACTACCAGGTAAGCTAGATATGTCACGATAATTTCTGAAAATAAATCCTTTATATACAAAATATAATTAGGGAAAAATTATTTCATTTACCCAATTTCAAAACAATACTATGGTGAATTGTTCTATTTAAGTGTTTAGAGATCCCTATCAATGACGTTAATTACTCGTATTGACCAGAATCCATAAGCCACTCAACAAATCAACCGACACAATATAAAACATTTTATATCACTAAGAAATACGCTCTCTCATATATATATTCACTCAGAGACTCATCACAGGGTATTACTACCCTATTTATAAAGAGTCAGACCCCGCAAAGCTAAGGTTATCGCTAAACCAAAGCTCTGGTACCAACTGTAACGACCCGCCTTTTTGGACAGTTTAAACCGACGATCAAATACACATGCCGATTTCAAACCATTCAAAAGGGCAGATGGTTATTGGGGTAAATAAGAAAAGAAAGGAAAGAGAAATAAAGGAAAAGAAACAACACAGAATCTCGCAGCGGAACGATAAAATATAATAGTCAAATAAACAGTTCATGAAGCTGTTTACTATACTTTGACAATTATTTATACAACATTTATCAGAGTTATACATATACCCCAGAACAATTAAAATAATGCAGCAGACAACATGATGCACAGGGTAATAATATTAATAGTATACCAAATCTTCGTCTTCATCCTCCATAATAGATCTTCAAAAATCTGAAAAACTCAGGACTGACCCGAGCGTAATGAAAAGACAAAACACTCGAGTTAGGACTAAAATATCCTTATGAAAGTTAAATCAATCGTAAATAAATATGAGTGTAACGGCGTCAGAGATGTTTACGAGGTTTGACATCTCATATCCAGTGTCAACGTGCGTGCAATAACTCAAGAGATGTTACGGGATTTTCCATCTCTTAAGGATCCGTTAAACTATCTACTATGTAGTAATGTACGCTAAGTAGATAATTCCTATCAGTAATATAAAGTATCAAAATAGAGTTAAGACGTTACCATAATCCCCCTTAACACATTTTTATAATGCCATAGTCTATACAGCACCATAAGCCCCACCGTAAACTGGTGGTTATCAGAGGGTACCCCATAGGTATAACACAAAACAAAACGTAGTGGTCACGAATAGGATAATCAGTATGACAAGGTACATGAGGCGATACCAAGTAGGATACTAGTAGTTGCGTGATCCGGACTGATGTTGAGCATAGCCAGCATCTACCCCAACACCGCGAAACAACACTTCCAAATCAAGGGGTGCACCCAAATCGCATCACAAATGTAATAGATATGGTATCGAAGAAGTGTGTCCGCTAGAGGTGGCGAACCTCAATGGCCCGGCGCGGCTCCTGTTTTAGTCATGTCAGGGGTCATCCAATATGGTTCTCTTTCTTCAGTCAACGCGTTCACCAAACCATCCACTTCATTCTGGATCAACACTCCGCGTATAATAGTTATTAAAGTGGTTTTCGGTATCGGCAGAGAGTATGTCCATATCCGATCCCGGTCTCTTTAATAACTACGTATTATTACACCGTTGGCTCTTTTAAATTTCAAATCGATTCATAATTGATATCAAAATATCATGTTCGCTTCAAAAATCAAATCCATTTCAAATATCATCGTATCTATTCAAATGTAAGATTCCGTTTCAAAAATCAATTTTCGCATCAATATCTCATTTCGATTTCAAAATCATTTCGAAATTCAATTTAGTTTGCAACTTCATTTAACTTAATTCGTATTTAAATTCAAGATTTAAATATAAACATTTCACCTTATTAACCAGCTTCAAAATTTTTAGAAAATAGTTTTAAGTAGTTTAAAAGTAGTTTAAATAATTAAAACAGTTAAAAATACTTAAAATCTTTAAAATGGATTTAAAATAGATAAATTAGTTTAAAATAATTTAAATTGGGTTAAGTAGATTAAAAATAGATTAAAATAGTTTAAGTATTCAAAATGGTTTATATAACAGAGTAATTTGGAAAACAAATTAAAACAGCTTCAAAACCAATCCATTTCAATTATAACTTTCCAATTCAAATAAATTTCAATTTCCAATTTACCGATTCAATTTCGATTTCAATTCAAATCAATGTCAACTTTGACTTCAAATTTATTCAATTTTACATTCACCTTCAACGTATTCAATTCCAATGTATAACGATTTTTAGCTTGATTTTTCGAAATATCAATTTTTAACACTTAACAAAATTTTCCTTCAATATTCAAATTTAAATCCCACTTACAAATATGATTCAATTTCAAGCTCAATTTCAAATATCATTTTATATCGCTTTTACTTAGTAATATTCAAAGCTCGAATTAAGGTTCAATCTTTTAAAACGAATAAATTTTCTAACTTCAATCATAACCCAATTTTAAATTTCAAAGTCTCAACTTAAATCATTTAACAATTTCTTTTAACCAAAATCTATTTCAACATTCCAAACTCAATTTTTCGATAAATTCGATTTCTATAAATTTGATTTCTATTTATAACTTTTAAATCAAAACATTTAAATAAATTTCAAATCGACGATTTTAAAAATTATTAATTTAGCCAATTCGGTGTCCGTATATAATTTTCTATCCTATGGCCAAGTAATTATTTATTTAAATTAAATGTCAGGGATGAATATATATCACTTAAACCAATCACAGTGTCATATGTATGCATAACAGTATATATAAGCAAATAAACATCCAAACATTTAAATATCAACCAATAACATCCATCAAAATACATCATCCAATAGACAATACAATTCATGGCAGTTTCATAGTTATCAATGTCAGGAAATTTAATCGCAATTCAATTTCAATTTAATTGTCAATTTAATTTTTCAACGGTGTTAATTCAAATGACAAGATATATGACAATTAAATTTTTATCAAACAACGACAAATAAAATCATAACACTTCATAATATTAAATTTAACTAGCATAAAGATATTTAGTACGATGTGAGCGTTATAAAACACTCACCTTGATTTCAATTCAGTTCCAGCGTTTTATTTCGAATAAAATTAAACGAGCGTTTAATTTTACCCGAAATTTTCAGTATCCCCAAACGACTCCAATCCAGTTCCATAGTGTAGTGCTCGTCTATACGATTCCAACGCAACTTGTTTCGCGCGTTTTCGACCTCGTATGAAAAAGTTACAGTATTTTAAACATCGACGAATTTATAATATAGTTTAAATTACAATTTCTTTTAATTCATTATACCCAAACAAATCAGAGCCGCATGATCTTGCTTGAAGGAGATCTGGCCATCCCTTCTTCTTCTCACGTGTGTGCTCCTCTCTAGGTCGCGTTCGAACGCGAACCCAAGCCGCCCAAAACCCTAAATTTTCGCACCAAATACGAGCACCACCACTTTGATCAGAGACCTTCATTCAACTCGCCAACTGACACTCTATACTCGGCTGGAACAGGGAGGAGCTCAGCCCCTTAATTCACCTCGAAAATCGTGCCGACCGTGGCGCCTTCCAGCTCCATTTCCCATCGATCCACCTCTTTGTTTTCGATCGTGACCGTTGAACTGATAGTACTCGTTGCCCTCTACGTAATTGCAGTTGAAAACTTTTTGAAATTGTGAACGGATTCGAAGAATTTGAGGGGAGAAGACGGGTAATTTTCGGCTTTGAATCTGTAGGAGGCGGCCGGCCATTTTCCTAGGGTTAGGGTTTTATATATATAAAAAAAGAGAACTAATGAAGCGCCTTTATAGAAAAACGACGAACTCTATTCATTCCGGATTTTTCGAACTCCGATTTACGCACGGTGACCGGCGTTTCTAGGGTTTACCCCGCGTTCCGGACACAATGGAACAGATTTCGGAAGCTAATTCGATCATCTGTGCGAGTTACGGCAATAAATGATCAAATTTAAATTAAACCGATTAAACGAATTTCTATGCGTTTTGGCTCGCCCCGGACAAACGATAAATCCGATTGACTTGAAATTTGAAATCTTACAATAATATCACATTACGGATCCGATGAAACTAGTTTCGTGGAAATCCGAGACTGTTTGAAAAATGACTATTTTAACTCGTCAAATTAGTATTAAAACAATTTCGATGCGTTTCGAGCTGCCACGGTCAAACGAAAACTCTGATTGCTACGAAAATTGAAATCCGATAATAACAAACTATTAAGGATCCAATGGAACTAGTTTCGTCCAATTCTGAGACTTTTCGAAAATTGGCTATTTTTTAGTCGATAATTAGATATTAAAATATTCAGTTTTCACAATTTTACTTTTAATTCGATTTTAAAAGTTCTACAACATCATTCTAACTTTAATATGATAAAATAAAATTTTACAAATCATTTTTACTCATATTAAACCCGTTATTCAATTATCCAATAAATTCGAATTTTAAAATCTTATTAACTCTATTATAATCCCGATATAACTTACATTCACTTTGGAAACCAATTTGAATCATATTAAATCAGATTTCAATTGTTCACTCTATTTCCATATATTAAATTTCAATATCAAATTAATCATATCAAATTCGAAATTTAATTATACGAACATTTGTAATATTAAATTTAAACAATTTTTATTATTCTTGAATCACTGTCTTTTGAGATATTCAAAACAAACTTAAAATTTAACTTTTGAAACGAATTAAAATTATAGAAAAACCATTTCCATTATATGGTTATTCAATTCCTATTATTAAATTATTCAATAAATTCCAAATATTAAATTTAAACAATTTCGATTATCCAATAATTCATTATCTTTTGAAATATTGAAATTGAACTTATAAGAATCAACTTTTAAAACCAATTCACAATTTAGAACACTATTTTTATTTTACAGTTATTCAATTATTCAATAAGTTTTAAATATTTAATTTAAACAATTTACCTGTTCAATATTCAATATTTGATTTTAAATAGATTTTACTTATCAATCAATTACTCTATTATACCCAATGAATTTCAACATTTATTATCCTATTGAACTATTGATTTCAAAGGCATTCATTAAGTAGCATTCATGTTTCATTACTTGGATAATTATTGTTGCAATTCATTCTAGTTATTATTATTCCAAACGAATTATAAATTTTTTTTTTCTAACATTGAATCACGAAATCTTTTAAATTAGCTATTTTAATTATCGAAAATTTACGGGTCGTTACATCCATTCTCCCCCAACATCACAATAATCTAAGAATCTGAGAACTCCCCTTCACACACAGATAACTTAAAATTTCCCTAAGTTTTACTCATATTAGGATATCTGTAACACTGGTAAGATTGAATTTCTTCAGCACTTTCTTGAGGTGTCTCGGACACCTGTACAAAACAGACATGATTAAAAAAAGAATAAAATGATATCATAAAATGCCATAAAACTATAAATTCATGTACCACATAACTTACCTTAAACATTAGTGACTCTTCTCGGAACCTCAGATTCTCAGTTGGCACAAAACCAGCTAAAAAAATGTTAATTCCTTCTCTAACTGAGATAGGCATTGTAACCACTCTGTATGCTCCTGGTTTGCCATATAAACAACAAATAAAATCTGACAAGTAATCAAGGACGCTAAGGTCATGCTCCACAACAATAACATAACTGCAGAGGCAAAAAAAGGAAAGTAAATATAATATATTAAATATAATACCTGACTAATTACGAATAGCCAAATTATGCTAGAGTTCTTATTGAACTGAAAATCGACACTCAAAGAACAAGTAAGAGCAAAAATATAAAAATGGCAAATAAATGTATAACCAATTGAAATATGAGTTTATCCAAAAAATTGTGAAATTTGCAAATGCTTTAGACATATCAGCTCTCCGTGGCAATTTCAGTTAAATGCTCAAAATATAATGTTGTCGGGAATTCTGTAACACAAAGCAAAGAAAAATGGAGACTGTTATAAAACAATCATCTAAAGGAGAGCATAACAGTAGAAAACACACAAAATCAAAAGCAAAATGATAACGATGTGTTTAAAAAAGAACATAACATAAGCAAGATTATGTGCTAGAGTGATTAAAGCAGTTTAGGAATGAAGCGACATGAAAATCAGAAATCAATAAGTTAATTGTGTAAAGCTACATAAAAACAAGTGGAGTCAATGTTGTCAAAAACAAGTGCAACCAAATTTAGAAGTTATCATCATCAGGCAGTAAGAAGAACAACATGTTTCCTATGATATTCAGAAGAATTTACATTCATGTAAACAAATCTCAAAGAAAATGTATCCACCGAACAGCGTAAAAATAATTGTCTAACCGACGTGCATCCTACTAAAGACTGGCACACCCAAAGGCAAACGATAATTGACCCAATATTTTATACCCGGCCATAAAGAAGTATCATAGATTAATTCAAAATTGGAACTGTTGGAAAAACAATTTCAAAATCACAATTCAGGGAAATCGTCACATATATTGCTTTATCAACAACAGTATGGTCAATCTGGCATGAAAGGAATTCCAAAATATTCTCACAAGCTCATCATTGAGCTGAGCAAATCATATGCAAATTTATCAGAGATATACAAATTTCAAACTGCAAAATCACGCTTTCAGCAAGAAGGAACACTTATATATGATTTTTACATGTTTTTTCAACACTTGCAACCAAAGTAAGAACCAAACAACCTTTGAAGCAACCTCGACATGGCATCGTTAAAACCAGATTTGAAAGTGTTTTCAACTCTATGCTCGTAACCAGAGGTTCGTGTTGCTTTATGGTACAATCATCACAGATTAATTATATAGGCTGGTTTTTTCTTAACCTACGATTAAAAAGACAAGTTTTTCTCAACAAAAAGCACAAGGATTTCAGAACTACGACAAGGGTAGCATCTTTACCTTCAAACTCAAGCAGATCTGGAGAAGATGCTAAGTTCAAGCAACGTCTTCCCTTGATTTAATAATCAGAAAAGAGTTGCTTAAAATTGATGCATGGATGTGAGAAATTGTGGCATACGACGAAAAATTCAAGGGTATGGAAACAGAAAATTATGATTGAAATAATTAAAGATCCAGCTATACATCGAAGATTCCTTAACATACATGTCCATGAGGATGCGCTCATAAAAGCCACCAATGTTGCTGGAAGCGCCGAAGGAAGCCGTCGATGTCGCTGGAGGCGCCGAGGGAAGCCGCCGCGGAAAGAGGAGAAACCCTAGTATTGAAATTAAAGAACGCGGCCGAAATGGGGATGGGAATGAATAAGCATGATAAAAATAAACTTGTAAAAAATTACTAATGAGGGTAAGTGTTATTGAATTATTTACTGATTTACCAGCCATTGTAACACTTGTCCATGTTAGCGAATATAACCAATGTGTTGCAAAGTTCATTCAGAAAATTATTTATTTTTGCTAACGCATTTTCAAGCATCCTAACGCTTTTTCGATGTTAGCAATTACTAACATTTATAAGTGTTGGAAATTTAAAATTATAAATGTTACAAAATCACTAATTTGATGTAGTGAAGCACAAACAAACACTCGAGTCAGGACATATATTCTTATACAGGATAATATGGTTCAAATTTGAAATAACAATAACTCAAAGATGAATGGAATAAACATCTTTCAGTATCCGTTAAACTATCTATATATAGTAGTGCATGCTAAGTAGATAATGCCTAACAGTAAAATAAAGTGTCAAAATAGTGTTAAGGCGTTACCATTATTCCCCTTAACACATTTATATAGCATCATAGTCTACACAGCATTGTAAACTCCACCGTAAACTCCATAGGTATAATACAAAAAAATCATAGTGGTCGCGTATATGGATACAAGTATGATAAGGTACATGAGACAATACCCAAGGTAATGAAACTACCATTTTCCTGATCCGGACTGGTGAGAACGTCTCGCCGCAACGATCGCAACACCGCAAAACAACACTCCAAATCCAAGGGTGCGCACCAATCAAAAACAAGTAATGAGTAGTTTACGAAGAAGTGTGTTTGCTAGAGGTAGCTAACCTCATTGGCCCGGCACGGCTTCTGTTTAAGTCATTTTCAATTTGACACAAGTGTCAAGATCATCTATTATCGTCCTCTTTCTTCAATCATCAACGTACATCATTCCAACCACTTCATTATGGATCACACTTCGCGTATAGTTATTAAAGTGGTATTCGGTTTAGACAGTGAGCATGTCCCTAACCGATCCCGGTCTTTTTCATAACTTCGTAATTATTACACCGATTGGTCACTTAATAAATTTCAAAACCAAATCAATTTCAATTTCATTTAGAATTCGAAAGTCAACAATTCATTTGTCCTTCTATATCGATTTCCATAATTCACGTTTCAAAACTTCCAAATTTCCATTTTCAAAACACTATAATTCAACTTCAAATTTGATTTAAAAAAATTCAAATATTGATTTAAATTCATATATAGGTTTCATTCAATGATCATTTAAATCAAGTTAACATAATATTGATTTTCATTCATAGATGGATTTCATTCAATAATCATTTAAATTAAGTAAATTTAACATTCAAAACCATTTCAATTAAATTTCTAATTGATTAAATCATTCACTTAAGTTTACCTACATTATATCAGAACTTATAAATCTAATTTAATTGAATTCGTCAAATTAAATTCTTTAAATTACAAGTTTTATATTAATTTAATAAATCACATTTTATTTCTTATTAAAGAAATTCAATTCTCTTATTTACTCATCTAATTAAATAATCACAAGTTACATTTCTTCGGTAACCAAGTTCAAATTTTGTTTAATTATTAAATAAATTTCAAAACTTAATTCAATAATTTACTAAAATTTAAACAACATTCTTTCATCAAACATTTTGTTAATATTTGTTTCAAAATTTCAAATATTAACATTTTTAAATTTCACTTGAATTTAAATTCCAAATTTCATTTAAAACCCTTCATTATTTTATTTAAATAAAATCTTTAGTTTATTTATTTAAATCAAATTATTTGACCAATCAGATTTTTATTTAATTCTCTATCCTAGGTTAATTGTTCCATTTGGGTATTTATCATTTTTACCCGATTCCATTTCAATTTAAAATCAGAAACATAGTAAAGGGAACTTGTAGTATGAAAACTGGGATGGTGTCAAAGTAAATAAACAAGCAATAACAACAACCAATAACAATCTAATAATTAATTTAAATAATCTCGAAATAATCGTATTAATTTACATTATAATTTTATGTAAATTAATAAAATTATTTCTAGAATCTATACTATCATTTCATGTAGATTAAAGATTATTACGCTATTATTTTATGCGGTTCTACGCTTGATATCTACTTATTCAATTCCATACTTCATCCAATTTAGTCAATGAAAATAACTCCATTAAATTACACATTTTTTCAAAAATCTCTCCATTTTTCATTAGGCCTGTCAAACGGGTTGGGTCGGATCAAAATGGGTCGGCTCAAGTTTGACCCAACCCATTTTTTACTCATTTATGATCCAACCCATATATGACCCAACCCACTTAATAAGCGGGTTACCCATTTAACTCATATAAAGATTTAAATTTATTTTGACTAATAAAAAACAAAAATATAAAATAATTCTAATTCTAATTTTTATGTTTTGAGTTTCGATAAAAAATTAAAATTTTAATTCTAATTTTCATCAAAATTCAAATATGGGGATGCAACAGCTTATTGTTTTTTAAGTACAACTATCAGTCCCCTTGGAGAACTACAGTGTACGTTCACACAATAAAGTATCTGAATATTCCATACCGTCCGTAATTTAAGTGGGAGTTAATCGGTCGAACTCTCGCCTTATTCCGAGCTAGAACGAAGGAGTTATTGCAGTCTGAACAAAAAAATAGCGGCTTCTGCACTAGGCGGAGTTCATATATATGGATGTGGCCTTGTTATTTTCTAAGTATAACTGTCAGTCCCTTTGGAGAACTACAGTGTGCGTTCACACATAAGATATTTGAGTGTTCCACACTATCTGCAATTTAGATAGGAGTTAACCGGTCGAAGTCTAGCCTGATTTTGAGCTAGAATGAACGACTTATTGCAGTCTGAACAAAAAAAGCGGCTTCTGCACTAGGCGAAGTTCAAACATAGGGAGGTGGTAGCCTGTTATTTTCTATATACAACTGTCAGTCTCCTTAGAGAACTACAGTGTGTGTTCACGCGATGAAGTATCCTAGTGTTCCATACTGTCCGTAATTTAGGTGAGAGTTAATCGGTCGAAGTCTCGCCTGATTCCAAATTAAGACGAAAGAGTTATTGCAGTCGGAACAAAAAAAATAGCGGCTTCTGCGCTAGGCGGAGTTCAAATACGAGGATGTGGTAGCCTGTTATTTTCTAAGTACAATTGTCAGCCCTCTTGGAGAACTACAGTGTGCGTTCACACGATGAAGTATCCGAGCGTTCCATTATGTCCGTAATTTAGGTGGGAGTTCGTCAGTCGAAGTCTCGCCTGATTCCGAGTTAGAATGAAGAAGTTATTGCAGTCTGAACAAAAAAAATAATGGCTTTTGCATTAGGCGAAATTCAAATATGGGGATGATGTAGCCTGTTATTTTCTAAGTACAATTGTCAGTCTCCATGAAAAACTACAATGCATGTTCAAAATTCTTATTTTACAAATTTATATTAAAATTTAATATTTTTAATAAATTGGTAAATGAGTTACTCATTTATAACCCTTTTAAAATTGGGTCAATCCAACCCACAATCCATTTAATAATATTTATAAATAGGTTGACCTAACCCATTTATAAGTATGATAAATAGGTTGGGTTAATGAGCCAGGTCATATTTTGACAGATCTACTTTTCATATAAGAAAAGCAACAGCGTTATTTTTGGAAAATAAGTAAAATTAGGGGTAAACATTTCAATTTCCAAAAAATTAATGTGAAACTAGAAAACTTAGTTCAAGATTAATCACCACTTCCACAAGTTTTAGTCAAGGTCGTTGACTTTTCTATAGAGTGACATTTGGACTCACATGAAAGTTTCGAGATTTTGGTTTCGATCTTTTTTAATTTTTTGAATTTCGATCTAATTCGTAAATTTTGAAAATTCTGATTTAAGTTTCGATCACGCTCGTTATTTATTTTTCACACAGGTATACATATATTTATTTATTTTATTGAAACAAACATATAATTTATATTTGATTGAAAAATAAGATATAAACGAACAACACTCATAAATTATATATATATAACACTAATAAATATTTGTTCATTAATTTTTTCCAACTTTTTTTTTAGTTTCACCATTTATATATTTTGTGAAATCGTAAGTTTTTCAAGTTAAAATTTTGAATTTTGAATATTCATGCCAAATTAATAGGTTTTTTGAATTTCTTCCATAAATTTTGAAGTTTATAAGTTTTGAATCGGAGTTTCGGTTTGATTTCGTTTCAATCTCTACTGAAACCAAAATAGAACGACCGAAATTTCGGTGTTTCGATCGAAACCTCAAACCTTGCTCACATGTCAAACTTAAGATGCCTACATACTGCCCATATTGAATTTGTGGTTACCAGCATTCACAGTAGGATGGCCACAGCCTGAATATGAACTACTTAACCAAATATAGATGTTCATAATGTATGCATTGCTCAACTGGAAATGCAAACTGAAATAACTAATGCGGTACTCAAACGTAACTATAACCATTTACAGTAGTACTCCTCTCCCTGATTAAGTACGGAACGATTTTAGACATCACTAGAGAGTGATTTCCAAATTACTACTTAGTGACCACTCAGTCTTAGGGTTTATTCATGTTGATAGCATAATTAGGATAACAACAAGGGAGAAGATGAGGTGCTATTTTCATATTGTTCGTTTAAAATGCTGAATTTTGAATTCTGTTTGTTAAACTCTAATGTCCAAATACTGAATGCTGAATTATGAATAATCACTGACTTGTTTGTTTGCATTTAACATTCAGAACAAAAAACACCATTCATAACAAAACATAAACAGTACAAAAATTCTGAATTATTTTGTCTGAATTGATGCCTTTGCTCAAAACATTGATAAAAAAAACAACATAGAAAGTTCTGATTTATAAATCAGAACTTGGATTCAGAACTTTTTATCAAAAACGCACCCTCCAAACATAAATTATGTTATTTACTCCAAATAGGAAGTCTTTTTAATTTTATTTCACTCTAAATTTGCAAATGCATCGAGTGGTCGACAACGTAGAGAAATTCAATGAGAATAACAAAGAGATATGGCGAACATATAAAACTACACATGCTTTTAATATGAAAATGATATGCACCTGCTTGCCTGGTCCATTTGAAAACATGCGCGTGTGTTTACATCCTCTGTTGATAATTGTGCTCGACTAAGATGACTGACAGTCGAGATTTATCATTTTCTAATTACTACAAGGTACGTCTGAAATACTAAGTCCTGAGTAGAACGAACTCATATGAAAAACATCAAACCCTTCATTTTCAAATGGTGACAGTGTATCCAAGTTCATGTATATAGTTTAGTGGTAATTCAGGAAGAGTTGCACCACCCGAGAGAAACTGCACCACTTGTCGCATAGTAGGCCTAGCTTGAGGGATATGGTTTAAACATAACAGCCCAATCTTCAAAACCGACTCAACTTCGTACTCGCAGTCCTTGTCTTGCAATCTTGGGTCGAACGTTTTGGAAAGCTGCCCTCTTTGATAATTTTCTAACACCCAGTCCATTAGCACTATATTTTCTCCATGTACAGTACGGTTAGGCCTCCTTCCGCAAGCCACTTCAAGAAGAAAGACACCAAAAGCATATGTATCAGTTGCAGCAGTTGCCATTCCATTTTCTACAAGTTCAGGTGCAAGATAGCCCAGAGTTCCAACAACATGAGTTGTTTGCAAATCAGCACCATGGTCATATAATTTTGCTAACCCGAAATCTCCAAGCTTCCCATTCATTTCTTTATCTAACAAAACATTGCCTGCTTTAATATCTCTGTGTATTACAACTTGCTCCCAGCCTTCATGCAAGTATAAAAGACCAGCTGCCACTCCTTTAATAATATGAAATCGTTGTGCCCAGTTTAGACTTGGTTTTGATTGATCATATAAGAATCTATCGAGGCTGCCATTGGGCATGAAATCATAGACTAAAAGCAGTTCTCCTTTTCTCCTACAGTAGCCAAAAAGTTGAACGAGGTTACGGTGAGATAGCTGACCGATGCTGACGATTTCAGCAACAAACTGCTTCATGCCGTTTGTTGATTCGTACGATACTTTCTTCACCTCAACTTCTATGCCTGATTTTGGCAAAACACCTCTGTAAACTCTGCCAAAACCTCCGATGCCTAATAGATCTTTTTCGTTAAACCCTTTTGTTGCTTGGAATAAATCTTTGTACGAAAATTTATTAGGCCTAAATTCAAGCTCCCAATCCTCGTTTAACTCAGCATATTTCAATCTTCTTTGCATTAGTAGTGCAGATGCAAGAAAAATCAACAACAACCAAACAAGAAGCTCTAGGAAGTAATATAAGCAGAACATGTTTGTTTCTTTTTGGTCCAATTCTAGGAATTGAAGGAAGTTTTGTGCAGTCGAGTGCATCCGCCACACCATTCATTTTAAAACTCCATCCAGAAACAAAGTGATGGGAGCGAAAGGAACCCGTAGTTGAAGAAAAACCAATATGCATGGTAGAATTTGTGATGACATTCGTAAGGTTGACAATGCTAGATGCAAGTGGCCTTTTAGGTTTGGCCATTTCCAAAGGAGACATAGTAACATCAAGCTGCATACTTTTCCCATCAAAATCAACCCACACTTGCATAATTGGTTGCCCACTTCTTAAAGTCAGATTAGTAAACAAACCAGTATCATCATAATAACCTGCAGTATGTGAAGCTATTGAGGTCAAGCTGTTAACATCTATTCCAACATGGTTATCATCAATATCATGGAAGCCAGCGTTCATAAGTGTATCAAACTCAATAGCAAAAATATGATTTTCAACAATGCCATTAGTTTTCACATTAAAAAGTCCCAAGTACTGGTCGGTTAAAGCGGTTGGAAAGTTTGTGCTTTTAGAAATAACAAAAGCCAGGCCATGACCACTAATATATGATGCTTCAGCAGCTATTGCAAGCACAAAAGTGGTTGAAAATGAGCGTGTTTTGCCTCTGCAGGACTTGAAATTAAGAGCATATGGAAGAAAAGCATGGCCCATTGTTTTACTCGTTCCATTTGTTATGGCATGAACACCATCAGATGTTATTGATGCAAAGCCATCAAGGCTTAAATTAGAGTTGGTGAATCCATTGAAAATGAAGTTTTCATTGCTTGAAGCTGCAATTATTACGAAAAATACGATGACGAATAAGAAGCTAACGGTAGTAATGAAACTCATAGCTACACTTGGGAGGAAATCAACCTACAAATAATTGAAAGGAATTGAGCAAGAGGATATCTCACTGGTAGTCTTCTGAGCAAATAACGACAGTGAAAAGACAAATGATATTGATAAATAATGTTAGCACACATACAACAGTAAAAGACACATGATATTTTTAATGATGTTATCCTTATTTATTGAATGATGGGCAGGTGTTAAACGAGATCAAATCCCATGTACCAGAATCCCATGTCCCCCCGTCTCCAACCTATCAGGAACACCGATTTTCAGCTATTTTGCAATTAAAACCCCCAACAGCAGGAGAGAGAAAGGGGTTTAATTGCAAAATGTATGAAAAATCGGTGTTCCCGATTGGTTGGGGACGGGGGTAACAGAGGAGTCTGGTACAGGGATTCTGTCTCGTGTTAAACGAATGCATCCATTTGAGGGCTATTTAAATAACGTAATTATTGTAGAAAACTGAAAGCTTCAGTTGATTCAGCTAAAAGTATGTTTATTCAAACCAGCTATGGTCAGACTGAAAAGTACTAGTTTACAGACTGAAAAGTACTAGTTTATAGCCTGAAACGACAGAGCAAGATCATGATTGGTGACCATAAGGTACGACTTTATTCAGCATCTCATGAATAAAGAATCACCAATAAACTAATATGTCTTATAGCATTGCTCATGAAAAAGAAAATAAGCAAGCAATGAGTTTATGACAAAAAATCCACACTCAACTCAGAGGTAAATGTTCTTTACATTTTTTACTTCCAGGCTAATTAGATTCAAGCTTTCTTGCTGATGAACAAATCAACTTTATATGAGCTAACACCTCATTTGTTATCGGGTATAAATTGTTAAGAACCACTTGTCTAGGGGGTCTAGTCTATGCTTCTAAAGATGTTTGGTTCAAATGTCAAGACATGTATGAGCTAACACCTCATTTTTTATCGGGTATAAAATATAAATTGTTAAGAACCATTTGCCTAGGGGGTCTAGAATATGCTTCTAAAGATGTTTGGTTCAAACGTCAGACATCTGGATGCTTACAAGACAAACGAAGGGTATTCGTAAAAGAATCTCAAAAAAACATGTGCATGAGGTGTTTGGACAAGTAAATGCACAATTATTGTCTTTAACTATTTGCATGCACAATACCATAAAGCAAAACAATCCTATTGGTGTTGTATGTAAAAGATTCATCATTCCTGCTAAACTATAATGACATCGGTGGATCAGTAGCCTCGGAATTGTGATGTTTGATATTGACCTGCTATATTAATATAAAGTCATCTAGGTGCAACAATTTTAGGTGGTTCATAATTTTATAGTCGCCCATGATGTGAGTCATCTCAGAGTGTATTTTTGCTGTTAAGGTCTGATTTAATTACAAAGTTTCAGAAGCACCAAAAGTAGCTCTGGTTGATTAAAATGATGAATACTGAATTCTGATTGCTGAACTCTAAAATTTGATTGCTGAATGCTGAATTCTGAATAATCACTTCTTATTTGCTTTCATTCAGCATTTAGAACAAAAAACATGTTGAATTTGGATGATTCAAATATTCGTTAAAGATGAAAGAAATTGATTAATTGATTCAATCAAATCAATTAATTAAGCTGATATATGAAAGGATATTTTGAAGGAAACTAATTAATTAAACAATCAATTAATTAGTCAATGTATATTTGCTATATGAAGAAATAAATGATTATGCATGGAGAATAAAAGAAAAATATGGAAATGAAGATTACACCATCTATTTGCACTAAAATCAAATCATGCAAATTGAAAAGATACCTGTGTAATCAAGAAATTTGTTTGCTTAATCTCCAAGCAACCCTTCATTATCAAGTCTATTTAAATGAAGAAATTCCATCTTCATATGAACAAGCAAGTGTAGTATCCACCATTATTCTTTCCTCTCTCTTTTGTACCCTTTTCTTTATTGAAATGAAAAATTGTTGGGTCTCCGTGGACATAGGATATTCATATCCGAACCACATTAAATCTTCTGTGTCTCTTATTTCTGTTATTTTTCTGTGAGACTGCATAATTGTTTTCAAGTGTCATTGATATCTAAATAGGCAATACTATATCCTAAACAAATAATCCGCTTCCGCTCAAATTAAAAAATTCACTACAGTTTGGTATTAGAGCTAGTGTTATTGTTCCTGTTTGGATATTAATGGCTACTTCTAGCAAGTCTGTTGGTAGATCTGGTGTCAATTATGGAGTAACACGTTTTGACGAAAAAGGAGATTTTTGTACTTGGAAGATGAAGATGGAGGCTGTACTGAAGAAGGAGAACACTTATAAGATTGTTTCTGCGCCTGAGAAATTGAAAGGTATTGATGCAGCTGATTTGGAAGAGATGGAAGATGATGCTCTCACAACAATTTCAGATGAAGTTCTTAGAGAATTCTCTCAAAAGAAGACGGCGAAGGAACTATGGGATGCATTGTCGGATGCATATCAAGACAAGTCTCTCACTAATCGGATTATTTTTCAGCAACAACTTTATTCGTTCAAGATGAAGCCTGGAGCTGATCTCATAGAGCATGTAGATGCTTTGACGACTTTGATTATGAACCTGAAGGCAGCGGAAATTGATATTACCGATGAGTCTCAAGTTGTGATCCTCTTATGTTCCTTGCCTAAGGAGTATACTGTTTTTGTTAATTCCATGATTTATGGCCGCAGTAAAATTAGCCTATCTGATGTAAAGGCTGGTCTTCATAATGAAGTATTAAGAGATAGACTGGAGAGTACTAGCTTGGATAGTGATACTGAAGGCTTATCTGTTCAGAGAGGTAGAGGCCAAAGTAGGTCGAAGAAAGGTGGAGGACGGAATTATTCACAGCCTCGGTCTAGGGGGCCTAAGAATTTGACTTGCCATTATTGTAAGAAACCAGGGCACTTCATAGCACAATGTCCCAAGCTTGAAGATAGAAGAAAAGATCCAAAGCAAGCCTCAGCTTCTACAGTAGAGAAATCAGTTGCAGAAAGCGACACCGATGTATTTACAGCTTCTGGCTCTTCTGGGAAGAGCAACTTATGGCTAATTAATTCTGGCGCATCCTATCATATGACACCTGATAGGAACTGCTTTTCCACTTACCGTGAAATTGATGGAGGAGAAGTTCTGATGGGTAATGAAGCTTCTTGCCATATGATGGGTGTTGGTAGCGTGATGATTAGGATGTTTGATGGTGTTATTCGTACGATCACCGATGTTAGACATGTACCTGATTTGAGGAGGAGCTTGATTTCTGTTGGGGCATTGAGTAGACTTAGTTTGAAGATTGTAGTGGAAGGAGAGAAAATGAAGATATTAAAGGGTTCCATGATTGTTATGAGAGGTATGAGGGAAGGAAATCTTTATCTATTAAAGGGCACTACTATGATTGGTGAATCAGCTTCTGTTACATCTGTTGATTCAGATTCTTCCAGATTATGGCACTTATGGATGGGTCACATCGGTGAGCGCAGCATGGATGAGTTGAGAAAACGAGGATTGATTGATGGAGTTTATCATTCAAAACTTGGTTTTTGTGAAGAATGTGTTCTTGGTTTTTGTGAAGATTTATTTTGGTACATGAGAGCATAAAGCAAAAGTTGTCTTGGAGTATGTTTATACAGATGTCCGGGGTCCCTCCCCTTGTCAGTCTTTAGGTGGAGCCAGATATTTCGTTTCATTTGTAGATGATTTCTCTCGTAAAGTATGGGTATACTTTCTTCAGTCAAAAAGTGAAACCTTTGCCAAGTTTCGGAAGTGGAAATCTATGGTTGAGAAGCAGTCGGGGAAGAAATTGAAAGTTCTCCATTCAGATAATGGCGGTGAATTTGTATCACAGGAATTCATCGATTATTATGAGTATGAAGGCATTAAGAGGCATTACACCACACCAGACAACCCCCAGTATAACGGAGTTGCAGAAAGGATGAATCGGACATTATTAGAGAGAACAAGATGCCTTAGACTGACTGCTAAATTGAAGAAGGGATTTTGAGCTGAAGCTTTATCTATGGCGGTTTTCCTCATCAACCGCACACCTTCTACTGCCATAGATACGAAGATCCCTGAAGAAGTATGGAAATGAGAGCCTGTTTGCTATTCATTTCTTAGAGTGTTTGGTTTCCCACCTTATGTGCATGAGAGCAAGGGGAAGCTGGAACCTAGAGCTTGCAAGTGTATTTTTCTAGGTTATAGGAGAGGAGTGAAGGGATATAAGTTGCAGTGTCCTATTAGCAAGAAGATTGTTATGAACAGGCATGTGAATTTTGATGAGAAGACTATGTTGAAGGTGGAGCCTTGCTCATTGGATGACAATGAGAGGACATGTGAAGAATACCAGACACAAAGCAAGTCATCTATTGAATCTTTCCATAGACGTTCAAATGGTGTTTCCGATGACAACGTGGTTGATGAGGATAATATCGATGTTGGTACAGAGGATCAAACTCAAGATGGAGCTCATTCGGAACCTAGGCCTGTCAGACAAGGAAGAAAGCCTAAGTGGCTTGATGAGTTTGTTTGATTGAGCATCGAAGATATTAACTTCAATGATATGGCAACATATGGTTTGAATGTTGTCCATGATGAGCCCTGTGATTATAGAGAAGCTATCGCATCAGTTAACAGTTTTAGTTGATTAGTTTCTTAGGAGGAGGAGATTGGATCATTGCAGAGAAATCATACTTGGGATTTGGTGCCTCTTCCCACCAACAAGAGAGCTATTGGATGAAAGTGGATTTATAGAGTGAAAGACGACGAAAATGGTAATCTCAGATACAAGGCAAGGTTAGTCGCAAAGGGGTGTGTTCAAAAGAAGGGGGTAGAGTATCATGTTATCTTTGCTCCAGTGGCTAGGCATACTTTTATTCGTATTATTTTGGCATTAGTTGCTCATTATGATATGGAATTAGAGCAACTAGATGTAAAAACTGCATTCTTGCATGGTGATCTGGATGAGGAGATTTATTTAAAGCAGCCGGAAAGGTTCATTGATAGTAGCAGGCCAGACTATGTTTGCAAACTTAAGAAATATCTATATGGACTAAAGCAGTCTCCTAGACTATGGTATAAGAGGTTTGATAAGTTTATGCTTTCACAGGGATACTCCAGAAGTTTCAAAGACCAGTGTGTTTATTTCAGGAGAGATGTGATGATGATATGATTTATTTGTTGTTATATGTTGATGATATGCTGATTGCATCTCGGAGTATGGTCAGAATTAAGGAGTTGAAAGCGGAGCTCAGTAGAGAGTTTGACATGAAGGATTTGGGAAAGGCACAAGAAATATTGTTATGGAGATAAGCAGGGATAGAAAGCGGAGAGAGTTAAGGCTCACTCAAGCGCAGTACATCGAGAAGGTCCTCGCTTGATTTGGAATGGAGAAAGCTAAACCAGTTGGCACTCTATTAGGCTCTCATTTTAAGTTATCAAAAGAATTATCTCCCTAATGGAAAGAAGACAAGAGGTATATGTCTGATATAGCTTATTCTAGTGTTATTGGTAGTCTTATGTATGCGATGGTGTGCACAAGACCAGATTTGGCCCATGCAGTGGGTGTTGTGAGTCGATATATGTCTAACCAGGTAAAGAGCATTGGCAAGCTGTGAAGTGGATTCTTAGATATCTTCGAGGCACTTCTTCTTTGGGCTTGTTATATGGTGGAGTGGATAGTGACATCTTTCTTAGAGGATACTGTGATTCTGATTACGCTGGGGATAGAGATGCTAGGAAGTCAGTATCGGACTATGTTTTTACACTTAGCATAGGCTCGATTACATGGAGATCAAAGCTGCAACCTATCGTAGCTTTATCGACTACCGAAGCAGAGTTGATATCGATTGTGGAGGCAACAAAGGAAGGATTATACTTACTTTAGTTGTTGGATGATCTTTCAATGGTGCAGCGGACAGTAGAGCTATTTTCAGACAGTCAGAGTGCGATTCATCTTGTAGAAAATCAAGCTTATAGTTCACGGACGAAGCACATTGATGTTAGAGGTTTCTTTCTTATGCTTGAGGAAGAACGAAGCAAGATCAAATTGTTGAAGGTGAGTACTTTGGATAATCCTTCAGATATGATGACTAAGTCACTTCCAAAGGACAAGTTTGAGCATTTCTCAAACTTGATCAGTTTGATACCTGTTACTTGAGCTCCATGGGATGCTAGACCCAACAACTTCTATGTTGATTACTTGATGATAAGGTGATGAAGAGAGATTGTTATATTTGAATCAAGGTGGAGTATTGAATTTGGATGATTCAAATATTCGTTAAAGAGGAAAGAAATTGATTAATTGATTCAATCAAATCAATTAATTTAGGTGATATATGGAAGGATATTTTGAAGGAAACTATTTAATTAGTCAATGTATATTTGCTATATGAAGAAATAAATGATTAGGCATGAAGAATAAAGGAAAGATATGAAAATGAAGATTACGCCATCTATTTGCACTAAAATCAAATAATACAAATTGGAAAGATATCTGTGTAATCGGAAAATTGATTTGCTTAATCTCCAAGCAACCCTTCATTATCAAGTCTATTTAAATGAAGTAATTCCATCTTCATATGAACAAGCAAGTGTAGTATCCACAATTATTCTTTCCTCTCTCTTTTGTACTCTTTTCTTTATTGAAATATGTTTCCTGGAGATTTGACCAGGCAACTTGGTACTCGACATTCTAAACGTTCGGCGTCAGAGAGCGTTCGGCATTGGATAACGCTCGGCATCTAGAGAGCGTTCGGCATTAGCTACTGCCGGCATTCAGGGTGTCCGGCATTCAGGACGTTCGGCTTGATACCATGTTGTTCGACATTCAACCAATCTCAATCAACATCAACTACTGCTCGGCATACACTCTCCATTCAGCACCTCACTTCGTTCGGCATGGAGATGATGGTTCGACATCTAGTCGTTCGGCCAAGTCACTAGTTCGGCTTCCAGTATCGTTCGGCGCAACTGCTTCCCATGACATTCAGAATGTTCGGCCTCGCTTTGGTCGGCATGAGGAGATTGTTCGGCATTCATGCCGTGTCCGGCATTCGACGTTCGGCATCTATGGGTCGGCGCATAGAGATTACTCCAATTGGGCTGAGATATTCAGCCACCAGGCTCACCAGGGAAGTCCAACTCATTTTCGTCTATAAATAGAGAGGAAGGGGCACAGTGAAATGGATCAGTTTTTTTGGGAACACGGGAGAAACCCTGCCGCATTCAACACTCTTTCAAGACTTAGTCTTTGGTTTTGCAATTGTATTCAAGTAATTAGAAACAGATTGTATCTGTAATCAACTATCAAGGAAATCAATAGAAATCAACTTCAAAGTGGACGTAGGCAGTTACGCCGAACCACTATAAATTTGGTGTTCTTGTTCTCTGCACTAAAATTTACATATTTTTCTCTATCTAATTTACTCTCTTCATTAATCTCTCTACGCAATCTCTCTAAGGGTGTTAGTGACCAATTTTGGTGCTTTCATTGAGAATTGAATTCTCAAGCTGTTTGGATCTGCTTTGTAGCTACTGGATTGCATAAATCCCCCAAAGGAGATCCAAGATCATTGACAAGACGTCTGTTGATTCTATTCAGAGTTATAACTAACAACTCTACCATGGAAAGACCACGAACCAGATCGGCCTCCCATAATGTAGATGTCCACGAAACTGAAAGTGTACAACAAGTTGGACCTAGAAATCAACAAGCAACAAGAGGTGCAGGGACCTCCACCCAAAACCAAGCGGAATTCGCTTCCCGAACAGAGTTCAACGACTTGATAAGGGAACTCAAGGAAAGTAGAAGGTAACTTGCTGAGCAGATTCAAGCCAACACTAACCTCATGACTCAGCTCGCTCAGCAACAGTGCCGAAATGCTAGAGGCAACCCTGCCCCTTATTCTGAATCTGACAGTTCAATGTCAGCCGACGAACCTCCTAGGCTTAAACGCCGTAAGGATGTAGGGGCACAAGCAGGCGTTGGTAATCAAGCCCGCGAGGAGACCGGACACCCGAATCTCCAAGACCCAAATCAGGCAGGACATCAACCTGCACGGTCCCGTGGAACGGAACCCAACCTTCCATCCTCCTTACAAACTTCGGACTTAACAGCTATGGTCAGGCAGTTGATGAGAGAAAACCAAGGCTTGACCAATGAAGATTGAGAAGTGTCCAAAAGCCATACTCCCTTTACAGATGGTATCATGCAGGCTGAGTACCCCAAGAAGTTCAATATGCCGACTATCCCAGCCTACGAAGGGAAGACTGATCCCATGCAGCATGTAATGAGGTATGGATATATGATGGATTCTGCTAGAGCTAATGATGAAACCAAGTGTAGGTGCTTCCCAATCACCCTGTCCGGAATTGCCACCATGTGGTTTACTCGACTTCCCCCATGGTCTATATCCAGCTTTGACGAATTGGCAATGAAATTCATAGAGCAATTCAGGATACACGCCACTCGTCCAAAGGATGTGATGTCATTATCAAGCGTAATCCAAGGTCCGGGAGAGTCATTGAAAGCATACCTACAGAGATTTCATGTTGCTGCTAACGAAGTGAGCAATCCAAACGACCACGCAATTTTGATGGCGGTAATGCATGGAGCGGATCCAGACTCTGAATTCGGAGTGGTTGGCGGGAAAGCCCCCAGCCACGCTGGAACGTTATTACTCGAAAGCTTATCAGTTCATAAGAAGGGAAGAAGCTCGATGGAGAAGACGAGACAAGGCACCAGGGCCTGCTCAGGAGAATGTGAAGAGTACCATCGCCATGAAGCAAACCGGCGATCATTCGGGAAAAAGCTCAAGTCAAAGTCCAAAGCAAGCCTGGGCAGTCTAAAGGATCCGGAGGTGGAAATCCTGGAAAGAAAAGAGAGACGGGGAAATGAAAGTCAAGGATCCCGACATACAATGAATACACCCCGCTCAATGCATCACTTGAGAACATCTATTTGTCAACTTGCAACACTTTTCAGTATAGGAAACCACATCCAAAGGAATCAACGGAGGAGCAGAAGCAGACTGGGAAGTACTGCCGCTTTCACAAGTCTTATGGCCAAAATACAGAGGAGTGCAGGAACCTCCATGATGCTATAGAAAAGCTGATTAGACAGAAGAAGCTACAAGAGTTCGTCAAAGACCCACAAGACGGAAGACAAGAGTCATCGGACCCCGGACGTGGGCCAGCTCCACGCCAATCAGAACAACCTGCTCGAACTGTGGGTAGATTGGTTATCAATACGATTGCTGGCGGACCTCATCCTACGGATAAGAATTGGCAGGAGATGGAGCGATATGCTAACTCATTAAGACATGCGGAGTATGAGTGCTGTTCGAATGTGGAGGATGGGACCCCTGCAAAGCAGCAGCGCACGATGCATGATGATATTGTATTCAGGAGCAGAGATGCGGATAAGGTGGTGGCCCCTACCATCGACCCGATGGTCATATCTGCGACAATCGGGCCGACGTTTGTAAAGAGAATTCTAATTGATTGCGGAAGTTCCGTTAACATCATTTTCAAGAAGGCATACGACCAAATGAAGCTGGAGACTAAGGATTTGAAACCGTCCACTGCCAGAATCCATGGCTTTAACGACACAACAAATGATGCAGTGGGATATGTGGAGTTGCCAGTTGAACTGGGGCAAGGCGAGCGTAGGAGGGTACGGATCCTACCATTCATAGTGTTGGACGTTGACTCTCTATATAACGTATTTCTAGGATGTCTGGCCTGGACAGAATTTAGGGCAGCATTGGCCCCTTGGTGTCTGACGTTAAAATTTCCCACAGACAGTGGTGTTGGAGTGGTACACGGTGATCAGGCGAACGGACGTACGTGCCTGCTACGTAGCTAAGCTGAGATTGGCTCAGCGTAGAGAGAAAGAAAAGGTTCCAAACCGCTCCGTCCGCATCCAAAATGATGATGATTGACAAGTAGCGTCCGAACCCTGGCTCAGGCAACATTCTTGGATCCATAGAGACATAGATCCGAGAGACGATGATGGGGGACCCAGGGAAACAAATGTAGCAACGGCTGAACTAACAATCGATATCCCAGTCAGCCGGGATGACCCGTCACGAATTCTTAAAATTGGATCACAACTCGACCCCATAGTGGACGAGAACCTCACTGACTTCCTCCGAGCGAATCTTGATGTGGACACATTCTGACATGCGCGGGATTTCTCCTACAATCGCAAGTCATATGTTGAACATAGACCCAAAGTACGTTTCCGTAAAACAGAAAAGGAGAGGTATGGACCCGGAGAGGTCTGCGGCTCTCAAAGAGGAGGTGGACAAATTCAAAGCCAATGGGTTCGTCCGCGACGCCCTCTATCCCGAATGGGTATCTAACCCAGTGCTAGTGAAGAAAGAAAATGAAAAGTGGAGGACTTGTGTTGATTACTCCGATCTGAATAAATCATGCCCGAAGGATAGTTTTCCTTTACCTAGAATCGAGAAGCCCGTCGACTCTACCGTCGGACACGAATTACTATCATTTATGGATGCATACTCTAGATATAACCAAGTCCCGACGCACCTCCTAGACCAAGAACACACCAGTTTTGTCACAAACATTGGATTGTATTACTATGTAGTGATGCCCTTTGGATTGAAAAATGTGGGAGCAACTTATCAGCGTCTGGTGAATCGGATGTTCAAAGACCAGATTGGTAAAACGATGGAAGTTTATGTGGATGACATGCTCGTGAAGTCGCGGCAGTCAAACGACCACATCCGAGACTTAACGGAGATGTTTGACATACTCAAACAATATGGAATGAAGATCAATCCTTTGAAGTGTTCATTCGGCGTAACATCGGGAAAGTTTTTGGGTTTCATTGTGAATGCACGAGAAATCGAGGCCAACCCGGAGAAGATTCAAGCCATCCAGGATATACAAGTGCCCAGAACCATAAAGCAGGTGCAAAGCTTGAATGGAAAGGTGGCCGCGCTGAGCCGATTCATATCGAGGGCCACAGACAAGTGTATTCCTTTCTTCGATGTCATAAAGAAAGGAAAGAGGAATTTAGAGTGGACATCCGACTGTGAGGAAGCATTCAGTGCTCTTGTAAGGCACTTAGAAAGTCCCCCGGTATTGTCGAAACCAATAGACCACGAAATATTGTACATATACTTGGCTGTATCCTAGCACGCTATCTGTACAACCTTGGTTCGCAAGGAAGAACGGGTTCAAAAGCCAGTGTACTATGTTAATAAACGTTTGACGGGGGCAGAAGGAAATTATCCAAAGATTGAAAAACTAGCCGATAGCTTGGTGATTGCATCACGCAAGCTTCGCCCGTATTTTCAGGCACACTCGATCAGTGTCTACACTGACCAACCTTTGCGGCAGGTACTCCAACGACCAGAGACTTTTGGGAGAATGCTTAAATGGAATATTGAGTTAAGTCAGTTAGACATTACCTACCTGTCGTGAAGGGCCATACAAGGACAAGCACTAGCTGACTTCGTTGCTGAATTTACTATGACAGACGAATCAAACGACCACAATGTCATACCTCCCGTTCGGTGGAAGATGTACACCGATGGGGCATTTAACGACCGTTGTTTGGGGGTTGGCATAGTTCTGGTAACTCCTGAGAACCGATCAGTCTGCTACGCTTTGAAGCTCGAATTCACAGCGACGAATAACGAAGCCGAATATGAAGCGTTCATCGCCGACTTAAAACTTATCAAAGAACTGGGAGTAAAATCAGTTGAAATCTTCAGCGACTTGCAGCTGGTAGTGTACCAAGTGCGAGGAGACTACCAAGCAAAGGGGCAGAGACTTGCCCTATATTTGATTCGAGTTCAGGAGCTGCTAGCGAATCTCGAGTATTATGACATTTCGCATGTCCTGCGTGAGCGAAACAGAGCAGCCGATTCATTGACAAAATTCGCAAGCACAGGCGATGCACAGCAAATGGGATTATTTTCTGTTGAGACCCTCCATGCTCCGAGTATAGATATGATGGAGGTAGATTTCGTGTTACAAACAGAAATCGAGAAAGAATCGTGGATGACCCCAATCAAGCAGTACCTGCTATTCGAGATCTAACCCAAAGAAAGGAGCGAAAGACGACAAGTCCTTCGTAAGGCTTCTCGTTATGTAATAGAGGATGGAATAATGTATCGAAGGGGATTCTCGACCCAACTACTCCGATGCATTGCCCATGATGAGATAAAACGAGTCTTGGAGGAAGTCCATGAAGGAGAGTGCGACGACCATACTGGGGGTAGACATTAGCAAAGAAGATCCTCCGTTATGGATACTACTGGCCAATTGTGAATCGGGATGCTGCAGACTATGTGAGAAGATGTGATAAATGCCAGATACATGCAAGAATCCCGAGAGCTCCGCCGACGGAACTCACGCAAATGGTTAGTCCCTGGCCATTTGCAATGTGGAGAATTGACCTAATTGGTTCTTTACCCATAGCCAAAGGTGGAGCGAAATATGCAATAGTTGCGGTCGACTACTTCACCAAATGGGCAGAAGCAGAGCCTCTGGCCACAATAACCACCAAGAAGGTTATTAATTTCGTTGTACGAAATATCATCTGCCGTTTCGGCCTTCCACGGACCATCATTACAGACAATGGGACTCAAATCGAAAGCAAGGAGTTCAAAGAATTTTTTCAAAAATATGGCATTGAAAAGAAGTTTGCGGCGGTTGCTCACCCGAAACCCAGTGGACAAGTGGAAGCCGTAAACATGAGAATCAAGTCCATATTGAAAAAACGTCTGGAAAAGGCCAGAGCAAGTGGATGGGTGAACTTCCAACAGCGCTTTGGGCCTACAAGACCACCCACAAGACTGCAACTGGCCATACTCCATTCGCATTGGCATATGGCACGGAAGCTGTCATACCCGTGGAACTTGAAGTTCCATCACATCGGGTAACTTATTACGACCCCGAGTCGAACCCGAGTCCTTTATTGGAATCATTGGACTTCATTAACGAAAATCGCGAAGAGGCCAATTTGAGAGCGGCAGCATACAAACATAGAGTCGCAAAATATTATAACGAAAAGGTCCGACCAAGAATTTTTGGTGTGGTAGACCTCATTTTTAAACGAGTTTTTCCGATCCCGTCTCATATGAATCCCGCATGGGAAGGTCCATACGTCATTGAACGGAAGCTTGGAGAAGGAACTTTCAAGCTAGCAACCGTCGATGGTGCGACACTCCCCCGAGAATGGAACAGCGAGCACTTGCGGCATTATTATACTTAGTCTATTTCTTTCATGTATTAGTTGCACTTATTTCCAGTATGCCTTTATTCCTAGTTCTTGGCATGTAGTAAAACAATTCAGCTTGCTTTCATTAATAAAGGCTTGAAGCCATCTTTTCCGCAAATTACTAATGTCTCTGCGTATGATGATCCCTTGATAAGCAAACGAAACCATATTATTCTGGCTGCCAGAGTGCGGAATGGAGTACTCTAAGTCCCCGGAGCGCGGACTCGACTATGAACGATTAAAAATCTCCAAGTCCCCAGAGTGCGGACTGGAGTACTCTAAGTCCCCGGAATACGGACTCGAGTATAAACGATTCAAAATCTCCAAGTCCCCGAAGTGTGGGCCGGAGTACTGTAAGTCCCCGAAGTGCGGACTCGAGTATAAACGATTCAAAATCTCCAAGCCCCCGGAGTGCGGACTGGAGTACTCTAAGTCCCCGGAGTGCGGACTCGAGTATAAACGATTCAAAATCTCCAAGTCCCCGGAGTGCGGACTGGAGTACTCAAAGTCCCCTGAGTACGGACTCGGGTATAAACGATTCAAAATTTCCAAGTCCCCGGAGTGTGGACCGGAGTACTCTAAGTCCCCAGAGTGCGGACTCGAGTATAAACGATTCAAAATCTCCAAGTCCCCGGAGTTCGAACTGGAGTACTCTAAGTCCCCGGAGTACGGACTCGAGTATAAACGATTATAAATCTCCAAGTCCCCGGAGTGTGGGCCGGAGTACTCTAAGTCCCCGGAGTGCGGACTCAAGTATAAACGATTCAAAATCTCCAAGTCCCCGGAGTGCGGACTGGAGTACTCTAAGTCCCCGGAGTGCGGACTCGAGTATAAACGATTCCAAATCTCCAAGTCCTCGGAGTGAGGACTGGAGTTCCCTAAGTCCTCAGAGTGCGAACTCGAGTATAATCGACTCAAATATCCAAGTCCCCAGATTGCGGACTGGAGTACTCTAGGTCCCCGATATGCGGACTAAAAAATACTCTAAGTGCTTGAAGCGCAGAAGGAAGAATGAATAACTCTCGAAGAATCTCTAAGCTACATGAAGGTGAACCTAGAAGTCCATGTTATTCACAACAGCTCGGATTTAAATCACAATCATACAAAAATTGAATGACAAGAGCCTTTTGAAAGACAGAAAAAAAGGGGGACTAAACTTTATTCAGACAAAGTTTTTACTACAAAGTTCGGAGTAGACAATCTATTTACAAAGACTACGGAAGTAGATGAAAATAATTACATAAGTTAAACTAACTCTCGTTGAACAAGAGTAATGGTCACTTCTTGTGCTTCTTCGACTTCCTCACCTCCGTGGCCTTCTCGAATGGCTCCTCCCCTGTGCGTTTACCCTTGATACTCTTTTTTGATAGAGGGGTAGCAGCATGAGAAGTATGAGGAACATCCACGGGCTTGGACCTGCCAGGGAGAATGACCTTCAGTGGCTTGTGCAAGGGATCGTCTGGGTCCACAACTCGAGGCTCGACCTTGATCTCGGCCGTCTCTCTCCTCCTTCTCGAGCCGCCCCTTCATACTCAGCTCAGATGTGTGTTCGGAGACGCCTGTGATCTCTACTTCATAACTCCCCTCAATAGGAGAAGAAGTCTCAGATTTGTCTTCATCCAACTCCCTAATCACCTGAGCATCTGGCCCGGGAGCTTCTCCTTCCTGACTGGCCTCACCTATCTTTTCCTCCACCTCCTTGGCGACATCGCTCCTCGGAGTGGGCCCGGGATCAAAACAACCTGCGCGAAAGCATGAAAAACAAGCATTAGAATACAATAGTCCTTCATAAAGAATAACGACATTTGAATCTTAAAGTGAAGAGTTATCTACTAGGTTCCGACAGGCTCTCAGCCGTCAAGGGGGTCTCACCCTCCGGAATGGGAGACGGAATATGGACGCCAAGGCCGGGGTCCTCCGGATTGTAACCAATATGCTGCTCAAATGGATCGAGTATCGGCCGATCGGCCGATCGAGTAGGTGCATGAGCTGGAGGCACGGTCCCGGATGGACCAGTAATAACTTCTTTCCCTTTCTTTGAGGGGGAACCTTTGCCATATATAGTTTTAGCTGCAGATAAGTCCAAAGGCTCGTTTCCCTTGAGGAATTCTTTTATCAAGGCCCCCTCATCAATCTCTACGGTACCGTGCTCGGCCTTTCTGATTTCGATTAAAGTCTCCCATGCCTCGGCTAGAGATTCGAGATAACCCTCGCCCAAGAAAGTCAAGTCTCGATGCATGAGAACGCGGGCGTTGAACTTAGCAATTAGCGGGTCAAACATATTTTTGACCTCCTCCCTACCTTCTTCTCTAGCCGCCTCAAGACGCGAGTCGATATCGATGGACGCAATCCTCTTGCCCTCTTCACGGGCCTCACTCTTTAACGCCTCGACTCTGGAAAGCTCGTCCTCAAGTTTTTCTTTCAAGAGTCGAGTGGCAACGATCTCATCACAGTATCGTTGTGACTCCTCTTGGGCTGCCATTTTCTCTTCCTTCTCTCTGCGGAGCTGCTCCTCAAGTTTCTAGACGCGGAGGCTGAATGCGTCCCTCTCCTTTTGAACTGAGTCCTTCTCTAGAGCCAAAGCCCCACAGCGCTAAACCGCCTCATCGAGTTCTTTCTTGTGAGTTGCATCCAGACGAGTGACGGCCTCCGCGGTGTCCTTGGCGCTCTGGTGGGCGACGTCAAGTTCAGACTTGTAAGTTGCGATTTCTTCGTCCTGAGCCTTAACGATGTCTTTGTCGTGGATGGCCTCAAGCTTCAGGCGATCAATTTCATGTTGGCGCTCCACGGAGACTTTGAAAAGTTTTTCAGCCAAGTGAACACATGCGTCATGTTGAACATAGACGTCGTTGGTACAGTCGATGGCGCTCTTCTTGACTTGACCGGGGATACGATTAATCGCCAGGAGGAATTTTAGGCCGTCGAAGCAGATTTTCGAAAATTTATCTTTAAGCTCGGCCAGCCTCTCTGATACTGTCGGGTCTGTTGCAGGAGAGGAAGGAGACGACTTTGAAAGTTCGGCTCTCTTGTGAGGATCTCAGGACTGTTGAGTGGTAGAGGAGTCAAAGTGTTGATCCCGGGGGGCATCGGATTGTGACCCCTTATGGCCGCGCTTGTCTTTTCTAGGTTCTGAATGAGAAGAGGGATGATGGGGGTACTTGGGATGATAGTATGTTTTCTTCCAAGATGATGAGTCCGGGAATGATAATCCCTATCGCCATCATCGTCTCTGTCCCGACATCTCCCGAAACCTGACTCACGCCCGGAGTGATAGAAAACAAATGACCCGCAGAGGCGATCAATGCCGTGTGTACGTCCCATGCCACATGTACGAAATTTGAGAAAGAGTTAGCAATGAGAAGAGTAGCGCGATGACGAAAATCTAAGTGCAAATTGAAGTGTAAGTGTTTGTGCATGTCCCAGTGTTTCCCCCCGACGGACCAATTGCTTTACTAATGGGAGTTTTCTCTCCCTGACTCTGGGCTAGAGCGCCCGCATCGCCTTTGATGGGCGAGTGAAGTTGAAATGCTTCCGGATCGTCGAAGTCATAATTGAGTAGGTCATCGGGAATAGAGAGGTTCGATAGGCCCTTTAAAGAACTTTCTACATGCTGTGAAGAGGCCTCTTTCTCCGTTGGAATGAGTGCAACTTTTGAAGTTCCGCCAACCTTCTCCTTTCTAATCTTGTACGTCAATCCCTTTTTCCTCTTTGAAGGGAAAGATGACGTTTTGATATCGTGTACTTCGACTATCGGATCCTGAGTGGGACGCAGGTTATCACTTTGTGCTTCGGGTGTTTCATTCCCTTGAATTTCCCCCTCTTCTTGTGCACCAGGGATGTGACGTGATGACGACTCAGCTAATTTTTTTCCTTTGTCGGATGCGGGCTTGGGTATGGAGACGCCTTCAGGGAGGCTTACCGATGACCTTCTGCTAACAGTCCGAACCTCTATAGTGACTCATTTGAAATGAGAGTTCGGATGTCTCGTTCTTCGGCGGGAAGAGCTCTAATAGCTTCAACGGCCTCAGAATATCCGCGGCCGTCAGGACGTGGATTGATACCTAAGAAGATGAAACAAGAGTTAGAAAATGCATAGCTTCAACCAAACATGAGTATCATTTCAAGAAGAAGACTTACTTCCTTCAACCCATCTCCTCGCGAAACCAGGAGGGCAACGCACATAGAACCATTCCTGTTTGTACAGGGAAAACTTGCTCCACGCCCCAATTAAAATCTGGCATTTGTGGTGCGGTTCGAGGAACACAAAAGAGGGGCTATCTCTCCGCTTCTTGATCATATAAATGTATCTGTTGTCTTCCGGGGTTGGAGGCCTAGAGAAGACGGTAATGAAGAGGACGTAGGTGCCATAGATGAAGGCGGGACCGTTTGGGTGCAGTTGCGACGGGGCGATGTCAATGTATTGCAGCACGTTCCGAAGAAATAAGTTAAACGGTGGCACACTGCCGACCCAGAACATAAACTTATTGCAGGCGGTGTATCCAACTGGGGGCATGGTGTGGAAGATCGTGCCTCGATGGAACCAGCACATCATCAAATGGGAATCCGTGGATAGAGCATATTCGCCGGAGCGCAGCTTCATTGACCTTCGAAGCTTGAGAATCGATTGGGTTGTCCAAAAGAATCGATGCTTCCAGGGCATCGAGAGCTAAGTTATGAGCGGGGGAAGTCGACGGATTAGAAGTATCCACAACCCCTTGTTTAGAAGACGGCCCGGGTCTATCCGAGATCGTAGCAGAGTTAGATTCCTTAGACATCTCCGATAAATATTAAGGTTGACGAGAGCACATGTTTGAACTATACTTGAAAAAAAATCGACGTCAGAATTAACAACACAAGAATCCCCCCTGTGTGGTGTGTGAACTGGTGCGATCATTCATGTGTAAGCGCTGAAAAACTGAAAGTCACAGAGTCAATAATATAAAATGAGCTTCTAATCGTCGTCTTCGAAGACCGTCATCGCTGACCGTCCCCAAAAGCCTGCCTTATGGTGTTTATAGTTTCGGATTCAGAAAATGTTAGAAGAAGTTATCCAATTATGTCGATTTAAATTCAGGTTCATGTCTACCGAAACTAGGAAGTTATCAGTCCGGATCAGTTCGATATGCTAGTATGCTGGAGCCCTTGTCCTTGTTTTGTTATGTGATTAGGCAAGATAAACAAGTGTTCGGCCTAAGCTAAGGGATGGTTCGGCATTCATAATGGCTCGGCCTAAAATTTTTTCAGCCTAAATATTGCTCGGCCAAACCTTCGCTTCGCCTAGCTACCGTTCGGCCTGAAAATTGTTCGGCCAAACTATCGTTCGTTCGACCTAAGTAGCGTTCGGCGGAGTATCGTTCGGCCAAAATTCTGTTCGGCCGAAATAACACTCGGCATCCCATCTAATTCATTCTTCCACCCTAACCTCCCAACCCACTGTTCGGCATGTGGTGAGTCACGCCGAAACAGAGTTACGCCGAGCCCCAACACCCGACACTCCTCCCTTAACTACGGTTTCATCTTTTCCTCTCTTCCCCCATCCAGACCGAACCACCCGGACGGATCGTTCGGCGAGTCATACCAGACCATGCTGTTCGGTGTCCTAGCCACTTCATACTCCTCCTCTATTCTTTCTTTTCCTCCAATCTCGTTAGGCACAAGAGATCCATGCCGAAGCACAATGCACCTCCCAACATCTCCCCCGTGTACTCAACTCTGGCCACTTTTCTTTCCCTCCATACCATCTAGCCCAAAGAAATATCCTATTCGAACTTCGATTCACTCGTCCGCGCAACACCTATCAGCTACAGTTCTAATTTACGGACTCGTGCCTCGTGTTAAAACCCATTTATTTGGGGAAAGGACTTAGATAGAGGGATCGTTACCTAGTTAGTAGATCGAGACTTGGAGAAATCTGGGGTTAAGGGCACGGTTTTGGTTAATGCCGAATGGATTGGGAAGGAATGGTTGTTAGCAGGTAAAATTTGCAAGTACGAGATAGCGGAGATAAAAAAGTGAAAAGCGGAGAAGGGGGAAAACGCTGGCCTTTATAGGGAAGACGAAAAAGTCGAAGAGGCTATGGCCGGTGGAACCGGTGAAAGCCGCATCGTTCGGCTTCGGCATACAAAGCCGCTCGGCACACGTGGACCGTACGGCCTCGGTTGTATTGTCCGGCACACGCGTTACGTTCGAAACACGACACCTCATCAAGTGTTCACAAGAAAACAACCTCCAAAGGTGACGGGCCAAGGTTCGGAGCGAATCACAAATGACTCATAGTACAAAGCGTATCACGTTCAGCCACGCGATACACTTTGGGGGCAAGTGTTTCCTGGAGATTTGACCAGGCAACTTGGTACTCGGCATTCTAAACGTTCGACGCCAGAAAAACATCCGGCATATAAGGACCGGTCAGCATCCACGAAGGTTCGGCATCCATGAAGGTTCGGCATGAATCTTGTTCGGCACCCTGAGACCGTTTGGCATGAAGAGGCGTTCGACATTAGATAACGCTCGACATCAAAAGAGCATTCGACATTGGATAGCGCTCGGCATCTAGAGAGCATTCGGCATTGGATAACGCTCGGCATCTAGAGAGCATTCAGCATTACCTACTGCTCGGCATTCAGGGTGTCCGGCAGTCAGGACGTTCGGCTTCGCCTTGTTCGACATGATACCATGTTGTTCGGCATTCAACCAATCTCAATCAACTTCAACTACTGCTCGACATACACTCGCCATTCAGCACCTCACTTCTTTCGGCATGGAGATGATGGTTCGGCATCAAGTCGTTCGGCCAAGTCACTGGTTCGGCGTCCAGTATCGTTCGGTGCAAATGCTTCCCATGGCATTCAGAGTGTTCGGCCTCGCTGCGCTCGGCATGAGGAGATTGTTCGACATTCATGCCTTGTGCGGCATTCGACGTTCGACATCTATGGGTCGGCACACAGAGATTACTCCATTTGGGCTGAGATATTCAGCCACCAGGCCCACTAGGGAAGTCTAACTCATTTTCGTCTATAAATAGAGAGGCGGGGGCACAGTGAAATGGATCAGTTTTTTTGGGAACACCGGGGAAACTTTGCCGCATTCAACACTCTTTTAAGACTTAGTCTTTGGTTTTGCAATTGTATTCAAGTAATTAGAAACAGATTGTATCTGTAATCAACTATCAAGGAAATCAATAGAAATCAACTTCAAAGTGGACGTAGGCAGTTACGACGAACCACTATAAATTTGGTGTTCTTGTTCTCTGCACTGAAATTTACATATTTTTCTCTATTTTAATTTACTCTCTTCATTAATCTCTCTACATAATCTCTCTAAGGGTTTTAGTGACCAATTTTGGTGATAACAAAATAAAAAGTTGTTGGGTCTCCGTGGACGTAGAATATTCATATCCAAACTACGTTAAATCTTCTGTGTCTCTTATTTCTGTTATTTTTCTGTGAGATTGCATAATTCTTTTTAAGTGTCATTGGTATCTAAATAGGCAATACTAGATCCTGAACAAATAAACCGCTTCCGCTCAAATCAAAAAATTCACTACAAAACAATACTTAGCGTTCAGAACAAAAATTAAGCATAATTTTTTTTTGAATTATTTTGTCTGAATAGATAGATTTATTCAGAACATTAATAAAAAACAAACAACATAGAAGTTCTGATTTTTAAATCAGAACTTGGATTCAGAACTTCTAATTAAAAGCAAATGCAGCCTAATACCAAACCGTGAAGTTGCCATAATTTTTCATTATACTAACATATTTTGTTTTTCTTCTTCTACTTGAGCAGCTTCTAAAACAAGGACTTGAAATGAAAATAAACAAATAAGGTCACAAAGTATGACCACAGATCAAATCGAAAGATGAAATTTTAATTTTCTACATATTGTACTTAGGAACACCTGAATCCTAGTTTTTTGTATTCATTGATTCGGGGGAAAGGGACCATAAAGGTTTAGCATATGCAAAACGATTGTTTAAATGTTTCTCAATTTTTTTAACTAATGAGTTTTTTATTTATAATTGTGTAAAAATTTCCATTAGGTTATCATTATAAATAGACATACACACACAAACACACGCACGCACACATATATGTATATGTAAGTCTACTGATTATATGACCTCCAACATCACATTCGCATCATAGTAATTGTCTTTGCAATAACAAAGAGCAATCCCTAATATTGTTTGGATCAATATAGTATCAGAAACAAACTCAAACCAATACATCAAAATGAAATATGAACAGTTACACGTCTCTCATTTTCAGTTAGATCATAAAGGTGTTTAAAATTATAAAATTGTTTCTAATATCTTATTTAAAAAAGAGAATAGATAATAGATTTGATTTGGAATACTTTTAATGTATTCCTAACATGCTCTTGTACCTCTCAAATTAAACCTAAGGATATTATTGGAATTTAAGATAAATATTGATGCTTTCATTATCTATTAGTGTCTAATCTATGTGTTGCACACTATATGTTCTTAAAAAATAATTTAGTATATATTTTTAAAGAATGGAATTCATTATGCAATACGTCAATGTATCGTGAATTTGTTAAGATGGGCTATAAACCGAACTTCCCATTTATCGAAGTACGTAATTTTTTAATGAGATTTATGTATTTGTAATTTTGTATATTAAAAAAAAATTGTCTTTTTTGTTTATAAAAATGAGTTACATATTGGTTTATTATTTTTTAAATTTAATATATGTTAAGCAAATAAATGAAAGTTGATATTCCTAATTAATTTTGAAGTTAATGCTTTTGTAGATTTTATAGGTAATATTTATGTATATAGACTTTAGAATTAATATTTAGCTTTTGGTATATTTGCTTAAAAGATAAACAATATATAGACTGAGTTTCAAATATCACTTTAAAGAATGACCAAAGCACATAAAAATCTATGCGAATAATAATTAGTCAATATATTTTTATGCAGGTAAAGTTCTTACAACAAATAGCAAAATATTTATCAAAAATAAGTACATGACATTATCAAAGTGATAAACAAAATATTTGTTTAATTACTAAAAGATATGTTGAGCGAAAAATATGTTAATTATGTCATACCTAAATTGTTTAATTATGTAAAAACAAAATTGATTTTAATCCATTATTTTATACCTTAATAATTTTATTTTATAATAAAAATTCAGAAAGAATTAACATTTGCCTCAAATATGTAATAATATATAGAAGAAAAATATTTCAACCCAAAATGTTGTACATTTTTATCTGTTAATAAACAAAAATTATGAATATAAATAGCCAAATTTTAATATTTTACAAAGAATGTATTATTTTTCATATAAAAAACTAAATTTGTTGATATGTCAATGGTATTAGATTGATATATTATGCAAATATCAATGAAAGAGTCAAAAAAAATTGAGAATAAAAGCGGTGTTTTATTCAAACAAAACACTCATTTTGATGTGTCGGAAATTCAAACTCATAACCTCTAAAACCTCAGTTTAGAACACCATACTATTTGTCACTTGAGTTAAAGATAGTGGTCCTTGACATAAAAGAGTCAAATATGATCACAGCTAAGTAGATAATATGTTCGATAAGTTGCTTATTGAACTCAAATCCATATTTTATTAAAATAACGACTGACGATATTTTTGCGATATAATATTGGTGATATTACCTGATAAATCAATGGTACTAGACTGATATTTTGTGCAAATATCCGTGATAATGGTGAAATATCATGATTTAATAGAAAAAGTACATAAATATCTCATATTGTTTGACAAAAACCACCAGTACAAATGTATTCTTTGTGTAGAAATAGTACCGAACAATCTAACAATTATTTAAACTGGTAAAATCTTTTATTAAGATCGTAATTTACATAGCTTACTTACAAACATATCAAAATTACTATAATATTATCATCAGGGCCGACCCAAGTGGTTTTAATGCCCTAGATAATTTTTTTTTCTTTTTCATTTTTGTTGCCCCATTCATTAAAAAACAACAATGATTTTAAATGTAAAAAGAAAATGAAAACTTTACTATAAATTAAACGACGATCACAAAATATTTTCTAATTAAGTCATATGGATTACATAACAAAATATCTAAACGTCAACACGATATTAATAAACGGAAACTTCTTCTTGCATTTTTTTGAAGCAAACTCATCTATAATTTAGCATATTCAAGTTTTCATTTTTTTTTATTTACGTCATAGCTTATTCATGTAACCTCTCTTATGACCTAGTAGTTCGAAGATATGATTTCTCTTTCTAATTTGATATCCAGAATTTTGTTTCCGGATTCTATCTCAAATTGAGATATAATAGAATATTATTAACAAAACGATTCTAAAATTCTAAACTTTTTTAATAGTTATTCAAAATTTAAGTCAATTTTATTTAATTCAGTTGCAAGTTAATAGAAGTTGATTCTAATAACAGTTGAACAAAATCAATTTATATTTCATTCAAATTCATCAAACTAAGAAACAAAGAGATTTATTGTTTTATTGGTTTAATTCATTCGCATAATAGACAACCTAATTTCAGTCCCAAAACTAATTTAAAAATATGATGCTTTCATCAAAGTCAAGTATTAAAAAAATGGCGAGTGTAGAGTTTTCTTACAATAAACCAATTTCATACATATCTACAGTTAATGAATTGAGGGTTGAACAATTTTATTAATCATATATCAAAATCAGAATTTTATACATAAGTAAAAACTTACATTTTAGGAATCAGGGCCATCGCTTGGATAGCAACCTTCAAATTTAAGTTTAGCGCAGCAGGTGAAGCTAAATTTAGGGCAGCAAGCTGAAATTAATATCAGGGAAAAAAGCCGCGCATAGATGAGATGAAACTAGTCTGGCGGCAGCGCGATGGCGTGCGTGCAGTAGTTGTGCCAGTCGGATTTGAGAGCAGAGGGCAAGACGAGATGCAGTTAGGTTGCGCGAAGCGATATAATTTTTTTATTGCCCATGTTCTTCTTGTTGCCCTAGACTAATGTCTCACTTGCCTCGATCTTGGGCCGGGCCTGATTATCATGATATTATCATGATATGTTCGCAGTGCCGGTCCAAACGTAACTGTTGCCCCAGACAAAAATAATTGGCATCCTACCAGGCTCGAACCTGGGTTACCCCAGACAAGAACAAGATACATAGCCACTAGGCTACAACTTGAATTGTAAAAGTTCACATACAAACATACTTACTAATTACAATACATAACCAAGCCACCGTCGGAATTGTTGCCCCTACCGGGTCGGTTGCCCTAAGCGACCGTCTTGCTCGCCTTACCCTTGGGCCGGCCCTGTATGTTCGGATATCCGCATTCGGTCCTTGGTTGACATATTATTGATTTTAACTACTTATGACTACAATAACTGTATAACTAACTTTTCTAAATAATAAGGCTGATATGAAATAATAATCGAGTTTTTTGGAATTTTTCCCATTGCCCACTCCTGATTTTGCTGCAATTTGACCTAACATTTTTATTTTGAATATATTTTAAACTCTTACTAAAACCGATTTTTCGCTTAGTTTCGGTTTCGGTTCAGTTACCGTTGACACCGATGCGGTACCATCAAAATTTCGAAGTAATGTTGGATGCCTCACACTTGATAATAATCATCATTATAACAGTCCTAATAAATATACCATAAACTTGGTTTATCTTTTGGTTATAGATTTTCTTAATGCATAAATTTCCATGAACTTGAAATCTTTAAGATCACAAACCTATTTTGTTAGAAGAATTACTTTCCCAGCTGAACATGGTAGTTCCAACAAATAATAAATTCTGAAGTATTTTCAGTAAAACATGTTAAATTTTGGTGATACAAAATCACAAATAGAGGGAAAGAAATATGCAAAAGAAATAAAGAGAAGATTTTGTTTTCCCTAATCAATAGGCATATTGAGTATGTTTATTTCTTTCTCTAATTGGCTAATCAAATTATTTTTTGCCATCTAATGTTAACTTGGGCATTAAGTAATTGATTATATAAATAGAGACCAGAAGAGAGGGTAAATGTATGGTGGAAAATCTATTTGTTAATTCCCTGTTCTCCATCTTTGTTCTTCTTCTCCAACAATTTTAGCCATATAGATATTTGCTCTCTTTCTCAATTTGGTTATTGATTCAATGGTATTTTGTTTATTTTAGCTTTGTTCTATTAATTGTAAACAAAAAAATTGGTGAATCAATAAAGTGGGTGGTTGGGTGGAATATCTTGTCTTATTGCTTTTAATTTCAATTCCATCTTATTTTTAATCCAAGTTATCTCTTTGTGATTTGGGTGACAAAGATCCATTGATATAAGCATCCGCAAAGCGCTGCCATTTTTTCACAACAGATTGGTATCAGAGCACAGATCATCGCAAAGCTTAGAGTAATTTTGGATTGAAAAATTATTGATGTCGGATATGATTTCGTTTTCGAAGATGGCTATTTTAGATGGGAAGAATTGGGGTATTTGGAAGCCTAAGATGGAGGATGTTCTGTACCTCAATGATCTTCATGATCCGATTGATGGAGATGGAAAAAAGCCCTCTAATGCAGATGAGGGAAAATGGAAGAAGATGGATAAGAAGGCGATTGCTTTGATTTGCCAATATCTTGATGATTCAGTTTTCCATCATGTGGCTAGTTGTGAATCCGCAAAGGCTTTGTGGGATAAGTTGGTATCTTTATATGAGTCAAAGAGTGCTACTAGTAAGGATTTTTTGGTTCGAAAGTTGGTACAACTAAGATTAGATGAAGAGAAGTCTGTTGCAGAGCATTTGAATGCATTTCAGGATGTAATAAATCAATTGGCAAATATGAAGGTCAATTTTGATGATGAGTTACAGGCTCTTTTATTGATGAGTTCGCTTTCAGAAAGTTGGAAAACTTTGGTTGTTTCATTGAGTAATTCCAATGCTAATGGAACCATCTCTTTGGAAACTGTTCGAAGCAGTCTTTTGAATGAGGAGCTTTAGAAGAAAAGGGTCAGGTATGAAATCAATTCAAAGTGAGGCTATGGTGGAAAGGGACTCGAAGAAAGATACAATTTGGAAGAAGAAGGATGCTAATGGTAAATATGTTATCACTTGTCATTATTGTAATAAGAAAGGTCACATACGTAGCAAGTGTTATGCTTATAAAAGAGATCAGAAAAAGGCTACGCACGGTGATACTAGTAGTGATGCACATGCAGGTTTTGCTGAAGGTACCGATAGTGATGCTTCTTATGATGTCCTCTTTAGTGAAAATAAGCCTTGGAAGATGGATTCGGGAGCCAGTTTTCACATTTGTAGAGATGTGAATTGTTTTTCTTCTTATGAGAAGAGTGTCGACATGATTAGGACAACCAATGGAGAAGAGCTACCGATTTGTGGTATTGGATCTATTCGGTTTCGTATGCATGATGGTGTGGTTAGAGAAGTCTCTGGAGTGAGACATGTACCCACTTGTTCGCATAAACTTATTTCTCTCGGTCAGTTGGATCGCCGTGGTTGCACTTATGAGACTCAAGGTGGAGTTTTGAGAGTGAAGAAAGGTGTTCGTGTAAGGATGAGAGGAGTATTGGAAGAATGAAACGTTTATAGCTTGGTTGGTTCTGTAGTTGACTATGGAAAGCGAGTGACGGTTGAAGAACCTAGTCCACAACAAGGTGGAGAGGTTAATGTGGTCACTGCTTATGATTCTAGCATTGAGGATCATATTTTAGACAGGGGTCTTCATGTTGATGATGCTCGGGGGATCGATAGTGATCAGGTAATGAGCTCAGATCGAGTGATAGACGGGTGTCGAGTTGCAAAATCCACAAAGATAAGACGGAGATCTTTGTGGTATTACAAACGTTTTTGAGACCGGATTTGTGTGGTGCACCTCATGTGGGAGATGCATCATTTGCAGTCGGTGGTAGAGGTTTGTAATTTGGTATGATTGAGATATAAGAAGTTGTGATAGATCTAGATATGACATGTTTGATATGTTGGAGATATGTGATTTTGCATCAAGGTGGAGTGTTAAATTTTGGTGATACAAAATCACAAATAGAGGGAAAGAAATATGCAAAAGAAATAAAAATAAGATTTTGTTTCCCCTAATCAATAGACATATTGAGTATGTTTATTTCTTTCTCTAATTGCCTAATCAAATTATTTTTTGCCATCTAATGTTAACTTGGGCATTAAGTAATTGATTATATAAATAGAGACCAGAAGAGAGGGTAAATGTATGGTGGAAAATCTATTTGTTAATTTCCTATTCTCCATCTTTGTTCTTCTTCTCCAACAATTTCAGCCATATAGATATTTGCTCTCTTTCTCAATTTGGTTATTGATTCAATGGTATTTTGTTTATTTTAGCTTTGTTCTATTAATTGTAAACAAAAATTTTGGTGAATCAATAAAGTGGGTGGTTGGGTGGAATATCTTGTCTTATTGCTTTTAATTTCAATTCCATCTTATTTTTAATCCAAGTTATCTCTTTATGATTTGGATGACAAAGATCCGTTGATATAAGCTTCCGTAAAGCGCTGCCATTTTTTCACAACAAAACACCATATCAGTTTGAACTGATAATCCTGAGTTAGTAAACATAGTTCTTAGTGCTTTTCAGAATAAAATCTATTAAATAATAGTAAAGCAGAAGAAATTCCAACTCTCACGTTGATTCTAGCATTTCTCTCACCTCTCCTTAATCTTCTCTAGATATTTATTTAAATTTTATTTTAAAGACCTAATAAAATGCATTAGTTTTGAATTGTTTATAAGATTTTTTTAATTTTACACTATTGTTTTACATTCAAAAATCTACACTTTCCGCTTTCTACAATTATTTTCGAAGTGCTCAATTTTCATGTACAATTTACATTTAAGTCCGTATATTTAAATTAATTAAATAATTTCATTATAGATTATTTAAAAAATTAATTAACCATTATTTATTAATTTGTCTAATAAATAATATAGATAACCATGCTAATAAAATATCACGCTCATTGTAACAAAATAACATAAATATAGATCACATAAAAAACAATACGAACAACTTTAATGTATAATTATTTATTTTAATAAATTATTAGTTAAACGATTGAAGTTTAAAGATCACAAATCATCACAATAATTATAATTTTTTTACTCGTACTCATTAATTCGCTTCATTTTTTTTTGAATCCATATAAATTATCATTTTATAGTTATCCAAAATACTATGTTAATTTTTTCCATGATTTTATATTCGTATATACCGAGATTTTATAATTTCTACAGTCATTTACAAAGTTTTCATCAATTTTCTTTTATCATTTTACATTGAAATCTATGTATTTAAATTAATCAAACCCTATAAATCTATACTATATAAATAAATTCAAGTAATTAATACTCAATAAATTCTTTGATAATTTATAAACAAAATGACAATTTCAATTTATATACTGCATTAGTAGTAACATATGGTAGATATTTCTTTCAAATATAAAAATATCTGAATCACTTAACAAAAATTATAGGCATAAACAATAATAAAAAGTTTAATTTATGATTGATATATCGAACATTGCATAACAAAATTTTATTTTAATAACATTTAAAGTATGAGTACCATGTTTTTATAAAATTAGCGTGTGCAATGCATGAGAATGAAACATTCTATTACTTTATTAATGCATGCTATTATCCACAATTTTAGTAAATTAAAAAAAAAAGTTTTTCCTTTAATATCTCATGTTACATTTAAAATTCCCATATACAGATTTGCAATTTGACATCTAAAACTCATCATGCACATGTGCATGTGTGCATGCGCATCAAAACACATAGGCTTATGAATTTACTAAATATTAGTTCAAAAAGAAACATATTATATCTATATTTTTCTTTGAAATTTATCGTATACATAAACACTAAAAATTGTTTCATATGCATCGGTATATCGGTCATATTTAACGTATAATTTCTTGATTTCAAAATATAAATTACACTTATTTTAAAATTACATAAAATATTTTAAAATATAAAATTTTGGAAATAACAATAGTATATATACACATTTTTAAACGTATAAATCAATAAAATAATATGTTTAACATATAATTTCGTTAAACTTTAGAAATATTATTGTAAAACTAATTTGAAACAAAATCTATCATTTTAAATAGTTAGAATATGAAAATAACGAATATATAATTATTTTTAACTATTCGAAAATAATTTTTGAATGTATTTTACTACGAAAACATAACATTTTAATATGCTAAAATCAAAAAATATATGTTTAAAATTAGCATATTACATTGTACGTCGACTATTTAACTATGTATATTTGACAATTTCTTTTACAACACTGCCGTGTGCAACGCACGGGTTACACACTAGTTTAGTTAATAATAATAAAATATCGTGTATGGTCACAGTGCTACAGTTAACTCCACAGTTCAAAGGGAACGTATCTACCAATAATTAAGAGATTGCATTACAGAAACAAAAGAGGTTAAATTAGATATATTTCATTAAGATTCTAACCACATAGTGATGAAAAGATGTACTGAGCTACCTACAAAGGAGAAAAAAAAGATTGGTTAAATAAACAGAGAAATAACTCAATGGTCAATGTGAAAGCCTTCTTAATCATTTTATTTTGCAGCCCAGAAAGTGTTTTAAGCCAAATCAGTCCTAAGAATATTTTCTCCACTTGCGGATATTATTGAGGTTACTTATGCTTCTGCTCAACCCAACAATAAATGAATATCATGATGGTATGTACATTTTACACATTTCCATTGGTAATGTATTAAATTCATTCCAACCATTTTTTTCCAATATATATGCTTTAGTTTTACAGTTTTTTTTTTTTCATAAACAGGTTGCTTCAAAAGATTTTAATCTATTCACAACTGTGTTGTCCAGTGTAAAACATAAAATTTTGATTTGGGAAGCAACCAACTTATATTGAAATACAAATGAATGGAACGTAAGATGTATAAGTTAAATCCCAGGTAAAATTAATGTGCTACTTTTCCTCGAGTGTTGAGCAAGAACAACTGCATCTCTCTGAAGAGCAAACATCCCTGTTAGAATAGCCCTATGTTATTCAATTACATCATTTATTCAAATGGGTGAAACTCACTTCAGTTTATTCTCTCTGTGGTGAATTATTATTATTATTATTATTATTATTATTATTATTATTATTTTTAAAGAAAATATGTATAACTAAACATCACCAAAAGCTGTCAACAAGCCTGACAGGTAACCGTAAAAGAACAAAGACGAGAGAATACATGATCCGATCACAGAAATAACCAAAAGAGGAATACAAAAAACCACTAACAAAAAAGATCCAGAAGGAGGTCTCCCAGCAGGCGCAAAGCAATCCCGAATAAGTCCAAAAACCCCCACTCCGACCAATATCAAAATCGAGCTCCGGCAAAGCCACCGCCCGATTCCGATGTATGGATACCACCGAAAAATAGATAGCGATCTACCAAAAAGACCGATAGAAGAACTAGAAGAAAACAACAGACAGCAACCCATCACCAGAAAGACCGAAACCCGAAAAGCAGAAACAGAAAACTCTAAGCAAGCTCCAAACAAAGAACGTACTGAGAATCACACACCCCATAAAGCCTCTACCTGCAAGCAATAACCTAAACATGAGAAAAAAAAAAGGGGGAGGGGGGGGGAGGGGGGGGGGAGGAGGCTAAGAAGGAGACTGGACAGTCGTAACCACCAGTCTCCGGATAGGCAATCAACTGATACCTTGTATAATAGAAGAGCTAGAGCGGTGATTGATAACAAATTCACTAGGCGACCAGAACGAAAGTTGACAGAACCTCGGAATGGACGGCCCCGGAATGCCAAGTAAACATCATCTCGAACCTTCCGAATAACAGATAGAGGGTCCATAGGAGTTTCGTCAAAAATTGCCTTATTCCGGGCACACCAAATGTGCCAGCAAATCAGACAAGGAATCAAACGAAAAACAATAGAACGAAGGGAACGACCAGCACGACGACACCACCAAGTGGACAGCAAATCAAAAGAAGAGTTGATGGAACCACGTACCCCCACTAAATTCCCGAAGTAGTTCCAGCAAGACCTGGCACACCATCCGATGAAAAGCAGATGATTCACCGATTCCGTCTCCCCGTTACCGCAACATCTGCAACGAGAGACAAAAAGAATGCCGATCCGTTGAAGGTTTTCATCAACTGAGAGTTCATTATGGAAGGAACGCCACAGCAGAAGAGAGACTTTAGAAGGGATACGGACGTCCCAAATGAAAGAAAAAAAGGGAAGAACGGGCGATGGAATTCTAGAAGAGGACCAAGCCCTCCGAATAGAGAACGGACCACCATCTCATCCGGAGAGGCCGTCATGAGAGTCAACAAACACTTTGACCGATTGCATCTCTGTAGTGAATTAACTCTGATAATATCAATAATAATACATAATCAATAGACCGCTGAATATAAATTAAAGTGTGTTACAATACAATAAAAAAAATGTTAAAGGTCTAGGATTAAGCCTATTAATAAAAGTTGAAATTCTGAAAAGCCAAAACTGGATGTCTTTTGCCTTTGTTAATTTATTGGCAAGGACCGACGAGCATCCTAGAGTAATATATAAAGGTATTGAACTTAGATCTGTCTTTACTTTCCAACCAGTGGCAATAAAACAGGCACTAGCAAAAAATTAGCATAATACTGAATAATCTTATAAATATAGACAGTGAAATATAATACATAATACTGAATAATCTTATAAATATAGACGGTGAAATTTGTGCTTGCCAGCACTTTTAGACTTTTAGTACGTTGGCCACACCCTGAATAGGAGCTAGTTAACCAAATGTCAGGATTCACCTTAGCTTATATTATATAATGTTTATTAAACAAAATAAACAAACAAAATCTTAATTTGTTTGCATGTACTGAGTATATCATGCAACTAAACACTCCAGCTCCTTCAAGTTTAGTCCATTTTGCATCCTAAAGAAAATTGGCAAACATGTTTACAAGAAAAGTTATCCAAAAATATTGAAATTTCAACGGTAAACCCTAGAATACTTTATGCTTACATTAACATTTAGGAAAAGTAAATGCATACTTGCAAACCTATGTAGTAGTCCACATATACAGAAAAGCAACCAAAATACTGAGCATGAAATTTAACTAGCATTTCTTAGTAATTGTACAAGAACAATAACTGCTGAAACTGAATTTAAGGAGCTGAAATATTGATAAATGCATTGCTCAAATTTACTGACATTATGATGAATGCAGTGGTCAAGTAGACATGCAAACTGAAATAACTAGCTCAAAAGTAACTATAACCATTTACAGTAGAAGCTAGTAAGCTACTCTCCCTAATAAAGTACTGGATGATTTTGAAGTAATTACAGAGTTATTTCCAAGTTACTACTTAGTGACCTCTATCAATCTTGGGATTTACTCATGTTTTTCTCTTTCGACGTGGATGAAGAAAATGATACCATAATTAGGACAAAAACAAGAGGATTGTTAAGGTTCCTTAAACACCAGTCAAATATGGGAATATGTAGAAGAAAAACATGTTATTTTGTGAACCTTAAAATGCTATTCCCTCCAAATAGAAAAACATTCTAAAAAATTTCACTTTACAGTTGCAAAGGCGATGCCATGGAATATGATTATCAAACTAAATAACATTATGCAAGCAGCACTAAAAAACCTTCATGGGCTACTTGCCAGCAACATAAAGAATTTCAACGTGAATCGCAAGAAGAGATAGCAAACATATAAAACTTCATGCACTGTATAAAAAAAGACAAAACAAAAAAAAAAAAAAAAAAAAAAAAAAAAAAAAAAAAAAAAAACTCTCTAGCAGCCTTGGCTGCTGCTTATACAAATCTCTTAGACAATCCTATCTTCGACCAAGATCAGATAGGGGGGTTCTCCTCTTTCTTCTTCATCCCACTCTCCTTCTCCACCAAGTCCCAATGCGCATTCACAACCACTTCCAAGAAAAAATTCTGAAATTGATGAAGAAGGCTTTCGGATTGTTCAGAGTCTTCGCTATAAATTTTGAATAACGGATCTGCATCTCAAAATCATCGAACTTGTATTGGATCAAACCAGTTGAATCTGAATCAAAGAAATGCAAACCAGTCAAAACAGAATCATAGAAATACAAATTAGATAAATTACATTTTACGATACACTGCGAAAGCAAGAAATGCAACAAGAATCAATCATTTAATCTTGGATTCAAAAAATCATTTCAAAAATACAAGAGCTAATTCAAGAAACAGTCAATCTATTGGAAATTCAGGTTTGCAACTCAAGACTAACCTAAACAATGTCACTTCATGGGCTGAAATGATCAAGAAAGAAGGATCAAACTCTGATTTTGATCTTAAATATGCTGCTTCCCTTTCTATTAATGAGAAAAAGATAGCGGTGGTGAATGCAGAGGCCAGAGAAGGACAGAGAGCAAATGAAACTTTACATTCATCGTTTATGTTTTTGGTAGCAGACCCGCATATCATCACATCAAGGCAGCACTACAAGACACACAGTGCATTCCAACGGCGGCCAGATGTTGGCGGCCGTTGGAAAGCCGTTGATGGACGTTGGAAACGCCATTGATATACATTTCAACGGCGTCCAACGTCAATCAACAGACCCAACGCGCATATATCAACGTCTTCCAACGTTCAGCTTGTCCACGTGGAAGAAGATGTTGACCAAACAGAAGTTGGAAGACGTTGGAAGATCCGATGGAGGATGTTGTAAGACGTTGGAATAAATGTGCCAGTAAGCCGTTGGAAGACGTTGGAAATCTGGGTGTTTTTTTTTACAGAACCAACAATGCATGCTTCCAGCCACCTCCAACATCGTATATCTCATAAAAGCTCAATTTTGAGCACATATACAACAGCATATCTCACATATAATCAACCATAATAGTAAATCCAAGTAATACGCATATATACTAATCAATATACACAATACAAATCAATATAAACAACATAAACCATCCAACAATATCCAAACTACTACGTTAACATCTCAAAAATCACATCCAAACCAACATCCAAAACATCAGAATGTATCAAATCCTCACACTCTTCAAATATACATGTCCATAGCAAGACATATCAAATCATACCTGAAATCACTCTCCTCTAGAACGACCAGAAGACGGAAACCGGCCGTATTTCTCCACAAACTCCGTAAGACGCATGTTCAGCTCCTCCGTCTTGGCTTCGGTGCGGATATTGCTTTCCTCGAGCGCGGCGACCTAGGCTCTGAGCTGTGCAATCTCCTCCTTATCTTGGGCTCTCTGATACTCAGTGAGCCGTCTTAGCATGTAAATAAAATTTAAATTATCAGTGTTTAATAATTGTAATTTGTGTTTACTATAATCCATCACAATGTGCAACGGTTGGTTCAGAATAATTATTTTAAAATTTAAGTTAAAGTTATTACCGATTGATTTCCAAAACCATAGCGTCTGCCATGTGCCGTTGGATCCATAACAGACTCAAAATTAGCGTCCTCCTCATCGGCGGTCAACTCGTCGCGCCAAGAGCCCTCGAGAATGAAAGTCCGTGCTTGCTGAAACTTTTGCTGTTATGCAAAATAAGTTGAATTTAGATAACATTATTTTAATTAACTTATATAAGTGTTAAGTCATTATGTTACTTACATATGCGGTCTGCGCTTTGGCATCGTGATCCCAGGAGTATGAAACGGTGCCTGCTTCGTCGACCTGGCTCAACGCATGAGTATGCATGAAAACATCCCAGTAACTCACAGAAGCACCACCACGCTGTCTCTCCTAAAATATGTTCATATACATATATATTATATATATATTGTTACATTATCTACAACTTAGAACTTAAAATCTTTAAATTATTATCGTAATTAATAAATATACCAAGTGCTCTCGGTGATGCTGAAATGACTTAGAACCACCACGATGAGTGACAGGGTTCTTGCTTCTATTGGCTGAGTTCCTCTCCGACTGCCTCTGTAAATTTAATTTAAAAACAAAAATTGTTTAACATTTCTAGTTAGTATTTGCGTAGAAGAATTTAAATTAAACATGTGATAAATTTACTTGAAACTCCTCGTTTCCCCACCATTTCACAAAATTATCTCACACAGCTGCGCTCATCCACTGAGGCTTTTTTCCCGCTGTTTTAAGTTGTTTACTGTTTTCCGGTAGTTCTTTACGACTTTGTTGCACCAGTGGCGATATACGACTGAAATATCAGCGTCCTGAAGGTCCACTTCCACCTGCACGTTTGACAAAATAAGAGTTATACAGCTTTTATAAATAATGTAAACATGAATTGATATAACATGTTCCTAATATATAAAGCGACATACCAAAAAATCCTGCTAAATAGTCTCTTTAACATTATCTGGAATCAATGTCCACTTAGGCCAACATTCGGTCATACGACCCATGTGCGTCCGTCAAGATATAGGTAGAACTACTCGAGTCGGCTCCAATAAGAAACCACTGTGTTTAAACAGAGAAAAAACATTTAATATTTCATGACTACTATATATTTTCAGAATAGATTATACGAAAATGAAATTTAATTTTGAAATTTAATACTTACCTTTGATCTGCTTTTGGTTTTAGCCACACCACAGGGCGCCGTAGCTCCTGTGATGGACCACGGCCATCACCACCGTCCGGACGAGCATGCCCTCTCTGTGAGGAAGAGGGAGACCCAGAATGTCTACGTGATGACATACCTATATAATACATGTTACAAACAAACATTATAACAGAAAATAAAATGACTATATGTAAGACATACAGTATGGCATAATATAAAAACGAGATGCGATACATATCATATATTAGCATACCATTTCATTTTTAATGAAAACAGGATAATGTTTAAAAAAATATAAATTTACCTTCTCAAAATGTAGATAGTTGGTCAGTCCTCATCATTTTCGGATTCAGACTCTGTTTCGCACTCTATATTTTGTTCCTCTGTACTCTCAAATGCTTCAATTAATGCATTTGATTCATAGTTTAGAGGTCCAAAATCTGTTTGATCGTCGGTTATTATTATTCCTCTATTTTCCTCGATATCTGCTTAGTAAGCTTGTTCTTCGGGAATATTCCGTCCATCAAATGTAAACTTTGCCTTTGTTTTAAAAACAGCCGACCAATCTATTTTATCTCGTCTTAGAGATGGGTAAGAAGCATAATAAACTTGAAGAGCTTGTTTGGCGAGTACAAAAGGATCGTATTTATAATAACGCGAAGTATGTTTTATTTCTATAAGATTATATTTGGGTGCACGTTGATTCCAGAACCTGAAACGTTGCTGAACCAGTTGCATTTAAACAAAAATACTTCTTCCGCGGGTCGTGTAAAATACGTCAATTGCAAAACCTAGGTTAGCACGTCATAAAAATCATGTATATGATCATTTGGATCATCACTACCATTAACAAATACACCAGTATTGTTAGTTAATTTTTCGGCACCGTATTATTTGGTATTAAATTTATATCCATTGACAAAGAATATTGGATAGATCTTCACTTTCCTTTTTGGTCTCATAGCTAAATGTTTCAATCCTTCGTCTACAACACAATTTGTTGTATCAAAAACGTACTTAGAAAACCAAGAAGCGAATTCTTTGCCGATATCGCCGTTAGGATATTGTGATTCATAAATACTGTAATTATATAACAAATGTTGCATTATGATTAAGATACACGTGTGTGCATATATTTGTGTATACACACGTGTTGATGATATATATATATATATATATATATATATATATATAAGTAAATTACCTAACAAACGATGCAACTTCGGCACAGTTGAGAAGAACATATGTTTGTGCAACATGATAATCTCTATCATCCAACCATACTTCCACACAAGCATCAGCAAGACGGCCTTGTTTTTTAAAAATTGATAAGGTCGTTTGACAATCATCTTGATCAATGCCTTCATCATTACGCGTCGCACTTTCAAATGATATGTTCACATGGTCACTAAAATAATGAGAGAGAAAAAACGAAGCTTCTTCTTCGATATATGATTTGCAAATCGAACCTTCAACTCGAGCTTTCTGTCTCACTTTTTTTTAGATGATTTAAATACCTTTCAAATGGATACATCCATCCATATTGCACAGGCCCTCGAAGACGTGCTTTTAATGGAAGATGAATGGGTAAATGTTCCATAACATTGAAAAAACCTGTAGGAAATACTTTTTCCATTTTGTAGAGCAATGTCGGGATTTCTTCCTCAAGTTTACGTTGACGATCAACTTTTAATGTAGTAGAACAAATTTCTTTATAAAAAAGACTAAGTTCTGTTACAACAGTCCAAACTTTTACGGGCAACAGTTCTTTAAAAGCGACGGGTAATAAATTTTCCATCATAACACGACAATCATGTCTTTTCATCCCGCTAAGTTTATTGTTCTTATAGTCGACATATCTACGAATATTAGAAGATATACCATCCGGGAATCTTAGTCCTTCCATCCATTTTAAAAGTACTTTAACTTGATTATTATCTAGCTCATAGTAAGATTTTGGCTTTTTTGTGTCATTTGGCTTTATATGAAGCTCAGGACGATTACATATTACTTCGATATCACATCTTGATTTCAAATCATCTTTCGTCTTCCCCTTGACATTCAAAATTGTATTAAAAACATTATCAAGCGCATTTTTCTCATTATGCATCACGTCAATATTATGACGAATCAGGAGATTTTTCCAATAAGGCAACTCCCAAAATATGCTTTGTTTGCACCAGTTATGAATCGGTGATTTACCTTGAATTTCAATTTGTTTTCCGGTTTCATGTATCTTTTGATAATCCTTTACAAGTTCATAAATATCTTCGCTTGACCAAACCGTAGGTGATCTCAAAGTTTCATGCCTATTAGCCGTAAAGTTTTTCTTATCTCTTCTAAAAGGATGATTAATATGAAGAAAACATCGATGACAGTCAAACCATGAAATTTTCTTTCCATGAGGTAAAGAAAATGCTTGTGTATCTTCCATGCAGTACGGACAAGCTAGACGACCAGTTGTACTCCAACCTGAAAGCATTGCATAAGCAGGAAAACCGCTGAATGTCCACATCAAAGAAACATACATGCGAAAGTTTTTTTTGGAAATATCGTATGTTTCTACTCCTTCGTACCACAGTGTTTTTAATTCTTCAATCAAAGGTTGTAAATAAACATCGATTCCTTGTGTCGGATCATTAGGACCATGGACGACAACGGTGAAAAACATATATGGAGTTTTCATACACATCCATGAAGGTAAATTATAAGGTGTGACAATTATAGGCCATGACGAATATTTAGAACCAAACTGAGAAAATGGTGAAAATCCATCCGTACATAAACCAAGTCGAACATTACGACTCTCGGATGCAAAATCAGGATATTTGTGGTCAAAATGCTTCCATGCTTCCCCATTAGCTGGGTGTGTTAACGTACCTTCTTTCCGTGTTCTAACACTATGCCATCTCATATGTTGCGCGGTTGCAGAAGATGCATATAACCTTTGAAGTCTAGGAGTAATTGGTAAATAGTGCATACGTTTATACGGGACTTCCTTTCCTTTTTTATTTCTTGATTTGTACCTTTTCTGATTACATATTTTACAATTTCTAAGGTTGATATCTTCTTTTCAAAATAGCATGCAACCGTTTAGACATGTATCCATTTTATGATACGGTAAACCAAAAGCTGACATCATTTTTTTACTTCATAATGATTTTCGCACATTAAATTATTGGGAGGCATATGCCGTTTCGCAGCTTGTACAACAGCTGTAAATCCAACTTATGTGAAGTTGTATTTAGATTTCATCGCAATGTATTCAGCAGTTACTGATAATTGGGTTCTGCTTGTGCAGTCTTCCAAAGGGGTTTCTTTGCGGCATAAATCATATTTTTTTTTGCCCCAATATTTGGTTCTTCTTCAACATTACCATCGTCATCAATTAATTGAGGAACATGAAACATTGACCGTGCAGCATCTTCAACCATATGTTCTACGAGATTCGTCGTATCAATTTCAGTATACACTACCTCCTCAACTTGTACATGATTAGATGCTAACGGTTCTCCATGACGATCCCAAACCAAATAGTTCGGCATGAAACCGTATTGACGCAAATGAACTCTAACCATTTCTGGTATCAAATGCTTTAACATTTTGCATTTAGTACATGGACAACGGATTTCTTCCTCGTTTCTGTTTTTACTTAAAGCAAAATCAATAAATACGCGAACACCGTCATTAAACTGTTCACTTATTGAGCCTCCATTTTCGACCCTTCTTTTTTTGTACATCCAACTTCGATTAGTAAAATAATTGTCCATTTACCTACGTATATAATTAAAAAGTACGATATAAATTTAAAAAATTGACATTTTATTAAAACAATATTATTGGTGAATTTTATATTAATAGATCATTGACACTTTGTCGATGGGTCATCCTACCTCCCATTACGAATACAATAACGTAATTAAATCGCGTAAATCATTTCAATTTAAATGGTTCAACAAAATTTCGGCAGCACTTCGCTTTAGTTCCCTAAACAGTACACATTTGCGTGTACACAGGGAACATAAAAGAAGCGCTGTCGAAATTCTATGAACTATTTAAAATGAAATGTTTTACAAGATTTAATTATATTATTGTGTTCGTAACTTGTCCAATACAGGGATAAATCCAACAAATATTGTATACGATGAATATAGATGTCCATTCTGCTAAAAACGAATATCCACATAACGATCATATACAATACTTATCAGATGGGGCCGAAACACACTCTAAGGGTTTCATGAATATAAAATATCATTTTTGAAATTTTCTAAAATACATAAACTAATTGTATGCTCACTAACATCTAACGTTTCCAAACAAACCTAAAACTAATTGTATGCACATTATTCTATTGTTAACACAAACTTAAATATATATAATCTTGTAATACATAAGTTAATAACATAAATTATGCCTCAATAAACTAGATTATACATACAATAAGGCAATACAAACATTTAATACACTAATTTAACAAATTTAATTAAATATAAGGATTAGGGTTTATACCTTTTCTTGAGAGATTAAGGAGTTAGAGAGGACGAGAGGGAGGCATGGAGTCGTCGGAGGAGCCGTTGATCGTCAGAGCAGCAGGGTGGTCAGAATTAGAGCAAAGTTGGGAATTAGAGGGGGCGGGGGAAAATAGGTTTCAGCCGAATGGGGAAGAAGAAGCTGAGTTTCCATTTTACTCGCGGATTTCCAACGTCATTCAACGGCTGCCAACGTCCTACAGTTTTTAACTAATAAAATATACGAGAAAACACTGGACGTTGGAAGACGTTGGTCAATGACGTTGAAGACCGTTGGAAGGCTCCGTTGGAATACACTGTGTGTCTTGTAGTGCAGTTATTGCTAGATCATGTAATTCCACTAGTAATTTTGACATTTTCACTCGTAATAGTGGTTTCTTTATTATCAGCTTTTCAAATGCTTCTGATTGTGAAAACTCTATAAATGGAGGTCCATATTTCATAAATGAAAAACTCATTATTATGAAGAAATAGAGTAATAAAATAAATCTTGATAGTGATATACTTACTACTATGCCAATATGGATTAGATTACCAAAATCGAATCTTAAACTGTAGGATAAAGAGATTTTGAGTGCTATAGCCAGTGTGGTAGGTAACCGCCTTCAAGATTGTCATTTTTGGATTTAGATCGTAAATCGTAAAGTTGATTTTTCGAATCGAATCGGGATTTAAACCGTAAATCGTAGTTTTTAATATTTTTATATCTGAACATAAGTGCATACATGTATGTTACAATATTATATTAGTTTTTTATACACGTGCTAAATGTTATTTATAATCTATTTTTTTTGCAGGGTCAACAATAATGGATTTTGGAGACGTTTTAGGGGTTCAACTGGAATTTGGAGGTATCTTGAAAGTTCAACTGAAGCTTGGAGAAAAGATCCATGTCACTTATTTAAAGAGAAAAGAAGAAGTTCGTTTATTGGATTAATTTGCACACACAAATGATATGTAAAAGAAATATGATGAGATAATGTATTACTTTTGGACATTGTGATTTCTTTTATAATAATAGTCTTAATTAAGCATTGCTTTCATATAAAGAAAACAAGTTAAAAACATAACACACCAAAATACAAGAAGAAAATTTCAATTATTCATCGTCACTTTTATCTTTGTTCCCTTCTTGATTTTCCATTTCCATTTCTTCATTCTCATTATCAGTTGAGCAGCGATAATCATCCTCCTCTCCATCATCCCCCTCTTCAATTAAAACATTATTTCCTTTTCCTTTATATTGAGTGTTTCTTGGGCCTATATAAATATATATAAGTAAATAATATTAGTATTTTCGAAAGACATAATTTATTGAGTACTTTTCATTAACTTACCACGTTTTTTTTGGAATGTTCCAGCTTGCTTCACCGTCTTGAGTTTTGAAACATTCATGTGTTAAATTTGAGTGACACTATATGGAGACTTGTAGAGGTCAGAAGTAGCTTCGTAAAGAAGAAAACGGTTCGCATACGGAGTTCGGGGGTGGAAGTTATAAGGGAAAAGGCGAAGTGGGCTGAATTGATAGCGACGGACGTCTAAAGAAAAATTCAAACGTCTAACGCTTCAGCAAATTTACATCAGACCTGTTCTAGAGAGTTAGGTTATACGTTTGACCAAATGGTCAGACGTTTGAGTCTGTGTAGAATTTCTTTCAGAGTCTATAGTCAGAAGTCTGACCTGAAGAGAATTTTTCCCCGAAACTTAAGTCAGACGCCTGACCATTTTGGTCAGATGTCTGAGGCAGTTTCCACCAGTTTTTTCACGTGTGGACTTGGCGTGAAGATTTATGATATCTACAAGGGAAATTTTAAAACATTGTCCAGGGTTTCTATTCTCCTATATAAGCTAGCTTCAGGTTCCAGATCTAGAAGCGTGCAAGCAACTGCAAGAGATCAGCCTCCACAAATTAGGATTTATCAAAACCTAATTTTCTTTAATTCTCTTCTCCACAAATCAATTTCTAATTAGAATTGTGACCATTGTAATCGATATCTTGTACTCTTCTCATCAATATCAATAAAAGCTATCTCTTAAAGTGGATGTACACTAACACAAACGTTAGTGGAACCACTATAAATCGCTATATGATTTATTTTTCATTATTACTTTGATTTCTGAATTGCTTGTTTGAGATTGTGATTGTTTTTGGATTGATTGAGATTGGAATTGAGTTATTGATTGGTTGTTTTTACACTTCTTACCATGATCCCATCTTCCGCTGTGCTTGCGGGGTTTCGATTTAAGTGGTCTTTAGTTGAAATCGTACCCCAACATTTGGTATCAGAGCTTTGGTGTTGGTAGGTGGTCGTAGAAATGCCTGAATCAAGTAGTAACTCAAGCAGTTCCAGAGCGGGTAATCCAAATGGTGTAGCTCCTTATGTATGTGGTTCGTACGTAGCTTCAGGATCACAATTGGTGATAGACAAGTGGAATGACGATAATGATTTTTAAAAATGACAATCGAAGATGAAAGCGGTTCTAAAGAGGAATCAGGTGCATCAGGTAGTGTATGGTACATATTTATTGCCAACAGACATCTCGGATGTTGAGAGAGAGAAGATGGAAGAGTGGGCATTCACTAGACTTCAACTTGCTATGGAAGAGAATATTATCTCTGAAATTAATAGTGAGACAACTGCTAAGGGTATTTAGGACAAGTTGAAAGAGTTATACCTAAAGAAGTCACTGACAAATCGTTTGATCTTATTGCGAACGGTCTTCACCTATAAGATGAAGGAAGGTACTTCGCTAAAGGCGCGCTTGAATATTTTTGATGATTTTCTAACGAAGATGAAGGCGGTAGATCTGAAGATTGAGGAAGAGCGAAAGACGATGATATTGTTGTGTTCGTTGTCAGATCTCTATACAGATTTCTCAAATAGTTTGATCTATAGCCGGAATACATTGACTCTTGATGATGTCAAGATGGGTCTTCTTAGCAAGAAGTTGCGTGATCAAATGAAGGAGTTAGGTGATGGAAGTAGTGGTGTTAGTAATGGTTTTTTTATAAATAAGGAGAGGTATGTGAAGAAGGAGAACCGGAGGTATTCTAAATCAAGGAACCCCGGTTGGAGAGGAAAGTCGAAGGAAAGAAAAGGCAAGTGCTATATTTGCATGAAGCCCGGTCATTAGAAAAATGAATGTCCAAAAAATAAGAAGGAAAAGATGGAAGTAGCATCTTCATTAGTAGCGGTGGAGAGTGGAGTTGGTGAAGGAGATGTAGATGTTTTGTCGGGGGTAGCATCGGATGTTTCAGATAGCGATTGGGTGCTCGATTTAGGAGTGTCTTACCATATGATGCCAAACAGGAAATGTTTTTCTTCTTACATCGACAAAGAAGGAAATTCAATTGTTATGCGAAATGGTGCTATTTGTAAGTTGAAAGGCATTGGTTCCATGCAAATTTGGATATTTGATGGAGTGGTTCGTACTCCCACTAATGTACGCTATGTTCCGGGAATTAGGAAGTCTCATGTCTCTTTGGGCAGCTGGATTCTTTAGGTTGTAAGATCACTATTGAGAGTGATAGCTTGTGGGTTTCGAAGGGGGCGCTTGTGGTGATGAAGGGTCTTAGAACTCATGGTATTTATTTACTTCAAGGAGTGACCGTAGAAGGTGAAACTTGTATAGAAGGTGATAGTTCTCGTGGTTTGGATGCGACTAGGTTGTGGCATTTGATGTTAGGTCATGTTTCAGAGAGGAGTTTGGACGTTCTTTGAAAGAGGAAGATGATCAATGGAGAAAGTTTCAAAAAGTTAGAGTCTTGTGAAGAATGCTCCATGGGGAAGCAAACTAAAGTTTCATTCGGTGAGGGAAAGCATGATTCGAGAAGGATTCTTGAGTATGTTCATAAGGATTTATGGGGATCGGTACATGTAGCTTCTTTAGGTGGAACTCGCTATTATATTTATTTTATAGATGACTTTTCTTGGAAAGTTTGTGTGTATGTAATGAAGGCTAAGTCGGAGGCATTTGCAAACTTCAAAGCATGGAAGGCCCTTGTTGAGAATGAGAGTGGCAAGTCTTTGAAGGTTCTAAGGTCCGACAATGGCAGAGAGTATGTTTCCGGAGATTTTTTAAGAGTTTTGCAAACATCATGGTATTCGAAGGTATTTTACTACACCTGGAGATCCACAGTCGAATGGTGTTGCGGAGAGGATGAATCGTACTCTATTTAAGAAAGCTCGATGCTTGAGATTGACAACGTGATTGGCTAAGGGATTTTGGGCTGAAGCTTTGTCAACTATAGTGCAAATTATTAATCGAATTCCATGCTTAGCTATTGGTACCAAAATTTCAAAGGAAGTGTGGAAGGGAAAGAGCATTCACTTTTGTTATCTTCATGCGTTTAGTAATCCTGTTTATGTGCATGATCAGGGAAATGATAAGCTTGAACCTAAAGCTTTTAAGGGGATTTTGCTTAGCTATATGGATGGAGTAAAAGGCTATTGGATTTGGAATCCGAAAATGAAGAAGGTAGTGAATTCTCGTCATATTACTTTTGATGAGTCAGTGATGTTCAAAGAGAATGTGAGCTCATCGGATGTTTCAAATTTGGTTTATGGTGAATCAAAGGGGATGGAAATTATTTCCACATTTTGTTCAAGGAGTAGAGAGAGTAGAGCAGTTGAAGATGCTTGTGAGGAAGTAGCGGTTGATGTTACATCACATAGTCCACAGTGTTCCTCTAGTAGTATTGGTGATGTACATGATCCTAGAGAGGATTCGGTTCAAGGTGGAGCCGAAGGGAGTTTGGGTGATACTATTGCTACTCGGATTGGTCGTCGTACTATAAGACCACCCGAAAGATGTGGGGATTGGAACTATCTTAGCTTTTTTGATAATTTGGACTATGCTCTTCATGTAGTCCAAGATGAGCCGATGGACTTTAATGACGTCATGGAGTCAAGTGAAAGCTCGAAATGGATTTGAGCCATGGAGGAAGAGATGCAATCATCGTTGAAGAATCAAACTTGGGATTTGGATCCACTTCCTAAAGAAAACCGTGCTATTGGGTACAAATGAACATACAAAGTGAAAGACGATGGGAGATACAAAGTTAGGTTAGTGGCTAAGGAGTTTGCATAAAGGAAGGGAAATGAGCATGATGAGATATTCGCACCGGTTGTGCGTCATACTTCTATCCGGATATTACTTGCTATAGTTGCTATTCACGAATTGGAGTTGGAGCAATTTGATGTGAAGACTGTCTTCTTGCATGGGGACTTGGATAAAGACATCTACATGAAGCAACTAGAAGGTTTTGTTGTGGATGGTAAGTCAAATTTGGTTTGCAAGTTGAAGAAATCACTATATGGTTTAAAGCAATCGCCTAGACAATGGTACAAGAGGTTTGATTATTTTATGCTTGAAAATGGTTTTGATAGAAGCATTAAAGATGCTTGTGTATATTTTAAGAAGTTGACAAATGATTATTGGGCGTATTTACTCTTTTATGTGGACGACATGCTCATTGCTTCTAAGAATAAGAATTAAATCAACAAGCTAAAACTAAGTTTGAAATCAGAGTTTGAAATGAAGGATCTTGGAGAAGCAAGAAAGATATTGGGCATGGAAAGTGTAAGGGAACGAAAACATTTTGAATTGAAACTAACTCAAAAGGAGTACATTGATAAAGTGCTTTGCCGGTTTAGCATGGAGAATGCAAAGGCATCAAATGTACCTTTACCTTTTCATATGAAGCATTCGAGTAAAGGATCACCTATCTTGGAGGAAGACAAGGCTTATATGGCAAAGGTGCTATATGCTCGTGCGGTTAGAAGTCTAGTGTATGATATGGTGTGTACAAGGCCCGATATTGCAAATGCCATCAGGATGGTTAGTCGATATATGGCTAATCTGGGAAAATCACATTGGGAAGTTGTGAAGCTTATATTGAGATACTTTAGAGGCATATCATCTCATGGTCTTGTTTTCGGCTGTAGTGAGGCGATGGATTGCAAGTTGGTTGGTTATTGTGATTCGGACTACGTCAGTGATAGGGATCAAAGAAAATAAACTTCCGGATATGTCTTCACACTTGGGGGTACAGCCCTAAGTTGGAGATCTAGATTGCAGACCGTAGTTGCTTTATCCACTACGGAGGCGGAGTTGATAGTCGTGGTGGAGGTAGCGAAGGAGACACTCTATTTGAAGCGATTGTTGTGTTACTTGGGACTTGGACATGATAGTATTAATGTTCGATGTAATAGCCAGAGTGCTATTCACTTGGCAGAGAATTTGGCGTTTAGCTTACGGACTAAGCATATTGAGGTGAGAGAGTCATTTCTAGTAGTTATGGATGAGGATAAACAAGTATATCTTCGAAAAGTGCACGAAAGGATAACACAGCAGACATGTTCACTAAGGCATTGCCGGTTGGAAAGTTCACGCATTCCTCGAACTTGATTCACTTGGAGAAGTGTTAGGTGCCACGGTGTGGCACAGTTAAGGGGGAAACTTGGTAGTAGATGAGGAAGAGTATCGGTTAGAGATTGAGGTTCTATATTCTTGATAAGTGCTAGTCTTTGGAGAAATAGCTTAGGATTTGGATGTTTTCAACATTTCATTAGCGGACGGGGGATTTACCTGAGCTCATTGGTGGAGTGCCATAAGCGATGGCTTTACCTGAGCTCATTGGGAAAGCATTCATGTTTGGTTGAAGATAGAAGAAGTGATAGTTGGTGTTAACGGTTGTGGTAGATGGTACGGTACCATTGGGGTTGGAGATGGATATAGTGTCAAGGTGGAGTGTTAATATTGGTGACACTATATGGAGAATTGTAGAGGTGGACGTAGCTTCGTAACGGAGAAAACGGTTCAAAAATCGGAGTTTGGAGGTGGAAGTCATAAGGGAAAATATGAAGTGGGCCGAATTGACCGCGACAAACGTCTGAGGAAAAATTCCGACTTCTGATGCTTCAACAAATTTGCACCAGACCTGTTCCAGAGAATTAGGTCAGATGTCTGACCAAATGGTCGGACGTCTGAGTCTGTGCATAATTTCTTCCAGAGTCTTGAGCAGAAGAGAATTTTTCCCAGAAACTTAAGTCAGACATCTAACCATTTTGGCCAGATGTCTGAGGCGACTTCCGCCAATTTTTTCACGTGTAGACTTGGTGTGAAGATTTTTGATATCTGCAGATGAAAATTTGAAACATTGCCTAGGGTTTCTATTCTCTTATATAAGCTAGCTTTAGGTTTCAATCTTGAAGCTTGCAAGCGACTGCACGAGATTAGCCTCCACAAATTAGGGTTTATCAAAACTTAATGTTCTTCAATTCTCTTCTCCACAAATCAATTTTAATTATAATTGTGATCATTATAATCAATCTCTTGTACTCTTCTCATCAATATTAATAAAAGCTCTCACTTAAAGTGGATGTACACTAACATAACGTTAGTGGAACCATTATAAATCACTGCGTGATTTATTTTTCATTATCACTTTGATTTCTTAATTGCTTATTTGGGATTGTGATTGTTTTTGGATTAATTGAGATTGGAATTGAGTATTGATTGGTTATTTTTACACTTCTTACCACGATCCCGTCTTCCGCTGTGCTTGTGGGGTTTCGATTTGAGTGGTCCCCAGTTGGAATCCCGCCCCAACATCATGTACATCCATCTAGGTAGTGTCAATCGGTAAAGCAGGATCCTCTTGCCTGCATATCCACTCATCATCGCTATCCATGTCATATAGACATATCGGATCTAGTCCTTCATTTGTCTTTCTTTTTTCATCCCTAAATTCAAGTTGAAGACTGTACTTTACAAATACCAATGAATTAAGTCTCTTTTGTTCCAAACGGTTTCTACATTCTGTTTGAGTCTGAAATATAAAATAATTAAAAATGAACTAATATTAAAAAAATTATTATTTTTATACCTGATCAAAAGTGCTCTAATCACGTTCGCATCCAGTCGAACTACATGTCAAACTCAAAACCCTTACTGCAAGCTTCTGTAATTCCGAACATTCACCGCTATGGCTCTCCCATCACAAAGCTGTAATTTCAAAAAGAAACCATAATGTGTTACATATTTAGTTTTAAATCTTAAATAATAAGATGAATAATTTTGATAACAATACAAAAATCTCACCAAGTTATTTAGTTTTACGACTTTCAACAGCGATAGTTCTTCAAACTCTCCTTCCGCCGATGAATATATGTCAAGTTGCTTATTTATTTTAGCCCTATCCTTTTTTGTTGGAACTATTCTTTCTATAGTGTCATGTTGATGCAGCGCTCACCTTAGGTCGTGTACGACCTAACTCCAAAGTCGCCGAAGGTCACGAAGCAGTAGATCGTGAACGACGTAATCGCGCGCGAGAAGCTTCAGAAGGTCGCGAACGACCTATGATCTCCAACTCCCCAAGCCGCGAACGCCATAATCACGCGCGAGAAGCTCCAAAAGGTCGCGAACGACCTATGCTCTCCACCTTCTTAAGTCGCGAGCGACATAACTGAGGAATTGAAGTGAATCGCGATTTCCTAAGTCGCGAGCAAACAGATCCATATATCACCGTCCATAAGTCGCAAGGCCCTAGGCTGCGAGCATTTTTCTAGGTCGTTGAAGATTCTTTTCGCAAGAAGATGACCAGAATTTCCTATGCCGCTCGAGTTTCTTAAGTCGCGAATTCTTTAGGTCGCTGATGATTTTTAGGTCGCTCTGAGTATTGAGTCGCGCATGAATGTTATACTGAAACTTGTAGGTCGTTTGTGATGTTGTTCTGTGTTTCTGTTAAGTCGCGTGAGTTGTATTTTAGGTCGTGTGATGTAAATATGTTATGTCGTGTATTGTAATGCTTGTGTTGTGTTGTTTTTAGGTCGTGAACGACCTGGGTTAAGTCGTAGGTCGCGTAACGACCTAGGGAGAGTTGTAAGCCTATAAATAGGTGTGTTGTGTCATTGTAAGGTTGTTGAATTTTGAATAAAATTTGGTTTGTGCTTTGTGCCTCCATTAAAATTGGTAGTTGAGTGTTAACTCCTATCTCCACCTTCGGCATTCGAGTGCGCTCGAATCAACGATTGTTGAAGCCAATTCACGGAATCAAGTGCGCTTGATCAAGTTCGAAGAATTATAGATCTTCTTTCGCGGTATCGTGCGTGATCAATGTGTCGAAGATTGCTAGAATCCGGTATCTTTGTGATCAACGGATTTGGGCATTTGGGTATTCTTAAATCCATCGATTTATCATCGATTCACCGATTATTTCCGCTAATCGTGTGAGATCCTGGACGGATTTGATTTACATCATCGAATTCACTTCCTACGCTGCGTCAGTTTGGTATCAAAGCTTGATCGCAAGAAGTTTGCATCATTTGGAGAATTGGGTTTCGAGAATTTGTAGTTTGGAGATCAGATTTGCAATTGTTGAGAAGTTTGGTGTACATCGTATTCATCGTGAAGTTGCAACAAGTTGGGAGTTTCGATCCATATCATTTGGAACAAAGATCAGGAAGTGTTTGAATTTTTTTGAATTTGGTTGAAGTTCAATCATGCCACCGAGACGAGCTCAACGTCGTCGCAATATTAATGCTTTGTATGGAAGAGAAGAGGCCGATGAAATGGAGCAACGAATCAACGAGAGTTTCACTGAGAAGTTGAATGAAGGCATTGGTCGATTAGAGAGAATGATGCTTGAAATGAATCAAAGTAGAAGAAGGGTTTCACTTGAATCGAGTCATGGGGGAAACAGAGTTTCACCACAGTCAGATCGGGAGAGAAGAGGAGATCATGATCGTAGGAATGTTGACGATCGTGATAGGAATGTTAATGAACGAAATCGGAGAGATGTAGATTATCGTGATCAGAGGAATGTAGATCGAAGAAATGGTGGTGGTAAAGATGTTGGTGTTCATGATCGACGACGATATGCGTCAGATATTGATGAGAAGTTTGATGGTGATAGAGGAAGTGTTCAATACCGAGATCGAGGTCATGTGTGGAGCCGAGCTAGAGAATATGAAGATGACCGTAGATGGGAATCGGGAATGAAAATGGAAATTCCGGAATTCAAAGGTGGTATGGTTGCGGAAGAATTTTCGGATTGGGTTTCAAATGTTGAGGAAATTTTTGACTTCAAAGAAGTTCCTGAGAATTGCAGAGTTAAGTTGGTTGCTACGAGATTGAGAGGGAGAGCTACGGCATGGTGGAAACAGACTAAACTTACACGAGAGAGAATGCGAAAGTCAAAGATTGTTTCATGGGAGAAGATGAAGAAGTTAATGAAAGCTACTTTCTTACCTTACAATTATCAGTCTCTTATGTATCAACGCTTACAAAATCTAAGGCAGGGAACAAAGTCAGTTAATGATTATGCGGATGAATTTTACCAACTTATTGCTAGGAATGATATCATGGAGACGGAAGAACAGTTGACCGCTAGATTTGTTGGAGGGTTGAGGATCCAGATCCAGGACATGGTAAATATGTTTGACCCTAGATCTGTGGCTGAAGCGCACCAGAAAGCGTTGGATTGGGAGAAGCGGGGAAGACGAGGAGGTGGTGTGTTTACAAATTCCAACAATCAAGTGAAGGGAGCTAGTAGCAGTACTACTGTTTCAAAGGCTGTTACTAAACCGGTTGTCAATGAGGTAGCAAAGACCAAGGTCAACAATAGTATCAAGTGCTTTAATTGTCAAGAGTTTGGCCACAAGAGCAATGAATGTCTAAAGCCGAAGAAGCGGGCAATGATTGCTGAGATTGAAGATGAGGATGTTGATGAAGGTCATTCTAGTCCAGCTGAAGAGGATGAACAGGATATCGCGTCGGGAGATGAAGGATGTAATCTAATGTTGAGGAGATCATGTTTGACACCGAAATAGGAAGAATAGGCTAGTTGGTTGAGGAGTAATATCTTTCAATCGACATGCACTATACTAGTAAAGGTGTGTAAATTTGTGATTGACGCGGGAAGTTGTGACAATATCATTTCTACCGAAGCTGTGAGAAAGTTGAAGTTGAAGACGGAGAAGCATCCAAATCCTTACAAATTAGCGTGGTTAAGAAAAGGAGGAGAGGTGAAGGTGGATAGGCGAGTTCATGTTCCATTTTCTATTGGGAAGAAGGTTAAAGACGAGATCTGGTGTGATGTTGTGGAGATGGATGTTTGTCACTTACTTTTGGAAAGACCATGGCAGTATGACCGAGCAGTGCAGCATGATGGTCGAACCAGTAGCTACAGCTTTATGTTTGAAGGTGTTAAGATCATTCTAGTTCCGAAGAAGAGACAGCAAGAAGAGAGCAAGTCAGAAGAGATTGAGGAATTGAAGACTTTGTTGACTTTGAAGGAGTTTGTTGTAGAAGTAGAGGAGAGTCCAGAGGTGTTCTTGTTGATTGGACATGAAGCTACTGAATCTGTTGAAATTCCTGAAGAAGTAAAGATGGTATTGGAAGAGTTTGAAGATGTATTTCCAGAAGAGATGCCAAAGGAGTTACCACCGTTGCGGGACATACAACATCAAATAGATCTTGTTCCAGGAGTCGTATTGCCGCATGGACCACATTACAGGATGAGCCCTAAGGAGCATGAGGAACTGAGAAGGCAGGTGGAGGAGTTGTTAGAACAAGGGCGTGTTCAGGAGAGCTTGAGTCCATGTGCAGTGCCAGCTTTATTGGTGCCGAAGAAGGATGGTTCGTGGAGGATGTGTACGGACAGTCGGGCTCTAAACAAGATCACAGTGAGATATAGGTTTCCTATGCCGAGGTTCGATGATTTGATTGATCAGTTGAGTGGAGCTGTTGTGTTCTCAAAGATTGACTTGAAGAGTGGATACCATCAGATTCGTGTAAAACTGGGTGATGAGTGGAAGACTGCTTTTAAAACTAGGGAGGGTCTATACGAATGGCTGGTTATGCCGTTTGGCTTGTCAAATGTTCCTAGTACTTTTGTGAGAGTGATGAACCAGATTTTCAAACCATTTATTGGAAAGTTCGTAGTAGTTTACTTTGATGATATTTTGATTTATAGTGGGAGTATGGAAGAGCATATCCAGCATTTGCGAAAAGTGCTATTGATTCTACGACATGAGCAATTCTATGCAGCAACGAAGAAGTGCGTGTTCATGACGTGCAGTGTTTTGTTTCTGGGATATGTTCCGTCAAAGGAGGGTATTCAAGTGGATGAAAGCAAAGTAGAAGCTGTCAGGAGTTGGCCACAACCCAAGACAATTACTGAAGTGAGAAGCTTTTATGGGTTGGTATCTTTTTGTCGAAGATTCGTTCCACATTTTAGCAGTGTGATAGCACCTGTAACCGATTGCATGAAAGGAAATAAGTTTGAGTGGTCAGAGGAAGCAGGGGTTGCTTTTGAGAAGATCAAGACACTGTTGACGACAACACCAATTCTAGTATTGCCGGATTTTTAGATATTGTTCGAGTTACACACTGATGCTTCGAAGGTTGGGATTGGTGGAGTATTGAGTCAGAATGGAAGACCAGTTGCTTATTTCAGTGAGAAGTTGTCGGGAGCCAAGTTGAGATATAGCACATATGACGTGGAGTTTTACGCAATTGTTCAAGCTGTGAAGCACTGGAGGCATTATCTGTTTCAGAAAGAGTTTGTTCTTTATACGGATCATGAAGCTTGGAAAATTTGCATAGGCAGGACAAAATTTCAGCTCGACACGTTTCATGGGTCGCGTATCTACAGCAGTTTACTTTTGTTGTAAAGCACAAATCAGGGGTGACGAATCGTGTAGCAGATGCCTTGAGCAGGAGGAATCATTTGTTGACGACAATGAAGGTTGAAGTGACAGGATTTGAACTATTGCCGGAGTTGTTTGAGGAGGATTCTTACTTTACGAAGATTGTTGAAAAAGTCAAGGATGGGAGTACTGATGAGTTTGCATTGGTAGATGGATTCTTATTCAAGGGAAATCAATTGTGCATACCAAATTGTAGCTTAAGAATGAAAATTGTAAAAGAGTTGCATGAAGAAGGACCTGTTGGATGGGATCGTACTTTGCAGTTGATCTCAAGGTCATATTTTTGGCCATCAATGAGAAAAGAAGTTGAAAAGTTTGTTCAGAGATGTCATGTTTGTTAAGTTTCGAAGGGGACAGCTATAAATGCGGGTTTGTATATGCCTTTACCTGTTCCTACAAAACCGTGGGTGGATGTAAGTATGGATTTTGTTTTGGGTTTGCCTAGAACTCAAAGGGGGAATGATTCTATATTTGTTGTGGTGGATAGGTTTTCAAAAATGGCATATTTCATAGCTTGTAAGAAGACAACTAATGCCGTCCGAGTTGCTCAATTATTCTTTAAAGAAGTGTATCGATTACATGGGCTACCTGAATCTATTGTTTCTGATCGGGATACTAGATTTCTATGCCATTTTTGGTTGAGTTTGTGGAAGATGGTCGGAACGAAGCTGAATTTTAGTAGTGCTTACCATCCGCAAACTGATGGGCAAATGGAGGTGGTTAACAGATCGTTGGGAAACTTATTGAGATGTCTTCCGAAAGACAATTTGAAGAGCTGGGATTCGAAATTATGTCAAGCTGAGTTTGCTCGCAACAATGCAGTTAATCGAAGCACAGGTTTCGGTCCATTTAAGGTTGTTTATTCGACAACTCCAAAGGGACCGTTGGATTTAACGACAATGCCATATCAGAAGGGAGTTGTTAAGCGGGCTTGTGATTTTGTAAATGAGTTGCAGGAGTGCCACAGAATTGTTCATGAACGATTGCTTGTATCAAATGAGAAGTATAAACAACTGGCGGATATGAAGCGAAGAAGTGCTGAATTTAATGAAGGAGATTTAATATATGCTGTACTCACGAAGGATCGTTTTTCAGTAGGAACATACAATAAACTTAAAGCTCGAAAGATTGGTCCTGTAAAGATTGTGAAACGGATCAATGAAAATGCTTATAGGTTGAAGCTGCCGGCGGATGTGTACACTTCTGACGTGTTTAATATTAAACATCTTATACCTTATTATGGAGATGAACAACCCAATAGGAAGAACTTTTAAATTCGAGGACGAATTTTTCTCAACAAGGGAAGGATGATGCATCACTCACCTTAGGTCGCGTACGACCTAACTCCAAAGTCGCCGAAGGTCGCGAAGCAGTAGATCGTGAACGACGTAATCGTGCGTGAGAAGCTTCAGAAGGTCGCGAACGACCTATGATCTCCAACTCCTTAAGCCGTGAACGCCATAATCGCGCGCGAGAAGCTCCAGAAGGTCGCGAACGACCTATGCTCTCCACCTTCTTAAGTCGCGAGCGACATAACCGAGGAATTGAAGGGAATCACGATTCCCTAAGTCGCGAGCAAACAGATCCATATATCACCGTCCATAAGTCGCAAGGCCCTAGGTCGCGAGCATTTTTTTAGGTCGCTGAAGATTCTTTTCGCAAGCAGATGACCAGAATTGCCTATGCCGCTCAAGTTTCTTAAGTCGCGAATTCTTTAGGTCGCTGATGATTTTTAGGTCGCTCTGAGTGTTGAGTCGCGCATGAATGTTATACTGAAACTTGTAGGTCGTTTGTGATGTTGTTTTGTGTTTCTGTTAAGTCACGTGAGTTGTATTTTAGGTCGTGTGATGTAAATATGTTATGTCGTGTATTGTAATGCTTATGTTGTGTTGTTTTTAGGTCGTGAACGACCTGGGTTAAGTCGTAGGTCGCGTAACGACCTAGGGAGAGTTGTAAGCCTATAAATAGGCGTGTTGTGTTATTGTAAGGTTGTTGAATTTTGAATAAAATTTGGTTTGTGTTTTGTGCCTCCATTAAAATTGGTAGTTGAGTGTTAACTCCTATCTCCGCCTTCGGCATTCGAGTGCGCTCGAATCAACGATTGTTGAAGCCAATTCACGGAATCAAGTGCGCTTGATCAACGTTCGAAGAATTGTAGATCTTCTTTCGCGGTATCGTGCGCGATCAACGTGTCGAAGATTGCTAGAATCCGATATCTTCGTGATTAATGGATTTGGGCATTTGGGTATTCTTAAATCCATCGATTCGCCGATTATTTCCGCTAATCGTGTGAGATCCTAGACGGATTCGATTTACATCATCGAATTTGCTTCCTACGCTGCGTCACATGTAGTCCCTTTTTTACCTCCAAATCCATAGTAAAATTGTTATCTAACGATATTTTGGATTTAAGAACATTCCAGCTGCATGTAAAGGCCTATGGAGTTGTGCATTCCATCGCTTATCAATTATTTTCCATTCTTCCTTGTATCTAGACTCCACATTTTGAAAATTCAATGTTATCTTTCCTTTGGCCTGATCCATGGTTTCATAAATATAACCCATTGTGGGTTTTGCATCACCATCTACTAGTCTTAGAACTTTGACTAATGGAATGGTACACTTCAAACAATATTTTGTTCCATCCCAAAATTCCTTTTTAGTTAAAATAATATCTTGAAATTCTTTTCCCAACTTTTTAGAAAATTGACTTTCCTCCCATTCACTAGAAGTGAACATTTTTCTTAGACCCACACGTCATTCTATTAAAGTCAAATATTGGGTAGCAAATCTAGTTACCGCATGCTTAGTTAATTCCCTACCCTTTGTGTACTTCCGCATAAGATTTAAAAGTCGGCTACGTTTATAAATAAATAGCGTTACTTTTTTGTATGTCCAACAATCTCAACGTGGGTAGACAATTCACCAATATCTGTCAGTATTAAATTCAAACTATGGGCCACACAAGGAGACCAAAATATTTGTCTCTTTTCCCTCATCAACATTTCACCGGCCTTGACATAAGCTGCAGCACTATCAGTAACGACTTGGACTACAATTTCTTCTCCGACTTCATCAACCACATTGATAAGCATATCATAAATATTTTCAACATTTTTTATAAGTGAAGAGGTATCAATAGACTTCAAAAACACGGTTACTTTGGGACTATTCACCAAAAAATTTGTGATGCTTCTATGCTTTTTATCAGTCCATCCATCTGACATAATCATGCATCCCGTCTTCTTCCATTCTGCTTTATATATCTCTAATTTCCCATTAACGTTTTCAACTTCTTTCATTAGAAAAGTATTTCGGATTTCATGGTAGGTTGGAAGCATTAAACCTTTTCTGTGAAGAGCGATACCATTCGCTATAATTTTAAAAAAATGGACTCTTTACTAAATGAAAAGGCAAAGCATTGGCATAGAAAAAAATCGGCAAATTTTCAAGCAAACATGTTCTTTGTCTTCTTTCTTCGACACAACATTCAAGGTCTTCTACTTTTTTGAACATGTAACATCAAGAATTTTATTAACATCAGCATTCAAATTATCTACCTCATCATCATTATCATTGAAACCGCATTTACTTTTTTTAATACGCTTTTGAATAATGCAACTATTTCTTCCGATACTTTGGACATGCTTTTACATTTGCAGAAGTTTGAGCAAGATGATGCTTCATTCTATAAATACCGCCCGTTATAAATTTCGAACAGTAGTTACAGCGGTTAATTTTTTTGTCTTTTTCATTCATTGGTTTACCATGATCCCAAGCAATATCAGCTTCTTTAGTCATCTGCAAGTACAAACTAAAACAATTCAATTGCTACGTTTATTGTCATTAAATTAATACAAATGCAGATTAACTAAATAAACTTACATGAAAATGGTTTAATTAATGATAAATTCTCTTCTCACATTTGTAATATACAAAATATTAATACAAATGAACTAAATAAACATTCTGGTGGAATATAATGTATATCAACTAACCATGCACTAACAAACAGAAAGAATAAAATAATGCAACGGAAAAGGTGTACATCTTGTAAATAACAGCCATATGTTTTAAAATTTGCTTAGTGTTCAATGTTCAATGTTCAATCTAGTTTACATGCACATCTTGTAAATGACAGTTGTATTAACCTTTAGATAAAACAATTAATACTTTGACCACAGCTCGGTCTTCGTTTTTTATACAATTGCTCTGCTTAGTGCTTGCCTTTCTGTCACTTAAATATTTCAGTCCCGTATGAAAATATATTCATACGGTAACAAAACAAGACAGTGAAAATAAGCCATACAATAAAAGAAAATGGAAAAGCTGTGTTCAAGTCGATAAAGCCACGAACAAAGAGAGAGAGATCTCTTGCTTACCTTTCGAATGGAGAAGGAGAACAAGAAAGCTATGGAAATAAAAGCAACAGCAAAGAATTTAGAAACAAAGCTAAAAGCCAGTAGAAAAAAATGAAAAAAAAATCCCTCTCTTACCTTTCAATCCGCACAAGCGTAAGTCGATTCCACCTTTCTTCTTTTCTTTCTCCGATCTTTGATTCTTTTTTTTCCTTTCTCTGTCATTGATTTTTCTAGTTTGATTTTACTGGTTTGAGTTGGTTTCTAATGAATGACGATTTAAATAACAAATTCATATGTAGATTCAACTTTGAATAGTTTGCGTCTTTTGATCTTTGAATTGAATAAGTGTTGCTGCTTCGGTTTTAGGTGAGATGATTAAAATAGAATTTGTAGGGTTTAGCGGTTATCGAACTCGAACAGATAGATGAATTTGGAAGTTTTGGTTCAGTTTTTTTGATGATATTTCATTCTAGGTTTAGATCATATGATTTTTGTCAACTTCGATTTATTTCTCGTTTTGAATCGTTGATGTCGCAATTCGATTCGAATCATGATTTAAACCATGTGATTTTACGATTTTTGACAACATTGTCCCCCTCAAATTAGATGAAATAACTACTTAGGAAACTAAGCTTTCATTTGCAAGAATTCTAGTGGAAATGAAAGCAAATGCAGATTACCAAAAGAAGCTTTATTTCTATGCATGATGGAGAAAATTTAGTGCAAAACATAGAATATGAATGGATTCCTCCTAAATGTAATACATTCTCTTGTTTTGGTCATACAATTGATAACAATGTCTCCAAAATGGTTTTAAAAAAAAACATAATATGCAAGAAAAACCAGTAGAAAATAGCAGTACTATTCAAGAGGCAGGAGATGCAAACACTGAAAGAGTCTTATTTGAATTTAATAATGTGACTGGTTCACAATCTTTAAATGACATCTCAAAAAAGAGCAAGAAAAATGATGGATCAACATCTGTTCAAGAATTTGCTTAAGAAAGAGAAATTCAAGAAGGTTGTAACGCCTGATATTTCGAATTATTCAAATTGACAATAATCTACACATGTCAGACTTGAATTACTCAAATAACAGATTGTTAATTTATATTTGACAAAACTTAGCATATACAGTAAATAAATCAATCACAAAGTCACAAACACAGAGTAATATAACAATAAGCAACGGAATAAATAAATAGTAGTTCATGAAGCTACTACAGAACATCAAAGTTTGAAACAAAATACAACTGATATCCAATACTTAGAAGTCACAATACAAAGCAAATGACGAGTCTGAATGTAACTGGAAATAACTGGAAGCTGAATAGATAGAGATGATCTCCAAGCAAAGCTCCAAGCTCCAAAGGTGAGTCTCAAATGCTGTGACACTTAGTCTGACTTAAGCATAATACAAAACACAAAACACTCGAGTCAGGATTAACATTCTTATGCAAGTAAATCAACTCAAGTGAAATGTCCAAGTGAAATGCAATGACTTAAAGGATGTTTGGGATTCCACCCTTTAAGGATCCGTTAAACTAGCTACATACATACTACAATACGCTACATAGGTAATGTCTATGGTAAAGTAATTATTAAAAATAGCATTTAGGCGTCACCCATATCCCCTTTAACATATTTTTACGTATATTTCCATAGTTCATACAGTACCGTAATTCCTCCATAAACTGGAAGGCTATTAGAGAGCACTCCATAGGTACGATACAAACCGAATTCATAGAGGGAGCGATAAGGCATGTGACTAGGCGCGCAAGGCAATGTCAAAGGTAGGATACTACAGTTTTGCGGATCCGGACTGGTGGTAATGCATAGTAGCTACTACCGTCCACCTCGAGACACACTTCCAAATCAAATGTGCGCCCAATCAAATTATAAAGCAATAGAATGGTATCGAAGAAATGTGCCCGATAAGGGGAGCGACCCCACTTGGCCCGGAATGCCTCCTGTTTTAGTCACATCAAGCTGACTTGAGGGAGTCAGGGCTGCGTTCATACCTCATATTGTTGTCGCCAAAACATCCTACTTTGCTCCGGATTCTCCACCACGTACACGGTTGTTAAAGTGGTTTTTGGTATTGGCATAAAGTATGAAAATATCCGATCCCGATCTCTTTAACAACCAAACGCTAATTTAACACCGTGGTCATTTATAAAATCACTTTTATAATCATTTCAAACAGTTCATACTTCATTTTAAAATATCATATTCACTTCGAAATCATATTCACTTTCAAAGTCATAACCACAAAATAGTTTAAACCATCATATCAAAATATTCGCTTTAAATCCATTAAATCTAAATCATAACAGTTCCAATCTTAAACAGTTTAAGTATTGAAAATAGTTTATATATATTGAAATAGTTATAAATTAAAATAGTTTATATATTTAAAAATAGGTTATAAATTAAAATAGTTATATATTAAAATAGTTCATATATTAAAAAGAGTTTATATCGAAAAAAAAATCAAATTAGAATCATGTACTCCAATTTCACAATCAATTCAAATCACTTTAGTTCGAAAATTCCATTTAAATCAATCTCGGTTCAACAATTTTAATTAAAAGTTAAAGGTTCAATTCAAATTCTCATTAAAACTATTTTTAATCTATATCGATAACTAAAATTTTGAAACCACCTCCAATTCAATAGCCTTTAAAGTTTAAATATTCAAATGATTTACAATAACTCAATTTAATAAATTTCATTTATATCTCAAAATTCAACTTTAATTTGATTTAAATTTGAAGATATCCACTTAATCATCTATAATAACCATTTAAATAAAATCCCAGATTACAAATTTAAATCAAAATTAAAATACTAAATATCTAACTTCAATTTGTTTAATTCTGAAATATTCACTTAATCACATTTAGTCATAATCAAGTTATCAAATTATAAAAATCATATCTTTAAAATCTCAAATGTATAAGTTTCAAATCAATGTTATTTAAATATAATTCTTAACAAATAAAATTTAAAATCAATTTCAATTCATCTTTCGAACCTTAATTTATTAAAGCTATTACAAAATCTATTTTCAAAATATTAATATAAATTTTAAACAAATAATTAAACATATTATGTGTGTATATATATATTAATTGAGTTAAATCATATTAAATTTTTATTAAATTAAAAGTTATTATTAAATTTAATTTTTTGTTAAATCTTATTTTATATATTTAAAAATAAATAAAATTATAAGTAAAATCTAAAAACTAAATTTTCAAAACTTATAATTTAAAATTTTCAAAAACATAATTTAAAAATCTAATTTTTTACATATATTAAAATAAAATCTATGTATTATATTTAAAAATCAATATTTATCAAAACCCATATATTTCCTTTCAAAACTTTAGAAATCATTTTTCAAAAATAGACCAACGGTGTTCGTATATAATTTTCTATCCTATGGTCAAGTGATACGGATATTTATCCTTTCGATCAATAATAATTAAAATTTATGGATATGTATCATTTCAACCCATAATCCCAAAATTCAAATCAATAAAACCGCTTCGGTTTATCATTTCAACCCATAATGATTTTCCCCAATCTATAGGATCATTTGGGTATGTATCATTTCAACCCATAAGGAGTTCCTAAAATAATAGGGAACTTGCAGTGTGATAACAATAGAATTATAACACGAAATAGCATAAAATATCAATTGACAAGCATATATCACAGTTAACGATTTAAATATATAATCAACAGGTCATGGTGTCATCTGTCAGAGGTAAACAATTTTAAGTATTAACGTATTAAATTAAACAATTAAATAACTAGCAATTCAAATTTAACGACATATTTCAATCTTCATTTCATGTGAAATCAATTTACTAAATATAAGAATGATAATCATGAGTTATTGCTCACCTATTCGATGCTTGAGAAATTTGACAACGAACCGAGCTACGGATCCAAGCAACATATTCCAAAGCAAAGCACGATGAACACAAACAAAGCTGGAAGCTTGGAATCAATGGAAAAACAAATCAGAACTAGCTTGATATAATTGGAAACAAAATATATATTATATTTTTTTCTCTCAAAATCAATATTCAATTTAAAAAAACATATTTAAAATAAACATCTTTATATTATATTTTTAATAACAATATTAAAATTAAATTTATAATATTTTATATAAAATCACAATCTAAACACATATAACGTATATGAGATTTCGGATATATAAAACTGTTAAATATAAAACAAATAAAACAAAGAATCATAATACGTTAAATACACTTAATCTGTTAAACAAATAAATAAATAATAAATAAAATTCAAAGAATCATAACGTATAAAATAAAGATAAAATCAATATCTTCAAAATCAATATATATATATATATATATATAAAGAAAGAGAAGGGGATTGCCTGCTACACTCGGGTGGGCTGCTGCTAGGCTGAGCATTAGCGTGGCTGTCGAATTTGTCAGGTGATGGTGGTGTCAAGTGCAGGTCGATAGATGTGACAGCTCGGTTGAGTGGATGGTGTAGGGGTTGGTGGCAGCGATGTGGACAAGGCAGGGTGCTCGATTTCATGTTTTGAATGTAGGTAAGCAGAGACTGCGGAGGAGGTGCTGTAGGTGCTTTGCTCGGAGCAGTGGGCATTCGGGTTTGTGTGGAGATGGGCACTGGAGCTTGAGGGCTGTTCGGCTACAAAGTGGAAAGTTTGAAATGGTGGAGGGAGAAGGTGGTTCGGGTGACACAGCGGAGAGGATTTTCATGGAAAAACGTGGCAGGCGAGCTTAGGTTTGACGCGGAGCAAGCGGTGCTATGGGCGGATGGTCGTTCAACATTCGGTTAGGGGATGGACTTTTGCGGTAAGTAGTGGTGGACGTGGGTAACGGCAAGGTGAGGGGCGGTCAAGGGGAAAGATGGGCGCGGAGGTCGGTGGAAAACGAGATGAGACGGGAAAACTTCTGCTTGGAGAAGGCGGGTTACACTCGGTGGTAATGAAAAAAAAAGTGGAGGATCTGGTTGCTGAGGTGGGTGGCTCGGCATAGGTCAGGTTGGTGATGTGAAGGGTGGCAGTGGAATGGGAGGACGTGACGATTGGTGGTGTGATGGAGTGAAGGCTTGCTGCTATTGGGTGCAGTGGGATCTGACAGTGCTCGTAAGGGAAGGCCCGTGCTGCAAGTGGAAGGGACGAGCGAGTTCATCACATGCAAAGAGAGAGAGTGAGTGGTTCAGACATGAAAAGGGAAAAACGAGCTGTTCTCAATGCAATATATATAAGAAATTCTATTTTATTATAAAATTTTTGTTTCTTTCGTGATGAAAGAACACGACAATTCAGAAAGGAAGAAAATGGAAATGAATCAGCAGGAAAATAATTATATTGAAATTAATGGAACGACAAAGTTTAAAAGCTGAAAATATTAACTGGAGATGGCTATTTGTTTATACGATGGATAATGAAAGGAGTAATCCATTAGGATTATTCTATTTGAGTCCACTTCAATACGGGTATGACACCCAATCGGGCAATCGAGTATTGTATTGACCTCATTTCCTTTTCTTAGACTTTAGGTCATCCTTTCACGAAAATGTCCACTAGGTAAATGAGGTGATTCAATGAATTTATTTGATATTGTCATTTTACCCCTTTTGAGATATCCTCTTTAGATACTCACTTGTTGTTATACTTTGTGGTATTACTTCACTTGAAGTAATAATTTGTTGTTAATGTTACTTCCTCATTTGAAAAGATATTTATCCTTGCTTTTATATATCGTTTCTCTCTTTTTAATCTACTATGTAGTGCTAGGGTCATTCATCAGCTTGACCCTACACCGATTTTCATAAGCTACGAGTCACGGAAGATAGCCTTACTCTTACCGCATTCCACACTCGTTATGAGTCTTGTGAGTGATTCATTATATCATTTGGAATAATGAACACTGCAGTCTATTCCATCAATCTTGAGGATCGAGTATCTAGAAATATCTCGGTGAGCTCTATTTGCGTTCCTTGATTTTGAGTATAATTATAATTGAGTTTTCAAATCATTCAAATTGAAGATGTGTTTTTAAGAGAAATTGGATTTTGTTTTTGAAAAAAAAAGAATATTTTGAGTATTATATATGAGGTACTTCTTTTTAAAGAAAATGAATTTTTGTGTTGGGTTGTCCGTCTAGTGCTTTAAGAATTCTGGTCGATGCGTTTGGCCAACGTTATCGATAGGAATTTCCTAAACGCTGTGATGAGATAGTCAGACACGGTAAATTGAGTTTCACTAAGTAAAGTTCGAAAATAATTAATATGGTGGAGTATTAATTTTTATTTTAAATGTTTAATGAAACCATTGAACCATAGTGAGTGTTGGAGGAGTGGCGAGGCAGTTTTGACCATTCGATCAACTCTGTAGCCAATCGAAGAGGTCATTGACTATAAATCAATGGCAAGGCAATACTCTTATATTATTTGAAAATTGAGAAATTGAATATGGTGATTTGAGTAAATAAAGTAAATTAATTCTAATTAAGGAAATGTCTTAATTAGAAATCATATGATGCTTTGATTAATAACAAGACGTATTCAAGATAAAATAATACATTGGTTATAGAATATTGGAATAGCAATTAAATATTTTTGTCCAAAGCTAAATTTGATGACTTTAAAATTTGTTTTGGTAATTGGCTATTTGAAAAAAAAAATAGATAGTATGATTTAAAACTCTATCTTAAGGGAAATTATGGAAATGTTAAATTAAAATTTTTAGCATAAATTTGTGAGTAAGCTTTGGTTTTGAAACCTAGATAGTATTAAAACTTTTGATATGAAATTGTAAAATTCTTTTTTTTTCAAAAAAAAAAAAAGAAAACCTTCTCCGGAGAGCAGAGCTAGAGGATACAGATGTCCGCCACACTGACCCCCCTTTTTAGCCAGCCCAGCCAAGAGCATTAATCCTCTGCCTAGTTTCGGCTTTGTTGAGGATAGACCGCTCAAGGCCTTAAGGGAAACAAATCTCAGATGCGGGACTCGAACCCGCAACCTCCAGGAACTTTGTTCCATGGATTGTAAAATTCTTTTGAAAACAAGTTTGAGTTAATTATCAACTCTAATTAATTTTATGTTGATAAAAATATGGATATTGAATTTTGTGACAAGTGGAAATATGAATTTGAATGGTTCATTTATTTTAAAATGCTATATTATAAGATGCAAGGTTTAATAAATGAACAAGTCATGAGATGCAATCTGTTTAAATTGTGAGAACAAATTAAAAATTAATTTGCAGATTCAAAATTTATTTTGGATGGTTAATTATCTTTTGATAATGAAAGAAATTAGTTATCTCTTTCAAAATGAGTCGTTAGGGTTTGAGAAAAAAACTTGTTTGTGTAAAGTGATAAAACCGTTTCCAATTAGTGAAGCGTTTCTTCTAAAAGATGATAACATAGAGTTGATCATAATTTTATATGTCTTAGCTTTCCAGGACATTTAATAAATGATTTAGCAAAAACCTTGTTTGAAAATGTAGTTAAAATTAAAATGGTTTGGGATTTTTTTTTAATTTTTAATTGATTTGAAAGCTGAAATTTGGTTTAGAAAAGTACTGTGCTAAAACAACGATAACTTGAGATTTATAACTCCAAATGGGCTCAATCTTTTTGTAAATGAAAGTGCTTTCAGTAAGCTTTGAATATTCTGTTTACCACTTTGAAAGATTTTGCTTTTTATTTAGTCTAAAGTGGGTTTGAAAATAGATGTACATCTCTGTCCTATTATGAATTTTTTTGAAATTTAAGCTGAAAGTAAATTTAGCATAACTTTTAAACCGTCAGTCCGATTTTGATGATCTAAATATTGCTGGAAAGCATAGACACAGTAGAAAAACTTCCACTTTATAAGTGTTTTCAGATTTTGAAGTTTACTATGTCAAAATCTGAGTTCTTTATAGCAGGTCTGAAATAGAATAAAATGATTTGTTTGTCTTAATAGTCAAATGTAATGCTTCTTATTTTATAAATGTATCCTAATATGATCTATTTGAGTTAAGTACAGGTGAAAGATGATAGTCTGACTATATTTTGAGCAAATGGTTTATATAAGATTAAGCTAACTCGCTTAAAAAATGGGAAAAAGAAAGGTATGTTTTCGGATTAAATTTTCAAGTATTAAATGTTGATATATATTTTGTTTCCGACCTAATGGTCGATGTATATTATATGTCTTTTTTTGTGATATTGTAAACGGCCCTCTATACAAAGGAGACTCCACCGATTTTTCCAAAAATTCTAACACTTATAAAATTTAAGAAACAAATTTGGAAAAAAAAAATATGTGTTACAAATTAAAATATATTTGTAGAAGAGTTAGAGAATAAGCAACTTAAATTTTATTTACTCTAAATAAAGAGCAATGAGTTTAAATTAAAATATAAATAAAAATTTTGAAAATTTTCAAGTATTGAAAATTGAGATTATGATTATGAAGATAATGCATTTTGAAACTCTAAGAATTTTTGATTGTAAATTAATATTAATATATATATATAAATATATATTGATTCCTTGTGGTTATCTTGCCTTAGTGCAATTGTTTAATGACTTGCAGTTATGCAGTCGTTCGAGTTTGGTGGTGTAACGACCCGTAAATTTTCGATAATTAAAATAGCTAATTTAAAAGATTTCGTGATTTAGTGTTAGAAGAAAATTTGTAAGTCATTTGGAATAATAATAAATGTTAATCCATTGGGTATAATAGAGTAATTGATTGATAAGTAAAATCTATTTAAATCAAATATTGAATATTGAACAGGTAAATTGTTTAAATTAAATATTTAAAACTTATTGAATAATTGAATAACTGTAAAATGAAAATAGTGTTCTAAATTGTGAATTGGTTTTAAAAGTTGAATCTTATAAGTTCAATTTTAATATTTCAAAAGATAATGAAGTATTGGATAATCCAAATTGTTTAAATTTAATATTTGGAATTTAGTGAATAATTTAAATAATGGGAATTGAATAACCGTATAATGGAAATGGTTGTTCTATAATTTTAATTCGTTTCAAAAGTTAATTTTTTAAGTTCGTTTTTGATTATCTCAAAAGACAGTGATTCAAGAATAATAAAATTTGTTTAAATTTAATATTACGAATGTTTGAATAATTAAATTCCGAATTTGATATGATTAATTTGATATTGAAATTTAATATATGAAAATAGAGTGAATAATTGAAATTTGATTTAATATGATTCAAATTGGTTTCCAAAGTGAATGTAAGTTATATTGGGATTATAATAGAGTTAATAAGATTTTTAAATTGGAATTTATTGGATAATTGAATAACGGGTTTAATATGAAAAAAATGATTTGTAAAATTTTATTTTATCATATTAAAGTTAGAATGATGTTGTAGAACTTTTAAAATCGAACTAAAAGTAAATTTGTGAAAATGGAATATTTTAATATTTAATTGGTGGGTTAAAATAACCATTTTTCAAACAGTCTCCGATTTCGACGAAACTAGTTTCATCGGATCCGTAACGTGATACTATTGTAAGATTTCAAATTTCGTGTCAATCGGATTTATCGTTTGTCCGGGGCAAGCCAAAACGCATAGAAATTTGTTTAATCGGTTTAATTTAAAATTGATCGTTTATTTCCGTAACTCGCACATACGATTAAATTAGGACTTGAAACCTTTCCCATTGCATCCGGAATAGGGGTATAACATTATGAACGTCTAGCGGCATGCCCTGATAGGGGTTCGAGATTTTTAGTTGCGTAGATCGAGGTGTTTTGAAAATTTAAATAAATATTTTAATTAGTCAATCTCCCTTTCAGCTGCTATCCCATCTTTTCACTGTACCTTTGACCCATTCAAACACACAATCTCCTCTTCATCCCTTTTTTAATAACTGCACACGCAAGTCACAATAAACAAAAATCCAAGCTTCAAAAGAAGAAAAAAAATATTTCTCTTCCAATACTCGATTAAAAATCACGAAACCAATTTTAAAAATCCTATTTTTGAATTCTCTACAACCTGGTATGCTTGTTGCTGGGTGCGGCAATTATTGAGGTTGAAGCCGTTCTTAGGCATGAACTAGGGTTGGAAATCGTGGAGGATATAGGCTTCGATTCGTGAAATAGAGCCTTGATTCGAGTTCACCATCGAAGATACCATTTGCGGCTAGATTTTTGGAGTGCTCGGCAGCGTCTTGGGGGGTTGCGACCTGGTCGCGTGCATACGTTAGGGCGTGGGTCACGTTTTCCTGGGGGTGGTCGAGCTCGAAGTTGGTGGTGCGGGATGGTGGAGATTTCGGAGAGAAGTTGGATGGTATTGTCGGTTCGTTGAGTTATGTAGCGTAGCTCCGTATCATCGAAGATGTGTGCACGGCCATGGGTTCGCGTACAGGAAATGGCTACAGGGAGTTTGGGGAAGAAGCTTGAGTGGGCTGGGCCTCTTTTTGCTTGGGTATGGATAATTTTTAATATCTATATAAATTGTTTTATAAATTCGAATGTCGATAACTTTAAAATGTGTAACTCTCACATACAAGGTCCGATTGGAACGAAACTTTTTGCGTTGCGATCGTATTGACGAGCACTACGCAATGGAGCTGAATTTCAATCATTTGGAGCTAGTGGAAATTTCGGGTAAAATTAAACGCTCGTTTAATTTTATTCGAAATAAAATGCTGGAACTACATTGAAATCAAGGTGAGTGTTTTATAACGCTCACAACGTACTGAATATCTTTATGGTAGTTAAGTTTAATATTATGAAGTGATATGAATTTTATTTGTCGTTGTTTGATAAAATTTAATTGTCATATAGATTGTCATTTGAATTAACCATTGAAAATTAAATTGACAGTTAAATTGAAATTGAAATTGAATTGCGATTAAATTACCATGAATTGTATTGTCTATTGGATGATGTATTTCAATGGATGTTATTGGTTGATATTTAAATGTTTGGATGTTTATTTGCTTATATATATATATACTGTTATGCATACATATGACACCGTGATTTGTTTAAGTGATATATATTCATCCCTGGCATTTAATTGAAATAAATAATCACTTGGCCATAGGATAGAAAATTATATACGGACACCGGATTGACTAAATTAATAACTTTTAAAATCGTCGATTTGAAATTTATTTAAATTTTTTGATTTAAAAGTTATAAATAGAAATCAATTTATAGAAATCGAATTTATCGGAAAAATTGAGTTTGGAATGTTGAAATAAATTTTGGGTTAAAAGAAATTGTTAAATAATTTAAGTTGAGACTTTGAAATTTAAAATTGAGATATGATTGAATTTCGGAAATTTATCTGTTTTAAAGATTTAACATTATCTCGAGCTTTTAGTATTACTAAGTAAAAGCAATATAAAAATGATATTTTGAAATTGAGCTTGAAATTGAATCATATTTGTAACTGGGATTTAAATTTGAATATTGAAGGAAAATTTTGTTAAGTGTTATAAATTGATATTTTGAAAAACCAAGCTCCAAATCAATATAAATTGAAATTGAATTTATTGAAGGTGAATGTAGAATTGAATTAATTTGAAGTCAAAGTTGACATTGATTTGAATTGAAATCGAAATTGAATCGGTAGAAGGGAAATTGAAATTGTTTTGTATTGGGAAGTTATAATTGAAATGGTTGGTTTTGAAGCTGTTTTATTTTGTTTTCCAAATTACTCAGTTATATAAACCATTTTTGAATACTTAAACTATTTTAATCTATTTTAAATCTACTTAACCCAATTTAAATTATTTTAAACTAATTTATCTATTTGAAATCCATTTAAAGATTTTAAGTATTTTTAACTATTTTAACTATTTAAACTACTTATAAACTAGTTAAAACTATTTTCTAAAATTTCAAGTTGGTCAATAAGGTGAAATGTTTATGTTTAAATCTTGAATGTAATTACGAATTGGGTTAAATGAAGTTGCAACCTAAATTGAAATTCGAAATGATTTGGAAATCGAAATGAGATATTGAGGCAAAAAATGTTTTTGAAACGGAACCTTACATTTTAAATAGATATGACGATATTTGAAATGGATTTGATTTTTGAAGCGAATATGATATTTCGATATCAATTATGAATCGATTTGAAATGTAAAAGAGCCACCGGTGTAATAATACGTAGTTATTAAAGAGACCGGGATCGAATATGGACATACTCTCTGTCGATACCGAAAACCACTTTAATAACTATTATACGCGGAGTGTTGATCCAGAATGAAGTGGATGGTTTGGTGAACGCGTTGACTGAAAAAGAGAACGATAATGGATGACCCATGACATGACTAAAACAGGAGCCGCGCCGGGCCATTGAGGTTCGCCATCTCTAGCGGACACACTTCTTCGATACCATATCTATTACATTTGTGATTCGATTTGGGTGCACCCCTTGATTTGGAAGTGTTGATTCGCGGTGTTGGGGTAGCTGCTGGTTATGCTCAACATCAGTCCGGATCACGCAACTACTAGTATCCTAGTTGGTATCGCCTCATGTACCTTGTCATACTGATTATCCTATTCGCGACCACTACGTTTTGTTTTGTGTTATACCTATAGGGTACCCTTTGATAACCACCAGTTTACGGTGGGGTTTACAGTGCTGTATAGACTATGGCATTATAAAAATGTGTTAAGGGGGATTATGGTAACGCCTTAACGCTAGTTTGATACTTTATATTACTGATAGGCATTATCTACTTCGCGTACATTACTACCTAGTAGATAGTTTGACGGATCCTTAAGAGATGGAAAATCCCGTAACATCTCTTGAGTTATTGCACGCACGTTGACACTGGATATGAGATGTCAAACCCCGTAAATATCTCTGACGCCTTTACACTCATATTTATTTATGATTGGTTTAACTTACATGAGGATATTTTAGTCCTGACTCGGGTGTTTTGTCTTTTCATTACGCTCGGGTCAGACTTGAGTTTTTCAGCTTATTGAAGATCTATTCTGGAGGACGAAGACGAAGATTTGGTATACTATTTCTATTATTATCTTTGCATCATGTTGTCTGCTGCATTATTTTATTTGTTCTGTTGTATATGTATAACTCTGATAAATGTTCTATAAATAATTGTCAAAGTATAGTAAACAGCTTCATGAACTGTTTATTTGACTATTATATTTTATCGTTCCGCTGCGAGATTCTGTGTTGTTTCATTTCCTTTATTTCCCTTCCCTTTCTTTTCTTAATTACCCCAATAACCATCTGCCCTTTTTAATGGTTTGGAATCGACATGTGTATTTGATCGTCGGTTTAAACTGTCCAAAAAGGCGGGTCGTTACAGTTGGTATCAGAGCTTTGGTTAAGCGATAACCTTAACTTTGTGGGGTCTGACTCTTTATAAATAGGGTAGTAATACCCTATTATGTGTCATTGAGTGTATATATACGAGAGAGCGTATTTGTTAGTGATATAAAATGTTTTATATTGTGTCGGTTCATTTGTTGAGTGGCTTATGGATTCTGGTCAATACGAGTAATTAACGTTATTGATAGGGATCTCTAAACACTTAAACAGAACAATTCGACATAGTATTGTTTTCAATTGGGTAAATGAAATAATTTTTCTCTAATTATATTTTGTATATAAAGAAAAATTTTCAGAAATTATTGTGACTTATCTAGCTTACCTGGTTGTTAGGAATGAAAATATTGGTTATTATCATTAATTGGATATTGTAATTTAATAAATAAGGTGAATTACAAAATGAAAAATGATAAAACACTTGTGGAATGTTTTGAGAAAAAAAATCCTATGAGAATGTTTTATAAAGGTGACTTATAAATTAAAATCGATTTAAATTGAAAAATATTGAATTTAAGACCCGGAGATCTTGAAAAATGATTTTCAAAGCTTTGAAGAAAATATATTGTAATACTAGTTGGAAAATATTTATGAGAAATATTTTGAAAGGATTTTAAGAAGGAATGAATTCAGTACCCCTCTCTTATGCCGTTGGAAAATAAATTTCGGTGATGACTGCGCAGCATCATCGACGTTCATTTTCGAGTCTCAAAGTGGGGGAGACTTCTAAGAAGCTTTGCTTTTCTTCGAAATTATTTTGGGTAAATGGGTTTTGGTTTAAACTCCAAAGGTATGATTTGATATATTTAAAAGGATATAAGTATATATGTTTATTTCAAACTATTTGGAATGAACCGGGCATTTAAAATTCTAAGTTATGTTAATTAGAAATTTTCAAATTATTTGAATGAAATGTGAATAACCAAAATTTATAAAATAAGAGGATTAGGATATCTAAGCTATTGTTTGGGAAAACTTTAAAGTTGAAAGGTAAAGAGGATTTAATCAAATTAAATTTGTGAACATTCTAATTAAGTAAAATGAAATTCTATAAATTTGTATAATACCAAAATTACATTCTGATAACATATAACAAGACTTACCAAATGTTAAAAGTTAAAATGATGTTTTGGATATGTAATGAGATATTGTATAGATAAACAGAACCGGAAAGTAATTGAAATATACAAGTAAGGAAAACTCAAAGGGAATTAAATGTATACAAATGGAAAATTTGGTTGTGAAAAAAAATTTATATATACTTAAATATAGCATGAAATGATGAATGGATAAATGGAACAAGTAAGTGAACTTAAGAAAGAAGATAAATGAATCGTATTATATCTCTGTAAATTGGTTATAGGAAATAAATATAAATTGCAAAGGGATTGTAAAGAAAAAAAAATTGAATCTGTAACCTTTAAGATAACTGTAAACGAAGAAAAGTCATTTATGAGAGGTTAGACTTTTATAGGATGATTAATAAACTAAAGTGCTGGTTAATGAAATGTTCCATAAATAAATTTGTTATTAACTAAAATTATGAAATTGAAGTAAATATAAACAAAAGAATCTGGTGTAGCTAAGATTCAATTGGAACATGAAATTGAATTTAATTAAATTATATAGAATGTTTCAAATGAACTTGAGTAAGCAAATTCTATGATATGATGTTTAAGAAAAGATAATGTTAAAGAATATGCTATGTAAAGAAATGAATATACTAGCTGAATAATGGATTGTGAGTAATTAAGTGAAAAAAATAGAAGTCAATAAAATAATTTAGTATAGATAAATTGGATAGAAATCTATTTTTGTACGTATATTTTTTATTCGCATAACGATTTGATCCAAATTCGAGCACAAAATTTCGAGATGATTTATATCGATCCAAGTTAGGATTTTTCACTCGACTTTCGACGGCGAACCCTGGATATGGATTTTTAATTTGATTCTGGAATTCTCTATCATAGTATATGGCTATGCAAGGAGAGTAACAGTTTCCAATAAAGGAACCAAATCTGAGTCCGCACTAGAGAGTCGTGTGAACGATACTAGTTTGGAAGTGAAATTGTGTGATCGAATAAGCGATTAGATTGGTATTGCTCACGGATGATATATGTACGACTTACGGACTTAATTAAAGTTAATATTGGAAATTTATGATGCCAAATATAAAATGATTCTTTTAAAATTATATGATTTGGTTGTTATATGATTGTTAGTTGATTGTATATAATTCATTGAGTGTTAATGAAATTGAAAGCTATAAATCATTGAAATCAAATTGGAAGTTAAATGAATTTAAATAGAATTTAATTTGATTCAAAGTGGAAGTGAACTAATGTAAATATAAATTAGTGAATGTTAACTAATTGAATTGAGAATGAATGTTAGTAAAATCCAACGTTAATGAATCAACTGTGATTAAAATTGAAACCCAAGTCAATAAATATTAATGAAAAGTGAATTTATATTGATTGGTTATGGATTTGCTGGATGATAGTTGGATGATAGTTGATTGATGGTTGCATTTGTTGTTTTGTTGCATTTGCTATGTTGGCATATGTAGTTTTTATGTTGCTATATGATGTATATTGATATTATTTTCATATATGCATGTTTCTCATGGTTTGTTGAGTGTTTAGTAGGTGCGGATTGCGCTTGCTTCGCATTTGGAGCTCGCTTTCGCGCTATATTAGCCGTATATGCTCGCTAATAATATATAAGGTACATATCTCGGATTACATACCGTACTTTTACACTTTTTCCCTGCGGGATGCCTCATCATTTGATGAGATGTATATTTGTGATATATATACTGTCATTTTTTTCGGATCGAGCCACGCAAAGGAGATTAACTTGTTTGATAACTAACTTTTAAAGTTAGAAAGCCGTTCGGAGTAACTTGGTGGAAGCGTAGTTATGACTTTATAAGTGGAATTTCATTGTTTTATAAGTTGGTAACTTTGAATAAAATATATCTAATGTTGAATTCTATACTTAGTTCCTTTTCCCTTCTTTTTCCTTTTCGGTGACGAAAAGTTTTGAGTGGGGGAGAGTGTAACGACCCGTAAATTTTAATTAATTAAAATAGCTAATTTAAAAGATTTCGTGATTTAGTGTTAGAAAAAAATTTGTAAGTCGTTTGGAATAATAATAAATGTTGAATCCATTGGGTATAATAGAGTAATTGATTGATAAGTAAAATCTATTTAAATCAAATATTGAATATTGAACAGGTAAATTGTTTAAATTAAATATTTAAAACTTATTGAATAATTGAATAACTGTAAAATGAAAATAGTGTTCTAAATTGTGAATTGGTTTTAAAAGTTGAATCTTGTAAGTTCAATTTCAATATTTCAAAAGATAATGAATTATTGGGTAATCGAAATTGTTTAAATTTAATATTTGGAATTTATTGAATAATTTAAATAATGGGAATGAATAACCATATAATGGAAATGGTTGTTCTATAATTTTAATTCGTTTCGAAAGTTAAATTTTTAAGTTCGTTTTTGATTATCTCAAAAGACAGTGATTCAAGAATAATAAAATTTGTTTAAATTTAATATTACGAATGTTTGAATAATTAAATTCCGAATTTGATATGATTAATTTGATATTGAAATTTAATATATGAAAATAGAGTGAATAATTGAAATTTGATTTAATATGATTCAAATTGGTTTCCAAAGTGAATGTAAGTTATATTGGGATTATAATAGAGTTAATAAGTTTTTTAAATTGGAATTTATTGGATAATTGAATAACGGGTTTAATATGAAAAAAATGATTAGTAAAATTTTATTTTATCATGTTAAAGTTAGAATGATGTTGTAGAACTTTTAAAATCGAATTAAAAGTAAATTTGTGAAAATTGAATATTTTAATATTTAATTGGCGAGTTAAAATAGCCATTTTTCAAACAGTTTCGGATTTCGATGAAACCAGTTTCATCGGATCCGTAACGTGATATTATTGTAAGATTTCAAATTTCGTGTCAATCGGATTTACCGTTTGTCCGGGGCAAGCCAAAACGCGTAGAAATTTGTTTAATCGGTTTAATTTAAAATTGATCGTTTATTTCCGTAACTCGCACATACGATCAAATTAGGACTTGAAACCTTTTCCATTGCGTCCGGGATAGGGGTATGAACGCCTAGCGGCATGCCCTGATAGGGGTTCAAGATTTTTAGTTGCGTAGATCGAGGTGTTTTGAAAATTTAAATAAATATTTTAATTAGTCAATCTCCCTTTCAGCTGCTATCCCATCTTTTCACTGTACCTTTGACCCATTCAAACATGCAATCTCCTCTTCTTCCCTTTTTTAATAACTGCACACGCAAGTCACAGTAAACAAAAATCCAAGCTTCAAAAGAAGAAAAAATATATTTCTCTTCCAATACTCGATTAAAAATCACGAAACCAATTTTAAAAATCCTATTTTTGAATTCTCTACAACTTGGTATGCCTGTTGCTGGGTGCGGCAATTATTGAGGTCGAAGCCGTTCTTAGGCATGAACTAGGGTTGGAAATCGTGGAGGATATAGGCTTCGATTCGTGAAACAGAGCCTTGATTCGAGTTCACCATCGAAGATACCATCTACGGCTAGATTTTTGGACTGCTCGGCAGCGTCTTGGGGGGTTGCGACCTGGTCCCGTGCGTACGGTAGGGCATGGGTCGCGTTTTCCTGGGGGTGGTCGAGCTCGAAGTTGGTGGTGCGGGATGGTGGAGATTTCGGAGAGAAGTTGGATGGTATTGTCGGTTCGTTGAGTTATGTAGCGTAGCTCCGTATCATCGAAGAAGGGTGCACGGCCATGGGTTCGTGTACAGGAAATGGCTACAGGGAGTTTGGGGAAGAAGCTTGAGTGGGCTGGGCCTCTTTTTGCTTGGGTATGGATAATTTTTAATATCTATGTAAATTGTTTTATAAATTCGAATGTCGATAACTTTAAAATGTATAACTCTCACATACGAGGTCCGATTGGAACGAAACTTTTTGCGTTGCGATCGTATTGACGAGCACTACGCAATGGAGCTGGATTGCAATCGTTTGGAGCTAGTGGAAATTTCGAGTAAAATTAAACGCTCATTTAATTTTATTCGAAATAAAACACTGGAACTACATTGAAATCAAGGTGAGTGTTTTATAACGCTCACAACGTACTGAATATCTTTATGGTAGTTAAGTTTAATATTATGAAGTGATATGAATTTTATTAGTCGTTGTTTGATAAAATTTAATTGTCATATAGATTGTCATTTGAATTAACCGTTGAAAATTAAATTGACAGTTAAATTGAAATTGAAATTGAATTGCAATTAAATTACCTGACATTGATAACTATGAAATTACCATGAATTGTATTGTCTATTGGATGATGTATTTCGATGGATGTTATTGGTTGATATTTAAATGTTTGGATGTTTATTTGCTTATATATATACTGTTATGCATACATATGACACTGTGATTTGTTTAAGTGATATATATTCATCCCTGGCATTTAATTGAATAAATAATCACTTGGCCATAGGATAGAAAATTATATACGGACACTGGATTGGCTAAATTAATAGCTTTTAAAATCGTCGATTTGAAATTTATTTAAATGTTTTGATTTAAAAGTTATAAATAGAAATCAATTTATAGAAGTCAAATTTATCGGAAAAATTGAGTTTGGAATGTTGAAATAAATTTTGGGTTAAAAGAAATTGTTAAATAATTTAAGTTAAGACTTTGAAATTTAAAATTGGGATATGATTGAATTTCGGAAATTTATCTGTTTTAAAGATTTAACATTATCTCGAGCTTTTAGTATTACTAAGTAAAAGCGATATAAAAATGATATTTTGAAATTGAGCTTGAAATTGAATCATACTTGTAACTGGGATTTAAATTTGAATATTGAAGGAAAATTTTGTTAAGTGTTATAAATTGATATTTTGAAAAATCAAGCTCCAAATCGATATAAATTGAAATTGAATTAATTGAAGGTGAATGTAGAATTGAATTAATTTGAAGTCAAAGTTGACATTGATTTGAATTGAAATCGAAATTGAATCGGTAGAAGGGAAATTGAAATTGTTTTGAATTGGGAAGTTATAATTGAAATGGTTGGTTTTGAAGCTGTTTTATTTTGTTTTCCAAATTACTCAGTTATATAAACCATTTTTGAATACTTAAACTATTTTTATCTATTTTAAATCTAATTAACCCAATTTAAATTATTTTAAACTAATTTATCTATTTGAAATCCATTTAAAGATTTTAAGTATTTTTAACTACTTTAACTATTTAAACTACTCTTAAACTACTTAAAACTATTTTCTAAAATTTCAAGTTGGTCAATAAGGTGAAATGTTTATGTTTAAATCTTGAATGTAATTACGAATTGGGTTAAATGAAGTTGCAACCTAAATTGAAATTCGAAATGATTTGGAAATCGAAATGAGATATTGAGGCCAAAAATGTTTTTGAAACGGAACCTTACATTTTAAATAGATATGACGATATTTGAAATGGATTTGATTTTTGAAGCGAATATGATATTTTGATATCAATTATGAATCGATTTGAAATGTAAAAGAGCCACCGGTGTAATAATACGTAGTTATTAAAGAGACCGGGATCGGATATGGACATACTCTCTGTCGATACCGAAAACCACTTTAATAACTATTATACGCGGAGTGTTGATCCAGAATGAAGTGGATGGTTTGGTGAACGCGTTGACTGAAGAAAGAGAACGATAATGGATGGCCCCTGACATGACTAAAACAGGAGCCGCGCCGGGCCATTGAGGTTCGCCATCTCTAGCGGACACACTTCTTCGATACCATATCTATTACATTTGTGATTCGATTTGGGTGCACCTCTTGATTTGGGAGTGTTGTTTCGCGGTGTTGGGGTAGCTGCTGGCTATGCTCAACATCAGTCCGGATCACGCAACTACTAGTATCCTAGTTGGTATCGCCTCATGTACCTTGTCATACTGATTATCCTATTCGCGACCACTACGTTTTGTTTTGTGTTATACCTATGGGGTACCCTTTGATAACCACCAGTTTACGGTGGGGTTTACGGTGCTGTATAGACTATGGCATTATAAAAATGTGTTAAGGGGGATTATGGTAACGCCTTAACGCTATTTTGATACTTTATATTACTGATAGGCATTATCTACTTAGCGTACATTACTGCCTAGTAGATAGTTTGACGGATCCTTAAGAGATGGAAAATCCCGTAACATCACTTGAGTTATTGCACGCACGTTGACACTGGATATGAGATGTCAAACCCCGTAAACATCTCTGACGCCGTTACACTCATATTTAGTTACGATTGGTTTAACTTACATGAGGATATTTTAGTCCTGACTCGGGTGTTTTGTCTTTTCATTACGCTCGGGTCAGACCTGAGTTTTTCAGCTTATTGAAGATCTATTCTGGAGGACGAAGGCGAAGATTTGGTATACTATTGCTATTATTATCTTTGCATCATGTTGTCTGCTGCATTATTTTATTTGTTCTGTTGTATATGTATAACTCTGATAAATGTTGTATAAATAATTGTCAAAGTATGGTAAACAGCTTCATGAACTGTTTATTTGACTATTATATTTTATCGTTCCGCTGCGAGATTCTGTGTTGTTTCATTTCCTTTATTTCCCTTCCCTTTCTTTTCTTAATTTCCCCAATAACCATCTGCCCTTTTTAATGGTTTGGAATCGGCATGTGTATTTGATCGTCGGTTTAAACTGTCCAAAAAGGTGGGTCGTTACAGGTGGCATTTGAATCACCACCTCTCGTCGAATTTTATTATCCCTATTGTCGTCAATCTATAATCGACGTTGCTCTTTCCGTAGTGACACATGGAAAGTCATGTCGATAATTATCTGGTTGATTGGTGTCCGGGATAAAGTGATGCTAAAATCCCAACTCTATTCGAGAAGCTTCTGATAAATCAATCTCACTCGATTGATCTTTTGTGTTCTTATTTCGAAAGTGAGAGGCCTTTGAAATCATTATGTATTGCTCGCAGAAATTCAATGGTCTGCTAATCCCAGTAATTACACTCGGAAAACATTGAGTTTATCGAGCAATTTTATCCTGGTTTTTTATCAGCTTAAGTTGAGGGTGAGAATATATTTTTAAAAGCTAGAGCTTGTCTATCTTTCTCTTTGCTTAATGAAATTAAATAGTATTGTTTACAGACCGTCTCTAGAAATTGCGAGGATGCAATTTTTATAAGGAGGGGAGCCTGTAACAACCCTGGTTGTGGTGATTACTTGGAAATTTAATTATAGCAGTGGTTACAATTTAATAATGGAGGAATAAAAATAAATTGGAGATATAAAATTGTTTGTTTTGAACAAACATCGAATTTGGAAAGGGTAAAAGATGATAATGTTGGTTATAAATGGTGAATATTAGAAATATGATGATTTGGAAATTTATTGGATTAATTAATAAGACAAAATATTTTAAACAACGTTAATTTGTCGAAATAAGTGTAAAATGATGAAAATAAAGTTTTAAAAAGCTTAATTATGTTAGTTTGGAGGAAAATTAATATTATATGGTTTTAATATAATAAATTGCAATAATTTTGCAAATTATCGCCAATTGTTGATTTTTGTTAATTTTATTGTAATTGAAAAGGTGAAATTTTGTTTAAAATAAGAATGATGTTAATAAGGTTTGTTATATTTAATTTGACAATAAAATGATTTTTTTGTAAATTTTGGTTGCTAAAATATTGTTTTATATAAATTATAGTGCAAATTGAGTATTTAAGTAAAAATAAGAGTTCTAATGATAGAAAATAATTTTGATAGCTAAAATATCTTTTATATGTTGTGAGAACATTTTGTTAGACATAAAATAAGTTTGTATGATTTATATAAAGTTGAAACTATGGAAATGTAAGTTGTTTTGGCTAAAATATATGAAATAAAGTGTAAAAACATGAATAACTTAGTTAATTTGGATTAAGTATTAACACATGGACTATTGGGTTTTGGGTTTAAAGCTCACTCACCTATTTAACTAATGAGAATACATATACTTCTCAAACTGAACATATGCAAGTTAAGTTTACAGTAAACTAAAAAAAAGATCTCAAAGCTAAAAGAAAAGGAAAGAAAAAACCTAGAGCCAAAATCCCCAAATCAAAGGCAAGCTTCCATATTTCTTCTAATTTCCAGGATTTGCTCTTCAAAATTTCTAAGGTGAGTTTCAAACTCACATATCTATCTCTATAAAGTCTTAATTCTTTGAATTGGGTAAATAGTTGAATGGTTTGAATAACTTGATTGAATTGTTGAAATTTGCAAAGTGTTTGCTGAAATTTATTTATGAACATTGCTGTAGTAAAACAACAATATTTTAGTGTAGAATGATCCGAATTCACTCAATCTGTTTGTGGTAGAAATATATTTAAATAATATATAAGTTTTATTTTAACCATTTTTCGAAATTATATGCTTAAAATGGTCTAAATTAAGTTTGAACCTGTTAGTATAGCACAGCCATTTCAAATTTCGTGAGTTGATGTCTGACAGTAAAATGGCCATAACTTTTAAGCCATAAATCCAAATTATGTATATTTTTTTCTACTAGAAAGCTAAGACATTAAGGAACTACTTTCCTGTTTTAAGCTTCTGCAAATTGTATGATCTATAGGGTCGAAATTGGGTTTGAAACTGATACACATGCTCTGCTCTGTCCATTTTCCGAGTTGAAACCTAAACTAAAATCACCATAACTTTTGAATGGTAAATCTAAATTGAGTGGGTTTTTTTTTCCAGTTGGAAGGTATATTTATAAGGAACAATTATTATGTTTATCATTTTCTGTATATCTATATTTTTCTGACCGTAATGTGTGTTTGAAGAGCAAGTAACCTCTATGTCCTGTGTTTTTAATTTTAACTTTGAAACACAGAATTGTTTTGGTCATATCTTTCGCATCTTCAATTGGAATTAGATAATTTTTAATGTTTTGGAAAGCTTATATTTTTGGCTATAACTTTCATGTTTTATATTTTGGTAAATTTTGAGCTTTATATAGTCAAAATCATAATTTTTATCGCTGCCGTGAGGATAAACGACAGCGACAATGAATTTAAATCTGAAAATTATTTCGGTCATAACTTTTAAACCATAAATTCAAATTAAATTATCTTTTTCTTGATTGAAATCTGAGACTTTTTTCTACAACTTTCATGTTTTAAGCTTTGTAAAATTATGAGATTTAGATGGTCGAAACTATTTTATTTCATGATAAAAAGTTCGACTTTTGACTTTTACTTCATGTTTTATGATATTCCTGAAATGTTTTGAGGCCATGATGTCTATCAGTAGACTAGCCAAATTTTGAAGATTTTGAAATTCAAATTTAGGATTAAATTTGAATTTAATTTGACTTTAATTTTAATTTAATTTTAATTGAATCCGAATATCGATTTGAGTGATTTCTTGGGGTTTTATTCGCTTTCGAGCACGGATTTTTCCAAACCTTTTTGAAATAATTTTTAAAATAAATGGGGATTTTAAATTATCGTTGTATGATTTTTTTAAAAGTATTTTCAAATATAGAATCTATTTATTCTCTATAATAAGGGGATTTTCAAATATGGCTTTCAAAATTGGTGTTAAAAGCTGGTTTTCTCAAGTAAATTATATTATACATAAAATACATGTTTTTGCACTATTCGAGCGAATGAGAAGGAGAATTAAACGATTTGGTAAAACATGTGGTATGGGATACATGCGTTTATCTTATCGGTTAATTCCTGACTTGTCCGTTTGATCGTTTTGACCTTCGGGTCGAGTTTACCGATGAGATGAGGTAAACTTTTTACTGCTTTGAGTGTGAAATTTACTAGCGGCTAGTAAACCGTTTAGTGCGAACGTGTGGTATGGGACGCACGTTAACACTATTCGGGTTCCTATTCGAGAGTTTGTGACACATTTGCCATTGCGGCGAGCCAGTACTGGACCTTCGGGTCATTGCCATTGCGGCGTTTGCCATTGCGGCGTATTTGTCATTGTGACGTTTTACCTTCGGGCGAGGTACCTATTTGAGATAACAGTACTTGGCAAGGCTTCGGCCACATGCACGTGCAAATACTTTTAAGATGATTTCTTTGACTATTTTTCCTAATGTATTGCCCTTTTCGGAATAGGTCCTTCGAACCATTCGATATATTTTTGGCGATTACCTTTCGGGAATTTGAACTCTTGGGAGTTCTATCTTTGAGATTTGAGTTGCCTACACTGGCGTTATTTGAGATTTTCCTTTTGGCGTTACTATTGAGATTTGCCTATTGGCGTTATTACATGAGATTTGCCTTTTGGCGTTTATTTAGGATTATATTCTCCTATGTTGGAGAATTATATTTAATTGCCTTGTGGCATATTTTTGAGATGGTAATTTCTTTGAGATTCTTTGAGTTGCCGATATGGCGGGTTTGGGATTTCTCCTTTTTAGAAGTTATATTTTTCCCTAAACCACTATTGATGATTTGTGATATGCCGATGATATGAGGCTTTCTATATTTTACTTTTGATAGATTGTCTTATCTGTTTTGAGATTATATGTTTGTGCAAGTGATATCATATCATCACTTAAAGTAACCATGCCATACTTATACTTATGCTTACAGTCAGTATTGTTCCTTCTTGTTTAAGAAGAACAATACCTTTATCCATATGCATCTATTATTGCTTATCCTTATAAGCTGATATCTTTAGCTAGAATGACCCATGTATTTTATACTCGGGTCAGACCGAGATGTTTCAGGTTAGATACATTCGGACTTCGCCTATTCTGCTTCCGCATGGACTTATCTGCTGCCCTTTTTGTTGTAGTCTCTTTGGTCGTTGCTCTGATATGTATATTGTTTTGACTCTTGTGTATATTGTGGTCATCATACCACATATGATATATCATTTGTATTGTATTGGGATGTATCAGTATATATGTATATATATCTATTTGCTGTTCTGTGATGTGTTATTCATTTGATTGTTGTATTTTGTTCTGGTAGATCCTATAGCCACCTATAGTTTTGTATTAAGCATTTATTGGATATGTCGATCCACTTGAGATATCAAAGAAAAAAAATATATATAGCACTAATCGACACATTCAATAGATATTTAAGACAAGACTATAGATGGTCGCTCCTAACTAGCCCTATTCTTCGCATTAGCAGACAGTATTACCCAGTAATACTCTTGGACAATGTGGGTCTCGGGGTGGAGCGTCACAGCTTGGTATGTCACGACCCGAAGTTCAACGTTCAAAAATCGACGTCAAATACCTCACTTGTATTCGACAGTCGGAGATTCAAACGTCAAATTTCAGTTCGGATGGAGCTTATAACAACAATTGGATGAATAATAAACAGCGGAAAATAAAACTGCCAACATCAGTATCCCAGATACAACATCACAATATCAATACAATAACAACACCAACATCAGAGTATTTATATACATATACAACACAACTCCAAAATAGACCATCACAAAAGGACAACATGTGATCACTCCAAGAAAGTCTTCAAAGAGATTAAGCAATAATGAACTTCCAAACTGAGAACTCCGAGATCCAAAAGTTTCAAAATATCTCCAGGTTAAAAACCTTCAAACTAGTAGCCTCCAAACCATACGAATCCAAAATCCAGCTAGTACCAAAACACAGAAGACCTGCTACTAGGCTGTCCGTGTGGAAATTATGGGCACCCAGAGTTTAGAAAGAAAACAATAAACTCCGAGTCAGTCATGGGACTGGTATGAGTAAACAAAAGCAGTTGCTTAGAAAATAGAAGCAATTTATTTTAAATCAAAGCAAGCAAAAGAATTTTGAAATTTGCAATTCTTTTAGAAAATGAAGTTGCTTCTATTTTCAAAGCAACTGTTTTTGTTTATTCATACCAGTCCCATGACTGACCCGGAGTTTATTGTTTCCTTTCTAAACTCTGGGTGCCCATAATTTCCACATAGGCAGCCTAGTAGCAGGTCTTCTGTGTTTTGGTACTAGCTGGATTTTGGAGTCGTATGGTTTGGAGGCTACTAGTTTGAAGGTTTTTAACTTGGAGATATTTTGAAACTTTTGGATCTCGGAGTTCTCAGTTTGGAAGTTCATTATTGCTTAATCTCTTTGAAGACTTTCTTGGAGTGATCACATGTTGTCCTTTTGTGATTGTCTATTTTGGAGTTGTGTTATATATGTATATAAATACTCTGATGTTGGTGTTGTTATCGTGTTGATATTGTGATGTTGGCCGTTTTATTTTCCGTTGTTTATCATTCATCTAATTGTTGTTATAAGCTCCATCGGAACTGAAATTTGACGTTTGAATCTCCGACTGTCGAATACAAGTGAGGTATTTGATGTCGATTTTTGAACGTTGAACTTCGCGTCGTGACAAGGATTCTTTCTCCTTTGAATTACACTTGTCATTCTAGTTATCATAAATTTTACACTTGTAATTTTTTTTCTTTTATTAACAAAGTATTTTACACCATTAAACTTGTATTTATACTTACATTTTCTTTATTAAAGACATTGTTATTTATGTTAATACATATTATTAAAAGAAAGTGTTTTGAATTAATTCTCATAGATATGTATATATGAATGCAAGTTATTTTACCAAACACCTTATTTTAAAATTTTAAATTCAAATTGAAAATCAATTCAGCGTATAAATTCAAATCTACCCATGTATGCACACACACACATGTATTTTTACATATATGAATAAAAGTTAAATTCAATGATTAAAAACTTTTAATAATTCAAAATTTTCAAACTTAAAAGAAATTTGAAATTCCTATTCATTTATATCATCATCTATCTATTTATTTATTTTTTATTTATTTATTTTGAAACTTTTCAAATTTTATCATAAAAGTTCTACGTTTATAAATTTTAAATTGATGAATTTTGGTATGTTACAGATTTTCCCTCCTTAAGAAATTTCGTCCTCGAAATTTGAAAGAGAGAGAAAAGTAATCAAAGAATATACGAATTCAGAAAAGAATAGAGAAATGGCTTACCAATTTAAGCCGAGATATCCACCCTGCATTTGGGATAAGAGTTTTGCATACTGTCCTCTGTCTTCTAAGTACAGTCCTTTGGATCTCCGCTCCATTGCACTTTAACCAGTTTCACAATTTTGTTCCTTAATTGCTTTTCGTCTCAATCCACAATCTTAATTGGTTCTCTTTTAACTGATAAATTTGGCGTGATCTTCAGATCCTGCTGTGCTACTTCTTCGATAATGCTGTTTGGATCGGGCACGTACTTTCGTATATGTGAAACATGAAATACATCGTGTACGCCGGATAACCAGTTAGGTAGTTGCACTCGATATGCTAGAGGACCAATCCTTTCCAAAATAGGAAAAGGACCAATGTATCGTAGTGCCAACTTACCAGTTTTCCCAAATCTTAACACACCCCGCATTGGAGATACTTTCAAGAAAACAGAATCTCCAACTTGAAATTCCAAAGCTCTTCTTCTGCGGTCGTAATAACTCTTCTGACGACTCTGAGCAGTTATTAACTTTTTCCGGATAAAATCAACCTTTTCAGTGGCTTCCTTAATCATGTACGGTCCAAGAACCAGTCTATCACCGGATTCAATCCAGCATGCCGGTGATCGACACGGTCGACCATATAGTGCCTCAAAAGGAGCCATTTCGATACTGGCTTGATAGCTGTTATTATATGAAAATTCGACCAAATGTAGATAGTCTTCCCAAGAACCACCAAAGTCGAGAATACAAGCTCGCAAAAGATCCTCTAATATTTGATTTATCCTTTCAGTCTGCCCATCCGATTGTGGATGATAAGCAGTACTGAAATTTAGCTTTGTTCCCAACGTGTCCTGAAACGCTTCCCAAAATCTACTAGTAAAGATCGGGTCACGATCACTTACTATACTACTCGGTATACCATGGAAGCGGATAATCTCTTTGATATATAGCTCAGCTAAACTTGCTGCTGTCCGAGTAGATTTCACTGGAATGAAGTGAGCAGTTTTGGTTAGACGGTCCACTATAACCCAAATTGCTTCATTTTCCTTCTTGGTTCGTGGTAATCCGTCGATAAAATCCATTGATACCTGATCCCATTTCCATTTTGGAACTTCCAAAGGCTAGAGTAAACCCGCCATCTTCTTCTGGTCACTTTTAATTTGCTGACAGGTAGCACATCGACTCACATATATGGATATATCTCTCTTCATTGTTTTCCACCAGAAGGTTCTTTCAATATCTTTATACATTTTATTAACTCCTGGATGGATACTGAGTTTCGACTTATGACATTCATCCAAAACTTCACGCTTTAATTCTGGGATATCAGGGACACAAATTCTTCCTTTCAATCTTATAACTCCACTATGATTTGTTTCAAAACTAGTATCTTCGCCTCGAAGAAGTTTCCCATAAATATCTCGAAGAAATTTGTCTTCTTTTTGCTTGCTGGAGATTTTCTCAAGGAGAGTAGGAGTGACAACAAGATGAGCAATAGTAGCATGCTTTCTACTTAAAGCATCAGCAACTACATTGGCTTTACCAGGCGTATACAGAATATCTAGGTCATATGACGCTAGAAAATCTAACCATCGTTTTAAATCTTTCTGGGTGAAGAGATACTTTAAAGATTTATGATCGGTGAATAATTCAATTTTTTCACCTAGAATAAAGTGAGTTCATTAAGTATGTTTATTTAGTTAAGTTAAATTTCTTATATTGTTAAGAAAACAGGAAAAGTTCCTACCTAGAAGATAGTGTCGCCAGATTTTCAGAGCGAAAATAACCGCTAAAAGTTCCAAATCGTGTGTTGGATAATTTTTCTCATGCGGTCGTAATTGTTTACTCGCGTAGGCAATTACTTTTCCATTTTGCATTAGTACTGCACCCAAACCGTCTCCACAGGCATCAGTATAAACAGATAACCCTTGGTTCCCGTTAACGATAGCGAGAACGGGAGCGGTAGTTAATCTCCTTTTTAATTCCTGAAAAGCTTCGTCACACTTTGGAGTCTAATTGAATTTAGCATTCTTCATCGTCAGCTTAGTCAGTGGACTGGCCAACTTAAAAAAATCCTGGACAAACTTTCTATGATATCCCGCTAAACCCAGAAAACTTCGAACTTCTCTAGGAGTAGTAGGTCGCTTCCAGTCCAGAATTGCAGAAATTTTGCTTGGATAAACAGAAATCCCTTCTTCATTAACGATATGACTAAGAAATCTGACTTCTTGGACCCAAAAGTGACATTTAGAGAATTTAGCGAATAGGACATTCCTCCTCAATATTTCCAAAATAATTCTGAGATGTTCAGCGTGCTCTTCTTCGGTTTTGGAATAAATCAAGATATCATCAATAAATACAAGGACAAACTTGTTCAATACTTCTCGAAACACACGTGTCATTAAATCTACGAAATACGCAGGAGCGTTGGTTAGTCGAAAGGCATGACTAACCATTCGTAGAACATGTTAGGACCCCTAAAGGCTGTTAAATGAACACAATCCTCAGCTATTCGCAGTTGATGGAATCCTTGAGCTAAATCCATCTTAGAAAAGAATCGAGCGCCATGAAGTTGATCGAATAGATCGTCGATTCTAGGTAAAGGAAGTTTGTTTTTGCGAGTTAGTTTATTGAGATCGTGGTAATCTACACATAATCTCAAAGATCCGTCTGATTTAGCCACGAATACGCGGCTGAACCCCATTCGGAAACACTAGGGCGAATCAATCCTTTTTCTAACAAATCTCGAGTTGTGATATTACGATATGAGTTGTTTGTGCGGAGTTGTGATCCTGTTTTTTTATGTGAATGTAAAACCCATTTGGCCCGTAAAACAGCTTTTGAATTTCGATGCGACAGGGAGTCGGACTCCAGTTGGTTATCCGAAACCCACATCGAACCTGTGAATCTTTGTGAATGAAATATCCCCATGCTTTTAAAAAAACCGGATTTTCGACTCACGAAAGTCGACATTTATACGTCCACTGTATCAAATGCCGTGCAATCGAATGCCCAAAAAAACCGAACCGTTAGGGTTTAAAGAACGAAGAGGTAGAAGAAGAACAGAAACAATAACATAATCTCACATTTCGCAGCGCAACTACATATAATATATCAATGAATAATCTTTAAAACAAAGAATCATATCTGTTATTACATTACATCACATTACATTATCAAAGTGTACAACAACAAACAGCAGAAGAAAATATAATGTATACTAGTAATACGCTTCTCCATCCAGCTTCAACTCCTGATCTCTACAGCAACTCCTTGAATTTTAGAATGACCTGATAACCTGACTCTAGGCTGCCCGTGTGGAAAATTATGGGCACCTAGAGTTTAGAAAGGGAACAATAAATTCCAGGTCAGTCATGGGACTGGTGTGAGATCTTAAAACAGTTATTCTCTACTAAAAGGAAAACAAAAGATTTTAAAAAAAATCCTCCATGCATTTTGGAAAATGAAACTATCATAAGGCCTCCCGCCACACACACAATGCAAACGCAAAATTGGAGGAGATTTCTCCTTATGATAGTCAAATATGCTTAATACGCAAAATCTTTTTAATATTATTATTAGTCCGTAGTGCAGAAAACATTTCGAAAATATAATATTAATCTTAGCCAGCATACGTACCATTATAGTATGCCTACTATAGCTACCATATTAGATGACAGGTTCTAAAACTAAAACCGTACTGGGTTCGTATTGGGAATTGGATTTCCAACAAATGGTCAGGCCAAGGAACTTTCCATTGCCCCATGGGTACGCCTCTGGATAGACGCCCTGAGAACCTAACCGGATCTCTGCCAACACAAGGCCAAGTTACCTCTGCAAAAATAGGTAACTACTACACGAGTATGCCATCCCCCGGTTGTAAACAACCTTTATCCGAGGGTCCTCAACATCAACAATCACAAAGTAATATATATATTTGGGATATTCACATAAGTTAAGTATTTGGGCTCTATACCATGATACCACTTCTATCCAGAAAGAAATGTACATACCCTAAGGGGCACTACCCCCTATAACCTTGCTGCATTCTTCCTGTTTTGACCATTCCGGGGTGTGAGGTCCGATGAAGTCTCGTCCACAAAGCTACGCTTTTCACAAAAGCCATGCTTCGATCAACAAATGATCAGCATCACTTTGTATGCCACATTACCAATTTGGGAATGTATCACTAGTAACCATCAACTACATAACCTCTGAGATCGTACGTCTCAGAGAAGGGTGTTAAGCTAAGAGAATAAATTCTCCGCCACCAACAGAAATGTATTTGATAGAAACCAACTTTACTTCTCAAAGTGTAACGTCAGACACGCATCCATACAAGTCCGTTCCGGGATCGAACGGAACCAAAGGCACTTCAAAAGAAGCCCTTGCAATCCGGATATTCACTAATCACGTCCGGAATCCCCATCATAAAGGGTGATGAAATCTCTATACCGGAGAAACTCGGTGCAGAGACATTCGACAGGTATCCTTTCGTTTTCGAAAATACCCAATCTTCAACATCATCTTCAATTGCAATCCAATTTCGTCGTATCGTTATTCGGAATGGGTTTTATGACACAAGGTCCTCTACCGGCTAATCCGAATAACGAGCGCTTATTTTGAAAATAAGTGTTCATTACAAACAATTCACAATAATTTCACTTTGATCTTTTAAACAAAAAATCCATCACAATCACAAAGGTTCGATGTGGGTTTCGAATATTCATTTGGAATTCGACTCCCGGTCGCATCGAAATTCAAATGCCGATTAAGGCCAATATTGATAGTCGGTTATTTAACTATAAATCATCATTCACAACAGTCATTGGGTTTCAAATAAATTTCCCTCAATTATTATTATTTTCGATATATCTTCGCAAGATAAAATTTCACTCTTCAATCCTTTGAAAAATAAATTTCAAATCCATTTCCAAACATTTATTCATTTCCACTGAAAATCTACCGATTGGCTGGATTTGGTCGTGTTAAAATGCTAATAATAAACGGCTTTGCTTAAAAATGCTAAATAAGGTACGCCTACGCAATAAAAATAGGAAATATGAACTATTTTTGTTTTTCCGACCGGGTGGGTCGATGTATATATATTTATATTTTTTGTCAAATTGCCAAAAGCTCATCTGCCCAAAGGAGATTCTGCCAAAATTTTCCGAAAAATTTGGGAGTTAGAAAAATTTTGAAATTTTTTTTTAGCGACAAACGAGTTCAAATTGAAATTAAAGTAAATTAGTGAATGAAACTGAATTAAAATAAGGATATGAATCAGTTATAATTGAAAGATAAAATTCAATATTCATAGTAGAAATAAATTTATTTCAAATAGAATTGTGTAAATTGAATTAGAATAAAATTGAAATTGCAAAGATTGAATGGAAATAGATATGTAACTTCAATAATGAAGTAAAAATGGTACAAGAAGCATATATATTGAAAAAATTTATAATAAAGGTGCAAAATGATATTTGAACATTGTAATTGGATATTACGGATATTAGGATACACAGGTGTTAAAGGAAATGGAACTGGTATTTTGATTTTAAAGATAAAATTGAATTGCTCGACAAAAAGGTATGTATTTCAATTTCAGTATGAAATTTGGTGATTTTCTTGTCCATCCACTTGGATTTTTGTTTTATTTTGGGATTTGAGGACCTGTGGTGCCATTTTGTAGTCGTACCGAGCTAGCCACGCAAAGGAGACGCTGGCGAAATTTTTCGAAAATTTAGGGTGTTAGAAAATTTTTGAGAAAATTTTGAAAGTTTGAAATTTGAATTGAGAAGTAAAAAATTTTGTTTGAAACTTATAATTTAACTTAGAAAGTTAGTTGAAATGAATCTTTAATAAAATGATTTGGGTTGATAAATTGATAAGACTGTTTGGGTTGGAAAATATTACACGGGTTAAGGGCCATTCTTCTTAATTAGCAATTTTGGGACGAAATTCCTTTAAGGGGGGAAAGATGCGACGACCCAAAATTTTCAACGTTTGAAATTGAAATATTCAAATGATTTCAAATATCTGAATCGTTAATTTAACTTGAATTTTAATTTTAACTATGAATTTAACAATTTTATTATCAAATTTAATTATAGAAGATTTGGGTAAAATTTGAATCTTGATTTTTAAGCCGGTTAAAAATGTTTTCAAGGCTTAGAAAATTTATATTTATAATACTGAAGATAATAGAAGCTTCAGAATTTAATTTGAAAATGATTTGTTCAGTTTTGAAATTTTATCGTTTAGAATCGATATTTAAAAATAGCTTTCCGAGGCACAGTCTCAGAATTCTACGAAACCAGTTCCATTGGATCCGTAATATGGTATTATTATCGTATTTCAATTTTCATAGCATTCGGAGTGATCGTTTGACCATACGATAAGCAAACGCGCTGGAATTTAAATCAAAAATTCGATATGTTAACTGTTTCAAAAAGCTATCTTCTCCATACGATCGAATTTGGATTCCGAACCTTTTCCATCGCGTTCGGAATAGGGGGTTAACCTTATGAATGCCTGGCGGCGCGCTTAGATAGGAGTTCGAAATTTTATGTTGTATATTCGAAACTATTTGAATTTAAAAGGAAATGTATGTACATATTCTTATACCATTGACAAGTTTGAACACGTTTCACCCCTTTAAACACGTGTTTGTTTTTATCTACCTAAAGTAAAGCACGCGTTCGCTCCTTAGAAAAATAAAATATAAAACAAGTAAACTAAATCATCTTCACTCCTTTAGATAAAAACAATGGCCGAATGAAATTATTTTCTCGTTCAAAAAAAATCAAAAGTTTTAAATCTCGTTTCTGTTTAATTTCGTTCCCATTCAATTCGACAGCCAAGGAAACGAAATTTATATGGCCGAAGCCCTTTCCACTCAGAAAAAAAAAGTAATAGAAAAAGCCCTAACTCAAAATCAAATCGCGTTCGAGTGAGATCGAGCTCTTCGCTCTTCATTCGCATGCTTTGGTGATGCGCGAGGAGGACGGCGACGATCGCATGCAATCTATGGCAGCAGGATCGATTCGAATTAGGTTGGGGTTTGAGGAGGCTCGCGCGCGCATGGAAGAAGATACGCAGTGGCGTTCTGGTAAGGTCGTGGTAGCGGCTAGGGGGGTTTTTGGAGGCTCGGTGACTAACGGCGACTTCGAGGTCGTGACGGTCGACATCGGTTAGGGTTTCGCGAGGCATTGGTGATGGGTAGCTCGTGGGGATGAAGTTCGAACACAAGATGTAGGCTGTTGATCGGTCGAGTGAGGTACATGCAACTTTGTTTTGATTTGATTCAATACTGATATTAAGCAGTTTTGCTTTAACTCAATGTTTTAAATTTAATGTTGAATGAAAATTTTAGTTTACCTTATTGATTAGGTTATCAGGGTATTCTCAGGTAAGGAACAGAACGTAGAACGTTTTAAAAGAATCCATACAGTAAAGAAATTATTAGTTCGTTATTTATAGTAAAATGTATATGAGTTTCAAAAAGGGAAATTTATAGTTTAAAATATAAATCATTTGTTTAAAACTAAATCGATAGTTAATTGTAAAATTGATTTGAAATTATATAAGGTTGAAAAGGGGTTTTAAAACGTTTTGATTTGGATAATTTATAAAAAAAATGGACCTTTGGTTTATGTAGATTATTAAAGGAAGAAAAAAGGGGATAGTTGATTGTTCTATTTATTTAAGCTATTAAATTGGTTAATTATCTTATTAAATTTATTTTTGATACTAAAGGATAATTTAAAAGGGAAGATTAGTTTAAACTAAATTATTAGTTGAATTAAAATTTTAAAATGCTATAGATTGTTTCAAAGAAAAGAATAAAAAATAAAATATACAGATACATATTTTTAAAGCACTGTTAAGTTTTAAAATCAATATATGTATGGACAATCTTCTTTTTATTAATTTAATAGTGAATTATTTGTTTTGTTAATCCATTTAATTGTTTTGTTAATCTATAAAAGAAAAGAAAAAGAAATTAGTTTAAACCAAGATTATTAGTTTAAAATATAGTTTTTGATTAATTAATTAATTTAAAACGAAATTTAATAATTAGTTAAATAAATTTATTAAAAGAAAATAACTGTTCAAATTTGTTTGAATAGTAATAAAATTATATAATTGTTATGCAAGGTCTTAAATCGAGAAAATCGAGTCAAGATGGAAATGGATTGCCTGCATAAGTAAAGGTGAGATCTTCTCACTCAAAAGGGTTTCGTTTAAATTTTAAATAGTTGATTTAAAATTGCTTGATTGAGTTGATTGTTTGCTTGGATAATAATTGATTATCTATTTGAAATAGACCATATTGCGCCGCATAACAACGGATAATATTTTATAAATCCCATATACCGCGATATTCCACCTCGAAGTGGAATGGGTATTTAATTGTATGTTAACGTCTGTGGATGTAGGGAAACAGGTTGGAGGGATCCAACTGGATTCCTCAATGTTTAATTTGTTGCTTATGTTGTGTGTTGATTATTTTTTATTCGTGTGAATGTTTGTGATTGAAACCGTAAAGGCTGTAATTCAGCCGAATATATTTTTGGCATCATAGGATACCAGAAATAAATAATTAATTGATTTTGGAAATTGGATAGAAAATTTATGATGAATTCACTTAAAGGAATCTGGTGAATTTTAAAAGAAGGAAATTTAAATAGATAAAGTTTTATCTTTCAAAACTTATAGAATAAATTCCAAAAATATGAGAAATATTTTTATAAAGGACGAGTAATGTTGTTAAATAGTTAAATAATTTATTTAAGATACAGATTTTAAATAATTAAAAGCGATAAAGAAATTTATTTCAAAAGGAAATAAATTTAGAAATTAAATTTTGGAATTTAATTTAAAGTTGAAATTAATTTTAGAAATCGATTCAGGAATTAATTTGGAGCAAAATAAACCTTAGGAATCGATTTGGAAATTTGGTTTGGTGTGTTGGAAATAATTTTGGGAAATTAATTTGAAATTGATTTGATTTGATATTGGAAAATTAATTTGGAGAAATCAAATTAGAAGTTGATTTTGTATTTGAGATAAACTGGAAATCAATTTGGAATTCGATTAGGTGTGAAGATGATATTTGGGAATTGATTTAAATTCATATATCAGTTGATATTTGGAATGTAAATTTAAAACAAATCGAGAAGATTTATTAATTTATTTGAATGGACCAATTTATATTGGGAAAAGAATTCTTCCCTGGAAAGCCGAGTATATTTTTAAAGTAGTCTTTGAATAAAATTTAAAAGTTTTTAGATTTGGTTTTAAAAATAATATTGTTGGAGAAATTAGTTTTGGAGATTGTTTTAAAGTAAAAAATTATTTAGTTAATTATATACGGAGTATTTAAAAGATTAAGTTGATTTTTGATTAGAAAATAGGTATTTAAATATTTATACTCTATCCACTAATCTTATTTTAAAATTAGTTTTTGGGCTTGAATTTTTATATGAGGTATTAGTATAATATTTTTCATAACTAATATTTAAGAAAATATTCTAAAATAGTTTATTTTAAATATTTCCAAGTATATTTTGAATGAGTTATTTTTATATTATTTTAAAATATTTGAAATCGGCAGATTTTCAGTGGAAATGAATAAATGTTTGAAAATTGATTTGAAATTTATTTTCAAAGGATTGACATGTGAAACTTTATCTTGCGAAGCTATATTGAAAAAAAATATTTGAGGGAAAATTATTTGAAATCCAGCGACTGTTGTGAATGATGATTGATAGTTAAATAACCAACTATCAATATTAGCCTTTTTAAATGGCATTTGAATTTCGATGCGACCGGGAGTCGAATTCCAAATGGATATTCGAAACCCACATCGAACCTTTGTGATTGTGATGGATCTTTTGTTTAAAAAATCAAAGTGAAATTGTTGTGATTTATTTGAATCTGAATGAACACTTATTTTAAAGTAAGCGCTCATTATTCGGATTAGCCGGGAAAGGACCTTGTGTCATAGAACCCATTCCGAATAACGATACGACGAAATGGGATTGCATTTGAAGACGGTGTTAAAGATCGGGTATTTTCGAAAGCGAAAGGATACCTGTCGAATGTCTCTGCACCGATTGCTCCGTTATAGAGATTTCATCACCCTTTGTGATGGGAATTCCCGACGTGATTAGTGAATATCTGGAGTGTAAGGGCTTCTTTGGAAGTACCTTCGGTTCCGTTCGATCCTGCAACGGACTTGTATGGATGTGTGTCTGACGTTACACTTTGAGATGTAAAGCTGGTTTCTATCAAATACATTTCTGTTGGTGGCGGAGAATTTATTCTCTTAGCTTAACACCCTTCTCTGAGACGTACGAGCTCAGAGGTTATGTAGTTAATGGTTACAAGTGATATATTCCGAATTTGGTAATGTGGCATAAGAAGTGCTGCTGATCATTTGTTGATCGAAGCACGGCTTTTGTGAAAAGCGTAGCTTTGCGGACGAGACTTCGTCGGACCTCACACCTCGGAATGGTCAAAACAGGAAGAATGCAGCAAGGTTATAGAGGGTATCGCCCCTTAGAGTATGTTCATTTCCTTCTGGGTAGAAGTAGTATCATGGTATGGAGCCTAGATACTTAACTTATGTGAATGTCGCAAATATATATTACTTTGTGATTTTTGATGTTGAGGATCCTCGGATAAAGGTTGTTTACAACCGGGGAATGACATACTCGTGTAGTAGTTACCTATTTTCGCAGAGGTAACCTGGCCTTGTGTTGGCAGAGTTCCGGTTAGGTTCTCGGGGAGTCTATCCAGCGGCGTACCCATGTGGCAATGGAAAGTTCCTTGGCCTGACCATTTGTTGGAAATCCAATTTCCAATACGAACCCAGTACGGTTTTAGTTGTAGAACCTGCCATCTAATATGGTAGCTATAGTAGGCATACTATAATGGTACGTATGCTGGTTAAGATTAATATTATACTTTCGAAATGTTTTCTGCACTTTGCACTAATAATAATATTAAAAAGATTTTGCGTATTAAGCATATTTGACTATCATAAGGAGAAATCTCCTTCAGTTCTGCGCTTGCATTGTGTGTGTGGCGGGAGGCCTTATGGTAGTTTCATTTTCCAAAAAGCATTGCGGATTTCTTTTAAAATCTTTTGTTTTCCTTTATTAAAGAATAACTGTTTTTAAGATCTCACACCGGTCCCATGACTAACCTGGAGTTTATTGTTCCCTTTCTAAACTCTGGGTGCCCATAGTTTTCCACACGGGCAGCCTAGAGTCTGGTTTCAGTTATCCGGGAGCGAAGTCAGAAAGGAGTTGCTGTAGAGATCAGGAGTTGAAGCTGGATGGCGGAGCGTATTACTAGTATATGTTATATATTCTTCTGCTGTTGTTGTTGTACACTCTGATAATGAAATGTGATGTAATGTAATAACTGATATAGTGACTCTGTTTAAAGATATTTATTTATCTATTATATTTGTTCCGCTACGAAAAGTGAGATTCTGTTATTGTTTCTGTTCTTCTTCTATCTTCTTCTTCTTAAACCCTAACAGTTCAGTTTTCCGGCATTCGATTGCTCCGCATTTAATACAGTGGACATATAAATGTCGACTTTCGAGCGTCGAAAAATCGGGTCGTTACCTATTTTTGCAGAGGTAACCCGGCCTTGTGTTGGCAGAGATCCGGTTAGGTTCTCGAGGCGTCTATCCAGAGGCGTACCCACATGGCAATGGGAAGTTCCTTGGCCTGACCATTTGTTGGAAATCCAATTCCCAATACGAACCCAGTACGGTTTTAGTTTTGGAACCTGCCATCTAATATGGTAGCTATAGTAGGCATACTATAATGGTACGTATGCTGGCTAAGATTAATATTATATTTTCGAAATGTTTTCTGCACTATGCACTAATAGTTATATTAAAAAGATTTTGCATATTAAGCATATTTGACTATCATAAGGAGAAATCTCCTCCAATTCTGCGTTTGTGTTATGTGTGTGGCGGGAGGCCTTATGATAGTTTCATTTTCCAAAAAGCATTGCGGATTTTTTTTAAACCTTTTGTTTTCCTTTTAGTAGATAATAATTGTTTTAAGATCTCACACCAGTCCCATGACTGACCTGGAGTTTATTTTTCCTTTTCTAAACTCTGGGTGCCCATAATTTTGCACACGGGCAGCCTAGAGTCAGGTTATCAGGTCATTCTGGAATTCAAGGAGTTGCTGTAGAGATCAGGAGTTGATGCTGGATGGCGAAGCGTATTACTAGTATACATTATATTTTCTTCTGCTGTTTGTTGTTGTACACTCTGATAATGTAATGTGATGTAATGTAATAACAGATATGATTCTTTGTTTTAAAGATTATTCATTGATATATTATATGTTGTTCCGCTGCGAAATGTGAGATTCTGTTATTGTTTCTGTTCTTCTTCTACCTCTTCGTTCTTTAAACCCAAACCGTTCGGTTTTTTCGGCATTCGATTGTGCGGCATTTGATACAGTGGACGTATAAATGTCGACTTTCGTTATTCGGAAAAGCCGGGTCGTTACAAATTGGTGTCAGAGCATTTGTTTAAGCGACAACGTTGGCTAAGTTGGGTGTTACTCACTAGAGATAGAGTCAGTAGTACTCTAGAATGAGTTTGAGTGTAATAATAGATATGAGCGCGTATTTGTTAATGAATATAAAACTATTTTGTATTGTGTTGACTTATCGGTTGATTGTTTATAGATTCTGGTCGGTGCAGTTTGGCCAATTGTTTCGATAGGGGTTTCTAAACTCTTAAACAAGATAAACCGACACAGTATTGTTTTAAAATAGGGTAAACGAAATGATTTTACCTAAAACTATTTTCGTATATAAAAGAAAAAAAATTCTGTGAATTATTATAATATATGGTTGCTTGGTTGTTAGGAAGCGATAATATTAGATTATTATCATCGTTGTATGAGAAATTGAAATTAAAACCAAAAACTAAGAAAATAAAAATACAAATGAGATTTGCAAATGTAAATTTTAAATGTAATTTATAATTTGGAATAAAATTCATTGATGGAATGAAATTGGTGATATGAATGTATAAATGGGTTTTATAAATTGAAATGAAATTTAAATGGATCAAATTGAATAAAAATCCAAACTTGGGACAAAAAAAGAAAAAAAATGGATTGAATTCAGGTAAACTAATATGATAATTAACTAATTCATGAAATAGGAAAGTTGAATTAGTTAAATTAAAACTTGAATTGTGAATTAAATAAAAATGGTTTGAATTAGCAGATAAATTCAAGTAAGTAGAAATAAATTAAAATTTTCCTGGTTATTGATAAAAAAAATTCAAGATGAATCGAGAAAGGAAAATTGAAATTTTAAATGGATAAGTGAGTAAAACTAATTTAATTAAATTAGTAGATGGAGTGAATTTGATAAATGAAAATAAAATCAAGGATTTAAATTGGGAAGTGTTACAAGAAAAATATATATAAATTTGAATTGAAATAACTTAAGTAAATATTGGATCAAATGGAGCTAAATGTTAATAAAGGAATTTGAATTAGTTAGTGAAACAAATTAAAATAAGGAAAAATTTAATATGGTTCAAAATGAATTGAATTCAATATTTATAAATGAAAGGTAAAATGAATTCATATGGAATTTGGATTCTAGTTTAAATATAAGTGGTTATAAACCAAAGTGGTGAATTGGAAATAAATATAAGAAGTATATAGAATAATTATCTTGAACTTAAGAAATAAATGGTGAAATTCTTAAGTAAAATTTAGAGTTGGGAAATATTCTAAATTAATAAATGGAGGATAAACTGGAAAAAGTGAAATGGTTTTAACTGAAATGAATGTGAATATGGAATGCAAAATGAATTGAATGGAATCAATTGGAAATGAAATAAAATAAAGAGTAAATTGAGTTTGTATCAATTTAAATTAGTTATAAACTAGATTGGATATTTTATTAAGTGAATATCATCGAAATTTGCATAGAAATGGTTGTTGTTTGATGCAAATGAGTATGTATAAAATTCTAAGAGCTAATGAAAGCAAATCAAATTGATTTTTGAATCATTTGAAATGGATATGAGTTCATTTCGCTTAAAAATAAATTGAATGAAAGTAAGTGAGTGTAAATCACTTGAATTGAATAGAAGTGGTATGTGAATTGATTGTAAACAATTAAAATTGTTTCGGAACCATATAAATTGCTTATGGAAACTATTTTGAATGTATTGCTTGTGAAAGCTATGTGTTTACTATTGGAAATAAGTGAAATGTGAATAAATTTCTTGTATATGTCACTCATGTGTTTAAATTGAGTAAATACGGGTATAGGTGGGCCGTTTGGCTGGATTTGGTCGTGCTAAAATGCCAATAATAAACCGCTTTGCTTAAAAATGCTAAATAAGGTACGCCTACGCAATAAAAATAGGAAATATGATCTGTTTCTGTTTTTCCGACCGGGTGGGTCGATGTATATATATTTATATCTTTTGTCAAACTGCAAAAGCTCCTCCGTACAAAGGGGACTCTGCCAAAAAAATTTGAAAATTTTGGGAGCCGGAAATTTTTTAAAAACTTGTTAGCGATAAACGGTTTAAAAATTAAAATTGAAGTAAAATAGTGAATGAAACCGGATTAAAATAATAATATGAATCAGTTATAATTGAAAGATAAAATTTAATATTCATAGTAGAAGATAAATTGAATTCAAAAAGAATTGTAGTGTAAATTGAATTAAAATAAAATTGAAAATGCAAGATTGAATGAAAATGGATATGTAACTTCACTAGTGAAGTAAAAACGGTACAAGAAGCATATATATTGAAAATTTTGTAATGAAAGGTGCAAAATGGTATTTGAACATTGTAATTGGATATTATAGATATCATGATATACAGGTATTATAAAGGAAAAAGAATTGGATTTTGATTTTGAAGATAAAATTGAATTGCTCGACAAAAAGGTACGTATTTAAATTTTTATACGAAATTTGGTGATTTTCTTGTCTAGCCTCTTGGCTTTTTGTTTTCTTTTGGGATTTGAGGGCCTGTGGTGCCATTTTGTAGTAGTACCGAGCTAGCCGCGCAAAGGAGATGCTGGCGAAATTTTTCGAAAATTTAGGGTGTTAGAAAATTTTTGAGAAAATTTTTAAAGTTTGAAATTTGAATTCAAATCTAAATTTGAATTTGGAAGTAAACAATATTGTTTGGAATTTAATAATTGAACTTGGAAAATTTGTAGAAATGAATCTTTAATAAAAGGATTTGGGTTGATAAATTGATAAAACTGTTTGGGTTGGAAAATATTACACGGGTTAAGGTCCATTCTTCTTAACTAGTAATTTCGGGACGAAATTCTTTTAAGGGGGGAAAGATGTGACGACCCAAAATTTTCAACGTTTGAAATTGAAATATTCAATTGAATTCAAATAACTGAATCATTAATTTAAGCTTGAATTTCAATTTTAACTCTGAATTTGGCAATTTAATTATCAAATTTAATTATAGGAATTTGGGTAAAATGGTAAATCTTCAATGTTAAGCCTGCTAAAAATAATTTAATTACTTAGTAAATTCATATTGATAATACTGAAGATAATGGAAGCTTCAGGATTGAATTTAAAAGTGATTTAATCAGTTTTGAAAATTTATCGTTTAAATCTATATTTAAAAATAGCCATCCGAGGCACAGTCTCGGAATTCGACAAACCAGTTCCATTGGATCCGTAATATTGTGTTATTATCGGATTTCAATTTTTGCAGCAATCGGAGTGATTGTTTAGTCGTACGATAAGCAAACGCATTGAAATTTATATCAAAATTTAATTATATAACTGGTTCGAAAAGCTATCTTCTCCATACGATCAAATTTGGACTCGAAACCTTTTCCATTGTGTTCGGAATGGGCATATAACATTATAAATGCCTGGCGGCACGCCTCAATTGGAGATCGAGATTTTTAGTTGCGTGGTTTTGACAATTTGAATTTAAGTTTAAAAATAATAATATATATGTATATTTAAAATAAAGCTATTTCTTAAGGTAAAATAACACGTATACTACCTCTCAACACTTGTCCTTCAATTGAAACACGCGTCTCATCAATTAAAAATAAAAGGATAAAAAAAAGAAACGCGTGTTCATTCTCAAAATACAGAAATTCAAATCGATCTTCAAGAGAGAAAAAATGGCGGCCGAGCGTTCGAATCAAAAAGCTTAGCCTCGTTTAAATCTCAAAATCAAATCGCGCGGCAAGATTTGGAGGTGATGGCGGTCGACTCGATGTCGAAACTAGGGCAAGCTCGCGAATTCCTATGAACTAGTCTCGATCGTGGAAAAGAGGGGGGGTCGTCGCACTAGGGTTTGGTCGGCGCGTGCGTTGGGGTGGAAGCACGAAACAATGAGCGTGGCGACTCGGGTGATGCGTGAGACTCGAGGCAGGGTGGATGTGAGTGTCTGGTGGCACGATCGTCTTCGTAGATGGTGGAGCAGGCGTTGGAGACGCACGTGTGGCGACGGCTCGAGATAGAGAAGCTCGATCGAGCTAGGGTTTCGTCGCGTTGTCCTGAGAAGATCAATGCCGTGATAATCTCGTCAGTGAGGTATAATTATTTTTCTTATTTTTCTTCTAATTTAAACAAATAAATATGATTTTTGAAAAAATATATATATATATACACAGTTCCAGTTTTTATATGTATACAGAATTTGTTTGGTTGAAAGGAAATTGTATTTTAAAAATCTATATAAATTAATTTTACAAGTCTATGGATTTAAAAGGAAAATGAGTTTAACTTCAGATTATTAGTTTAAAACCAGATGATTAGTCTAAATTAAATTATTGGACAATTTAATTTATTTATTGGTAAAATTTTGGTATATTATCTCAAATATTAATAAATCATTAGATTAAAAATTTAAAATATTAGTTGAACTAAAAATTTTAAAATGGCAATTGAATTATTCGATTTATTTCGAATATTAATAAAATCATGTAATTCTTATGCAAGGTCTGAAACTATGAAGAAATGGTCAAATTGGAAATGGACTGCAAATTTAAATCAAAGGTGAGATCTTCTCACTCAAAATTTTAATTGAAAATTCCAGTTATTGATTGATTGTGGAATTGTGATAGTTAAATTAAAATTGATTGATTGGGTGTTTGGATAATATTTATTATTAGTTATATTAGTTTAGACCTTATGCGCCGCATAATAGTGGAGGTTATTATATTAAACCCATATTCCGCGATATTCCACCTTGAAGTGGAATTGGTATTATATATGTATTTGGTGTTGTTGATTTCCCGCATTATATAGTGGATGAGACCCTATTGCGCCGCATAATAGCGGATAATATTTTATAAATCCCATATACCACGATATTCCACCTCGAAGTGGAATAGGTATTTAATTGTGTGCTAACGTTCTGTGGATGCAGGGAAACAGGTTGGAGGGATCCAACTGGATTCCTCAAATATTTAATTTGTTTTGTATGTTGTGTGTTGGTTATTTTTAAATTCATGTGAATGTTTGTGATTGAAACCGTAAAGGCTGTAATTCAGCCGAATATATTTTTGGTATCGTAGGATACCAGAAATAAATAGTTAATTGATTTTGAAATTTGGATAGAAAATTTATAATGAATTCACATAAAGGAATCGGGTGAATTTTAAAAGAAGGAAATTTAAATAGATAAAGTTTTATCTTTGAAATTTTTTCAAATAAATTCCAAAAATATGGGAAATATTTTTATAAAGGAATTTCGAGTAAGGTTATTAATTCGTTGAAGAATTTATTTAAGATACGGATTTTAATAATTTAAAGAGATAAAGAATTTATTTCAAAAGGAAATAAATTTAGAAATTAAATTTTGGAACTTAATTTAGAGTTGAATTTAATTTTAGAAATCGATTTAGGAATTAATTTGTAGTTAAAATAAACCTTAGGAATCGATTTGGAAATTTGGTTTGTTGTGTTGGAAATAATTTTGGGAAATCAATGATTTGATATTGGAAAATTAATTTGGGGAAATCAAATTGGAAGTTGATTTTGTATCTGAAATGAACTGGAAATCAATTTGGAATTTGATTGGGTGTGAAGATGATGTTTGGAAATCGATTTAAATTCATATGTCAGTTGATATTTGAAATGTAAATTTAAATTAAATCGAGAAGATTTATTAATTTATTTGAATGGACCCATTTATATTGGGAAAAGAATTCTTCCCTAGAAAGCCGAGTATATTTTTAAATAGCTTTCAATTAAAATTTAAAAGTTCTAGATTTGGTTTTTAAAATAATATTGTTGAAGAAATTAGTTTTGAAAATTGTTTTAAATCTTTAAAGTAAAATTTATTTTATAAATTATATAAGGGATTATTTTAGAAGACTTAAATTGATATTTGATTTAGAAAATAGTTATTTAAATATTTATACCTATCTATTGATTTTATTTTAAAATTAGTTTTGGACCTGAATTTTATTTGAGATATTAGCATGATATTTTTCATAACTAATACTTAAGCAAATATTCTAAAATAATTTATTTTAAATATTTCCAAGTATATTTTGAATAAGTATTTTTTTTATATTATTTTAAAATATTTGAAATCGGTAGATTTTCAGTGGAAATGAATAAATGTTTGGAAATGGATTTGAAATTTATTTTTCAAAGGATTGAAGAGTGAAATTTTATCTTGCGAAGATATATCGAAAATAATAATAATTGAGGGAAATTTATTTGAAACCCAATGACTGTTGTGAATGATGATTGATAGTTAAATAACCGACTATCAATACTGGCCTTAATCGGCATTTGAATTTCGATGCGACCGGGAGTCAAATTCCAAATGAATATTTGAAACCCACATCGAACCTTTGTGATTGTGATGGATCTTTTGTTTAAAAGATCAAAGTGAAATTATTGTGAATTGTTTGTAATGAACACTTATTTTCAAAATAAGCGCTCGTTATTCGGATTAGCCGGGAGAGGACCTTGTGTCATAAAACCCATTCCGAATAACGATACGACGAAATTGGATTGTAATTGAAGATGATGTTGAAGACTGGGTATTTTCGAAGGCGAAAGGATACCTGTCGAATGTCTCTGCACCGAGTTTCTCCGGTATAGAGATTTCATCACCCTTTGTGATGGGGATTCCGGACGTGATTAGTGAATATCCGGATTGCAAGGGCTTCTTTTGAAATGTCTTCAGTTCCGTTCAATCCTGGAACGAACTTGTATGGATGTGTGTCTGACGTTACACTTTGAGATGTAAAGCTGGTTTCTACCAAATACATTTCTGTTGGTGGTGGAGAATTTATTCTCTTAGCTTAACACCATTCTCTGAGACGTACGAGCTCAGAGGTTATGTAGTTGATGGTTACTAGTGATACATTCTCAAATTGGTAATGTGGCATACGAAGTGATGCTGATCATTTGTTGATCGAAGCATGGCTTTTGTGAAAAACGTAGCTTTGTGGACGAGACTTCGTCGGACCTCACACCCCGGAATGGTCAAAGCAGGAAGAATGCAGCAAGGTTATAGGGGGTAGCGCCCCTTAGGGTATGTACATTTCTTTCTGGATAGAAGTGGTATCATGGTATGGAGCCCAGATACTTAACTTATGTAAATATCGCAAATATATATATTACTTTGTGATTGTTGATGTTGAGGATCCTCGGATAAAGGTTGTTTACAACCGGGGGATGACATACTCGTGTAGTAGTTACCTATTTTTGCAGAGGTAACCCGGTCTTGTGTTGGCAGAGATCCAGTTAGGTTCTCGGGGCGACTATCCAGAGGCATACCCATGTGGCAATGGGAAGTTCCTTGGCCTGATCATTTGTTGGAAATCCAATTCCCACTACGAACCCAGTACGGTTTTAGTTTTAGAACCTGCCATCTAATATGGTAGCTATAGTAGGCATACTATAATGGTACGTATGCTGGCTAAGATTAATATTATATTTTCGAAATGTTTTCTGCACTATGCACTAATAATAATATTAAAAAGATTTTGCGTATTAAGCATATTTGACTATCATAAGGAGAAATCTCCTCCAATTCTGCGTTCGCATTGTGTGTGTGGCGGGAGCCTTATGATAGTTTCATTTTCCAAAAAGCATTGCGGATTTTTTTTAAAATCGTTTGTTTTCCTTTTATTAGAGAATAACTGTTTTAAGATCTCACACCAGTCCCATGACTGACCTGGAGTTTATTGTTCATTTTCTAAACTCTGTGTGTCCATAATTTTCCACACGGGCAGCCTAGAGTCAGGTTATCAGGTCATTCTGGAATTCAAGGAGTTGCTGTAGAGATCAGGAGTTGAAGCTGGATGGCGAAGCGTATTACTAGTATACATTATATTTTCTTCTGTTGTTTGTTGTTGTACACTCTGATAATGTAATGTGATGTGATGTAATAACAGATATGATTCTTTATTTTAAAGATTATTCATGGATATATTATATGTTGTTCCGCTGCGAAATGTGAGATTCTGTTATTGTTTCTGTTCTTCTTCTACCTCTTCGTTCTTTAAACCCTAACGGTTCGGTTTTTTGGCATTCAATTGCGCGACATTTGATACAGTGGACGTATAATTGTCGACTTTCATTATTCGGAAAAGCCGGGTCGTTGATACCAAGCTGTGACGCCCCACCCCGAGACCTGCACTATCAAAGAGTATTACTTGGTAATACTGTCTGCTAATGCGGAGAATAGGGCTGGTTAGGAGCGACCATCTATAGTCTTGTCTTAAATATCTATTGAATGTGTCGATTAGTGCTCTATATTTTTTTTATTTGATATCCCAAGTGGATCGACATATCCAATAAATGCTTAATACCAAACTATAGGTGGCTATAGGATCTATCAGAACAAAATACAACAATCAAATGAATAACACATCACAGAACAACAAATAGATATATATATATATATATATACATATATACTGATACATCCCAATACAATACAAATGATACATCATATGTGGTATGACGACCACAATATACACAAGAGTCAAAACAATATACATATCAGAGCAACGACCAAAAAGACTACAACAAAAAGGGTAGCAGATAAGTCCATGCGGAAGCAGAATAGGTTAAGTCCGAATGTACCTAACCTGAAACATCTCGGTCTGACCCGAGTATAAAATACACGGGTCAATCTAGCTAAAGATATCAGCTTATAAGGATAAGAAATAATAGATGCATAGGGATAAAGGTAATGTTCTTCTTAAACAAGAAGGAACAATACTGACTGTAAGCATTAGTATAAGTATGGTATGGTTACTTTAAGTGATGATATGATATCACTCGCACAAACATATATTCTCAAAACAGATAAAACAATCTATAGAATGTTAAATATAGAAAGCCTCATATCACCGGCATATCACAAATCATCAATAGTGGTTTAGGGAAAAATATAACTTCTAGAAAGGAGAAATCCCAAACCCGCCATATCGGCAACTCAAAGAATCTCAAAGAAATTACCATCTCAAAAATACGCCACAAGGCAATTAAATATAATTCTCCAACATAGGAGAATGTCATCCTAAATAAACGGCAAAAGGCAAATCTCATGTAATAACGCCAATAGACAAATCTCAATAGTAACGCCAAAAGGCAAATCTCAAATAACGCCAGTGTAGGCAACTCAAATCTCAAAGATAGAACTCCCAAGAGTTCAAATTTCCGAAAGGTAATCGCCACAAATATATCGAATGGCTCAAAGGACCTATTCCGAAAAGGGCGATACAATAGGAAAAATAGTCAAAGAAATCATCTCAAAAGTATTTGCACATGCATGTGGCCGAAGCCTTGCCAACTACTGTTATCTCAAATAGGTACCTCGCTCGAAGGCAAAACGTCACAATGACAAATACGACGCAATGGCAAATACGCCGCAATGGCAAACGTCTTGAAGACAAATACGCTGCAATGGCAAACGCAGCAATGGCAATGACCCGAAGGTCCAGTACTGGCACGCCGCAATGACAAATGTGTCACAAACTCTCGAATAGAAACCTGAATAGTGTTAACGTGCGTCCCATACCACACGTTCGCACTAAACGGTTTACTAGCCACTAGTAAATTTCAGACTCAAAGCAGTAAAACGTTTACCTCATCTCATCGGTAAACTCGACCCGAAGGTCAAAACGATCAAACAGACAAGTCAGGAATTAACCGATAAGACAAACGCATGTGTCCCGTACCATATGTTTTACCAAACCATTTAATTCTCCTTCTCATTCACTCGAATAGTGCAAAAACGTGTATTTTATATATAAAATAATTTACTTGAGAAAACCAGCTTTTAATACCAATTTCGAAAGCCATATTTGAAAATTCCCTTATTATCGAGAATAAATAGATTCTATATTTGAAAATACTTTTAAAAAAATCATACAATGATAATTTAAAATCCCATTTATTTTAAAAATTATTTCCAAAAGGTTTGGAAAAATCCGTGCTAAAAAACGAATAAAAACCCAAGAAATCACTCAAATCGATATTCGAATTCAATTCAAATTAAATTAAAATTAAAGTCAAATTAAATTCAAATTTAATCCTAAATTTGAATTTCAAAATCTTCAAAATCTGGCTAGTCTACTGATAGACATCATGGCCTCAAAACATTTCAGGAATATCATAAAACATGAAGTAAAAGTCAGAAGTCGAACTTTTTATCATGAAATAAAATAGTTTCGACCACCTAAATCTCATAATTTTACAAAGCTTAAAACATGAAAGTTGTAGAAAAAAGTCTCAGCTTTCAAACAAGACAAAGATAATTTAATTTGAATTTACGGTTTAAAAGTTATGACTGAAATAATTTTCAGATTTAAATTTATTGTCGCTGTTGTTTATCCTCAGGGCAGCAATAAAAATTATGATTTTGACTATATAAAGCTCAAAATTTACCAAAACATAAAACATGAAAGTTGTAGCCAAAAATATAAGCTTTCTAAAACATTAAAAATCATCAAATTCCGATTGAAGATGCAAAAGATATGACCAAAACAATTCTGTGTTTCAAAGTTAAAATTAAAAACACAGGACATAGAGGTTACTTGCTCTTCAAACACAAATTACGGTCACAAAATATTGATATACAAAAAATGATATACATAAAAATTGTTTCTTATAAATATACCTTCCAACCGGAAAAAACTTCACTCAATTTAGATTTACCATTCAAAAGTTATGGTGATTTTAGTTTAGGTTTCAACACGGAAAATCGACAGAGCAGAGCATGTGTACCAGTTTCAAACCCAATTTCGACCCTATAGACCATAGAATTTGCAAAAGCTTAAAACAGGAAAGTTGTTCTTTAGTGTCTTAGCTTTCTAAAAGATAAAAGTATACATAATTTGGATTTATGGCTTAAAAGTTATGGCCATTTTACTGTCAGACATCAACTCACGAAATTTAAAATGGCTGTGCTATACTATCAGTTTCAAACTTAATTTAGACCCTTTTAGACATAGAATTTCGAAAAATGATTAAAATAGAACTTATAGCTTATTTAAGTATCTTTCCACCGAAAAAAGATTGAGCGAATTTGGATCATTCTACACTGAAATATTGTTGTTTACTACAGCAATGTTCACAAATAAATTTCAGCAACCACTTTGCAAATTTCAACAATTCAATCAAATTACACAAACCATTCAACTATTTAGCCAATTCAAAGAATTAAGACTTTATAGATATAGATATGTGAGTTTGCAACTCACCTTAGAAATTTGGAAGAGCAAATCCTAGAAATTTGAAGAAAGATGGAAGCTTGCCTTTACTTTGGGGATTTTGGCTCTAGGGTTTTTTCTTCTTTTTCTTTTAGCTTTGAGATCTTTCTTTTAGTTTACTGTAAACTTAACTTGCATATGTTAAGTTTGAGAAGTATATGTATTCTCATTAGTTAAATAGGTGAGTGGGCTTTAAACCCAAAACCCAATAGTGCATGTGTTAATACTTAATCCAAATTAACTAAGTTATTCATGTTTTTACACTTTATTTCATATATTTTAGCCAAAACAACTTACATTTCCATAGTTTTAACTTTATATAAAAACTTATTTTATGTTTAACAAAATGTTCTCACAACATATAAATGATATTTTAGCCATCAAAATTATTTTCCATCATTAAAATTCTTATTTTTACTTAACTACTCAATTTACACTATAATTTATATAAAACAATGTTTTAGAAACCAAAATTTACAAAAAAATCATTTTATTTTCAAACTAAATATAACAAACCTCATTAACATCATTCTTACATACAATTATATTTTAAACAAAATTTCACCTTTTTAATTACAATAAAATTAACAAAAATCAACAATTGGCGATAATTTGCAAAATTTATTGCAATTTATTATATTAAAACCATATAATATTCATTTTCCTCCAAACTGACATAATAAAGCTTTTTAAAACTTTATTTTCATCACTTTACATTTATTTCGACAAATTAACGTTGATTAAAATATTGTCTTATTAATTGATCCAATAAATTTCCAAATCATCATATTTCTAATATTCACCATTTATAACCAACATTATCATCTTTTACTCTTTCCAAATTCAATGTTTGTTCAAAACAAACCATTTTATATCTCCAATTTATTTTTGTTCCTCCATTATTAAATTGTAACCACTGTTATAATTAAATTTCTAAGTAATCACCACAACCAGGGTTGTTACAGGCTCCCCTCCTTATAAAAATTGCGTCCTCGCAATTTCTAGAGACGATCTGTAAACAACACGATTTAATTTCATTAAGCAAAGAGAAAGATAGACAAGCTCTAGCTTTTTAAAAAAATATTCTCACCCTCAACTTAAGCTGATAGAAAACAAGGATAAAATTGCTCGATAAACTCAATGTTTTCCAAGTGTAATTACTGGGATCAGCAGACCATTGAATTTCTGCGAGCAATACATCATGATTTCAAAGGCCTCTCACTTTTGAAATAAGAACACAAAAGATCAATCAATTGAAATTGATTTATCAGAAGCTTCTCGAATAGAGTTGGGATTTAGCATCACTTTATCCCGGACTCCAATCGACAAGATAATTATCGACATGACTTTCCATGTGTCATTACGGAAAGAGCAACGTCGATTATAGATTAACGACAATAGGGATAATAAAATTCGACGAGAGGTGGTTATTCAAATGCCACCAAACTCGAACGACCGCATAACTGCAAGTAGTTAGACAATTGCACTAAGGCAAGATAACCACAAAGAATCAATATATATTTATATATATTAATATTAATTTCCAATCAAAAATTCTTAGAGTTTCAAAATGCGTTATCTTCATGATCATAATCTCAATTTTCAATACTTGAAAGTTTACAAAAATTTTATTTAAATTTTAATTTAAACTCATTGCTCTTTATTTAGAGTAAATAAATTTAAGTTGCTTATTCTCTAACTCTTCTATAAATATATTTTAATTTGTAACACATATATTTTTTTTCCAAATTTGTTTCTTAAATTTTATAAGTGTTAGAATTTTTTGGAAAAATCGACGGAGTCTCCTTTGTATGGAGGGTCGTTTACAATATCACAAAAAGACTTATAATATACATCGACCATTAGGTCGGAAACAAAATATATATATCAACATTTAATACTTGAAAATTTAATCTGAAAACATATCTTTCTTTTTCTCATTTTTTAAGCGAGTTAGCTTAATCTTATATAAACCTTCTGCTCAAAATAAAGTCCAACTATCATCTTTCACCTGTACTTAACTCAAATAGATCATATTAGGATACATTTATAAAATAAGAAGCATTACATTTGACTATTAAGACAAACAAATCATTTTATTCTATTTCAGACCTGCTATAAAGAACTCATATTTTGACATAGAAAACTTCAAAATATGATAACACTTATAAAATGAAAGTTTTTCTAATGTGTCTAAGCTTTCCAGCAATATTTAGATCATCAAAATCGGACTGACGGTTTAAAAGTTATGCTAAATTTACTTTCAGCTTAAATTTCAAAAAAATTCATAACGGGACAGAGATATACATCTATTTTCAAACCCACTTTAGACTAAATAAAAAGCAAAATCTTTCAAAGTGTTAAAACGAATATTCAAAGCTTACTGAAAGCACTTTCATTTACAAAAAGACTAAGCTCATTTGGAGTATTAAATCTCAAGTTGTCGTTGTTTTAGCACAGTACTTTTCTAAACCAAATTTCAGCTTTCAAATCAATTTAAAAAATTTCCCAAACCATTTTAATTTTAACTACATTTTCAAACAAGGTTTTTGGTAATTCATTTATTAAATGTCCCAGAAAGCTAAGGCATACAAAGTTATGATCAACTCTATGTAATCATCTTTTAGAAGAAACACTTCACTAATTGGAAATGGTTTTATCACTTTACCCTAATTGGAAACGGTTTTATCCTAATGGATAATGAAAGGACAGAGAAACCAAAAGGTTAAAAACGTTTACTGATACGGCTAATCGTTTTGTAGATTCTGCCATGTACCGGACATCGAAATGAACAAATGAATATACTGCAAAGATTAGCATGACAAGACGAAAAGAGTGGTACACAAATATCAGCGATACTACCATCCTATCAAAAATCGATATTTGCCGCCAAAATGCTGCTAAAACGCCAAAATAAGATAAACGGGGTTAGAGAAGCACAAATTGGCGAAAGAAATATGACGCCTCGCTCGAAAAATGATTTAAAATTTTATTATATAAAAATATTTAGGTTTCAAAAATATTTTATTTACATCAAATTAACTGGTTTTAAATTGAAATTGAAAATTACACCATACAATTAACTTTCATATTTTCCTATGAAAATCTGTCGTTAGCTATGTTTAAATAAACACGTACCAAATATCAAATTTACATTGCAAAAATTTTATTATTTAATTTCAAGAAAAATTAGTTAATTACGTTATTTAAATGGTTAAAATTTTCGGGTTGTTACAAAGGCATTAATGAACAAAATTTTGTTGGCAATATGGATGATGTTTCTTCTGAAAATCTTATAGCAATAAAGAAAACCACCGATAGCCTTTTTGAATCACAAATAAAAAGAAAAGAAACAGAAATTTAAGGAAAAGGGTTTATCTTCGAATCTGATGGCATGAATCTGGATGACAGTTCATACATTAATAATATTCTTAGTAAAGAGCTATCTGAAAACCCAATATCAGCCATCTTCCAAATCCATCTTTCTCCACAAATCAAAAATCTAACTTCGGAATTCAATATCCAAAAGGCAATTAGATTAGTTTCAAATTCCTCTTCAATATCAAGAAAAAGCAGAAAGGACAGAAAAGAAATAGGAAAGGCAGAATGAAAAGCATAAAAGGACGCCTTTGCTAATGATAGCACTGAAGATGCTGATGATAGTGAATTCAAAAGAAATACATCATTAAAAACTACAAATGGGAAGATCAGCTAAAATCATTAAGCAAAACATCATACAAGAAAAAAGGAAAGAGGCTGGAGACAATAAAAGATGGAAACAATCACAATGCTTAACTGCTACTACTATTTGTGTCTTTTAGAGTATCATTTATAAATAATTTTTTTATTCATCATGTCTGTCATTGCTTGGAATGTTAGAGGTCATAATTCACCTGAAAGAAGATTGGATCTATCATATCTTAGTATGACTTTAAAACCAAGTATTGTTGGTCTGCTTGAACATAAGTTATATAATTCTAAAATAGTAGATTATCAAATCAAAAGTCTGAATAATTGGAATCTTATTAAGAATAATAAGATGGGAGGGAATGGTAGAATTATGGTTATTTGGGATCCTAATGTATAGGATATTTTTCAACACTTTATTATTTTTCTATTTATTCATTGTAAATGTGTAAAGAAAGGTAGGTCTCGCCTAGAAATTACCTTTTTTTATGCATCTAACAGTGAAAATAAAAGACAAACTCTTTGGAATCATCCTGAACAAATTAACTCAAATATGGGTCAAGTGACGACCCACATTTCTAACCCCTAGGAATGACACTTAATACATTAATGATGTTGTTGCCCAAGCGTCCGAAAGCAAGTTGTCTTGGGTAAAATAACAAACAGAACATGACAGAATAGATAAACCTCACAACGAATTGGTTACATATAGTACAAAATGACTTAGTACAAAAGGTTATTCCTTATATGGAGTTATCGGAGTTATACAAAAGTAATACATCTAACAGATTTGCAGTTATACATTCTGACTTGTCATTTTTAGATATAAAACACACCGACATAATCATACCGCGGAAATACTTGACTAAGGAGCCGCTTGCTCAAACATCATCTTCAAAGAGCTCCAAAATGAAACCTGCTATTCTTAGACTGCTTAAATATAATTAAGTACCCGAGAGTTCAGGGAAAATAAACAACTCGGGTCAAATAAAATGTCTGGTATGAGTAAATCTATGAAATAAATGGGCTATATTTAAACAATATCATGTGGGACCACACCGCTTATGCGGAACGGGTTTTCTCCCACATAAATAATAACCAAACATAACAAAAATGGAAATGAACAATAAGGAACATATCCAAACATAGATGATGGGCATAAATAATATGCATTCAGACTTGAAAGAATGGAAACAGTCTGAATAAAAATCCAAATTGGATAGAATAGATAAAGCAAGATATCATTCCAAACACGATTGAATGGACTAAATAGGATAACAGTCCAAACTCAATAGAATGGAAAAAATAAATAATTAACACCGCGAAGAATGGTTGACTCTTCCCGTTGTAATTAAAGGAAACAGATTTAAAGGTTCGAATCAAATAAGGAAAGGAAAATCTTTAACAATGACTAGGAGGATGTGCCCCCCTTTGCCGACAGTATACCTCTAGAAATATACTTGAAAACTCGATGGCTCTCAGACACATCTAAACCAAACCCCACCAACAGTTACCAGTAACCGAGTCTTTCACATCTCAATGCGCAACACCGAATCCAATCTAGAGTGGAAGTGAAAATACCTTAATGGGAGCAACTCTGCATAGCTTGGCTTCCATTCGATCTTTTGCTTAAGTCATTTCCGACAAAGGATAACAAAGCTCAAATGAGCTACACATCATCTTAGAATCACGATAATAAAGAAGTTGAAGTAATCGATAGTAGAGAAACCAACTATCGAGAATATAAAATGACCGTATATGGAAATTAAGTCATGTATACTTATCACCACCCGTCGAATTCTAACTAGCACTATTTCTTGGTTAACAATAATACCGGACAAGTCAAGGTAGTGTTACCTCAAAGTCATGTCTCACGGTTATTCTTAACTTTCAAAATAGCGACAAGTCTACTTCTTTGACGTTTAGTGCTAAGTATATAAATAAATCGTTCCCATATACGTGAATCTCTTTACAAAAATTAATTCGTTTTCATAAACGAATAAAAAAAATTCTTTTAAAAAACCGAATTTGTATTTGGCCTTATATTACAAGTATTATCTTTTAAACACTTTGCTAACTTCAAAACAACAATTTAAATAGGATTTAATGTCTTAGAACATCCTAATTACATTTATTAATTAACTTTAAACATTGTCACACAATTTGATTTTTGAACTACGAATGTCTTTAGATAATAAAAAGGGTAAACCACTTTTAAACCTTATTATTTCAATTAATTAATAAAATATAATACTTAAATTAATAAATAATTAATTATCATTATTTAAAATGAATAGAAAAGTCAAAACATCCATATTACTTTGATAAATTCACTTTGAAACTTCATAAATTAAGTTGATTATTTAACTCCAATAACCTTTAATTAAAAAGGGTAAATCACCTTTAAAGCATCATTAATTCAATTAATTATTAAATTTAAATATAAATGATTAAATTAAATAAATAAATAATTGAATATCATTTTTTAAATGATTGATCAACTTAAACCATCATTACAGAAAGATTAATTAAAGTTAAAACAAGTTGATTTCCTTTTAAAGTCATTAACTAAAAAGATTAATTAATTTTAACAACATCATCAGTTCATTAATTAATTAAGTTTAATCGATCATTATCAATAGATTAATTAGCCTTAAAAATCATTAAATAAAATGATTAATCAAATTTATATCATCATTAACTAAGTAATTAGTTAAATTTAAAACATATCGTTAAAAGTTAATTAGCTTAATCCTTATTAATTAAATAATTAACTAAATTAAATAGTATTATTAAAATAATTAATTGTTTTTGAAAACATCATTAATCAAAATCTTCTTAACTTATAAACTAATTCCAAGCATGAAGATGAAACCAAACGGTTTCGATAAGAAGTGATTTTCTAAAAGTGTCGATATAGCGACTATCACTATATGGACAGTTCGGCCAAAAAAATTATGTCATTACAATACAATCAAACATAATATAGCAAGGTATGAACTTATATACAAGGTAATTAACTATGAAACAACATTTAGAGAGCGTTTACTTATAAATAATTAACTTTAACTACCAATATTTCATCAAACTTACTAAATGCTCACTAACTTATCCAAACATGCACCTCAATTTCAGTGACTATGATTTTCGAAATTTAAAATATCATAAACATAAAAGTTATAGTCCTTTGAGTTATCTTTCAAGATTATTAAAGAAATCTAAATTCTGATTAATTTTGCAAAAGTTATGGCCGAATTATTAAGGAGTGTTTAAACAATTCCGAGCCAAACATCGTCAACGCTAAACAATTCATTATCGTATTATAGAATCATATATAAACAAGTATATAAAACTACAAGCACATTGATTTCCAAGCAAAAATCCAACAAAAATTGTTAGCAACAATAAAGGTTTAAAATTTTGCATAAAAGAGGAAGCTTTACTTACCAAAATGCTTGCTAACTTAACCGGAATTGCACTATCTTTGAAAATGTGACTAGATCTTTGTATATTCTTGGAATATGAAGTCTTTATATGCTTTTATTCACCACAAAGGTTTGGCCTTAAGGATTATATGGTACAGCCTTAATGGGTTGAGGGCTTAAACTGTGTAAATGAAGTGAAGAGATGAGTGTGTAAGTGTTTTAGCAAGATTTGGAAGATATCTGAGTAGGAATATATGCATTTTTGTAAGTTGGAAAGTGCTTAGGAAGCCATAGAATTGTCGTTAAAAGCTTTAGGAAGTTTTGAACATGAAAAGAGAATGAATAAATGAAATAAAAGTTAGGAAAAACTAGTTTTTATAAGCATGCAAAGCTTCTCAAAGAAGCTTCTTTATTAAATTATATTTGCTTAGCTTACATGGAAAGCTTCTTTTTAATTATATTTTCTTAGCTTACATGGAAAGCTTATTTATTTAATTATATTTGCTTAGCTTACATGGGAAGCTTCTTTATTTAACTCATTTCGGTGGCTTATGTTTGAAGCTTCCTTATTATACATATTTCCTTAAGAAAATATACATTTATTCACATGCATTCAAACATACCTAAGTAACTTATAAATATGTGTTGGTGCATACAAAAAAGTTATGACATTTCAGATAACTTTTAGCCGACGAAATGTTGAAAATTTGAAAAACGAATTTCGGTCACATTTTCAATTTTACATCGAACTAAATATTTTTGTAAACTAAATTAGAAAACTTTTCTACTGTTATCCCGCCTTTTGGCAAGGCTGTGATACCAAAAGATCGATCGGAAACAAAAGATAGTTCGTCTCAAAGATTGGTTATACTTTGCTTCACCATGGATATCGATGAATTTTTTCTGAGCCCGGATCAGGCTACAATTGACAGGACACGACAAGCAAAGTCATGAAAGCCAGCACTCCAAATTTCAAGTCAATCCGAGTTCGTATGCTTAAGTTATGATCGATACAAATTGAAGGCAAAAACCATATTTTCGTATCCATCAGTGCACACCGATTCGTATCGATGCAGCTCGTATCCACCATCTTGCCTCGGTTCGAATCCATCGACCTCGCATCGATCAGGACGGCTGCATTTTCCTATCCATCCATTTTGCATCAATCGTCTTCGCATCGATCAGACCATCCCGCTTCGCATCCATCGATAGGCCCTACTTCGTACCGATCAATTTCGCACTCAAGCAACTGTTTCGTATCGATCAACTCTGCATCCATCGACCAATAATGCACTTCGTATCAACCGACCAATGCCTAGTTCGCATCCATGAAGGAGGCGTTTATTCAAATCCATCAGGGAGCTTTAGTTCGTATCCATCACAAATATCGATACGAAATCACCATCGATACTAACTAAGCCACCCATCTCGATTTGAACTAGGAAAATGCAAATCAATATAATGCGCATGTAGTTGATCGATTCAAACTGTGTAACGGCACTCAATACAAACGAGGCGAAACTCATGGATACGACGCGGTCAACTTGGAGCTAAAGTCGGATCGATGCGAGATATGCGCGCCACGTCGCCGCGTTGTCACATGCCTTGATCGAGTCGAACAGATGGATACGAAACCATGGATTCAGAATCAGCAGTATACGAAAATCACAATCTTGCATTGATTATATATCACAAACCACTGGTCCAAATGCTATGAAATTTTCACAGCAACTTCCAATCAAGGTAAAGAATGTTCCTGCCAAGTTTCCGCTCAATTGGATCATTTTTTAATGGATACGAAATCGTTTTGTATCGATTACAGGTCGAGTCGAAACTTGGTGGGGTCGGTCGCGTGGGCCCACTCACGTGCCAGAAGAAGTCTCCCGAAATTTGAGCGCGATCTCAGCCTCCTACGCCTATAAATAGCCCCCTGAAGCCTATACAAAAGGATCTTTTTGGCGATTGAACGTCTAGACTCTACCGGATTCAATTGTAATGTATCGCGTTTGTCGGGATCCGAAGGTCGGCATTCTTACGTCCACTGTGTCAAATGCCGCATAATCGAATGCCGGAAAACCGAATTGTTAGGGTTAAAAAGAAGAGATAGAAGAAGTAAGGAAATAGAACAGAAATAATAACAGAATCTCACATATCGCAACGGAACAACATATAATAGATAAATGAATAATCTTTAAAACAAAGAACTATCTCGGTTATTACATTACATTATCATCATCAGAGTATACAACAACAATATACAACACAACAAAACAATGGACAGTTATACAAACATGTCCTTACAAGTGAATTTACAGCGGAAAGATAATATCATATACAAGTAATACGCCTCGCCATCCAGCTCTCCACTTGAGCTCCATAGCACTCCTGAATCCATAATGACCTGATAACCTGACTCTAGACTGCCCGTATGGAAAATTATGGGCACCCAAAGTTTAGGAAGAGAACAATAAATTCCAGGTCAGTCATGGGACTGGTGTGAGAACTCAAAACAGTTATTTATCTTTTAAAACAACAACAACAACAATAAGGGAAGTCAAAAATATCCGCAATGCTTTCGGAAAATGAAACTACCATAAAGCCTCCCCGCACACACACAATGCAAACGCAGAATTGGAGGAGATTTCTCCTTATGATAGTCAAAGATGCTTACTACGCAAAAAAAATCATTTTTGATATTATTATTAGTTCATAGTGATGAAAGCATTTTGAAAATAGAATATAAATCTTAGCCAGCATAGGTACCATTATATTATGCCTACTATAGCTACCATATTAAATGGCAGGTTCTACAACTAAAACCGTACAAGGCTCGTATTGTTTTGTTTGGATTTCCAACAAATGGTCAGGCTAAGGAACTTCATACTGCCACATGGGATCACCTCTGGAGGGACGTCCTGAGAACCTAACCGGATCTCTGCCAACACAAGGTCGGGTTACCTTTGTAACTAGGTAATTACTACACGAATATGCCACCCCCTGATCCTTTGGGACCTTTATCCGAGGGCCCTCGATCACCAAGCAACAACCACACAGAAAATGTGATTGGAGCAACCACATAGGTTAAGCATCAGGGCTCCATACCTGACACCACCCTTTTCCAGAAGGAAATGACATACCCTAAAGGGCGCGACCCTCATAACCTTGCCGCATATTCCTGTTTTGACCATTTCCGGGATGTGAGGCCTGACGAAGTCTCGTCCACAAAGCTACGCTTTATTTACAAAGCCACGCTTTGATCAACAAATGATCAATAAATAATCATCACACAGCAACACTCAGCATGCCACGTTACCAAATTGGGAATATATCGCTGATAACCTTCAACTACAAAACCTATGAACTCGTACGCTTCAGAGAAGGGTGTTAAGCTAAGAGAATAAATTCTCCGCCACCAACAGAAATGTATTTGAAAGAAATCTGCTTTATATCTCAAAATGTAATGTTAGACACGTAACCATACAAGTCTGTTCCGGGCTCGAACAGAACCGAAGGCACTTCAAAAGAAGCCCTTGCAATCCGGGTATTCACAATCCCGATCGAATTTCCCATCACAAAGGAAATCTCTATATCGTAGCTAACGGTGCAGAGACAATCGATAGGTCATCCTATCATTTTCACAAATACCCGGTCTTTATCACCGGTCTTCAATGCACGGCGTATCACTATTCGGAATGGGTAATCCGAATAACGAGCGCGATAATTTAAAAATAAGTGAAGCATTCAATTTCAATCAATTCACAACAAATAGCCACTTAAGGGTCAATATTGATAGTCGGTTATTTAACTATCAATCAATATTCACAACATCACCCGATTTCAAATAATTTCCCAAATTATTTATTTTCAAAATATCTCTACAAGATATAATTTCCACACTTCAACCATTTGAAAACAAATTTCAAATCAATTTTCACCTTTACAACTTTCATTTCAAAATGGTTTCACTTAAACCAATCAAATAAATCCTTACAGATTTATTAAATTTACGTGCCAAATCCGTAAATTTATTTCCACACTTTTAAAAATAAATCAATGTTTATTTTTATAACAAATTTCCCTTATAAATTTCCATTGTGAATTTACATTTCCAAATATTCACCTTTTATACGATTTTTCAAATCGATTTCAATTATTCACTTTCAATTTATCTTTAAAAGATAAAATCTCAAAACACTCACTTCATATTGAAAAACATTTCCATACTTATTCAATAATAAGTAATTCACCAATCTATTTATTTTCAATATTTGGAAAATATTCAATATACTTAAATCCAAATTAAGTATATATTTTATTCTTTAAGGAAAACATCCTCTTAAACACATTTATTTGGGTCAAAACGAATGTTACGTAAAACATCGTCACGACAACCCAAAATCACTAGTATAGGGATTTGAAATTAAAATAGATATATAAACCCCAATACTATACAAAACTTTTCCTTTTGAAAATCATTTACTATAACAACAGTGTTATAGTCCACCATTTCCTTCTATTTCTCGAAAACGTCTATTTCAACAATAAATGTTGAAATCTATGGTTTCGATACTTAATTCATTTTAAAACATCTTTAAATCGTTTAATTCTACTTAAAATATCACTTTCCCAAAATATTTCTTTAATATATTATTCACCTCCAAAATCGTGAATATACTTCGTTAACCAAATTCAATTTCTACATATTTTATTTAAAGGATTTTCCACTGTCCAAATCGTGGATATATTTCCTTTAATAAGCTATAAAAATTAAACTTATCAAAATAAGTCGATTTCGGATTTATAAAAAAACATTTATAAAATTACTTTATTAACAAATTCTATCCATATCCCATTTACACGCTAAAATCCAATTTATAAGTTAATTACTTATAAATCCTTTATTTTACAAAAATCCATTCATTTTATAACTTCACAATTTATAAATCTGTAGATTTCGTCCACTTATGAAATCCATTTATATTTCATTTTAATACTTATAAAAACTCGTTTTATAATTCCAACATTTTAGTTTTATAAATATCAATTTTATAAATCTTTTATATAAATCATTTATAATAATTCAAAAATCCCAATTTAACCATTTTATAAATTAATCAACTACTTGTTTCAAAAATCACCTTTCGGTTATATTTCGCAAAATCAAAATTTTTATAACATAAAAATTTCAACGTTTATTCATTTAAAATGAATCAATTTCAAAATTAAATTTTATTATGAATTCTCAACTTAAATTTTCAAAAATCCAATTTTATTTATTTTCGGCATCTAACGATACCAAAATATATTCGGCTAAATTTTAGCCTTTAACGATTTCAATCACAAAGATAATCACACAGATTATAAATAGATCAACACACAACATTGAAACCAATTCAATCATTTGAGGAATCCAGTTGGATCCCTCCAACCTGTTTCCCTGCATCCAAAGATGTTAGCACAATACCAATTCTGCTTCGAGACGGAATATCGCGGTATATGCGATTTATAAAATATTATCCGCTATTATGCGGCACAATAGGGTCTCATCCGCTATACAAGGCGGGAAATCAACTCCAAGTACATATATAATACCAACTCCATACAAGTTGGAATTATCGCGGTATATGTTTTTAATAAATAACTTCCGCTTAATAGGCGGCGCATAGGGTCTATTTCAATACAACAGATAAAAATTATCATCCAATCACACAATCAAGCAATTTTAAATTTAACTATTTAAAATTTAGATCGAAACAATTCGATTGAGCGAGAAGTTCTCACCTTGAGTTTTCGATAATAGTTGTAGCGTTTTATTTCGAATAAAATTAAACGTGCGTTTAATTTTATCCGAAATTTTCACTAGCTCCAAACGACTCCAAACTAGCTCCATTGCGTAGTGCTTGACAAAACGAAGCCAATGCAACTTGTTTCGTGATTTTTCGACCTCGTATGAACCAGTTACGGTATTTTAAAGATTGTACACATTATAATATAATATAAATTACAAATTCTTTTAATTTTTTATAACCTAAACAATCATAGCCGTGCATTTTGAAACCCCTGCATCCAGACCGCACTTCCCCTTTTCTTCCCCCACGCGAAAAAACTTTCCACGTGAATGTCGTGAACCTCTAACCCATTGCCGCCTATATACTCCAAATTTTCGAGCCACCTATACTCGATTTCAATTCGATCAAAGACCACCGATGCATGCGCCACGCCACGCTCTACCCACGGCCCTAAGGGCTTGAAGCTCAGTCGCCTATTTGGCCTTGAAATTCGTGCCGACCAGAACACGAACGCGAGAAAAATTCGAGCGATCCACCATGCTATTTTCGATCACGACTGTTGAATACGTAGCTCTCGACGAGCTCTACAGTTTTCTAGTTGAGAGTTTCTCGAAATGATGAGTGGATTGGAAGAAAATTGAGGGAGAAGATGAGTGGTTTTTGGCCATTGGTGATATTAGTGGCGGCTAGGGCTGAAGAGATTAGGGTTTTGCAAACTGTGAATGTGGATGGATCCTTTTATAGAAATTTCTCAAATTACTATTCATCCGAAATTTTTCGAACACCAAATAACGCGCGGTGACTGGAATTTCTAGGGTTTACCCCATGTTCGGACACAATGGAATAGGTTTCGGAGGCTAATTCGATCATCTGTGCGAGTTACGAAAATAAACGATCAAATTTAAATTAAATCGATTAAACCAATTTCTATGCGTTTTGGCTTGCCCCGGACAAACCGTAAATCCGATTGACACGAAATTTGAAACCATACAATAATATAACATTATGGATCCGATGAAACTGGTTTCGTCGAAATCCGAGACTGTTTGAAAAATGGCTATTTTAACTAGTCAATTAAATATTAAAATATTCAATTTTCACAAATTTACTTTTAATTCAATTTTAAAAGTTCACAAACATTGTTCTAACTCCAATATGATTTAATATAACTTTATAAATCATTTTTAATCACATTAAACCCAATTTCCAATTATTTACGCAATTTCAAATATTAAATTACGGATTTAATTATCCAATTAAATCCAGATATTCGAAAAATAAATTATTCGACTTATAAATTTTACTTGTTGATGTTTAAAATTAATTATCTGAATTTCAAATGACAGAAATTCTAGGTCGTTACATCAATTCTACCTATTTTTAGCACTATAGTATTCGAACATCAGAGCGATAACCTACTGTAATCTGCTGTAATAGATTGAAAGTGAATCAATAAAATCATAAGCTTCAGAGTGGACGTAGACAAGATCTTCGAACCACTATAAACCCTGTGTTTCTGATTGTTAATTCTGCAACTTGTGCTTGAATATTGTTGACTTACATTCATAGTTTGGTGCTTTCACGATATTTGGGGTTTGTGACCATTTTTGATGCAAACATTCACCATCATTATTTATTTATTTAATAGGGTTTTATTTTAGTTATAAACATATTGTTTGAATATTTAAAATTAATTAAATAATCAAAAATTCAAGTATTGAAATTTCTGGTTGTTACTGGTCACCCACGGATTGTAATTGGAGATTTTAATATTGTCATGCATGCTTGTGAGAAAAGGAGAGGGATTTCTATTTCTTTTAAAAAATTAGAAAGGATAAATAATTTTATGTTCAAAACCGGTGTAATTGAACCAACTATTTTTGGTAATAGGTCGCTTGGAAATTTGAGAAATTCAGAAACATTCATTGTAAATTAGACAGAATTTTATTAAATCAAAGTTTTATAATTTTTTTAAGGATTTCATATGTTACACATTACCCCAGGCTACTAGTGACCATACTCCAATACAAATTTATCTCATTTAGAATAATATTTTTAAGAAAAATATCCCTTTTAGATTCGTAAGAATAATATTTCTAAGAAAAATATCCCTTTTAGATTTGTAAATGAGTTGGTATTTGAAGATAATTACAGAGATATTGTCAAGAATAGTTTGTTTACAAAGGTACAGGGCACTGCCCAGTACAAATTTTGTAAATTTCTTCAAATTATTAAGGATAAACTAAAAAATCAGAACAAAAACATTACTAAAAATGAATTAAAACACATCAGAGAGGAATGTGAGCTAAGGCAGAATGACCCAGATAATGATTGCTCAAATATTGATAAGGTCAACAAATTTTTTCAAGCCCAATACCATATGGTTAAGTCTCTTCGGGTGCAGTCTATTAACTTGAGGTAGAAAGCTAAAGTAGATTGGTTAAATAATGGAGATGAAGCAAGTAAATTTTTTATGCTAAGATGTCTAGCGGAAAATATAAGAATGATGTAGGAAAACTTATTGGTGCAATGGGTAATGTTATTAATGAAGTGCCTTGTATTGAAAGAGAAGCTATAAATTATTTTACAAATTTATATAATACTAATTTTTATTCAGATATTTTCGCAAATATTGAAACAAAGTTTATATTGAATGAAAGCAGTGAGGATATTCTTCCTTCTCCCATTAGTCTAAGGGAAATAAAAAATATCATTTTTATTTCTAATAATGATAAAAGCCCAGGGCCTGATGGGTTTGGTGCTAAATATTACAAAACCCATTGGGAAGAAATTAAAGTAAGCTTATTTGATTCTATCTTTGAATCTTTTAGAACTACGAAATTATTAAAAAAATTAAACCTTACTTTTATTACTTTGGTTCAAAAAATCAAAATTCCTAATAGTTTAGAAGATTTTAGACCAATAGCTTGCTATAACTTTGTATACAAAATTATTTCCAATATATTGTGTAATAGAATAAAAATATTTTTAAAAAATTTAATTTTAGAAAACCAGAGCGCTTTCATTCCTGGTAGACTCATAGTAGAGAATACTCTCCTTACTCATGAATTGATAAGAAACTTTAACCATAAAAATAGAAATCTCATGTGTGTTAAAATTTACTTACATAAAGCTTTTGTCAAGATTAATAGGCATTTTATAATTCATATGATGAAAAAAATGGGTTTTAGTAATAAATTTTGTTCTCTAATTCATGAATGTATCAACAAAGTCACTTACTTAATATTGGTTAATGATTCTTCTAATGGGTTTATACATAGCAATAGAGGCATTAAACAAGGAGACCTACTCTCTCTCCTTACTTATTTACTATTGCTATGGAATGTTTCTCAATTCTGATGGAAACTGAACAAATAAAAGGAAATGTTAAACCCATTAATAGAATCAAACCATATATTACAAATTTGTTATATGCTGATGATCTGCTTTCATTCTTAAATGCAGACTCACAAAGTGTAAAGGCCATTGCTAATATTTTTGAGAAATTAGAGAACCATAATAGGCTGAAAATTAACGAATTTAAAAGTAAAAATTATTTTAGTAAAGGCTATTCTAGGAAAATGGGGATTTTAAACATTTAAATTTAAAGAAGGAAGTCTGCCAGTTAAATATTTGGGTCTGCCTCTCAGTGTCAACCAAATTAATGATAGAGACTGCACAAGACTATTAGACATAACATAGAATAGATTTGAAGGATGGGCTAGTAAACTTCTGTTATTAGCTGGTAGATTTGAGCTAACTCGCACTTTCTTCATTGCAATCATTATGTATTGGATCCAAGCTTACAATATTCCAGCAAAAGCAATTCACAAGATAGAAAAAACATGTGCTAACTTCATTTGCAAAGTAAAGCATCATAAAATTGCTTGAGATAAGGTTCTGTACAGGGGGTCTGGGTCTAAGATATATTTATGATTTGAGAGAAGTTTGTAAACCCAAATTATTTTGGAAATTTTTGAATGGAAATTCATTATGGGAAAAATGGATGAAGCAAAATACCTGAAAAGTAAGAATATTTAGACCACAAGTATTGAAAATCATTACTCTTTTGCATGAAAAAATATTCTCAATTGCAGAGAAACTGGAATCAAACTATTGGAAAAATATTAAAGATCGAAACCGGACTAGTCTGTGGTTTGATCCATGGATACATGGTAGAATATTCGTGAGTCTTATGGGATGGAATGGCTTATATATGTTTGGAGGGGCTTCTGAAAAAGTAAATAACATTATTCAAAATAGCAGTTGGAATACATTTGAGCATCTAACTACATCAATTTTTAATACAACCATCAAGCAAATTATTATTGATCCAAAACTTCAAAAGGACAAATGGGAATGGAAGTAATCTTCAAAAGGTATTTTTTTCTTTCAAAAAAACTTTGGAGACTATTAAAGGTCATGAAACTGAAGTTGATTGGCACAATGCTACATGGAATAACTCAAATTGCCTAAAAATTCTCCATTGTGCCTATTTTGCAATTATCAATAGATTACCAACAAGAGATAGATGTTTGAAGTGGAACAAAAAAGGGGAAACAACTTGTCTTCTATGTAAAAATGAAATAAAAAGTATTAATCATCTTCTTTTTTTATTGTGTTTTCTCAAAACATATCTGGTATATTGCAAAAAAATCTCAAAATAAATCAAAGCAGGTTGTTCAAAAGATCAGGGAAAGCATCAATTAAATTCAACAAAATTTCAAGGAAAAAATCAAGGGAATTCAGAAAAGCAAGCATAATGCTAACGACAACTATTTTTCATATTTGGAAAGAAAGAAATCAAAGACTTCATACTCAAAAAGAAACAGAGAGTATTTATCTATGGAAGACAATTGAAATGGAAAGTTTGATCCTTCTCAGCAAACATAATAATCAAAGCATATATTTGGACAATTCAAATTAAAATATCTGGCATATTGATAATTATAAAGAGAGGATAGAAGCTTGCTTACAGAGTGGGAAAATAATTACTGATATTCCCAGTGGCAGACATCTTCACCACAGTCGCAATCACGGGATGAAGAAGCCTATTGATCATTTCGGAACCATTCACAGGACTGATACTGTTGGAGGCGGCCACCTTTACCATCAACCTGGATTAGTACCTTTAAAGTAAAGGGAAGTGAAAACAACTTTAATTTTCATGAGTTAAATAATAAACAGAATGAGAATTCTAATATTTTTTCTCTTTTACCCGATAGGGGCGGAAGCTACCACACTCACAGTCATATAGATTTCGTGGATAATCGCCTGCATACGTGAAATTTTTTGCAGCTGGATATCAATAATCAAAGAATCAACGAGGATCTTTACAGAAGCAAAATTAATAATCATATTTATCACTAATCTGTTTGGGAGAAGGGCGAATGTAGTAAGTTTCCAGATCTAGGGAAACTTGCCACAATTAGTCGCGATACTCCAGAAATCTCAGATCGTAGCACAATAGATCCAAGCAGCAACTTTTGAAAGCAAAAGGAGCCACCTTTAACCAAATCAGAAACTCAAAAGAAGCATCCTACTATAGATCATGATTCTCCAGTGATTCTTAATCGAAGATTAGCATATCAAAACAGCAATCTTTGAAAGAAAAATGAGTCATTTTTGATCTCATCTAAAGCTCAATTAATCACTAGAGAAACCCCAATTATTTCTCGTTTTAACGAGGACAGAGATAGTATAGTGAAATTCTCTTTATGGAAACTGTCTTGATCTAGTTGTTCCTTCATAATAATTGAATAGATCTGTAAATCGAGTGTTTAGGGTTTCTTTGTTGTTGGGAGGAAATGAGATGTAATGAGTTGGCTAGGGTTTGGTTATGTGTATTTTTTGTTTAACTAAGTCGGTTCGGGTATTATTACCATGTATTCTTAATGGGCTTTGGGCCCTTATTATTTACTTTTCAAAAAAAATTCATGCACCGTTAACAGACATACATACGTACGTACGTACGTACACATACATGTGTGCGCACGCGTGTGTATGTTACTGTTTCAAATCTTAACCATCTCGCTCGAAGAGAAGTTCTAACGAAACGAAACACACAAAATTTCAGCATAAACCTTGTTTTTGCATATATCGGCAAAAATCTAAGGCCTCGTTTGGTTTGTCATGTTTAGTAGTGTTTTTGTTTCGCATATGATGCATGAGTTATTGGAAAACAACAAATTTGAAAAATGAAGCTAACATATAAATAAAAAACAAATTTATTTTGTTCTTCGGGTTTTGAGAAGTAACAAAATAATGAAAAACAATCCATCCTCTCCGTCGTTACTCTACCATCAATATAATGACCTAAAATTTCAAATTTCTCTTCCGTTATCCTTATATTTTATTATGAAGGTTGAAAACGCAAAACAAAAAACTCAAAATGAAACCAAACGGACCCTAAGTATCTTGGTCGATATCTCCATCGAAAGCAAATTCTGGTATCTCGACCGATAATAAGATTTTTATTTTTATTTTTTATTTTTTATTTTTGATAACTTGAATTTTGATGAAAAGTAAAATTTTATGATAAATAAAATAATATATATTTATAATTAAATTTTTGTAATATATATAGAAAAATAGATATTTATAATTAAAATTTTGTGATAAATAGCATAACAATTATTTATATATGGATGTGACCAGTCGAATGGGAATTTTAAACAGTAATAGAGCAAGCCAAATCACTTTCGGATGCACATAGCTCAAGATATGACCGATTGCACATAAATTAATTTTGGGATTTACGCAAATTTGTTTAGTTGCATCCTAGAATAATGAGGGTCACTGTAAATATTTTAAGGAAAATCAGTTTTGTTCCAACACGATTCAAGAATTTAACTTTGATGCCAAAATTGCGTAGGCCATAAATACCTCTATGTCATATATTTTTGTCTTATTTGTCATTAATACGAGAACTATACAATAGGATGAAAAGTTATACATAAAGATAAAGAGAATAAAAAAAGAGAATTCAAATCGAATATTGATTAAAAGAAATCGGTGAGTAAATCCCACACTCAGTCCTTCTCATCCTTGATTAGGTGTATTTTCCTATTATGTATTAATATGATAAATATTATTAGTGTCAGATTGGTTTTGAAGCTAGGAGATGACTATATTTGATTATGAGATGGCTATACTCGACTGGGAGATGAGTAAATTCGATTAGAAAGAGATTTATTGTGATTTTATGTTGATTTGATTTGTTAGAAAACTGAGGAAACTTTACTGTATGTAATTTGATTGAATTTAATACGATAAGTTCAATTTATATAATTTCTCAATTTTATGTGATTGTTTGATTTTGGATCATGAGATGATTTAGACCAATTAAAAGTGGAATTGGACGATTTGGATTATAAATAACAAAAAGCAAATCAAGTAAAACTTAATAGTTTTTATGGTATAGATATTTTAGTGCATGCAAACCAATTTTAGAAATAACGTATATCATGAGATGTTCCCTAAATGAACTTTATGATCTGTGATGGACGTCCGAGATTTCCCCGATACGAGATCAAGTCTCTGGAATTCTTGATATGAAATGCGATCAAAATCCAAGATTAAAACCTTCGTATATAGAGAGAAGAGTTCGACAACACCGCTTTTCGCCACATCTAATCTACACCATTATGATTTTTCGAGCTATACAGTCGAAATTGAACGAAAATTTGTAGTTGTTCTTACATGCTTCAAGATCACCTCGATAAAATTTTGGTTAACTTGAATGATTCTAACATATTCAAAATAATATTTCATATTGGTAGTTAAAATAAATGTTTTAGCGGTAGATATTAAGTTAATATTTTAAACATGTAAGAATTTACGAAACGATCTAATTATTTGTGAACATAATGTTCATAGTATAAATTGAATATCCTCAAAATTTCTTTTGATTTCGAATGATGTAATATTAAAAACCGTAAGAGTGCAAAATGAGCTGAGGCAAAGAAGAGGTGTAGCGGATCCTTTTACACACACAACACATAGAGAAGCTACTGAGGTAAAAGAACTCAAAATCATACACAATATGCTTTGACCGTATATATAAGAGGTTGAAATAAGGAAGATTGAGGTTTATCTTGTTACACGTGAAAGTATATTTGAACACCATTTTGTGATAAGATAGATCTCAACCATACATACCTTTATAAATACATACATACATAACATACATACATAGTCTGCATGGTTAATGCAATTGGTAGGCACGCTCAGCTCCTCAGTAGATGGCGAGGATTTGAGGCTTGGTAACTGCACTATTATTAAAAGAGTTCATCCAGGGCATGCGGAGGCAGACTATTCGCGGATGCTTTGCATGTTCCCTCAAAACTTTTCCAGCGATGTTGAAAGTTGCAAGCTATACCCTCTCAACTACATCGCTTTCTACATCTTCAAGCTATATAATTTGAAATTCTAATATATTTTAAATGATACTTCAAATTGATAGTTAAAAAAGTACGAACAGTCGATATTGGCTTCATATTTTGAATATGTCAAAAGTTTGAAAACGATCTCATCTTTACGGACACGAGGTTCATAATATGGGTTGGACATCCCTAAAATTTCTTTTTTTTTCAAATAGCGTGGCACTAAAAACCATAAGAGAGTTTGGACACAGAGAAAGTTGGGTGCATAAAAACATAATGTTTATATCCTTTGTTGACAATTGTAATCAACTAATATAAGTGACAGTATTATCCAACTATTTACCTTTACAGATTATCATTTTAATTACTACAAGATACGCCAAAAATACTAAGTCCTGAGTAGAATGAACACATATGAAAAGCATCAAACCCTTCGTTTCCAAATGGTGACAATGTATCTAAATTCGTATAACATGGTGGTAAATCAGGAAGAGTTGCACCACTCTCGAGAAACTACACTACTTATCGCATAATAGGCCTATCTTGAGGAATATGGTTTAAACATAACAAGCCAAGCTTCAAAACCAACTCAGCTTCATACTCACGGTCCTTTTCTTGCAACCTTGGGTTGAAATGTTCGAAAAACTTCCCTTATTGATAATTTTCTAATATGCAATCCGACAGCGCTATATTTTCTCGGTGTATATTAGGATTAGGCCTACTTCCGCAAGCCACTTGAAGAAGAAATACACCAAAGGCATATGTATCAATTGCAGCAGTTGCCATTCCATTTGCTACAAGTTCAGGTGCAAGATAGCCTAAGATCCACAGCATGAGTGGTTTGCAAATCAGCACCATGATCGTATAATTTTGCTAGCCTAAAATCTCCAAGCTTCCCATTCATTTCTTTATCTAACAACATGTTTCCTGCTTTAATATCTATGTACTACAACTTACCCAAGTCTTTACGCAAGTATAAAAGACCAGCTGCTACTCCTCTAATAATATAACGAAGCCACGCCTAGTTTAGACTTGGTTTTGATTTATCATACAAGACTCTATAAAGGCTGCCATTAGGCATGAAATTATAGAATAAAAGTAGTTTTCCTTTTCTTCTACAGTAGCCCAAAAGTTGAACAAGGTTACGGTGTAAGAGCTGACCAATACTGATAATTTCAACAATAAACTGCTTCATGCCCTGCGTTGATTCATATGATACTTTCTTCACTGCAACTTCTACGCTTGATTTTGGCAAAACACTTTTGTAAACTCTGCCATAACCTCTCCGGTTCCTAATGGAACTTTCTTGTTGACAACTTTTGTTGATTGGAATAACTCTTTGTACAAAAACCTACAAGGCCTAAATTCGAGCTCCCAATCCTCAATTAATTGGGCATATTTCATTCTTCTTTGCATAGTAATGCAAATGAAAGAAAAATCAACACCACAACCTGTTTTACGATCAGTATACCAAAACAGAGACCAATAATATTATAAACTCGTCACATAAACTTACAAATCAGATTTCCACTACTTTGGAATTCTGTATTAGTTATTTTGAACAATAACTATGTTGTAATTAATTTATAAAACAAACTATAACAGTCACAATAACAAATTGCTGTATTAAACTATAACGATAAACAAGCGTTGTGCTACTTCGTAGAAATAGCACAACGTTGAAACTGAAAGATTACAGAATGATGAATATAAATATATAAGTAAACAGAAAATCTTACCAGATGAAGAAGGAAAATACGTCCGAGGCCTGTCGTAACAACTTCCATAAGACGTTATTCAAATCTTCTAAGATACAACAAACGTGATCTTCTTGAGATTGTGATGAGTATGATCTTCTGTGCGATATGTAGAAGCGCATGGATCTGGAGATTAAGAAATGAAGAGGAAGAAGAGAAATTCGAAATTATCTACTGATCAGGTTTCCTTCTTCTTTTATTGGCTAATTCCTAACGGTTATGTTTGTTGGAAACAGCCGCATCTCTTCATCTGCAACGGCCAAAAACTGTCACGGTTTGCAATAGTCACCTCCCTTCATTTGCAACGTCCAAGAAACGGCTAAGAACTATCGCAGTTTGCAACAGTCGCCTCTCTTCATTTGCAACGGCTAAGAACTGTCGCGGTTTGCAACAGTCGCGTCTCTTCTTACAATGGCTAAAAATAGCTTTGCAACACCTATTTTGAAAAGCCGTGTCCAATACACTAGTCGGTTCAATTTGAATTTAAATGGTAGAAAACTATTTGCTTCCATGCAGCAAAAATATAACACAGTCCACTCTTATTGGACTGCACCCGGCCCGGTTTGGTACGGAACAGGTGGGCGGCGTGCACATGTGTTAGTTCATGGCCATATAAGTCCTCCCCCTCGCACAAAATTACCCGACCCTAAGGGCCAATATAGGTTTGAGGAAACCAGTATATAAGCATGAAAATTAACTTATTTTTGGCGATGTGGCACAATAGCTCAATCACTATATAAGGGTCCTCTAACACAACCAAACAAGAAGCTATAAGAAGTAATATAACCAGAACATGTTTGTTTCCTTTTGGTCCTATTCTAGGATTGAAGGAAGTTTTGTGTAATCAAGTGCATCCACCACGCCATTAATCTTAAAACTCCATTCGGAAACAATATGGTAGGAGCGAAAGGCACCGGTAGTGGAAGAGAAACCAACATGCATGCTAGAATTTATGATGACATCCGTAAGGTTAACAATATTAAATATCAATGGCATTTTAGGTTTAGCCATTTGCAAAGGAGACATAGTAACATCAAGCTGCATATTTTCTCCATCAAACTCGACCCACACTTGTATCGGCTTCCCACTTTTTAAAGTCGGATTAGTAATCAAACCAATATCATCATCATGGTAACCTGGCGTATGTGAAGCTATAGATGTTAAATGCATTGGTAGGGGAATCAAATAGTAACCAGCACTAGAAAACACGAACAACAGCTACAGTAAACAGTACAATGCAGTGAAAATAAAGGAAGATTCCGAGGCTTGCCTTCGCAATTTCGTTAAAAAAATTATTCGCAAGTTTCCCAAGACACAACAGAATCTTTCTGCTCCAGACTGCGATCAGTACGATCTCTCTGTGATATAAAGAAACTGTTTTGATTCGATGCAAAAGGAGGAGAGAGAAGAGTATATAATTCGGATATAAAAGTGATCAGGTTTTGTTCCTTTTTATAGCCTCCAATACTCAATGGTAATGCCTCTTCGAAAAGTCACGTCCGTTTGTTTGAATATAGCAGTAATTAGCAACAGTCACATCCGTTGGTAATTCGCAACACTTTGTTTCTATTTAAAAAATTCGCAACACCTATTTGCAACGGCTGTTTCCATTTGAAAAGTTGTGTCCCTTTAAACAGTCGCATTGTTTTATTTTAAACAGAAAAACGTTTGTTGTCGTTTCAGCAAAAATATAACAGGGTTTACCACAATCGCAATCGGCCTGGTTCGGTATGAGTCGGGCGGCGACGCGCGTGTGTTAATTCATGGCCATGTAGGTTCTCCCCCTTGCACAAAATTACCTGACCCTAAGGGCTAATATGGGCTTGAGGGAAATGCTATATAAGCATGAAAACTTACTTATTTTTGGCGATCTGGGACTTTAGGCATATATGTTCATTCACACTCTCTAGGATCTCTAACAACTCCCCACATAAATGACGATATATGTCTCCCCCACACAAAGTGTAATATTACAGAGTTCATATGGAAATAATTCTATATCGAGGATATGTAGATATTTCACTTTGAACTTTCCCTAGTCAAAATTGATTAGATATACTTGGCTAATCGACGAATTATTTCATCCTGAACCGTCATCCATTATTGTACAACCAGACAATAAGTTTTACAAAGCATTGTTTTCTCTTCTCATCCAATCTCCTGGTTGTATTCATTTCGGTCATGAACAGATTTGGTTCTGCGAGTGTTTATAGAGAATTTAAGCCTTTAATATTCTCATATAGCCGACTAAGCTCATACTAACATAGGTGATCGCATCCATTAAGAGTATCCTACATATACCCCACTTGTTATTTTCAAGATATGGTCATCATTAAAAAGCATAGCTTTAACCTTTTAATACTTCTGTAGGCATGCATTTGAATGTACGTCATAAAATGGTTTGTAAGGACTTAGTCCATAAATGCATTATTTCTAGAATTACTCAGAACTGGTTTGCCTATTGATCCTAGTCTATGGGATCTCCAGTCATCAGGATAGATTTCTGTATAAGGTAACTCTTTTTGGTTTTAGGCTTTTAAACCCATTCCCCTCGATGTGCATTCGATTTTCCTTCTTGATAAACCTTAAGTAAATGGATCCACTAGGTTATCTTTAGTTCTTACATAATCAATGCAAATAGTTTCATTAGAGAGTAACTGCCTAACGCTGTTGTGGCGTCGACGAATGTGTCGTGATTTTCCATTGTATACAAAGTTATACGCTCTACTTAACGCTTCTTTGTTATCGCAGTGAATACATATGGTTGTTGCAATTTTGGGCCAAAATGAAATATCTTCTAGGAATTGATGAAGCCATTCTGCTTCTTCGTCTACTTTATCTAATGCAATGAACTCGGATTTCATAGTGGATCGGGCTATACATGTTTATTTAGTAGATTTCCATGACACTTCTGCTCCTGCAAGGGTGAAGACATACCACTTATGGATTTCGATTCCTTTGATTCTGCAATCCAGTTTGCATCACTATATCCTTCTAAGACAGCAAGATATTTTTCTTAATGTAAGAAAAAATTAGTAGTATGCTTTAAATATCCCAACACTCTCATTAGTGCTTTTCAGTGTTCCTTCCTTGAGTTACTTGTATACCTGCTTAGTCAACTTACTACATAAATGATATCTGTTCTAATGCAGTTCATGAGATACATCAAGCATCCCATTATACAAGAGTATTCCAGTTGCATTACACTCCCACCAGTTTTTTTATGCAGTACTCCGGATGGATTAAAAGGTGTCCTCACTCCTATAATTCCATAGTCTTGAAATTTTTCAATCACTTTGCCTACATAATGCGACTGAGATAATTCAATTCTATTAGGTGTTCTTATTATTTTGATTCCTGAAATAACATCTACAATTCCTAAGTCTTTCATATCGACATTATTGATTAACATCTTCTTTACGGTCTCTATTACTGTATTGTTAGGACCAAAGATTAGCATATCGTCAACCTATAGACAAATTATTACATATGATTGTCCAACTTGTTTGTAGTAAAAACATTTATCACATTCATTTATACGATAATTATTTCTCATCATGACATTATCAAAATTTTCTTGTCATTGTTTTGAAGCTTGTTTGAGTCCATATAGTGATTTCACTAATCAACATACCTTGTTTTTATTTCCTTTAGAAATAAAACCCTCAGGTTGCTTTATGTAAATCTCTGTTTAAGAATGTTGTCTTTACATCCATCTGATGAATCTCTAGATTATAGGTGGATGCAATTGCTATTAACATTCTTATAGAAGTTATTCGTGTAACCGGTGAATAGGTATCAAAGAAGTCTACACTTTCTTTTTGACGATATCATTTACCTACTAATCTAGCTTTATATTTATCGATAGAGTCATCTGGTTTCATTTCTTCTTAAAAATCCATTTATAACTAATTTATTTTATTCCAGGTGGAATATCAACTATTGTCCAAGTTTTACTACTTAGAATTGAATTAATCTCAATTTTGATTGCTTCTTTCTAACACGAAGATTCAAAAGAAGATATTGCCTCTGTATATATTTGAGGTTCACGTACGTAAGTTAGGAATTCCGAGCCAAAAGACTTAGAAGTTCTATCCCTTATGTTTCTTCTTGGTTCAAGTTCATCTTTGTCTCGATGAGCTTCATCTTCATGTGGTTTATCTTTGTCGTCTCTTGACTCTTTCGGGGCAAGATTTCCATCATTTCTTTTATGTGGGAACACATCTTCAAAGAATGAGGCATCTCTTGACTCAATTATAGTATTTACATTGATGTCAGTTATACCAGACTTGAAAACTAAACATCTGTAGGCACTACTATTTTCAACAGGGCCTAGATAGTAGCAATCCACAGTTTTTAGGCCAAGTTTAACCTTTTTGGAGGGCAAAACTGGAACATTTGCCAAGCATCCCCACACTTTTACGTTTTTGAAACTAGGTAGGTGTCCTTTCCATAACTCATATGGAATTGTTCCTGTTTTGCTGTGAGGAACCATGTTTAATATATGATTATTCATATATAAGGTTTCCCCCCACAAGTTCGTCGGTAAGCCTGAAGTTAAAAGCATAGTGTTAATCATGTCTTTTAATGTTCTATTTTTACTCTCGGCAATACCATTTTGTTGTGGTGAATATGATGCCGTTCTTTGATGAATTATAACATTTTCGGCACATACTTGTTCAAATGGTGATTCATATTCTCCAGCTCGATTAGATCGCGGTATCTTGATCATTCTATTAAGCTGATTTTCTACTTCAGTTTTGTATTTTGTAAACAATGTAATTGCTTCATCTTTACTATTTAAAAGATATACATAGAAATATCACGTATAGTCGCCAATAAATTTGATAAAATACTTTTTCCCACCTCTTGTGGGTAATGATTTAAAATCACATAAATCAGTATGAACCATAACTAGTAGTTCAGTACTTCTATCAATAGTATGAAATGGTTTTTTGACCATTTTGGCTTCTACACATGTCTCGCATTTGTATTTTTATCTACTTGAAATTCAGAAATTAATCCTAAGTTGGCAAGTGATTGCATTTTACAGAAATTTATGTGCTATCATGCCGAAGTAAAGTTTCAGGCTCAACTAAGCAAGAAATTTCAATTTTATTAATTACACAATCTGAATACATAGTGTTTTTGTCGATTACGGCTACATTATCCTTAAATAGGCCATCACATGAATAACCTTTGCCTATGTACATTCCAGCCTTGGACAAATGCATCTTGTCTGACTCGAAAACCATTTTGAATCCTTTCTTCGACGGTACTGAACCAGAAAGGAGATTCTTGCGTATGTCTAGAACATGAAGCACGTCATTCAACTTAACAATTTTTCCAAAATTAAACTTGAGGATTATTGTGCCACTGCCCTCGATCATTGAAACTGCAGAATTACCCATGTAGGATTTTTCTTCCTGATCAAGCTTATTGTAAGTAGAAAACATGAACTTGTCGAAACAAACATGATGAATAGCACCTATATCTACCTACCATTGTGCAGGGTTCTGAACTAAATTGCATTCAGACACAACTGCTGAAAAGTTGGAATCATCCACTTCCATGTTTTCCACCATATTTGCTTTTGAATAGCGTTCCTGCTTGTGTCTGCAATCTCTGGTGGCGTGTCCGACTTTTCCACAAACCCAGCAGTGATGACCTAGGCCGCATCGTTCGAAAATCGGCATTCAATACATCACCCGTATTCAAATGCCGGAGATTCAAATGTTGGAGTCCAATTCGCTGGAGCTTATAACACATTAGATGATGACAACACGGCGGAAACAAAATAGTGATTTCATTGATACACAACATGGATACAACATTCTTGATAACAAATGACCACCAACATCATAGCACAATATATACAACACAAAATACAACACCACAGCGGAAAAGATAACGCAAAAGCGGAAAAACAACTTCAATAGGGCTTCCAAAAGAATCCAACATACTGTGTCTTCATTCCAAAGCTCCAAACCAATAAAGTTCAAAACTCAATAGCCACAAAGACTTCCTGATCCATATCTACTATCCAAGCTAGCTTTAGAACCTACTGATATCCTGACTCTAGGCTGCCCATGTGGAAAATTATGGGCACCCAGAGTTTAGGAAAGGGAGCAATAAACTTCGGGTCAGTCATGGGACTGGTGTAAGCAATTATAAAACATTTGTTTGTATAAAAGAAATAAAAAGAAATCCGTTCATGCTTCTGGAAAATGAAACTATCATAAGGTCTCCCGGCACACACTCAATGCAATCACACACATGGGGAAGGTCTCCTTATGATAGTCAAACATGCTTGATACGCGAAAGTCCTTTTGCTATTATTATTAGTGCATAGTGTGGATAACATTTCGAAAGTATAATATTAATCTTAGCCAGCATACGCACCATTATAGTATGCCTACTATAGCTACCATTTAAAAATGGCAGGTTATACAACTAAAAACCGTATAGGGCTCGTATTTGATTGTTTGGATTTCCAACAAATGGCCAAGGCTAAGGAACTTCCTTTATCCGAAAGGGTACGACTCTGGAGGGACGCCCCGAGAACCTAACCGGATCTCTGCCAACACAAGGCCGGGTTACCTCCGTAACTAGGTAACTAACTGTCACGAGAATGCCATCCCTGGGTCGTAACCGACCTTTATCAAGGGCCCTCAACACCAATAACCACATAAGCAAATTATCTGGGCTCCATACCGGAATACCACTTTTTATCCAGATGGAAATGCACATACCCTGAGGGGCGCGACCCCCATAACCTTGTGGCATCCTTTCCTGTTTCGACCATTTCTGGGGTGTGACGTTCGATGAAGTCTCATCCTACAAAGCTACGCTTTTCACAAAAGGCATGCTTCGATCAACCAATGATCAGCACTTAGCATGCCACATTCCAAATTTGGAAATATATCACTAATAACCACCAACTACATAACCTCTGAGCTCGTATGTCTCAGAGAATGGTGTTAAGCTAAGATAATAAATTCTTCGCCACCAAACAGAAGTGTATTTGATTGAGATCAGCTTTACATCTCAAAGTGTAATTGTCAGACATACATCCATACAAGTCCAACCTAGGTCTAGAATGGAACCGAAGGCACTTTGTCCAATTAAGGAAAAAGACCTTGCAAATCCGGATATCCCCAATCCTGAGCGGACTCCCCATCACATAGGGAAATCTGTATACCGGAGCAACTCGGTGCAGAGACAATCAACAGGCAATCCTTTCGTTCTCGAAAATACCCGGTCTTCAACCACCGTCTTCAAATGCAATCCCATTTTGTCGTATCATTATTTGGAATGGGTTTTATTACTTAATGTCCTATCCCGGCTTAACCGAATAATGAGCACTTATTTTAAAGAACATGTGGATACAGTCACAACAAATTTTCATTTTTTAATCATTTAAACAAAAGATCCATTTTTAAGATTCGATGTGGTTTTCGGATAACCATTTGGAATCCGACCCCTGGTCGCATCGAAATTCATATTTCATTTTAAAGGCCAAGTTGTTAAGTAAACAATTTTACTTCAATTCAGAAGTTCACATTCACACAGCAATATATCATAGATATCACAACTCAATCCAAAGCAATTCATTTCACAAAGTATCACATATCAAAGATATCAACCAATCCAAGACATTCAATTCAGGTTTATCATTCATAAGCAGGATTAATTAATCACATGAATTATAATTAATTTAATTTACTCAAAATAAATTAATACATTATGAACTAATCACCTAACCCTACTTAATTAACGTTAAGTAATCACAAACCATTTTAATTAATTATTGAATTAATTAATCACATAATTACTTTCATTAATTATCCTATAATTACTGATTAATTATCCTTAATTATTAAATAATTAATCCTTAATCATTAATTAATTATACTTTAATCATTAATTAATTAACCTTAAATCATTATTCAATTAACCTTTAATCATTATTTAATTAACCTTAATGATTATTTAATTAACCTTTACTCATTATTTAATTAACCTTAATTATCATATAATTAACCTTTAATCATTATTTAATTAACCTTAATTATTAATTAATTAATTATTCTTTAATTACTTACATTAAGTAACTATCCTTTAAGTAATTATCCTTTAATTACTTTCATTAATTAATTAATCTTTAATTACTTATGATCTTAATTAATTGAAAGATAATTCACTATTTTAATTATCATTTAAATCTTATTTAATAACCTTTGGAATTAATTATCATTAACCAATTAACTTACACCTTTAAGTTAATTAACCTTTAAAAACATTTTATCTTCTTAATTAACTCCTTAATTACATTATTAAGTTTATTTAAAATAAACTTTAAAATAAAGGTCATATATATTAAATCATTTTAAACTTAATTAATTTAAAATAATTCATTTTAGAACCTTTAATTAATCCCAAACTTAAATAAAAAAATTATTATTTGAAAAAGAAGTGGTTTGAGAAAATTATTTAAATAAAACTTGATTTGTTTTTAAAAAAAAATTAAAACTTGTTACTTCACAAAATCACTTAGACTCGAGACATACCAGAGTCACACCCGAGTCAAAGGCAAAATCCCCCGAGCCCTTCCCCGAGCAAACTCCCTCTTCTTTTTTTCCATTATGTTTTAAAGTTTAAAAACCTATTACCCAATAAAACACTCACGAATGAATCGATAGCAAACCCGAGCCATAACACAACCCTCTCGAATACAAACCCGAGACAGTCACCTTCTTCTCAAAAACCAAACCCACTGACACATGTGCACGTGCATAAGAGTTCACCGTCGCTCCGACCATCGCCTCCATCTCTCACAAGTCATCGCTGACCTACTCGACCCAAGCAACCACCCAGAACCCTGAATCGATCTGAAATCAAAATTGAGCAACCTGGGTACCACTGGAACAAAACTGGGTCACCCAAGATCGCCTCGTTCCGACGCCTCAGGTCATCAGACCCTCTGAAACTTCGACCAAACCTTAGCCTTGCTTCCACGCTTTCGATTCCCACCGCTCTGATCAACCCCGATGCATTGACGACGACGCGGTAATTCGAATTCCGACTTCAACCAAAACTTGGGTTTAAACCCTAAATCGATGTCGTGCCACCACCATGATGATCGGAAAATCCTCCAATCATTTTTCCCAAAGTCCCTGACCTTTGATCATGCTCCAGCAACGATCCCGAGACCTAACACCTCGCCAATCACCAAAAAACACTCAAGACATGATTCTCGTTCAACTCGCAAGTTCTCACAATTTACTAAACTAAAAATCTTGACATTTATACTAAAAATCATAACTTTCCACAATGCATCATATTACCAAAATGAAACTTGAATTTAAAATGGTTGGTTTTTCTGATATTATATATTTTTACTGTGATTTCTGATTTTCCAGTAAAACTTAAGCTGATTTCATTTATAATTATTTTTAAAATATGATCTTGTTAAGTCAAGCATAACTCCTTTATACATCATGGCCTATAAAAGAATAGAGGAAGAGAATTTTAGATTTTGAAATAGGTTTTGAAACCTGTAACAAAAACTGAGGAAAATATGCCTGTTACCAGACATGCACAGATGTATACACATATTTGTATACATGCAACCATATTTCACAGCTTCACTTCAAATGTTTGAAAATTTAGTATGGATCGTGTTATATGGAATTATACTAAACTAGTGCGGAAATAAACTAAGATACTATAGCAATAAAAATAAATAAAATAAACAAGCACACCAGGAATTTTTATACTTGTTCGAACTTCCCGTTCTACGTCCAGTTCCAGACTCCTTCTGGAATTTCAACTATCATGACAACCCTCACTTAATCCGAAGGAACATGTCTATACAACCTTGAGCAGTCGAACAGGGACCTAAGCAACAAAACAGGATTTCGTCTCAACAACCGAAGACGACTTCACACGCCTAAGCAGCAGAACAAGACTTTTACAAATAAAGTTTTCTTGACTTTATGTGTTATTTAATAACACGAATTTGACAATTATAGTACACCCTTCCTATAATCTTCTCCTTTATGATGTATACATGGATACGTGAAGAATGAGGAAGTAAATGAATGATTTTGTATGAACTTGAATGCACAAGAGTGTTAGAATCAAAGTAGATTAAGAATAGAAAGAGTTAGATCGATTTTCTTTGATAAAAAGAATGATTCTATTGTGTTTATGTAGATTATAAATAGATGCATTTGTTCGTGAAGAGTTATCATGAAGAGATATGGTCATATATGTTGAAATGAAGGATGCATCTCTTCACGAATGAAAGTGCCTATTTGAAAAATATAGCTGTTATAGATATTCAGACTTCTGAATTCGCATGGCTCAAAGCAGAAAGAAAATAGGCTAAAAATGACTATTTTCAGAAGTCTGAAATTACCAAGTCAAACGTCTGAATATTGTACTAACAATATTCATTTTTCCAGATTCAGACGTCTGATTTGATACATTCAGACGTCTTAATGTAACTAAAAAATACCATAGCTCAAATGGTTAGAGCACTCGCCTTCTGAACTTGTGACCTGGGTTCAAGTCTTGCTCTATGCAATTTTTGAAAACTTGATTTTTCATTGAAAATATGAATCTATATGTGTGTGTATCATTTTGAGAAGATTTTAACATTTGTAAACTCTAGACACGACACTCTATGACTAGTAATATTTGTTTGTCACCATCATCTTGTCTCTATCGTATATATCTCTTCTTGTATCTCCATATACATACTTTCATTCTTTTTTGTACTATGAATCTTTATTTTGAACGTATTTATTTATCTCTTTTTGATGCTCATGTACCTGCAAATTAGCTTAGAGATTCTTTGACATAATTGTATAGTTGTTGTCATTAAAATCCAACAATTGAGGTTCTAACAATGTTCATCACAAACATCAAGTTATAAATCAAATTAGAGTTAGTTTACTTACCAGGTTGAAGAAAACAGAGAGACAAAGCCTGGAAGTTCTTTTGAATCTGAAAATTTTGAAACTGGAAAACTTTTTGGTTTTGATCTTCAACTTGCTTTGTTTTGAAATCTTGTTTGAGTTGAATCTGAACTTTGTTTTCTTTATATCAAGTTTGAGATGATTTGTACTTGATTTTAGTTCTTCTTTGGTCTGAAAATTTGAAGAGATTGTTTTACTGGTTTTGAGTTTACAGGTTTTAGCTCGATTTTTTTTTAGTTTGATTTTGCATGTGACAAAGAAAATGAGAAGAGATGGGTCAGAGTGATATATATAACTTATTTCTCATATTATTTATTATTTAAAAAAATAAAAACAAAAGTGACACTTGTTAATTGCATGATAAATATAGTTGCACATGTTAAATTATATGTTAAAATTTTAACATTTGTTAAACTTCATGTCTTAATGTTTTACATTTGTAATTTTCCATGATAATAATATTTTTATATAATTTATATATTATATTATATTTATCTTATATATATGTTTTAATATAATTTTATATCTTTATTAAATATATTTCTTTATATTAATATTTATATAATTTTAGAGAATATGATTTAAAACTAATTATACTCTTAATAAAAATCATATATACAAATATATACTAGTTTTTAAAATATAGAGTTTTAAATCCAATCAAGATACTTTATTTTTAAATTTCAAATCAATTTAAAATTCAAATGTTATCCAAAATCTATATATATATATATATATATATATATAAACAAATCCATATCCTATTTGTTTTGGAAAATTCAAATTAATTCACAAATTAATTCTAAAAATTATATTAATTACTAAATTAAATCTGGTTTAAAAACGGGATCGTTACAGATTCCTCCCATAAGGAAATTTCGTCTTTGAAATTTGATAGACAGGGAGACAAACAAAGAACATATGAACACATAAAAAGATAGCGACACGGCTTACCAGATCAAGCCGAGATATCCACTCTACATTCGGGATAGGACTTCTGCATGCTTTCCTCTGTTTCCCAAGTACAAGTATTCGGATCTCCACTCCATTGCACTTTCACTAATGTCACAACTTTATTCCTTAACCGCTTTTCTTCTCGATCAATAATCTTCAATGGTTCTCTTTTCACTGCCAAGTTAGGTGTGATTCCCAAATCCTGCTAAGCGGCCTCCTCAATAATATGATCTGGGTCATGCACATACTTCCGAAGGTGTGAAACATGGAACACATTATGTACGCCAGCTAACCAATTAGGTAACTACACTTGATAAGCCAAAGGACCAGTTCTTTCAAGTATAGGAAAAGGACCTATATATCGTGGTGCCAGCTTACCCGACTTTCCAAATCTCAACACTCCACGCATTGGAGAAACTTTTAAGAAAACTGAATCTCCAACCTGAAACTCTAAAGTTCTTCTCCTGAGATCAGCATAACTTTTCTGTCGACTCTAAGCAGTTTTCAACTTTTTTCGAATGAAATCAACCTTCTCAGAAGCTTCCCTTATCATGTCCGGACTAAGAATATGCCTATCACCGGACTCAATCCAACATGCAGGTAATCTACAAGGACGATCATACAATGCTTCGAAAGGAGCCATTCTAATACTGGCCTGATAACTATTATTATATGAAAACTCAACCAAATGCAAATGGTCCTCCCATGAAACTCTAAAATCAAGAATACAAGCATGCAAAAGATCTTCCAAGATTCGATTTGTTCTCTCAGTTTGCCCATCAGACCGCGGGTGGTAAGCAGTACTGAAGTTCAACTTGGTTCCTAGTGCAGTTTGAAATGCCTTCCAAAATCTACTAGTGAAGATCGGGTCACGATCACTCACTATACTACTTGGTATTACATGGAGTCGAACAATCTCCTTCACATATAACACTACCAAACTCGTTGTCGTTCAGGTGGATTTAACTGGGATAAAGTGGGCAGCCTTGGTCAGATGATCCACAATAACCCAAATCGTCTCATTATCCTTTCGAGTACGTGGCAAACCATATATGAAATCCATAGACACCTGGTCCCATTTCCATTTAGGCACTTCCAAAGGTTGGAGCAAACCTGCCATCTTCATTTGATCACCCTTTATTTGTTGAAAAGTTGCGCAACGACTAACATAAATGGATATATCCCTATTCATCGTTTTCCACCAGAAAGTCCTCTTGATATCTCGATACATTTTGTTAACCCCTGGATGGATACTAAACTTGGATTTTTGACATTCGTCCAATACTTCTCGTTTGAGATCTGGGATGTCTGGGACACAAATCCCGCCTTTCAACCTTATAGTTCTACCATTATCGACTTCAAAGCTGGAATCTTCGCCTCAATGTATTCTTCTATAAATTTCTCGAAGAAACTGATCTTCTTTTTTCTTACTTGAAATCTTCTCAAGAAGAGTGGGGGTGACAACAAGATAAGCAAGAACAACATGTCTTTTACTCAAAGCATCAGCTACCACGTTGGCTTTACCATGTGTATACTGAATAATAAGTCGTATGACGCTAGGAATTCCAACCAACGTTGCCGCCTTAGATTCAAATCCTTCTGGGTAAATAGATATTCCAAAGATTTATGGTCGGTGAACAATTCATAATTTTCACCCAGAAGATAATGACGCCAGATTTTCAAAGCAAAGATAACTGCCAAAAGCTCAAGATCGTGGGTCGGGTGGTTCTTCTCATGTGGTCGCAATTGTCTACTCGCGTAGGCAATCACTCTACCCTCCTGCATTAGAATAACACCTACACCTTCACCACACGCATCAATGTACACAGATAAACCATTATTCCCGTTAATAATAGCAAGAATGGTGGTAGTGGTCAACCTTTTCTTCAATTCTTGGAACGCTTCTTCGCACTTTAGAGTCCAAATATATTTGGCATTCTTCACAGTCAGCTTAGTTAACGGACTGGCTAACTTAGAAAAATCCTGGACAAACTATCAGTAGTATCCGGCTAATCCCAGAAAAATTCTGACCTCCTTTGGAGTTGTGGTTTGCTTCCAATCTAGGATAGTTGAAACCTTACCAGGGTCTACAGAAATTCCTTCATCTATTGCAATATGTCCCAGAAATCTAACTTTTTTATCCAAAAATGACATTTAGAAAACTTGGCGAAAAGAATATTCCTCCTCAATATTCCCAGAACTATTTTTAAGTGTTCAGCGTGCTCTTCTTCGGTTTTGGAATAGATCAAAATATCATCAATAAATACGATAACGAACTTACTCAATACTTCTCAAAATACTCAGGTCATCAACTCTACGAAATATGTAGGGGCATTGGTTAGTCCGAAGGGAAAGCATTGGTTAGTCCGAAGGGTATAACTAACCATTCGTAGAATATATCAGGACCCCTAAAAGCAGTGGAATGAATACAATCTTCAGCGATTCTCAGCTGATGGAATCCTTGGGCCAGATCCATCTTGGAAAAGAATCGAGCATCATGCAATTAATCAAACAGATTGTCGATTCGGGGCAAAGGAAATTTATTTTTAAGAGTTAATTTATTAAGATCACGATAATCTACGCACAATCTCAAAGATCCATCGGACTTGGCCACAAATACAACAGTTGAACCCCAACTGGAACGACTAGGTCATATAAATCCTTTCTCCAGTAAATCTTGGGTTTGCTTGACTAGCTCTACTCTTTCCCTTAGTGTCATCCTACGACTTGCATGTACAACTGGACGGCATTGGGAACCAAGTCGATTCTAAATTCAATTTCCCTATGTGGAGGTAAAGACTTAACTTCTTCAAATACGTCAGGAAATTCCCGAACAATAGGTATAGATTCCAAACTCGGGTCGGGATACCCTAAAGTATACATTAGCTTATCCCTCTTCGGACTTGGATCCTCACAAGAAATCACGACAAAGTTCCCAAGTTTGGTTTTGATCGAAATCTTTCAATTGGTACATTCTAATTTTGCTTCATATTTTGTTAACCAATTCATTCCGATTAAAATTTCACATTCATTAAAGTCAAGAACGAAAAGGCTGATAGAAAAATGATGATGAGAGTATGAAATAGGAATTTTTCTACAACGTAAATAAAGATTCGCAGGGCCTCCTACCGGATTCTTCACACAAATAGTTCGTCTACGAATTTGGGTTCAAGATTTAACTCGTCTACGGTTTGCTGGGAAATTAAACTATGCGTGGCTCCATTGTCGAATAGAACTCTAATAATTTTATGATAAATAAGAAGATTACCTTCCAAAACTCCTTTCCCTTTATCAGCTCCTGAGGTTGAAGGGTAATCTTTGATTGCATAAACCTTTGCTACTTGGGCCTGCTTCATTGCCGGGCATTCTTTAACTATGTATCCGGGTTTATGGCAATAGTAGCATTCCTCGGCTTCTTGACCTGACTTCCTAAGTTGATCCTTCTTTCCTTGCTTCTTGGGCTTCTTACAACTACTTGAGTAGCATCCCTTCTCCAAACAGTTGAAACAGGTAACATTCTTCGCCTTGTTCTCCTGATTATTCTTCTTTTCTTTACCTTGCCAAGGCTTCTTTCCTCCAAACTTCCTCTTCTTCCTATTTGAATTGCTTCCGCTTCCTTTCTCCTCTAGAATCTCTTGCTTATCTAGGGTGACATATCTATATCCCATATCTACCAAATATGCAAAAGACTCCTTCATATGGCCCGTCATCCTTTCATGAAATTTCTTGTTCATCCCTCTAATAAATCTCTCATTCTTCTAAAGAGGGGTATTCATCATTTCAGGTCCAAATCGGGATGACTCGTTAAACTTATTCAAGTATTCTTCAAAAGATAGACTTCCTTGCTTCAAGTCAGTAAACTCCTGATACATCCTGGAAATACCAGCAGACGACATATAACGCTGCTCAAACACTTGCTTGAATCTATCCCAAGTAAACTCATCCTCCGACTCAGCCAATGTAATGGTCTCCCACCATGCCAAAGCTTCTTCCTGGAGCTTCCACGAAGCTACTAACCTCATTTAATCATCCTCCAACTTCAATTCTCTGAAAATCCTTTCATAAGATTGAATCCAAGCTTGCGCTTCTATAATAGTCTCTTTGCCTATGAATGGTTTCCCTCCAAGTCTTGAGAAACTCCGATATAATTCCGCCAAATTTGGCTGGGATTGGATGGAAAGAGCTGCTCCCTCCATTGTTGTTGTTGCAGGGTCTCGACCATTTGTAGTGATATTCCCCCTTCCCCTACCTCGTCTTCTTCTTGCACTCATTCTCACTATCTGTAAATAGTAAGTAAATCGATTTAGGCATACGGACGAGATATCTTAGGGAATATACTCTTTCTACGGCATTTCTAACCTTATCTCTAATGAGTCGCCTAATGAGTTATACTCCAAAGCTAAATTTCTTACTCAATCTTTAGCTCTGATACCACAAGTGACGACCCGAGCTACAGTGTTCGAAAATCGGTATTCAGTACATCACCCGTATTCAAATGTCAGAGATTCAAACGTTAGAGTCTAGTTGACGGAGCTTATAACACATTAGATGATAACAACATAACGGAAACAAAATGATGATTTCATTGATACACAACATGGATACAACATTCTTGATAACAAATGACCACCAACATTAGAGCACAATATATACAACACAGAATACAACACCACAGCGTAAAAGATAACACAACAGCAGAAAAACAACTTCAATAGGGCTTCCAAAAGAATCCAACATACCACGTCTTCATTCCAAAGCTCCAAACCAAAAAGCTCAAAACCCAACAGCCATAAAGACTTCCAGATCCATATCTACTATCCAAGCTAGCTCTAGAACCTACAGATATCCTGACTCTAGGCTTCCCGTGTGGAAAATTATGGACACCCAGAGTTTAGGAAAGGGAATAATAAACTTCGTGTCAGTCATGGGACTGACGTGAGCAAACATAAAACAATTGTTTGTGTAAAAGGAATAAAAAGAAATCCGTTAATGCTTTTGAAAAATGAAACTACCATAAGGTCTCCTGGCACACACTCAATGCAATCGCACACATGGGGAAGATTTCTCCTTATGATAGTCAAACATGCTGGATACGCGAAAATCCTCTTGATATTATTATTAATGCATAGTGTGGAAAACATTTCGTAAGTAAAATATTAATCTTAGCCAACATACGTACCATTATAGTATGCCTATTATAGCTACCATTTAAAAATGGCAAGTTATACAACTAAGAACCGTACATGGCTCGTATTTGATTGTTTGGATTTCCAACAAATGGCTAAGGCTAAGGAACTTCCTTTATCCGAAAGGGTATGTTTCTGGGGGGACGCCCCGAGAACCTAACCGGATCTCTGCCAACACAAGGCCGGGTTACCTCTATAACTAGGTAACTAACTGTCACGAGTATGCCATCCTCCGATTGTAACCGACCTTTATTGAGGTCCCTTAACACCAACAACCACATAAGCAAATTATCTGGGCTCCATACAAGAATACCACTTTTTATCCAGAAGGAAATCCACATACCCTAAGGGATGCGACCCCCATAACCTTGCTGCAACCTTTCCTGTTTCGACTATTTCTAAGGTGTGAGGTTCGATGAAGTCTCGTCCCACAAAGCAACGCTTTTCACAAAAGTCATGCTTCGATCAACCAATGATCAGCACTTAGCATGCCACATTACAAAATTAGGAATATATCACTAATAACCATCAACTACATAACCTCTGAGCTCGTATGTCTCAAAGAAGGGTGTTAAGCTAAGAGAATAAATTCTTCGCCACCAAACAGAAATGTATTTGATAGAGATCATCTTTACATCTCAAAGTGTAATTATCAGACATACATTCATACAAGTCCATCATGGGTCTGAATGAAACTGAAGGCACTTCGTCCAATTAAGGAAAAAGCCCTTGCAAATCCGAATATCCCCAATCCCGACCGGACTTCCCATCACATAGGGAAATCTCTATACCGGAGCAACTCGGTCCAGAAACAATCAACGGGCAATCCTTTCGTTCTCGAATATACTCGGTCTTCAACCACCATCTTCAAATGCAATCGCATTTCGTCGTATCGTTATTCGAAATGAGTTTTACAACTTAACGTCCTCTCCCAGCTTAACCGAATAATGGGTGCTTATTTTAAAAACATGTGGATACAGTCACAACAAATTTCCATTTTTTAATCTTTTAAACAAAAGATCCATCTTTAAAATTCGATGTGGTTTTCGGATAACCATTTGGAATCTGACCCCCGGTCGCATCAAACTTCAAATGCCATTTTAAAGGCCAAGTTATTTAAGTAAACAATTTTACTTCAATTCATAAGTTCACAGTCACACAGCAATATATCACAGATATCACAACTCAATCCAAAGTAATTCATATCATAGATTATCACAAATCACATATCAGAGATATCAACCAATCCAAGGCATTCAATTCAGGTTTATCATTCGTAAGCAAGATTGATTAATCGCATGAATTATAATTAATTTAATTAACTCAAAATAAATTAATTCATTATGAATTAATCACCTAACCTTGCTTAATTAACATTAAGTAATTACAAACCATTTTAATTAATTATTGAAAAATTAATCACATAATTATTTTCATTAATTATCCTCTAATTACTGGTTAATTATCCTTAATTATTAAGTAATTAATCCTTAGTCATTAATTAATTATACTTTAATCATTAATTAATTAATTAACCTTAAATCATTATTTAATTAACCTTTAATCATTATTTAATTAACCTTTAATCATTATTTAATTAACCTTAATTATTATTTAATTAACCTTTAATTATTATTTAATTAATCTTAATTATTTTTTAATTAACCTTTAATCGTTATTTAATTAACCTTAATTATTAATTAGTCATTCTTTAATTACTTACATTAAGTAACTATCCTTTAAGTAATTATCCTTTAATTACTTTCATTAATTAGTTAATCTTTAATTACTTAAGATCTTAATTAATTAAAAGATAATTCATTATTTTAATTATCATTTAAATCTTATTTAATAACCTTTGGAATTAATTATCATTAACCAATTAACTTACACCTTTAAGTTAATTAACCATTAAAAACATTTTATCTTCTTAATTAACTCCTTAATTACATTATTAAGTTTATTAAAAATAAAGGTTATATATATTAAATCATTTTAAACTTAATTAATTTAAAATAATTTATTTTAGAACCTATAGTTAATCCCAAATTTAAATAAAACAATCATTATTTAGAAAAGAAGTGGTTTATGAAAATTATTTAAATAAAACTTGATTTGTTTTAAAAAAAAACTTGTTACTTTACAAAATCACTTAGACTCGAGACTTACCCGAGTCACACCCGAGTCAAATGCAAAATCCCCCGAGCCCTTCCCCGAGCAAACTCCCTTTTTTCTGTTATGTTTTGAAGTTTAAAAACCTGTTACCCGGTAAAACACTCACGAATGACTCGATAGCAAACCCGAGCCATAAAACAACCCTCCCGAATACAAACTAGAGGCAATCACCTTCTTCTCAAAACCCAAACCCACTGAGACATGTGCACGTGCACAAGAGTTCACCGTCGCTCCGACCATCGCCTCCACCTCCCACAAGTCATCGTTGACCTACTCGACCCAAGCAACCACCCAAAACCCCGAATCGATCATGAAATCAAAATCGAGCAACCTGGGTGCCACTATAACAAAACTGGCTCACCCAAGATCGCCTCGTTCCGCCGCCTTAGGTCATCAGACCCTTTGAAACTTCGACCAAACCTACGCCTTGCTTCCACGCTTTCGATTCCCCCTGCTCCGATCAACCCTAATGCATCGACGACGACGCAGTAATTCGAATTCCAACCTCAACCAATACTTGGGTTTAAACCCTAAATCAATGCCATACCTCCCCCATGATGATCAAAAAATCCTCCGATCATTTTTCTCGAAGTCCCTGACCTCCGATCCTGCTCCAACAACGATCCCGAGACCTAACACCTCGTCGATCACTAGAAAACACTCAAGACATGATTCCCGTTCAACTCGTAAGTTCTCAAAGTTTACTAAACTAAAAATCATGATATTTATACTAAAAATCATAACATTCCATAACGAATTAGATTAACAAAATGAAACTTGAATTTAAAATGGTTGGTTTTCTGATATTATACATTTTTACTGTGATTTTTGATTTTCCAGTAAAACTTTAGCTAAATTCAAGTATAATTATTTTTAAAAACAAGATCTAGTTAAGTCAAACATAACTCCTTTATACATCATGGCCTATAAAAGAATAGAGGAAGAGATTTTTAGATTTTGAAACAGGTTTTGAAACCTATAACCAAAACAGAGGCAAATATGCCTATTACCACACATGAACAGATGTATATACATATTTGTATACATGCAACCATATTTCACAGCTTTAAATGTTCATCACAAACATCAAATTATAAATCAAATTAGATTTAGTTTACTCACCAGGTTGAAGAAAACAGAGAGACAAAGCCTGGAAGTTGTTTTGAATTCGAAAACTTTGAAACTGGAAAACCTTTTGGTTTTGATCTTCAACTTGCTTTGTTTTGAAATCTTGTTTGAGTTGAATCTGAACTTTGTTTGCTTTAGATCAGGTTTGAGATAATCTGAACTTGATTTTAATTCTTTTCTGGTTTGAAAATTTAAAGAGATTGTTTTACTAGTTTTGAGTTTACAGGTTTTAGCTTGATTTTCTTTTAGTTTGATTTTGCATGTGACAAAGAAAATGAGAAGAAAGGGGTTAGAGTGATATATAACTTATTTCTCATATTATTTATTATTTAAAAAAATAAAAACAAAAGTGACACTTGTTAATTGCATGGTAAATATAGTTACACTTGTTAAATTATATACTAAAATTTTAACAGTTGTTAAACTTCATGTCTTAATGTTTTACATTTGTAATTTTCCATCATAATAATATTTTTATATAATTTATATATTATATTATATTTAGCTTATATATATATATATGTTTTAATATAATTTTATATCTTTATTAAATACATTTCCTTATATTAATATTTATATAATTTTAGAGAATATGATTTAAAACTAATTATACTCTTAATAAAAATCACATATACATATATATACTAATTTTTAAAATATAGAGTTTTAAATCCAATTAAGATATTTTATTTTTAAATTTCAAACCAATTTCAAATTCAAATTTTATTCAAAATCTATATATATATATATATATATATATATATATATAAATAAATCCATATCTTATTTGTTTTGGAAAATTCAAATTAATTCACAAATTATTTCTAAAAATTATATTAATTACTAAACTAAATCTGGTTTTAAAAGGGGATCTTTACACCAGCACTCGCCATTAAACTTCTTGATTTTTTTGTTATCTTTAGGTTTGTTTTCCGGAGCTTTTCTCTTCTGTAAGAACTTCTTCGTTTTATTTTTGTTGAAGTGTCCTTTATCCTTTGACCCTTCTGCAACAAATGTCGCCTCGCTTTGTTTTGTAACTCCACGGTTATCTGCTTCAATCTTTAGTTAGACTATGAGATCCTGCAAAGAGATTTCCTTCTTTTTATGCTTCAAATAGTTGTAGTAGTCTTTCCATGATGGAGGCAACTTCGCTGTTATGGCTTCAACCAAGAAGGATTCTCCAACATTATGGCCTTCTGACTCAATTTCATGAATGATAATTTGAAGTTCATGTAGTTGAGTAGTCACAGATTTGGAGTCTACCATCTTGTAGTCCATAAATTTGTCCATAATGAATTTCTTCAGACTCACATTCTGCGTCTTGTACTTTGTGGCAAGTGCATTCCAGAGGGACTTTGCTGTCTTTAGAGGCTAATATACTTTGTATAACATCTTGTCTAAACAGTTTTGAATATAAATTCAGCACAGGAAGTCGGAATGCTTCTATGTATCAACAATAGGAAACACATCTTTGTTAGGGATGACAATGGGGCGGGTTGGGACGGGTTCTGAATGCCCCAGACTCGCCTTGGAATTTTTAAACCCTGCCCCAGACCCACCTCGTAGACCCTAATGCGGGTCTGAACTTTCGCTCGTACCCAAAACCTGTACGGATCAGGGCAGACGCGCCCCGCCCTACGATCCGGTGAAGCATTACGTATTCATTCAAAATCGTGTATTAACGTACATATATTTATTTATTTTGTTTTTAAGAGGGCTTGTCACTAAATTATAAAACAAATATAAATATCAATGTGTTTACAATGATAAGTAAGGTAATAAAAATGAGGTGTATGATAACGGTTCAAGAAAAACACAAATAAATTATTATATAATTATTAATGATGCAACTTAATATCATAAAAATTATATAACTTATTAAATGGACTAGAAAATCCATGTTATAACCGTTTATGTATAAAAGGATTAACGAATCATCGTTATCATAATAAAGCGATTTTTTGAAATCTTAGTAGTGCGGGTCGGGTTGGAGCTGGCCGGCCAATCCCCAACCCGACTTTAGACCTAGAGCTCTTAAGAACGGGTCATGGGTCTACCTGCCCCGATGACCTAGTGTGGCGGGTCTTCGCGGGTCAAAACAGGGGCGGATCTACCAGGTTTAGACCCTAGACCCGCCCTATTGTCATCCCTATTCTTTGTGTGTTTCCCTGGTGCAGGCACTGGTTCCTCCTACTCAAGATACTTTTGTAGGCCAAGTGTGGTGATATAGAATAGCATATGACTATGCCATGTATGAAAATCATTACCATCTTCTTTAAAAGAATCGGGTCTGTTGTGAGTAGCATTTTTGTTTGATATTTCTACAGCTGCCATTTCTCGTTGCATCGAAAACAGTACAGAAAATGCAAAACCGAAAACAAAGTAAACCTGCCAACGAATAGATTATCAAATGAAAGTTTGCAACTTTCGGCTTTTAGGAAAATTCCTTGAATTTTAAAAGTTTTAAGATGTAGTAGTAGGGGAATCAAAATAGAAACCAGCACTTGAAAACATGAACAACAGCGACAGTAAACAGTAGAACGCGGTGAAAATAAAGGGAGATTTTGAGGCTTGCCTTAGCAATTTCCTTAAAACTTCTATTCGCAAGTTTCCCAAGACAAAACAGAATCTTTCTACTCGAGACTATGATCAATATGATCTCTCTATGATATAAAGAAACTACTTTGATTCGGTGGCAGAAGGAGGAAGAAGAAGAGTAAATGATAGGGATACATAAGTGATCGAGTTTTGTTCCTTTTTATAGCCTCCAACAGTCAATGATCGTGCCTCTTTGAAAGGTCGCTTTTGTTTGTTTGAATCTGGCAGTCATTAGCAATAGTCACATCCGTTGGTAATTCGTAACATCAGTAGCAGCAGTCACATCCGTTGTAGTTCGCAACACTTTGTTTCTGTTTAAAAAATTCACAACACCTATTTGCAACGGTTACTTCTGTTTGAAAAGCAATGCCCCTTTAAACAGTCACACCGTTTGATTTTAAACAGAAAAACGTTTGTTTTCATGTCAGCAAAAATATAACACGGTTTACCACTCCTACACCCGGCCTGGTTCGGATGGGCGGCGGCACGCGCGTGTGTTAATTCATGGCCATATAGATCCTCCCCCTCGCATAAAATTACCCGACCCTAAAGGCCAATATGAGTTTGAGGGAAAGACTATATAAGCATGAAATATACTTATTTTTGGCGATATGGGACTTTCTGCATATATGTTCATTCACACTCTCTAGGATCTCTAACATTAAACTATTAACATCAATTCCAATTGGTTATCTCAATATAATTGAAGTTAGGGGTCATAAATGTGTCAAACTCAATAGCAAAAAATATGGTTTCAATTATGCAATCAGTTTTTACATTTAAAAGTCACAAGTGCTGGCCACCTAAAGCTTTTGAGAAGTTTGTGCATTTGGATATAACAAAAGCCGTGCCATGACCACTAATGTACGATACTTCTACCGCAATTGCAAGCATGAAAGTAGTCGAAAAGGAATGTAGTTTACCTCCCAATGACTTGAAATTAAGAGTAAATAGAAGAAAAACATGGCTTGTTGTGCGACTTGTTCCGTTTGTTATGGCAAGAAGGACATCAAGAGTTATTGATGCAATGCCACATCAAGGCTTAAATTAGAGTTGGCGAATCCATTGAAAATGAAGTTTTCATTGCTTGAATCTCCAAATTTTAGGATGAAAACGATGATGATTAAGAAGATATTAGTTGTTATGAACTTCATAGTTATCTTCAAGTGAAAATCAAGGTTTAATGAACTAAAAGAAATTGAACAAGACTATCATTTTATTGAATGATAACACACATGATATTAAGTGTAAACGCCCGGAATTTTATCACATTGATTTTTGGAATATTTAATTAATTTTAAATATTCGATTTGGGGTTCTGTTTAAAATGTAATGAAAATCCATATTTCAAATAACTGCTTGATTTTCAATGACATATTTTTAATTTAATATATACAATTTTTCCATAATTTTTAATTTGGGAAATATTTCAATTTTAGTTTGACGTTGTTTTACGTTAAACGTTGGCATTTTTTAAATTTAATAGAAATTGATAACTAATGTGTGTTTTATTTTTTGTTTTGTGATCATGTCTCAGTGTTATGTGCAATCGTATTTCATTTTATGTCGATCGTGTCTTGTAGCCGAACGCGATACCGAATGGTAGTGTGCTAAATTTATATATATATATATATATATATAAGAAATCACCAAAGTAGCCCAATATCCTTGCACATATTACTCTCGTCCTTTGCTAGACATTTTGTTGGCTAAGGATTTAAAAGTTCATCCTATGATATACTTGTTCCCCACCATGTCTGCCATGTCTCTTTACAGATTGGTACCTTTGGCCTTAGTAGCCACACATACACACACACACACTTCGAGAGTAGAACAAGCTTTCTTCATTTTCATGCTGTTCATCTTCTCCGTAAAACCGTTCCAACTTAGGAAAGCCCATTCCCACTCATTCAAAAATCAAGATCTCACAAACCACACACAATTAGCCTACGGCACCAACATGGAAGTTGTACGTATCGCCCTCTAGTTTTTTTTTTTAATTGGTCGCTTGAAATTTTATCTAGAATCGAATGAGATTTCACGATTTTACAGTAAGTGGGAAATAATATTCATGAACTTTAAAATTGTACATACATACATATATATATAATAAATAGTTTTGAACGTAATAATTAAAAATATTAGTACAGATATTAAAAAACAAATTTAAAATTTTAAAAAAATTTAAGATCATAAAATACAGGTTCAAAATTTTATTTATGATTTTTTTAAGTAAAATATTATTTTTAATAAATAAAAGAAATGTTCAACCGAAGTAATTTAATTATTAAAAATATTAAATATTAACAAAAAAATTTGAAATTTTTTCTGTGGGTTATTGGATAGATATAGTAATTTTAAAATATATAAAATCGAATTTTTAGTGCAATAATTATTTTAAATATAATAAACAATTCAAATAATCAATAAAAGATAATTTAAAATTATTTATATATAAAAAAAATTTCGAATTTGATAATTCATATTATGTATAAATTGGTGTAAGAAAAAATTCTAAGCTGATATATGTAATTATATGTTTAAAATATACGTTAGTCTATAATTAAATTAATATATAAATATACAAAAAAAATTAATAACGACAAAATTTAATTTTTTACAGCAAAGTAGATTTTTTTATACATAAATTATGACACACAATAATATAACCATGCACATAACCAACTAATTTGTGACAACTACATATACCTACGAAAATCTCACCTAACTAGATGTACAACATTAATATATATACAGATTTGGGATTAATCAATATTAAATCATAAAATATGATATGATTACTGTAATATATAAATAAAATACCAACCGATGATTCCTTTGAGTCGACTTGAATCAATGAATTCCCTTCTCTAGTTATGCTCGATCGGTCAGATTGCAAGTCTGGAATCGTAGACCTTTTCTATCAAATAGTGCTTTTAATTAACTTGAATTAATTTGATATTCTTAACTGATATGAGATTAATTTCGGCTAGCAAACTTGATAATTATGGTAGTAAAAAGTTTTTTTTGATTAAGGGTTTAGAGATCCATATATATATCCTTGTACAAGAGAGATATTAAGACAATCTCATTACCTATTCTCTCTTAATCTTAGTCATCCATCTCTAGGTCTAATCCTAAGTTTTAGCCGCCTCTAATAACTTATTAAAATCGAAATTTGTAGCCATAATGATGGGCTTTAAATTCATTTAAGTCCAAGCCAAAATGCTATCTAATTAAATCTAATTTAATCGCTTATCGATATCGTATATCGATTGATATATTTATAACTATTATAAATATATAACAATTTTTATTTCTCAAATCATTTTCAAATTTTATAATTTATATTTCATAAATATTAATTAATTTAATTTATTTATAACAATTATAAACTAGTTAAAATATGCGGTCTTAAGAGAATTCATCATTTCAGTTGTGTAACTTTTGGGTGTAAATTTGGTCAGCAATTAACATCGAACTATTCGAATGTTAACATTCACGCGTCACTTAGCAAGTGGTGTGATATTATCGCCAAATTTATTGCTTATTCATTTTCAGTAAAATCTTATTTAATTTAATAAGCGTTACCCATTAGTGACATTCATATACACCAATTCTCTTCGTCAAAACTGTATCACTTTGGATTTATGAAATTTGGTAATGGTCAAAATTTCAATATTGTTCATATTCAACTCTATAGTCCAAACATAAAATCATTAGTTCAATAATAAAAATTATTATTAACCATTCTACTCTGGCCAGAGATTTTGACTTTGGGTTGACTTGAGTTGACCATGATACTAACCTCATATAACTGAAGTGACGAATCCTCTCTTGAATAGTGTCTTCCTTCCAATACTTCCACTCGACCCAACTATAATCTCTTGATGGATGTCATTCCATGATTTGACTATAATCAAAACAGAGTTTTTCATATTGAAGGTTGACAATATTCTCAAGTCGAAAGAATTGTGTAAATTAGTCACATCGATATTTTCTGTTTGACCTTACTTATATTAACCAACAGAAAACTACCGAGTGAGTTGTTCTATAGTTATCCAATAACTATCAGTACATAATCTCTAGGTACCCCCAGCAGTCATGAGTAATACACTGTCCAACATTTGAAGAGCATTACATACTATAGTCTCAACGGATACATCGATATCCAGTATCAATGCATCTTGACTAGGAACATTTAAAATGATGTGTTTTGTAACGATGTGATTCAATACTCATGATTACAATTAATTGTAATTACTATCACAAACACGTCATTTATGGATTTTCTGTTAAATACATTTTTGATTAAACATTTAATTATTTATAACACATTATAATAAATACAAAATAGAAAGAAGAAACATCTTTATTTCGAACAAGAATTGATTTCGGAGTTAATAAATTACAGAACTGCCCCTAGGGCATACCTCTAACACTATCAATTCAAGGCTATGGTTGTGTTTCTCGTGGAAAGACGGGTCGGAGTTGATATTTTGGTGGCCTTCGATCGATTTGAAAATCGCGATGATGGGGTAGCTAGGATCGGCAGCAGGTCGAAATTCAAGGAGGCGCATGTAGGTTTAGGATCATTGGGTCTGGGTGGAAAGGAGGCGAAGGGGAGTGTGTTGGTGGGTTTGGGTTTCCGTTTCGGTGGACAGAATTTGTATGCACGTGCACACGCGTGCACGTTCAAAAAGGAGCTGCTGAATTTTCAAAAATGGAATATTGGGGAAGATGGTACTGTTAAAAGTTGGGTGCGGGTTACAAGGCTTTAGGCTTGGCCCAATCATGATATTGGTGAGAAATTTATTATTTTGATTAATATTTTATAATTTAAATATTTAAACTTTGGAAATTTATATCTCCCGTATATTAGATCGGATTAACCTACGAATTTTTACCTTGCGTTTTTATTGTCGAGCACAACGTTTTGACATAAATTGTTGTTAGTTTTGAAGTAGTATAATTTCATGATAAATTAATATGGCCTGATAATAATCACGTTAATTTGTGATAATAACGTAGTTTAATCAATTATAAGTAATGGGTATTATATATTTGGCCAAATCGACACCATAATGCTAAAATGAATTGAATGTGATGATTTGAACACCTATTAGCAGAATAAATCATCGTTCCGCTAATTAAATAAATTGATCATTTAATAAGCAGAATAAATCCACGTTCTGCTATTTTACAGATTTGGACATTTAATTATATACCGTTAATTGATATGCCACTTGGAATAAGTGATATGTTAACCATTGTCGGTTAAATGTTGAATTTATTTTTATACTCGTTGATTATGTAAATATCGGTTATTAGCTTGGAAGATTAATTGAATGATATGGTAGCTTGTTTAAGTACCACTGTGATCTCTAAGCCTTTCAAAATTTGAAAATTTCGATATGGAAGTTATTTTAAGAATAATAATAATTATTTAATAATAAGATTTTAAAAGGGTAAAAACTATTTATTAATAATGTTTTAAAGATAATTAATAATAGTTTAATAATGATTCAAAGTTAAGTACTTTATTAATGTGATTATTAAAAGTTATTTCTTAAAGTTATCTAAGAATATTTAATTATTATTGTAAAATTATTTAATTATTGTTTAAATATTTTTAATTATATTTTAATTAGTTATTTAAAATGATTTAACTATACTTAAAAATTTAATTAAAGTTATTTAATTATATTGATTAAAGTTATTTAATTTTATTTGTTGGTTAATGAATTTTCATATTAGTATTATCTAAAAGTTTATTGATTTTTGTGTTGATAACGTTTTTAAGCTAATTAATTATTATATTGATATTGCTTTGAAGTTAACTTATTAATACAATAATAGTGCTTAAAATTAATTTAATATATTATTAGTGAGATTTTGAAATTATTATTTGAATGAGATTTAATTAAAATGAAATAGAAGGATGTTTAAATAATAACTTGTTATTTAAAGTTATTTTTATTTCAAGGGAACCTTACTTACTTAAAGAGTTTATTAAATGAGTTTGTTTAAATATGGGAAGAGTTTTATAAATTATTCGGGATATTTACAAAAGGATCATAAATGAATTTTAAAGATCTGAAAAGGAGAGGTTTTATAAATGGAGTTTGGGATTTATAAAGAACGTTTTATGAATAGATTGGAGATTTATCAAGAAACTTTATAAATAGATTTGGAGATATTTACAAAATAAAGAGATTTGGAAAGGAATGATTGATTTTCATGGCGTAATTCGAGGAGCAGAGATTGCCTACATTTTATTATGGATTCGCTGGGATAGCGACGTAACCACTGAGTAAATTGCGATTCATGATTGATACGGAACGGTGCTTTACATATCTATTTTTTTTTTTTTTTTTTTTGAAGAAAGGTCAAAAGCTTTATTGATATTGAGGAAACAATACAAACACATTCACAACACACTATTTACAAGTACAAAGCGTAACAGAAGTATGCTGTCCAACACATTCTCAACCAAACCCTAAACATATTGCGAAAAATGAGCGAAGTTCTCATGGCGGCTCATTTTCTCTGCCTGGCAGATCTTCCACTCTTCCAACTATATTGCTGCTACTTTCGGTGCGTCTGGACACAATAGAGTTCTCAGCTTCATCATCTTCTCTATCAATCATGTATCTTGAGGATGATGCCGTGGTTGGGAAGTTAGGGGACGTGGGAAAGGTAAGATCTACACGCGAAGGTAAAATTTCCCATCTGACTAGGGTTTCGTCGGAATTAACCATAATGAGAGAATAGAACTTTGATCTGTTGAAAATTAGGTATTTAAAAAAAATGGTCCGTGAATATACTTACACCGGTGAGATAAGTATATGAATATTCTAACAAATGGTGGAAATATGATTTTAAGTTAATGGAAGATTAACCTAAGAGGTTTGGTGGTTACCGTGGAAAATGTAATATATGTTTGGAATGTTTGTTTATTTGGTGGTTAAATAATCGACTATTAAATCTTGGCCTAAATATATAATCATTCTTAATTTTGATGGTACAGAAATATTCCACACTTAACACCGAATGATTTTAACTCTGGAAATATATAGGAGAAACATGGGGATTATATGGTACAGTTATCATCAGTATATACTATATACGATTGTTATTACTGTCTAGACAGAAATAGGTTTAGGTTGTTATTACAGTTAGCATCAGAAATATCTAAGAGATATAAGGGGATTGTATTCATCATCAATTGCGAGAACATGTTGTTGTTACTGTCCGGCCTGAAATAGGTTAGTATACTCTAATTGATGTCTGCATATACATATATTCAGTTTGTTTTTGTGCAAAGATCCGGTATATATTATAGATCATTCGTTTCGCTGTGAGATTATGTATTGTTATTTTTCTTCTTGTCTTTTTTTATTTTTTTTATTTTGATAATCCATTTTTCTGCTCAATTTGAGTGAGTTATGTATGGTTTATTGACTGCTTAAACTGTACGGAAATGTGGATCGTTATATCAAGGAACAAAGTTAGCATTATTTATTGAATGACTGATGCGTAGGTGCTACACAACTGCATCTAACTAAGAACGAATCAATTAAAACGGGTGCTGCAGAAAACCGGCCGGTGCAGTTCATTCAGCCAAATATATGATATTTGACTCAAATGAGTTATAATAAAAGTGAAAAGTAATTATCATGAACAAGAATGGCCAACGGACGGATACCAGTGGTAGTATTGTACATGAAAACGAATATAAGCAAATAATGGTTTTATAGAGAAATTACGCAGTCAACTCGAGGTGGTATGTTCTTTGTGTTTACTTCTTCCAGATTTATCAGTTTCCAAGCTTACTTGCTGATGAAAAAAAAAAAAAAAAATCAATTAAATCGACTTTTTATCAACTAACACCTCGTTTTCAGTTGGGTATAAATCATGAGTATCGTAATAGCAGTTGATAATAATGATGATGATAAGAGAAATGACAAACTCACCCTCCACACTGGAGTGTGAAGCAATACATGGTCTCATGATTGGTCGAATACAATTAAACCTCTAACTAGGAAATCAGAGAAGGAAGTTGCAATTTTTTGTTCAATTTTTTTTATTTAGAATCACAAATAAGTAACAGTGTGTTTCATCAATGGATTGCCTTGGAACTATGGCACTTCATATTGCCCTACTATATCAACTCACCCACCCAGATGCAACAAAGATTATGTGGTTCATAATTTTATGTGGTACAGTTCCAAAAGGCACCGCGGTAGCCCGAAGCACAAATCGCGGTGCCCTTAGCATCATATTAATTTTATGGCTGACAATTATGCTAGTCCTTCTCTGAGTGTATTTTTGCTGTTAAGATCTATTCAATTAGAAAGTTTCGGAAATAAGACCCATAAAATTTCCTACTTATTGAACTGCAAAGTTACTTTGATTTCCCATAATATTCATATAACAGATTTTTTTTTTTTTTTCCTTTTCCCTGTTCTGCCTCACAGCTTCTAAAAACAAGAACTTAAAAGGAAGATGAACAATGTCACATGAATAGCAATCATGATATGTCTGTAGATGAAATTGAAAGATGAAATGTTTCTACAGATTGTACTTACAAACACTTGAATCCTTCTATAACTCAAGGGTGGAATATACATACATACATGGGTGTGAATGTGTAACATATTCAAACTTACTAATAATATATGGTATCTCTAACATCACATTGTTATCATTCTAACTGCCTTTGCAGTAGGCCTGTCAAATGGGTTGAGTTGGATCAAAATGGGTTGGGTCGAGTTTGACCCAATCCATTTATGACCCATTCTTTTTTACCCACTTATGACTCTAGCCATATATGACTCAACCCGTTTAATAAGCGGGTTACCCATTTAACCCATTTAAAGATTTAGGGGCCGTTTGGATTACAATAAATAAGTTGTTTTTTGCTTATAAAATGAAAAAATTAAAAAGTCAATATGGATAAACAAAATCTACCGACTTTTAAAAGTCATTTTTCAACTTATTGCAAAAGCAATTTTTTTTTGCTTTTCGACTCACATGAGTCGATTTTTTATATGAAAAAATTCTAAAAAAATGTATTTTCAAATTTCAAAATTTCACATATCAAAATTCAAAATTCAAAATTTCTAATTTCGAAATTTCGAAAATTCAAAATTTAAAAATTTCCCAGTACAAAATGCAAAATTTTAAAATTCAAATTTCAAATATCAAATTTTCAAAATTCAAAATTTCAAATTTCAAAATTTTGAATTTTAAAATTTGAAATTTCAAAATTTTGAACTTTAAAAATTCAAATTCCAATTTTCAAATTAAAATTTCAAATTTTAAAATTCGAATTTTGAAATTTTGAAATTTGTTAAAATTTGAAATTTTGAAATTTCAAATTTTGAAAATTTGAATTTTAAAATTCGAAATTTTCAATTTTCAATTTTGAATTTAAAAAATGAAAATTTTAAAATTTAAATTTTGAAATTCGAAATTCAAAATTTCGGAATTTAAATTTGGAAATTTCGAATTTTGAAATTTTGAAATTTTTCGAAATTTCGAATTTTGAAATTCGAAAATTTTAGATTTGAAATTTAAATTTTGAAATTTTTGGAAATTTTGGCTTTTGAAATTTTTGCAAATTTCGGATTTTGAGATTTTTAATTTTGAAATTTTTGGAAATTTCGAATTTTGAAATTTGAAATTTTGATATTTAAATTTTCAAATTTTTGGAAATATCGAATTTGAAATTTGGAACATGAAAATTTGAAATTTGAAATTTAAATTTTGAAATTTTTGGAAATTTCGAATTTATATTTTGGAATTAGAAATTTTAATTGCAGTCTGAACAGAAAAAATAGCGGCTTCTACAGTAGGTGAAGTTCAAATATGAAGATGCAGTGGCATGTTATTTTTTAAGTACAACTGTCAATTTTCATGAAAATTACATTGTACGTTTAAAATTCTTATTTTTCAAATTTATATTAAAATTTAATGTTTTTAATAAATGGGTAAATGGGTTACCCACTTATAACCCTTTTTAAAATGGGTCAACCCAACCCATAACCCATTTAATAAAATTCATAAATGGGTTGACCCAACCTACTTAAAAGTAGGGTAAATGGGTTGGGTTAATGGGTTGGGTCATATTTTGACAGGTCTACTTTGCAGTGACAAAAGCAATCTAGGATGTCGTCTGCACTAATTTAGTATCATAAACAAAACAATTTCCCAGTGATAACGAGCCCCCCTATGATAGACCTATTCATACAATACACTGCATCATTACAAATAATAATTAAAGGAAGAAAAGACAGTTTCAAAATAGGAAACACCAATGAAAATGGGAAAATTACGAGAAAGGTAACTGTTGACAGAAGATGGCCACAGGCGACCCTCGATTCAGTCACTGTCTGTATCACTGCATTGTTTCCTAAATAATGATCTAAGAAAAATGGTCAAAATCTACACATATATAGCTAACGCAAATGTTAGGACATATGAGGCCTTGTACTCAACTCAAAGAGTGCATATCAAAAGCATATAACATACACATGCTTACATCTGAAATCATATTCATCGTCATTACCATAAACATAGCAGACTTTCCATTTCAATTTTACCCATATTGGACTTTAAGACCATGAGCTATTTAGCACATACATCCTCAATGAATTCCTACAGAACAAGAAAATTAAATTATACATGTCACAGCAAAATCCAGTAAGGTGCTTTAAGGATGATAACTAGAATTAGAATTTAAAGTGTTTCAGTTATGGATTCAAAACTCTAAATCACGATGATACAAAACTCATGTAATTTAGATGTCACATTTTAAACCAGAGATGTCCTGTTATTAAAAAGCTTGTACTTTCATAATTTAAAACAAGGATTTTTTTGCTTCCAATTCTGCCCTCTTTCCAAAACTTATTCCATGTTCAGCCTAGGTTCAAAAGTAATTACAAGAATAGACCAATTTTGATCATAGTACTAAGTCAACAATTTCCATTTGTTTGATTTCATAATCGCACTAGTGTGGAATTTTCTTTCCAATGAGATCATATCTATGTAAATCTTTTTAGTGTATGCACATGCGTGATCTGAAATCGCATCAATACAAAATTGCCGACTAAGCGCCAACATGATAAAAAGCGGTCTAGTTACAACTAGTTTGGATTCGGTCAAAATGTATTATTTGTTTGGAAAAGAAGTCTAATTGGTAACAAAACCCTTTAAAGGATGAAGAGGAACTCAACTGAAGCATAAAAGGTATGGCACTTATACGCATGAATAATTGATGGGCATCATATTATTACAGAAATACATTACTATTTTTAGTTTTAAATACAAATACAAAAAGGAAAATTCTAATCAAACTCTGAAAAATACCTAGTAGCCTCCACTTAATGTTGAAAAAATTGTTGAACAAAAATGCCCCATTATATCTTTTTCTATCCTATCTCGCAATACGTATAGTTATGGTGCGGCCAGCCCGAAGGTCTTTAATGCCCTAAACGAACAAATTACTATTTTCATTTATTGTTGTCCATTCAAAAAAAAACAACAACAATACTTTTATATGTATGAAACAAAATGCAAATTTTATTATAAAATTTAATATTCATTACAAAATATTGATCAACTAAGTCATTTAGATTATACGTCCACAAAAAGAAAAATGTCAACATGAAATCATAATATATCAATACATAGAAATAGAAATTAATTTTTTTGCATTCTTGGCAGCAAACTCATCTATCACCTCTTCATAGTTAAGCTTGTACAAGTACTCATTTTCATTTGATACAACTTAACCACCGATATGCCATAGTAGTCCGAAGATATGTTTCTATCATTTTCAATTTTAAAAAAACTACTTTTCGCTGAAACAACCATAACAACAATAGTTAATAAACTTGATAAGCAGCTCATACATTTAGAAATACACTTACTGCATAATATAAGACCTTATGAAATATAAGAATATTAATTAATTTAGTTACATTTGAAGTTTGAATTCCTTTTAATTTAAATACAACAATACTGGCATTTTACGCACTTAAAAAAAACAATAAAACATTTGAATTATGCATAAGATAGCAATTTTAAATAATTATCTCGATTTATAACAACTTTTCAAAATCAATTATGTAATTCGTGTAATTAACTCAATTCCTTATCACTCAAAATTTAACTCGATATAATTTAACCTAGTCACAATCCATCACAACCAAAATTTAAAAAAATTATGTAATTATAATTTGCAACAGAGGGATTTATCGTTTAGAAGGGATTTACTTACTGTCTTAGGAGTTTATTTTAATTCAGTGACGAAATATATTACCATTGTGTCGCTTTTTTTATATCCAAGTAGCCGCTTGCATTGTATATTCCATTCATAATTATAGATTCTTAGCTTATTTTAGCAAATCAACTAATATCAATACAAGGGATTTACCAATGATCATAGAATTTTAATAAAGACACATGGATGTTAAGTAAATCATTAATCAAGACAAAGACTTACTGATTTCGCAATGAATGATAAATTCTTAAAATGCTTACACTGTAATTTCAATTAGAACTTCAGCTTTCAGATTGGCAACAGAGAAAAATTCAAAATTAGGCCACATGGTACAGCCACACCAGACAAAGTCGTCAGCTCAGCAGATGGGGGTGGCGATTGGTGCCGCGCAGCGGCTGGAGGTGATCAGGCGCCTGATTGAGGGAGGCAGCAGTGGCATTAGCTGGTAGGGGTCAATTTCAATTTCTTTGAGAGGAGAAAAGGAAAGCAGCGAGAATGTTATTTTTCCCCGGCACATTTTGTTCCTACGAAAATTTCATGGGTGGCCTACGATTTTTGGGTCGCGTCAGTGGACAGATGAAAATCTGAGTTTTGTACGGTTGGCCAAAAAAATTGGCCCGTAGCTGCTCCGCGGGCGTCGGACGCTTGGTAACGGTGACAGCTCAAATGTCCGTTCTGAGAGCGTGAGAATTTGATACATTCAGCTTTTAATAATGTTAATTAGCTTAAAATTTATTTATTTTTATAAATTTTTAAAATTAACAGCACGAGCTATTGCATCGTATCAAAGTGCACTACATTATGGAGTTGGTTTGAACTAATTCCGAACAATTTAAAATTTTACAATTTAATTAATTAATTAATTAATTTTTGCAAATTATTGATACATAATATTCATTGAAAAAAATTAATTAAATATAAATCGGTTTTATTTTAAAATATACATTTCAAATACTCCGCTCAGATTCTCCGCTCACAACATATAACCGCATTCTCCATTCACCAATATTCTTCGCTCAAACGTCCCGTTCAAATGTTCGATTCTAATTCTCTGCTCGCTTCGCAAATAACGGACCCTTACATCAAGCCAAACATAAAGGTTAAACTAGCATTTAGTTGGGAAGCCTTTACCCGTTTCAAAATTCAAATTGGAACTGACGAACGGATTATCTACTTCGGACTAACTCTAGTTATGTTGGACATAATTTTTTACATTCAATTCTTCACAATTTAAGTTGTCGTTCTTGAATTCATTCTTCACACTCACTTTTCGATCATCTCTTTCTGCAAATTCTTCTTAATCATGTTCAGATACAATTTCGCCTATAATAATTCAACAAATAATTCGGAAATCATGGAAGACTTGACTGATAGCAATGATTTATCTTATTCAGACGATTCAGAGGAGTACGACAGTGATTACGAAGTTATTGATAAATCGACGATAAGGCTATTTCGGTTAATTCTCACTCCACATTATACTTCCTCTTACATTAGTCGAATGTGGATGACTGATGTTTTTATCATATGAGAACAGAAGTCGATGCCTTTTCCGAATGAAGGGTGCTAATTTCAGACGTCTACGTGATATCATATATATGAGGTATGGCTTAATTTTTACTAAATAAATAGAAATTCCTCAAGGTAGAAATGTTTTGCTACACGATAAGCCATGAAACATCATATAGATGGGTAGGTGAAAATTTTAACCAAGTCATTGACAGCATTAGTATTTCTGTTTCTAAGGCCTTACAAAGTGTCTTATTTATATCAAAGGTACTATCAAACCTAAAGATTTCAATGAGGTTCGTAGTGAAATTATGTATGGTACATGTTACTGCATTTTTTTTCAGAATACACTTGGAGTTATAGATGGAACACATATTTTTATAGGTAGAAAAGGGTGTCCAATGCAAATATTCTTGCTACTGCTAATTTTGATTTAACATATAGTTTTATAATGCTTGTTAAAAAGGTTCTGCTCATCATAGTAGACTGTTAAATTGGTCTATTGAAAAAAATTCTTGGACCTGCAACTTGGTAGGTATTACCTTATAGATTCAGGGATAAACTCAGAAATAGATATTTCCCACCTTATTGTAATGAACGCTTTCACGTTCCAGAGTTTCAATAAACCCATAATGTTCTAAAATCGCACAATGGCATGGCTATGGAAAAGTCATTTGGTAAATCAACATCTGACGAGACATGCTAACATATAGTTTTCCTAAACAAGCATAGTCTGTCATTGCAACTTTGTTATTCATACAATTATAAGAAAATATAACGGTACCAATCCCGATTACGAAGAAATTGTGAATGCAGAATTCCACCGAATTATGTGAAAAATTTAGCGTGGACAGCATCGGCGCAACCATGATAGTGCAAGTTCATCGGCTACAACACAACTTTGGTTGGCACAACCAAGTTATACATACTAATTAGAGACGCTTTGGTTGCTGAGATTGCGTTGATGTATTGAATATTTGTATGTTCTTTACCGTTAATTTGAACTTGCATTTGAATTTTTTGTAGGTATTTGAATTTGTATTTAAATTTGAATTAGAAATCCAATTTTGTTTTGATTGAATTTACAATTACTAATTAATAATCAATAATCATTGCAAATAAAAAATGAAATCTATATGTACACAATTATAAATACTTTATGTCCAACCTCTAATCCATTTGTCAACAAATGCCACAACCTTTAATATCTGATCTGATTTTTCCACGAACGCGACCTTTATTTCAAACAAATAAATCTAAATTTATATTTAAATTAATGGATTTTGATGGGAATAATAAAATGTTTCAGTAATTAGTTAATTTTATTTGTACGCCTAAGTCCATCGGGGTTTAAAAGAAATAAAGGTAAAAGTACCTATATTTACAACAACGACAAATAATATGTTTCAATTATTTTACATTTTACCACTTAAAACCCTAAAGCCCTAATTAACCCAATAAAATATAGAAAATCAAATTCTTATTATCTACCAATGAAAATTGGGAAAGAAGAAGGTGATTTAGGGTTAGAATCAAAGGAAGATAATGTTTTGGAGCAGGCTACATGAAGATTGCGATTTTGGAGAAGAATTTGGATACGGGTGGGAAAAAAATTGTTTTCCCCCTTCTTTTCACGGTATGGGCAAGTGCTTGAATTTGCTTTGAACATGGTGTGGTTACATGATACATATAAGAACCGCATAGAGTGGCTACTAGGATTGTATTTTTTTCCTCGCCGTTGTCATACTAGGATTTTTTTGTTGTTGCTAACTAAGCATAATTTTATCCATATCATTTCTGAACCTAATGGTGGAAATGATTGTAACTGTAGAGATTTAGTAGTTGACCACAACAATGAATTAACAACATACAATGTAACTGAAATTGATTCGCTTTAGTATATGTTTTATATTTTAATTTTAAGTAGCAATATGAATTATATATATATATATATATTCGAGTGAAGGAAAATCTTTGGAATGGGTGTGGAATGCTGGAAACATCTTGGTCTTATGACCATTTTATTATACTATAATGTGATTGATTTTCAGTCGAAATTGCAAATCTTTTTGAATGTAAATGGAGTGTTGTTTGTCAGGAGTTCAAACTGAAGAAATTTACAACAAAAATAAGAGCGGAAGGTACTAAGAAATGTAACTATTCATTTAAGCTTAAAGTTGTTCAATTTTCAAATGTTGATGAATGGAGCTTAGAGAGTTGAATGGGATTTTAAGCACATTAATTTAAAAAACAAGGAGGATCATCCATTTTTTAGTAGATTAAGTAAAGGGAAGATTAAATTAGTTATTGACATGCATAAAAAGTTGGGTAAACCGAAAGAAATTTTACATACTTTTGAATAAAAATGACCCTTTCAAGTTGTACGACAGTTAAAATAATTTACAATGTCATACAAGTGAAAAACTAGATTGAAAGAGTTGGGCGTTCCCAAGTCCAGAATTTACCATGTAAGCTTAAAGAGTTAGGATATTTTGAATGGCACCTGCAGGACTTTAGATGGCATATATATTATTAAAGATTTTTTTTGGACTCATTAAACTAGCTTAGATTTTTTTTTTACTAACATTAAAAGGGGAATGAAAACAAAAGGAAGCAAAACTTAAGTGAGATGAACTAAATAAAACAAAAAATGCTAGTGAGAAGTAGAATTGAGGAAAATAGTTTTTGAAATTGATTCTCGAGATATTCCAAATAGTAACAAAATCACTGGAGATTTGAAGGAAATTTCTATAGATCCTTAAGATTCAATGAAGATATTCAAAATGGGAAAAGAGTTAGATATGGATATGGGAGTGAAGCTGATCGCATTTCTCAAATCAAGTAAGGATTCCTTTGCTTGAACCCATTAAGATATGGTTGGAATTGATCCTACTATAATTTTGAGAGTGTTAGGAGTATGTCATAGGGGAAGATATATTTTTTTTACATATACCTAACTCAATATCATTCTTATTCGTAATAAAGGTATTTGATTTCTACAATATGCTTTGTTATGTAGTGATATAATTAATTTGTAGGATCGGTTTCACCCTAGAGGGGGTAATATGGTGATACTAAAATTAATGCGGAAACAAAAATAATAACAGAAGTAATGCAGTAAAAATCACAGATAGATTTACTCAGCTTCGGCAAAACATGCGTGCTGCCCCCAAGGTTTCTATTAGAAATTAAGTAGTCAAACGCTTACAAACACACATAAACTTGCAACATCCGCTAACTTGACTAACCTAATTTTAAGTTCAAAACCCTACCACAACTCAGCCACTGAGTTACGAATTCTCAAACTATACCTCGTAGTTTGTACATTGTTACACAACTAGAAGATTACACAGTTTTAAAAGCGAATGTTTACAAATAAAAATAAAGCATAAAAATCAAAACCCTATTTTAAAATAAAGCCCAATATAAGATCAAAGCACGGCTAACCAAATAGTTGAATTGAAGGCTGAATTTCCTTTACTCGAGTAACTTCGGCCGCCTTGTTTCTCTTATAATCTGAAATTAGGGTTTTTCAAATTTAGGCGCCGCTTGGAAATTGATCGATTGAAATATGTTTTCACTTGATTGGCTTCGTTAACCGATTCGCTGGCTTTAGAATGCACACAGTCGCTTCAATTGTGTCGAGCTCGAATGATATAAAGGATATGCGATTTTTCCCCTTTTCGATTTTGATTATGCTTGACTTTGATTCGAGTTTTGGATTCGTATGTAGTTTTGTTCTAAGTACGCTCTCTGTATTTTTGTCAGGAACTCAAATATATATATATATATATATATATATATATATATGCCGATGATAATAGTGGGTTTAAATAGGGATAAAATCCCTAAATTTACGTCCGTATATTTTTGGTTTGAATATTTCATGATTTTATCACTTGCGTTGCTTGGCCGTTCGATTATTGATTGTATGATAGTGATGACTTATGACTTGTTCATTGTTACTCCATGAATTCGAATTTTCTTGAATTGATTTGGTCAACTCCTTTTTGTGCTCTTATGACATCGGCATTTTGAATTTAAGATAATCTGAATTTGATGAATTTTGACTTGATCAATTTATTTCCTCCGATTGACTTCATCGTAACATTATTCTACTCCTTGACTGGTTCGAACTGCTACTGTTATTTACGATATTTGAACACTGCCTTGATTTAGATAACTGCTTGCTTGGTTCATATTGAAGTTGAGCTTTGTACATGTTGAAATTGAATGCTCTGTTGTCACCTCTGTTGCATATTTAAATCTGATGCACTGTTGTCTTCGTTGATCTGGTTTTGTTCCTCTTGAAGTCTTGTTGCATTCATGTTAGACTTGTTGTTGCATATGTAGAATGGGTGTCTGCATTTGCTTGAATATTTTGCTTTGTTTCATGTCTGGTTTCATGTTGTTTTGTAATTTGAAACCATTGAAGTCCGGTGGCATTCCTTGTGCCTTTTGTACATTTTGTTGTCTGCACTTGATTCTGGTCTGTGTTTGCATTGATTCGAGTCATTTCATGGTTTGCTTGTGTACTTCATTTACTTGTGCCATCCTTGTACTCGTGCCTGAAATCTGGGGTGTGTGTATGTGTTATTGTATTTTCATGTGTCATTTGAGTTTGGTTTGGTTGACCTGCTTTCTTGTCTCCTCTTTTAAAGTCTGGTTCAGTGGTCTTGTTCCACTGGCTGACTTTATGTTCACTTCATTCTTGTTTTCATGTTCGTTTTGTTGAGTTGCAACCCTTATGTGTGCACATGTATCAGTGCATGTTTGTCTGCATTGTTCTGGTTGCTCCATGTCCAATTGCTTGCATTCATGTGTGTGTGATTCTTTGAATTGTTATTTAAGTGCTTGTGTAGTTTCATTTGAAATGTAGACTGGTCTAGTTGAAGCTTTACATTCATGTTATTTAACTTTTCATTTTGGTCCATGGTTTGCTTGGTTGATTTGCTTTTGCATTTGCACTATCCTTTGTACATGTGATTGAGGCAGTTGTCATATTTGTTGGACCTGAGCATGTTTTTGTTGTTTTGGTCGAGACTTCATGTGTACATTGATTAGAGAAATGCCTTGATCCTTTGTACACGTCTTTTGTACTTTCTGAACCGAATTTTGTCTGCGTGCACCTAAGTTGAATCCAGTCTCGGATTGGGTTTGACATTGTGCTCACCTGTCCCTGCAGTTTTAACAAGCAAGTGTATATCAGTTTGCACGACCTTGTGGCATGTACAGCAATACACTGTGCATGTCACAAGTTATTCGTGTAAGATGAATTAAAAGAAACAATAACGAACAAACCTAATAACTGAGGCAAACAATATTTTCAAACACACACTTCATTGTACACTACACAATATTTTTTTTTTCAATTTTACTGCGTCAGTGTTTATTTTGTAGATATTTCAGATGGCTGGACACGGGTTGGAGTAGAATTGAAGATTAAATACTAGTGATGGGTGAATATATGTAGTGAGGTGGAAATTGTAAAGTGAAAATTGTATATTGAAAATTGTGTTGTAAATTAAACTTGTATAATGATTGAAAATGTGTAAATGTAGTGAGAGCTCGAATTTGTACTATTTGAATTTGGTATAAAATATTTGTTTGAATATAATATTTGTTTGAATATGAATTCTGAGTTATTTATTTTATTTAACAAATATTTATTTAATCATGTGGAAAAATAAAATAGTACAACAAATACATTTAAACGACTATATATATGTTTATCATCATCAAACAAAAATCATAGGATATTGTATTATATAATCTCATCCTTTTGATGATATCAAACATGTAATAAGATTTTGACTCTATTCAATGTATTTGGTCATGATGGATTATATTAGCTCCCCCTATTTAAATGCTCCCCCTATAACAAAGATCTCCCTTTACATATGCATGAAAATAAAAAGAAAATATACAAATGAGAAGCAAATGCAAAATGAATCTAGATGAGAATACGCCTTATTTTCCAAAATCTTAACTTCTCTCCCCCTTTTGTTATTAGCAAAAGAGTAATAGTGTTATAAAATAGAGATAAAGTGATAGACACTAATATAACATTAATGCCTAATCGAGTATAAATAATAAATTTCAAAAAAATCAAATTTTTTTTATAAATACTCTATTAGACGCATATTCCATTTTAGAGTGAAAAGGGTGGTGTCGGTATAGAAAAAAAATAGTTGTGTCTATTTGTGGTATATTTATGACAGGAAACTGTTAAATACTTACTAACCATGCATAATCGTTAGGACTTTTAAATGAGATTAGTAGTATTCCTTAAGTTTTTTAAAAAAAAATGAATTTCCAGCATCTTCTATCACGCATAACCATGAGGACGTTTAAATGAGATTAGAATCAACTTGTCTATTTTATTCAATTTTGATATATGTTCCATACATGCATAACTGTGAAGACTTTTAAATGAGCATGAAAGCACATAGTCAACGATTCCAAGTACTTCAACCATACATAACCGTGAGGACTTATAATCGTGAGTGTGTACTTTTGGATGATTTTATTGCTAATTAAAAAAATGAATAATTTACTGTTCAAATACCACATTTTGACATACTATATTGGATTTTGATGAGTGAAGGTCGTTAAAAATACGATAGGAATAGAGATGGTCATCGAATTTTTACTAACCAAAGTTATTACAAATTTTGTTTAAAATTTTGAAGAATTTATTGAATATATTGTCTCAAGTCATAATGTATGATTAATATCAACACTCATCACTTTTTTCAGTTACTATTTATCTTTTCGAAAATCAGTAGAGAGTTAATATAGGCATTTGAGATCAAATCCAAAAGTATAAAATCAAATTCTAAAATTCCTAAACTAAGATGAAGTCGACAAAAACTATTTTCTGGAAAGGGTTTTGTAAAAATATCTTCCAATTGAAAATCATTTGAAATGAAATTTATGTAGATATTTTCTTTGGAAATGTGATGCAATTAACAGATGTTCCAACATAAAACATGTTTCACTAGTACTTTTTCTATCAACTAGACTACCAGCAAAATCTACATTTGAATACCCCTTTAACTCCAAGCTATCATTAGTTGGATACCAAAAACCAAACCGTGGGGTGTGCAACAATACCTTATAATCCATTTTACGGCTTTTAAATTAGATTCTTTTGGATTTGATTGAAACCGTGCACATAAACAAACAAAAAAACATAATGTCTGGTCTAGAAGTGGTAAGATAGAGAAGTATACCCATGTGCACCTAAAGTAATCATCAACCAATACAAAACAATATCTCTTACCATCTAGCTTGCAATATTGTTAGGTCCAAATAGATCCATATAAACTAGTTTAAGGACTTTAGAAGTACTTACACTGGCTGATTGAAATCAGATTATGGTGCAGATTTTCAATATATAATACATCGTTGTTGCTCATTGTGACTCCGCCACCTTTGTATTTCTCTAGGCTAAGGAACTTAGATTTGTCGCCCGTAGTGTGCTTGGAACAGCCTGAATCCAGGTACCACTCTTGTTGTTCCTTAGCCTTCCAACATGCCTACGCAAGGAAAGATTTTTGCGACCTATTTGATTTTATAAGTCCATGATTGTCAGTGACAGAAGATTTTGAAAAACAAGTTTGTGTAGAACCAAAACAGTCTACATTTTTTTTCTTTTGGTACCCAAATTTTTTTGACTTTAAGAGATTTTACATTCATGCCTTTAGGAACCTAAATTGATATGGTTTTCACGTGTTTGGGTCTATACCAGCAATAGTTTTAATTATGTCCAATTTTTTACAAATCGTGCACTTGGAATTGACATGATTAGTTTCACTTCTACCTTTTTCAAATTGAGTATATCCAAGTCCTTGTCTAATAGTATTAACAGTTTGTTTCACTAATAGCATATTTAGTGATTTTTCTCCTTTAGAGAATTTCCCTAAAGTCGTAGACAACTGTTGGACTTGTGACTTGAGAGATTCATTTTCATTAAATAACAAAGTGCACTTTTTAATAGAATTTTCTCTCCTAGTATTTTCACTTTCTTTCAAAATCAGAATTTCGTTTTCAAGCGATTTAATTTTAGTTTCTGGTTTTTTATTTCCTCTTCTAATGATGGATACTTATCACACTTAGGGATCTTATTTCAATCGTTTTGAACCAATTGATCAAGCTGCTTATTTAGTTCTATCAAACTATCTCTTTGTGATTAATTTTAGCATACTTCTCTCTAAGCCTTTCAAAACAGTCATTTACTTCATGAAAATATACAAGTAATTACGAGTGAGTAAATTTTGATACCTCGCTTGGCTCGTCATTATCGCTATCACTTGTTTCTCCTGAAAAATATAGATTTGATTTTTCACTCCCACTGCCAGTGCTTTTATCATTTTCATCACTTTCATCCCAAGTTGCTGAAAAGCTTCTCCTTTTCGGTTTCTTTCCTTTGCTGATTTGATTTTGAGGACAATTTGGCTTGATATGACCAGGTTTATTGCACATGTGACATATGATCTCCTGCTCTTCTGAATTGTCTAGAACTTTGATGATTCTGTTCTTTAGTTGTTGATTTAGAGCAGGATCATCATATTTGTGGTTCCACCTTTTAAATCTCTTTATTATCAGTGCCAGTTCAGCCGCTCCATCATCATCATCTTCACTTTCCATTGTTCCTTTGAGAGCTATTGATTTCTTTTGGGTATCACCTTCTTCGCGTTTCTTCCTTGAATTTGACTTCTAGCTCAAAAGTGGTGAGATTTCTGATAAGTTCTTCAACTTTAAGGAGAATTGAAGAAGAAGTATAATTCTTCATTTAAGTGAGTACTATTTGCCTGTATATCAATGTAAATATGTTATCATCTCCCTACTTCTCCTTCATGTAATGATGAATATAATGATTTTGTTGATTACGAAGAAATTAATTAATGTTAGGACTTGATTAACTAATGCCTTGATAGAGTTATATAGTGCAAAGTGGTGTGCAACAAATAGAGGGAGAAGTAGCAGAAAATAAGGTAGAGGGGACCGAAATACATACAACCAATATTGTGTGCCTAGGCTTCGAGCGGTCGGCCTAATAAGCCCACTGGTCGATCAATTGGCGGTTGATCGCTGACGGTGACCGTTCGACCCCTCTTCATTTTCTGGGTGTGTGCGTAGCCGAGTGTGGGTGTGTGCATGGCTAAATTTTTTAAGCATATGGCTATAGTTTTGATGTAAGCATATCCATGTGTATCCTTTTATGTATCACTGTGCATGAGTTATGTGCACATATATGTGAGTGTGTGTTTATGTGATTGGTCTACGTATGCAGTGTGTGTAAGGTGAATGTGCTGCTGCTCCCTATTTTGTGTGTGTTCTTGGATCAATTTGCGTGTTAAGTGGGAATATAAATATATTTGAGTATATGTGTTGTGATAATGTGTGTATTTATATCCAGGTGTGCATATTTTCATGTGTACGCAAACATGCAGTGCTCCTATAGGGGTGGTGTGGTGTTTGTGTGTGCTTATAAGCGTTAGTACGTGAGTGTGGAGTAGCATAGGCATACACTTGTATATGTGTATGGGTGACGACATATACATATTGCTTGAGTTTTGTTGTTGCATATTTTAGAAGAACTTGTTTTGGATCTCCATTATTTTCTTTTGGATTTGGCCCTACCGTTTGACTATGTTATTATTGATATAGAGTTTATTATATATATTTTTTGTAATTATTATTTAATCCTAGTATATATATATATATATTATTAACTAAATCAATGTATTATATTTGTTATATATAAAATTATATGTTACAAACGATTGACTTTTAAGTAATGATTTGTGTAATTATATTTAATATTTTATAATATTCTATCTCATATTGGTTTTCTAAGTTATAATTATATTTAATATTTTATAATATTCTATCTCATATTGGTTTTCTAAGTTTTCTGATTTCTTAATTTTCTATATTGATTCTGATGATATGAGTGATTCACTGTTGATCCTATTTTGATTATTATTCGGTATGATATGGTGATGACATCTTCTATTTGATTTATGAGATCTCATTTCTTTGTGATAAGGAATTGGAATAAATGGTTTAGTGATACCGTCTGATATGGGACTTTCGGTAATACTTTTTCGGTTATTCATCGAACTTGTCATATAGAGATATCTAGTATAGATCGAGTGTAGTTTATGAGCGTTGAATAATTTTTCAAGTTATAAACGGTAGTATGGGACGTCGTTATGTTATTTGTTTGATTTCTCTGTAAGTAAATGTCACTTGAATGGGGATTTACTCCTATATGTATGTATGTATTTATATGCACAAGAGATGATACTCGCTGCGGTGAGTATAGCACAGTCACGTATTGACTAATAGTTGGAGTCGTTTGTCGGCATGAGATTAGAGCTCTAGTACTTCCTGGTCGTATGTCGACTTAGATATGTTTATACACACACACACACATATATAACCGTGTGCCATTCTATGTCTAGAGCTAGGTAAATCTATCAGATATGAATATTATGCATTATCTATTTTGTTAGATCCCTTCATTTTCGAAGGGTGACCAAATTGGGCAGAATCCACCCTAGCGGCCTAATCGTGGAGATCGCACATCGGATCCATGAGAAATTTTTCTGTTTAAGGCTGTGTGTCAGCCTATTACCGTGTGTACGATATATGTTGCTCCTTCTGTCACAAAGACTACCAGTCTGTTACCATAGAGGCATATGTCGGTAGTTGTGACCGAAGATGCTTCATGTAGACGAGCCTATGTGGATCATTGTCATGATACCGAAGAAAGAGGTAATGGTACCGATGATTATAGAAGCCGTGCTGGTTAGGAACATGTATCGTGTTCGACAATTACGTGTGTAGTCTCTTGGAGCAAGTGTGTTTGTCAGTCTCCCGACTGGTTCTGGTATATGTATGGATATGGTGGATTGGCATACCTTATTCACTAGCCAAAGAATTAGCTATACTGTAGATCATGTGTCCAAAGTGTGGTCAGTCCCCGTTATATCTGTACTCTTGATGATTTGATATTTTTGAGATAGCCTTTGGGTATTGTTTGTGGTTTGGATTGTGATTATTTATGATCTATGTGACCTTGAATTTTGTTTGGACATTTGATCGGCTATCTCGTATTATATTAAGCTTTATATGATATCTTACACTATTATGGACATTCCTTCGCCATTATATTATTTGACATAACAAATAGAAATAGTCTGACTCGTGCATTCTTTGTAATACTCGGGTTAGTTCAATAGACTTTTAGTGCAGGTACTCAGGGTTGATAAAGCTTATTATCGACTTATGGGAAGCTAATAGGAGATATAGGATGATACCTTTTCTATACTTTTTATAGCCTCATTATTATATCTATTATTGATATGTGATGTATTAGACTAGAGACTTTCATTTTGTAGCCTATAGACTTACGTATTGTATTATGTGATATACATTATATTTTATTTGCTGTGTTTTGGCGTTGTGCTCTCTGATTGATATTTAGTGTATGTGATTGTGTATTATTCATCCTAGAGGCACACATTTTTATTGCTTTGTACCGTGATTAAGTACGAATATGGTAAGTGATATTGATATTTGAGATATGTACGAGTGTTGGTTCAAAGGAATATTCATGTGTGTGCCCCATATCACTTCATTCTCCATATTACTTGACAATATTACTTAGTAACACTTTTGGGTTGTATGGGTATAGAAGTAGGGGTGTTACACCATCAAAGAAAAGGAAACTAATAGACGATGATATTATGTTTTGAAATAGAGACGCAGACAGGTTCGGAGTGCTGACGCTTGGCCGAATGGTGATACGGTCGTGATTGGGCCGACAACAGTACACCGAGTCCTTATTACAGTGGGAGCTCGATTAAAATTTTGTTTAAGAAAATATTTGATTAGATGTACGTTAGAGAAGGATCTAAAGCCTTATAAATCTCGTATTCAAGGATATTGCAAAGAGAACAAGGAGCCTGATAATGCATTGAACTACCCATCGAGTTAGAAGAAGGAGACCGCGTGGTGGTGTAGTTGCAGACATTTTAGTGGTCGATGGATTCTCGGCCTATAATGCTTTCTTATGCCGATCGATCTATGCTCATTTTAGGATTGCGCTTCCTCTATGTTGTCTGATGATGAAGCTTTACTCTGAGAATGGAGTAGGAGTAATATAAGGTGATCAAAGCACTGATTGAGAGTGTTATGTCATAGGGCTTAGAGAGGCAAAGCGGTGGGAGAAGGGGGAGAGTTCGAAGAAGCCTCTCCACATCAAATCTTCAGAATCATAAGGGTACCATCCAAGCCCTGGCATGGGTACAAAATCAAATTTCACTAACCCATGGACCGACGAATAAAGTTAGAGGAAGCAAAGGCAGCCTGATGGAGCTTACGATCAACATCTGATTGATGATTAAGATCTTATGAAAGTTCTCAAGGACTAGGCACACTTTGAAGTTATGAAAGGGGTAGGTAGGGTTTCTCCTAATGAACACGATTGTGTTTTCTTAGATGCATTCTGATATATGTGGAATTTCTCTTGAAATAATGTGCCATGCATTGAATGTGAACCCAAGTTACCCTCATGTGAAGCAAGAGAGATATGGCATGGAATCAAAGTGATCCAATGTGTTAAAGGAAGAAGTGGTCAAGCTGAAGGCAAATGAATTCATCCACAATGCACTATACCCATAGTGGGTATTGAATCCTATAATAGTTAAGATGGAAAACGAGAAATGACAGATATGCATTGATTATTATGATCTGAATAAAGCATGCTCAAAGGACTTCTTCACTTGCCAAGGATCGAACAACTTATAGATGGAATAGCTGGAGATGAACTGCCATCCTTTATGGAAACGTACTTTGGTGACAATCAGATTATGACACACATCCCAACTCAAAAGAATACCAATTTTATCATAGATTTGGGATTGTATTGTTATAGAGTTATGTCATCCAGTCTAAAGAATGGTGAAGCTACTTGCCAGTGATTGGTTGATAGAATGTTTAAAGATCAGATCAAATGGACTATGGAAGTCTATGTGGACGATATGTTTATAAAGTCATGGCGATCTAGCGGATTATATCGGTAACCTATCTGAGATGTTCGATGTGCTTCAGAAGTATGGAATGAAATTGAATCCATTGAAGTGTTCTATTAGAGTCACATCAAGCAAGTTTCTAGGTTTCATTGCGAACTCAAGGGGCATTAAGCCTAGTCCAAAATAGATCAAAGCATTAAGGAAGTTTATTGCTTAAAGAGGAGGAGGAAAATGCAGAGCTTGAGCGAGAAAGTGGATGTACTAAGTAGATTCATTTCGAAAGTGATGGAAAAAAGTATACTGTTCTTTGATGCCCTCAACAAAGAGAAACGAAAGTTTGTATGGATCAAGGAATATCAAGATGCTTTTTGAAATCTAGTAGACCATATAGAGATACCACTAGCATAAGCCTTTGGAAGGAGAGGATCTGTTTATTTACTTAGCAGTGTCTAATCACGCACTGAGTGCATCCTTGGTATGTGCACAGTGCAAGATTCAAAGGCTTCGGTATTACATGGGCAAATAGTTCACTGGACCAAAAAAGAAATATACAAAGCTAAAAATGTAGGAGCGTTGTTTGTTGATTGCTGGCAGAAGTTGAGACCATACTTCCAAGCTCATCCAAAAAAGGTGTTGTATGATTGGCCACTGAGACAAGGTTGGCCTTTAATACAAGTGCTACATCAACTCGAGACTTTAGGAAGATCGATAAAGTGGAACATTGAGTTGAGCTAGTATGACATAACCAACTATCGTAGAAAAAACGATTAAAGGAAAAGCATTGACATATTTCATTGCTGAATTTACCATTCAGGGTAATGAAGCAGAAAAAGAATTATTCCAGCTTACCCAATGGATGTTGTACGTAGATGGAGCCTCCAATGAACAAGATCCCCGGGGTCAGAGTTGTTCTCATAATCCTACATGACAAAAGGTATTCTATGCTTTGAAGCTAGAGTTTTGAGCGACAAATGATGAAGCCGAATATGAAACATCGATCGGGGAAGAAGATAGCAAAAGAGTTGAAGGTCAAGACATTGCATATCTTTAGCGACTCTCAACTAGTGGTCTGCCAGGTAAATAAGGAATTTTAAGCTAAGGGTGCAAGTCTAGCCCGTTACATCTAGAAAATTTTAGAACTATTAGGCATCATAAAGCATTACATGATCACGTACATTCCTACAGAAGAGAATACGATTGTTGTGTCATTGGCGAAGCTGGTGAGTTCAAGGGAAGCACAACTTTTGGAATCGTCTCTATAGAGGTTTTGACAACTCTGAGAATCAACGTGATGGACGTTGATTGGATCTTGGAGGCTACAGAAGAGAAGATTTTCTCAACAGTATCACACCAACAAGTGAATGGATATGCAGATGCGGTGCACAAGATCAACAAATCCATCATTAAGAAGAGATTGAAGAGAGCCAATGGCAACTAGGTGGATGATTTACTACTTGCGTTATAGGTGTGCCGAACGACCCATAAGTCTGTGATTGGACATATTCCACTAGCTTTACCCTACAGAACCGTGGTAGTAATTTCGATAGAAGGAAAAGTCCTTTCTCATAGGATATTACACTACGATCCTACGATGAATGAGGAACTCTTAGTTGAGTCTGTCGACTTGATTGAAGAAAACGGGAAGAGGCTGACTTGAAGATGGCTGCTCACCAACAAGAGTAACAAAGCAATTTAATTCCAAGGTTAGAAATAATAACTTTGAGATAGGTGACCTCATTTTAAATGGTTCTTTTTGGGTAAGAGGGTACTTGGTCCAAATTGGAAAGGTCCCTATGTGATTTCATAGAAGCTTGGAGATGGAACTTTCAAGCTGTCGACGATGGATGGGATCCCAATTCTATGACATTGATAGTTAGCAATAATGCTGTTATTTCACTTAACTTCCTTTATTAGAAGGCATCATGTTCATTGGGATTTTATGTAAGAAGGCAATGATTGCCGTCTATTTGTTCATAGATAAAGTTGACTTTTTGAATCAAGGGAACCATATTCTTAAAGTCTGACTTTATATTGGAAAATCGATGGCACAACCAGACATTCTATGTTTTGAAAACTAGATGTCTAAGCATCCAATGGTAGGTACCAGTAAATTCCTATGATCCATGATTGGGTTGCTGGATATAATCGGACTAAGGTTTAATAGGATGAATTACCCTAATGCATTCCATCTTTGACATTACTTATGGATAGGTGAGCTCAAAAGAGAATGCTCGTAGATAGGTATCCGAGATACTGATTTTAGAGATGGGAGTTGGTATATAATTGAATCTTTTACAGGTACAACTTTTTTTACAGTCGAATGAGATATGTTCAACCGAAGGTAAATGGAGTTGAACGATGAAATGCAATTTTGTTTAGTCGAATAAGATATGGTTGGCTGATGAAAAACAAAATTAACATAACAATACCGAGCAACTGCATAGACTTAAATATATATATATATAATTACAATAAATGACATCATTGCACAGATCACAGACACATGCAAACATGATATATAAGAGATTACATTATAGATAATCGTATATTATTCATGTAGCCAAGGTCGTAGGCAAGAAAGTAAAAGACGTAGGAACGTAAATAAAATAGAGTTTAACATAAAACAATATATTATTTGCATCATCTTTGAGTAAAATGTTTGTGTGGGATGCTCCTCACGGTGATGGTCAATGTATATGAAAAATCCAAAAAAGAAAAAAATCCAAAAATGGTCTTCGTGATGTTGTTGGTCCTACATCTTCCTCTATCGCTTGGCTTGGCATTACCCTGCTTCGCTAGCTCACGCTTGCCGCTTTGAGAGAGTCAGAAAGTGACTACTCTTTGTCCATATCCTAGTCATAACTGGAAGAGGATTGGCAGTCTTTTGAGGATCGAGGGCGGGAGAAATGTAGACAATGGAAGAAGGACCTTTTTCATGCCTGGTTCAAAGCTGGCCTTGCAAATTTTCAAGAGGTCAATTGCCTTTTTCTCTACCATCGGAAGAATCTCAGGTCCCTTTTTTGAGATTATTGTCACATTAATGAAGAGAGAAGCTTCAATGTCCTCCAAGCTTTTCAAGGCTCATATTTTCTCAAAGTCGGGCCCGTTGCTAGAATTGGTTAGTGGGAGAGGAGTGAGCATTATGGTGATGATAGTTGATGTTATCATGGAAGCAATGGGACCTGAGGCGAGAATGACTAGTGCTAGAGGTACAATGGCGGTAGTTGGCTTGTAAGGAGATAAATAGAATAATAGAGATTAGTGATTTCCAAGAGAGGGATTTGGAGTTTTTCGAAGACTGGAGATGTCAAAGATATACCTCCTATAGGTGATATTTCTTTAGAAAGAGACTTGGAAATTTCCCCTTCCTCCGGAGCTTTTGAAAGTGGAGGTGGTAATTACTGGTGGAAAGAAGGTAGGGATGCCTAGAGTGTAAATTTTGGTTGCAGCAGTAATAGTAGTATTAAAAACAGATCGTGACCTCAAGAGTAGTCGTTGTAGAAGTAGTGATCTCAGCCAAAGACTTTTGGAGTAGGATCAATATCTTCTACATAACCCGAAGAGCTAGGACCGGTAGGAGTCTCAATTGGTACTTTTTCGACAACTGTAGCTTATGCTGCCATGATTTTCATTCCTTCCTCTAGGTCTATTAATCATCCTTATCGTGCAATTTTCTCTTTGGTCTTTCCTCATCAGCTTCCTCGCCTGACTCTTTAGCCTTTTTTGAGATCTCTTCCCAAGCCTCGGCTATATGGGGGTAGTAATCTCCCAACCACTTAAGATTCTTCATCTCGATGACATTTATAAAGAATTGTAAAAGAGTGGCTTCAGTGTCTTCTTTGATTTAGGTCCGAGTGGCCTTAAGTTGGTCTACCTTCTTTTATGATTCAGTCAGCTTGATACTCGAGCCCATAAATTCCTCTACGAAGGATTAGTCCGTTTCCTAAGCTTTTGCTCTTAACTCTTTTTGGGCTTTTGGGATCTGCCTTGAGTTTATTAATCTCAGTTTGAAGGCCTGCCTTCTATGCCTCTTGCACTTTCATCCCTTTCTCAAGGCTACTGTTTGCAACCTGTGTTACCCCCAATTGGTTGTTAAGGACCAAAAATTGAGTCCTGTGGGAAACAACCTCCTCGATCAATCTCTCTTGGGCATCTTTGATGGCCTTATCCTTCTTACTATTTTCCTTCTTAAGCTTGGCCAATTCCTTCTTGGAAACTTCACGAATGCGATTATAGTAAGCTATCTTAGTATTAAAGCTTTGAAAGATTAATTGGATTACTTTATTGACATTCAATAGGCCTTTGGCCAACTTCTTCCATTGGAAAAACTTCACCCCAACCACTTGGTTCTGGTGACACATTCATTCACATTGCTTCTTGAAAGATCCTTGACACTTTACCCCTTCTAGGCAGAAGTCTGGAAGGACCACCTACATCTTCATGATAGGGATAAGATATTGTCCTTACGGAGGAGGAACGACATGGTTAGTAGATGTTTCCTTTCTAGCCCTGTGTGATCTATGAGAAGAGAAATGGTTGAAAATTTTGGATTGTTCGAGAGACGACATCAAAACTTTGGGCCTTTTAGTGATGGCGGTAGTCAAGGGTTAAGAAGATGGAGGAAGATCAAGTTGGAAAGACTGCCATAGCTGGAAGGACTAAGAAGGTGAGCGCTATTACTGATGGGAGTCAAAATTGTGCTCGGAGCGATCACATGGCTCCTTATATTCATTATGGGGATATTGTCTCTCCTCGGCTTCATGATGTTCCTTATCCTTTGACCTCAGCCTTTCATTATTAGACTCGTAGTAAGGACCGAGATGAGGGTAGGAGCTCTTTAGAGCTTGGGAATGGTAGTGACCGAAGCCTTCACAAATTCTTTTGAGTTGACTTTGTTCCCTAATTGAGCTTGAAATGAAGAAGAACTGTAGTAGAATCAAGTCACTAGGGATAGAACAACTTCATAATGATCATTGTTGTGATCCTATAAGTGTGTGAAGTGTTGGTGTACACTAAGTAGCATACATACCATGCATACGGGGTTGTAAAGATTGAGTTTATTCACCCTCGGAGGGCCGATGAATGTTAGCCGAGTGAAAGCTAAAGTTGAAAGGACTGGATTCCAAGATATCTTCAAAATTCAAGTCTTTGGGAATGAAGTTCGAAAACTCTCGATGTCACTCGAAAAGGGAAATGTATTGTCAATCGCAACTCTTTTAGGGGTTGACTCTCTAATAGGTCTTAACATAGTTCAGGCATGTGCTGTGAAGTCTTGACGATGATGCATTTCAACTTGGGAGGTAACGTGACACTGGTGCCTTTAGGGGATGTCTCCCTGAATGCTTCATAATCACTGGCATCAACATCCTCTCCTTTACTTCACTTATTCTCTCCTTCTTTCTCATCTTCACATCTGCCCTCATTCATGTTCTCTTCTTCTCATATTTCCTCTTCTCCTAAATCCTCGCCTCCTTTATCTTCTGGTTCCTCTATGAGGGTCTCACCAACCCCTTGTTCACTTTCTTCTCTTAGTTCATTATCATCAAAGATGAACACCTCTTCAGTTTCCATCTAAACTTCATGGGGAGAAAGACGATGAGCAACTTGAGCCACTCTTGGAAGAAGTGGGTTAGACTGAATGCTCCTCCTATTGCAGAGAAGATGGAACTGGCGCATGCAAGCATTGTGAGAAGAAAAGGAGTTCCCCTCCAGCCTAAGTCGATTCCCTTCAGAAATTCTAAAGTATCTGCCAGAGCGAAAGTTAAGGTTCAACAAAGTATATATTAGAGACATAGAAGGAATTTTATTAACTTGGGCAAAAGAGGCCTAAGTGTGATGAAGTCGTTGGTTCAGAAAGCTTATGTCTAGAAAACCAATAATGATTGAAGCCTTTAGGGCAATGGATGAAGGAATGCTCATCCTTGAAGTAGCTTCTCTTGTTATGAAGCCCTTGGATAACCTTACAATGGTAGAAGGCTTCGATTATCAGCAATAAAGGGGTCTTTTACCTTCTTTTAAAGTTAAAAAGAAAAGAAAGCTCTTCAATGGTAGGCAACTGACCCAAATGCATTATGAAGATTATGTGGAGAGAGCAAGAGGGCATTGCATTTTGAAGAACTAATTTTACAAAGTCATTGAAGGAAGGCATGGCTCCAAAGAGGCATACATAATGAGTGCATGTGGTATAACCTGTTGGGCGGAGGGTCATGGACCTTTTGATGGGGCTCAAGAAGCATAACTTCATCCTTTGAAATCCCATTTTTCACATAGACATACCTAGTTCTTTAATGGTTAGATTAGAAGCTGTGACATCTAGGGGTTGTCTAGGATCATTAGAACAAGTTGGTCATCTCCTAGGATAGCAGGGCCAAGAGGTTCAGCTAGTAGAGCTATTTGGAGTTGAATTTCTAGGCCAACTGAATGCCTTACCCTTGTCGACATGAAAGTAGATGTCGGCAAGATGAACCTAATTTCGGTAGTGTGGAAGGGCTAGCATCAGTGTGGAGATATGAAAATTTTCTACAGTCGGCCATTATATACTGGAAGCTTGATATCGAATGTGGTCAGGTATGGTTTACTTTGATGCTTTACTTTGATTAAAACCCGTGTAACCATTGTATAGAGTTCAATGGATGTCAACATGTATTAGACAATCAGATCATATGCATTGACCAAGGCGTTGCAATATGTTAGCTATGTAGTGTGTGTCATGTTTCCGTAGCATACTGTATGATAAATCTCCACATAGATAACCTACTCATGTTGGTAAATGAGCTCCATTATGTAGTGGAAATCTGCAATGGGTTTTACCCATTATCGTAGAATGCACGATAATACATTCGCTGTCTATAGTGATACGAGCCTTTCTTTGTATGACCAAGGATCGTGAGATACAATTTTAGGTGTTGATGGGTGGAAACCATAATGTTTTAGCACCTAAGTTTTTACGCATCAGAGTGCATTCAATGTAATGAATTCTTGAAATCATACCACCAAAACTTGGTCATCGATCCATATTGGACCAAAACTCAAAGAAAGCTATAGCTTCACCTTCTCTTCATTATTTCTATTTCGTGACTCATCAAACTTAATGCCAACTTCAAGAAACCTAAAATTAGCTTCAAGAAACTCGAAATTAGCTCTAAACAACCCAAAGTCATCCATGGGTTCGTCGAGTTGGGGTGGCAATAGTAAAGGCAAGGCAGTGAATTTGGAACTGGAGATGGGTTGGTAGTGGTGAATTGACATTGGTGGTGATGGTGAGATGATGGGCATGGCAATGATGGCATCGAAATTAAGGCTGTAATAGTGAAATTGGTCTATATTTAGTGGTGCTTTTGCTTGAACAATCAGCAATGAGTAGTCATGGTGGTTCAGATGATGGCAGCGGTGCTTGAAGCATCGCAGTGGCATCGAGATAGTTAGGGAAGTTATGAATTTGAAGATCGCAAGGCAGAAAACAAGAACATGATGGCAAATAAATGTGAAGACTTGATTTTATCACTTGAAAAAACAATTTAGTGTCGGCTAAATTATGTTGATACCTAGAGGTTTTGTTCCTCAAATTTAAAAAAAATGAGGAAAAGAAGAAATCTACTAGGCCAAGGATGGGATAACTTGCAGGGGAATCTCGGATGTGATTGAAGAGTTCGGATGGAAAATTATAGAAAAGATGTGAATAAACCGCTGTATGAAGGGACCTGTCGATATTCTCAAAATAGGTCTAATGCTGCAAGATAACAGTTTAAAGAACAAGAGAATCTTTATGGATGGAATTCTATACTTTGTCTCGATCTAAAGCATGCTTTGTTGTCATAAATCATACTTTGGAAAGCGAGTGTTATTCGACATTTGAACCGAGCAACACCTCGATAGATATGGACAGATTATGGAGAAATGAATCAAGAAACTCGGGAGATGTCAAGGTTGATGAGTGGATGAAGCATAAGAAATTTGTCTAAGTTTTACACAAATAAGTCGGCACTGACTTGTTTTAATATATCGTACCGAAAGGTTTGAGATATGAGGGGACCCACTTTGAGCTTCTGATGATGTTGATTGATACTTTGAAGAGAAAGACAAGTTTTTGGGTTGACAAAACATATTGACACTGACATGATTTGCTGAGAGCTTTTGTCAATGAATACCCAAACTTATGAAGAAATATTGTGGGACTGAGTGACAAAAACATCCCACCACCGACCAAATCATGTCAGTATCAACATGATTTGGTTATGGGATTTTGATACGATCTTCGTTCCCGAAAGCTTGAATTTGACTACTTAACTGTTCTAACACATGCTGGGGACTGTGGAGGAGGAATTCAAATAAAAATACACCTTTAGCATTGAGAAAGGGACTTTGGATCTTTATCTCATTTATCGCCACAAAGTGCTATTGAACTCAAATTTCAATATATTTCTACATATGAAAACTTTGTAATTCGATTATACTTGTTCATATACTTGGAAGTAAACTTGATGGTGGACGTAAACAATCCAATTAAGTCCGGACCACTTTAAAAATCTTATCTTTCCTTATTTTTGAATTTTCTTTTACTTGAATTCATCTTATTTTTGATCAGATTGGGGTGTTGTGCCCTTTTTTGGTGTAACAATTTATTATTTATAAAAACATAAAATAGATCTTATCCAAACTGATAAAAGAATTTTTTTGAAATTCACTGCTTTAAACCCCCGCCAAAGCATTTGATCCAACAATGGCCTTGCCACCAATAATAACCAACCCGAATCATACCAGAACATTCATAACATCAACTTATTTGTAATAACATATACACTTACAAAACTCATCATTGTCAAGTATCACACCATCAAAACTCATCAACATCATCATTTTTGATGCTTTCATTGAGAAAAATCATTCTCAAGCATAGATCTATGCTTTATACCATATATTTTCGTATACTTATGGGTTATATAGGGTTTATTTAGTTGGTTAGTGAATTTAGATAATCGACTGTTTAGCTGCATGAAATGAATTTTCAATATATATTTTTTTGGGTAAATATTCATATCATTTTTTTTAATATGTATATACACCTTATTGCACATTTCCTAAACATAATTTGACTCTTTTCATGACCATATTATCACTTATATCATATTACACTCATGCCTAATCATCCTAACTGTAATTATAATCATATCTTCTTTAACTTATACATTTCCCCATTTTTCTTAATTATCTCACCACAATGTCCGCTTATGCATGTTTTCTGCTTTATCTTCGTATTAGTTGAACTTGGTTATAACATACTCATTTTTGTACTTTATCATTACCATATTTTATAATATTAACAATCTATCATTCATTAATTCAACTATGGGTTATTTGTCTTCCCTAATTCAGATAACCCAATGATGCAACTAAGGCCAGAGAAGAAATTGTGCAATCTTTAATTCCTGAAAACATGAGTTTGTGGTGTAGTTTGATGAGTCGTCCACGACTCATTGAAAGCTTGAGTCGTTTCCGACCTAAGGAGTTACAGGGGGAAGTGATAACCATAGGTCGAATGGAGGAGATATCGGACTTGAGTCGTTCACGAGTCAATGGAAGCATGAGGCGCTTCCGAGCTAGCTAGATATCAGAAGGAGACTGTGCCGAGTCAACGAGTTACGACTCATGATGAGTCGCCCTAATTGAGTCGTTAAGGAGTTATGCCGCAATGTGCCTGTGTAGTGTATTTTCTTGAGTCAGTTAGGTCGGTAACGACCTTGCCTAAGTCGTTTGCATTTTTGTTTGTTGTAAAGGGGATGAGTCGATTCATGTTAAGCCGGTGCCGACTTAAGAGTTGTCTCGGTTATGTGTATATATGAGTCGTTGTTTCTTTGTGTCGTCTGTGTATATTGGTGTTAGGTCGTTGTTGACATATATTGAGTCGCATGGTGTTTGAGTCGCTGCCGAGTCAATATGAGTCGTAAGTCTTGTGATGAGTCGGTCAGGTCTTGAGTCGTATGCGACTTATGGACCGTGTTGTAAACTTCTATAAATAGGGAGTGAGTTGTAACTTTTTGGTGATTGATTTTGGAATAAAATTTCTTGTTGATTGTTGTGTGCTTTCTTCTTAAATTGGTAGTTGAGTGTAATCTCCCATCTCCTCTTTCGGTTAATCGAGTGCGCTCGATTCAACGATCGTAGAAGCCGATTCACGGTATCTAGTGCGCTAGATCAACGTACGAAGAATCGTAGATCTTGGAACACGGTATAGTGCGCTATCAACGTGTTTGAGATAGCTAGAATTCGGTATCTTCGGATCAACGAATTTGGGCATTTTGGTATTCATCAATCCACCGATTGCTACTTTCACCGATTGAAGTTTATTTTGATTAATCCGCTGCGTCAGTTTGGTATCAGAGCCATACTTAGCCAATCATAGCTAAGTTGATTCTTGGTGCCAAGTATTTGAAGTTGAAGTTTGAAATTGGAGTTCTTTGTGTTCATTTTGAAGTTGCAACAAGAGGGAGAACTTTCGATCCATTCCATTTTGGATCAAAGTGTTGAAAGTGTTTGAATTTGAAGTAGGCCATGTATACTAGTGGAGTAGCCGAGCCTAGGGAGGATCATTGGAAGCTTGTTTCGAGCTAAGGAGTTAAGGCCGAGCCTTGTGAAGTTGTGTAGAAGCTTGTGAAGCTGTGATTTGCTTGTGAAGTATCACTTTGGTATCGATTTGTTGAAATTTTGTGAAATTGAATCATGCCACCAAGGAGAGCTAATCGTCATCAAAACGTTGAAACTTTGTATCGAAGAGAAGAAGCCGAGCTTATGGAACAACGTATTAATGAGAAGTTTGATGAAGGCATTGGAAAATTGGAGAAATTGATGAATGATTTGAATCAAAGGAGGAGATCACCAAACTCGAACCATGGAGGAAACCGAGTTTCGCCATCGGTTACGGAAGCGAGGAGGGTATCACCACATTCTTGTAGAGATAGAAGAGAAACATCAATTTCATCACGAAGAGATCATCATGACTATGCACATGAAGAGAGAAGAAGTCGACGTGAATTTAACAATGAAGCATATAGAGAGGAAGAGAGACATAGTCAAAGAAGCATGCAAGAACGGAGGGATGATAATGGTCGAGATCGATGTAGGCGTACTTTTGATTTTGATGAAGAGGGTGATAGAGCAAGTATTCATTATCGAGATCGAGATCAAATTCGAAATTCTTACCGGAATGTTGAAGATGATCGTCGTTGGGAATCGGGGATGAAGATGGAAATTCCAGAATTTAAAGGAGGGATGGTAGCAGAAGAATTTCTTGATTGGTTATCTAATGTTGAAGAGATCTTTGATTTTAAGGAGGTTCCTGAGCATAGGAGAGTGAAGTTGGTTGCTACTAGGTTGAGGGGGAGAGCTTTGGCGTGGTGGCAGCAAACTAAACTTACCAGGGAGAGAATGGGGAAGTCAAAGATAGAATCGTGGGATAAGATGAAGAAGTTGATGAGATCTACTTTCTTACCTTACAACTACCAATCACTTATGTACCAGAGGTTGCAGAATCTGAGGCAAGGGACGAAGTCTGTTAGTGATTATGCTGATGAATTTTACCAACTCATTGCCAGGAATGATATTATGGAAACAGAAGAACAGCTAACTGCTAGATTCATTGGGGGATTGAGAATGCAGATCCAGGATATGGTTAATATGTTCGATCCTAGATCAGTTGCAGAGGCACATCAGAAAGCGTTGGCTTGGGAGAAACAAGGAAGGCATGGAGGTGGTGTGTTTAATAATTCCAATAATCAAGCGAGGGGTGTTGGTGGAAGTTCTAATGTTCCTAAACCTGTTACAAAGCCAGTGGTGAAGGAGGCTGAGAAGGCGAAGGCTAGCAGTGGTTTCAAATGTTATAATTGTCAGGAGTTGGGTCATAAAAGCAATGAATGTCCGAAGCCGAAGAAGAGAGCAATGGTTGCAGAAGTTGAGGAGGATGATGGTGAGGAGGCAGAAGGTTCAAATGCACCTTATGTTGAGGAGGAAGAAGAAGTGTCGGGAGACGAAGGTTGTAATCTGATGATGAGGAGATCTTGTTTGACGCCAAAACAAGAGGAGGAAGATAGTTGGTTAAGGAATAACATATTTCAATCTACTTGCACTACTCTTGGGAAAGTTTGCAAATTTGTCATTGATGCTGGAAGTTGCGATAATATTATCTCTACAGAGGCAGTGAGGAAATTGGAATTGAAAACCGAGAAGCATCCTAAACCATACAAGTTAGCTTGGTTAAGGAAGGGTGGTGAAGTGAAAGTTGGGAGAAGAGCTTGCGTGAATTTTTCTATTGGGAATAAATACAAAGATGAAATCTGGTGCGATGTAGTGGACATGGATGTGTGTCATCTGTTGTTGGGCAGACCGTGGCAGTTTGATCGAGCAGTACAACACGATGGTCGAGCCAATAGCTATAGTTTCATGTTCGAGGGTACTAAAATCACTTTGGTTCCCAAGAAGCAACAACAGAAGAAGAGCAAGCTGGAGGAGATTGAGGAATTGAAAACTCTGTTGACTTTGAAGGAGTTTGTTAAGGAGGTTGAAGAGGAGCCTGAAGTATACTTGTTGATTGGGCGTGAGAGCAGTGAAGAGGTTGAAATTCCTGAAGAAGCAAAGCCAGTTTTGAAAGAGTTTGAAGATGTCTTTCCAGAGGAGTTGCCTAAGGAGTTACCACCATTGAGAGACATTCAACATCAAATTGATCTTGTTCCGGGAGCAGTGTTACCACATAGACCACATTACCGAATGAGTCCGAAGGAACATGAAGAGTTACGAAGGCAAGTGGAAGAGTTGTTAGAACAGGGACGTGTTCAGGAAAGCTTGAGTCCTTGTGCAGTACCAGCTTTGTTGGTGCCGAAGAAGGATGGAACATGGAGAATGTGTACCGACAGTAGAGCTTTGAACAAGATTACTGTTCGCTATCGATTTCCTATGCCAAGGTTGGATGATTTGCTGGATCAGTTGAGTGGGGCAACTATATTTTCGAAGATTGATTTGAAGAGTGGTTATCATCAGATTCGAATTAGACCGGGAGACGAGTGGAAGACAGCGTTTAAGACGAGAGAGGGGTTATACGAATGGTTGGTTATGCCATTTGGTTTATCAGATGCGCCAAGTACATTCATGAGGGTGATGAACCAAATATTCAGGCCGTATATTGGGAAATTTGTGGTAGTGTATTTTGATGATATTCTGATATATAGCAGGAGTATCGAGGAGCATGTTCTACATTTGAGGGAAGTGTTGATTATTCTTCGTGAAGAACAATTTTATGCTGCTACAAAGAAGTGTGTGTTTATGACGAGGAGTGTTTTATTTCTGGGATATGTTGTTTCGGAGGAAGGTATTAAAGTTGATCAGAGTAAAGTTGAGGCAGTCAGAAATTTGCCACAACCGAGAACTATCACTGAAGTTAGAAGTTTTCATGGATTGGCATCATTCTACCGAAGGTTCATTCCACACTTCAGTAGCGTGATGGCACCAGTTACTGACTGCATGAAAGGAAAACAGTTTGTATGGTCAGAGGAAGCGGGAGTTGCTTTTGAGAAGATCAAGGAACTATTGACGACAGCACCGATTCTTGTTTTACCTGATTTTCAGTTGTTGTTTGAGCTACATACTGATGCATCAAAGGTTGGAATTGGAGGAGCGTTGAGTCAGTGTGGAAGGCCTATTGCATATTTTAGTGAGAAGTTGTCAGGGGCCAAGATGAGATATAGTACATACGATGTTGAGTTTTATGCTGTTGTGCAAGCTGTTAAACATTGGAGGCATTATCTGTTTCAGAAGGAATTTGTTCTTTATACTGATCATGAAGCTTTGAAGCATTTACAGGGGCAGGATAAGATTTCAACAAGACATGCCTCGTGGATTGCATATTTACAGCAGTTTACCTTTGTTGTTAAGCACAAATCAGGGGTGACGAATCGTGTGGCTGATGCTTTAAGTCGGAGGAGTCATTTGTTGACAACAATGAAAGTGGAAGTGACAGGTTTTGAGCTATTGCCAGAGCTGATTGAAGAAAATCCTTATTTTGTGAAATTTTTTGAAAAGGTAAAGGAAGGAAGTGCTGATGAGTTTATATTGGTGGATGGTTTTCTGTTTAAAGGAAATCGTTTATGCATACCGGATTGTAGCTTGAGATTGAAAATTATCAAGGAGTTACACGAGGAAGGGCATGTGGGCCGTGATCGTACTTTGCAATTGATTTCACAGTCTTACTTTTGGCCGTCGATGAGGAAAGAAGTGGGAAGGTTTGTGGAGCGATGTCATATTTGCCAAGTTTCGAAAGGAACCGCGACCAATGCTGGGTTGTATATACCGTTGCCTGTACCGGCTAGACCATGGGTTGATGTGAGTATGGACTTTGTATTGGGATTGCCGAAAACGCAGCGTGGTAATGATTCTATATATGTAGTGGTTGATAGATTTTCTAAAATGGCACATTTTATTGCTTGCAAGAAGACGACGGATGCTGTTCGTGTTGCTCAGTTATTTTTCAAGGAGATCTATCGACTTCATGGATTTCCAGAGTCTATTGTGTCGGATAGAGATACTCGTTTTCTGAGTCACTTTTGGTTAAGTTTGTGGAAGATGATGGGAGCGAAGTTGAACTTTAGCAGCGCGTATCATCCGCAGACAGATGGTCAAACCGAAGTTGTGAACAGATCATTGGGGAATTTGTTGCGATGTTTGGTGAAAGGTAATCTGAAAAGTTGGGACATGAAGTTATGCCAGGCAGAGTTTGCTCATAATCATGCAGTGAATCGTAGCACAGGATTCAGTCCATTCCAGATTGTATATTCAAATTTACCCAGGGGACCGTTAGATTTGGCAGTAGTACCACAACTGAAGGGGACGGTTAAACGAGCTGTAGACTTTGTTGACGGGTTGACGGAATGTCATAAGACCGTTCAAGAACGATTAGAAAAGTCAAATGAGAAGTATAAGCGGGCTGCTGATTTGAAACGACGGAGTGTTGAATTTAAGGAAGGTGATTTGGTTTATGCTGTATTGACGAAGGATCGATTTCCAGTGGGTACCTATAACAAGTTGAAGGCGCGGAAAATTGGTCCAATTGAAATTGTGAAGAAAATTAATGAAAATGCTTATAAGTTGAAGCTGCCCGAAGATGTTTACACGTCTGACGTGTTCAATGTTAAACACCTTGTTCCATATTACGGAGGTAAACAATCAGATGAAGAAGAATGTACAAATTCGAGGATGAATTTTTCTCAACCGGGGAAGGATGATGCAGCTAAGGCCAGAGAAGAAATTGTGCAATCTTTAATTCCTGAAAACATGAGTTTGTGGTGTAGTTTGATGAGTCGTCCACGACTCATTGAAAGCTTGAGTCATTTCCGACCTAAGGAGTTACAGGGGGAAGTGATAACCATAGGTCGAATGGAGGAGATATCGGACTTGAGTCGTTCACGAGTCAATGGAAGCACGAGGCGCTTCCGAGCTAACTGGATATCAGAAGGAGACTGTGCCGAGTCAACGAGTTACGACTCATGATGAGTCGCCCTAATTGAGTCGTTAAGGAGTTATGCCGCAATGTGCCTGTGTAGTGTATTTTCTTGAGTCAGTTAGGTCGGTAACGACCTTGCCTAAGTCGTTTGCATTTTTGTTTGTTGTAAAGGGGATGAGTCGATTCATGTTAAGCCGATGCCGACTTAAGAGTTGTCTCAGTTATGTGTATATATGAGTCGTTGTTTCTTTGAGTCGTCTGTGTATATTGGTGTTAGGTCGTTGTTGACATATATTGAGTCGCATGGTGTTTGAGTCGCTGCCGAGTCAATATGAGTCGTAAGTCTTGTGATGAGTCGGTCAGGTCTTGAGTCGTATGCGACTTATGGACCGTGTTGTAAACTTCTATAAATAGGGAGTGAGTTGTAACTTTTTGGTGATTGATTTTGGAATAAAATTTCTTGTTGATTGCTGTGTGCTTTCTTCTTAAATTGGTAGTTGAGTGTAATCTCCTATCTCCTCTTTCGGTTAATCGAGTGCGCTCGATTCAACGATCGTAGAAGCCGATTCACGGTATCTAGTGCGCTAGATCAACGTACGAAGAATCGTAGATCTTGGAACACGGTATAGTGCGCTATCAACGTGTTTGAGATAGCTAGAATTCGGTATCTTCGGATCAACGAATTTGGGCATTTTGGTATTCATCAATCCACCGATTGCTACTTTCACCGATTGAAGTTTATTTTGATTAATCCGCTGCGTCACCCAATATTACAAGCTATCTTCTAATGGCCAATTTTATGTTCATGATACCAACATAATCACAAATCCATTATTTTAGGTGTGTTTTTCAATCCATGCCGACAAAATAAAGGCTGTTACCTAACTTAGGCCATAGTAAATGGATTAAGAGCACATATAACATTATATACCTTAATCAATAATTCCCACTCATTAATTACCTAAGAAGGCTCTAATTTGATTGAAATCCCTTTCTCATTTGGTGTCCAAAACGTTTCCAAGCCTCCAAACTCCACGAATCAGTTTGAATTTGGTATCCCATACAGCTCTCCTTGCATTTATATTCATAAAACCAAATTAATAAATTTGGTAGAGAGTTTCCATTGTAAATTCAGATATAGATTTTGGAAAGATGGGTTTATTCTTTTTAATTTTTTTAGAATGGAAAGGAATGAGGAATACCTAGTACGTAAATTTCCTAAATATGATAATTACATTTAGTTTTGGTACCATCGGGCCTTACGACCCTGACTTAGCTCAAACCAACTCGAATATTTATTCGACCATAATTTCTGATCCCTTTATCTGAATTACATCGCCTTATAGTTAAACTTGCCTAGAAAAATATAATCTTCATAACGGTACAGGTTTCACTGACTTATTCTTTTCTTGATAACAAATATAATTTTTTCCCTTTAAATAAATTACCAATTTATGCTCCATTAAATGTTAATTAAATTATTAAAATTTACAGGGTGTTACATTCTCCTTCATAAAAGAATTTCATCCCCGAAATCCCAAAGGAAGGATGATGTACTCCCTATTGTTAATACCATATGTATTGATTTCGATGACAACAACCATATAAAAATTGATGTTAATAGATTTCCAGGCTGTGTAGATAATTTTGCAGGAATATACTGGTATAGTACTTAGATATATTGCAAGAATATACAAGTGTAGATGGACTATACAACAAAATGAATCAATAGAAGGACTCAAAGGCAATATTAAGGATATCTAGAAGAATGAAGGCTAATAAGGCAAGAATTAGGCTAGGTAGACAAGAACAAGACTAGGAGGACACAAGAGATCCAAGTAACAAGAATAAGAAGACCAAAGACAAGACAGTACAAAATTGGTCAAAAAGGTATCTTTCGAGTCTTAGAAATTTTTTAAAGACCTCATAGCATATCTTTGAAATTTCTCTCCTACCTAGCTATATTTTCATCCCTAGTACCTTTTTATAAAATTACAATATTAGTTTTAGAAGTTATGAAGATCAAAACTATTTTTATAAAATATATTCAAAAATCAACGAGCATATGTTGACATACCCTTAGACCATATGTTGACCTAGTGATAGATTATAGAATTGTTATAAACCATAAAAATGGCTTCTTAAAACACTATAATTTTTCCCTCCCCACCAACTTCATCTCCGCACTTCTCAACCCCTCTATATCTGGATCTTTACTCTTCTCCTGCCTCCATCACCACTCATCGTCTTCTTTATCATCTTCTCCATGCCGTAATGAAAGAAGAGTAAGTGATGATTCAATGATAATCTAGATCCAAATCTGGATACTAATCTGATGAACTCTTAGTTCACAAGACTTAGCTGGCACTTTAACAAGTCTTCCTCTGCCTAGATCTTGCATTAACCTTTGTCCTCCTTGTCCTCCGACACCCCCCCATTGTCTATCACTCCCTTAGCAATTCCGGATTATAGTGAAAAGTCTAAGTCTGTCAAGGAGCCTTCCTCACTGCTCAAAGAACTTGCTACTGAAATGATGAACCTATCCTCTATTCCAATACTAGGTATCAGTCGCTTACCATCCTTGAATACATCTTCGAATTTGTTTGAAGGTGCATGAAATGTTTTTGAGCAGAACTCTACGTATATTGGTATAGTGCTGACACTCCAAATGATGGTTATGATAGAGTGGATAATGTGGTTATAATTGATAATTTGGCAACTTGGATAATGTGCTTGCAGTTAATAGAGCTGATAATGTGGTTCTACCAAATTCATGTCATGAAAACAAACACATAATCCCTAGCTTGGAAGTAATTCATAGCATGGTTCCCCTCAAGCATCACAATTATGCCAACCCCCACCCCATTGGTCATCCTTATTCCCTTAGCTACCTCAATATAATGGGAATATGTCCCAAGAAATTTTGAAACCATTGTGGAGTATGGGGTTATGATTATTCCTCAAGAAGTCTTAGAAACTGGAAAAGACTTTTGGAGAGTTTACATATTTTGATTTTTCCTTGATGTCAATCCACCCTATCATGTTGTTCGTGACCATTGTAGGTGTGCTTGGAGACTTAAAGGTGGTCTAAGTGTTCATTATGACAACTCTATGTTTTATTTTTTATTTCACTATCCCTAAAGAGAGACAACGCATCCTTGAATCCGACTTACCATCATTCAAGGAAAACCCTTCATCATCACTCCACAGAGTCCATCCGTTAAAATTACTAGATAATGGATTCTTTCTATCCCTGTTTGGGCTCATTCTCCAATATTCCATCTGTTTTTCAACCCTTAGCTAGTTTTAATTAGTTAGCTAGCCTTATTGGGAAATTAAAATGTTCTGATGCAAACATGATAGCTTGGAAAATACTAGCATATGCCAAGGCCTTGATTGAGATAAAGGCAGATAAAGTCCTCTCTACCAAACTGAAAGTTAGTCCAATAAATGGGTTAGTCACATCCATTGATGTTCGCTATAGTGGGAAGCTAAACATATGTATAACATGTCACTCCTTTGGTCATACTTCTAATATTGTAAGCATAGACCTCCTTCTTAGCCTTCTAGCAAGACATCACTGCATATCCCGATGAAGGCTCCTCTTTCGAGACCTGCTCAAAGGCATTGGGTCTCTAAGCCACCTCATCCTCCTAGTAATACTTTAACTCACCAACCTGATTATACTCCAGATCATGTCCTTGTAAACCCAGTAATCCAATAACTTTAGTTTCATGGAACCCCTATGAGAAAACATGGGAGCATGTAGATATTGAGATAAGATATAAACCCTTTGAAGGACCTTCTATAAGTTCTTATCGGACAAGGTAAGCGAAGATTGATATTTATTTTACTGTACAAAGGGGGACGCTCCAATAATGACAACTGAAGGGATTAATGGTGATTGGAACATGAAGATCTTAGAAGAAACGCCTTGGATAACATTTACTCCTATGACTCTGCCGACTATGTTCTAAAGCTTGCAAAGCTTTTTTTGGTTTTTTTTACATGTATAGGTCCTGAGTCCAATGATGTATGTAGTGACTCCTCCTTTGATGAAGGGGGTTAGTTATGTATTTTTATAGTAGCCAAGTCACCTTTTCCTTACTTCTATGCTTAAATTGTATATTCTTTCTTACTAATAAAACAATTGACGGTCCACTGTAAAACCGTTTGCCTTTGAAAAAATACGTGAACATAATGATCGTTGATAAGTTTTTCTAAATCAACATGGATATATCAACACATCCGTGAAGCATATGTCGACTATTGATTGTTGATGAGTTTTTCAAATTTAAACGAATGGTAATTTCCTTTCATCCATTTGCCAAAAGTCACATCTCTTCATCTTCTATATAAAGGCTCTGGAAAGAAAAATTAGGAACAATTTTCTTATTCTACTTTCTCAATTTCATTACCATTTCTTTACTCTAAAGATAAATTAATAATTTTGTGATTTTTTTGCAAATCTACATTCTCTAACTCTTATCCTTCATGGATTTGCAAACCACACAAGATCTGAGAGTTCACACTTAAATTTTGCTCATTATCTCTCTAGTCTTATCTTTTTCCTCTCAATTTTCAATGAAATGCTACTACTGAAGGTTTATAGAATCTTTTCCTAAAGATTAAAGGAACATATATTTAATAGATACAATTTCTTACTGTATTACCGCTTGAATTGTTAAGGTGCATCATGCCACCCATTGAAAGTGGGACTTTGAAAATGATCTTGACCACATGTGGAAAGTCATGGGGTTAGGTGCATCCCGATAACTATGGAAAGTTAGGATATGCGTTCTTTCCACCTTACTCAAAGTTAAGAGGTCAGGTGTGTCTTGGCATCTATGAAATTGAAATACTTTAAAGGTGTACTTTCCATTAGTGGAATTGCATATTGTGATAGTGAAAATTCTGTATAGGGTTTAGAACTGGATGTAGGATTGAAATTTAAACCAGTATAAAATTTCCTAGTGTCCTTTTACTTTACTACTTTTTATTTTTACTATATAATTGTATTTAACTACTTAAACCTTTGATTCTAAATTGATTACATTGAAAAATACATGTTAAGTGTCAAAAAGTTGAAATACACTATTTACCCCTCCCCCTCTAGTGTAATAATAGCCTTAAGATCCATTTTGGTAAAGTACACTAGATAACATACATTCCCATATTTGGTACCAGAGCACACGGTTTTTAAATATTCAATGTCTTAAGAAGTTTAAATGGCTAGTAACACTGTGAGGAACAAAGTTTTTTGACTTCCGAAAATCGACATTAATACATCCTCTGTATCAACTGCCGAGCAATCGAATGCCGGAAAACTGAACCCTTGAGATTTAAGAAGAAGGAAAAAAAGTAGAAGAAGAAGAAGATAGAAGAAGAAAACATAAAAAATAACAGAATCTCACATATCGCAGCGGAACACCATATAATAGATAAATGAATAATCTTTAAAACAAATAATCATATCTGTTATTATATTACATCACATTACATTACATTATCAGAGTTTACAACAACAAACAACGGAAAAGAAATACTATATACTAGTTGAAACGCCATGCCATCCAGCTTGCCTCCAGATCTCTATAGCAACTCCTGAATTCCAGAATATCCTGATAACCTGACTCTAGACTGCCCTTGTGGAAATTGGTGGGCACCCAGAGTTTAGGAAGGGAACAATAAACTCCAGGTCAGTCATGGGACTGGTGTGATAACTTAAAACAGTTTATCTTTAAAAACAAACAAAGAAATGTTTTAAAATAGATCTGCAATGCTTTTAGAAAATGTAATTACCATAAGGCCTCCCGCCACACACACAATGTAAACGTAGAATTGGAGGAGATTTCTCCTTATGATAGTTAAATATGCTTGATACACGAATTTGTTTGATATTATTATTATAAGTGCAAAGTGTAGAAAACATTTCGAAAGTATAATATTAATCTTAGCCAGCATAGGTACCATTATAGTATGCCTACTATACCTACCATATTAAATGGCAGGTTCGACAACTAAAACCATACAAGTTGGATTTTCCAACAAATGGTCAGGCCAAGGAACTTCCCATTGCCACATGGGTACGACTCTGGAGGGAAGCCCCGAGAACCTAACCGGATCTCTGCCAACACAAGGTCGGGTTACCTCTGCAAAAGTAGGTAACTACTGACACGAGTATGCCATCCCCGGGTCGTAAACAACCTTTATCTGAGGATCCTCAACCAACAACAATCACAAAGTCATATATATTTGCGACATCCACATAAGTTAAGTATCTGGGCTCCATACCATGATACCACTTCTATCCAGAAGGAAATGCACATACCCTAATGGGCGCTACTCGCTATAACCTTGCTGCATCTTTCCTGTTTTGACCATTACCGGGTTGTGAGGTCCGACGAAGTTTCATCCACAAAGCTACGCTTTTCACAAAAGCCAAGCTTTGATCAACAAATGATCAGCAGCACTTCGTATGCCACATTACCAAATTGGGAATGTATCACTAGTAACCATCAACTACATAACCTCTGAGCTCGTACGTCTCAGAGAAGGGTGTTAAGCTAAGAGAATAAATTCTCCGCCACCAACATAAATGTATTTGATAGAAACCGCTTTACATCTCAAATTGTAACGTTAGACACACACTCATACAAGTCCGTTCCGGGATCGAACGGAACCGAAGGCACTTCCAAAGAAGCGCTTGCAATCCGGATATTCACTAATCATGTCTGGACTTTCCATCATAAAGGGAGATAAAATCTCTATATCGGAGATCAGCCGATGCAGAGACATTCGACGGTAATCCTTACGTTTTCGAAAATATCCGGTCTTCAACACCAGTCTTCAAATGCTATCCATTACGACGTATCACTATTTGGAATGGGATTCATGACCCAAAGGTCCTTTCCAGGCTAAACCGAATAACGAGCGCTTATTCTAAAATAAGTGTAGCATTCAAATTCAAGCAAATCACAACAAATACCCATTTAAAGGTAAATATTGATAGTCGGTTATTTAACTATCAATAGATATGCACAACATCACCAAATTCCAAATGATTTCCCAAATTATTTATTTTCCAAAAATATCTTTACAAGATATATTTTTCCATACTTCAACCATTTGAAAACAATTTTCAAATCACTTTTCACCTTTACAACTTTTGAAAAACAAATTTCAAATCATTTTCTTTACGCGGAAACACTTCCAAATATTTATTCATTTTCACTGGAAATCTGCCGAGTTCAAATACTTTAAATTAATTTATACCACTTATCCAAAATATATTGGGAAAACACTTTGAAATAAAACTATTTTTCTTTAAACACTTTACTTAAAATATTAGTTATAAAAAATATTATATCAATATTACATATAACTTAAGTCCAAACTAATTTTTAAAATAAAAATTAGTAGATAGAGTATAACTATTTAAATAACTATTTTCTAAAACAATTATTGATTAAATCTTAGAAATAATCATTTCTATATCAACTTAATAAATCTTTACTTAAAGGATTTAAAACAATTTAAGAAGTTAATTTCTCCAAAGTATCCTTTTCAAAACCAATTCTAGAATTTTATATATATATATATATATATATATATATATATCAAAGCTATTCAGAAATTTTATTCGGCTTTCCAGGGAGAATACACTTTCATTTCAAAATGGTTCATTTAAACCAATTCAATAAATCCTTACCGATTTACTTTAATTTTACGTTCCAAATCCGTAAATTTATTTCCACACTTCAAAAATAAATCAATGTTTATTTTTAACAAATTTCCCTTTTCTTTTATAAATTCCATGGTGAATTTAAATTTCCAAATATCCAATGATATACGATTTTCAAATCGATTTCAAATATTCACTTTCAATTTATCTTTAAAAGATATAATCTCAAAACATTTCACTTCATATTGGAAAACATTTGCATACTAATTTAATAATAAGTAATTCACAAATCTATTTATTTTCAACAATTGAAAAATATTCAATATACTTAAATCACAATTAAGTATAAATCTTATTCTTTAAGGAAAACATTCTCTTAAACACATTTATTTGAGTCAAAACGAATGTTGCGTAAAACATCGTTACGACAACGCAAAATCACTAGTATAGGGATTCGAAATTAAGATAGATATATAAATCCCAATATTATATAAAACATTTCCTTTCGAAAATCATGTACTATAACAACAGTATTATAGTCCACCATTTCCTTATTTCTCGAAAACGTCTATTTCAACAATGAATGTTGAAATCTATGGTTTCGATACTTAATACATTTTAAAACATCTTTAAATAGTTTTAATTATATTTAAAATGTCACTTCTCCAAAATATTTCTTTAATATATTATTCACTGTCCAAAATCGTGAATATACTTCGTTAACCAAATTCAACATTTCTACACATTTTATTTTAAAGGATTATCCACTATCCAAAATCGTGGATATATCTCCTTTAGTAAGCTATAATAATTAACTTATCAAAATAAGTCGATTTCGGATTTATAAAACAATGTTTATAAATTCCATTTATATTTTATAACAACTTCAACTTATAAAATCACTTTATTAAAAATTCTATCCATATCCCATTTACACGCCAAAATCCAAATTATAAGCAAATTACTTATAATTCTCTATTTACAAATTCATTCATTTTATAACTTCACAAATCGTAGATTCTATTCTTTTAAAAAAAATCCATTTATAACATCATTTTAAAACAGCTTTAAAACTCCTTTATAATTTCATCACTTTGATTTATAAAAATCTAATTTTATAAATCTTATATATAAAGCTTTTATAATAAATTCAAAAATCACCATTTAAATTATTATTTATAAAATAATCAACTTTATATTTCCAAAAATCACCTTTCAACTATATTTCTCAAAACATCATAATTTTTAATATAAACTTTCATCCTGAATATCCAAAAATCAATTTATTTATTTATTTCCGGTATCCAGCGATACCAAAATTATGTTCGGCTAAATTTTAGCCTTCAACGATTTCAATCACAAAGATAAACATACATAGATTATAAATAATCAACACACAACATTGAAACAAATTCAATTGTTTGAGGAATCCAGTTGGATCCCTCCAACCTGTTTCTCTGCATCCACAGATGTTAGCACAATACCAATTCCGTTTCAAGACGAGATATCGCGGTACATGGGTTTAGATAAATATCATCCGCTATTATGCGGCGCAATAGGGTCTCATCCGCTATATAATGCGGGAAAATCAACTCCAAGTACATATATAATACCAATTCCACTTCAAGGTAGAATATCGTGGTATATGTGTATAATACAATAACCCCCGCTTAATATACGACGTATAGGGTCTATTTCAATACAATAGATAATAATTTATCATCTAAGCATACAATCAACACAATCAAGCAATTTTAAATCTAACTATTTAAAATTTAAATCGAAACAAATTCGATTGAGTGAGAAGTTCTCACCTTGGGTTTCCGACGAGCGTTCAAATTCAAATTAAGTCGAACGGTGTTCGATTTAACCTAAATTTTTACTTGCTCCAAACGATCCCAAATTTGCGCTGCAATGAAGATCGCGTCGCTGTGATTCCAGCGCTACCAAATTCGTTGAATTTTGATACAGTATGTGAAAGATATGTTATTTTAAACATTTGTTATAATTCATAATACAATTTCCTTTTAAAATTTACTTTTACCCAGAACGAATCACGGCCGCACATCTACACATCGAAATCAAGGCCTTTCGTTCAACACAAATCAGGCTGCAACTTCACTCCTTCTTCTCGTCCGCGTTCCAGTATGAACGAAACCCATTGCCATCCCCTCCAAATCAAAATCGCAACCGCCAATGTTGCATTTGGCCATGATCGGAGGCCACCAAACTGAAAGGCACTTCGAATATTACCACCAGCCATAGCAGCTTCAATCTCAGTCGTCCCTAGGCTCGGCAAAACGCGAAAGAACGGCCCCCCTATCGGCCTTAATTCTGGCCACCACGCTCCGCTACGCACGATCTCAACCGGTCGATTAATAGATCTCAACAAGATCTATAATTGTTTAGTTGGAGAGTTTTGCTAATAATTAGTAGATAAGAAGGAATTTGAAGAAGATGATGGAAGCACATCGGCCATTGAATGATGGAGTGGCGGCTGAGAAAGAATAAACGAGGGTTTCGGCTTAGAACGTGCATATATATACATATAACCCAATTATTATATTATTTAATTCACTTTAAAGAAACTTTTCAAACAATCTCCAAACAACGCGTGCCGACAGGCGTTTCTAGGGTTTTGCCTACGTTCCAAACACAATGGAAGTGTTTCGGAGGCTAATTCGATCATATGTGCAAGTTACGGAAATAAACGATCAAATTTAGATTAAATCAATTAAATAAATTTCTATGCGTTTTGGCTTGCCCCGGACAAACCGTAAATCTGATTGACACGAAATTTGAAATCTTACAATAATATAACATTATGGATCCAATGAAACTGCTTTCGTCGAAATCCGAGACTGTTTGAAAAATGACTCTCTTTACTCGTCAATTAAATATTAAATATTCAATCTCCACAAATTAACTTTTAACTCAATTTTAAAAGTTCTATAACATCATTCTAACTCCAATATGATTTAATACAACTTTATAAATCAATTTTAATCATATTAAACCCAATTTTCTATTATTTCTGTAATTTCAAATATTAAATTATCGATTTAATTATCCAATTAAATAATTATATTCGAAATAAAAATTATTCGACTTACAAATTTTACTTGTTAATATTTAAAATCAATTAAATATTCGAATTTCAAATGATAGAAATTCTGGGTCGTTATAAACTTCCCCCTTAAAAGAATTTCGTCCTCGAAATTGGTAAGTAAAAAAAAGTTACATAATCCATTAACTTTTTTTTTTCAAAAACAAACCATTCCAACTTGGTTTCAGATTCATTTTAATTTCTCAACTTTTCCAAAATCCGATGGTTACACTTTTCCAGTTCAATTCCTACATTTTCATTTCAATTTAGAAATTGACTTTTCGTTAACAAAAATTTTCCAAAAAAATTTTCAAAATTTTTCTAACTCCCAAAATTTACGGAAAATTTTGGCAGTCTCCCTTGTACGGAGGAGCTTTTGTAATATCACAATCAATATAAATATATATACATCGACCCACACGGTCGGAAAACAGAAAAACAGTTCATATTTCCTATTTTTATTGCGTAGGCGTACCTTTTTAGCATTTTTAAGCAAAGCAGTTATTTATTAGCATTTTAGTGTGACCAAAACCAACCAACTACAGCCCCGGTACCTGTACTTACTCAATTTAAACATGTAAGTGACATATATAGGAAATTCATTTACATTTCACTAATTTTCAATAGAAAACACATTGTTTTCATAAGCAATGCAATCAAAATAATTCCCATAAGCATTTTATAAGGTTTCGATACAAATTTTAATTGCTTACAACCAATTCACATTAGTTCACTTTCAATTCAAATTTAATTCTATTTAAATTTACTTCACTTTCAATTTGAATTCAATTACTTTAGCTTTCAATTTATCAATTCAATTTCATATGAATTTCTATACAATCAACTAACAATCATATAACAACCAAATCATAACCAACATAACCAAATTATTAAATTTACATTCAACAATTCATATTCACTTTGTCTAACTTCAATTTGGTTTAACACTTTTAATTTCCAATTGGTTGATATTAAATTGACTTCCATTCAATTATTCAATTTCCAATTTACTAGTTTTTTTTATGAATTAACACTTACATCCATCATTCCATATCAATTTATTTACATTTGATTGATTAACATTCAATCGATTTACTAATTCAATTGCTAATTCATTTAACAAATAAGGTTAAATTTCATTTATATAGCTCAAGTCCACATCCATTTAATTCACTTTATTATTTTACTTCGATACCAAAATCAACTAAATTCAACATCACTTAAGTTATATTCCATTTCAAACATCATTTGTTTAACTTAACTTTAATTTCCAAATCCATTAACTTTTGCCAAAGCTAAATTTATTAGCTCATATTATAAGTTCAAAACTCGTTTCACTTATATTCAACAATTACAACTTGGATTTTTAATTTCAAATTTGTTTATCACAACCAAACTTTAATTTTCAATTTACTATGGTAGCAAATCCATCACACAGAAACTTGAAAATGATACCGATGATGCTGCAGTCATCACCCTTATTATTTCCCAGCAATAGTAGCAAATCCAGTGCTTAATATTCTTTTCAAAATAAAATTTTCCTTTTACTCATAAATCACATTTATAAATATTTTTCTTATATAATTTCACTATTCCACTTCACTTACATAAGATTATTCCAAATTGATTTATCTTACTTAATAACATCTTTAACTTTGAAAAACAACTTTCAAAATAAACGGGATTCAAAACTTTCAAATTCATAGTCCAAATTCATTTTTATTTACAACTCATGTTTATAAATATATTCATATAGTTTCACTTCTTATATATAAGATTATTTCACAATTGTAAATCATATTAATTATAATTCCATACTTTATAATTCGTTTTCTTATACAATTTATTCTTTTAATTAACTTATATATATTCTTACATTTTCAACAACCAAACAATCAATTTATAAACACTTTAATAATTCTAAAAAATTATTCCTTTATATATAAAATATAATCAAGGTAAAATTATTTCATTTACCCTATTTTAAAACGATATCGTGTCAAATTGTTCTGTACAAGTGTTTAGAGATCCCTATCAACAACGTTAATTACTCGTATTGACCAGAATCCATATACCACTGAACAAACCAATCATCACAATATAAAACAATTTATATTCACTAACAAATACGCGCTCATATCTATTTTTACACTCACACTTATTCTAGAGTACTACTGAGTCTATCTCTTATGAGTAATTCCCAACAGAGCAAAGGTTGTCGCTTAACCAAATGCTCTGGTACCAAATGTGACGATACGCATACAGTGGCGACCGGTAGGCTTTGCAACCATCCCAGACCCACCGTGGCTTACACTGGCACCCGAAACTTGCTTTTACGGCCAGCCTTTCGACCGTCACGGCTTACGCCTAACCAACCCCGTAAAGAGGACGTGTATGGGTAAGAGTCTCCCGTTCGCCACCAAACCGCGAAGCGAGAACACCCCATCACATTTCACTAAGACAAGCAAGTCTCGTCCGCTATATAATGCGGGAAAATCAACTCTAAGTACATATATAATACCAATTCCACTTCAAGGTAGAATATCGCGGTATATGTGTTTAATATAATAACCTCCGCTTAATATACGGCGTATAGGGTCTATTTCAATACAATAGATAATAATTTATCATCCAAGCATACAATCAACACAATCAAGTAATTTTAAATCTAACTATTTAAAATTTAAATCAAAACAAATTCGATTGAGTGAGAAGTTCTCACCTTGAGTTTTCGATGAGCGTTCAAATTCAAATTAAATCGAACGGTGTTCGATTTAACCTAAATTTTTACTTGCTCCAAATGATTCCAAATTTGTGCGGTAATGAAGATCGCGTCGCTGCGATTCCAGCATTACCAAATTCGTTGAATTCTGATACAGTATGTGAAAAATATGTTATTTTAAACATTTATTATAATTTATAATACAATTTCCTTTTAAAAAATTTCTTTTATCCAGAACGAATCACGGCCGCACATCTACACTTCGAAATCAAGGCCGTTCATTCAACACAAATCAGGTCGCAACTTCACTCCTTCTTCTCGTGCGCGTTCCAGTATGAACGAATCCCATTGTCGTCCCCTCCAAATCAAAATCGCAACCGCCTACGTTGCGTTTGGCCATGATCGGAGGCCACCAAACTGAAAGGCACTTCGAATATTACCACCAGCCATTGCAGCTTCAAGCTTGGTCGTCCCTAGGCTTGGCAAAACGCGAAAGAACGGCCCCCCTATCGGCCTCAATTCTAGCCACCACGCTCCGCTACGCACGATCTCAACCGGTCGATTAATAGATCTCAACAAGATCTATAATTGTTTAGTTGGAGAGTTTTGCTAATATAGAGTAGATAAGAAGGAATTTGAAGAAGACGATGGAAGCACATCAGCCGTTAAACGATGGAGGGGCGGCCGAGAAAGAATGAATGAGGGTTTCGTCTTAGAACGTGTGTGTATATATATATATATACATATAACCCAATTATTATATTATTTAATTCACTTTAAAGCAACTTTTCAAACGATCTCCAAACAACGCGTGCCGACGGGCGTTTCTAAGGTTTTATCTATGTTCCAAACACAATGGAACGTGTTTCGGAGGCTAATTCGATCATATGCGCGAGCTGCTATGGAAATAAATAATCAAATTTAGATTAAATCGATTAAACAAATTTCTATGCGTTTTGGCTTGCCCCGGACAAACCGTAAATCCGATTGACACGAAATTTGAAATCTTATAATAATATAACATTACGGATCCAATGAAATTGGTTTCGTCGAAATCCGAGACTGTTTGAAAAATGACTATCTTTACTCGTCAATTAAATATTAAAATATTCAATTTCCACAAATTAACTTTTAATTCAATTTTAAAAGTTCTATAACATCATTCTAACTCCAATATGATTTAATACAACTTTACAAATCAATTTTAATTACATTAAACCCAATTTCCTATTATTTCTGTAATTTCAAATATTAAATTATCAATTTAATTATCCAATTAAATAATTATATTCGAAATAAAATTTATTCGACTTACAAATTTTACTTGTTAATATTTAAAATCAATTAAATATTCGAATTTCAAATGACAGAAATTCTGGGTCGTTACAAACACCCTCCATAACATATTTGTAGGAGGACAATCTACTGCTAGATCACCATTACTTAATGGTAGTAATTATTCATATTTGTCATGTAGAATGAAAAGTTACTTACATTCAAATTGTTTATATATTTGGAACATCACATAAATTAAGTACACCAATCCCCAAAAATTATGCACAACGGAGTAATAAAAAAACACACAATCACTAAACAATTCAAAGGCTATGAATATTCAACTATGTGCCTTAGATAAAAATGAGTTCAGTAGAGTGCTGCTAGTAAAAGTGCATATGAAATTTGGAGGACTTTATAAGTCATATGCGATGACATTAGTAAAGTTATACAAACCAAGATATCATTTAACCATCTGTTTTAATTTTTTAAGGTAAAACCAAATGGATATATTTCTAACATGTATTCTACTTTTAAGGACACATTGCATGCACTAATATCCTTAGAAATAATTTAATAAAGATGATTAAGTACGTAAGATTTAAAATCTGCTTTCTAGTGATTGGGATCAAAAGACTTTGACAATCGAAGAAGCCAATGATATCGGTACCATGAATGTAGAAGAATTGATTGTAATATAATGTCATATGTTGTACAGTTAAAAGGAAGAAAAGAAAGTCAAGACAAATGAAAAGAAATCATTAGATTCCAATGCTACAATAGAGAATAGAGGTTTAGAGTATGTGTTAGCACCAAAATTGGTCACTAACACCCAGAAGTAATGAAAGCACCAGTGTATGTACATAGATCCTCAGTATCAGCACATAGATCTCAGATCCAGATTAAGTAAAGAACAAAAATGAAGAAACTAACAAAATCAAAATGAAAGAAAGAAGAAAAGAACACAAGGCTTATAGTGGTTTGGCAATCCGGTAAAATAAACTATTGAATTAAACAATTGAAAATTGGGTAAAATACATCACCATTTGTTTGACAAATAAACTATTGAATTAAACAATTGAAAATCGGATAAAATATGAAATCTGGAGTTTCAAGCTTGTTAAAAATAATTTGAAGGCTTGAAAAATTTATATTGATAATACTGAAGATAATGGAACTTTTAAAATTGAATATAAAAGTGTTTTGTTTAGTTTTAAAAATATGTGGTTTAAATTATTTAAAAATAGCCTTCCGAGGCACAGTCTCTGATTTCGACGAAATCAGTTCCATTGGATCCATAATTGTGTATTATTTTCGGATTTTAATTTTCGTAGCATTTGGAGTTGTCATGTGATCGTACGATATATGAACGTGCTGAAATCTATATCGAAATTTAATATAATAACTGGGTTCAAAAAGCTATATTCTCCATATGATCGAATTTGGCCTTGAAAGTTTTTCCATCATGTTTGTAATAGGGGTATAACATTATAAACGCCTAGCGACACGCCTCAATAAGTTGACAAGATTTTAAGCTATGAATTCAAGGCGATTTAAATTTAAATTTAAACATAAACATAATATATTTTATTGGACTGGTCAAATAAACTTCACATCAGAGCTTTTTGTTGTCACTGTAGCAAATTGATGGTGGCACGTAAACATCATATCTTATTCCCCCTTTCCAACTGATAGCACGCAATTCTCTCCTCCACATTTTATATCAACCAAGCCTTCTCTTTATTTCAGAACAACAGAAAGAAAATTTGGCATGGTCGAACAAAATTTTTCCATCTTTCCTTTAAGCATCGATCTCCTTTCCTTTCAGTTATATCGAATTCATTCGATACACACAAAAAAAAGAAATCGCGATCTTAGCCCTGATGTCGCCCATCGCGGCAACTCAATTTTTGACCCAATTTTTCTTTCTTCGATGCCAACTTTGATAGTGGAGACATACAAGAGTTGAGGTGATCGAACTTTGGGAATCGCGATGGATGACGAGGCACGTGATTGATGTAGGGAGCAGTCGACCTGGGAAGACTCGCATTTAGGGATCGTGTCGTAGGCTAGTGTTTCTGGTCGAGGTCACAATGGGAAGTTTGGATTTGAGGCTCGTGCTCGGAGGGCGTGGGCTAGGCTCGATCGTGGTTAGGACGTTGGATTGCCATTTGTGTGGAGTTCGTGTAGTCACTCGCTGTATGCATTCGATCTGGGAGGCATAGTGGCACGGCATGGACGAGGCGAATGGCCTGTTCGAGCACAGCATTAGATTTAGATGGCGCGAAGTTGTCTGGTAGTGTTCGCCGATATCAGTGAGGGAAGCTTGGTTTCAGGCTGTGAGGTATTCATTTTTCTTCTTCTTTCGATTTAACTTGATTTCATAAAATGTATCTGCAATTTGGAAAATTTATATTAAGTTAAACGTTAAACAGAATAATAATAATAATTACAGTAGAGTAAACATTATTCTGGTTATTTGATGGAAATATACATATTCTACATTTGCTAGGTTTGTTTTAAATAATAGTTTTGGGGATAAATCTGTTCAGTTAACTTAGCTAATTTGTTTTAACCACTAAAAGATGCCTTAAAAAGGGATAATTATTTAGCTAGAATTGAATTGTTAACCAATTAATTTGTTAAAAGGAAATAAATTGTCCGATTATTCCTAGTGTTAATAAACCTTATAATTTTATACAAGGTCCAAATCGGGAATGAAACAAGTCGAGATGAAAATGGGTTGCAAACAAAAATCAAAGGTGAGTTAATCTCACTCATTTGGATTACCTTTTAAATTTAAATAGTCAAATTTAAATTATTGGTCATTGCTTGGATTGATAATTTATTATCAGTTTGGATGTGGTATATTATATATAATAGTGTGTGTATATATTGGAGTGATTGATTCCCGCATTATATAGCGGATGAGGCCTGTGTACCTCGCATAATAACGAATGACCCTTTATACCGCGATATCCCGCCTCGAAGTGGGATTGGTATTTTATATTGTGCTAACATCTGTAGATGCAGGAAAACAGGTTGGAGGGATCCAACTGGATTCCTCAAAACGTTGAAAATTATTTTCATATTCTGTGATATGTTTTATTTGATAATCCGTGATAGATTATATTGATTGTATTAGGAATTTGCAATATTGAAGGCTATGGTTTGACTGAATATATTTTGGGTATATTGAGAGATCAAAAATATAAAGATTTGATTTTTAAAGGAAAATAGAAGAGGGAATTCTAAGCAAAATAAATAAAGTTGATTTTTTTAAAATTCTATTAAATAAATTCCGAGTATGGGAAAGGAGATTTTTGAATAAATGGGAATAAATGATTTTTGAAACTTAAGTGATATTGTTTAAAGAAATAAAGGATTTTTTTGATTCAAGGTTTAAATAGTTGGAAGAGATAAAGAAGAATTTTGGGAAAAGTATGAAATTGGTATTTTCAGTTTGAATAAGATTTTAAATCATAATTAAGGATGAATCTGAAATTAATGAGTTTTGAAATAAAATTTAGTAAGTAAAGGAATTTATTTTTAATATGAAGTAAATATTGAAAATCGATTTGGAAATTGACTAAGTGTTGAAAACTATGAATAAAGGAGAATGAGTTTGTGAAATTTATAAGCAGGGTTTATAAAAAAAGTGAATATTTATCAGAGGATAATTTGGAAGTATAAATTCAGGACGGGAATTTAGAAGAAAGGGGGATGTGTTTTAAAAATAAAACGTGGTTTTATTTTAAAAGTGTGGAAAGAAATTTACGGTTTTTAGACGTAAATTAAACTGGAATAAATCGAGAAGGATTTATAAATAATTAGACGGTTGTATTGAAATGGAAAGTGTATTACCCTGAAAAGTGAAGTATATTTTCAAAAGAAGATTTTCAAGTATAAGATAGAGGTTTTGAAGTGGTTTTAAATGAACTTTTTAGAAATAAATTAATATTCAGTGGTTTTAAAATCTTTAAAAGTAAATATTTATTTAGTTAATTATATAAGTTAAATTATTTTAAAGGTTTAACTAGTATTATGATTTAAAAGATAATTATTTAATACTTATACCTTATAGAATAACTTTTATTTTAAATTTAGTTTTAGCTTAAGTTTTACATGATAAATTATTATAAATTTTCATAACTAATATTTTAAATTAAGTGTTTAAGTAGTTTTATTTTAAGTGTTTTAAAGTATATATTTTTGGATTAAGTGACTTAAATTACTTAAAACCTAATGTAATAAGACTTGGTGATTTCTAATGGAAATAAAACAATTGGGTGGAAATTTGTTCCGCGAGAGATAAGTGATTTGAAACTATTTTCAAAGGATTGAAGTGTGGAATATATATCTTGCGAAGATATTTCGAAATGAATAATTTGGGGAAATTATTAAGGCCCGATGATTGTTTGTGGATGTTATTTGATAGTTAAATAACCGACTATCAATATTGGCCAATGCGCTGATCGTTTCGAAGAGACCGAGATCGGGATTAATTTCCCGAAAACCACTTCAATCCAATTTGAATGTTTTTGTGAGGAAGACAAGAGCTTGGAGTCGAAAATGGAGAAGTGAAGTGCAAGGGCTAATCGCTACTAATCCTGAGGGTGATTCCAAAATGGATGTAGTAGGAATAGTGCCTTCGGTTCCGTTCAGACCCGGAACGGACTTGAATGGATGAATGCTATCAGAACATCGTTAGGTGGACGGTGAGCATTCTTAGTGAATGTGTGCTAAAAAGGTAATGCATAGCCTCGAGCCTCATCAATCGAGAATGGCTAAAACAGGGGAGATGCAGCAAGACTAAGTGGCTAGCAACCAATTAGGGTAAGGTCATCCCTGTCTAGATGTCCATCTATTTTGGTTGTATGGGCGGTTGCTGATCCCAACCGTGGGGTGATCTTATTCGGACTATCCGGTAAGGGGTAGCTTCGGTCTTGTGTAGCAGGTGATCATGCTGGATCCTCGGTATCGTGATCTAGACCACGTACTGTGATGGGCGGTACCCCAGTAGTCCTGTCATTGTACGGAATCCAATCTCCAATAAGCAACTGTATGGTTTTGATTGTGCCCAACTATGTTGAAACGTGAGATGCAGGCATTTCAGCTAGATTCTATTTTACTTTCTAAAGACACTATTATAATATCAAACGGATTTGATAAAAATGTTTCGGTTATCATAAGGTAAAAACCCGACATGTTTATTCGTGGCGTGGTCTTACGAGATACCTTTGATTTCAAAGGATTTTGAAAACTTTAATAATCCAATTGAGTGTATTTTTTCACGCTGATATTCCAAACTGACTCGGGTGTTATTTCGCTATAATGCTCGGGTCAGACCGAGTATTATACAGTACAGATTCTAGATGGATTGCTATGGAGCTCACGAGACGAGCTGGACGGTGAGACGTATCTCACTTATTTGATGTATATTCCGTTGTGTATGGTTAACTGCATAGTCAGCTTTTGTGAGGATCGGTTATGATAACTGTCCAGTTGTGTGCTATGAATTTTGTTGTACTCTGATGATGTATTATATATTGTTCCACTGCGATTGTGAGATTCTGATATTGTTTTATATTTCTTCTTCCACCTCCTTCTTCCTTTTTCCTCAGCATTCTGTCTTTTCCCGGCACTCGATCATCGGCATATTATACAGTAGCGTATTTGTGTCGATTTTCGAGGGTCGAAAAGGGCGGGTCGTCACAGTGGTACCAGAGCAAAAGTTAAGCGAGAACTTTGGCTCTCTTGGGGATTACTTATTAAAATAGAGTCTGTAAGTACTCTAGAATGAGTTTGAGTGTATTAATAGATATGAGCACGTATTTGTTAGTGAATATAAAAATTGTTTTTATATTGTGTTGACTTATCGGTTGAGTATTTATGGATTCTGGTCGATATGTGGGACGCCTTATCATCGATAGGGGTTTCTAAACTCTTAAACAAGATAAACCGACACAATATTGTTTTAAAATAGGATAAATGAAATAATTTTACCCAAATTATTTATTTATATAAAAGAAATAGTTTTCCATAAATTATTATAGTTATATATGGTTGCTTGGTTGTTAGGAAGTGATAATATTAATTTTTTTTCATTGTTGTGTAAAAATTGGATAAGAAATTAAAATCATAACTAAAGCTAAGAAATAAATTCATATACAAACGGGATTTGTAAATGTAAATTTTAAATGTGATTTATAATTTGAAAAAGAATTCTAGAGCAATATTTGAAAATAAATTGAAAGGTTTTGAAATTTGAAAATTTGGGAAATTTAAATTCCTTTGAATTTGAATGGTTTTCAAAGGTTTTGTAGAAATAACAGTTATATTATTTCGAAAATATTTTTGAATTGGATTTGAAATCTGGTGATATTTGGAATTTAAAAATATTTAGGAAGGGTTTTTGGAAAGAATAAAGCACTGAACTCACTTCGGTCGCTGGAAAATAACTTCGGTGATGACTGTAGCATCATCGATGTTCATTTTCGAGTTTCGAAGGGAGGAATAACCACCTGGAGATTTTGAATTGGAATTGTTTGCAAAAGTGGGTTTGGTTTTGAAATTCAAATAAATAATTGAATATGCCGAAGAATTTTGGATATAATTTATTTCAAAGGCGATTTTGAAGTGTTGATATTTAAAATTCTGGAAGTAAATTGGAAATGTTTGTGGAATTATAAATGGGTTTGATAACTTATTAAAATTGAAATTTGTTGGAATAGGAAATTTTGAATTAAAGTAGAATTAAATAAAAGTAGGTATGGATGAAATAAGTCAGAAAGGAAAACCAATTAAGAAAAGAAAATCACAGGAGATTAGTGAATGAAATGAAAATTAGTAAGAAAAACTTATAGAAGTTTAAAATTGAATTTAATTGGAATGTAATTGCACCTAGTTAAATAAAAGTGAATTTGAGAAAGATTCCAAGTAAACTAAATAGAATGGTTATTGAAATAAAATTTATTAGTTGGGAATAGATTTGTAAATGAACAAATGAATTTACATTTGTGAGTAAATGGGATTGAATTTGAATATTGAAGTGATATTAATTTAAAATTTGTAAAGTAAAGTGGAATCAGGAAATTAGTTCGAAGTGGACTAAAATAATAAAAGTTTGGAAATAAAAATGGTAGTAGATAAGATGAATAGAATTCAATATTTAAAATGAAAGGTAAATTGAATTCATATGGAGTTGGAGGTCCAATTTGAATAAAAACTTCAGTGGTGAAGTTAAAGTAAATATAAGAAATGTATAAACTACTCATATTGAACTTAAGAAAGGTAAAGGAAGAAATTCTTAAGTAAAATTTGTATTGGAAGGATATACTAAGTAAATGTGTGAATGAAGGTTCAATAAGGGTGTGTGAAATGATAGTTGTGAATAAGTAAATAGAAATCAAAATAAATACGAATAAAAAGAAAATTTATGTAGTTAATAATCAATTGGGATAAATACGTAGGATGTACGTATATTATTCTATTCGCATAACGATTTGATCCAAATTTGATCACAGAATTTTGAGGCAATTATATCGATCCGAGTTGGGATTTTTCACTCGATTTTCGACGTCGAACTCTGTATATGGATTTTAGATTGATTTTGGAAATTCTCTATCATAGTTTACGACTACGCAAGGAGAATGACGGTTTTTGATCAAGAAACCAGATCTGAATCCACACTAGAAAGTCGGGTAGACGATACTAGTTCGGAAGTGAAATTATGTGATCAAATAAGCGATCAGATTTGGTATTACGCACGGATGATATACGGACATCGTACGGGCTTGAATGAAATGGATATTGAAAATTTTAAAAATAAATGTATAAAATGAAATTTGAATGCTATGATTGGATATTATTGCTTAGTAGTATACAGGTATTTAAAAGCAAAGGAAATAGGTGTTTTGATTTCAGAAGATAAATATGAATTTCCCGACAAAAGGTATGTATTTAAAATTGGCATATGAAATTTGATAGTTTTCTGATCTAGCCACTTGGCCTTTTGTTTTCTTTTGAAATTTGGAGGCTCGTAGAGGTATTTTGTAGTTGTTCCATGCTAGCCGCGCAAAGGAGACGCTGGCGAAATTTTTCAAAAATTTAGAGAGTTAGAATTTTTTTAGAAATTTTGATAATTTAAAAGTTGGTTTTAAATTAAAATTTTAAATGGTTAAGTAAGTAATGTTGTTTGGAAACTATGGAAAAGTTTGGGAAGTTAGTAAGAATGATAATGGGTCTTTTATAAAAGATGGTTGGTAAGTTGTTGAACTATTTGGATTGGGAAATAGTTAACGGGTTCTGGATCATTCCTTTTAGCTAGTAATTTCGGGGACGAAATTCTTTTAAGGGAGGAGGAATGTGACGGCCCGGAATTTTTGGATATTTGAAATTGGAATATTTAATTGATTATAAATAGTCAAAAGTTAATTTTCAACTTGAATTTCAAATATTACCATTTGTATGACAAATAAACTACTGAATTAAACAATTGGAAATCGGATAAAATATGAAATCTGGAGTTTCAAGCTTGTAAAAAATAATTTAAAGGCTTGGAAAATTTATATTGATAACACTGAAGATAATGGAGCTTTTATAATTGAATTTAAAAGTGCTTTGTTTAGTTTTAAAAATATATCGTTTAAATTATTTAAAAATAGCCTTCCGAGGCACAGCCTCAGATTTCGACGAAACCAGTTCCATTGGATCCATAATAGTATATTTTTATCAAATTTCAATTTTTGTAGCATTTGGAGTTGTCGTGTGATCGCACGATATATAAACACGCTGAAATCTTTATCGAAATTTAATATAATAACTGGGTTCAAAAAGCTATCTTCTTCATACGATCGAATTTGGCCTCGAAACCTTTTCCATCATGTTTGTAATAGGGGTATAATATTATAAACACCTAGCGGCATGCCTCAATAGGATGACAAGATTTTAAGCTATGAATTCAAGGTGATTTAAATTTAAATTTAAACGTAATATATTTTATTGGACCAGTCAAATAAACTTCACATCAGGGTTTTTTGCTGTCACTGTAGCAAACTGATGGTGGCACACAAGCATCGTATCTTGTTCCCCCTTTCCAAATGATAGCACGCAATTCTCTCCTCCACATTTTATATCAACCTAGCCTTCTCTTTATTTCAGAACAACAGAAAGAAAATTTGGCATGGCCGAACAAATTTTTTCCCTCTTTCCTTTAAGCATCGATCTCCTTCGCGATCTCAATCCCAACTCGATTTTCGACCCAATTTTTCTTTCTCCGGTGCCAACTTTAATAATGGAGACATACACGCGTTGAGGCGATCGAACTTTGGGAATCGCGATGGACGACGAGGCGCGTGATTGATGTGGGAAGCAGTAGACCTGGGAAGACTCGCATTTAGGGATCGTGTCGTATGCTAGTGTTTCATGTCGAGGTCACAGTGGGAAATTTGGGTTCGAGGCTCGCGCTCGGAGGGCGTGGCCTAGGCTCGATCGTGGTTAGGATGTTGGGTTGCCATTTGTGTGGAGTTCGTGTAGTCGCTCGCTGCATGTATTCGATCTGGGAGGCGCAGTGGCACGACATGGATGAGGCGAGTGGTCTGTTGGAGCGTAGGATTAGATTTGGGTAGCGCGAAGTTGTCTGGTAGTATTCGCCGATATCAGTGAGGGAAGCTTGGTTTCGACCCTGTGAGGTATTTGTTTCTCCTTCTTTCGATTTAACTTGATTTCACAAAATGTATTCACAGTTTGGAAAATTTATATTAATTTAAACGTTAAATGGAATAATAATAATAATAATTGCAATAGAGTAAACATTATTCTGGTTTTTTACTGGAAATATACATATTTTAAATTTGCTAGTTTTGTTTTAAATAATAGATTTGGGGATAAATATGTTCAATTAACTTAGCTAATTTATTTTAACCACTAAAAGATTCCTTAAAAAGGGATAATTATTTAGCTAGAATTGAATTGTTAACCAATTAATTTATTAATGGGAAATAAATTATCCGATTATTCCAAGGGTTAATAACCCTATAATTTTATACAAGGTCCAAATCGGTAAGGAAACAAGTCGAGATGAAAATGGGTTGCAAACAAAAATCAAAGGTGAGTTAATCTCACTCATTTGGATTACCTTTTAAATTTAAATGGTTAAATTTAAATTATTGATCATTGCTTGGATTGATAATTTAATATCAGTTTGGATGTGGTATATTATATATAATAGTGTGTGTATATATTGGAGTGATTGATTCCCGCATTATATAGCGGATGAGGCCTGTGTACCTCGCATAATAACGAATGACCCTTTATACCGCGATATCCCGCCTCGAAGTGGGATTGGTATTTTATATTGTGCTAACATCTGTGGATGCAGGGAAACAGGTTGGAGGCATCCTAGTGGATTCCTCAAAATGTTGGAATTTATTTTCATATTCAATGATATGTTTTATTTGATAATCTGTGATAGATTATATTGATTATATTGGGAATTGGAAATATTGAATGCTATGGTTTGACTGAATATATTTTGGGTATATTGAGATATCAAAAATATAAAGATTTGGTTTTTAAAGGAAAATGTAAGAGGGAATTCTAAGCAAAATAAATATAGTGAAATTGGATAAATTAAAGAAAGAATTAGAAAAGGATAAAAAGTTGATTTTCTAAAAATTCTAATAAATAAATTCCAAGTATGGGAAAGGAGATTTTTGAACAAACGAGAATAAATGAATTTTGAAACTTAAGTGATATTGTTTAAAGAAATTTAAGTGTTTTAAAGTATATATTTTTGGATTAAGTGATTTAAATTACTTAAAGCCTAAAGTATTAAGACTTGGTGATTTCTAGGGAAAATAAAACAATTGGGTGGAAATTTATTCCACAAGAGAAATGTGATTTGAAAATTATTTTCAAAGGATTGAAGTGTGGAATATATATCTTGCGAAGATATTTTGAAATAAATAATTTGGGAAAATTATTAAGGCCTTATGATTGTTTGTGGATGTTATTTGACGGTTAAATAACCTACTATCAATATTGGCCAATGCGCTGATCGTTTCGATGAGACCGAGATCGGGATTAATTTCTCGAAAACCACTTCGATCCGGTTTGAACATTTTCGTGAGGAAGACAAGAGCTTGGAGTCGAAGATGGAGCAGTGAAGTGCAAAGGCTAATCGCTACTAATCCTGAGGGTGATTCCAAAATGGATGTAGTAGGAATAGTACCTTCGGTTTCGTTCGGACCCGGAGCAGACTTGATTGGATGAATGCTATCAGAACATTGTCAGGTGGACGGTGAGCATTCTAAGTGAATGTGTGCTAAAAAGCTAACAGACAGCCTCGAGCCTCTTCAACAGGAATGGCTAAAATAGGGGAGGTGCAGCAAGGCTAAGTGGCTAGCAACCAATTAGGGTAAGGTCATCCCTGTCTAAATGTCTCTTTATTTCGGCTGTGTGGGCGGTTACTGATCCCAACCGCGGGATGATCTTATTCGGACTATATAGTAAGGGGTAGCTCCAGTCTTGTGTAGCAGGGTATCGAGGTTGATCCTCTGTACGGTGATCTAGACCGCGTACTATGACGGGTGGTACCCCAGTATCCCTGCCATTGTATGGAATCCAATCTCCAATAAGCGCCTGTACGGTTTCGATTGTGTCTAACTATGCTAAAACGTAAGATGCAAGCATTTCAGCTAGATTCTATTTTACTTTCTATAGACAATATTATAATATCATACGGATTTAATAAAAATGTTTGGTTATCGTAAGGTAAAAACCCGGCATGTTTATTTATGGCGTGGTCTTACGAGATAACTTTAATTTCAAAGGATTTTGAAAACTTTGATAGTCCAATTGAGTGTATTTTCTCACGCTGGTTGGTATTCCAGACTGACTCGGGTGTTATTCGCTATAATGCTCAGGTCAGACCGAGTAGTATAGAGTGCATATTCTGGATGGATTGCTATGGAGCTCAGGAGACGAGATGGATGGCGAGACGTGTCTCATGTATGTGATGTATATTCCATTGTGTATGGTTAACGACATAGTTAGCTTTTGTGAGGACAGGTTATGAAAACTGTATCAGTTGTGTGCTATGAATTTTGTTGTACTCTAATGATGTAATGTATATAATAGATACAGTTCTTTTGTATAAAGATTCAGTCGTTTATCTATTATATATTGTTCCGCTGCGATTGTGAGATTCTAATATTGTTTTCTATTTCTTCTTCCACCTCCTTCTTCCTTTTTCCTCAGCAATCTGTCTTTTCCCGACACTCGATTATCGATATATTATACAGTGGCGTATTTGTGTTGATTTTCGAGGGTCGATAAGGGTGGGTCGTCACATCCGGGATGCGTTATCCTATTTTGACCCCGACTTTCCGACCAAGGGCTTTTATGTTCTCCGGCCTCTACTCTCTGGCCAAGGACTTTATATTCTCCGGCCTCAGCTCTCCGACCAAGGTCTTTTATATTCTATTCAAGTCCATTCCAACGCTCTCCGACGAAGGGACTTGTAACTTGCGATCATTGCCCCGTCTCTTCGGTCGGGACAGTAATCGCGAGACCTATATTATTTAATACAGTAATGCAAATCCAGTCATTCAAAATAAATGTTTTTGCAGCCAGGGAAAACCAAATAAATGTCTGCACATCCAAGGGAGATACCAAAGTTTTCAGGAAAAGAAAAGAAAATGGTATTTCATAGACTCGAGCAACACGGTTTATCATCGTCTCAGAGCATGCCGAGGGACCGTCCTCGATCCCATACATGTATAAGTGACTTAGTCGTATTACTTCGAGTTCTATTACTTATTTAAAGTCATAAATCCATTTAGTTAATAACAAGCTGGCAATGCTTAGATCCAGTGCCATCCTCGTTCGAGGTGGGCGGTGGCTCTTCTTCTTCCACTGCCATAGCTCGATTCCTTACATATTGTTATAGATGACCATTCCTTATATGCACCTCAATGACATCCTTCAATTGTCTACAGTCGTTCGTGTTGTGCCTATTCAGCTCATGGAATATGCAATACTTTCCCGATGTCCACTCGTATTCAAAAGGTTCCATTCTTGCCGGCCTTCGATACTGGAGGCGCCATTGAGTATTAAAATAAATCCTTTCAGAGTCTTAGTCAAATCCATGAGGAATTAAACTTTGAATTCCTCCAAGGCCTCTTTGAAGTGTCATCATTATCAATCATTTTTATTTTTCCTTTATCATCTTTGTTTGAATCCTCCCTGGGTGGAACTCCACCCCTTACAGCATAAGCTTCAGCCTCTCTCCCTTCCCTCTCAGCTTGCGCATTTTCCTGCCTTAGAAACCATTCTGCTTCATGGTAGAACTCCTCGAGATCCATCAGTGGATCCCGCTCCAACGATATCTTGAAATATGAATTATCTGCATTTCCTGAAACTGCCGCCATAAAAACCGTCGATGGATCAGGTCGATCCACCAAAGCCACCGCCGCATTTAATCTGGTTAAGAAATCCCTAAGCGACTCTTCTTTCCATTGTTTCATCGATGTCAAAGTCATCATATTCTAAGGTCGGACTGCATGGACCCGAAACTGCCTTATAAACCTTTCAATTGGCTCTGTCCTTGTGCCAATAGAGCCACTCTCCAACTGTCTGAACCATAATGCTACTATATCCGTCAATACAAAGGGAAGCATCGTGCCATGACCTCTTCCAATGCTCCCAGTACCTCTATATGCCTCATGTACCTCGTCAAGTGAACAACAGGATCCGTTCTTCCGTCATACATCTCTAGTGTTGGTAGTTTGAAATCCGACGGGTTCCTAACTTGCCGGATCATTGAAGCAAAGTGACTCCTATTCACATCCACTAAGTCCCTATTCACCAATCCGCCTCTCATAGCTCGCTTAACCATCTCTGCCAATCTATCGCTGTCAACAAGCTATAGTCCTTGTCCGTTGCCTCCAATCCGGCCCTCGAGTTCACGAGGGATTTCTGGAATCTGCTTTCCTTGACGCGTATCCATTCCTATATCAATACTGCATTGCACAATTCTACCTGGTATTCTATCAGAGATTGGATCAACATGCTTTGGGTGAGTGCCCCCTAGTTCTGGTGCTGCTCTTGATGGTCTAGCTCTATTCTGAATTCAGGTTGCTCTGTGCTCCCGACCTCTATCTCCAGCATCTCCTGCAGTTGCATTCCCTTGATTCTTCATTCCAACTTGTCGAAGTAGATTCTACACCATCTCCTCTTATCGCCTTAGCACCGTTTCCATCCCGTCTATGGTGATGAAGATCAAGGCCTGATTCGCTCCCGAGGAAGCCACCTGACTCCTTTTATGCTGGCTCCTTTCAGTCCTTTGTCTTCTTGTCGATTGCTTTGCCATAGCTTTCCAAATCCAAGTCCTTAAGCTTTCAAATTTGAAATCCAAGCTTTAGAATTCCTAAGCAATAGCGGTTCTCGGTGAAAGCACCAAAATGTTAGTGCTAAAATTGGTCACTAACACCCAGAAGTAATGAAAGCACCAGTGTATGTACACAGATCCTCGATATCCACACACAGATCTCAGATCTAGATTAAGTAGAGAACAAAATTGAAGAAACTAACAAAATTAAAATGAAAGAAAGCAGAAAAGAACACAAGGTTTATAGTGGTTCGGCAATCCGGCCTACGTCCACTTTGAATCGATCCTTTTTATTCCTTTTTTATTGAGATTACAATTACAAGCCTTTGAAATCAGTAAACAAAATAGCAGAGTTTCCGCCTAGGGAAGAAGAAGAAGATCCCCTTTTTAGTTGTCATAGGACTCCTATTTATAGGTGTAGATATGAAAATATCCGCCTCGAAACTTGGAATGCCTCTTCACTTGCGTAGGTGGACCCGCCATATTGATCTAGAGCAATTTTGGATCGATCCGTGTTTACTTCGTATCAATCCGAAAGTGGTCCAATCGAGTTGAGGTCGATCATGGAGGTTCTCGAGTGCATCAGGAAGCTTCTTTGAAAATTTCATAGCATTTAGACTTGTAGACGTTGAGTTATGATCGATGCAAGTTGTAGTTTGCATGAAGGCTGAATGGTTCGCATCGATCAGCTCACCTCAATCCACTTCGTATCCATTCTATTTCATATCAACCATCCAAGTACCCATCGGTCCCACATCCATGTTGTAGCCTTCGCATCGATCTGAACTTGGCTCTGATCCATATCCTTCGCTCCACCTCGACCGCTTCCTTAGTATCCATCGATACAAAGTACAGAGCCTTCTAACCATCAATGTTTCGTATCCATCGGCATGTGCTTCTTCGTATCCATATTCCATGCCTTTGTTCATATCCATAGATCCAAGTCCATGTATCCTTGCCTACTTCGTATCGATCCATGTCTGCTGCCTCCTTCGTATCGATCACATTCGAGTCCTTAAAACTGCTGCTCACTCTTCGTATCGATCCCAGCCTTGATCAATGCGATGTATGTTACCTTTTGCCATATCCAACCAAACCGATGTGCATTGCATCTATACAAAACATATCGATTCGAAGCATGCTGTCATTTCCATCCTGATCGATACGAAACATCGATACGAACCTGCATTCCTTGAATTTTGATCAATGCATATCTTGAGCAAACGAATTCTGATTGACCTAAAATTTGAAACATAGCCTTTTCTAATCTTATTCATCATACTCAATTGATCCCACCTTGATTGGATCTCGGGCACGTTTTTCTCGATCATAACCTTGTTTCCAGTCGATCTCTAATACCGATTTCCTTCCTTTTTAGCCTATTTGTTGATATCCTGGCCTTGACCAAAAGGCAGAATAACATTATGACAATGAGGATATAGCATTTATGACCAAAAAATTTTGTAAATTCTTGAGGTATAGGAAAAACAACATATTTCAAAGAAAGGAAAATACCGCAAATAACTCAGGAAACGGAAGAGTGGTTAAGTGTTTTAAATGAGAAAATTTTGAGCATTTGAAAAGAGATTTCCCAAATGATAATAAGTTAAATAATTCTCCCAACATAGATTCAATCAAGGAAATGAAGCGAGTGTAACAACAATTTGGGTTGATTTTGACAAAACATTAAGCAACATTGGTTTAGAAACCAAAAACACTTAAGAATGTTTTATGGTGAACAATGGCTAGGCATCTTTAAGAAGGGAAAATGAATACTGGATAACAGATGCTCAATATACATGATAGGAACTCCTATCAAGTATAACCCAACTATACCATTTTAGAGAAAAATCAAAGGGATATGTGTCATTGGCATCGGCATTGTCGGTAACTCTAATCCTTGTAACACCCTATGGTTGTTCGATATTAAATTGTTAAATTAAGTAGGGCAAAATCGTAATTTCACATAACAAGCAAAATAGTACATTTCCACTTAAGCTGGAATAAGGATTTAGGAACTATCCCATTTTATTCAAAATGTCGTTTATAGTCAAAAATATATAAAACCTGTTGAATTTGGTTAAATAGACCAGAAATTAGAAAAAGTCAACCCGATAGTCCTATAAATAGAAATGAAAACCTATTCTCTAATCACATTTTAACATAAACATGTTACTTCTAATCTCCATCCTTTTTCTTCGTCTATCTCTAAAAAAATTCAGCATCCACCAAACCAAATCTAAATCAGATTAATAAATATATGGAATCGATCAGCGAGAAGAGAGCTATGCAAATAAGTCGAAGCTGTCGAGAAATTTGGCATTTTCAAGTCGAGGAATTTATAGACAATGAAGGAGGAGGAGGATTCACCTTAGGTCGGAAAAGATGCATTACTAATCGGTGAGGGGAATTCATCAAATTTGTGTATATATTGGTAACAAGTAGTAGTTCACTCATTATGATCTTGAATCAAATAATAGACGATGTAATTGAATTAAATGGAGACATTTTTTATAAACATGATCAGGTTGTAGTATGCCATGGTTAGATGGTTAAAAATATAATTTTTAGTGGACTGTAATTAGCAAATGTTAATCTTCCCCTAATTAAAAAAGCACGAAATATAAAAGTGTTTTGAATTCGACATATTATATATCAAAACTATAATTCTCAACAACATGAATTTAATGGTTGTATTTGTTTTGGGTATATAGATTGATCTAAATTGTGACAGGAGTTTGATAGACGTGGACCATCCATTTTGATGCAATGGTTAAATGATGACGAAAGGACGATCGGAGGACATCGCATGTAAAGGAGACCGAGCAGGTTGTAATAGAGATTCTGATCAACCATATGGGGTCGGAGATCTCCAAAATTAGTCGAAAAAGTATAGGAAGTGGCTGTATTATTAAGAAAGGAGGAGGGGACAAGATCTTGGAAGTAGGGTGGCGCGATGATGTAAAGTTCAGGTGTGGTGTCCGATTAATGAACGAAGCTCGATGACGAGGGAAATCATGGTCAACATTGTGCGATGACGGGTTTCCTATGCGAGAATGATGTAGAGGGAATGTGCATTTGCTAATTAAATTGGTAACTAACAAATTAAATAAATAAATAAATTGTGTAAAAATTATTTTAATAATTTACATATTTAAAATGCTTATAACTCTTGCATATGGACTCCGTTTCATATATTGTTCATTGCATCGGGATCGTGGTGAGATGAGGAGTGCTTTGGTATATTATTTCATATGTTGTGAACTACTTTAAAAACATGTCTTATTTTTGTAGATTTCTTTATGTAGGGGTTCTACTAGGATGTTTAAGTTACACGTACGGGCAACGTAGCCTTCGGTTGTACTAGTAACATTTGGCAACAACGAGTTGGGGCTTGATCCTGTAGAGTCTTAGACGGTGGGGTGACGATGAGTTTTGGGCTTAATCCCAATAATGTTACCGACCGTAGGGGAAAATGTCTACATGGACTTGACCTCAATAGTCACGTACATTTTCGGCATTTGAGCTGGGACTTGAGGCTCGGTCGTTTGCATACGTTTTCGAAATTTATGCAGCGACTTTAGCTCGATTGTTTGCGTATATTTTCGGCATTTAAGCCAGGATTTTAGGCTCGGCCATTTCCATATGTTTCGGCATTCGAGTTGAGGCTTTAGGCTCGGTCATTTTCATATGTTTTAGAATACGAGTTGGGACTATGGGCTCGATCGTGTGCATATGTTTGCGGCATACAAGCTAAAACTTTTGGCTTAGTTGTGTACCTAAGTTTGTGGCGATGGCAAATTAGGACTTTGGGCCCAATCGTGACATTGTTTTTTGGTATATGATTTGACCGAGTAGGCATTTTATTGAGTCTTTACCTTATGATGTCACTATAGTATATTATTGTGTTTAGATGACCAATTTAGTGAGTATTTGACTTATGATGCCACTAAAGTATATTATCGTGTCTAGATGACTTGTTGGTTAAGTTATGATTTTCGAGCATAAGTGTTGATTTACTAACTTATTAATATTATACACTTATATGATGTGTGTTTCACTCATCAGACATATGTCTAACCCCTCTATCATTTATTCTTTTTAGCTATACTATGATAGGTCAATAGAGAGGACTAGTGGTGACTTGGAGGCATGATGGTACGGTGGAGACCTATGCATTTATCTATTAGCCATATACTATTTTATCTCAGTTATTCACAAACATTAAACCGTTTCTGTCACTAGTGTAGGGAAATGATGTAAGTGAAGTATATTTAATTATGTGTTAATTTTTTCATCTTGAATTATTGTATTATTGATTATAGTATATTTAATTCCTTCTGCTATGAGTTTTAGAAAGCGTACAATATTGTAAATAGCTTTATGACCTATTTCATGTATTTTATCCAAAAATGATCCATTGTCAACGGCATCAGCTGTGCCAATGCATATTCAAACCAAGATCAGGCTATCGTAGATGACGGGATGTTACAAAACTCCTACTATTTGGAGTGTTTTATTAGTTTGGAATTTATAGCATAGCCTATTAATTATAAATTGATAATTTGATAAAGATTTCAAGATAAATTTTGAGAAAGACACTAGTCACATTATAGATTAGGACTCTAATACTATGTTCGATGGAACTAGAAAAGGATATGTGTGTATGTTAAGTATGAAAGTATCAAATGATAACCTATATCTTATGGTTAATTCAAATGACCCTTGGATTTGTCATAAGCATTTTGGTCATTTGAATTTAAACACCTATCAAAGATTGCTAGATATGAACTTGTGAGAGGCCTTCTAAAGATGAACTTCAAAGTAAATAATCTTTATGATGCTTGGCGAATTAGAAGACTACACAAGAGATTATTATGTCTTAGGATATGATCTCTACCTCACACCCTTTATAACTTCTCCACCTCGATCCTTTTGGACCATCACAAGTATAATCAATAAACCATAATAAATATGTTTTTGTAATCGTATATGACTTTTCAAGATATACGTGGATGATTTTTCTAAAACATAAGCATTTGAAATGTTCAAAAAAAATTCTAAGAAGATTCAAAATCAAAAATCTATCAAAATTAAAATTATAAGAAGCGATCGTGGAGGAGAATTCAGAAAATGAAAATTGAAAATATTTTGTAGTAAGAAAGGTACCACACACAATTTCTCTTTTCTAAAAACTCCTCAATAAAATGGAGTTGTGGAACATATAAATAGAATTATTCAAGAGCGATGCTAGGACAATGTTACATGATTATAACCGGCCAAAGAAGTTTTTGGTAAAAAGTTGCTACAGGATGTTACATCATTAATTGAATCTTAATAAGACAGTTAACCTAGAAAACACCAAATGAATTTTTCGACGAAAAGTCAATTGTTTCATGCTTTAAAAATTTTGGTAGCAAATGTTTTACACTTAATATGAAAATAATTTAGACAAATTTGATGAAAAATATGGTAAAGGAATATTTATTGAATATTCCAACAAAAGTAAAGCTTATAGAATTTATAATACATGAACTAATACAATTAAAGAAACTTTATATGTTTCATTTGATGAAAACTTTAAAACAACCAATACATATAATGATCAAGAAGAAATTACTTCTCTAAGCGAAAATAATGAGCCATTAATAACGAGCATGAGCATAATGAAGATATAAATACAAATAAACTAACTAAAACCGGAATAAGGGATCATCCTAAGAACATATTTCAGGAAATATTGAATCTTTTAAAAAACTAGAAATCAATTAAAATAAATAAATAACGTGGCATTCATCTTTAAAAACGAACCCAAAAATCCAATGGAAGAACCATTGAATGGTGCATGGATTCTTGCCATGCAATAAAGATTGAATAAGTATACAAGAAATGATGTTTGGAAGTTAGCTGTGCGATCAAAATTCAATCTATTATTGGAACTAAATAGGTCTATTTAGATAAATTAAAAGAAACGGGAGAGGTTGTAAGAAACAAAGCATGATTAGTAGCACAAGGATATAATCAAAAAGAAGAATATATTCTGGTGAAACTTTTGCTTCAGTATTGAGACTAGAAGCCTTAAGGATATAATTTGCATTTGAAAAATTATAATAAATTTAAATTATTTCAAACGGATGTAAAAAGTGATTTACTAAATTGAATATATATGGAACATGTATATGTTGAACAACCCCCCGTTTTGAAGATGGAAAATTTTCTAATCACGTTTATAATTTATAAAGAGCATTAAATGGTTTAAAACAAGCACCTTATGCTTGATATGAAAGACTTAATCTTATTTAATTTATTTAGTTTTCAAATAGTAAAAGTAGGTACTTCATTAATTACAAAAGAACTAATAATGATATTCAATTAATAATAAAATATGTAGATGGTATTATTTTTTGATCAACAAACAACTAAATTTAAAATTCTTAAAATAATGATAGATGATTTTGAAATGCATCATATTGTTAAATTAATATTCTTTCTTGGATTACAACTTAAGCAATAAAATAATGCAATATTTATAATCAAGAAAACTATGCTAAGGAACTTGTAGAAAGGTTCAGCATGTCCAATATGAGTGGTAAACCTACTCGTACGGCATTTGAACTAAACTTGAATAAAGAAGAAAATTCGAAGATGTAGATCGAAAACTATATCATGGCATGATTGGTTCTTTACTCTATACAACTACATGTAGACTAGATATAAAGCATTGTGCATGTCTCTGTGCATAATATCGGTCGAAATTTAAGGATACCCACCTTAAGGCAGTAAAACACATTCTAAGAATGTAATAATGCCTTAGATTATGGACTATTCTACCGTAAGGATGATTCATTTGGCTTATTATCATAAAGTGATGTAGATTATGTAGGCTATAATTTTGACAGAAAAAGAAAAGTAGAACTTGCCACTCTTTGGGACATTCACTTGTATCTTGGTTCCATAAAAAGTAGAATTTTATCTCTCTATCCACAGCAGAAGCATAACATACATTTGTAGCAATGGCATGTTCATAAGTTATATGCATGCAATAAACTTTACATTATTTTGGTTTGAACATCAATCGATCACCAATATATTATGACAATACAAGTGCAATAAATCTATCTAAAAGCCTAATACATCATGCTAGAACAAAACACATAGATATAAGACCCCATTTCCTAAAAGATAATGTAAGTAATGGCAATATAACTCCAGAATTTATAAACACCGAAAATTAAATAGAAGATATTTTAACAAAACCACTAATCCAAACTACATTTGTTAAATTACGGTAAGAACCAGGGTTGTGTACTAAGGTTGTGTTCTTGTTCCAAGATATGAAATAAGGTCACTAAATATATAATACATAATACCACCTAAGTTTTAAAAAATTGAAAATTGGCAAATGTATCAACGTGCAGTTGACATATATGTCGACATATCTATTGTTTCAGCAAAACTGATTTTCCTTCTTATTTTTAAGTTTAAAAATTAGTTATATAACTAATTGTTTTCATGTCCAAACCCTTTTTTCACCATTTCTCTTCTTTAAAAATTAACAACAATAATTCCTAATAGATCCTAGCAACTCTAAGAGGCCAAGGAAAGAGTCTTCTCCATTTAGGGGCTTTTTCTTCTTGAAACTAGGGAAAATTAAAGAGTCCATGTAGCACATCCTTAATATGCTTACTAAAATAGAGACTCTTCAACTTAGATGAAACAACAAGCAGGAAAACAAGGAAGGATGATCTGTAACATCCAAAATCATCTAATAGTTAACTGGTATGACCTAATCATTATATCGGAACCTGGCCATGAGGCAAACTTAGTTATTCGTAGTCTGTAGTAAACAATAATGAGGAAGAAGAGGATAAAAAGGAGGAAATACATATTATTGATGATGATTTTGATGTTTGTTGCACGGGCAAAGTTATATTCGACGCCCAATGGAAACTTATCAAACAGAAGGGTAATTTATATACTTCATACCATAACTATCGTAATCATAAACGTCCCATAATTTTTTATCATCGTCCATAAGTATCTTTTTTTACTTACCTATGTATTTATGATTATGACATTTGTGTTTGATTGTTTATTCAGTTATTATACTAGAACATTATGTGTATGATTGTTTGAATGGTAACGTGTTTAAGTTAAATGTTTTATCCTAATATATATAGTTCTTTGTACATTATAGAAATATCTCACTCATACACAATTTATTTTGATTATCCTTACACATACACATTAAGTTAACACCCTACACAATGAATAATGTACTTATTAATTTTACACACATTTTATACTTGTTTTTGTTGACTACAAAGTGGGAAGAAGTATGAAATACTACACATACACACTTTAGACAAAATGATAGGGGGGTAAGAAATGCATAGACTTATGGGGAGTTAATCGATTCAATGGGACTTAAATTTTAGTTTAAATTAATATTGTTATATTTTATATCAAAAATACTAAGATGGTTATCATCATGAAATAGGAAAGATTGTTAAAGCCATATGCATTGATTTGATAACAACAACCATATAAATATTGCTATTAATGGATTTTCGAGTTGTGTAGATAATTGTTGTAAAACCCCGAAAATTTAGTCGAAAATTTAATAAAAGAATTAGATTTAAATAGGAAAGGGTAAAAATGGAATTTTTATAAACGTTTGAATTTTGATACGAAACTTGCACCGTTGCATTTGTAGCAATATTCTAGACAATTTTCATATATAAAATTTTGAAAATGGAGCTAATAAGAAAAGTTATTAATGTTCGAAGAATTGGAACCAAAAATAATTAAATAAATAAATTTGTAAGAAATATATATTAAATAAGGAAGCTTCACCGGTCAGCACCCCAACCACGACCGATCTACCCCCAACGATTAACCGCTTAGGGCCAAGCGGTTGACCGGTCGATGCTTCTAGACTTGGGTTTCGAGCGACCAACGACCTAGTTTTGTATTATTTAAACTAATGGTTCAAATGAGTTTCTATCCCTATAAATATAACCTTAGGCTAATTGTCAGAACCCTAATTTATTTACTGTATGTCCAAACCCCGTAAAAAATTATTCTTTCTCCTAAAGTTAAACTTTCTTCAAACCAAATAAAAATTAGACTAGAGAAATTGAAAGAGAGACCGAATCAAAGCGAATCAGAAGAAGATCTACGGCAACTAGAGCAGATTCCAAATGGATTATAGTGAATAGATTTTTTTTGAGGTGAGTGGGTTCATGATTAGTAAGATGGTTTACATGTAATTAACTTTATTATACCCTATTTTGATCCAGAATTATCCTAAAATGAATTGAAAACGCTGTTTATTTAGATTGGAACTAGATGAATATGATCTCCTTCTTTTTCTCTAGATATAGTTGATGTAAACCTGTTAAATAAGAATCGGTATAACCTTTTTATACTAAACCTAGGTTAAATTGGTTGCTGAAATGGAATAAAATGTATATGAAATTAAATATGAGTCCGGGCAATTATAAATTTGAGATTCACAAACTTTGTATTACTATAATTAGAGTTACTGTATGCCAATTTAAAATTAAAGTTATGGTAATGTGGCGTTTGTAAGTTTGATATAAACGAAGAAGATAATTAAAAATTAACACCCCGACTGGTCGACTGCCCACTAGAGCAGGTCAACAACAAGCCATCGACTACTCTAGTGGCCAATGGTTGACCAGCTATTATTTTTAGGTGCGGCCTCAACCTTATCCTAAGGCCTAAGTATAAATACTTTAGTGACCAACAGTCGACCAGTTATCGTTTTTAGGTATGGCCTCAACCTCGGCCTAAGGCCTAAGTATAAATTAAATTAAATTATATATATACTATAGGTATATACATACTGATGGTAGAAATAGTAGGGAAGCTGGTTTCATATGTTGGCAATTCTAAGATGTTACAGGACTTGATAAATCCTATTTATCCAGCAGGGTCAATATTCGACTGGGGCGATTCTATTGTAAATTGCACTCGCATGAAGTTCAATAATGGTTGCCCAACACTGATAATGATGCCTGATGGAGTATGTGATCCATCACTAATGTGAGATCCTTGGTATTCATGGATGTGGCGTGATACTATGTTGTTGATGGATCCTGGCACGGTGCGATGAGACTCATTACACTACCATTGAGAGTGGACATAGATGCGGCGGACCTTAACGTTTTTGGTGCAAGTTAGTATTGTAGGTTCCCCCTTAATGCATAAATATTATGTGTAGTCGTAATATGGGAAACGTGGTTCCATGGTTGAAATTGTAGGTAAATCCTATGTTGGAATAGTTTCAGTACCTATTGGCCGATCCTTAATTGTTTTGTGGTTAAATTAGTTGTTCGACCCCAAGTAAAGCATTTATAAGTTTTAGTGTAGGTGTAATTTAAAACTATACCCCTTAGATAAATGAAGTGAGTAGTTCATGGACTAGTAGGATATCCCAGGTCACATAGAGTACTAATGAAGTCAATTACATGTGATCGCCATATATTAATAATGTAACCATTCACCATGACCTACTCCTTTTCTTTTCCCCACCATAGAAGGAAATAACAGCAAGTGGTTGGCCCGGTGATTAGTACGTGGAGAGGCGAGCTTGGCATCGAAGCTGCCTTTTATTTTCCATTATTCTCCATGTAATTATGTATCATACTATTACCTATCAGACTTTATGCTACATTTCAATGTACTCTGGATATGATTATGTACTATTTTGAGACCATGTATTTTGAGATATTTTTTGAGATGAATATTTTATGTATTTATGTTTTATTGTCTTTCGCTGCGATATCTAACAACGTAGAATGTCTTATATCTTATCTTCATATTCTTAATCTCTACAATGTTTAAAAACCCCGATAGCTCATGCTTCTTGGCATTGATTCGAGTCCAAAAGTCACCTTAGGCTTTGGATTGGAGTATTGGAAGGTGCGGGTTGTCACATTTGGTATACGTACATAGGTTAAAAATTCCTTAGGGATTAGGCACGTACTGAGAGAACATACCTGGAAAAAAATTGAATTTTTTTTTCAAAATGGATTTCTAAAATTCTATATATATATATATATATATAAGGTTTTTCAAAGGATTTATGTATAAATATAATATGAACAGCGTTTTCCCTTATTCTTACCAAAACTTGCTATGAAAAAATTGCTAATAAATTCCTAAATCATGGATAGAAAGGATGAGCGATATTGTTGGTTGCAGCTCAGGTGATGCACCTGAGATTCTAGGTGTGAATGTCCCGATTTGGTTTTTATAGTACCCGCAAACGAGAGTAAAAGCCGAGCTTGACCAAATAGAGGACCCATAGAGCAGGCGCCCGATGTAGTTCCTGCCCACTCACCTGCTGCCAATTTTGCCAAGCTATTCAAGGTTTTTGTGAGTTTAGAAGGGAAATCATATATAAGGACCGAGTCATATATGGATTCAAAGGCTTGGATTCACACTTATGAAAGGAATTTTGAATTGATGGGTCTTAGAGATGATGTGAGGAGACAACTTGCTGCTTGGCATTTGCAGGGTGTAGCACTCTAGATTTTTTGGTAACATTATTTAGAATATTTAGTTAAATAAAATAAAATAATGCATTGATTAGAGGATTAGGATTTAATTTTAATTAAGGTAGTCGTGCCATTAAAATAAATAAATTAAAGAAAGGTTTAAAATGAATTGAAGAGGGGTAATATGGGAAAGAGGTCATTCCTATATCTATTCCCTTAGGCCTTGTATAATCTACATATACATTTCATTTCAAAATTTTATAAAAAAAGGCCGGCGACTATTAATAAGGAAAGGGGAAGAGGAAACTAAGAAAAGCTAAAGGGAAAGCAAATTCAAATCAAATCCATTCAATCTCAAGCTCATTTAATCTCTAAAGCAAATGTAAATAATGTTTGCATCTCAAATTTTTATTGGTTTTGGTTTTAAGATTAAATCCTAATATTTTGCAATGATTGCCATGTTTTTGAATGATAGAATGATTATATATACTTGTTGATGATTTATGAATGTTCATATAGATTTTATGACATGTTTTAAGATGAAAACTATATTAAATGACATCCAATTACCTTGCGAATTTTTATGAAGATCTAAAAGGATATTTTGGAGATGGGATTCAATTTTTAGATTTTTTTTTGAATTTCCGTGGATTTAATATGAATTTTCCAGTAAAGAAAATGATATTTTGGATTATAAAATTATTTATGGGTAAATAATTGATTATTTGGGTCCGAAAATTTTATATGTTGGAAAACATATATAAATTGATTTTCTGAAATTTTCCAAATTTTTTCAAGGTGTTTTTATGGTTATATAAAATTATTTAAGATATGACACTTAAATGTTTCATATAATTATAGAGGAGAAGGGGCCTTTTGCAAACATATTTTAAATTGCTAAATTAGGACGACAACACTTTTGAAAAAGGTAGCATTAAAACCAATCAGATTTAGACAAACATGGCAAGTTAGGTACAAAATAATAGTTTTAAAGTACAAATAAATAAGCTTTTAACCGTTTCGTCTCCTTCGGCACCTAGGTTCCACCTTCGTTCCTCCCCTTTCGACACAGTCGAAACCAATGCATATGGTATCAGGCAACTAATACATAATGAATTGGAAGAGGTCGAAAGATATAGGATCGAAACCATGGGTTACAAAAGCGGTGAAGCATTTTTTTGGTTTCAAAGGAAAGAACTCCTGCTTGCTTTCGACAAAGATGCTTTCGACCTAAATGCTTTCGCCAAAGTCAAATGGTTTAAAAAGATATAGTTTCAATTGACTTGCTCTTTTGTTTTAAATGATTTCTTTTGACAAGGTTGAAACCATAGCTGCTGCTTCCTACCTTTCGATTCGGATGGTTTCAAAGGGGATCTTTTGTTTTCTAAAATTTGACACCTCTCCATTGCTTTCGAATGGATGGTTTCGACACCATCACTTCATTGTTTAAGAGATGGTTTCGAAGCAAATGTTTTCGACTCTATTGGTTTCTTAATCTTTTTTCTCTACTTGAAGGCATAATCCAAATGTTTTGCAAAACGTTTTAAAAGTGGTTTCGAAGTAGTTAACTTCGAATGATTTCGAAAGGTATCTGCATGTTTTAAATTGAACCCAAGGTGCTTTCGAAAGGATTGCTTTTACCATTTCAAAAGATTTTTATGAATGGTTTCAAAGGGGTGGTTCCCTAGGGTTTCGGCAAGGATGAAAAGGAAGGTTTTTCCTATGTTTTCGAAAGGAAATATTTAAAAGGTTTTAAAAGGAGGATGTTTGATATTTTGAAGCTTTTGGAGAAAAGAAAGGAAAGGTTTTACCTTCAATGGTTTCAAAGGAGTCACCTTCAATGGTTTTGAAGGAGTTACCATCAATGGTTTCGAAAGGGTTGTTTAAAGGTTTCAAACAAAGGTTTCGAATATGAATAGACAGATAGCCTAAGTGTTTTAAGTTACAAAAGAATTTAACTTATTTTAAAAAGGATAGTTAATCTTTATGGAACATCATCAACATTATTTTGAGTAAAGTATATATAACATGGAAAAAGTAGCTTAGAGTAAAGCTAAAGATATATTTTCCTTATATATGTATGATTTGACGGACTAAATCATTTTGTAAAGGTTTTCACGGAAAATTTAAAGGGTAGTTAACCCAAAGAAAATTTGAAATGTCAGTCCATTTGAATTTGAACAGTTAGTCCATTTTGAGGGCAGTCAGCCCAGAGGACAGTCGATCCAAAGGACAGTTAGTCCAGTTTAGGGCAGTCAGCCCAGTTTATGAACAGATAGTTCATTTGTTAGCATAACGGACCTTGCTACTTCTTAAGGATAGTTAAGCTTTTTACCTATTTTGGGCAGATAGTCCATTTGTTAGCATAAATGATATTGCTATTTTGGTATAATCAGTTTTAGAACAGTTCGTCCAAATGAGTGCAGCTAGCCCAAATTTCAAAAGGTTAGTCTATTTATTTCCTATTTTAGCATAATGGGTCTTGCTATGTTATTATTATAATCAGTTGATTGACCAGTTTGGTTGCAAGAAAGAGTTTGCAAAAATAATTGTTCTAAAAAAGGATATTAGTGAGGGGAATCCCGTTCTGCTAAGCGGCACGGTCTCACTTAATATCAGTAAACCGAGATGTAATAGAATTGTTCACACCAGTCTTTATTTCTGACTCGACGTTTTTGTTTCCCCTTGAACTCTCGAGTGCTCAAAATTTGATTTGAGTAGACTAAAGGTTTAGGTTTTTAGGTTTTAGAAGTTTTGGCGAATAAAGCTTTCGACGACGAGCAAGTGGCTGACGGATGGCTGATTTAGGAATTCAGTTCATTTTGTTTCCACTGTGTATTATGTCAGATATGACAATATTGCTTTGATCATCCAATGAGGCATCGTCATATGTCGCTCTTGGCAAATTATTGTAAATTATATTTGATCATTGCCTGGGATACATTTCGAGATTTTGTAACTTGGATATGACTTTGTTTGAAATATAATCATTATAATAATATTTTTGGAAATCTATGATTTTGTTCATATTCAAGTGCTTCTAATATTTTAGATACCATGAAAATTACCATATTTCATCACGAGAAGTTAATACTATGGATGACTGTAGCGTTCATAGCGCTTAGCTTTTGACTTCCATATACGGGATGTTACACAAGGAGAGGCTCTAAATTAGTGGAATGTGGTGGTTGTAGATAAGAATGAGGGAGAGATTACTTAGGGAGAGTTTAGAGGGCATTTTTAGATGAATTTTCTTTTTAGAGTGGAGGAAGGAGTAAAGTTGGAGAATTTCATATATTCATGGCAAGGAGAGATGTTGATAAAGGAATATATGAATCAGTTCAATGAGTTTCCTAGGTTTAGGATTTAGCTGATAAATACCCTATACAAGAAAGCTCTGAAGTTTGTAAAGGGGATAAATCAACCTCTTTAAGATTTAGCACTAATTTATATTCTCATAGGTGCAATTTTCGAGGGTTTGGTGGAGATGGCCCTACTGAATGTTGTTTCCAAGGATGAACTGAAAAGTGATCCGAAGAAGTCAGAAGGAAAGACACTACGATAGGTTCAGCTCAAGGGAATAAAGGAATCCAAAGGAAGATTAAGAAGCAAAAGTTGTAGTGTAGGAGATGTGGTAAGTAATGGCATTTTGCTAAGAAATGTAAGAGGACGGTTCAAAGATCAAGTGTTTCAACTGCAATCAGTTCGAGCACATGAGGCAGGAGTGTCCAGCACCTCAAAAGACCTCAACCTAGGTGGTTCAACTTATGCGCTGGACACTGTTCCTAACTCGAGTGTGCCTCTAGTTGTGGACAAGGGGAATAAGGTTGCGACCGAAGGTGTGTTAACTCTATCTTTTACCTGTTCATACCTTATCTGACATGGGGGCATCACACTCTTTTATCTTGAGTAGACTTATAAATGAGTTGCACTTTGAAACTAGCATAGTTACAGACCCTGTAGTCGTATCAAACCTAGTAGGAGGATCGACTTATTTATCTATGACATATGGTGGTTTGAAATTATTTGTTTTAGAGGTCGAATTCGACTACGATGCTTTTTTTGGCTTTTCTGTGTTTGGGTTGATTTTGGACATGGACTGGATGACGATGTATGGGGCAATCCTAGATTGTTATAGGAAGGTTGTTAGGTTGGGTACTTATAATGGATGTAGACTAGAGGTTTATTGTGATCCCAAAAGTTCAGTAATGTTGAGTTACATATATTCACTAGACCTATCACATGTTTGGTAGATTCAGTGCTTGTAGCTAGAGACTATACAGATGTCTTTTCCGAGGTTATCGATCACCTACTGCAAAGAGAGATCAAGTTTTGGACTTAACTTATAGAGCATGCAAACCTGTTGCCTTACCTTTGAGGCATATGGCTCCTAAGGAGAGACATGAATTGAATAAGCAAGTTAATGAGTTGTTAGAGAAGGGCTTCATTTGAAGGAGTATTTCAGAGTGGAGTGCATCAGTTTTTTTACAAGGTAGATGGCTCCCTAAGGCTTTGCATCAATTATTGAGAACTGAATAAGTTGACAAACAAGTATCGTTATCCGTTGCCCCATATAGACGATCTCTTTGATCAGTTGGTTGGAGCTAAGGTGTTTTCTTAGCTTGACTTGACTACCAAATTCTATCAGTTATGTGTGGCTAAGGATAGTATTCAGTGCCTTTTGTACACCCAACAGAATGTATAAGCAGTTAGTCATGCCTTTTGGATTGACCGATGCACCCCTTACTTCGGTGATCTTATGAGTCAAGTTTTTAAAGGGTTGCTAAATAAACTCGTGGTGGTATTAGCAGGTGATATATTAGCACATTCAAAAAGCAAGGAGAAGCATAGGTTGCATTTAGAAGAAATTCTCAATATACTCCATGAGCATAAGTTGAAGATAAAGTATTCCAAGTGCCACTTTTAGCGCGAGGAGGTATGCTTTTTGGGACACATTGTCTCTGAAATTGGCCTAGTGGATGATCCTAGTAAAGTAGTTGTAGTACAGGTGTGGCATGTGCCGAAGAATGTCACGAAAGTGAGGAGTTTCCATTATTTGGCGGGATACTATAAGAAGTTCATTAAGGACTTCACTAAAATTCCTGCTCCTCTAACCCGCCTCACTAAGAAGGATTTGGTTAAGTAAGAGGATGCTTTCATTAAGCTAAAAGAGGCATTGACTAGTGGACCTATTTTAATATTACTCAATGGTACAAAGGCATTCACATCATATACCAATGCTTTTGGTATGGGGTTGAGCATGGTGTTGATGCAAGAAGGGAAAGTGGTGAGCTATGCTAGTCGACAGTTGAAAGTCAATAAGAGAAACTATAATATCGATGACCATGAGTTGGCGGCCATTGTTTTTGCACCCAAGTCATCACGATGATATCTTTTAGGAGAGCGGTTTGAGCTGTATATGGATCTTCAATTTCTAAAATATTTATTCTTCCAAAAGGATCATAATTTAAGATAGCAAAGGTGGATGGAGTGTTTGATATTGTATGACTTTGATATTTCCTATACTCTAGGCAAAGGCAATATTATAGTCGATGCCTTGAGTAGGAAGCATGCAGTATTGAGTCCTATGTTCTTAGTGTGGAAGCACTTGGAGTTCATTTCTACATTCGATTTTTGACCATCGTCAGACTTCACTTTAGGATTATTAGCAGCTTTGAATATGCACCCTACACTTATGGACCACATTGGGACAAGTCAAAAGCAAGATAAGGAGCTATTGGATATTTTTGAGAAGCTTAGTAGAGGGAGCAATCGAGTCCTTTTAGGGATTATACCATTGACTCAAAGGGCTGGTTATAGAGAGATGGTAGATTATGTATTCCTTTCATTATGGATTTTATTGGAATGGTACTAGTCGAGTCTCGTGTTTTAGTATGACCATTCATCCCGGTGAAGACAAAATGTACTTTGACATAAAGAGAGTCTTCGGTTGGCTTGTTATAAAGAAGCATGAGGCAAAATATATGGACTGATGTATGAATTGTCAGAGGATAAAGGCGGTACTGAAGAAGATTGGGGCATTGTTGCAGCTATTGGATATTCCACAGTGGAAGTGAGAGAGTATTTCTATGGATTTCATCGACATGATACCAAGGATTAGGAGGGGAATGAGAGTATTTGGATCATAATAACCAACTGACCAAATTCATTCGTTTTATTCCAGTTAATATGAAGACAACTACGTCTTTGGCGATGTTATATGTGAGGGGATAGTTAGCTTACATGGAGTTCTTCTAGTATCATGAGCGATCAAGATCTACTTTTCACCAGCGAATTTTGGAGGAGTCTTCAGGAGGTGTTGGGCACCGAGTTGACTTTGAGTATCGCGTCACCCATAGACGAGGGCCAAACAGAGAGGGTGAACTAAGTGTTGGAGGATTTACTTAGATGCATATCATAGATTTTGGAGGTTCTTGGGAGGACTACTTGCCATTGGTGGAGTTTACCTATAGTAACAACTATTAGGAGAGTATTAGAATTTCACCGTTAAAGGCGTTATACGAAAGGCCCTGTAGATCCCCGTCTTTTTGGTGGGACACTATGAATAGGATTATTCTTGGACTAGACAAGGTAAGGGAGACATTAGAGAAGGTGGACTGGATCCATAGAAGGATGAAGACCACACTGGATAGGCAGAAATTGTATGTTGACAGAGATGCATGAAGTTGGAGTTAGTAATGGGCGACATGGTTTTTGCGAAGTTCTCACCGCTTAGGCATATTATGAGATTTGGTAGCTCGAAAAAGCTAGTACTAAAGTTTGTAAGACCTTTTTTGACTGCTGATAGAGTTGGGAAGTTAGCTATATGGTGAAACTTCTTGAGAAGTTAATGGGAGTACATGACATTTTCCATGTGTCACACTTGCGAAAGCATCTACACAATATAGCAGCTGTAATCAAGCCGTTTCATTTAGAGGAGGCGGAAGTAGACAGGGGGTCACTTGTTCGCCATGCACCAACCCGTATTCTTCAGCATGGAACAATGCGACTTCCCAATAAGGTTATTAAGCTTGTTAAAGTCTAGTAGGGAGACAATCCAATGAAGTGTACATGAGAGTCCAAGGAGAAGATCTGAGTTACCCATCTAGAACTCTTTTCTTGTACATTCCCATTCTATTTAACCAAGGATATACTACTTAAGTATTTAGGTTCTAGTTTAGTATATCCCAGAAGTAGGGACAATTTGATGCTAGGAATGGTTGTGAACATGTCATTAGGAATGTTTCGGACGATAGATGCTAATGGATCTATTTATTGAATTGATCTTCGAACACCTAGGAAAATATATTCTTGAGTTAGCATACACTCACATGATCACTTGTTTTACTTCATTAAGTTATATGCGTATGGTAGTTGCATATGGATTGTACGGTTGCACATAAACATAGAATGGCTAGTATATTTACATATGATGTTGCATACATTTTGGACGCATGACATACACACTTGCATTTCCGGACGTCGACTAGATCAGGAGACCACCTCACGTTTGCGTTAGTATATGTTAATATGCATTCCATACCTACATTTACATATTACATTAGAATTTGAACAAAGGACAACTACTGTCAGTGATTGATGAACGAGTAGATGGATGTAATATTAACGTTTTGTACGTACGAGTTACACTTTCCTATCCTTGGAGATTTCGTGGATGAAATCCTTGTAAGGGAAGAATGCAACACCCAAAAAATTTAGCTGAAAATTTAACAAAAGAACCAAAATTAAATAAGAAATGAAAAACATATTTTTTTTATAAATATCTAAATTTGACTGCAAAACTAGCATCGCTGCAATCATAACGATTTTATGGACAACTTTCATATATAATGTTTTGAAAATGGAGCTAATATGAAAACACTATTAATGTTAGAAGAATTGAAACCAAAAATAATTAAATAAATAAATTTAGAAAGAAATTTATACTAAATAAGGAAGCTCTATCGATCGACACCCCAACCGCAACATGTCGATCCCTAGCAGTCGATCACTCAAGGTCAAGTGGTCGATCGGTCGATGCTTCTGGACTAGAGTTTCGAGTGGCCAACTACTCAGATTTTATATTATTTAATTTAAAGGTTCAAATGAGTTCATATCCCTATAAATATAACCCTAGGATAATTTTCAGAACCTTATTTTCTTTGTAGTACATCCAAACTCTGTCAAAAATCAAACTTTCTTCAAACCAAACTTTCTTCAAACCAAATAAAAATTAAATTGGAGAAATTGAAGGAGAGATTGAATCAAAGGAATCAAAAGGATATCTACAACAACTAGAGGAGATTCCAAACAGATTATAGGGAATAGCTTTTATTTGAGGTGAGTGGGTCCATGATTAGTAAGATGATTTACATGTAGCTAATCTTATTATACCCTATTTTGTTCTAGAATTGTTCTAAATTGAATTGAAAATACTGTTTATGTAGATTGGGAATTTAACAGCAATTATGATCTGGATGAATATGATCTCTTTCTTTAATCTAGATTGGTTGATGTAAGCCTGTTAAAAAAGAATTGGTACGACCCTTTTTATGTTAAACCTAGGTTGAAATGATTACCGAAATTGAATATGAGGGCAACTATAAATTGAGAGTCATAAACTTGGGTTTATTGTAATTAGAGTTGTTGTATACCAAATTAAAATTAAAGTTATCATAATGTGCCATTTTTAAGTTTAATATAAATGAAGATGATAATTAAAAATTAACAAACAATTAAAACCCCAACAAGTCTACCACTCCTTGGAGTTGGTCTACACCAAGCGATCGACCGCTCCAATGACTAGTCGTCGACCGGTTGTCGTTTCTAGGCACGACCTGACCTCGGCCTAAGGCCAAGTATAGTTTAAATTCTACCGTATATGTATTATAGGTATATATACGGATGTTAGAAATAGCAGGGAAGTTAGTTCCTTATGTTGGCAAACCTAGGACGTTACGGGACTTGATAAATGCTATTTATCCAACAAGGTTGATATTCGACTGGGGTGATTTTATCGTAAATTGCACTCACATAAGGTTCTATGGTGGATGCACAACATTGACGATGATGCTCGACGGAGTGTGTGGCCTAGCACTAACAGGAGTTCTTTGGTACTCACAGATGTGATGTGATATTGTAGTGTTGATGGATTCTGGTGCAGTGCGACAAAAGGCATTACACAATCATTGAGAGGTGGACATGGATGAAGCAGACCTTGAAGTTTTTGGCATGAGTCGGCATTGCAGGCTTCCACTTAATGCATATATATTATACGTGTAGTCATAATGTGAAAAGCATAGTCCATGGTTGAAATTGTTGGTAAATCCTATGTTGGAATAGTTCTGGTAGCTATAGTCGATCCTTAGTTGTTTTAGAATTCGATTAGTTATTAGTACTTAATTATAGCCTTCACGAGTTGTAGTGTAGGTGTGTTTAAAACTATACCCTTTTATAAATGAAGTGAGTAATTCATGGACACTATAGGACATCTTGGGTCCTATAAAGTATCAATGAAGTCAATTGCATTTGATCTCCATATATTAATGATGTACCCATTCACGTACTTTTGTTTGATTCACTCATTTCTTTTCATTTTCCCCCATAACAAGAGGACATAGTAGCAGTTGATAAGCCCAGTGATCAGTACGCGCAAAGGCGAGCTTGGCATTAGAGTAGCGTTTTATTTCCCATTACTCTCCATGTAAGTGTTTATCATAATTAGCACTTATCAAACTTTATGCTGTATTTTTGTGTACTCTGGATATGACCATGCCTTGTTTTGAAACCATATTTTTCTGGGATATTTTCTAAGATTGGTATTTTCTGTATTTATATTTTGTTGCCTTTTTCTGTAAGATCTAAAAGTGTAGAATCTCTTAGATTTTATCTGCATATTCTTAGTCTTTGTAATGTTTAAAAACATCAATGCTCGCACTTCTTGGCACCGACGCAAGTCCGAAATTCACCTTAGGCTTTGCATCGGTGTGTCAGGAGATGCTAGCTATCATAATTGTGTAGGAAATAAAGGTATACTACTCAACGAATTGCAAGAATTTACATGTGCAGATGGACTATACAACAAGATGAATCAATAAATGGACTCAAGAGCAATATCAAGGGGACCTAGAAGAATGAAGGCTAAGAGGACAATAACAAGGCTAAGTGGACGGGAATAAGACTAGGAGGAAAAAAGAGATTCAAGAAACTATAAGAATAAGAAGACTGAAGACAAGGCACTACAAAAATTTTCAAAAAAGTATTTATCGAGTCCTAGATATTTTTGTTGAGGACCCCTATCATATCTTTAAAATTTCTTTCTTACAAAGCTTTATTCTCATCTCTAGTATCCTTTTATAAAAGCATAATATATGTTCTAAAAGTTGTAAAGATTAAACTATTTTTATAAAGTATTTTTCGAAAATCAACTAGCATAACATACTCTTAGATTATATATTGACATAGTGACAATTGATAAATTTTTCAAAACCAACATGGATATATTGACATGTTTATGAAGCATATGTTAATATATAGGCCTCCTATATATTGAAAGTCAGGATTGTATAAGTGATCTTGACCACCCGTGGGAAGTCAAGAGATTAGGTGTTCCCTGCCATCCATAGAAAGTCACGATAGGTGTTCTTGCAACATGGTTTAAATTCAAGGGGTCAGGATTGTAAAGGTGCATCTAGCCACCTATTAGAAGATATGATTGTATAAGTGATCATGACCATCCACTGAATGTCAAGAGATTAGGTGTATCCTACCACTCATGGAAAGTTAAGATAGGTATTCTTGCCACCTAGTTCGTTAAGGTAGGCATTCTTGCCACCTAGTTCAAATTCAATAGATCAAATGTATTTTTCCATCCGTAGAATTACAAAATTGTAAGGTGTACTTGCCAGTCGTTGAATTGCAAGTTGTGGTAATGAAAATTCTGTATAGGGTGTAAAACTAGATGTAGGATCAGGAATCTTAACAAGTATATGGTGCCTTTTTACTATACCGCTTCTTATTTCTGGTCTATATTTGTATTTATCTGCTTATGTTTGTGATTCTAGATTGATTACTTTGAAAAATACAAGTTACCAGCTAAAAAGATGAAATACACTATTCAACCTTCCCCCGTTTAATAATAGCCTTAAGATCCGTTATGCATAAGTATATTAAGGTAACTCACATTCCTTATAGCTTTCACTTGTACCCACGCATGTCATATAAACATACAATCATTCACAATTCAACCAAGCATACACAAGTCAAAATAACACACACACACACACACACATATAAACCACATAATGTGTTTGCATATGAACATAGATGATGAGTTATGAAACGCTATCAAAGTGCATAAATGCAACTATAGGCCTCATACATATATGTTATTATCATGGCACATAGGCATTTATGCAAGCATCCTAGTTTAAAGCATATATAATTTCTATATGACTGTAGGTAGCACAAATATCTAAGCATCATTACAACATACAACTTCCTAAGTGAGCTAGCATAGCCTAGAATACTGCATAATTCTGACAACAATTTACACATCCAAATAATCACACGAAGCAACTAGTCTAGATTAAGTAATCAAAACTAAGTAAATGGAAAAGATACCTGTAAAGAGTTCAAGATGAGAAGAGCGAATCTTCTCCTTGAGCTCCGAAGTGTTCTCTGCTAGATCATTTCCCTACCGTACTCGGAATAACTTCACTTCTTTATTTTGGAGTCACTTCAGACTATGTTCTATAATGTGAATAGGTCCACAAGTACTATAGACTCTGACTCCACTTCAACATTCTTTAGCTAATTCGAATCGACAATGGAACACATTGTAAACTCCCACCAACTTTCCAGGAATGTCCACTCTATAAGCTAACTCCTTACTCTCTCTAATATCATAATAGGCCCAACGAAATAGGGTGTCAACTTTTCTAAACTACAAAATGCATAACAACTTTAATAAAAAGACTTCTACAAATACCATGTCACCTACTATGAACTCCAGCTTTATGTGCCTCCTATTAGAATACGATTTCTATCTATCGTGTGAAGTCTTCATTCTATTTCGTATCAACTCCGCCTTCTCGGAAGTGTCTCTAGCCATATTGATTCCAACAATTCTATCATTCACATCCTACCAACTAGATTAGGATTTGCACGACCACCCATACAAAGCCTCGAACGGTACCATTCCTCTACTTGCTTGATAGCTCTTATAGGTAAAATCAACTAACAGTAAATGATCTTACCAAGCTCAAACAAAATTTAATCATGCATTCCTTCAATAAGTCTTCCAACACATTATTCACTCTCTCCGTCTGTCCATCTGATTACGGGATATAAACAATACCAGATTCAACTTTAAACCTAGCGCATCCAGAAGGCTCCACCAAAACGCAATAGTAAAAGGTAGATCTCTATCACTAACTATGCCCGTTTAAACTCCATTTAACCAAATAATCTCCCTCACATACAAATTAGCTAATAGTGTTGTTGTCCACGTACTCTGTATTGGAATGAAATGAGTATGTTTTGTCAAACGATCGAATATGACCCAAATGCTATTGTTTCTTCTCGCTTCCTAGGTATCTACAAAATCCATCAATATGTGTTCTCATTTCCACTGTGGAACATCTAATGGAAATAAAAATCCACTTGGTTTACTCTACTTAGCCTTGACACCCTGATAAGTCAAACATCCAGGAACATACTCATTTCATATCCTAATACTTCTTTTCACCATCGAGATGAATAATCATCCTAAAATGGTTAAACTCAACTAAACATCATATATTAAACACTTAACTTTTGGTACATAGAATCTTCCATCAAGCCACAAATATCCTTTCGAATTAATAGAATACTTGTCCAAATCAGAAGACCTCTCTCCCTCCTTAATATGCTTCATAGCACTACTAATGTCTCATCACTTCTTTGACTTGAACCAATATAGTACATAAATGCAGGTCTAATCTCTAAAGCTTCCAATAAAACAAGTACTAAGATGATGGTCTGGAATCAAAATCAAAAATAAACCATAAAAATCTTCACTCTAGTAATATAGAACTAAGTGTTTCGTGTCTTCTACTCAAAGCATCTATCTTTACCACTTCAAATTCAAATCTTTCTGAGAAATAGGTATTTAGGATATTTTTGATCTTTATATGATTCGAACTTCTTTCTCATTAGATAATATCTCCAAGACTTAAGAGCAAATACAATAATGGCCAACTCAAGATCACAGGTCATATAATATTCTCGTGGTTCTTTAATTGTCTACTAGCATATGCCACTACTCTACCCTCATGCATCATACTGCTCTGAATCTACTATAGCAAGCATTGGTATAAATTCTAAAAGGCTTCATACCATTTAAAATCATCAATACAGGTGCACTATTCGACAACTCTTTCAATCTAACAAGTACATGCTCGCAATCTGCACTCCATCAAAACTAAGTTTTTCTTGTTAAGCCGAGTCAATGGTATAAAACCTTAGTAAAGTCAACAATGAACTTCCATAATAGTTGGCCATGCCAATCCTGCATTGTAGCTACCTTGCTTGGGTCTATAGATGAACCATGCTAAAAAACAACATGAATAGGAGAGAAAAACTCTCTTGACCAGAAATGACATTGGAGAATACTGTCTTTAACTGATGCATCTTCATTATATCAAGCACTATCATCAATGACATTTATGTTTTTTATTTCTCCAATTAAAAAAATATCATCTACAAAAATTACCACGACCATATTCAACCGCTCCTTAAATACTCATCTTATTAAATGGATAAAATATGTTGAAGCATTTTTCAGTTCAAATAGCATAATCAGCCACTCAAATAGTCCATGTGGTGTGCAAAAAGAAGTCTAAGCAAATTGTCACTTGCCACTCACAAATGATGAAATCAGTGGCCAAGTCAAGATGCGAAGACACCTTTGCTCCCACCAGCTGATCGAATATATCGTTTATGTGAGGCATTTGATAATGATTCTTCTTCGTTAGCTTATTCAACACTTGGTGATAGACGCAGTGCCTTAGAGAATCATCTATCTTAGTGGCAAAAACTACTAGTTCTCCCTACACCGAGATAATTTTACAAATAAAACCCTCATACAACAACTCACAAATCTTCTTATCAATCACTTTTTTTGGATCAATGTGTCTAAGTAGCATAAAAACTGGTCTAACTTTTGTTCTCGAGATTAAATCTGAATTCTGTTTCTTTTAAGGGAGGTAAACTAGAGGCCTCTACAAAAGCACTAAGGAACTCCTAAATAATGGGGATAGAAGGTAACTTGTTATGTGATAGATCAATCGACTACATGTAATTCAAAATCATAAAGCATTCAACCTCATAATGCATATCTAAATCGCACCCTTCCTTGGTCCTCGTCTGAATTGCCCTCCTATCACAATCCAACTCTGCCCCATAACACGACATTCAATCCATTCCCAAAATCAATCCATACAACGGGAATCCAAGTACATATGCATTACATAAGAATTCTACAACACATAAGTAGTTTCAACCTGCGACATATCGTATATAAGTGTGTAAATCCCCTAATAGGATACAACACTGCATGGAATCTAGTGCTATATGCATCTCTAACTAAAAAGTATTAATCAAACTACTAGATATAAAAGTTTGAGATACTCTAATGTCAAATGAAGTATGAATGGGAAAATCGAAAAGTAGTATACCTTCAATCATGACCTTCTTTCCTTTGTTCATGTCCATTGGTGGTCTACAACACTAGGGACAACATCAAGTGCATATGCCTATTCGTTCTTGCCCAAGGATGAGCATTACCACTCATGTGTCCAAAATAATTACACACATAGCATTTAGTCTTTCTTATGCTCACTCTATATTTCTTAGCTATGTGACCCTTCTTTTGGAATTTCCTACATGTAATCTTGTGCCTTTTGAATTTATTTTGTTATTTTTTACCTACTCCTTCTTTGTGTTTTCCTTGCTGATATCATCTATCTCATTCCTTCTTTGGATCCTCCTTTATTGTCCTTTTAGAAACCGTATTTAGCAATGCAATCTTTACTAAGCTCTTAATTACGTCACCTATCTAAATGTGGCTAAGCGCCCAGTCTCAAATTAGTGGTCTTAAACCCTTAGCTAATTCAATAGCTTTCTTTCCTGAAGTGTTCACTAAATCCAAATCAAACTTAGCAAGCTCATTAAATGATTCACCACCTTCACTATCATGTATTCTTGCTGCAAACTGATTAATTTCTCAAGTTGAACCCTTTACTCATCCTCTAAAACAAACTTCATTTCAAAACTCCATTTGAAATCACCCCAATGCATCTCTTCCTCATGCACCTCAGCAATAATAATATCCCACCAATTTAAAGTTTCTCCTTGTTAGTGCCAAGAGACAAGTTGCCTTCTACTGAAAGTCTCTACGTAGCCATGGATCACATGTGCGTAGCTATGCCTTTGTACCCACAAAGGATTCTTTTCCAACATAAGGCTTTCTACCCATAATCTAGAAATCTCTACGTAGCCATGGATTTTCAACGACAGTGGATACATAGGAACTACTCCTTCTGGCATCTAGGTTAACATTGGCTTCAGTTCGTGCTTGTAGATACCTGTAGAACTAAAAGGGTACGTTTATACCAGGAACATTTGAGGATGCATATCATGTGCCAAATATAGTGTTGTTGTTCATTTCAACTATCTGTAAGTGGGATTCATTAGCAACTCCCGAAGATGGTAAACAAGATTGAAATAAAGTGGTTTATATGCATATGCAATATACTTATGTGTTTATATATAAATATACAGATAGACACTCTTAATACATTCTAAACCTATAAGAATTAGGTAGCTTATGCTCCGATACCAAATGTAACAATATGTCATTTAGGACCTTTTAATTCTACGTCCTAATCGAAACAGAAATCCCAAAAGTCGTAAACAATGGATTATTAGCTAGAGTAGTTAAATCAAAATGAAATAATCCTTTATAAATAAATGGTTTATATATATATATATATATATATATATATATAATTGAATAGTATATATCTAAATATAATAAAAACTCCATATAATCACCATCGTTGGTGCATGCCAAGCAATCCCTCAATATCCTATCAACCTATCAGAGATAGGTATGGAAAGGAAATATATATAGGGGATCAGACTCTTCCTGTGCAAGTGAGAAATGTCACTTAGTTTATACTATTAACATGCTAATATAACATCATTTGGAATAATACTATACCATGCTTTTATCACCTGAATCTATTAGACTAGTCCACCATAATATCATGTTATCAGTGTTCATTGCTCTAAGATCAATATCATACAAAATATGGTGTCTATATAGATTTCCACATTAGCATACAACTTGCACGGTATCTGCCAAATACCAAGATTCCATAAATAGAGTAAATATACAAAACAACAAAGGTGACGACAAGGGTGATGATAACTCATTGATGATACGTATTCACAAACTGGTATCATATCCTACTTCCTTCACTTTGGTATACTATGGGCACTTATACAAAGATTAGCCGATTTATCGAATCTTTCCCTTAATACAGCTGGTGTTTGAAACTAAATCAATCGACATGCACTATATCAACATCAGATGGATGCCTCCGTCTCCCTGATCTCCACACCATACGTAAGAACACCCTGTCACCTATAGTAACCAATCGAAGTAATATTAGAACATTCATTTCATCAACTTATTAGTAAAACATACACGCTTACAAAACTCATCAACATCGAGTATCACACCATATAGTACTATATAAAATTAGCATTGCTTTAACGTCATCACACGGTTGATACGAAATGCCTTTAATCACTTACCTAGACCTTTTGGGGTCTAAGTTCATATTGGCTTCATAACAGGTGTTCGGTTGATTTATTTTTTAAAGCAGTTAATTGATTCAACTTTCAGTTAACTGATTATATGTCAGTTGACTGGTCGTTCGAAGAAAATAATTCTTCAGCTATTCGGTCGATTGAATGCAAATTCAGTCGGCTAACTACTCAAGTATAGTCAAGCAAAGCTATTTTCAGTCGATTAAAATACAGTAAAATTGCATTGTTGGTTATACAAGATTTTATTCGGTCAGTTGGAGGATTTAAGCAGTCGATTCTTTAGCTATGTTAAACGATTTTTCATTGTTGTGTTAGGTTTTTCATTGAATACCCATACTAGTTTCATTTAAACCTAATACGCACATACACTCACACTTCACTATATATCTCTTGAACATAAGTTGACTCTTTTCATGACCATTTTATCACTTAGATCGTATTGTGCTCATGCCAAATTGTCCTAACTGCATTATAATCTTATCTTCTTTAACTTATACGGTTATACCTTTTCCTAGTTTTTCTTTATTATCTCACCATAATCTCTCCCTATGCTTGTTTTCTACTATATCTTCGTATTAATTAAACTTGATCATAACATACTCATTTTTATATTTTATTATCACCATATTTCATAGTATTAACAACATATCATTCATTAATTCAAGGATGGGCTGTTCATCTTCCCTTATTCAAGTAATGCAAGATTACGAGCTATCTTTTAATGGCCAATTCTTCGTTCCCATACTAACAATCGCAAATCTATCGATTAAGGCGTGTCCACGGCAAGAAAAGTAGTTATCAGTAGCATGATATGGCAGCATTTCTTACCAAAATGCAGCTATTGTCGTTTCTCATGCTTTCTCCGTACAAAAGAAAAACTGACCAAAAAAAATAAGTTTTGCAGTTAAATTTTCCCTCAGTGTTTCAATTGCCCGCATTTTTTTTGTTTTCCACTCTATCGAATTTTCACTTCCCTCTTCTGGTTTTTCTTCCGTAACTTAGTTCTCATCTATAGCCACATCCACATCCACATCCACATCCACTTCCTTCCCCATCTCTCTCTTCTACCGCGTCGCTTCTTCCACCTCGTCGTTGCTTATCTATGCTTCCTCCACTATCACCACCTTCATACTCATCTACAACTTTATACATGTCTCTATCTCAACAACCACATATGTCCTCATCTCCTCCTTTCTTCCTATCTCAGTCTCCACATCCGTTGTTTTTCACCAGTCCTCCCTCTGAATCAATTTTTTCAAAAGGAATACAAACCCTAAACTGCAGATGTATTGTATCTAAAAGGGTAAATAATTTTGTTGTCTATTTATCTACTTAATTGTTATTTAATTGTTTAGGCATGCAACTTAATTGGTTTTTATTTGATTTCGCTAAAATATTATGCGTATGAAATAGCAAGAGAAATTAGCCAAAGCTCTTAACCCAAACATAACATCTTTATCTTCTTCGCGTAATTAATTTAATATCTTTTCCCATTTCTAACAAATCCGATGATTAAAAGAGAAAGTATCTTTCCATTTGCTGCCTTTTCAGTTTTGGGCTTGTGCTGCAGACATTTATGCAAGCTATAATCATTCTCTTTCTCTAATCGGTCTTTGAGGATTTCCTTTTTTTATACAAGTTTATCACCTGAGACCGAAAATTGAGAATGATGTGAATAAGCAAGATGCAATTTGAGAGCGAGAATATAAGGTTGCAGCTAATAAAGTGCGTTCTTTGTGTTCTGAGCTTGGCGGCCTTTTTCTGAAGGTAATTTATGCATTACATTTTTTTTCTTTTTTGGAATTTTGAAGTATCGATGTGCTTTAGAGTATAAATGTTCTTATCAATGTATGATTTTCTATTTTGGAAGTTTGATTTTCATAGCAATGTATACTAAAAAATTTGAAAGTATAATGTACATTGACACAGTCCTTCGTTTATTGCATGTTGTCATTTTTTATACAATATTTAGGGATTTTGATGTTGCGATGGCTGGATACTGCTCAGTCATCTTAGTGATACTTGTAAGAGTTGCCAGTATGGTATTTATAACAGTAATAATGACCTATTATACATATTACCTACCCTTGGTTACGTATTACTGGAGCTGAGGCTTGAAAACTAGATAAGAAAATTTCCATAACGGTAAAGTTGATCTTGTATGTTCCTCCAATCACATGTAATAAAACACCATCCTTTATTTTATTTTCTTGATATTTTGAGTGAGCACTACAATATCCGGATGCACTGGCTAATATTGTTATATTTGTATTCATGGTCATATGTATCCTTCACTTTGTTTATAATTATCCAAATTTTAGTTAGCTTATCAATCAATTGGTCATCAACCTATCTGATCCGTGTTACTTATTGTACTATTCTTATTGATTCAACCTAGGCCAACATAATCAAATATTTCACTAAATATGAAGCAATTCATTTTGTTTTATTCCCCTGCATCTTTTTAAAATTGTTGGTTTTATTCATTTGTCAAGTTTGATGTTGTTAGTGTAGCAGCTTCAATTCACACACACATACACACATTCGCTCACACTGTTAGTTATTTTTTACGACTGCTTACTTTTTTTACCGTCCTCAAATATCAGTGTAATTCCACCTTCGCCTTATAATTTTAGGTCTAAACCTTCTCAGACTCCTTGTGCAAAACATAATAGCTTAGCTCCAGACAGAAGTCGAGCTTCCACCAACACGTGCTTTACAGAATCCATGCATCAACACGCGGCTGAACTAGAACAATCATTTTTGTGCTAGACAGACTGTTTCATATGAAACATACATTTATTTCATGAATTTCTTGTAATGACAATGAGGTATTCATTTAGGCTATTTACATTCTCCTCCAACCCCCCACCCCCCAAGTCTATTGTGCAAGTTCACCCCTAGAATTATTGATTGTGTCGCTTTTAAAGAAAAAACTTCTTTTAATGTTGTTTCTGGACACCTAGTTCCAACAGTTTGTACTATTAACTGTTAGATACATACAAAATTTCCTTACTTTTTAATCTCATATATGCGGGCAGTAAGTTTAAAAAATCTGATAACTGGGGTTTAACCTAAGGAACTTATCCTATCGGGAGTTCAATCTAAATTGTTTGGAACATTTCAAAAATAGTATGGTGATTGTCTTTCTTTGAACTGTTATTACAATCATGTTCATATACAGTTTAGTTGAATAGTTCCCCTACCTTCCCACAATGCATCAACCACAACATATGTTGTATAATATGTTCAGATTTGGCCAATATAGTAGAGGATGTGTGATGCCTTGCCCAGTAATAACTAGCTACACTTACAAACTTATACAATAAATAGAATTAAATAAATAGAGACTTTGATCTTTGCAAATGTAACATGTAATTGTGAAAGCCCATTTTAGTTGTTATAGGTTAAACGATGTGAGAAGAGGATGTGGTGCAAGTTTTAACAGCCTATGCTTCCTATAAGTGATTCCTATATTATTGTAATGGATTGAAAGTCAAATATGTGGTCTGCCAAAACTGAATTTGTTATACTTCTGTTCTTAGAAGTCTATTGAATGTTAGGATCATTTCCACATGATATATTGTTTTTGAGAAAAAAAGATTACTCATATCACCATATGGAAAATTGAGTTACACACACACAGCAGATTTCATTTGTTGCCACAAACAAATATAAATTATTCTGCATTTCTTAAAAATTTAAAATAGTATGATGTCAGATCAATGTATATATTTTCTGCAATTTCAATTTTGGTCTTGTATAAGCTTACTAACAAACATAACCTTTGTCTATTTTAGTTCTTTTGAATGCTTTTACTTCAGGTAATTGCATCAGCCTGGCCAAGCTGAATCCACTGTTCAAATTTTAGTAATTCCTTGGAATAAAGGTACCAAAACATTGAATATGGCCTCTACAAATATGTTTAATCACCTATTTCAAATAAATGCCAATCTCACTTTGTGTTTCTTCCTTTTCTTACTTTGTACATGTGGTCTTACCATTGAACTATTAGATTTTCTGAGCAAGAGTAAAGTACTTCAGAATTGAAATCATCTCCGAATTAGAAGGTAGAATCGGGCACCAAATTCTTTAAGTCCAAATGTGTACATATAATAAGTAATGTTTGTTGACAATTCTAAAGAAATGAATGCAATATACTTTAGTCCCACATTGGCAAAATGAAAGATAAAATTGTGTATATATGTAGGATCCTCCCTCCCTATATTGGCCCTTAGGGTCAGGTAATTTTGTGCGAGAGGGAGGACCCAAATCTGATGAACACACACGCGCGCGCCGCCTGTCCCGTCCTGGGTTCGGGTCTACTATGAAATCTTATTTTTGCTACAAAAAACACTGCAATTTTCGGCGGGTTTTTATTTGGCTACAATAACAAATAGATACGGGCGCGGCCCGTTTGAATTTGAATTGAATACGAGTGCGACTCGTTGGAAGAATGAAGGGACGTAGTTTTTCGGAACAGACATATTTTGAACGGACACAACCGTGACCGTTCAGCAACTATAAATCAGTGACGGATCCTGATCAAATGACTCACTGGTTTTACTGTTCTTCTTCTTCCCCGAAATTCTCTTCAGCCAAATTCGTTTCTGTTGCCATCGTCGTCTCAGACTGACGTGCTCTTTACGGTCTCGCGTAGTTTCGTCGGTTGTACCCTGGGAGACTTCGACTAAAGTCTTAAGGCGATTGTAACGACAAGCCTCCGACGAACTTTGAGATGACAGCAGAACAGATGTCCATCAAGACAGCAAATTTAAACAAACCAGACCCATTCAAGGGAGACGGAGATGATTTTCTGACATGGCAGAGTCAGATGCTCTTTTATCTCACAACCCTTGGTCTGCAGAAGTATCTTGATGAAGATGAACCGGTGCCGCCTACGCCAGGCAAAACCAATTCAGCAAATGAGATTTCTGCAATTGACGCATGGAGGCACTTAGATTTCTTGTGCAGGAATTACATCCTAAACTGTTTGGATAAGGTTTTGTACAAGGTGTATCAGCCACTGAAAACTGCAAAAGCTCTCTGAAATGCGCTTAATGCAAAGTACAAAACGCAAAACGTTATCTTGAAGAAGGTCATAGTTGACAAGTTCATGGACTACAAAATGATAGATTCAAAATCAGTAATTGCGCAATTGCATGAATTTCAGATTATTATCCATGAATTGCAAGCAGAAGGCCACGAAGTTGGTGAATCTTTCTTGGTTGAAGCAATTACTGGAAAGCTACCACCATCTTGGAAGGACTACCGCAATTACTTGAAGCACAAGAAGAAGGAGATATCCTTACAAGACCTCATCGTCAGATTGAAGATCGAGGCAGATAATCGCGGAGTCACTAAACCAAAAAACGAAGAGGCTTTTGTTGCAGAAGGGGCAAAGAAAAAAGGAAACCCCAACAAAAACAAAAAGAAAAGGAAGGCGCCAGAAACCAAACAAAATGATCAAAAGCCGTCCCAGAAGTTCAATGGGCAGTGTTGGGTTTGTGGCAAGACTGGACATCAAGCAAAGGATTGCAGACACAAGAAACAGAATAATTCTGAAGCAAATGTGGTGGAAAACATGGACATCGATGGGTCTAACTTTTCTGGAGTTGTGTCGGATTGCAATCTAGTTCAGAACCCTTCTCAGTGGTGGTTTGACACAGGTGCTACACGACATGTGTGTTCTGAAAAGACCATGTTCTCCACTTACAACAAACTCGATCATGAAGAAAAGTTGTACATAGGCAACTCTGCAGTATCAATGATTTAGGGAAGCGGGAAAGTGATTCTCAAGTTCACATCTGGTAAGACTATTACGCTGAATGATGTGCTTCATGTTCCAGACATTCGCAAGAACTTGATCTCTGGACCAGTACTCTCGAAGAAAGGTTTCCGAATGGTCTTCGAATCAGATAAAATTGTTCTGTCTAAGGCTGGAATCTTTATAGGGAGAGGATACTTGTGTGATGGCCTATTTAAGGCTAATGTGGCCGTAATTGGCAATAATAATGTATATTGTAATTCTGAAATGAATAAAAAGGAAGTTTCTTATGTTGTCGAGTATGATGCTCTATTATGGCATGAAAGATTAGGACATATAAACTTTCAAAAGATGAAAAAACTAGCAAATCTGGATTTAATTCCAAAATTTCAAGTAGATAAAAAATACAAATGTGAGACATGTGTAGAAGCAAAAATGGTTAAGAAACCATTTCATACTGTTGACAGAAGTACTAAACCATTACAAATGATTCATACTGACTTATGTGATTTCAAAAACTTACCTACAAGAGGTGGGAAAAAGTATTTTATCACATTTATTGATGATTATACACGATATTGCTACGTATATCTTCTCAATAGTAAAGATGAAGCAATTACATCGTTTATAAAATATAAGGCTGAAGTAGAAAATCAGCTAAATAAAAAGATCAAGATATTGAGATCTGATCGAGGTGGAGAATATGAGTCGCCGTTTGAACAATTCTGTGCAGAAAATGGAATAATTCATCAAACAACAGCACCATATTCACCACAACAAAATGGTATAGCCGAGAGAAAGAATAGAACATTAAAAGATATGATTAATGCCATGCTCTTAACCTCTGGCCTGCCAACAAACTTGTAGGGGGAAGCTTTAAATATGTCTAATCACATATTAAATAAGGTTCCTCATAGTAAAACGGAAAATATTCCATATAAATTATGGAAAGGATATCTACCAAGCTTCAAATACCTCAAAGTGTGGGGGTGCTTGGCAAAAGTTCATATCCCGCCTCCAAAAAAAGTCAAACTTGGACCAAAAACTGTAGATAGTTACTATTTAGGACCAGCCCAAAATAGTAGTGCATATAGATTTTTGGTATTCAAGTCTGATATACCTGATATTCATGTAAATACAATCATGGAATCAAGAGATGCCTCATTCTTTGAAGAAGTGTTTCCACACAAAAAGAATGAAGGGAATAAAAGGACACGAGAAGAATCAAATAGCCCACATGAAACTCATCGTGAAAGTGATGAAGTAGAACCAAGAAGAAGTGTAAGGGCTAGAACTTCCAAATCATATGGTTCGGATTTTTTCACATATGTGTTAGAACACGAACCTCAATCATACAAGGAAGCAATGTTATTTTCTGAGTCTTCATGTTAGAAAGAAGCAATACAAAGTGAGATCGATTCGATCCTAAGTAATAAAATTTGGGAAATTGTTGATATTTCACCTGGAATAAAACCTATTGGCTGCAAATTGATTTTTAAGAAGAAAATGAAATCAGATGGCTCTATTGATAAATATAAAGCCAGATTAGTAGCCAAAGGATATCGTCAAAAAGAAGGTATAGACTTTTCTGACACATATTCACCAGTTACACGAATAACCTCAATAAGAATGCTAATAACAATTGCATCCATCTACAATCTAGAAATTCATCAAATGGATGTAAAGACAGCATTCTTAAATGGAGATCTCGATGAGGAAATCTACATGGAGCAACCCGAAGGATTTGTATCCAAGGGGAATGAAAACAAAGTCTGTAAATTGGTAAAATCACTATACGGACTCAAACAAGCTCCAAAACAATGGCATGCAAAGTTTGACAGTGTCATGATAAGAAATGGTTTTCGTATAAATGAGTGTGACAAATGTGTTTATTGTAAACAAGTTGGATAATCATACGTGTTTGTTTGTTTATATGTGGACGATATGCTAATCTTTGGTCCTAACATTAAAGTTATAGAGACCATAAAGAAAATGCTTATCAATAATTTTGATATGAAAGATTTAGGAGTTGCTGACATTATTTTGGGAATCAAAATAATAAGAACGCCTAATGGAATACAATTATCACAGTCATATTATGTAGACAAAATAATTGAGAAATTCCAACATTATGGAATTAAAGGAGTAAGAACACCTTTTAATCCATCAGAAGTACTGCAAAAAAACACTAATGAGAGTGTAATGCAACTGAAATATTCCCGTGTAATAGGATGTCTAATGTATCTTATGAATTGCTCGAGACCAGATATAGCTTATGCAGTAAGTCGACTAAGCAGGTATACAAGTAATCCAGGGAAGGAACACTGGAAAGCACTAATGAGAGTGCTGGGATACTTGAAGAATAAGACAAACTATTCCTTGCATTACGGAAAATATCCAGCTGTTCTAGAAGGATACAGTGATGCAAACTGGATTGCAGATTCAGAGGAATCAAAATCCACAAGTGGTTATGTCTTCACTCTTGCAGGAGCAGCAGTGTCATGGAAATCAACGAAGCAAACATGCATAGCTCGATCCACTATGGAATTAGAGTTTATTGCATTAGACAAAGCATGAGAAGAAGCAGAATGGCTTCGTCATTTGTTAGAAGATATTCCTTTATGGCCTAAACCTGTAACGGCCATATGTATTCACTGCGACAATCAAGCTGCGCTAAGTAGAGCGAAAAACTTTGTGTATAATGGCAAATCACGACACATTCGTCGACGCCATAACACAGTTAGGCAGTTACTCTCTAATGGAACTATCTCCATTGATTATGTAAGAACAAATGATAACCTAGCGGATCCATTTACAAAAGATTTATCAAGATAGAAAATAGACTGCACATCGAGGGGAATGGGTTTAAAAGCCTAAACCAACAAGAGTTATCTTATACGGAAACCTATCCTGGCAACTGGAGATCCCATGGACTAGGATCAATAGGCAAACCAGTTTTGAATAACTCAAGACGTAACGCATTTTTCTGGACATAGTCCATTCCATTCCTATTGTGCAAAACATAAATGCATGCCTACAGAAGTATTAAAAGGTTAAAGCTATGCTTTTTAATGATGACCATATCTTGAAAAATAACAAGTGGGGTATATGTAGGATACTCCTTATGGTTGCGATCACCTATGTTAGTGTGAGCTGGGTCGGCTCTATGAGAATATTAAAGGCTTAAATTCTCTAAATACACTCGCAGAACCAAATCTGTTCAGGACCGAAATGAACACAACCAAGAGATTGGATGAGAAGGGAAACAATGCTTTGTTAACCTTATTGTCTGGTTATACAATAACGGCAGACGGTTCAAGATGAAATAATTCACCGATTAGCCAAGTATATCCGATGAGTGTTAACAAGGGAAAGTTCAAAGTGAAACATCTACTTATCCTTCAAAAAGCATTATTCCATACGTAGTCTGAGATATTCCACTTTGTGTGGGGGAAAATTATATTGTCATTCATGTGGGGGATTGTTGACAATTCTAAAGAAATGAATGCAATATACTTTAGTCCCACATTGGCAAAATGAAAGATAAAATTGTGTATATATGTAGGATCCTCCCTTCCTATATTGGCCCTTAGGGTTAGGTAATTTTGTGCGAGAGGGAGGACCCAAATCTAATGAACACACGCGCGCGCCGCCCGCCCGTCCCGGACCGGGCTCGGGTTCGGGTTCGGGTCTACTATGAAATCTTATTTTTGCTACAGAAAACACTGCAATTTTCGGCGGGTTTTTATTTGGCTACAGTAACAAATAGATACGGACGCGACCCGTTTGAATTTGAATTGAATACGGATGCGACCTGTTGGAAGAATGAAGGGACGCAGTTTTTCGGAACATACATATTTTGAACGGACACAACCGTGACCGTTCAGCAACTATAAATCAGTGACGGATCCTGATCAAATGACTCACCGATTTTACTGTTTTTCTTCCCCGAAATTCTCTTCAGCCAAATTCTTTTATGTTGCCATCGTCGTCTCAGACTGACGTGCTCTTTACGGTGTCGCGCAGTTTCGTCGGTTGTACCCTGGGAGACTTCGACTAAAGTCTTAAGGCGATTGTCACGACAAGCCTCCGACGAACTTTGGTATTCCTCTTACTTTAGGTTCTGTCACGCACAAATTAGTAACGGTTTACCCCTGTTGCTTGATTTCTGATTTTGCAACGCTTTAAAGTGTTGCTGTTGTTTGTTGTAACATATAGTACGTTTACATTGCGTGCATTAGTAACGCACATCGACTGTTGCGTTCTGTTTTGAACCAATCTTCTCTACAATGTTTTGGTTTTATACCTTATCATAGAATTTAACGTAGTTTTTTTCTTATGCTTCTACTACTGCAGTATCAGGTCCTTAGATCAACGTAGTTATTTCTCCCTTAATACCCGACTTTGTCATATGATTTTATAAATTTTGTAGCACTTTCTATAGTTTAAATTAAATTTTCTGAATCGTACGTGACTGATAACATATTATTGAGATATATTTAGAATATATGATTAAGATATTATGATATATTTAGAATATATGATTAAAATATATTTAGAATATGTGATTAGATGTTATGAGTGGTATGTGATAAGGGCTATATCTTCGGAAGATTTCCTGCTATTTCCGCAATATATGATTAGATGTTATGAGTGGTATGTGATAAAGGATATATCTTCGGACGATTTCCTGCTGTTTTCGTAATTTTAGAGTTACCATAAGATAGAGTTTTGGGTATATATTATAAATAGGGATGCTGGTGATTAACAATAATTCAAGCTGAGTTTTGCCAATTCTTCATGGTATCAGAGCGAGTTTAATTGTGTAACATGTCACTTTCAATGAATGTCCACGTGTTTGGATGATCATACCCAACATATGCGAGGGCGTGTTGAGATTAGTTCCACATCGGGGAATTTACAATACGAATTCTACATAAATACTAAGGGACTTTCCATCACATTAACCAATTGGTTTTGTGATAGTATAAGGTTCTCTAACTTGGTATCAGAGCGAGGTTGATTGTCACTTTGTTTGTGATGCGATCAATGAAGGTTTGATATCTCCTACTCATGTCTCGACATCGTCACAGTTGGCGGACATTTTTACAAAGGCTCTCGGTAAGGCTCAATTTGATTTGCTTCTCTCCAAGTTGGGCATTTTTGAATCTCATGCTCCAACTTGAGGGGGGTATTGAGATATACTTATAATATATTATTAAGATATTATGATATATTTAGAATATATGATTAAGATATTATGATATATTTAGAATATATGATTAGATGTTATGAGTGATATGTGATAATGAATATATCTTCGGAAGATTTTCTGCTGTTATCGAGAGTGGTATGTGATAAGGGATATATATTCGGAAGATTTCCTGTTGTTTTCTCAATTATACAGTTACCATAAGATAGAGTCTTGGGTATGTATTATAAATAGGGATGCTGGTGGTTGATAATAATTTGCCAATTCTTCACATATTCATACTATTATAATAAATATTACTTACAATCTTATACTCTTTTACTCCATGATCAGTACTAAATGTGGTACGTAGACCATCTTTCACTCATAGCAAACATAATGTTTGATAATTTGCTATTACATCTCCTTATGGGGTTCACAACTGCAGTAACTCCACAAAAAGTTGATCCCATAGGTTGGTGGTAATATTCTTTGAACCGCTTACAAATCAGAAGGAGTTGGCCTTTTCACTATGGATTTAAACTGAATTTACGTAAGTTTAACTGAATTTTCTGTAATAAATATTATCAGTAGAAAATGGTCATGAATTCCATTTGAGTTCTTCAATATTTAGAAATAAACGTATTTTAATACTGGATGTCGAACGATTATTGAATTTTTTTCCTTCTTGTACAACTGCTAAGTATTCTTCATTACCAAATTGTTTATTTCAACGGCAAACAAAATTTTATTTCACGTATTATGCCATTACTTTATTAAGATTATGAAAATTTATGTTGTTGGACTATTGAATATTTTTGTGACTTTATCACTTCAAATAACAAGACATTTGTGGTTTCTAATAAAGGATTCAGTTGGCCCTTAGCTGATTAATACATATGTATCGTAAGTATTATCTTGATAAATTATTTTATTCAGAAAAACATTGAATTAGATAAAATTGATAAAAATTCTACTTGTCTTGATTACATTTATATATATTACCCACATAGTTGTTTGTCACCAATCTTCTTAATTTTATAAAATTCCTTATCTGCATTTTATTATTCAAATCTTTTAGGCAGGCCGTGATGCATTTTTTTAATCTAATAAAAGTTTTTAAGACCTGATGTACCCTTCCGAGTTATTTCTTTATGAAATGATTATTTGAGAAAAGGAAATCAATTCCCGTGTCGATAGGCTGGATTTTTGTATCATCATCAATTCCAATATGCTATCTGTATCTTTTTTAAACAATTACCATTCATTACTTCAATCATTCTAGATCTGCAAAGCCACTTTTCCATTGGCCATGTTACTAGTAGCTATACCAATTTTAGAAACAAATGTACTTGTCTTAATAGCTCTTTCCATAATAGTTTTTATGGCCGTTGCTGAACTACAAACTAAACTAATATATTTTGTTGAGATTGTACCAGGTCATGATCAGGTTTTACACCTGCATTCATAAATTTGTTCAAGTCTAAATTCATTTGAATGCATGATGTAAATGAAAGATTCTTATGTTTTGTCACTATCAGCAATCAAGTAAGCATTTTTTTTGTCACATATGTATCTGGAAAAAATCCTATTTGAGTATAAACGACTGCAGCATTGATACGTGTAGCCACAAGAGCAGATACAAGCCCAGCAATGTCCAACGATAATGTGAATGCAGTTAATGCTTGGCTGTTATAAACACAGTACTGTTCTTTGCTAGCTGCAGAAGCTCTCTTTAATACACTAGGGAAAAATGCTTTCAGAAATGGCTCCATAGTGGAAACTCCTACAACACATAAGGTATGTATATAGTAACTAACTGCACAAACAAAAATCACATAAATCATCAGTTAGTACAGGAATTCGTAACACAAACCTGAAATTCCAATGTCATATCCTAAAATAAGGCCACTAGAAATAGCCATTAAGCAAATTATCAGTACAGATAGAGTTATTCTTCCTTCATATTCCTTTCCAACACCATTCAAAATAATTACTCCACCTGCCATAATTTGTAATTCCATTCTCTTTTAGTTATAGAAAACACGCTGCTTATCTATCACACACATAGTGTACTGAAATAGCTAGACCAGAGAGGAAAAGAAACTTTCATGTAAGCTTAGCACCTTAGCAAAATTTATTGTATTTATGGTTTTTTTTGATGCATTACTCGTACGATTATCTTTTGTTACCATTGAAATGGTCTGATCCTAGTCTGACTGTCAGATTGGTAAATAGAAGTTTCAATATGGTCACCTAAAAAATTAATAACCCAGAGAACTTTGTTCTCAAATTATAAATAGAGAATTTGGTAAATGTGCTCAAATATGATAGTACTTCAATTCTAAGTGTGTTGGAAATCAAAATTAGAACTTCGTACTGGGTAATTTATTTACTTTTATGTTTAGTGATGATTTTGGATGGTTCTGTATAGCAAAACTGCATATTTGCATAAATTAAGTTTGATAAGCACTAACAAAGTTTATAAAAATTAGCTATGTTTATAATAATAATGATGATGATGATGATGATGATGATGTATAATAGTTTGAATAAGTTAACTAAGTTTTGTAAAAATTAACAAGTTTATAATAGTAGTAGTAGTAGTAGTAATAAACTAAGTTTGATAAAAAATAATCGAGTCTTTAATAATAATAACAATAACGACAATAATAATAAACTGTATTTTGATAAAAATTATTTAAGTTTATAGCAATAATAATAATAAATTAAATAAGTGAACTAAGTTTATAATTAATAAAAATAATAACAAAAACTAAGTTTATAAAAATCAACTAAGCTAAATAAGTTTTATAAAAGTAAACAAGTTTATAAAAATTAACTAAGTTAATAATAATAATAATAAAACAACTAAGTTTACATTAATAATAATAAATTAAGTTTATGAAAAATTTGTAAATTTGAGATAATTTATAAAAATTAACTAAGATAATAGAGTTTAATTTTGAGGTAATTTATAATTTAAGTTAATTAAAATATAAGCTATGACATTTTAATTATTAGCAATTAAGATAATTTACAAGTTTAATAATAAAAATAATTAACAATAGTTTGAATAAATTAACTAAGTTTTATAAAAATTAAACACGTTTATAAAATTAACTAAGTATTATAAAAATTAACAATTTTATGATAATATTAATAAACCAAGTTTGATAAAAATTTAACTAAGTTTATAATAATAAGAAACTACCGTTTGATAAAAATTAACCGAGTTTATAACAATAATAAATTAACGAAGTCAACTAAGTTTTATAACTAAGAACAAGAACAACAACTAAAACTAAATTTATAAAAATTAACTAAGTTAACTAAGTTTTAAAAAAAGTAAGTTTATAAAAGTTAATTAAGTTTATAAATAATAATAATAAATTAACCAAGTTTATGAAAAATTTATAACTTTTGAAACGATTTATAAAAATTACCCAAGTTAATAAAGTTTAAGTTTAAGATAACTCATAAGTTTAACTTAATTAAAATATAAATTATAATTTATGACATTTTAAGTTTTAGAAATTGAGATGATTAATATATTTATACGTTTTATAAAAATTAAAAAAATTTATACAAATTAGTTAAATTTTATTAGAATTTAACTAAGTTAATAAGTTTTTAAAAATTAAATAAGTTTATCATAAAAGTTAACCAATTTTATAAAAATTTAAAGAAGTTAACTAAATATTATAAAAATTATTTAAATTTTAGTAAAATTTTAACTAAGATGTTTGATATAATTTAAATATGCAAAATGATTTCATAATCATTTATCGATTGTTAAACTTGTCTACAGGTAATTAGTTTTTTGGGAGTAAAGGCCAACTACAGTAAAGAATTGTGGGTAATCAAGTATTGAACATGGCTTTAATTGTTGTATATCTATAACATTTTGTTAGTACTTGTTATGTAAACTTGTTTATGAATGGTTATGAATTTTATGTGAATTTTCTCATTTTGTCGAAAAACTATTATCGAAATGGTTAGGATATTAAATTTTGATTATGTGATTAATGTGTTTTTTTTGAGTTATTTGGATATGATGACTATGTGTTTGATTGATTGGTTGTTGGTTTGAATACGACTATTATATGATTGATTGCTGGTTTTAATAAGACTATTATGTGAGCGATGGCTGGAAACAGTACAAGCCAAGTATGCTAAAAAACAGTTAATAACTTTCAGTAGCGTTTTAAAAATGCTACGGAAATGTAAACAACCGCGATATGACATTCGGTGTTGAAAAAACGCTACCAAAAATTTTAGTAGCGTTTCGGTAAAGACTACGATACAACATGCTACTAAAAGTCTGAAACTTTTTGTAGCGGTTCTAAAATCGTACAATAGGTCAAGTTTTGGTAGTGTTTTCTACAATGCTATAAAAAATTTCAAACATTTAATTGCATGTCGTATCATAACATTTACCGAAACGGTACTAAAAGTTTTGATAGCGTTTTTGCAACACTACGAAAAGCCTTTACTGGTGTAGTGGTTCTTCAATCTGTATCGGTTGAATTAAGGCCATTAACGTAACTTAGGCCATAATAAATGAATTAAGAGCATATATAACATTATATATCTTAATTAATAGTTCCCACTCGCCAATTACCTAAGAAAGCCCCTAATTTGATTGAAATCTCCTTCTCCTTCATTGTCTAGAACTTTCCCTAACCTCCAAACTCCATGAATCAGTTTGAGATTGGTATCTCTTTATAACTCTCCTCGCGTTAATGTCTTTAGCCTTAAAAATTATTTATTTTGGTGGAGAATTGCATTTGTATATTAAGATCTAGGTTATAGAAAGATGGGTTCGTCCTTTTTCACTTTCGAGAAGAGGAAAGGAATGAGGAATACCTATACATACATAACATTCCAAAATTAGATAGTTACTTTATACTAGGTCTAGGAGGAATGGGCCTTAGGACCCTAACATAGACAAACCAACTAGAATTCTAATTTGGCTATAATTCTTAATCCCCTTATCTGACTTATATGTTCTTATAGTTTAATAAAAAAATCTAGCCTTCATAATAGTACAAGTTTCATTGTCAAAATTTTTTATTTACAAAAATTACAAATTTGCCCCTATAAGTAAAATACCAATTTACCCTTTATTAAGTGTTAGTTAAATTATTAAAACTTACGGGGTGTTACGTTAAATTTAAATCACAGATTACCTCTAGTTCTGGGTTGTCATTATAAATCATGCAGCTAGCCTTCCTTTACGAAGCATAGTTCCTTCTTCCTCCTAGCTTAGTATGCAAATCCCAACTATAGGCTCCAGCTAGTTTTTGTGGGGGCTAGAGTTGAATTATTGTGTATTGAATGAGAAAAGGAGGTGATATTTATAGCCACTAGATATCACAAATACCTCCACCTTGTTCTCTTCTCTAATTTAATCCTTGTCAAAGAAAAGTGTATAAGCACCTCACTTCCTCTAGATATGGCCTCCCCTATTTTATGGACTTGTTTCATAATGTTTGGGATAATTAAAATCGTATGTTAATTAATGAAATATTTATTTAAACCTATATTTTCAATAAGATTTATAAAATTAAAACAAGTTTGATTCAGAAAATTGCTGGCAATACCGTTGTGTTGATTATCTAGTGTGAACACAAATTCCGATAATATTGATAATATTTAAACAATTTAAATATTACACCATGTACGAACTTTGCTGAAGTATTGTATTGGGCTTGTATTCAGTTGTTTATAGATTATTTAAGCGAACCTAAGTAACGATATTTTATGCATGTTTTCTTTACGTCATCGCTATAATATTTAGACATCTAGAGTTTGGTCAATGGCAGAAAGTCTAATATTATTTTAATTATTTTCGTAGTTCCACTTTAAAGTCTAAGGTTCAATTCGATAAATTTATCAATTAACCGATTTTCTCTAGCGATAGATTTTGACTTTAAGTTGACTACAAATGTAACACTCCATAAAATTAATGGTGGTTAATAAATAATTACTAAGACTCGAAAATGGAATTTGAGCAAACATCAGAATTCAACCATGAAACTTGTATCATTGAGTTTTTAGCGATTTTCTAAGCAACTTTCATATATGAAGTTTTACGATTGGAGTTCAAACGAAGAAGTTATTAACGTTTTGAAGTTTTCAAAATGAAAATAGTTAAATTGGAATTTAAACATAAATAATTATATTAACCGTGTGGACCCTACTAATCGACCCCTTCTAGGACTGGTCCACCACCTACAAGAGAGTGGTCGACTGATTGAAGCATGGCAGTTAGGGTTGTACCTTGGCCTAATGGCCCAGACTTAATTATTTTAAATCTAACGGATATGATAGATACGAGCGCTATAATATAAGCCTAGCCACTCACTTTTCTTCTCATATTTTTTTGATCAAAATAGTGGAGCTCTATCATTTTCCCTTCTTCACTATTTCTGTTAATTATAAAATATTATATTATATGAATAGATATAATCGAAGAATGATAGAAAATGAAAGAGAAGAAGAGAAGGAGGGCATTGATTTTTGGAAAGGTAAGATTTTATAATTATAAATCTATATTCCACTTAATTCGAATCTCCTCTCAAATTTGTAATTTTAATGGGTGTGTATATACCTTGTTATACATATTTTTGTATTAGAAAGGAAAAGAAGTCAAATTAAAGAGATGAATTTCGATTTGGAAGACTTGAAAAGCTAAAGAGGTAAGTGAGAAATTATATGATTTATATATAACATTAAAAGTTATATCATTGAGCTTTATTTAATTACTATGCCTGTGCAAGATATGTTGAGCTGTAGGCTTAGGAACAATGTACTCAATCGAAACTTCATCTATATGTTCTATAATTTAGGTAATTGAAATAAGAATGCTATTTACAACCTAATCTGGAATTTGAAAATTAGTTCCCAAATTTGTTAAAGTAGAAAGTTGATAAGATTATAAGACTTTTTTCATATTTAAGATGATCAGGTTGTAAACTGTTAATACTCATTTAAATTGTCCTAATTTTACTCAGAATGTGAATTTTTTAGTTTTAATTTATTGGGAGCATTGTGAATACAGTTTAGTTATATCTATTTTCATGTAATTTCCATAAATTATCTAATTCTACAACTATGTTTAAAAATTACATCATTTGAAATAATAAGGAATATATCAAAAAGGAAAGAGATGTGTAAAGTATGGTTGTTCTCTTCTGTAGTTTGCACTGCCTATTTCAATAAAAGAAAAGAGGTAATTCCTTGTAATTTCAAACAGAGCAAAATTCTCACTCTTGGGTAGTTTGTGGAAAGTTATATTGGTAATCCTTTTTGGGAAGGATAGCTCTAATATATTAAAATATGGAAATAAATGTTCTTTACAGAATGTACATATAAGTTTATGTCCCGAAATTCCTAAGCATAGAAATTAATGAGTTAGAAAAAGAAACACACACGTATAACCATTTCTACTGATTATACACACACACATACGTACGTAGTGTAATATACAACGATATTCGTAATAGTTATAATTAGGATGACTAGTTATTAGTAGCATGGTAAATCGTATGACTAGGAGGTTGAAATTGAAAAGGGATAGTAACTCCAAAATTTATAGACAAGAAATTAGTATGGCAATAAATGTGCAGTTAATAGTGAGTTATAGGAATTAATTAGGGATATAAATGCATTTAATGAGACTGATTAAAGGATTTAATATGACACTTAATAAGTGAAATAGGCATAATAATTTGAATCGAAAGGAATAGATAAATGTCATTAGTGATTGTCCAATATGGATAATAATAATCCTTTTATCTCAAACAATTGACGTTTATGGGATGTAAGAGAGAAATAGAGATTATATGTAGCAAGCATATAAGGTAGGAATATGTTCGTAGGGAATAAGTGAATTAAATATTAGGAGGCTGTATAATTTCGTAATAGGAAATTATATAACTTCAATAAAATGTTTAGAATGAACGTCAGTTAGTGGGCCTAGCCCAATATTTAGGCCTCAGATAATTATTTGGTTTAGAATGGATTGGGATATAAAGTCGTTAGAGTTACATAATGGAAGTCTGTCTTTCATTCAAAGGTTACTAGTAGTTGTGTATACATATTACTGATTTGGGAAATCTCTAACTGTAGGGCCCATGGGGAAGGGATATAAGGTTGAGTATTGGTGTGGGACAATATACCATGGGTTCACCTTGGATTTAAAGTATTAAATGGCTCTGTACTGTTAGGCATGTCATGGGGTTTACTTTAGGGTGGAAGGTTTTAAATGGTCGTTAGGTCGTTTGGTTTACTTAGGTTATGCTAAGCGAATGTATTTGTATTTTTACATATAAATAAATAAATGTATGTGTGTGTGTGTGTATATTATAACCTAAACTCCATGAACTCTGACTGTAGAAGTAGTTGCAACCATATTCTGGAAAGATGGATGAGTTGGTGCAACAAATAAAGTTAAATTTTTGCGTTTACCCCGATTACCCTATGGGGTTGAGGTGTACCGCAAGGAATGGACCGAGAAGAGCATGAGCCCAACGTATAAAATGGCCTCGGAAGCTGGATGGTACTTGACTCCTTGTTGGGGCTAAGCCGCCTTATGATGGTGGATTTCGATTTGAAGACGTACATTTCATCTTGACGGATGGGAAGTAAGAACTTATATATTGTAAGCATTCGTAAGTGTGGTTGAAGAACAATTGAGCAAGTTCCCTTAAGAAAGTGTACATTAATCACCATAAGAAGATGTTCGAATTTTTAATACACATTCTTAATAAGTTGTTTTGAGTAAGGGGAAAAGAAGAAAAATATCAAAAAAGGACAATTAAAGTCCATTGTTGAGTCCTACCCCATGTGAGAGAATATGATAAGAAGATTTTTATTGAAAATTCCTTGGAACATTTTTAATGGGTTTTTCAAAGGATTTATTGGGAAACTGTTGATTTGAAAAAGCAATAAAATTGGTTGAGTCAAAAAATTTCGATATAAGGGTTTTTAATAAAGATATTTTCGATTTTGAAATAGGGAAAAAAAGTGCGTATTTTTGGCGATGATTTTTCCTATTTTTGTAAATTTAAGAGTTCCTTTTCAAATTCTTTCTAGTAGGTGGATAAATGGAAATTATATTTGATTTAAATGGGGAAAAAAGCAAGGAAGGGCGAGGACATCCGATAACGAAGATATAACCGTATGAGGGAAATACGGAGAATAACAGTTGAGATATCTTCGTGGTACAAAAGAAGGTAGATGGCCAAATTAGTACAGGTTAGTGTAGTGTAAAATTGAATAAAAAGAGAAAGCTGTCAAGGAAAGAAGAAGAAAGCCCGATAAAATTGATGGTAGGAAAAGGCACGGTCGAGTAGTGGACTGGGATATCTTGGAGCAATGCAAATCATAACGGATTGGTGAGGACGAAAAGAACAAAATGATATTTTAAATAGATATAACCCAACCCGAATAGGGTCTATGTTCAACCTAGGCTCAAAGACAGGCAGCCAATCGATAGCTAAGTTTTAAGTGAACGATTGGTTAACCTTAGAGCAGTCGACCGGTTAACAAGTTTTGTGCGCAACCCAAACCTCAAGCGCGACATATTGTCGAATCTAGGCTCCAATCCCCCATCATTTCCCTCCATCTTCCTCCCTTTTATCTCCTCCGGTCTTCACTATCTCTCCAAAACTCATGAGCGCCCCCACCCCATTTCAGCCATTGATGACCCCGAACAACCCAAGACAACAGGCGAGGTTCGGATCCAACCACCTTCCTCGCTCCAGATTTTAACCCAAACTCCCCCTAAAGACAATTTAGTACGCGGAATCCTTAAGAGCCACCAATGCATCATTGTGCCACCTAAAGTTCGCTCCTCAGGAAATCGCTTGGCTTGACAAAAGTGACCAAAAAATCTCAACTTATGAAGCCTCGACGAATTTCACATTTCTTCAAGGACGATCTGTGAAATTCGACGACTTCAGTGCCTATGGACTAGGGGATCTATTCACGGCTTCAGGAGAAGCACCGATCCCAAGCCATGAAATTTTAACATTATATGCGTCTGTTTGATGCTAATTTCGAATATGAGTTAGATGAAGACATCAGTTATCTTATGTCATAGGTTAAAGGGGTAGCAATTACTCTAACGGACGATGATTTGGGAAACATTTTTGGTATAGCTACGAAAGGAGCGGATTTAGTGGATACTAATACCACGGATCTGGAGACTTTATAGGGAATCTTTCTTAGAGCTATTGGATTCTAGAGGCCAAACAACTAGTGGTCTAAAGCACGCCTCGTCGTTCACATTGTTTAGTAGAACATCATCCCCAAGATAGGGTGCTTTAACCAGATTTATCTGCTAGTAAAGAAGGCCACCTATGCCATCATGGGTGGTACAATAGTGAACTGGGCTTGCACAATCATGAGCAATAACATGGAGCTAGAAGTAGGGATACGTGGAGCTACATTCATATTGCCATCTTTTCATTTGCGTTTTTAGGCGCTATGGAGTGAACCTTCATGGAGAGATGGTCCAGAAGAAGGCCCCTGCTCCATTTGATAAGACCCACATAAGAATGATGGGATCGTAAAGGCCTAGATTGAGTTAGTAGCACCAGAAGTAAATAAGTAGGTGCAGTAGGCAATGGAGTATGGCCAGGGTGCTACTGGGTTATAGAGACCCTACCTAGTAGCGACCCAAAATTCTTAGCTCTGGATCGAGGCCAAGCACCGAGAGATACGAGCTGACTAGTGGCATTAGAGTCATGAGCTCGGATGCACAACTTCTATGCTGTGCCCATTTTGGGACCGTGATAATGGTTCAAGCTCCCGTAGGGGATCAGGATCATCCCTTAGCTCATAGGTAGTATTTAGGATTAGTAGTGGTAGTTGTTGTTATTTTCTTCTAGCATTTTTTTCCTTTTCTTTTGTTTGTTTGGGTTGTAATCATTAGTTGTCTCTCTATACAAAAGATGCGTACGATATGTTATGAAATGTGTTTCTATTTAATTACTATGTTGATATTCTCAATATGTTGACCACTATAATATATTTGGAAGAAACGGTATATGGAAATCTCATATAAACACTTAACTAATGGTAAATGTATAATAAGACTATAAGTTTACAAAATGAATTTTAGTGAGCAAAGGATAGGGAAAGGTTGTTGCGAAATCACGGCTCATTTCCCTGTGCCTAAAAAGCTAAAATTTACAAAATAGGCTTGGGTGTTGTCGTTTCAAATAAAAGGATAGGTTTTCAATAGGGGCATTTCACTAGAAGGACAAACTTTGCAGTCCAATTAGTTTCTAGGACACACATCCACAAAAATTAATTTTAAGGCCAAATTCAAGAGAATAATTATTTTTAAGGACAAAGTCAACAGTACAATTACTTTGAAGGACATAATTTCATAGGTTTTTGGGCCTTAAAAACCAATTATTTTGCATTTTATCCTTAAAAGTAATTATTTCAGTTGTATGTCCTAGAAACTAATTGCACTTGCTAAAGAGGCCCTGTGGCTAATTTCCACTTTTCAAAATCTTGGATTTATTGTGTGATGCTATGGTCAATTATATGCATTAACTCATTGATTAAATCCTGATTATGTTAAGATGTGGCTTGATTTATTTTAAGAATGGAAAAGCAAATGTTTTGAAAATTTGTGTTCAAATGCTTTTGAAAAAAATTGTTCTAATATTTTTGAAAAAAATGGCGTTTAAATGCATTTGGGAGTTTGATTTTTCAAGCTAATTTGCAATTTTAATGGAAAGGGAAAAAAGATTTTGGGAAACAAGAGAATTTTTGATTTTCAATACTCATATGCTTAGCTTAAGAAAGGTTAACATGTTAACAAATGTGAATTTTTTCTACGCAGTAAGTGTAGCAGTATGCGAAGCACTGATAATAACAAGGGAAAAAACTATTTTAGCTTTGCAGTTTCTACTTCCATTCCTTGTTGATAGTGAACAAAACTTGCATTTAAAATAATTTTGTTTTAGAATTTGAAAATAGACCTCCTTATGCATATTTCCCTTGAAAAAATTGAAAAGGATATGGGGTAAAAGAGAAAGTTCCAATGTACAATGTAACTGGTATCCAAGGAAATATGAAAATGTAAATTTCTTCATCTAAATTCATTTTTCGACAAAAGAGTATCAGTTTAAGAAATGAAAGTTTGATGAGTTAGATTCTTAATGGTAGGAATTGGATACAAAATTGGTTGAACCAGCTTCTACACAAAGAAGTGTGGAAATTATTGTGTGAAAACAAAGATTTTTATTTTTGAAAACCTGCACACATATAAAACTGCTAGTATATATAGGTTGTTTGCATTATATATTTAAAATGTTTTTAAAAGAATGTTTTCGTACAAGAGACATCGATTTAGAATCATTCAACATGCATATCATATATGTTGTGATACCCTATGCACTTGTACACGTTTGACTGCAAAAATGGTTAAACACTAATTGGTTGGATAGTTTAGAATGGTTACACGTTATGTTACATGATTCTCCTCCCTTAAGAAATTTCCCTTAATTATAAATGTAATAGCGACATGTCAAATTATATATCTATATTCCACTTAATTTGAATCCATAATTATAAATCTATATTCCACTTACTATAAATCTATATTCCATATAAATTGATTTGGCGAAAAGGTAAAATTTTATAATTATAAATCTATATTCGACTTAATTCGAATCTCCTCACAGATCTTTAATTCTAATGGGTATGTATATATGTTGTTATAAATTTTTTTTGGATTGGAAAGGAAAAGGAGTCAAATTAACGGGATGAATTTGGATTTGTGAGATTTGGAAAGCTATAAAGGCATGTGGGAAATTTTATGATTTATACATAACATTGAAATTTATATCGTTGAGTTTTATTTAATTATTATGCCTATGCAAGATCTATTCTGTTGTAAACTTAAGAAGAGCATATTTAATTGAAAATTCACATACAAGTTCTGTAAGTTAGGTAATTGGAATAGGAATACTATTTATACCTTGATTTGGAAATTTGGTAATTGGTCTCCAAATTTGTTAAAGTAAAAAGTTGATAAGGTTGAAATATTCATTCTAGGTTTAAGATAATTAGGTTATAAATTGTTAGTATCAATTTAGATTGCTCTAGTTTGAGATAGAATATGAGTTTTAATATATTGGGAGTGTTGTGAATACAATTTAGTTGTATCTATTTTCATATAATTTCAAAAAATTATTTAATTCCACAACATTGTTTAAAAATTGCATCATTTGAAATAATAAGTAATATACCAAAAAGTAAAGAGATATATAGAGTACGAATGTTCTCCTTCGCAGTTTGCACTCTCTGTTTCAATATAAAAAAAGGCAATTGCTTGTCATTTCACATGGAGCGAAAGCCTCACTTTTGAGTAATTTATGAAAAGTTATAATAGTAATCCTTTATGGGAAGGAGCTTTGATATATTAAAATGTAGAAATAAATGTTCCTTATAGAACGTATATATAAGAGCATGTTCTAGAATTCCTATGCGTATGAATTAATGAGGTAGAAATAGGAATATATTTGTGTGTGTACATATAAATTATGTGTACCGATTAAAAATATAAATATATATTGCAGAATATACAGTGATGTTCGTATTAGTTATAAGTAGGATGACTAGTTATATGTAGCGTAGTAAATCATAGGACTGGGAGGTTGAAATGGAAAAAGGATAGTAACTCAAACATTTATTGGCCAGCAATTAGTAGGGCACTAAATGTGCAACTAATATGGAGTTATAAGAATTAAATGGGGACATAAATGAATTTAATTGTGACAACCCGGAATTTTAGGCAATATCAATTTAATAATCTGTACTTTTAATTAAATTGATTTGTTAATTTTTCTTTATAATTTTAATTTAAATTGGTAAATGTAATCTTTTAAGGGTTAATAAATATTTAATATGGCAATATTGATCAATGTCTTTTTTACAATTTAAAATTTGATAAGAATTATTTTTTTCAAAGCTAATAAAATTATATTCTATTTATAATATATATATTTGATATATATTGTGAATAGAAAATCTTTTGTTTTAAATAAAAGATGAATTTTCAAATTGTAATATATATGTATGTATATGTTATAATTTGGAGTTGTTTTGAAGTTTAATCTATTGTAATATATATATGTATGAATATATTGTGATTTGAAGCTTTGTTTTAAATTTAATATTTTTCAAAAGTTAGTTTAAGATTAATTCAATTTATTTTCAAAGTATAAGATAATTATTTATTTTTAAATATGATAGTTTAAATAATATTTAAACAAAGTTTTATTTTGTTTTCGCTTAAAAATGCTTAAATTAAAATGGTTATAAAAATATATGTATAAAGTTATAAATAAACTTTCTTTTTAAAATAATCTCTTAAATTGGAATAGTTGTAAACATAAGTAACAAATAAATAAATTACCAAATTCACATTTACATAAATATAAATACAAATTCATATTTCACAATTTAAAGGAAACATATAATACATTTATTTGTTTTAAAACATAAGTTATTTATAAAATAAATGTTTACAAAGATTTCATACTTGTATATTTATTTAAATTCAAAAGCTTTTTATTATAAAAACATTTCATAAATGCATATAAATACTTCATGAATACATATATAGTTTAAATGATTTAATTAAATGGAGTTAACACTTGTAAAACAAAGATAATGCATATTTAACACTTATAAACTAAATGGATTTGCATGGGCATTTGTCTAAATAAATAAACAAGTGGCATCATCATTTTTTTTAGAATTTAGAGTTTATAAATAAATGTATGTTTAGGGAAGCCTGTTTCCATTTTCCTGAGTTCAAATTCTTTCCTTTCTTCTTTTTCTTAACTAAAATCTGAGATTGAAAAAAAAACTGCAACTTCAAATCTACTGCAACTCAAATGGAATCAAGATCAACGGCAAGTTTCAACACTTTAAATCAACAATTTGAAGACATGCAAAGGTTTTCATCAGCAAAGCAATCAAAGGCAATTTAAAGCATTTTTCAGATTAAAAACTTAAGGCTTGGAAAACATGCTTTGTTCTCTGCAAATAAATGGTGAGTAAATCTTCATTTTAAAAACAGATTTGAACCTATTATTAAACCTAGACTTGTGTGATGATTTATACAGTAGTTTAGTTACAAATATGTTTTGAAGATGATTGCATGTTTGTATACAAAGATGATATGTATGTATGGTGACTGTATAAATATGCTCTGCTGTTTATAGGTTTTGATCATTCAATTTAATTCAAATCTCCCAATAACATCATTATTTGGCTTTGATAATTAAATGAAAGATGATGTTAATGGATGATGATTGTTTTTAAAATCATTTCAGGATTTTTATTTCAGTAAATAAGTTAAAAATTTAGAAATAACAATAAATTTCTGATTCATGTCAAAATTTGATATCTTTAATTTCTTCTTTAGATTGTATAGATGGATTAGTAGTTAAAAATTATGATTTTTAACATGCATTTCGAAATGTTTAAGTTGATATTCAATTGGGAATTTGGAGTTGAACAGTTTCGGCAATTTGATGAATTGCCGACGATCAACTCGATGATTTGAGTTGAAATCTTGGTCATAGCTAGCTATGGTCTCATGGATGAAGGGAAAAATGCTGTTGAATTGTTCCTCTGGCCGAGGTGTTTGGATTTGTTCGAACTAGGGTTTAGGTTCGTGTTTTGTTCGTCTTGGCTGTCGAGGCTTTTGCGACGTGGGAAATGGACCGAAGGCGATCGCGATGGTGGAGTGTTGAGCTAGGGGTCGTGATGAATTGATGTGGGCGTCGGCGAAGTTCATCGGTGTGGAAGTCAACGGCGTTGGGGGGTTTTGCTGTCGAGTTTAGGTTCATTTTTTCGATCAATGATCGAAATTTTGACTCGCGTGTTGATTGTTCGATCTGGGTTTGTTTTCGTGCTCGCATGAGATCGTGGGGTTGTAGGAGATCGACGTGCCGATCGTCGTTGGCCGGAGCTATAGGTGCACATGCACCGTGCACGATTTGGCATCAGGTGTTGAATGGAGTTTGGGAAGACGAGGTTTGTCTCGGTGTGTTCCTCGCGTTTTCTTGGAGTCGTCTCGAAGCAGGTTGGGTTTGGTGTGTGTCGAGGCTAGCTCGAGTTTTGGTGAGTTTGACACGGGTTTGACCCGAGTCGTTTTCTTATGCTAATCTAGCTTAAGGTTTTGCAGGAAGAAATAGATTTATAAAAGTTAAAAACTTGTTCTTTGAAGTAAAAGTTAATCAAACTTTTAAAGTATTAATTGAATTTATTTTAAATTTAAATTGTTTAAGATGTTTGTTTTTGAAAGTAATTATCTTAATTAAATTTTGAATTTTAATTTAAAAAGAAGTGTTTTCAATTTAAAGTATTAAATCGAAGTTTTTAAGTAAATTTTAAAGTAATGTTTTAAAAACTAAAGTTTCAAAATTTTATTGAAAATGAATAAGTTTAAATTAGATGATTAAAGTGTTTTAAATTCTAAAATTGATTTCTAAATGCTTTATTTTCAAATAAAGTTAAAGTTATAATTTTGTAAACCAATAAAATAATTTGTCTTTAAGTTATTATGATTTGATTAATTCAAATAATTAATTTATGGGGATAATTAAGGTTAATTTATTATTGTTATGAATTTAAGAATACTTAATTAATATGATTTATTAATAAGTAAAAGATTAATTAAGATAAATGCTTTTCTTAATTAGTTAAGGGTTTTTAAATATAACAAGTTAACTAATTATTTAATTAATGTTAAATGATTAGTTAATTGTTTGTTTAATTTTCAATAATCACTTAATTATGAATTAATTAGGTGTAATTACTTAATGAAGTAATAAATGGTGAATTTCTGAATGTAATTAGTGGAAAATTTCTTATGGAAGAAATCGAGTGAAGTGATTAGGGAATAATCACTTGATGTTATTAATTTAAGGATTAATTAAATTAATTGATTTTAAGTTAATTAATTATTTAGTAATTAATTAGTTAAAGAATTGAGGTTATTTAATGATGGGATTAATTACTTGTTAAGGTAATTAATTTAAAGAGTAATCATCTAATGGAAGTAATTAGAATAATTACTTATGGAAGTAATTAAGGGTTAATTACTTAGTTAATTTAGTTAATTAATGTGATTAATTAATTAAGGAATGTGATTAATTTGAGATTAATTACTAAAAGTAATTAATTAAATTGTAATTAGTTAATAAAGTAATTAATTAAGGATTATTAATTGATGTAATTAATTAATAATTTCTTAATGAAGTAATTAAAGATTAATTAATTAGTATAATTAATTAAAGAATTAATATAATAATTAAGAAGTTAATTAATTAAGATAAGTAATTACAAGTTGTTAATTACTGTTTATGATTAATTAAGACTAATTAATGAGATGGTTAATTATAAGTTAATTATTTAATTAATTAAAGGGTTAATTAATTAATAAGGATCATTAGTTAATATAATTAATGAATTAATCAAGATTGATTATAAAAGTGATTTATTAAAGTATGATTAATTAATTGTAATTAATTGAGGATTAATGTAATTAATCATAGTTAATTAATTGATGGAAGCAAATGAAGGATCATTAATTAATGTAATTAATGATTGTAATTAAAGGTTAATTACTGTATATGGTTAAGGATAATTAATTGGTGGAATTAATTAATTAATTAAAGGCTAATTACTTGAATGTAATTAAAGAATAATTAATCAAGTAAGATTAACTAAGAAAGATTATTAAGAGATGATTAATTTATTTATTTGTAATAAATTAATGAAACAGGATTATGATAATCTAGGTGATTAAAGAATAGTAATTAATTTAATTAAAGGTTAATTAAATTGATGTATCAATTCTGCTTATGGATGATTGATTAATATTGGATATTTGATATTGGATGGTTGAATAATGTTGGATGATTTGAGTGTGATATCTTTGATATGTGATATGCTGCTTTGTGAGATGATTGGTTGATATGAATTCTCTATTGTGATAATGTGATTCATATATCTATTACATCATCCTGAATATAAGTTTAATTGTTTAAACCCTTAAACAACTTGGACATTAAAGTGGCGTTTAGGTTTCGATGAGACCGGGATCGGGTTTCCATATTTGGATATCCGAAAACCACATCGATCCAAAATAAACGTTAGGTCGTGAATCCAAGTGGAGCTTAGTGAAGACTCGAAGTGTAAGAACTATTCGTCAGTATAACTCTAAGGGTGATTTCGAGATGAGTTTGAAGGAGATAGTACTTACAGGTTCGAGATGGTGATTCAAAGTACAAGGGCTATGGCCGTTAACTCTGAGGGTGATTGCAAAATGAGTGCAACGAGATAGTGCCTTCGGTTTCGTTCGAACTCGGAACGAACTTGTATGGATTGAATGCTTTCAGAACATCGTCAGGTGGACGATGAGCATTCTAAGATAGATGTGTTCTATTAAGGTAATCGCAACCTCAAGCCTCATCAATCGAGAATGGCTAAAACAGGAGAGGTGTAGCAAGGATAGGTGGGTAGCACCCATTTCAGGGTGAGGTCATTCCTATCTAGATGTCCCTTTTTATTTCGGCTTAGTGGGTGGTTGGTCGCGCTAACCACGGGGTGATCTTACTCGGGACTGTCCAGTAAAGGATGGTCCCGGCTTTGTGTTGCAGGGGATTGGGAGTGATCCTCGGTATGGTGATCTAGGCCACGTACTGTGACGGGCGGTACCCCGGTAGCCTTGCCATTGATGGAAACCCATTCTTCCTACGAGACCCTACGGTATTGATTGTATTATCCACTTTTGTGGCTAGTAGCTGGAATTTAATAATGTAACAATTTCGGCTATTTCTTATTTACTTGAAAACCCTAGACACTATTATAATATCACTGGATTTCCTATCAAATGTTTTGTTTAGCGTAAGGTAAAAACTTTTTCATGTTTATGTGTGGAAAGTCTTACGTGATACTTTTCTTTTCAAAGGATTTTCTAAAGTTAAGCAACTTTAACCGTTTACTCACACCAGACCCCTATCTGACCCGAGTATTTATTTTCTGTTTTATTAAACTCTTGGGTACTCATATTATGTATGAGTAGTCAAGGGATTCAAGTTAGCTTGACGAATTTTGGAGGAGATTTGGAGCAGGAGGCTTCCGCATGTAGATATGTATTGGTTCCACTGTGTTTGTGTGATATCTGTATCTTGTGATATCTTGAGTTGTATAGTTAGATAGATTTTTATAACTGTCTAATATGTGTTGTATAAGTTGTGTACTCTGATGTAATATGATACTATGTAATATTTTATTTGATATATTATATTTCATTCGTTCCGCTGTGAGTATCTGATGTTGTTGAGTTTCTTCTTTCTTATCTTTTCTTCTTCTATCCCTTTCTTTCTTAAATCATGATGCGTTTTTCTGAAGATAGAAAGACGGGGCGTGACAGTTGGTATCAGAGCATTAGGTTGAGTGAGTACCTAGGCTCTGGAGTGGTGTCTTTCTTGAGAGAGCGTACTTGTAATTTTTATATATAATCATATATTTATATACCTATATCTACCTGGTTTATTGGGTTATCTGTTCAGATTTTCCAACATAAGTTTTAGAGGTAGATGGAGCAAATGGTGTGTGTGTAACACGATTACCACTAATGGAAGAGGTCCATATGTTGAGGTTGGAAGTATATTTGTCGAGACTGTAGACCTACTACCGACTCGAGTGAGCTTTGCAGCTTGGAGTAAGGATTTCTCTAATCTACGAAGAAATCTTTTAAAGATTCGAAGTCCGTCTTTGAAGTGTAAGTTTGGATTGCGCTCGGGTGAGCGTATTTTCTAGGATTGGATCTGTCGGAAGTGCAGAAGCAAGTGATGGTATTTTGATAGCTGCGTGATGAGATGCAGTACCCATGGATATTTTCGAAGATGTTTTCTCTTGAAGCTAGTTTTAGAAATAGTTGAGGAGCAGTTTTTACCTGTCGTAGAGAAGATTCGTCTGTGTGGATGTTGTCTGGATCTTTAGCAAGGAGGTTGTCTGTTTTGGAATATGAGATTAAGGTCTATAAGTTGTTTCGCTTCGGCATGGTCTCATTTGTCATTCTTTAAGGAGAGCGAGATGTTGATGCTTGGTTTGGAGCCCGAATTTCTTGAGGGAATGTCTGTCCATCTCATGGAGTCACGTGAGAAGTTAGCTGGTGATTTTGGGTTCGAGGAGCCTTTGGATTAGAAGTCTTTGGTTAGCTGTGGTAGCAGTGCAGCTTAAAGTGTTCGGTGTTCTGAGAAGAAGGTCTTTTGGCTTTGCTATATCATCGAGGTAGAGTTTGGAAGCAGCAGTGTGGCCCGTTTCTCCGACGGTTCAGGAATTTTTGTGATTCTTGAAAGTGTGTAGGACCGTATAATATGGATAAACAGTAATGCAGAGTATAAACAGTAAATAATGTGGAATATAAATGCAGTAAATAAAATGACACCATAGATTTTATACTGGTTCGGAGCACCGTCCTACGTCCAGTCCCAGACTAACTTCTGGCTTTAACTAACAACACCATCACTTAACCCGGAGGAATAGGTAAACAACACCTGAGCAGCAGAATAGGATTTTTGCCTCAGCAGCAGAAGAGGACTTTCCCTTGCCTGAGCAGCAGAACAAGACTTTAATAAAGTATAAACGTAGTTGACTCAATGTGTTCTTGATAATAATGATTTGTCTATTAAGATTACAAACTTTCTATAATCAATTCCTCAAGAATATAAAGAGTATGTGAAGATTTGAAAGGAAGAATATTGCTAAGAATCAAAGTATATAAAGTATAACTTAAAGATTCAAAGCATTGAAGAGTATGAGAGCACTAGAGTAATCACAAGAGAGAATACAGAGAATTAGAATCAGAAAATTAGTTGTTATGAAGTATGAGATAACTCATATATATAGTTTCTAGAGAGATGCAACTCTTAGTGAAGAGTTTCAGCCAAGAGAGACAACTGTTGACGAAGTGCAACTCTTCATGGAAGAAGGTGTCCGTTCAGAAATTTAACAGTTGAAGTCGGTTCAGTCGACTGGTATATTTGATCAGTCGACTGATGTTTGAAAATTTAAAAATATTTGCCCGTTTAAAATTATAAGCAGTGTTCACTGTTGTGCATATGCACAGTCAGTCGACTGGCACGAATAGTCAGTCGACTGGTTGTGCATATATTGCACAGTGAACTCTGTTTGTAAAGAAAAAAATTAAAAAATTAAAAACTTGAGGATTGATTTTAACATATGTCTAAGACTCAACAAATATAATAATTACTTTAAGCATAGAGTTGTAGTCTTGATCCTATGTTGTCTTCTTTTTGTCATGTATGAATGCAAATTCTTCTTTAGCTTCTGAACCGTCTTGTTATGAATCAAAACTAGTGATTCAACATTCTTCCCCTTTTTGATTGATGACAACCTGTATATATCTTAGAGAGAAAAAATTTCTCCCCCTGAATGTATGATATCTTTTTCCTGCATCAAATATGTTAGTGCACATACTTTTTCTCCCCCTTTGTCATCGACAAAAAGGAGATACAACAAACAAAATATAAACGTAAAGTGCAGAAATAAATATAAAAGAGAGACTATTTAATATAAGTCTCAATAGATAAATAAGTGGCAAGATTCAATATGTTGAAATTGGCAATAAAGTTATACATAAGCAAATAATTCATACCCAACTCACTCACCAAAAGACCTAGTCATCAAGATTCCAATTGTATTCTTCCTCTAGTGTGGGCTCCTTTCCTGACCTGGAAGTTCCTTGAGCATCACTGCCTGTGCCACTAGTATCACTACTAGTATGCTCTTCGGAAGTTGACCATGTAAATCTTAGTTCTGGACATTTACCATGTGCTATTGAAGAAGCAGTTGTGGAAGACGAACATGAAATTGCATCCCATAGTATAGAAAAGAATCCTTTTACTTGTCTAATTTTTTATCAACTTTCTTTAAACGAGATCCTAGTATTTGTTGATTTCTAGAAAGGATCTCTACGGATTCTCGTAAACTAGCCGATTTTGCAAGACGAATTTCTTCGTCTTCTTCGGGATGAGATGTTCGTTCTCGAATAACTGGTCCGCCTGATGGACGTTGATGTTGCTGGCGATTCCATTCTTCATATGAGGTAAAAGCTGGAGGAGCTGACGGTAGTTTCATGAGACTTAATGTGCGAATGTTGATAACTCCAACGGAAGAAGTTTCGGATTCCGGTTGAGGTACTACCCACATTTAAAAGCAATCTCATTATATATTCTCCAAAATAAATTGTTCTCATATTACCGTTGTTGAAGGTGAGAAACGCATCCAATATTCTTCATAGCCAATTGACTTGAATTCCTCCCATACCGCATATAATGCTTTGAAATTTTCTGGGTAGATAAGTTCATATGACCCTGTTCTTGGAAGGATACTCCTCATGAAAGCTTTGTGAAGAATTCTTGCTTTTGGTCGAAGGAGAATAGATTTTTGTTCCGTCATATTGTCACCCATGAACGTATGGCTAACTCGATCCCTTTGTCGAATATTACAATCGACATCATCTAGTGGAATACCATGATTGGGAGTTTGAAGTATGTGTGCCATTCGATCTAAGGAGAAGAAAACTTGATGCCCACAAACTAAACTCCAAACACAATCATCCCTATTTGATGGACGTTGATGAGGAAGATTTAGGTTGGCATAAAAAAGCTTTACCATGAGATGATTGATCTTGTGAGAATTAACATTCAAGTCAAGTAGAGATTCCAATCCGGATCTACGCAAGAGTTCTTATAAACCATAATCCGTGAAATCGCTGTAGACCATGAATGAACCTTCAAAGATCCTTGAGTTTTTCATTTTATGCCATCTTGTTATTGCTACATCATTATATAGCCATTGTGGAATTTGGGCATCGGTAGGATCGACTGAAGAAGAGCTTTGCCTATGACGTTTTGGAGGAGCCATTTGATTGAGTTTTTAGTAAAAAAAAAGCGTTTAATTGGGATTTTAGGGTTTGTGGACGAAATAGATTTGGGTTAAAGCTGGGAATGGTAAAGTGAAACTTGGGAAAAAAGTAACTAAATAAGGAAGATAGTAGCAGTTATGAACAACCAGTCGACTGAGAAAAGCATTCGGTTGACTGGTATACTGAAATGTACAAAAATTATGAACAACCAGTCGACCGATCTTGTTAGGTCAGTCGACTGACTGTTTTTCCAAGAGTTTTTAGCACCTGTAAACAATCGACTGGTTTATAATGTCAGTCGACTGACTGGAGGTAAAAATTATAGTGAAGTTTAAAAAACAAAATGTTATATAAAAAAACAAATACATAATTGAAATACAAATAATCAGGAACAATAATATAAAATAAATGATGATTATTTAGGAGTTTTTTGGAGAGGATTCTTGTAGTTCAACCTTGGTGTTCTCAACATAAGGTCGCAAAGGAGACCAATAATTTTGACGTTCCCATGAGTTTGGAGATGCCGGAGGTTGAGATGGAGTTTGTTCCCATTTATTCCAGCCGGATGAATTTGGCTGACGAGAAGTTGAAGGTTGAACAACGTCATGTTTAGATGATTTTCCACAAAATTGAAGGGCGATAGATTCTATAATGCTAAGGCGATTGCAATTCATCCGTTGTTTATAAAACATTTCACTCCGTAGATTGACTTGTTCCTGTTGGTAATGATGGATTTCATCAATTTTTTCTTTTGTTTTTGGTGAAATAAACAATGATCTTCGAGACTTTTTAGTTTTTGGTGAAAATCCGATGTGATATTGACCTGGTTCATGTACAGGGGTAGGAGTTGGCAATGATGGTGTCGAGCTACTGGATGATTTATAGCTACTGGAGGATGTTGGAGTTGCAAAGGACAATTTGGAGTTTGAGGAATCGTAAGAATCATGAGAGGCCATTGACGAGGAGCTTGAATTTTTGAAGTTTGTTTGAAAAGTTTGTAAGGATGATTATGAAATAAAAAGAATGCAGCTTATATAGACGCATTTCAGCTGAGATTGAGTGGTTATGAATAATCAATAGCTAACAGCTAGAGAAAAGTAAAAGTGGATGAGAATTAGTCGAAGGATAAATGGTTAAGAATGAATGATACATATGACTCAGCTGGAAAACATTCATGGCACAACTTGTAATATATTGAACTACCAGCTAGGAGACCCAAGTTCGAGCTCTAGTGGCTATGTTATTTTATTTTTGAATGAAAATTTTCAGAATAGTTAAAACCATTCTTCTAGATGAAACAAGAAACAATCATAGCTCAAATGGTAGGAAGCATTTGAAACCCAATAAAGGAGAGGTCATTGGTTCAAGTCTTGCTAGAGTCATAAATTTTTTATTTTTATTTTGATAAAATTTGAGTGAAAGTTATATATACACACACACACACATAAATGTGTATATATATTTTGTCAAGATGTGTTATTAGAAGCTACAAATACAGATAGTATATATATAAAATTTTATAAATTTTTAAAAGAGATAATACCAAGTTCTCGTCTTAAATTAATGAAAGTATTTTCGTTTAAAGGTTTTGTAAATATATCTGCCAATTGTTTATCAGAGAGAACAAATTCTAGATTTATCAAATCCTTTTCAATATTATCACGAAGAAAATGATGACGAATGTCAATGTGTTTTGTTCGTGAGTGATTAACAGGATTTTTAGATAAATTAATAGCACTAGAATTATCACAGTAAATAGTTGATTTAGATAAATTGAAACCAAAATCTTGTAGTGTTTGTTGCATATAGATAACTTGAGTACATGCCAAAGCGGCAGAAATATATTCTGCTTCACATGTCGATAATGAAATACAGTTTTGTTTCTTACTAAACCAGGATACAAGAGACCATCCAATGAAATGATAAGTCCCACTTGTGCTTTTTCTATCTGTCCGACTTCCCCCAAAATCAGCATCACTATATGATACTAATTCAAAAGGACATTCCTTTGGATAGAATAGTCCAAAGTCCTTGGTTTTATTAAGATACCGTAGTATACGTTTCACTGCTCGTAAATGTGATTCTTTGGGATCTGCTTGAAATCGTGCACACAAACAAACACTCATCATTATGTCAGGTCTATTAGCTGTTAAATATAGTAACGATCCAATCATACTTCGATATAATTTTTGGTCAATACTTTTGCCATTTTCATCTTTATCAAGATGTATGGTTGTACTCATAGGAGTTGGTTTGGTAGAAGTATTTTTCATACCAAAGCGATTAATTAGATTGTTACAATATTTTTCTTGATTAATAAAAATACCATTTTCTATTTGTTTTATTTGTAAACCAAGAAAATAATTTAACTCATCCATATGTGACATTTCAAATTCATTTGTCATTATTTTAGAAAATTCTTGACAAAGCTTTTCATTTGTAGAGCCAAAAATTATATCATTAACATATATTTGAATAATTAAAATATCCTGTTTATTTCTTTTAATAAAAAGAGTTTGATCAACCTTTCCAATTTCAAAACCAAAATTTATTAAATAACTTTTAAGACGATCGTACCAAGCACGGGGTGCTTGTTTCAAACCGTATAAAGCCTTTTTGAGCTATAGACATGGTCAGGAAATTATTCGTGTATGAATAATGGAGGTTGTTCAACATAAACATTTCCTTTTATAAAACCATTTAAAAAATCACTTTTGACATCCATTTGATATAATTTAAAGTTATGAAAACATGCAAATGCTAGTAAGATCGTATTGCTTCTAGTCTAGCGACTGGGGCAAACGTTTCTTCATAGTCAATTCCTTCTTCTTGGTTATAACCTTGAGCAACTGATCTAGCTTTATTTCTAGTAATATTTCCTTCTTCATCTGCTTTATTTTTAAAAACCCATTTTGTACCAATAACTGATTGATCACTAGGCCGTGGAACTAAATCCCAAACGTCATTTCTTTCGAATTGGTTTAGTTCTTCTTGCATAGCGATTAACCAATTTTCAACAATAGATGCTTCTTTAATATTTTTAGGTTCAATATGAGAAAGAAAAGCTACATGATCCATTTGATTTAATTGACTTCTTGTCCTAACAGATGAATTTAGTTCTCCAATAACATTAATAGAAGGATGATCTCTTAATACTCTAGGTGGAGATCTTAGTTCATTGTTATTGTGAGCAATGTTTTCATTAATTTCAAAAGTTGTAGTTTCAGTATTTGTGGTATTATTAGGGAAATCTTCATCATCTATTATACTTGGAGTTGGTTTAAAATTCTCATCGAAAGATACATGAAGAGTTTCTTCGATGATATTTGTTCTTTTATTATAAATACGATAAGCTTTGCTACGATCTGAATATCCTAAAAAGATTCCTTCATCGGATTTTGGATCAAATTTACCAAGCCGATCTTTTGTGTTTAAAATAAAATATTTTGAACCGAAAACTTTAAAATAGGAAATGTTTGGTTTTCGTCCATTAAGAAGTTCATAAGGAATATTCTTAGTTAGTGGTCGAATAGAAACACGATTCAAAACATAACAAGCTGTTGCAACTGCTTCAGTCCGAAAATGTTTTGGTAACGTACTTCCATTTAACAAAGTCCTTGCACATTCTTGTAAGGTTCTATTTTTACGTTCTACAACCCCATTTTGTTGTGGAGTTCTAGGAAACGAAAAATTATGGAATATTCCTTTTTTCTTACAGAAATGTTCAAAGGCTTCGTTTTCGAATTCACCTCCATGATCACTTCTTATGTTTTTGATTTTCAATCCTTTAAAATTTTGAATTCTTTTGACAAACGATTTGAAATTATCAAAAGTATCACTTTTATTTTTCATAAAAATAGTCCAAGTATATCTAAAAAATCATCAACAATTACAAACACATATTTACTGTGATTAATGGATTGTACTTGTGTTGGTCCAAATAAATCCATATGCAGTAATTCAAGTGGTTGTAAGGTTGAAATAACCTTTTTATATTTAAAAGATGATTTAGTTAATTTTCCTAACTGACATGCATCAAAAATATGATCTATTTTAAAATTCATTTTTGGTAGACCTTTTACTAAATCATTTTTAGAAAGCTTATTTATAGTTTGGAAATTAATATGACAGAATCGTTTGTGCCATAACCAAGGATCATTTTCTTTGGCTATTAAACACATATCTGAATTATGATTTATTTTCATATTCAGAACATATATATTTCTGTCTCTATTCCCTTCAAAGATAAGATTTTGATTTTGATCAAAAATACTACATTTGTTTTCAGAAAAAGTGATTTTGAATCCTTTGTCACACAATTGGCTGATACTAAGTAAATTATGTTTTAAATTTTTAACAAGAAGAACATTTGAAATAAGAGGTAAATTTGAAATACCATTATTGCTCACATCGCCTTTGCCGATGATATATCCTTTAGAGTTGTCTCCAAAAGTGACGGAGCTTCCATCTGAGTAAATAATATTTGATAGCATATCTTTGTCTCTTGTCATATGTTTTGAGCAACCACTATCGAGTATCCATTTTTCTCTTTTCTTGAGTGGGACCTACAAAAAATATAAGATAATATTGGTACCCACCTTTTTAATAGGGTCCCATGAGTTAAATCTTAGGAAACCAAACCCAAGAGGGCTTAGTATCCCATTTAAAAATATAATCTTTATTTTTATGAACAGTTTCTAAAAAGGTGTTAATATTTTTTTTTTCAATCAAATTGTTGTTTGTTTTAGGAACCCAAACTTTTATGTTTTTTGAGTAAGAATTCCTTTTTGTTTGAACTGTAGTAGGATTAATATTTCTCCTAATTTTCTTTTTAGATGGAGCTGTTGTTTTATGAACATATCCTAATCCTTTCTTACTTGAAACAGATTGAGAGTTATCAATAATTTTTGATAAAGTTTCTCTTCCTTTATTAAAGTTCGAAACATTTTTGGTGGTGCTTTCTAACTTAGTTTTGAGACTAGTATTATCCAATTCTATCAATTTTACTTTTGTTTTTAGTTCATGATTTTCAAAAACAGGAGCATCATTTTTCTCTTTTTGAGTTTCAATTTCTTGACTCAAAAGAGTGAGTTGAGAATTGATATTAGAGAATGATTCTTGTAATTTTTCAAGTTCTTCTTCTAATATTTTCTTCTCATCTTTAAGCATATCTCTTTCGAATTCTGCTTTGTTCTGATGTTCGCGAGTCTCCTTATATTTTCTTTTGAGATTTCTTAGAGTGTCAACTTTTTCTGAATTTATCTCAATCATATCATCAAAAGTAAAATCACTTACCTCATTTTCAGTAGCCATGAAGATGACATTTGCTTGCTCGTTTTCACTGTCACTACTGTTCTCTGATGAAGAAGTGTCTGAATCATCCCATGTTACCGAGAATGCTTTCTTTTTCTTGCTTTTCTGCCTTTGAAATATTTTTTCTTTAATTCTGGACATTCCTTCTGAACATGTCCTTTCTTATGACAATTGAAACATTCTAGAATGAAGATGATGGTTTGTTTGGAAAGTTCCTTTTTCCATTATTTTTGTTATTTTTTCGAAATTTCAAGAACTTTTTGAAATTTTTAGCAATAAATGCTAGATTCTCTTCATCCGAATCTTCATCTTTTTCTTCTTCAGCATGAAAAGCTATATTCTTTTTATCTTGTGCTTGTACTCGCTTTGCCTGCAAATTCACTTCATAGGTCATTAGATTTCCTATTAACTCTTCAGGTTTTATAGTAGAGAGGTCATTAGCTTCTTGAATAGCCAAGACTTTTCTTTTCCATCCATCCATTAGAGAGTTTAGGATTTTTGATACAATATCAAAATCAGTGTACTTTTCTCCTAATCCTAATAGTGAATGATAGATATCTTGAAATCTAGAGTACATATCATTGATGGATTCATCTTGTTTCATTCTAAAGTTTTGAAATTGATTTTTTGAGCATGAAGATTTTGCTTTGTTTGACCTTGTTAGTTCCTTCATGAGTGATTTTAAGCGTTCTCCATATTTCATAAGCAGTTTGACACATGCTAGCACGATTAAATTCATTTCTATCTAGTGCACAGAATAACATATTCATAGCTTTAGCATTGGCCGCAACATCTAATTTTTGTGTGTTTGACCAAGTGGAGTATTCTCCAGTAGGAGGAATGTATTCAATTTGTGTAATATTCCATGATTCAAAACTATTAGACTGCATATAAATTCTCATACGAGCAGACCAATAATTATAATTCAAACCATTAAAAAATGGAGGTCATGTAGTGGATTGACCTTCAATAAAACTAGTGTTAGTGACACTGTTAGTGGTAGTGCTAGTGTTATTTTCCATATTGGCAAGATATCAGATAACTTTGTGATGGTTATAAGATGCCTTGCTCTGATACCAAATGAAAGTGTGTAGGACCGTATAATATGGATAAACAGTAATGCAGAGTATAAACAGTAAATAATGCGGAATATAAATGTAGTAAATAAAATGATACCAGAGATTTTATACTGGTTCGGAGCACCGTCCTATGTACAGTCCTAGACTAACTTCTGGCTTTAACTAACAATACCCTCACTTAACCCGGAGGAATAGGTAAACAACACCTGAGCAGCAGAATAGGATTTTTGCCTCAGCAGCAGAAGAGGACTTTCCCTTGCCTGAGCAGCAGAACAAGACTTTAATAAAGTATAAACGTAGTTGACTCAATGTGTTCTTGATAATAATGATTTGTCTATTAAGATTACAAACTTTCTATAATCAATTCCTCAAGAATATAAAGAGTATGTGAAGATTTGAAAGGAAGAATATTGCTAAGAATCAAAGTATATAAAGTATAACTTAAAGATTCAAAGCAGTGAAGAGTATGAGAGCACTAGAGTAATCACAAGAGAGAATAGAAAGAATTAGAATCAGAAAATTAGTTGTTATGAAGTATGAGATAACTCCTATATATAGTTTTTAGAGAGATGCAACTCTTAGTGAAGAGTTTCAGCCAAGAGAGACAACTATTGACGAAGTGCAACTCTTCATGGAAGAAGGTGTCCGTTCAGAAATTTGGCAGTTGAAGTCGGTTCAGTCGACTGGTATATTTGATCATTCGACTGATGTTTGAAAATTTAAAAATATTTTCCCGTTTAAAATTATAAGTAGTGTCTACTGTTGTGCATATGCACAGTCAGTCGACTGGCTGTGCATATATTGCACAGTGAACTCTGTTTGTAAAGAAAAAATTAAGAACTTGAGGATTGATTTTAACATATGTCTAAGACTCAACACATATAATAATTATTTTAAGCATAGAGTTGTAGTCTTGATCCTATGTTGTCTTCTTTTTGTCATGTATGAATGCAAATTCTTCTTTAGCTTCTGAGCCGTCTTGTCATGAATCAAAACTAGTGATTCAACAATTCTTCTTTCAGCAGTCCGAGCAGATGGTGAAGGTTTTCTTGAAGGGTTAACCTTGTTTGGAGAAGCTTAAGGCTGTTCTAGTTGGTAAAGGGGGGACAGTTTCTTTGGAATCCGAATTAGGTAGGATCGCAAAAGTGATTTGCGATTAGTTTGGGAATTATCTTGGGCAATATTTTGTTTGAGAATGAGAGTTCTCATGTGGAAGTAGGAGCTACTGATGTAATCAGAATTTTGTCTGCATCTGGAGTTGAGTTTCATATTGTTTTCGTTCCAGAAGCGATACTGGTGGTTAGCCTGGTAGTAGGATGGTTTTTGTAGAAGGAAGAGTTGGTGTAGCAGCTCAGAAATGTTTGGAATTTGGATTGGTCAGATTTAGTTTTTGAGTTGGATTTCTGCTGTAAGATTGTGTGACCGTGTCAGATGGGTCACTAAGATTTTATGAATTTGATGAACAAAGTTTCTCGGGTATATTGGATAAGTTTGTACTCGTGTTCATCAACTATATTCTCATCTATTTCAGAACCAGAGTTGTGCAGCAGAAGCGAGGTAGCAGCTGTGCGAGGAAGGAAGCAAGTTCAGTTTGTTATTGCTTGGGAAGTAGAGCTTGTGTTCTGGATTTCGACGGATCTTGGAAGACCATTCTGTTGAATATGATCCAGAAACTGGTGTGCTTTGGTCTAGTTGTTTTCTAGAAGCATCAGCATAAGTTGATCTGATCAAGAAGATGGGCAGCCTAGGATAGTCTGTTGAGTTATGTAGATATGAGATAAGGAATTTGAAATTCGAAATTGGAGACTTCGTTGTTGTTAAGATTTCTCTGGTTAAGAGAACAGTAATTGGATAAGGTTAGATGGCTAGTTCTGAGGTATTTAGGAATTCTTATCTGTGTTTTTGATAGGATATGTTCTTTTGTCTATAAGATTGAATTGCCAGTTTGGATAGCTGGAATTCATTGTATATCACGTATCTCTGAGGGAGTACGTGTACGATTCATCGTTGTTGTTAAATCTGCAGTCCAGTTGGATTTGGAAGTTGTGCTAGACTCGAGTGTAGTCTGATGTTCTGTTCAGATTGATGGATCTAGAGATGAGAGGAGCTCTGGATTTTTAGTAGTGTAGTTAGTTTAGCTTCTGTAAAGCGAGTCTTCCAGTGATTTTTACTTGGAAAACTCTTGATAGTATTAGAGGATCTATTCTGATTTGTGATAATGGTTAGGTTAGTTTGTTTGATTGATTGCTATGGTTGTTAGTAACTGGATGATAGGCATGCTTTGCTGTTTGAGATTAAAATCTTTGCTGGGTTATTAAATTACCTTTGCTTTTAAATTTCGAGGATGAAATTCTTTTAAGGGGGAGGAATGTGACGACCCAGAATTTTGGACAATATCAATTTAATAATCAGTATTTATAATTAAATTGATTTGATAATTTTTCTTTATAATTTTAATTTAAATTGGTAAATTTAATCTTTTAAAGGTTAATAAATATCTAATCTGGCAATATTGATCAATGTCTTTTTTACAATTTAAAATTTGATAAGATTTTTTTTTTCAAAGCTAATAAAATTATATTCTATTTATAATATATATATTTGATATATACTATGAATAGAAAATATTTTGTTTTAAATAAAAGATGGATTTTCAAATTGTAATATATATGTATGTATATGTTACAATTTGGAGTTGTTTTGAAATTTAATCTATTGATAATATATATATGTATGAATATATTGTGATTTGAAGCTTTGTTTTAAATTTAATATTTTTCAAAAGTTAACTTAAGATTAATTTAATTTATTTTCAAAGTATAAGATAATTATTTATTTTTAAATATGATATTTCAAATAAAATTTAAACAAAGTTTTATTTTGTTTTCTTTTAAAAATGCTTAAATTAAAATGGTTATAAAAATATACGTATAAAGTTATAAATAAACTTTCTTTTTAAAATAATCTCTTAAATTGGAATAGTTGTAAACATAAGTAACAAATAGATAAATTACCAAATTCACATTTACATAAATATAAATACAAATTCATATTTCACAATTTAAAGGAAACATATAATACATTTATTTGTTTTAAAACATAAGTTGTTTATAAAATAAATGTTTACAAAGATTTCATACTTGTATATTTATTTAAATTCAAAATCTTATTATTATAAAAACAATTCATAAATGCATATAAATACTTCATGAATACATATATAGTTTAAATGATTTAATTAAATGGAGTTAGCACTTGTAAAACAAAGATAATGCATCTTTAACACTTGTAAACTAAATGGATTTGCATGGGCATTTGTTTAAATAAATCAACATGTGGCATCATCATTTTTTTAGAATTTAGAGTTTATAAATAAATGTATGTTTAGAGAAGCCTGTTTCCATTTTCCTCAGTTCAAATTCTTTCCTTTCTTCTTTTTCTTAACTAAAATCTGAGATTAAAAAAAACTGCAACTTCAAATCTACTGCAACTCAAATGGAATCAAGATCAACATCAAGTTTCAACACTTTAAATCAACAATCTGAAGGCATGCAAAGGTTTTCATCAGCAAAGCAATCAAAGGCAATTTAAAGCATTTTTCAGATTAAAAACTTAAGGCCTGGAAAATATGCTTTGTTCTCTGCAAATAAATGGTGAGTAAATCTTCATTTTAAAAACAGATTTGAACCCGTTATTAAACCTAGACATGTGTGATGATTTATACAGTAGTTTAGTTACAAATGTGTTGTGAAGATGATTGCATGTTTGTATACAAAGATGATATGTATGTATGGTGACTGTATAAATATGCTCTGTTGTTTAAAGGTTTTGATCATTCAATTTAATTCAAATCTCCCAATAACATCATTATTTGGCTTTGATAATTAAATAAAAGATGTTGTTGATGGATGATGACTGTTTTTAAAATCATTTCAGAATTTTTATTTCAGTAAATAAGTTAAAAATTTAGAAATAACAGTAAATTTACGATTCATGTCAAAAATTGATATCTTTAGTTTCTGCTTTAGATTGTATAGATGGATTAGTAGCTAAAAATTATGATTTTTAACATGCATTTCGAAATTTTTTAGTTGATATTCAATTGGGAATTTGGAGTTGAACGGTTTCGGCAATTTGATGAATTGTCGACGATCAACTCGATGATTTGAGTTGAAATCTTGGTCGTAGCTAGCTATGGTATCGTGGATGAAGGGAAAAATGCTGTCGAATTTTTCCTATGGCCGAGGTGTTTGGTTTGTCCGAACTAGGGTTTAGGTTCGTATTTTGTTCGTCTTGGCTTTCGAGGCTTTTGCGACGTGGGAAATGGACCGGAGGCGATCGTGATGGTGGAGTGTTGAGCTGGGGGTCGTGATGAATTGATATGGGTGTCGGCGAAGTTCATCGTTGTGGAAGTCGACGACGTTGGGGGGTTTTGCTGTCGAGTCTGGGTTCAGTTTTTCGATCAATGATCGAAATTTTGACTCGCGTGTTGATTGTTCGATCTGGGTTTGTTTTCGTGCTCGCATGAGATCGTGGGGTTGTAGGAGATCGACGCGCCGATCATCGTTGGCCGGAGCTACAGGTGCACATGCACCATGCACGATTTGGCATCAGGTGTTGAATGGAGTTGGGGAAGATGAGGTTTGTCTTGGTGTGTTCCTCGCGTTTTCTTGGAGTCGTCTCGAAGCAGGTTGGGTTTGGTGTGTGTCGAGGCTAGCTCGAGTTTTGGTGAGTTTGACATGGGTTTGACCCGAGTCATTTTCTTATGCTAATCTAGCTTAAGGTTTTACCACAGGAAATAGATTTATAAAAGTTAAAAACTTGTTCTTTGAAGTAAAAGTTAATCAAACTTTTAAAGTATTAATTGAATTTATTTTAAATTTAAATTGTTTGAGATGTTTGTTTTTGAAAGTATTTATCTTAATTAAATTTTGAATTTTAATTTAAAAAGAAGTGTTTTCAATTTAAAGTATAAATCAATGTTTTTAAGTAAATTTTAAAGTAATGTTTTAAAAACTAAAGTTTCAAAATTTTATTGAAAATGACTAAGTTTAAATTAGATGATTAAAGTGTTTTAAATTCTAAAATTGATTTCTAAATGCTTTATTTTCAAATAAAGTTAAAGTTATAATTTTGTAAACCAATATAATAATTTGTTAAGTTATTAAGATTTGATTAATTCAAATAATTAATTTATAAGGATAATTAAGGTTAATTTGTTATTGTTATGAATTTAAGAATACTTAATTAATATGATTTATTAATAAGTAAAAGATTAATTAAGATAAATGCTTTTCTTTATTAATTAAGGGTTTTTAAATATAAGAAGTTAACTAATTATTTAATTAATTTTAAATGATTAGTTAATTGTTTGTTTAATTTTGAATAATCATTTAATTATGAATTAATTAAGTATAATTACTTAATGAAGTAATAAATGGTGAATTTCTAGATGTAATTAGTGGAAAATTTCTTATGGAAGAAATTGAGTGAAGTGATTAGGGAATAATCACTTGATGTTATTAATCTAAGGATTAATTAAATTAATTGATTTAAAGTTAATTAATTATGTAGTAATTAATTAATTAAAGAATTGATGTTATTTAATGATGAGATTAATTACTCGTTAAGGTAATTAATTTAAAGAGTAATCATCTAATGGAAGTAATTAGAATAATTACTTATGGAAGTAGTTAAGGGTTAATTACTTAGTTAATTTAGTTAATTAATTAACGTGATTAATAAATTAAGGAATGTGATTAATTTGAGATTAATTACTAAATGTAATTAATTAAATTGTAATTAATTAATAAAGTAATTAATTAAGGATTATTAATTGATGTAATTAATTAATAATTTCTTAATGAAGTAATTAAAGATTAATTAATTAGTATAATTAATTAAAGAATTAATATAATTAATTAAGAAGTTTATTAATTAAGATAAGTAATTACAAGTTGTTAATTACTGTTTATGATTAATTAAGACCAATTAATGAGATGGTTAATTATAGGTTAATTATTTAATTAATTAAAGGGTTAATTAATTAATAAGGATTATTAGTTAATATAATTAATGAATTAATCAAGATTTATTAATAAAAGTGATTTATTAAAGTATGATTAATTAATTGTAATTAATTGAGGATTAATGTAATTAATCATAGTTAATTAATTAATGGAAGTAAATGAAGGATCATTAATTAATGTAATTAATGATAGTAATTAAATGTTAATTACTGTATATAGTTAAGGATAATTAATTGGTGGAATTAATTAATTAAAGGCTAATTACTTGAATGTAGTTAAATAATAATTAATCAAGGAAGATTAATTAAGAATGATTATTAAGGGATGATTAATTTATTTATTTGTAATAAATTAACGAAGCAGGATTATGATAATCCAGGTCATTAAAGGATAATAATTAATTTAATTAAAGGTTAATTAAATTGATAAGAGTTAATCAATTCTGCTTATGGATGATTGATTGATATTGGATATTTGATATTGGATGGTTGAACAATGTTGGATGATTTGAGTGTGATATCTCTGGTATGTCACATGCTGCTTTGTGAGATGATTGTTTGATATGAATTATCTATTGTGATAATGTGATTCATCTATCTGTTACATCATCATGAATATAAGTTTAATTGTTTAAACCCTTAAACAACTTGGACATTAAAATGGCGTTTGGATTTCGATGAGACTGGGATCGGGTTTCCATATTTGGATATCCGAAAACCACATCGATCCAAAATAAACGTTAGGTCGTGAATCCAAGTGGAGCTTAGTGAAGACTCGAAGTGTAAGAACTATTCGTCAGTATAACTCTGAGGGTGATTCCAAGATGAGTCTTACGGAGATAGTACTTACAGGTTCGAGATGGTGATTCAAAGTGCAAGGGCTATGGTCGTTGACTCTGAGGGTGATTCCAAAATGAGTGCAACGAGATGGTGCCTTCGGTTTCGTTCGAACCCGGAACGAACTTGTATGGATTGAATGCTTTCAGAACATCGTTAGGTGGACGATGAGCATTCTAAGATAGATGTGTTCTATTAAGGTAATTGCAGCCTCATGCCTCATCAACCGGGAATGGCTAAAACAGGGGAGGTGCCGCAAGGCTAGGTGGGTATCACCCATTTTAGGGTGAGGTCATTCCTGTCCAGATGTCCCTTTTTATTTCGGCTTAGTGGGTGGTTGGTCGCGCCAACCACGGGGTGATCTTACTCGGGACTGTCCAGTAAGGGATGGTCCCGGCTTTGTGTTGCAGGGGATTGGGAGTGATCCTCGGTACGGTCATCTAGGCCACGTACTGTGACGGGTGGTACCCTGGTAGCCCTGCCATTGATGGAAACCCATTCTTCCTACGAGACCCTACGGTTTTGATTGTATTACCCACTTTTATGGCTAGTAGCTGGAATTTAATAATGTAACAATATCGGTTATTTCTTATTTACTTGAAAACCCTAGACACTATTATAATGCCACTGGATTTCCTATCAAATATTTTGGTTAGCGTAAGGTAAAAACATTTCCATGTTTATGTGTGGGAAGTCTTACGTGATACTTTTCTTTTCAAAGGATTTTCTAAAGTTAAGCAACTTTAACCGTTTACTCACACCAGACCCCTGTTTGATCCGAGTGTTTATTTTCTGTTTTATTAAACTCTTGGGTACTCATATTATGTATGAGTAGTCAAGGGGTTTAGGTTAGTTTGACGAATTTTGGAGGAGATCTGGAGCTGTAGGCTTCCGCGTGTAGATATGTATTGGTTCCGCTGTGTTTGTGTGATATCTGTATCTTTTGATATCTTGAGTTGTATAGTTAGACAGATGTTTATAACTATCTATTATGTGTTGTATAAGTTGTGTACTCTGATGTAATATGATACTATGTAATATTTTATGTGATATATTATATTTCATTCGTTCCGCTGTGAGTACCTGATGTTGTTGAGTTTCTTCTTTCTTATCTTTTCTTTTTCTATCCCTTTCTTTCTTAAATCATGATGCATTTTTCTGGAGATAGAAAGACAGTTCGTGACATTAATAGGACTGACAATGGATTTAATATTGCATTTATGGAGAAATGAAATATGGATAATAGGTTGAATTAGAACGAAAAAATAAATATCATTAGTCATTGTCCAATTTGAATAATAATGACACTTTTATTTTGAACAATTGACATTTATGGGACGTAAGAGAGAAATATGGAATATACGTAGTATACGTATAAGGTAGGAATAGGTTTGCATCGACTAAGTGAATTAAATACTATGAGGCAGCATAATTTTCAGTCATAAATTATATAGCCTCAATAAAACGTTTAGGATGAGCGAGAATTAGTAGGCCTAGCCTAATATTTAGGTCTAGGATAATGGTTTGGCTTAGAATGGGTTGGGATGTGATGTCAGTAGAGTTACACACAAAAAGTCTTCCCTTTACCTAAGGCTACTAGCAGTTGTGTATATATACTACTAATATGGGACATCTCCAACCGTAGGACCCATGAGGAAGGGACACATGTTTGCATACAGATGTGGGAAAATATACCAGGGTTCATCTTGGATTTGAAGCATTAAATGGCTTAGTGCCATTAGGATGTCAAGGGGTTTTTTTAGGGTGGAAGATATTGAATGGCCATTAGGCCTGCCTCCTTCTTATATAAGAAGTATTAAATAACCTACAACGATACTTAATAGGGATATGAGGTCTGCCTCGTTTCTAACAAGAGGTATTAAGCAAATAGGATGGGTATTTTTCCTTGACTTACGTTAGGATAGTCTAAATGGGATTTCGGTTGTGGGAGCTCGGTGGCTATATCAGTGTTGTTGTTGGACTGATATTTAGTAGTAGGGCTGACATATAGGCTACGGCCACCGGCGGTCTCTAGCGGTCCTTAGTAAAGACTTTGGTTATGCCGTGATGGTTTTTGTTTCCTACTACTGTAGATTCTATATTGGATAGGCGAAGAGCTCAAAGTTTAATTAGCTAGTTATTTATTTATTAGAGGTGGAATAGTTAATCCTTGTATAAATCTTCGAGATGCATTAATAATATGGAAAATTAAGTTATAGAGCTGTAACTAAGGATCACCAACCTTTGTAGCTAAGGGCTGGTTGACTAGCTATTACGTTATGGAGGGCTCGCTTTCGGGTTGAGGTAATAAATGGTCGATGGGTTTGCCTCCTCCCTATTTAAGAAGCAATAAGTGGTCGAGATTTTCTTTTGTGCAGTACAACATATATATATATATATATATATATATATATATATGCATACACACACAAATATATATATATATATAGCCACATATATAGTTATACCTCGTAGAAGGTTAGATATATCGTATGCATAGATGGAATTACATGGAATAGTTGTGACTAATGGGCATAACACTTAAATAGAAATCAATTGGGATAAATTATGTAATTTTCCGATCACCAGAACATTGCTCTGACCCTCTCCTCATTACAACCCATATGATAGATTTAGAATGATATGCTACTGGTGCAAAACGGGAACTGAAAATAGTGAAGTCTTCCATTCATGCCAAGCGTTGGCAAGGCAATCATATACTAAAGGAATGATATTGCCCTCAAGGTAGCAGCCTTTGTTAGCATATATGTTATATTATATTTTATTATTACTATGAGTTCATTCTCTGATATACTTATGTTTATTACAGGTCTTCAAAACCAACGATTCATACTCAATGGACTTGGGTTTCGATTTAGTAAAAATTCAGGCAGGTTAAGGTGCATATTGTTACAACCAATTATGGTGATGCTAACATTGTACAATAAAGAAGATAAATCCTCACTTTAGTGGTGTATTACTTTAAGTAGTTAATGTTTATCCAACTATTTCTGTAAAATGATCATGAATTCATATAGTTGACCATAATTAATGTATAGACTAGATAATTAAGATCAATGATCCTCTCAAGTCTAAAGGCTGCATATCATTACATGAGATCTTCTCTTTTGACTTAGTTGTTGTTACTCCCAAAATCCCAAGAGTAGACTAATTTAGAAGAAAGTCATTGTGTGTAATTGAAAGGCATGGTATGCTTTTTGGATCCTTCCTATGTAGATGAGAGCCTTCGTGTCTAATTTAAGGTCATTAAGTGAAAAATGTAGCTATCGCATGCTATCAAGAGTCATCATGAAAAGAAATATGCTACTTGCCACATACAAGACATCGTGAAGAACCTCTTGAACCCATTGTGGCCCATAGCTATCATGCTTAATTCTTGAAGCAATCATTAGATAAGATAAAAGGGCCATCATGGTGAATTCTATGAAGCCTTCATGTGTTATAAATAAATGACAAACCAAGGCAGTCAAGAAGTCGTGTACTAACAAACCACCACATTCTAACATCCAAATAGCAAAATAAGGTTATTGTGGGAGATTTGGTAAAGCCATCATGGAGTGTTTCGTATAGAAGTTATCGAGTGTACCTTTACAGCTATCATGAAGAGTTTATTAGACTTTATAGAGTGTTCCTATACAGTTATCATGAAGAGTTTCACATGAGCCATCGTAAAGAGTTTGTAGAGAAATTTGTAAAAGATTCCATGTGATAACTTTGAACATGAAAGAATAGAGCCATCATGATAATTCCAATGGTTATCGTGAATAGATGACACAAAGGGACCATTAAGAAGCAAAGCTGGAAGCAACTATCTGTTGGACTTCATGCTTTTAATTCATGACAAGGAGCTCAAGATAGAAAAAGGATTATCAAATATTCGACAAGTATGGTTTATTAAAGTTTAAATTTAGATCATTAGAGTTTAAATTAGTATATATTGCTAAAATCTATTCTCAAGTAAACCTGCATATTTTGAAAATACATAGGTCAGTCGACTGGATCCATTCATTAAGTCGACTGATCGATGCATATAATTTTTTTATATTTTACACAACTTAGTCGATTAAACACTTATGGTTAGTTGACTAAACTATGTCATATTCAAACTAACATTTTTTCTTTAATTCAGTCGACTAACTATTCATATTCAGTCGACAAAAAATATGTTCTAACTGCCATATTTTTAAATTTTATAAAGAGACACTTCTTCTTCTTGAAGAAAAATCTCTTCAAGGAAGAGTTGCAACCATTTCTGTTCGTCAGAACTCTTTGCCAACTGTTGTAACTCTTCATTCATTATATATATGCATTCCATTCAAGATCAAAGCACTATCATTTCTATTCTCTACTCTCTTGAATATTCAGAACTTCTTATTTTTTAGAATTTGTGAAATTAAGTTTATAATTCTTTATTTCTAAAGCAATCTATACTATCCTTATCTTCATGGACACATAAATATACATATCACACTTAAGGAAAAGATTACAGGAAGGATGTACTTCATTTTGACAAATCTGTGTTGTAACAAGAACATGCAAAGTCAAGAAAACATTTTATTTATATCAAAGTCCTGTTCGGTTGCTCAGGCAAAAAAATCTTGTTCAGTTGCTCAGGTGGTCAAAGTCATGTTTTATTGCTCAAGCGGGGTAAATCCATTCCTCTGGGTTAAGTGAGAGTTGCTAGTTTAGTTCCTGAAGTAGTCTGGGACTGGACGTAGAACGGGAGTTCGAACCAGTATAAAAATCTCCGGTGTCATTTTATTTTACTGCTATATTTATTTACTTTATATTCCACACAAGTAGTCTAGATAATATTCATATACACGATCCTATAGTCACTTTCATTTGGTATCCGAGCAAGGCCATCTTATAACCGTAACACGGTTATTTGATACATTGTTAATATGGAAAATAACACTAACGCAAGTTTTATTGAAGGTCAATCTACTGCATGACCACCACTTTTTGACGGACTGAACTATAACTATTGGTCCACTAGAATGAGAATTTATATGAAAGCCAATGGTTATGAAAACGGGAATATTACTCAAGCAGAATATAACATACCTACTACTTAATATTCACAACGGTCTAACACATAAAAACTAGATGCTACTGTAAACGCCAAAGCTATGAATATGTTATTTTTTGCATTAGACAAAAATGAGTTTAATAGAGTTAGCATATGTACCACTGCTTATGAAATTTGGCATACACTTAAAGTTACACATGAAGGTACTAACAAAGTTAAGAAAAATAAGATTTTTATGCTCAAGAATTAGTTCCATGATTTCAAAATGAAGCAAGATGAAATAACAAATGAAATGTATTCTAGATTTCAAGACATGTATCATTCACTCTTAGCATTAAGACAAAAATATTCGGACTTTGATATTGTTTCAAAAATCCTCAACTCTTTAATGGATGAGTGGAAATGAAAAGTCTTAGTAATCGAAGGAGCTAAAGAAATTTCAAATATTAAACCGGATGATTTGATAGGAAATAAATGTCTTATGAAGTAAATCTCCAGGCAAAATGAGTATAGGTGCAAGATAAGAAGAATATAGTATTCCAAGCAGAAAAAGATGAATCAGATTCCGATGAGGAAGATATGGTGTTTATAGATAAGAATTTCAAAAAAAAAGTTGAAATTAAGAAAGATCAACATTTCAGAAACAACAAGAATAGCTTCAGCAGTAATATTAACAATAACAAGCCATCGTTTTCTTCTCTTGAATATTATGAATGTCACAAGAAAGGGCACATCAAGAAAGACTGTCCTGATGGAAAGGAAGACAAATTTGAGAATAAGAAAGACAGATTCAAAAAGAAATCCTTCTCTGTTACATGGGATGATTAAGAATCATCTTCATCATCAGACGGTGACACAAACAACGAGTCTGAACAAGACAATGTTTGTTTTATGTCCACAAATAATGAGGTGAGTGATTTAACTTTTGATGATATAGTTGATATAAATTCAGAATTACTCGATAAGCTAAGAAACATCAAAAGATAATATAAATACACTCATGAAAAATTGAATAGGACTAAAATTGAGGTAGATATGTTAAGAAATGAGAAAGAAATTTTAGAAGAAGAAATTGAAACTTCTCAAGAATCTTGTTCTAATACAACATCTCAAATTTCCGTGTTAAGTCGAGAAATAGAAACTCAAAAGGAAAAGAATGATGCTCTTTTAATTATAAATCATGATTTGAAAGCTAATATTAAAATACTGGAATTAGATATTTCTAGTCTTAAAAAAAATTAGATGATATTGCTAAAAATGTCTCTAATCTTAACAAAGGGAGAGAGAATCTTTCTAAAATTATAGAAAATTCTCAGACAGTTTCAAATAAAAAGGGATTAGGATATAAGCAAGTATCAAAAAGTATTCCTAATAAAAAGATCTTTCTACATAATAATTCTAAAAGGAATAATGATATTATTGCAAAATTAGTTTCAAAAATTCCAAATCATTCAAAATCTATTAAGATTTAGGTTCCTAAAACAACCAATTCTTTGATTAGAAACAAATACATAAAATCTTTTATAGAAACCGTTCACAAAAATAAAGATTTTATTTACAAAAGGAATTCTGAACCCTCTTGGGTTTGGTTTCCAAAGACCCAACTCTTAGGACCCTAACAAAAGGTGGGTACGAATGTCATTTCTTTATTTTTGCAGGTACAACTTAAAAAGAGAGGAAAATGCAAATTAGACATTGGTTGATCAAAACACATGACAGGTAACAAAGACATGTTTACTAACATTATTTACTCAGATGGAGGTTCTATCGCTTTTAAAGACAATTCCAAAGGAGACATCATCAACAAAGGCGATGTGAGCAATAATGGTACATCTAATTTACTTCTTATTACAAAAGTTTTGTTAGTAAAGAATTTAAAACACAATTTAATTAGCATCAGTCAACAGTGTGACAAAGGATTCAATATATCTTTTTCTGAAAATAAGCGTAGCATTTTTGATCAAAATAAAAATCTTATTTTTGAAGGTTTTAGAGAAATACACACACACACACACACACATATACACACACACATGTGTGTGTGTATTAAATATGAATATAAATCATAACAGAAATATGTGTCTAATAGCTAAAGAAAATGATCCTTGGTTATGGCACGAAAGATTTTGTCATATAAATTTCAAAGCTATAAACAAATCATCTAAAAACGAATTAGTAAAAGGTTTACCAAGAATAATTTTTAAAGCAAACAATCTTTATAATGCTTATCAATTAGGTAAATTATCAAAATCATCTTTTAAATCAAAGAAAAATATTTCTACATTACAACCACTTTATTGCATTTGGACCTTTTTGGGCCAACTCAAGTTCAATCTATAAACCATAGCAAATATGTGTTTGTAATAGTAGATGACTTTTCGAGATATACTTGGACTACTTTTATGAAAAATAAAAGTGATACCACAACAAAATCGAGTTGTAGAGCCCCGTTGAGCATTTTTGTAATAAAAAGGGAATTTACCATAATTTTTCTTTTCCCAGAACACCACAACAAAATCGAGTTGTAGAAAAGAAAAATATAACTTTACAAGAATGTGCGAGAACTTTATTAAATGGAAGCACTCTACCAAAACATTATTGGGTAGAAGCTGTAGCAACTGCTTGTCGTGTTTTGAATCGTGTTTCATCCGACCACTAATAAAACACACTCTATGAAGTTTTTCATGAAAGAAAACCAAATGTTTCATATTTTAAAGTTTTTTGTTCAAAATGTTTTATTTTAAATGTAAGACATCAGGTTGGAAAATTCGATCCAAAATATGATGAAGGAATTTTCTTAGGAAATTTGGAACGAATTAAAACTTATTGAATTTTTAATAAAAGAACTAAAACAATCGAGGAAACACTTCATGTCTCCTTTAATGAAAATTTTAACTTTAAATAAAAATCTTAAGGATGATGAGATATCGACTAAGACAATCACAAATACTGATACTCAAAATAATTTTGAAGAAGATGAAAACATTGTTCATAATTTTGAAGAAGATGAAAACATTGTTCACAATGAAAATGGATTAAGATCTCCTCCTCGGATTTTACGAGATCATCCTGTAAAAAATGTCGTTGGAGAAATTAATTCAAATCTCAAAACTAGAAATCAACTTAATCAAATAGGCCATGTAGCATTCCTTTCTAACATTGAACCTAAAAATGCTAAAGAAGCCTCTACTGATGACTATTGGATTATAGCTATGTAAGAAGAGCTAAACCAATTCGAACGAAACAAAGTTGGGGACTTAGTTCCTAGCCCAAAGTGATCAAATGGTCATTGGTGCTAAATGGGTCTTCAGAAATAAAGCTAATGAACAAGGAAATACTATTAGGAATAAAGCTAGATTAGTTGCATAAGGATATAATCAAGAGGAAGGAATTGACTATGAAGAAACGTTTGCTCCAGTCGCTCGACTAGAAGCAATACGTATCCTACTGGCTTTTGCATGTTTTCATAATTTTAAACTTTATCAAATGGATGTTAAAAGTGCTTTTCTAAATGGATATATAAAAGAAAATGTTTACGTTGAACAACCTCCTTTGTTTTTACAAGAAAAATTTCCAGACCATGTCTATAAACTTAAAAAAGCTTTATATGGTCAAAAACAAGCACCTCATGCTTGGTATGAACAACTTAAAAGCTATCTTATATACTCTGGTTTTGAATTGAGAAGGTTGATCAAATTCCTCTTATTAAACGAACAAAAAAGGATATTTTAATTGTTCAAATTTATGTTGATGATATTATTTTTGGTTCCACAAATAATAAATTATGTCAGCAATTTTCTAATGTAATGACCAAATAATTTGAAATGTCACACATGAAAGAATTATCATATTTTCTTGGATTACAGATTAAACAATTAGATAATGGAATTTTCATTATCAAGAAAAATACTGCAACAATCTAATTAAACGCTTTGTTATGGAAAATACTTCTGTCAAACCAACTCCAATGAGTACAACAATCCATCTTGATCGAGATGAAGATGGCAAAAGTGTTGACAAAAAATTATATCGAAGTATAATTGGATCGTTATTTTATCTAACAGCTAGTAGACCTGACATAATGATGATTGTTTGTTTATGTGCTCGGTTTCAAGCAAATCTTAAAGAATCACATATGCGAGCTGTGAAATGCATATTATGTTATCTAATCAAAACCAAAGATATTGGACTTTTTTATCCGAAAGAATGTCCTTTCGAGTTAGTATCATACAGCTGTGCAGTTAATGCCCCGCTATTACCCTGTTATAACCCTACTATATCTCATAGTGGATTTCTACCGCAATGATTTTTCCATATAACCCCAAATATAACATTTCCGTTTTAAGTCCCGCTTTTTCTACTATATCCCGTTATTCTCGCTATATTATGCCATTTCCGCTATATTTTCTTTAAAAGAAATGAATTCAAAAATGACATTTATACATTATAAGAATTGTGAAATTAATTTATTTAATTGAATTTTTAATATATTTTTAGAAATGAAAATACTCTAATATTCTACTAAATTCAATTATTTTATATAAGAATTTCACGTTTATTTACAGTATATTTGCTCATGTTTTTATTTAATATTATTTATATATTAATTATAATTCAGTTGAATGTTAATTTTTCATTCCATTACCATTTATATATTTGTAAAAACAGTAAGCGCAAGTTTTATATGCTATTTTAGAGTCCTCCGCTATATCCCGCTAAATCTTTGTTGTATCGCCGCTATGACTTTTTGCACCTCTGCCGCATTGAATCTGCTGAGCGCTTTAACTGCATAGTCATACAGTGACACTAACTTTGGAGGATGTCGGACAAATCGTAAAAGTACGAGTGGGACTTGTCACTTTATTGGACAACCCTTAGTGTCTTGGTTTAGCAAGAAACAAAATTGTGTTTCACTCTCGTCATGTGAAGCATAATATATTCAACGGCTTTAGCATGTGCTCAGGTCATCTACATGTAACAAACACTTGAAGATTTTGGAATTAATTCATCTAATTCAACTATTTTCTAGGATAACACAAGTGCTATTAAATTATCTAAAAATCCCGTTAATCATTCACGAACAAAACATATTAACATTCGCCATCATTTTCTTTGTGATAATATTGAAAAGGATATAATCAAATTAGAATTTATATCTCCTGAAAACCAGCTGGTTGATATATTTACAAAACCTTTTAAGTGAACATAGTTTTATAAAATTAAGAAGAAAATTAGAAATTTTATCTTTAAAGGATTTGTAATTTTTTTTTAAACATATATAGTAAAAAAATTCTTTTCAACAATGGGGCTGCTAGGACTCGATCTCTGGTTTTATGGCTGGGAATCTCATGCTTATTTGTACTATATGTTATTTCACACAATATGATGAAATTCACTTCTCCGTATACATTTTCCTAACGATATTTGTATCCATACAATTTTTTAGCAATTGTTTAGTTCCACCAATTTTTTCTCTGATTTTAAACTTTCTCACCATGAACTTTCTTTCTATTTTTGCCTATTCATTTCAACTATATAAATCTTAATATTTTCATATATTTTTTATAAATCAATCTCAAATAGCTTATATCACAAACAACTATCAAATCTTCTCAAGAAATCTCGATATATTGTTCCATTGACTATAGTTCTCTATCCACTAATTCTTCTAATCTTTCAACTCCTACTCCTGTATATGAACCTATTCCTATTATACCACCCTCATTTTATCATACCAGATATACAGCAGAAGCTAAGCGTGGATGGAAACTACATTTTAGTTCACCATCTGTCAACGACAAGATCAATGCCATTCACCATTATCAAAGAGAAACAATAAGCTTACTATGAACAAAAGGTTCATGCTAGGAGACTCGATTTTCTAGAAAAATGTGCTTTAAAGTTCAGTAATGCTTCACCAACAAACAAAAATGTTCAAGTTCCATCACCCGAGAGGCCTCTATACTCTTCAAATTCATAGGAACGCTCAACAATTCAACCAGCTCGAGAACACACTAAAATTGAGTCGGAAGAATGTGAGACTCCAAAGAAATCGACTTCATCTTCCTAAAACTATTTTTTCTGTTTTGCTTTCTTTTCCTATGTTTTTAGTTATATACATATATATATGAATTAGCAATTATTTCTGTCAACCAAATTGTCATATTTTTTTACAGCACCATTCGAATGAACTGGTCAATTCAGTCGACTGAATACCGTCTTAATAAAAACAACATTGTACATACGATTCTGTCGACTAAGCACTCTTTCAGTCGACTGAATCATACCCAAAATGAACTACAAAGTTTCTGGATACCATCAGTCGACTAAATCAGTATGCTTAGTCGACTAAATCAATGTCCGCAGAAATTTTTGGCCTCGACTCATTATTTAGTTGACTTATTTTAAACCTTCAATCGACTGAATTTGGAAAAACAAAATTTTAAAATAAAAAGCCAGCTCCTTTTCATTCTTTCCACTCATTTTTACATCTCATCTATTCAACAAACCTCCATAATCATCCACTCTCTATAAATTTCCCTCAACTTAGTCCAAAACTAATCAATATTTTCAAAGATCATATATCTAAAATCCTAGCCACAATGCCATCCAAAAGAGCTAGACCTTCCTTCTCATCAATAGGACCTAGCAAATCTAAAATTCAAAGTTGGTTATACAACGATAAGGCTGTTCACAGGTTTAATAAGAGGAAGAACTCCAGGATTTTTGAAGGTTCATTTGTAAAATTCCCCGATTTTGCTTCCTATGGATTTCAAGATTTAGCAAGGCAAAGTGGTCTAGAATCATTGCTTGATTTTAATGCCAACAACCTGAAGGTTAATCATCTTTTGATCAACCTATTCTATGCCAATCTTAACTTGGATCATCACACGATTCATAATCCCGACGATTGTGTATGGACACTTACATTTGGAGTGAAGATGTTCTTACCCATCTCTCGAATAGGGAGAATCTTGCAATGTACTTCAAAAGGTGAGGATTTAAAGGAGATTGAGGTTAATATGGATAATCGAGATAGAGTAAGTCATCTTTTTCTTTCCGATGACTTAAAAGAACTTAAGACGATAGACCTTCGACCGAAAGTTAGACTCATGCATCGTGCTCTTACTCACTCCATTAACCCTTGTATGGAAGCTACGAGAAAATTTATAAGCGAGATTTCCAATCACTTAATGCTATATAGGGATAGCGATTCATGAATTGGGCAAAGGTCATTCTCGACGAATTTCAAACCTTTAATCAAGGCCACATGAAGATCATTCATTATGGAGCTTATATAATGGGACTTATTCTTCATTTTGAAATTTCTTTCCCTGACTAGGACTTTACTACGAATGGCTCTTTTAACACCCGGACCTTGAATCTTATGGGTCTTCTTAAACACTTCCCAAGTCATACAATCATAACTTTTGAACATGGAAAGAGTACGAAGCCATGGGAAAACCTCAACCTTCTTCCGTCAACATACTACTCAAACCGAAACTATTTCCACTTCACAAACTCCATGAAAAGTACATGAGATTGAAGAAATTGGACCGAATGCATAGGCACTCCAACCTTATATGATTATCTTTAGAAACCAAAAGATATTAGATAGGCAACTATCTTGGGTTGAAACCACCATTACCAAAATGGATTCCAAACTCGATCGTATCATAGGCTTCTTAAACAACATATGGGATGTGTCAACTTCTGGTCCATCCTCCTCCACATCTATCCATGTCCCTATATATCCGAGTAAATGACCACAACCTCATTTCACATGGTCATCCTCCGGAGAAGAAGAAGAAGGCGAAGAAGAATTGAAAGGAGATGACGAAGAAGAAGAAGGGAGCTCGAGCGATGATGGGGAAGAGTAACATATTTTCTATCTTTTATTTTGTCATTATCTAATGGTGTCTATGTCTTAAAGGATGTTTTATTTTATCTTAAATGTTGTTGGTGGTGTTATTTTGTGTTGTTGCTGTGCCACTTTAAGTTAAGTACTTCATTAACTTTGTTCGTACAAGTGTTTTGTGTGTGTTATCATTGTTGTTATTTTACATGTTGAGTGTTTTTCATCTTTCTAATTGTTGTATATGTTGTGTTGTTTATCGTTGTTGTTGCTATAAATTATCATATGTTGTGTAAATATTCCATTTTTCAATGATAAAGGGGAAGAAGTCTCGAAATGCACTAACAAAATTTGCAGGGTTACAAAATACTAACATGGATTCAAGGGGAGTTATAGAGTTTTTTGGGTTCGTCGAAATTCATCTCAAATGAAGTTGTCATCAATCAAAAAGGGGGAGAAAGTTGGACTTTATGTTTTTATTCATGACAAGGAGCTCAAGAAAGAAAAAGGATTATCAAATATTCGACAAGTATGATTTATTAGAGTTTAAATTTAAATTATTAGATTTTAAGTTAGTACCTATTGTTAAAATCTATCCTCAAGTAAACCTGCATATTTTGAAAATAGAAAGGTCAGTCAACTGGATCCATCCAGTCAGTCGACTGTCCAACGCATATAATTTTTCTATATTTTGCACAACTTAGTCAACTAAACACTTATGGTCAGTCGACTAAACCGTGTCATATTCGAGCTAATGTTTTTTCTTTAATTCAGTCAACTAACTCTTCATATTCAGCCGACTAAATATGTTCTAACTACCATATTTTTAAATTTTCTGAAGAGACACTTCTTCTTCCTGAAGAGGAATCTCTTCCAGAAGAGTTGCTACCATTTCTATTCGTCGAGACTCTTTGCCAACTGTTGTAACCCTTCATTCATTATATATATGCATTTCATTCAAGATCAAAGCACTAACATTTCTATTCCCTACTCTCTTGAATATTCAGAACTTCTTATTATTTAGAATTTGTGAAATCAAGTTTATATTTCTTCATTTCTGAAATAATTTATACTTTCCTTATCTTCACGGACGCACAAATATACATATCATACTTAAGGAAAAGATTATAGGAAGGATGTACTTCATTTCAACAAATCTGTGTTGTAACAAGAACATGCAAAGTCAAGAAAACAATTTATTTGTATCAAAGTCCTATTCGTTTTCCCAAGCGGAAAAAATCCTGTTCAATTGCTTAGGAGGTCAAAGTTTTATTTGGTTGCTCAGGCAGTGCAAATATATTCCTCCAGGTTAAGTGAGGGTTGCTGGTTTAATTCCAGAAGGAGTCTAGGACTGAACGTAGAACATGAGTTCAAACCAGTATAAAATCTCTGGTGTCATTCTATTTTACTACTATATTTACTTACTTTATATTCCATACAAGTAGTCTAGATAATAATCGTATTACATGATCCTACCATCATCTTCACTACCGTGAGGAATTAATAAGGCTATCATGATACGAAGAGCCAAAAGTCGTCATGAAGTGTTTTCATAAAACCTTCGTGATGAAAAACATTGGGAGCTGTCATGAAGCAATACGATAGAGCATTCATGAAAAATTTCTCGAAGTTGTCATGAAACAAGTATTAAAACCATCATGAGGTGACTTGTTAGAATCATTGATGTGCCAAAACTTAAGGTCGCCGTGAAGAATGAATAAAGAGTTATCGTGAGTGAAAAAGCCAATGTTATGATGATCGAAAAGCGACATGTAAGAGCTATCGGGTGATATTGCCAATATTCCTCATGGGGTGATATATGAAGGTCTTTATGTGATAATCCACAAAGTCGTTATAGATTCACAAATTGGAGCTATCGTGAGACAACTCATTAACTAGCCGTCATGAGAAGATGAACCCACGTGTTCATATTGTCATTTCAAAAGTTGTCTTGAAATGATTTATTGAAGTTGAACAATTAAGCCATCGTAAACAAAACGAAACATGACCTCGTTTGACCAACACCGAATTCCTTGTGAAAAACTTGATATCCACTATCCATCCATTCTAAGTAACACATGGCACAAATCCAGAGGTTGGAATCTTCTATAAATAGAGGGGTAACCCCTAAAGGGAAGATTTTCATTTTTTTTCATTTTTTTTTTCAACATATTCATTCTTTTTACCTTATAAAAGATGAGAAGGGACATCAATGGTCGGCTCAAGCTAGCTAAACTTTGTAACTTTATAGGGAAGGACTCAAACAATCAATAACTTGCATAATGACTTCTCATAAACACTTAGGTTCTTCTTGTGAGTTCATAACTAAAATATTTGACTAGGAGTATAATACTACTCACATTTCTCAACTTGCTTAACCAAAAATTTAATATTAATAATAAGTGGTGCTTTCATTGGAAGCTCGAACTCAGTGCATTCATGAATTAATCGATGATAGCATTTATAGGAAAATCAACCAAGAAAATTGGGTTCAAGTACAAGAAGAATTAATACACCATGTTCTTCTTGAAAATAATGTAACCCTTCATTTTGACACGGAAAATACGGAAACATGGCTGTAGCGTCCCACTTTTTCGCACACTTTAAATTAACACACGTGCCAATTCAAACCATACGGAAGGGCAGATTGTTATGGGGTAAATAAGAAAAAACAGAGAAGAAAATAAACTAAACATAATCTCACAGCGGAAGGATAAAATATAATAATCAAATATACAGTTTATAAATCTGTTTACAAAACCATTTATATAATACATATCAGAGTTACACATACCAATAACAATGCAGCGAAACAGTGTGTAGTGCACTAGTATAAATAATAATAATATAATTTTTCGTCTTCGTCCTCCAGAGCTAAATCTTCCAATCCTGAAACGCTCGGACTGACCCGAGCGAATTTGAAAAGACAAAAACACCCGAGTCAGAACTAAAAGATCTTATGTGAGTTAAATTAACAGAAATAAATATGAGTGCAGTAACTCAAGAGATGCTCGGGATTTACATCTCCTAAGGATCCGTTAAACTATTTACTATGTAGTATATTACGCTATTATAATAGTGTCTATTTGTAAAATAGACTTACTTTTAAATAGCGTTAAGGCTTTACGTTTTCCACCTTAACACGTAATAGTCCCAGTAGTCCATCCAATATCATGGTCCCTCCTGATCGGGAAGCCACCAGAGGATACCACACGGACTACGGGAGAAATCCAAACTTGTACAAGGCGCGATAGGGTAGGTGACACGGCACAACTAGGCAATGCCAGGGTAGATATACCAATTGCTATCCGGGCTGGTGGTAACGCGTAGCTGCTACTACCGCCCACCTCGAACAACACCCCCAAATCAAATAAAAGTGGCCACCGAATCCAAATCCAAAAGTCAGAGTATAATATCGAAGGAGTGCGTCCGATCAGAGGAATGACCTCATTGGCCCGAGAATCGCTCCTGTTTTAGCCACCTTATGCCAACTCACGGGAGTTGGGTCCACGTATTTACCTCAAGGAAACGCCTCCACCAACCTACTTCATTCTGGAATCTCCACCGCGTACACGATTGTTAAAGTGGTTTTCGGAGTTGGCAGAGAGTATGACAACTTCCGATCCCGGTCTCTTCAACAACCAAACGTTATTATAACACCGCGGTCCTTTAAAATAATTTATACTTTTAAAACCAGAATATAATATCCATTTCAAAACCATATAAATATGATATCCCTTCCTTTTAAAACGCCAAAACAATATGATATCATCTTTATTTTCCAATATATTCTTTCCAAAAATCATAGTGGTTTCAAAGTAAAATATTTAGAAATCAAAACTCTTGAATATAATATTTCCAAATTATACTACCTTGAAAACATAGCTTTGAAACAAAATTTCCATCTCTTAAATGGTTAAATATTAAATTACTTTTATAAAACAAAATAGCTTCTTTAGATTTCACAAATCAATTTCAAATATCGATTTAAACTACCAAATACCATTTCAATTCTTATGTTTCAAAGCTTTAAATATTTCACTATTTCAAAAACAAACTCATTTGACAAACCCATATATATCAAATTCAATTACTTATTATTTAGACTTGAAATGTTTACTTAATGAATTCAATATAATTTAAGTAAAACCTTTAACTTCACATAATTGGAAAATCTTTCAATTTATTAAACTTGATATATTCGTTTAAATCAACCTGATATTCATTTAAATCACTTTACACAAAAATCAAGTTATAAAAATCATATCCTTTAAATTTTTTAATTTTTATTAAATTTCAATTTAACTTAATATTAATCTTCCAAATCTTATTCTCATTTAAGTCATAAAAACTCCAGAAATTAGATTTTAAATAAATGCTTAATCGTATTTGATCTTAAAAATCAAACTTTATTTTATACTTCAAATCAAATTTATACAAAGCTTAAACCCGAAAATTACTATATATATATATAAATAACTAATTCAATATCCCATAAACCATATATATATAGCTTTACAAAACCATAAAAATATTCCAAAATATATTTTATATATATACCGCGGTGCCTGTATAAAATTTTCTACCCTATGGTCAAGTGATACGGATGTTTATTATTTCAATCCACAATTTAAAATAAAATGCGGTTGTATATCATTTCAAACCGCAATCCCGAATGAATGAAATGCATAACAACTTGCAATTAATAAAATAAATCGTCCATTCATCCATCAAATCATACATCCATTTATCGCAGTCATCATCCAATTTCAAACAATCATCAATATATAACTGGTGATAAATAATGGTATCAATTATCAGTTTAAACTCAAAATAAATTTAATAACTGTTAATTGGCAGTTTATATGCAAAAATAAATGTAAACTTAACTAGCAGTTAATATGAAATAAAATTTAACATAACTATGCCTGGCAGTTAATATGAAATAAAGAAATTCTAACTGTCAAATTTATATGCAATAAATAAATAAATTTACAGTTATATTAAATAAATGCGTTTAACCAGAAATAGTGAATAAAACATGCCAAACAGTCATAAAAAAATTTCTACCCATATCTAAAATTAATTTAACAAACACAAGAAATTTTAGAAATTGTGAGTGGGTTAAAACACTCACCTTTCGAATTTAAATCGAATTTAAATCCGATTTAAACCCAAAAATTCGACGGTCTCCAAATCTGTCCAAACCAGCATCAAAAGATCTAGAATTTAATTACGATCCTAACAAAATAAATCGCGCGTGAAACGAAGTTCGTATGTGGAAGTTAAATGTATTAACGCGTTTGAAAAATCAAAATTAAATTAAATTCAAACAAAATAAACCTACCTATTACCACTTGCCACGTCAGCATTTCCTGCGCATCCCTAGTGATTAATCTCACCAAACCCATGTTCCAATTTCGCAAATAGATGAAGAAATCAAAAAGCCCCAATTCAACCTTTTGGGTTTCGAATTTTACACGTTTGACCGTGATTTCTGGTTGTCTCAGGCGACTATTGCAAAAACAGAGACTGCGCTTAGATCCGTAGATGAAAACTACAACATAATTTTTTTTTGAGAACTTTGAATTTTTTTTAAAATAGAATTGGATCTGAAATTTGCATCCATTTAGGAAGAGAAAGAATTGAAGAAAATGAACGCACAAATAAAAGAGAATAGATGGAGGCTAGGGTTTATAATTGGGTTTATATAGATAGATTAGAATTAGAGTAGATGGATCTGATAAACAAACGCGCTGAACGATAATTTAAATTAACGTAATAATTACAAATCACCATACTATGAAGACATTTACGTTATTTCCTATTTATTACTTTATTTAACACAACCCTTAATTTACATCTATTGTAATGTTTTCAAATTTAATTGAATGAACTAATTATATCACTCCTAATAATTGTTGTAAGACTCTAAATCCCACATTTGTAAGTATATATTATTTCCACTCAAATATTATAGATATATACAGAGTATAGGTTTCCATTAAATCATTATTTATTATATATTCAAATTAACTAAATTCACTATTGAAGTCCGTTTATATTTATTACCAAATATCCATTTACCTTTCCCAATAAATTTGAATCCATTCATTTAATATAACAAATCAAATTTCCATTCACACCTTATTATCAACCCACAATTTATTGCAATTCATTATCTTAGATAGATTTTATACAATTAATATCAACTTTACATTAAATTTCTATCCAATGAATACTTATTCATCAATCAATTCAATATTTACTTTTCTTTCCCTCTATTTGATTCTTAACATAGTATACATTTAATGGGTAAACATAACATTGAATTATAATGCATTTCTCATGCATGCTTCATTTCATATAAATTCCTCTTTATTAACTAAGTCACATTAACAAAACAAAATAATATTTTTTTTATTTCAATCGATTACCAGTCTAGACTTAATATATTAAATAAACGGTTAACCTAAAACGGTTGTTACCCCTTTAGCATTAAAATTCACTTACGACTATTATTAACACAATGTTGCCATTTTATTTATATATATTTAAATAAATTATATGAATGAGTAAAACTTTAAAAATTATCTTACCTGCAAATTTACTCACAAACATCCTAAATTACCAACTTGCAATTTATTTTTAATTACTAAATTTGCATTGATTATATCAAGTTGAGATTTAATACGTATTATTTCCTCAAATAAATAAATCTTTGGATTTAAATTCCCAAAACCATAAATTATGTCCTATCATAAATCTATGCTTTTATTATTTTACGTTCACACTCCCGTTACTCTATAATAAATCACCAAGTAACGATATCCTAAACCAACATTAATTTATATATTAATCCTTATAACTCAATAAATTTGTCAAATATGAATAACCTTAACAATACTTACACATATTATCTTACTTACAATAATGTAATATTAAACGTTGAATTTCATTTATTTTGCAATACTTCAATTTAGTTAATAAATACTGCTCCTATACTTAAATCTATATTAACAAATCGTTAGATTTGGATCGATAGAAATCGGTTTACCAAAGCTTACATACACATTACGTAAATAAACAACTATATAAATTTGCCACCTATTAGCTCTAAATTTTATTCTTAAGTTTGTTGCATATCAATTTAGATTATACTTCCATCTATAATGCAAATCTAAATCTCCTCTAACTGCATAGATTAGGGCAATTTATTGCAATTGATTTCCCATTAAACATCATAAATTAACAAATTGAAACCTAAATAAAAACGTTTATTTGTTTAAAAATCTTGTTGTTTAATTGAATTGACCATTCACGGATATAATTTACATTGTTCTTCAATTATTACTTAAATACATCACACAACATTAAATCTATATTCAATAAAATTTGTTACCAAAATTAATTTAACGAAAACAGTTACGCCCTTAAAATTTCTCTTCATTCATTAATTGCTAATTGTTATTCAATTAAACCCATTCGTTTGATTTCCCTATTATGCATCAATTATAAACCCATCATCTTAAAGGTGATGTCTACATTTTATACTATAAATTTACTGTAACGATCGCGATTTTTCGTTGCCGAAAAATCGAACCGTTAGGGTTTTAGAAGAAGAAAGAGGTAGAAGAAGAAAGAAAAGAAAGAGAAGAGAAAACAGAAAAACAAGTAACAGAACAGGAACAATATCAGAATCTCACAGTCGCAGCGGAACAACATATAATAGATAAATGAATATTCATTAAAACAAAAGAACTATACATTTTTATACATTACATCACATTACATTACATCAATCAGAGTGTACAACAACAACAGCGGAAAAAGAAAAGATATATATACAATAGATAATAGACTACGTTATCTGGCTCGCCTCCAGATCTGCACAGCAACTCCCGAATCCAGAATAACCTGATAACCTAACTCTAGACTGCCCGTGTGGAAAATAGTGGGCACCCAGAGTTTAGGAAAGGAACAATAAACTCCAGGTCAGTCATGGGACTGGTGTGAGAACTCAAAAACAGTTTATCTTTAAACAAGCAACAAGAAAATTTAAATTTTTAAATCCGCAATGCTTTTTGGAAAATGAAACTACCATAAGGCCTCCCGCCACACACACAATGCAAACGCAGAATTGGAGGAGATTTCTCCTTATGATAGTCAAAGATGCTTACTACGCGAAAATCAAATCATTTTTTGATATTATTACTAGTGCATAGTGTAGAAAACAATTTCGAAAGTAGAATATAAATCCTAGCCAACATAGACATTCCGAACTATGCCTACTATAGCTACCATCCAAACAGTGGTGACCACCATAAGTGAATGGCAGGTAATACAACTAAAACCGTACAAGGCGCGTATTGGAGGAATGGATTTCCAACAAATGGTCAGGCTAAGGAACTTCCTACTGCCACATGGGATCGCCTCTGGCGGGACGTCCCGAGAAACTAACGTTACGGTTAGATCTCTGCCAACACAAGGCCGGGTTACCTCTGTAACTAGGTAACTACTACACGAATATGTCATCCCCCGGTCCTTTGGGACCTTTATCCGAGCGCTCGATACCAACAACACCACACACAGAAATATATATAGTGTATCAACATGAGTAAGCATCTGGGCTCCATACCATGATACCACCCTTTTCCAGAAGGAAATGACATACCCTAAAGGGCGCGACCCTCATAACCTTGCCGCATATTCCTGTTTCGACCATTTCCGGGGAGTGAGGTCCTGACGAAGTCTCGTCCACAAAGCTACGCTTTGTGTAACAAAGCCATGCTTCGGGTCCACAGATGACCAAAGCAATAATCACAAAGATAAATGATCAAACAAATGATCATATCACAAATGACCAACCAATGATCATCACACAGCAGCACTCAGCATGCCACATTACCAGATTGGGAAATATCGCTGATAACCTTCAACTACATAACCTCTGAGCTCGTACGTCTCAGAGAAGGGTGTTAAGCTAAGAGAATAAATTCTCCGCCACCAACAGAAATGTATTTGAAAGAAATCTGCTCTATCTCTCAAAATGTAATGTCAGACACGTAACCATACAAGTCTGTTCCGGGTTCGAACAGAACCGAAGGCACTTCCAAAGAAGCCCTTGCAATCCGGGTATTCACAATCCCGATAAAATTTCCCATCACAAAGGAAATCTCCATATCGTAGCTAACGATGCGGAGACAATCGATAGGTCATCCTATCGTTTTCACAAATACCCGGTCTTCAACACCGGTCTTCAAATGCAATCCAAACGACGTATCGCATATTCGGAATGGGATATATGACACAAAGGTCCTCTCCCGGCTAAACCGAATAGCGAGCGCTTATTTTAAAAATAAGTGTAGCATTCAATTTCAAACAATCACAACAATTACCATCCAAGGGTAAATACTGATAGTCGGTTATTTAACTATCAATAAAGATGCGCCACATCATCAGATTCCAAATAATTTTTCCAAAATTATTAAGTCCCAAAATATCTTTACAAGATATATATACACAATTTCCAAATAATTTCCCAATTTATTTGCTTTACCAAAACACCTTCACAATAAAATTTTCCACACTTTACCCATTTGAAAACCCATTTCAAATTAAACACCTTAACCATTTGAAAACAAATTTCAAATTACACAACTCAACCATTTGAAAACAAATTTCAAACCACCATTCATCCTTTATCCCTTTTGAAAACAAATTTCAAAACAACATATAAATCCTTACCGATTTATTTTTAAATTTTACGCTCCAAATTCGTGAATTTTATTTCCATCTTTAAAAATAAATCAACATTTATTTTTAAACCAATTTCCCTTCCTATTATAAATTCCAACGTGAATTAAATCCCAAATACCCATTCATATTTGATTTCAAATCGATTCCAAAATATTCGCTTACACTTTTACCTTTAAAAGGTGAATTCACAAAAACGTTCCATTCCATATTGGAAAATCATTTCTAAACTTATTTAAAAATAAGTAATTCACAATTCAATTTATTTTCAACAATTCGAAAATATTCCATATGCTTAAACCATAGTTAAGTATTAATTTCATTCCTTTAAAGAAATATTCTTTTATTCACATTTATTTGGGTTAAAAACGAATGTTGCGCAAAACATCGTTACGACAACCCAAAAACACTAGTATATGGATTTGAAATTAAAAATAGATATATAAATCCAATACTATACCAATTATCCCCTTCTGTTTCTCGAAAACGTCTATTTCAACAATCAATGTTGAAATCTATGTTTTCAATACTCAATACATTTTAAAACACCTTTAATTCGTTTTAAATTCCATTTAAAACATTCCTTTCCCAAAAACAAACCCATTTTATTTAATAATCTATTCAATATTCAAAATAGTGAATATAGCCCACTTAACAAATTCCCATATTTCAATTTATCAAATTCGATGAATTTCAAATTTATAAACATAGTTTATAAATTCCATTTCTATTATAAACCCCAATTTTATAAATTCCTTTATTAATCCGATGCAATTTACATAACCCAATTTCATACCCAAAAGCCATATTGTAAGTTAAATACTTATAATATTATTTATTTACCAAATCGTTCCTTTGAACTTCACCAATTTAAAATCTTATCACTTACAAGATTTCTTTATGGTTTATAATAATTTCAACTAATGAAATCTTCATTTATTAACAATTTCTATAAAATTCCCCTTTTTAATGCCCAAATCCATTTCTATAAGTTAATAACTTATAAAACTTCACTTCCCGATAACCATTCTTTTTATAAATTTCACAAATATATATCTATAGATTTATAATGAAATTCATGTTATACATCAACTCAGCATTTTATAAATTTATTCTATAACTCCAATGATTTAATCTAAAAACATCCATTTATAAAATCCTTTATATAAACCATTAATAATAATAACTTCCCAAAAACCAAATTTAACTATTTTATAAAAACCTATTATTGTTAAAAATTTCTTTTAAGTTATATTTTATAAAGATATAAATTTTTAAAACATAAAAATTTATCCATCTATTTATTTTAAAATTTAATCAATTCAAAATTTTTAATAAACCATATTCTTTGAAAAATCGATTTAAAACCCCTTTTTAAATTCAAAACCGTTATTTTAATTTTAAAAATTTGAATCCGATGATGCAACAACATCAGATGGTCAATCACGGGAATAAGTGTCATATATCAATATGATTATCAACAATCAACATAATATTCATAAACAAATAAATATGTGAGGAATCCAGTTGGATCCCTCCAACCTGTTACCCTGCATCCACAGACGTTAGCACAATACCAATTCCACTTCAAGGTGGAATATCGCGGTATATGGGATTTTATAAAATATCCGCTTAATAGGCGGCGCAATAGGGTCTCATCCGCTATACGAGGCGGGAAATCAAATCCGATATATACATATGCCAATATATATATATCGCTATATATAGTATATATCCTACTATATCTACTAGCACAATCAATCAACAATTATCAATCAATATTAACTATTCAAAATTTTAAACAAAACCTTTCGATTGAGTGAGGAGTTCTCACCTTGATTTTATTTTTCGTTTTCGGCGTTCGTTTCGAATAAAATTAAACGAACGTTTAATTTTACCCGAAATTCAAACGAGCTCCAATCGACTCCAAACCAGTTGCATTGCGAAGAGCACGACGATACGATTCCAACGCAAAAAATCTCGTTCAATTTGGACCTCGCAGCAAAAAGATATCATATTTTAAAGTTTGAACGATTTATAATATAATAAAATCTACATCTCCTTTTATAATTTTAACCTTTTACATCACAGCCCTTGATTTCAAACTCCAGCAATCCAGGCCGCAACTTGCAATCCCCCTTCTCCTTTCACGCGCACGTTTCATCTCCAGGTTATCATCACGCAGCCGAACCCATACAAGCTAGAACTAGGGTTAAAGGCCACGACCACCACGATGCGCGAAAACACGATCAGGGAGCGCCATTACGCAGCTCTAAACCTCCTCCACCTTCGACCCAAGTGCGGTCACACTCGGCCCCTGCCCATGCCTCGAGTTGCGTGCGCAACTCCCAGGAGACGCGGCCCCATCCTGCCTCCAAACGGCGACGATAGCTGAGATCCACCGTTGGATCTGTAGTCCACACCATGCTCTACAACTTTCATGTTGGAAGTTTCTCGATTCGATGAGCGGATTTGGAGATTTTGAGAGGGGAAAATGGGATGATTTCGGCCATTGGACCTATAGGAGGCGGCTGGTGATAGTGATTAGGGTTTTGGAAAAGAAGATAACATATATGTTAATATTATTTTAATAATAAAATGCCCAATTTAACACTTTTGCAAACGAACTCCAAACGACGCGTGCCGCCAGGCGATCCTAAGGTTTTTCCGCGTTCCGGACACAATGGAACAGGTTTCGTAAGCTAATTCGGAAGTATGTGTGAGATACGGCAATAAACGGTCGATTTAAATTTAAACCGATTTAAGCGATTTCTAGGCGTTTTGGCTTGTACCGGACAAACGACAAATCCAAACGACTTGAAATTTGAAATCTTACAATAATATCACATTACGGATCCGATGAAACTGGTTTCGTCGAAATCCGAGACCGTTTGAAAAATGGCTATTTTAACTCGCCGAATTAAAATTAAAACGATATTGATGCGTTTCGAGCTGCCACGGTCAAACGACAACTCCGTTTGCTACGAAATTTGAAATCCGATAATAACTAACTATTACGGATCCAATGGAACTCGTTTCGTTAAATTCTGAGACTGTTCAAAAATTGGCTATTTTTCAGTCGATAATTAAATATTAAAATATTCAATTTTTACAAATTAACTCCAAATTCAGTTTTACAAGTTCTAAAATATTTCTATAACTTTAATATGATATAACAAAATTTTCCAAATCATTTTCAATCATATTTAACCCAATATCTAATTATTTGTGGAATTTCACTATTAAATAAATCGATTTAATTATCCCATTAAATCCAATATTCGAAAAATAAATTATTCGACTTAAAAATTCCACTTATTAATATTAAAAATAAATTAAATATTCAAATTTAAGTTATCAAAAATTCTGGGTCGTTACAATCTTCCCCCCTTAAAAGAATTTCGTCCTCGAAATTACAAGTTAAGGAGAATGATCCTAAACCGTTTATTATTTTTCCAAAGCTAATCAGTTTTATTAACTTTCTAACCTAAATATTTTTATTAAAGATTCACTATTATTTCAATTAGCTTTCCAACTTCAATTATAGGTTTCAAACAACATTGTTTACTCAACAATTCAAATTTAAATTTAAATTCAAATTTCAAACTTTCAAAATTTCTCAAAATTTTACTAACTCCCTAAATTTTCAAAAAATTTCGCCAGAGTCTCCTTTGCGCGGCTAGATCGGCACGACTACAAAATGGCACCACGGCCCCTCAGAATCAAAAAGAAAAGAGAAAGCCAAGTGGCTGGAGAAGGAAATCATCAAATCTCATATAAAAACTGAAATACGTACCTTTTTGTCGAGCGTTACAAATTTTTTTTACTTTGAAATCAAAATCCCAATTCCTTTATAACCTGTATATCCTGCTAGCATAATATCCAATTATAATATTCAAACCAATTTGCCAATTCAATTATAAAATTTCCAATACATGCTTCTTATACCACTTTTAGTTTACTATTAAAGTTGCATATTCATTTTCATTCAACTTTGCATTTCAAATTTTCATTTGAATTCAATTACATAGCTTTCAAATTTTACTAATTCAATTTCATTAACACTTAATGAATTTACATACAACCAACCAACAAGCAATAACGACCAATGCACATCCAATACAACCAAATTTTATCCATTTTACTTACATTCAATTTGGTTCAACTGTTTTAATTTCAATTGGTTTAGCATTCAATTGATTTTCATTCTATTATTAAACTATTTTCAAATGAATTTACACTTGCATGCATCATTTCATATCAACTTATTCATATTCTATTGATTAACATTCAATTCATACTTTAACTCAATTGCTAGTTCTTTTTACAAATAAAATTGAATTTCATTTATATAACTTAAGTTCACATCTTTAACAATTTCACTTACTCACTTTATTCACTTACTTTGATATTAACATCAATTCTTTCAACATTACTTAACTTGCATTCCATTTCAACTTTATTTACCTCATTTAATTCACTTGATTATTTAACTTTGATGCAAAGATCAATTTTTATTCAACTTTGCTTAAGTTATACTCCATTTAACATCATTTGTTCAAATAAACTTAAGCTTTACACTTATCAGTCAAGTTCGAATTTCAATTCTAAAGTTAATTCCATTTAACACTTACTTAAGACAACTTCATATCAACATTTAAATCCATATTCCATTTTACTTAACTTAATTGTTTAACCACTTCAACAACTGGTTTCACTTACATTTTCCCATTCTATAACTTATAAAACCTTTTATTCAACTTCTAACTTATGTTATAACTTCAAAACCTTTTTCACTTATATTTAACAATTTCAAATTGGTTTATTACAACAAAACTTCAATTTTTAATTCATTTTTGTAGCAAATCCATCACATAGAAACTCGAAAATGATACTGATGATGCTGCAGTCATCACCCTTATTATTTCCCAGTGACAATAGTGAAATCAATGCTAAATATTCTTTCAAAAAGTTCCTTTTATTATTCATAAATCACTTTTATAAACCTTTTACTTATATAATTTTTTACTTCTTATATACATACATGATTATCTTACAATTGTAAATCATTATCAATTATAATTTCATCTTATGATTCATTGGTTTATACCATTATTCTCTTACAATAGTTGCTTTTATCAGCTTATTCAAACAACTTTTAATTATTTTATATGTATATATATCATTTACAACAACCAAGCAATCAATTATATACACACTTCAATAATTCTTGAAAAATTATTTTCTTTTTTTATATATAAAATATAATCGAGGTAAAATTATTTCATTTACCCAATTTAAAACAATATTGTGTCGAATTGTTCTATTCAAGTGTTTAGGAACCCCTTCGATTCAGTTTTCGAGGCTGCGCCGACGAAGGTTCATATACCACTCAATAAACCAATCATCACAATATAAAACAATTTTATATTCACTAACAAATACGCACTCATATCTATTATTACACTCACACTCATTCTAGAGTACTGCTGACTCTATCTCTAATGAGTAACACCCAACAGAGCAGGTTGTCGCTTAACCATATGCTCTGATACCAAATGTAACGATCGCGATTTTTCGTTGCCGAAAAATCGAACCGTTAGGGTTTTAGAAGAAGAAAGAGGTAGAAGAAGAAAGAAAAGAAAGAGAAGAGAAAACAGAAAAACAAGTAACAGAACAGGAACAATATCAGAATCTCACAGTCGCAGCGGAACAACATATAATAGATAAATGAATATTCATTAAAACAAAAGAACTATACATTTTTATACATTACATCACATTACATTACATCAATCAGAGTGTACAACAACAACAGCGGAAAAAGAAAAGATATATATACAATAGATAATAGACTACGTTATCTGGCTCGCCTCCAGATCTGCACAGCAACTCCCGAATCCAGAATAACCTGATAACCTAACTCTAGACTGCCCGTGTGGAAAATAGTGGGCACCCAGAGTTTAGGAAAGGAACAATAAACTCCAGGTCAGTCATGGGACTGGTGTGAGAACTCAAAAACAGTTTATCTTTAAACAAGCAACAAGAAAATTTAAATTTTTAAATCCGCAATGCTTTTTGGAAAATGAAACTACCATAAGGCCTCCCGCCACACACACAATGCAAACGCAGAATTGGAGGAGATTTCTCCTTATGATAGTCAAAGATGCTTACTACGCGAAAATCAAATCATTTTTTGATATTATTACTAGTGCATAGTGTAGAAAACAATTTCGAAAGTAGAATATAAATCCTAGCCAACATAGACATTCCGAACTATGCCTACTATAGCTACCATCCAAACAGTGGTGACCACCATAAGTGAATGGCAGGTAATACAACTAAAACCGTACAAGGCGCGTATTGGAGGAATGGATTTCCAACAAATGGTCAGGCTAAGGAACTTCCTACTGCCACATGGGATCGCCTCTGGCGGGACGTCCCGAGAAACTAACGTTACGGTTAGATCTCTGCCAACACAAGGCCGGGTTACCTCTGTAACTAGGTAACTACTACACGAATATGTCATCCCCCGGTCCTTTGGGACCTTTATCCGAGCGCTCGATACCAACAACACCACACACAGAAATATATATAGTGTATCAACATGAGTAAGCATCTGGGCTCCATACCATGATACCACCCTTTTCCAGAAGGAAATGACATACCCTAAAGGGCGCGACCCTCATAACCTTGCCGCATATTCCTGTTTCGACCATTTCCGGGGAGTGAGGTCCTGACGAAGTCTCGTCCACAAAGCTACGCTTTGTGTAACAAAGCCATGCTTCGGGTCCACAGATGACCAAAGCAATAATCACAAAGATAAATGATCAAACAAATGATCATATCACAAATGACCAACCAATGATCATCACACAGCAGCACTCAGCATGCCACATTACCAGATTGGGAAATATCGCTGATAACCTTCAACTACATAACCTCTGAGCTCGTACGTCTCAGAGAAGGGTGTTAAGCTAAGAGAATAAATTCTCCGCCACCAACAGAAATGTATTTGAAAGAAATCTGCTCTATCTCTCAAAATGTAATGTCAGACACGTAACCATACAAGTCTGTTCCGGGTTCGAACAGAACCGAAGGCACTTCCAAAGAAGCCCTTGCAATCCGGGTATTCACAATCCCGATAAAATTTCCCATCACAAAGGAAATCTCCATATCGTAGCTAACGATGCGGAGACAATCGATAGGTCATCCTATCGTTTTCACAAATACCCGGTCTTCAACACCGGTCTTCAAATGCAATCCAAACGACGTATCGCATATTCGGAATGGGATATATGACACAAAGGTCCTCTCCCGGCTAAACCGAATAGCGAGCGCTTATTTTAAAAATAAGTGTAGCATTCAATTTCAAACAATCACAACAATTACCATCCAAGGGTAAATACTGATAGTCGGTTATTTAACTATCAATAAAGATGCGCCACATCATCAGATTCCAAATAATTTTTCCAAAATTATTAAGTCCCAAAATATCTTTACAAGATATATATACACAATTTCCAAATAATTTCCCAATTTATTTGCTTTACCAAAACACCTTCACAATAAAATTTTCCACACTTTACCCATTTGAAAACCCATTTCAAATTAAACACCTTAACCATTTGAAAACAAATTTCAAATTACACAACTCAACCATTTGAAAACAAATTTCAAACCACCATTCATCCTTTATCCCTTTTGAAAACAAATTTCAAAACAACATATAAATCCTTACCGATTTATTTTTAAATTTTACGCTCCAAATTCGTGAATTTTATTTCCATCTTTAAAAATAAATCAACATTTATTTTTAAACCAATTTCCCTTCCTATTATAAATTCCAACGTGAATTAAATCCCAAATACCCATTCATATTTGATTTCAAATCGATTCCAAAATATTCGCTTACACTTTTACCTTTAAAAGGTGAATTCACAAAAACGTTCCATTCCATATTGGAAAATCATTTCTAAACTTATTTAAAAATAAGTAATTCACAATTCAATTTATTTTCAACAATTCGAAAATATTCCATATGCTTAAACCATAGTTAAGTATTAATTTCATTCCTTTAAAGAAATATTCTTTTATTCACATTTATTTGGGTTAAAAACGAATGTTGCGCAAAACATCGTTACGACAACCCAAAAACACTAGTATATGGATTTGAAATTAAAAATAGATATATAAATCCAATACTATACCAATTATCCCCTTCTGTTTCTCGAAAACGTCTATTTCAACAATCAATGTTGAAATCTATGTTTTCAATACTCAATACATTTTAAAACACCTTTAATTCGTTTTAAATTCCATTTAAAACATTCCTTTCCCAAAAACAAACCCATTTTATTTAATAATCTATTCAATATTCAAAATAGTGAATATAGCCCACTTAACAAATTCCCATATTTCAATTTATCAAATTCGATGAATTTCAAATTTATAAACATAGTTTATAAATTCCATTTCTATTATAAACCCCAATTTTATAAATTCCTTTATTAATCCGATGCAATTTACATAACCCAATTTCATACCCAAAAGCCATATTGTAAGTTAAATACTTATAATATTATTTATTTACCAAATCGTTCCTTTGAACTTCACCAATTTAAAATCTTATCACTTACAAGATTTCTTTATGGTTTATAATAATTTCAACTAATGAAATCTTCATTTATTAACAATTTCTATAAAATTCCCCTTTTTAATGCCCAAATCCATTTCTATAAGTTAATAACTTATAAAACTTCACTTCCCGATAACCATTCTTTTTATAAATTTCACAAATATATATCTATAGATTTATAATGAAATTCATGTTATACATCAACTCAGCATTTTATAAATTTATTCTATAACTCCAATGATTTAATCTAAAAACATCCATTTATAAAATCCTTTATATAAACCATTAATAATAATAACTTCCCAAAAACCAAATTTAACTATTTTATAAAAACCTATTATTGTTAAAAATTTCTTTTAAGTTATATTTTATAAAGATATAAATTTTTAAAACATAAAAATTTATCCATCTATTTATTTTAAAATTTAATCAATTCAAAATTTTTAATAAACCATATTCTTTGAAAAATCGATTTAAAACCCCTTTTTAAATTCAAAACCGTTATTTTAATTTTAAAAATTTGAATCCGATGATGCAACAACATCAGATGGTCAATCACGGGAATAAGTGTCATATATCAATATGATTATCAACAATCAACATAATATTCATAAACAAATAAATATGTGAGGAATCCAGTTGGATCCCTCCAACCTGTTACCCTGCATCCACAGACGTTAGCACAATACCAATTCCACTTCAAGGTGGAATATCGCGGTATATGGGATTTTATAAAATATCCGCTTAATAGGCGGCGCAATAGGGTCTCATCCGCTATACGAGGCGGGAAATCAAATCCGATATATACATATGCCAATATATATATATCGCTATATATAGTATATATCCTACTATATCTACTAGCACAATCAATCAACAATTATCAATCAATATTAACTATTCAAAATTTTAAACAAAACCTTTCGATTGAGTGAGGAGTTCTCACCTTGATTTTATTTTTCGTTTTCGGCGTTCGTTTCGAATAAAATTAAACGAACGTTTAATTTTACCCGAAATTCAAACGAGCTCCAATCGACTCCAAACCAGTTGCATTGCGAAGAGCACGACGATACGATTCCAACGCAAAAAATCTCGTTCAATTTGGACCTCGCAGCAAAAAGATATCATATTTTAAAGTTTGAACGATTTATAATATAATAAAATCTACATCTCCTTTTATAATTTTAACCTTTTACATCACAGCCCTTGATTTCAAACTCCAGCAATCCAGGCCGCAACTTGCAATCCCCCTTCTCCTTTCACGCGCACGTTTCATCTCCAGGTTATCATCACGCAGCCGAACCCATACAAGCTAGAACTAGGGTTAAAGGCCACGACCACCACGATGCGCGAAAACACGATCAGGGAGCGCCATTACGCAGCTCTAAACCTCCTCCACCTTCGACCCAAGTGCGGTCACACTCGGCCCCTGCCCATGCCTCGAGTTGCGTGCGCAACTCCCAGGAGACGCGGCCCCATCCTGCCTCCAAACGGCGACGATAGCTGAGATCCACCGTTGGATCTGTAGTCCACACCATGCTCTACAACTTTCATGTTGGAAGTTTCTCGATTCGATGAGCGGATTTGGAGATTTTGAGAGGGGAAAATGGGATGATTTCGGCCATTGGACCTATAGGAGGCGGCTGGTGATAGTGATTAGGGTTTTGGAAAAGAAGATAACATATATGTTAATATTATTTTAATAATAAAATGCCCAATTTAACACTTTTGCAAACGAACTCCAAACGACGCGTGCCGCCAGGCGATCCTAAGGTTTTTCCGCGTTCCGGACACAATGGAACAGGTTTCGTAAGCTAATTCGGAAGTATGTGTGAGATACGGCAATAAACGGTCGATTTAAATTTAAACCGATTTAAGCGATTTCTAGGCGTTTTGGCTTGTACCGGACAAACGACAAATCCAAACGACTTGAAATTTGAAATCTTACAATAATATCACATTACGGATCCGATGAAACTGGTTTCGTCGAAATCCGAGACCGTTTGAAAAATGGCTATTTTAACTCGCCGAATTAAAATTAAAACGATATTGATGCGTTTCGAGCTGCCACGGTCAAACGACAACTCCGTTTGCTACGAAATTTGAAATCCGATAATAACTAACTATTACGGATCCAATGGAACTCGTTTCGTTAAATTCTGAGACTGTTCAAAAATTGGCTATTTTTCAGTCGATAATTAAATATTAAAATATTCAATTTTTACAAATTAACTCCAAATTCAGTTTTACAAGTTCTAAAATATTTCTATAACTTTAATATGATATAACAAAATTTTCCAAATCATTTTCAATCATATTTAACCCAATATCTAATTATTTGTGGAATTTCACTATTAAATAAATCGATTTAATTATCCCATTAAATCCAATATTCGAAAAATAAATTATTCGACTTAAAAATTCCACTTATTAATATTAAAAATAAATTAAATATTCAAATTTAAGTTATCAAAAATTCTGGGTCGTTACATTTACCCCTTTATATTCCAATATCAATGAATGCTCACATACAAATTTAGATCTTAACTCCAATTAATAATTCCATTTAATCCATTAATTACTAACTGTAATTATTGAAATTTGATTGTCTAACACACAATTTGAACCTATTTCCAAATTTTCATAATTAATTAACCCTTACAATAGTTTACAAATAAAAGGGATTGTATTAAATAAAGTATTTATTGTCCTGCATTTCTTTATTTCACCCATCTACATTCAATATCCATAATCAATATTTTATTTCATTGTTAAATCCAATACTTGCATTACTTTACTTATTCTAACTTATATCCAATGCAACAATTTCCACTATTTCTATTAATTACAATATATAGTTAAATTTGTAAATTCTAATTTCCCTTGGTACATCAAATTTCACATACTCTTTCATATAAATAACTAAGATTTTTATTCCTTTCTAAATTTAAATTAAAAATCCTATTAATTATATTCATTTTAAACATCGAATTTACACGGGTCGTTACAATGGCAAATGTCTACACCTAATGAGACACCAAAGAAGAAGGATAAGCTTCAAGTCATGAAGAGGAAATTTAAAGTTATTTATGAATTTATTGAAGCATTAGTTGCAAAAAAATCTTAATCAAAGAGAACAAAAGGGAAGGAAGGAGAAGAGGTTGAATCTCCACCCAAGAAAACAATAGTGTAGAAATTAAGGAGTAAGAATATTGAAAAAAGCACTTTAGGACCACAAAGAAGGAAGAAGATCGCCAAACACAAAAACCAAGTGAAAGCACAAGATCACAATCTGCAAGCTCCACTTTGCAGAAGCATTATAGTCCGAATTGGAAAATTTATGAAGAAAAGGAATCTTATTCTAAGGACATGGCTGACAAAATGACAATGGACATAGCTGAACTAAAGGGAAAGTGATTGGTGGACCCTAAAGTCAACAATAATAAATGGGGAGCACCATTCACTAAAAGAATTATGGTTGTACAATTGCCTTCTTACATTAAAATCCCTTTTAGTAAATATGATGGTATCACTGATCCGGATGATCATTTGATAGCGTTTGAAAGTTAAATGAATTTCTACATTGCCCCAGGTGTAGGATGATGTAGACTATTCGTGACTGCAGTCTTCCGAGTAGCAGCAAAATGGTACCGGTGCTATAGAGAAAAGATAATCTACTCTTGGGAACAATTATCATATGAGTTCTTAATCCAATTCTATGCATCGAAGGAATCTACAATTGATGCAAGCATACTAGTTAACACTAAACAAAAAACTAGGGGAATTGTTGAGGGACTATTTGAAGTGATTTAATTCAAAGGCTAATAAAGTGGAAAGGTAAGCATTGGAAAGAAATTGATGGCGATTCTAATAAATTTATTTAAAAGAAATTAACTAATAAATAAAAAGGATGAAAAATAGAGTTTTCAAAAATGTTAGAATTTTGTTACGAAACTTGCAACATTGGGTTCGTGGCAATTTTCTAATCAATTTTCATATATAAAGTTTATCGGTCATAAATCAAATAGAAAAGTTATTGACTTTTGAAGTTTTGATTAGGAAATAATTATATATGTAATTATGAAAACAAATAATAATTAAGTAACGTTGATTGCAAACAGTTACACTTAATGGTAATTTAGACGTTAAGAAAGTTTATAATTTACCAGTCACTATAACATTGTTCTGACCCCCTCCTCAGCACAAGCTACATGATATATTAGAAGGACAGGTTTCCTATCCATGCACACTATTGATAAGGACGCTAACTATTGAAATGTTAATCTTAATCACTAATTATGTGACTTATTATATTCGATTATTCCATTGTAAGTTATTTCGTTAGTGCTTTGATATGCATTCTTTTGTTTATTTGTAGGACACCAAAAAAAAGATCTGTATCTTGGTAGACTTAGGTTTTTGATTTAGTGAAATATCGGGCACACTGGGATGAAATGTCCTATAATAGAAGGAATGAAAGGGAGAAAAGGAACTTTTCGATCTTTAGCAAAAAGGGAAGATAGGAAGAATTCACTAAGGCAAATGCTATCGAACTAAATTGGCCAATTTCGTATTTACATGCTGCTGCAAAGTAATGCCATTGGATATAAAGAACGTGGGGGCAACATGTAAATGACTTGTGAACAGAATGTTTAAATCTAATGGGGAGAAACATGGAAGTTTATGTTGATGACATCTTAATGAAATTTAACATGGAGGAGGATCAATAGAGGATTTGAGCAAAATGTTTAATGTATTAAGAAAGTATAAGATGAAACTGAATCCCTATAAGTGGTCATTTGGAATCCAACCTAGATGTTCTTAGGATATATTGTAAGCTCCTTAAGAATTGAAGTCAACCTCGATCAGACAAAAACTATTAAAGATATGGCACAATCTAAGATGTGTAAGGAAGTGACGGGACTAGATGGATGGGTAATGGCTCTTAATCAATTCAGATCTAAAGCGACGGATAGATGCATTCCCTTTATTGACGTAATTAATAAAAAGAAAACTTTGCGATGGACAAAGGAATGTCAAAAAGCTTTCTAAGAGTTGAAAATCATCTAGAAACACAGCTGATACTCTCGAGCTCTATAGAAGGAGAAGACTTATTTCTATACATTATTTGTAACGAATGCGATTTTATTGGGATCCGAAGGTCGGCATTCTTACGTCCACTGTATCAAATGCCGCGTAATCGAATGCCGAAAAACCGAATTGTTAGGGTTAAAAAGAAGAGGTAGAAGAAAAAGATAGAAGAAGTAAGAAAATAGAACAGAAAAAATATCAGAATCTCACATATCGCAGCGAAACAACATATAATAGATAAATAAATAATCTTTAATAAAATAACTATCTCAGTTATTACATTACATCACATCATCATCAGAGTATACAACAACAATATACAACACAACTGGACAATGGACAGTTACACAAACATGTCCTTACAAGTGGATTTCTACAGTGGAAAAGATAATATCATATACAAGTGGTACGCCTCGCCATCCAGCTCGCGTCTTGAGCTCCATAGCACTCCTAAATCCAGAATGACCTGATAACCTGACTCTAGACTGCCCCTGTGGAAAATTATGGGCACCCAGAGTTTAGAAAGAGAACAATAAACTCCAGGTCAGTCATGAGACTGGTGTGAGAACTCAAACAGTTATTTATCTTTTAAAACAACAACAATAGGGGAAGTGAAAAATATCCGCAATGCTTTTGGAAAATGAAACTACCATAAGGCCTCCCCGCACACACACAATACAAATGCATAATTGGAGGAGATTTCTCCTTATGTTAGCCAAACATGCTTACTACGCAAAACAAATCATTTTTGATATTATTATTAGTGCATAGTGATGAAAGCATTTCGAAAATAGAATATAAATCGTAGCCAACACAGACATTTCGAACTATGCCTACTATAGCTACCATCCAAACAGTGGGGCGCCACCATAAGTGAATGGCAGGTAATACAACTAAAACCGTATTGGGTTCGTATTGAGAATTGGATTTCCAACAAATGGTCAGGCTAAGAACTTCCAACTGCCACATGGGATCGCCTCTGGCGGGACGTCCCGAGAACTTAACCAGCTCTCTGCCAACACAAGGCCGGGTTACTTCTGTAACTAGGTAACTACTACACGAATATGCCACCCCTCGGTCTTTTGGGACCTTTATCCGAAGGCCCTCGATTACCAAGCAACAACCACACAGAAAAATGAGATTGGAGCGACCACCTAGGTTAAGCATCAGGGCTCCATACCTGACACCACCCTTTTCCAGAAGGAAATGACATACCCTAAAGGGAGCGACCCTCATAACCTTGCCGCATATTCTTGTTTTGACCATTTCCGAGGTGTGAGGTGTGACGAAGTCTCGTCCACAAAGCTACGTTTTTTCACAAAGCCACGCTTTGATCAACAAATGATCAATAAATAATCATCACACAGCGGCACTCAGCATGCCACATTTCCAAATTGGGAATATATCATTGATAACCTTCAACTACAAAATCTCCGAGCTCGTACGTCTCAGAGAAGGGTGTTAACTAAGAGAATAAATTCTCCGTCACAAACAGAAATGTATTTCAAAGAAATCTGCTTTATATCTCAAAATGTAATGTCAGACACGTAACCATACAAGTCTGTTCCGGGTTCGAACAGAACCGAAGTCACTTCAAAAGTAGCCCTTGCAATCCAGGTATTCACAATCCCGATCGAATTTCCCATCACAAAGGAAATCTCCATACCGTAGCTAACGGTGCAGAGACAATCGATAGGTCGTCCTATCGTTTTCACAAATACCCGTTCTTCACCACCGGTCTTCAATGCTATCCATTACGTCGTATCACTATTCGGAATGGGTAATCCGAATAACGAGCGCAATAATTTAAGAATAATTGTAGCATTCAATTTCAACCAATTCACAACAAATAGACATTCAAGGGTCAATATTGATAGTCGGTTATTTAACTATCAATCAATATTCACAACATCACCCGATTCAAATAATTTCCCAAATTATTTATTTTCAAAAATATCTTTACAAGATATACTTTCCACACTTCAACCATTTGAAAACAAATTCCAAATCAATTTTCACCTTTACAACTTCATTTCAAAATGGTTCATTTAAACCAATTAAATAAATCCTTACCGATTTACTTTAAATTTACGTCCCAAATTCGTAAATTTATTTCCACACTTCAAAAATAAATCAATGTTTATTTTTAAACAAATCTCCCTTTCCTTTATATATTCCATGGTGAATTTAAATTTTCAGATATCCACTGATATACGATTTTCAAATTAGTTTCAAATATTCACTTTCTATTTATCTTTAAAAGATATAATCTCAAAAAATTCACTTCATATTGGAAAACATTTCCATACTTATTTAATAATAAGTAATTCACCAATCTATTTATTTTCAATATTTGGAATTCAATATACTTAAATCACAATTAAGTATATAATTTATTCTTTAAGGAAAACATCTTCTTAAACCCATTTATTTGAGTCAAAACGAATGTTGCGTAAAACATCGTTACGACAACCCAAAATCACTAGTATAGGGATTTGAAATTTAAGATAGATATATAAACCCCAATACTATACAAAACTTTTCCTTTCGGAAATCATTTACTATAACAGCAGCGTTATAGTCCACTATTTCCTTCTATTTCTCCAAAACGACTGTTTCAACAATGAATGTTGAAATCTATGGTTTCGATACTTAACACATTTTAAAACATCTTTAAATCATTTTAAATTCTATTTAAAATATCACTTTCCCAAAATATTTCTTTAATATACTATTCACTGTCCAAAATCATGAATATACTTCATTTACCAAATTCATCATTTCTACATATTTTATTTGAAGGATTATTCACTGTCCAAAATCGTGGATATATTTGCTTTAATAAGCTATAATAATTAAACTTATTAAAATAAGTCAATTTCGGATTTATAAAACAACGTTTATAAATTCCATTTGTACCTTATAACAACTTCAACTTCTAAAATCACTTTATTAACAAATTCTATCCATATTCCATTTACACGCCAAAACCCAGTTTATAAGTTAATTACTTATAAATCCTTTATTTTACAAAATCTATTCATTTTATAACTTCACAATTTATAAATCTATAGATTTCATCCACTTATGAAATCCATTTATACTTCACTTTAACACTTATAAAAACTCGTTTTATAATTCCAATATTTTAATTTATAAATATCAATTTTATAAATCTTTTATATAAATCATTTATAATAATTCAAAAATCCCAATTTAAACCATTTTATAAATTAATCAACTACTTATTTCAAAAATCACATTTCGGTTATATTTCACAAAAATCATAATTTTTATAACATAAAATTTTCAATGTTTATTTATTTAAAATGAATCAATTCCAAAATTAAATTTTATTATGACTTCTCAACTTAAATTTTCAAAAATCAAATTTTATTTATTTTCGGCATCTAACGATACCAAAAATATATTCGGCTAAATTTTAGCCTTTAACGATTTCAATCACAAAGATAATCACGCAGATTATAAATAGGTCAACACACAACATTGAAACAAATTCAAATGTTTGAGGAATCCAGTTGGACAACCTGTTTCCCTGCATCCAATGATGTTAGCACAATACCAATTCCGTTTCAAGACGGAATATCGCGGTATATGGGATTTATAAAATATTATCCGCTATTATGCGGCGCAATAGGGTCTCATCCGCTATATAATGCGGGAAATCAACTCCAAATATATATAAAATACAATTTCCACACAAGTTGGAATTATCGCGGTATATGTTTTTAATAAATAACATCCGCTTAATATACGACGTATATGGTCTATTTCAATACAACAAATAATCACACAATCAAGCAATTTTAAATCTAACTATTTAAAATTTAAATCGAAACAATTCGATTGAGTGAGAAGTTCTCACCTTGAGTTTCCAATAACAGTTGTAGCGTTTTATTTCGAATAAAATTAAACGTGCGTTTAATTTTACTTGAAATTTTCACTAGCTCTAAACGACTCCAAACCAGCTCCATTGCGTAGTGCTCGCGAATACGAACCCGTCGCAATTCGTTTATGTAATTCCGACCTCGTATGAACAAGTTACGATGTTACAAAGATTACACGAATTTATAAATATAATAATTTACACTTTTATTTTTATTTTTAACCTTATACAATTTAGGCCGTTCGATTTGCAAACGAAATCTGGGCCGTGCCCTATTCCTTCTTCCCCGTTCGTTCCCAGGTTACTCGAACACGAATGTACCCAACGTGCTGCCCTTTTCTTCGAATTTTCGCCACCCAACCGAGCACCTGGAAGTTGATCGAACGTTGCCACTTTGAAGCTCGTCTAGAATGCCATCTCTAGCCGAAGACCGGCCCCACTCGGTCATCACCTTGCCTTAGAAAATATGCATGAAACGCATGCGAACACGGGCCTATAACTCCTTCATCGTCGTGCCATATCCCATCATCTTCGTATAGATTCGAAGAGCTCGCCACCCTCTACAATTTCTTAGTTGTAAGAATTTGATAATTCTTCATGGATTGAGAGAGATTAAGAGAAGAAATCTGGAAATTTTCGGCCATTGAAGTTAATGGCGGCGGCTACCAATTAGGGTTTAGGTTTTGTTGCAAATGAAGAGAGTGAAGCCCTTTTTATTGAAAATCCAACGAAAAACACTTTTCATCCAACTTTTCCGAACTCCAAATCTCACGTGGTGACGACGTTTCTAGGATTTAACCCGCGTTCCAGACACAATGGAACATGTTTCGGAAGCTAATTTGGTCGTATGTGCGAGTTACGGCAATAAACGATCAAATTTAAATTAAATCGATTAAACTAATTTCCATGCGTTTTGGCTTTCACCGGACAAACCGTAAATCCGATTGACACGAAATTTGAAATCTTATAATAATATAACATTACAGATCCGATGAAACTAGTTTCGTCGAAATCCAAGACTTTTTGAAAAATGACTATTTTCACTAGTCGATTAAATATTAAAATATTCAATTTTCACAATTTAACTTTTAGTTCAATTTTAAAAGTTCACAAACATTGTTCTAACTCCAATATGATTTAATATAACTTTATAAATCATTTTTATTCACATTAAACCCAGTTTCCAATTATTTCTGTAATTTCAAATATTAAATCATCGATTTAATTATCCAATTAAATCTAAATATTCGAAAAATAAATTATTCGACTTACAAATTTTACTTGTTGATATTTAAAATAAATTAAATATCTGAATTTCAAATGACAGAAATTCTGGATCGTTACAACCTTCCCCCTTCAAAAGAATTTCGTCCTCGAAATTGCCAAGTAAGAAAAAGTTACAGAATCCATTAACTTTTCAAAACCATTTGTTCAAATTAAATTTCAAATTTGTTTAAACAATTTAACTTTTCCAAAATCCGTAGTTAAACTTCTTGCAATAACTTCACCAAGTTTTCTAATCATACTTAGTTATCTTTTCAAAACCAACTATATCATTTCACCTTTAACTTCCAATCAAAACTTGGTTTTCACAAATTTTTCCCAAAATTTCCAGAAAATTTTCTAGCGCCTTAAATTTTCAGAAAATTTCGCCATAACCTCCTTTGTACGGAGGAGCTTTTACAATATCACAATAGATATAAATATATATACATCGACCCACACGGTCGGAAAACAGAAAAACAGTTCATATTTCCTATTTTTATTGCGTTGGCGTACCTTTTTAGCATTTTTAAGCAAAGCAGTTATTTATTAAGCATTTTGTGCAACCAAATCCCGCTAACGGTAGCCCCGGTGCCTGTACTTACTCAATATAAACACGTAAATGACATATATAAGAAGTTATTAACATTTTACTCTTTTAAACAACTACAACACATGCATACTAAAAGAAATGCATACTAAATAGGGTTTATAAACAACTTATATGATTTCAACATTACTTGTAATTGTTTACAACCAATTCATATACAACGACATTCATTTATTCATTTTCAATTAGTTTACATTCACTAATTTACATTCAAGTTTGTTCACTTTCAATTCAAATCAATTTCCATTCAATTTAAATTCACTCAACTTCCAATTTGAATTTAATTGCTTTAGCTATCAGTTTTATTCATTCAATTGCATATGAATTCTATTCAATCAATCAACAATAATCTAACAACCAATGTATAACCAACACAACCGAATTTATTCACATTCAACATTCATATTTACTTTGTTTACCTTCAATTTGGTTTAATATTCAATTAGCCTTAAATGAATTAACACTTATATCCATTATTCTATATCAATTCATTACATTCGATTGATTAATATTCAATTCATTAGTTCAATTACTAATTTATTTTACAAATAAAGTTGAATCTCCTTTATATAACTCAAGTTCACATCCATTTAATGACTTTATTTTTTTTTACTTCGATACAAAAATCAACTTCATTCAGCATCACTTAAGTTATATTCCATTTAAACATCATTTGTTTAACTTAACTTAAATTCCCATTTCACGTTTCCATTATAAATCCAATTCAAATCCCAACTTCAAAGTAAATTCTATTTAACTTTTACCAAAGTCAGTTTCATTCCTTATTCAGATTCATACTTCGTTTTTCTTAACAAAGTTGTTTAACCATTTTAATAATTGGTTTTACTTACATCTTCACATTTAATAAGTTATACAACTTATTATTCAACTTCCAATCTGATTTAATTTATTTAACTTCCTTTAGTTAAATTTCACATCATATATTTTATCATACTAATTCAAATTTATTTCAACATTACTAAAGTTAAATTTTTATCATCTCATATTATAAGTTCAAAACTTGATAACTTATATTCATCAATTTCAATTTACCATGGTAGCAAATCCATCACACAGAAACTCGAAAATGATACTGATGATGCTGCAGTCATCAACCTTATTATTCCCCAGCAACAGTAGTGAATCCAGTGCTTTAAGTTTTAAAAAAATTCCTTTAATTTATAAATCACATTTATTAATCTTGCTTATATAATTTCACTATTTTCCTTTACTTATACAAGATCATTTCACAATTGTAAATCATTTTAATTTTAATTATAATTCTACACTTATACAATTGTTGCTTTTATATAATTTGTTCTTTCACAATTGTTGTTTTTATTCAGATTACGAACAACTTTGATTCACTTATATATTTTCTTACATTTCCAACAATCAAACAATTCAATTTTACATACACTTAGATAATTATGAAAAACTATTCCTTTATATATAAAATATAATCGATGTAAAATTATTTCATTTACCCAATTTAAAACAATACTATGTCGGTTTATCTCGTCTAAGAGTTTAGAAACCGCTATCGACGACAGTTAGCTAGACTGCATCGACCGGAATCTATAAACAATCAACCGATAAGTCAACACAATACAAAACAATTTCATGTTCACAAACAAATACGCTCTCATATCTATTATTACACTCAACTCATTATAGAGTACTGCTGACTCTATCTCTAATGAGTAATCCCCAACAACGCCAAGGTTGTCACTTAACCATATGCTCTGATACCAAATGTAACGAACGTGATTTTATCGGGATCCGAAGGTCGGCATTCTTACGTCCACTGTATCAATTGTCGCGTAATCGAATGCCGGAAAACCGAATTGTTAGGGTTAAAAAGAAGAGGTAGAAGAAAAAGATAGAAGAAGTAAGAAAATAGAACAGAAACAATATCAGAATCTCACATATCGCAGCGGAACAACATATATTAGATAAATGAATAATCTTTAAAACAAAGAAGTATCTCAGTTATTACATTACATCACATCATCATCAAAGTATACAACAACAATATACAACACAACTGGACAATGGACAGTTATACAAACATGTCCTTACAAGTGGATTTCTACTGCGGAAAAGATAATATCATATACAAGTGGTACGCCTCGCCATCCAGCTCGCCTCCTGAGCTCATAGCACTCCTAAATCCAGAATGACCTGATAACCTGACTCTAGACTGCCCGTGTGGAAAATTATAGGCACCTAGAGTTTAGGAAGAGAACAATAAACTCCAGGTCAGTCATGGGACTGGTGTGAGAACTCAAACAGTTATTTATCTTTTAAAACAACAACAATAAGGGAAGTGAAAAGTATCCGCAATGCTTTTAATATAGCTTTAACTTTTAATTCACTAGTCAATTAAATATTTTCACTAGTCGATTTAATTCACTTTTAATCCGAGAATGTTTGAAAAATGACTATTTTCACTAGTCGATTAAATATTAAAATATTCAATTTTCACAATTTAACTTTTAATTCAATTTTAAAAGTTCACAAACATTGTTCTAACTCCAATATGATTTAATATAACTTTATAAATCATTTTTATTCACATTAAACCCAATTTCCAATTATTTCTGTAATTTCAAATTTCAAATTATCAATTTAATTATCCAATTAAATCTAAATATTCGAAAAATAAATTATTCGACTTACAAATTTTACTTGTTGATATTTAAAATCAATTAAATATCTGAATTTCAAATGACAGAAATTCTAGGTCGTTGCATTGTTGTATTAAAACAAGCTGTCAGGTCGGTTTTAGTAAAGGATCAAAATGAAATCCATTTCCGGTCCACTACCCAAGTAAAAGATTAAAAGATGCCAAAACTTGGTGCCCGGTTATGAAAAAGCTAGCATATTGTGCAACGACCCGTAATTTCGCTAGTTCGAAAATGAGAGATTTCATTTGTTTTAAATTTAAAAAGGTCCAAAACTTAAATAAACAAGTTATATATAATAGATAATAATAGAGAAATTCTTTTATTCTTATAGTTGATAATTTAAAAAGTATAAATTTGGATTTCAGAACAAATCAACAAAAGTTAAGTTTTGTTAAAAATAAATAAATGCTTAAATAAATAGGTTTAAATGTTTATTTAAAAATATAAATATCATTGAAAACATATAATAAAGATAATAAAAGTATATTAAAATATTTAAAAGTATGTTTAACAAAAATAACCAAATTTTATCGCATTTTGTCAGTTTTACATACACCGTAAAATTAGAGGTTTTGATATTATTTAAATATGATTTTAAAATATAAAAAGAAATATTTTAATTTATTTAAAAGAAGAAAAAAGTTCATTTTTAAATTTGGTTTACATAAATAAATAGTTAACTAAAACGTCAAAATATGACCGTATAACATTTTGTCGAAACACGAAGTTTTGTTGATTAAAAGTTGTCGCAACGTCGTCGCACCTTTATTTTCATATATAGGAACATATATTCAAATAGTGTAAGTGTTAATTAATTCACCAATTAAGTTTACTTTTACTAAACAAGGTTAGAAACTTCTAAAAAATAATTAAGAAAAAGTAAGCACAAAAAGACAAAAATGTCATTTCAAAGCAAAAGGTAAAACATTAAATCAAAGAAACATAACTATACTTACTTTACTTAATATCTAAGTGAAAATGACATAAAGTAATGATTTGAAATGTGATGTTAACTATTGAAGAAAAATAAGATTACTTTAGAAGTAGGTAAGGTTATTTTGGTAATTTGGTAAAGGGATATTTTGATAACTTACCACTTCATTTCTTTTCTATAAATACCAACCACCTTCTCACTTCTTTTTCACACTTTTCATTCTTCTTCTTCTTTCTTTTCTAAGCTCTCTTCTTCTTCTTTAGAGATTTAATGACTTCTTCTTCTCTTTCAAATGCTTACTAACTTTTTCAAAATCATATCAAATCAACTCCAAACACCACCAAACTTTGCCAAAGACCTTAGAATACCATTAGAACATGGTTTAGCATTTAATAAGTGAAGAAATGATGGAGGAAGGGGATGATCAAGGCAAGGCCGAACATATGTAAGAGAAGGAGCAAGTCATGAAGTTTCGAAGCAAGAAAAAGAGAAGGAAGTGCTGTCAGGATCAAAAGGAAAGTCTAGGGAAAAGATTTGGTGAAGATAAAAGGATTTATTGAAGTATTGGATGATATGAATGTTGGTAGGAAGTGAACAATTTGGTTAAAGGTGAGTACTCTTATTTTCTAATAAATCCATAAATTATTTCAAGAATAATCATTTAAAAGTTTGGTATATAATCGATGATTTAGTGGATGATAACTTGGTTGATATTATGGTTGATTATATATTTGTGATATGTATGATAACTTGGTTTGATAAATGATAAGAAAAATGATTATTAATTAAGCAAAGTGAATTAAATGAGAATTAAATCCATACATATGTGTGTGGAAGTTATTTAGCCTTTTAATGATTTTGAATAAGTTAAAATAGTTTAAATATGGTTTAAAACAAATTTTAAGTGTTTCAGACAAGTTCCGAAGCAATGCATAAAATTTGTCAAAATCGAGCTTGTCGCGTAGCGGCAGTTCGTAAATTTCGACCTATAACTTCAAACTAGTGTAGAGAATGACTTATAAATTGGATTTCTTCGAAATAAAAATTCTTTGGTCCACAATGATAATAGTTTTCCAATGAAGAAAGAAAATAAAGATTTCATCAAGTAGATTTTGAAATATGTCCAAAACAATTTTCTAAAAACATTGCGATTTTGCAATTCGGGATCCAAAAGTTGATTTATTTATAAATGATATTTTTAAATGATTAAAAATATGAAATAAATTTGATAAATCTATTAAAATGGTTTAAAAGAGATTTGGAATGGAAAATATGAATTCTCAAATATTAAAAAGTTGTTTAAATCAAATAAGCTTATTTAGCACTTTCCGTAGCACTTTTACACTGCGAATTCTATAACCTTTTGAATATGAGTTTTAAACGTAACGATATTTTCTAGAATCAGTTATGAATATTTTTAAAAGTATAATTAAGTATTTAAAATGATGATTTGGAAGTTTAAAAAATTATTTCTAAATGAAGATTAATAACTGAGTATGCGGAAACGATTAGTACATTTGTCCCGCCTGTGAGATCTGAGAAGATAAAATAAGGTGTTTAACTAAGGTTAGAGATGGAGCAACCAGTGCCCTGAACTTACCAGGCCTTTTTTTCTTCACTTTTTAGGCGAGGGGCGGAACGGATCGAAAGAAAAACCCGGATGCTCTAAAAGGATCATATTTAAGTTTTTCTAAAATAAAAGAAAAGAAACAAATCTTTGAATGTTAATTAACCACTTAACATCTTTTTATCGACGATTAGTACAAAAAAATTGAGATCGGATTTAGTTGATTTCTATCCAAAATCCCTTGCCTTCAAATTAATTCTTGAAATAAAACATATTGAAGACAAAGATCTTCATGATATTGAATTACTTGCCATTAGTCCCTGGAGGTGAAACTTGCCATTAGTCCCTGGAGGTGAATTATACCATATTTAAGTGGCAATAGTGCTCTGTTATGAAAATCTTCGATTTACAAGAATATGATTTAAAGTTAAAAATAAATCTTTGATTAAGATTTAATGAACGATTTAGGAATATTCCTAAGTTAAAAGTTATAACTTGAATATAAGAAATTTTTGATTAAGATTTAATGAATGATTTGGAAAGGTTTTCCTAAGTAAAAGAGAAAATGATTTGGAATTATTCCAAGATTTAAGAAAGGTTTAAATTAACCAAATGATTTTATAAATGAGGCTTAATGATTGCATATACATTTGAGAAAAAAATGGAATAAACCGAAAAGAATATTTCTAAGAAAGATATCTGATTTAAATAAAAGATGAAGTAATTGATTGATAATTGGTATCCACTTATGAACTTAACATCTTTAAAATCGATGGTTGACTTCGAAGGAACCGGGGTCAGATCTGGATAATTCCTATTCGAAAACCACTTCGAACCAATGTATACGTTCGAATGTGAAGACATGTTGAAGATGATGATTATTGAAAACCGAGGATCTTCATAGACTGCTTGTTGAACATGCTCTGGTTGGCCCCCATTATAGAGTTATTTATACCAGTCGTCTCCTCGTGATGGAGATTTTCGGATTGCAAGGACTACTCGCAACTAGTGGTAATAGGAGAGTGCCTTCGGTTTCGTTCGGTCCTAGAACAAACTTGTATGTAAGAATGTTTGACATTGCATTTTCAAGACATAACATTGACTTTTACAAATGTACATCAGTGGTGGCGGAGAAGAAAACTTCTCTTAGCTTAACACCCTCCTTGAGACGTATGAGCTCAAGGGTTGTATTTTTGTGGGAGGAAAATAGTGATCAAAGGAATGGAAGTGTGGCATTCAAAGTGCAGCCTGTTATGATCAAAGCATGGTTTTATATGAAATGCGTGGCTTTGAAGAAATTGAGCGTAACCTTGCGAGCCTCACACCTCGGTTATGATGGGATTATATGTGGTCAGATATGTGTTCACATTTCGGGTTGTAGTGATTTGGGTTATCAGATGTTCTGAGCCCCAGGTACCAGATACGTCTGGGCCTCATGGCAGGGATATGCGATGTCCGAGTCCTTGGATGTCATTTGCAGATTGTATCCACTTTTGGCCATTTGTGTTGTTGTATAACAGCATCTGAGTCGTGGACATAAGCCGTGGATACAGATTGATCTTTCCACTAGTTTCCTATCATATTGGAAATCCAATCCCAATACGAGATTTACGGTTTTGATTGTGTTCCCAAAATAGCTGTAATGACTTGCAAACATTTCAGCTACCCCTTTTGGTATCATATATTCCATTGGGATATTCTGTTGACCTAGTCCAGGATATTACCTTAGACTTATTCCAGGTATTGATACCTTATTTGAGTAAGTTTATTTGAAAAGTATTTTCAAAAGAATGTCATTAAAAATAATATCAAGTGTATTTTGGTATAAAAATGTTTTTGTTAACGTAAGGCCCGTTCATGTTTATTTGTGGGCATGGTCTTATGAGATACCCTTCTTTTAAAGGTTTTGATAACAACGTCATCATCTATACACATAAATTTCGAGTATCTCACGCTGGTTTATCAAGCCTGATATGGGTATTTTTAATACTCGGGTCAGATCCAAGTAAATTCAGGTTTAGTTGAAGACGGTTGGAGTTTCCAAAGGAAAGCTGGAGATCTTCATCATCGTATAGACGTATTCTATTATCCGCTGTGGTTTGTTAGTTTTAGTTTGTTGTTTGTCAGCTATTGTACGGACAGGTGTTTATAATTGTCCAAGCTAAATTTAGGTTAGACTCTGGTATTGTGTTTAAAATTTTCCGCTGTAAAGATTATTATTGAAATAATATATGTTATTCCATTCGTGTGAGATTTTGTTCTGTCTTTATTTTCTTTCTGCCCTTAATGATCCGCTTATTCATGCAATATGAGTTGCACATGGCGGTTTATTGTTGATTCAAACGGTATGGAAAAACATGCCATTACATTTGGTATCAGAGCTGAAGGTTAAGCGAGAACCTTGGCTTTGGTCGGGTAAAGACTCATCAGAGATTGGGTTTGTAATACCTAGGATGAGTAACTCATTAGAGATAGGGTTAGTAACACCCTAGAATAATTCTGAGTGCATTATATATGAGCGCGTATTTGTTAGTGACTAATAAAAATGTTTTGTGTTGATTTATCTGTTGAGTGATTTATGGATTCTGATCGATGCGCCTGATCACCGTTATCAATAAGGGTTCCTAAACATTTAAACAAGGCGAACCGACACACTGTTTTGAAAAGATTATATTTTACATAAAGAGGATTGTCTTTCAAAAGATACAAAATTTTGTGTAGTTAGGGAAATTTATAAGATACTTTCCCTTACGGAAGTCCCATGGATAAGGTCTTAATTCATCTAGTGATGATTAAAATAATCTTCTAAGTATCTACCATATGTTGGCTTGGGCAAACGATATTGAGCACTTGGTAAATTATTCTTCTTATCCTCGAAGGATGAAGGCAAGTTCAAATCCAAACAAGTTGATATAAGTATCTAGATAAAAGATGTTTGAATAAGATGAAATGGAAATAGTATAAAAACTTCTAATCTTACCTTGAAATGTCACTTAGGGGCAGAATGGCTTATTATATGTCAAGTAATGAGTTTTGGATGACTCCAAAGCAGGCACAAAGAGCACGTGTAGAAAGAGAAGCAGAAAAGAAACAAAAACTATGAGAGTATGTTGGCATCTACTTCTTCAGGTGTTTTCAAGAAGGGCATTATGCAGTTTGTTGTGATAGGAAAATAAAGAAACAGAAGGAAGAAAAACCTGATCGAAAAGATCTACGTTGTTTTAAGTGTGAGAAGTTAGGACATATAGTCAAAGATTGCAATTTAAAGAAAGGAGAATAATCGGCTAAGGTGTATACCATTCAGATAGCCACAATTTCATGCCCTTGCAGATCATGTTGTAAATATGGACATTCAGAGAAGGACTGTCCAAGGGAAAGGTCAGATGACTTGAGCCTAAAAGATAAAGCAACATCTACCTCAAAAGGAATTCAAGAATAGTATACAGTAGTCTAAGTATCTATATAATGGTAGTAAGTGATAGGCTATATTCCTTAAGGAAGTTATCTCTAAAATTATGTAATGCCGGCTAGAGATAGAAATAGATGTATGAATATGTTGTTAATTAATAAACTTCCTATTGATTATCCTCTCGATGCACTTCTCCAATCTTATATCTGATCAAATCTGATAAAATATTTAGGAATAAAAAGTGCAAACGAATATTGTAAAGAAATAGCTTTATAAAAAAAAGTTTCTAAAGTTTAGAAAATTATTTAAAAAGAAAAGGACGAAACAATGGAAATTTTATCATAATATTTTGAAAAAGTTTAAAGAAATAAAGGAAAGTTATTTAAACTTAAGATAATTATGAAAATAAAATCTATAATAAGATGTATTAGAAAAGAAAATTCAAAAAAAAGGAAATGTGTTATACTATAAAATGGTTTCGAACAAAATATTTGGAATAAAATGTTCCCTTTAAAATAATAAATATTTGGAAATTTATAAAAGATTTTTAAAAGATAAATAATCTTTTGAGTAAAAAAAAATGATTTCTTTGGAATGTTAATTAAAATATTTGGAAATAAATAATTAAAGGGATTATATAAAGAAGCACCTTTATAAAATGTTTAAACTTAGGATAAAGTTTTTATGAAAGTTTTTTTAAAAGTTAATAAATACATATATTATATGTATATCATTTCGTCACACAAATGTTGATCTAATATTCGAGTTTGGAACATTGAGGTGTTTACACCAATCCGAAAAAAGATTTATCACTCGATTCTTGACGGCGAACATTGATTAGGGTTTATGATTGGGTGCTCAAGTTTTCTATCATAGTTGAGAGCTATGTAAGGAAAGCAAAGGTTTCTAAGTAAAGAACCTGATTAAGGTCCGCACTAGAGGATCAGGAGATCGATACTAGTTCGAAACTAAAGTTTTGTATTTGAATAGTAGATCGAATAAGATATTTCATACGGATGATCTGTGCATATTACATGAAATTAATTTTGAAGATAAATGTTTTTGGCAAACTTTTGTTTGGGTAATTTCGAGGATGAAATTCTTTTAAGTAGGGAAGAATGCAACGACCCGTAATTTCGCTACTTCGAAAATGAGAGATTTCGTTTGTTTTAATTTAAAAAGGTCTAAAACTTAAATAAACAAGTTATATATAATAGATAACAATAGAGAAATTTTTTTATTCTTGTAGTTGATAATTTAAAAAGTATAAATTTGAATTTTAGAACAAATCAACAAAAGTTAAGTTTTGTTAAAAATAAATAAAGGCTTAAATAAATAGGTTTAAATGTTTATTTAAAGAGATAAATATCATTGAAAACATCTAATAAAGATAATAAAAGTATATTAAAATATTTAAAAGTATGTTAATAATCGTTTAACAAAAATAACCAAATTTTGTCGCATTTTGTTAGTTTTACATACACCGTAAAATTAGAGGTTTTGATATTATTTAAATATGATTTTAAAATTTAAAGAGACATGTTTTAATTTATTTAAAAGAATAAAAAGTTCATTTTAAAATTTGGTTTACATAAATAAAAAGTTTAACTAAAACTTCAAAATATGACCATAAAACATTTTGTCGAAACACGACGTTTTGTCGATTAAAAGTTGTCGCAACGTCGTTGCACCTTTATTTTCTTATATAGGAACATATATTCAAATAACGTAAGTAGTAATTAATTCACTAATCAACTTTACTATTACTAAACAACGTTAGAAGTTTTTAGAAAACATTTAAGAAAAAGTAAGCACAAAAAGACGAAAATGCCATTTCAAAGCAAAAAGTAAAACATCAAATCAAAGAAACATAATTATTACTTACTTTACTTAATATCTAAGTGAAAATGACATAAAGTAGTGATTTGAAATGTGACGTTAAGTATTGAAAAAAAAGTAAAATTACTTTAGAAGTAAGTAAGGGTATTTTGGTAATTTGGTAAAGGGATATTTTTGTAATTTACCACTTCATTTCTTTTTCTATAAATACCAACCACATTCTCACTTCTTTTTCACACTTTTCATTCTTCTTCTTCTTTCTTTTCTAAGCTCTCTTCTTCTTCTTCTTTAGAGATTTAATAACTTCTTCTTCTCTTTCAAATACTTACTAACTTTTTCAAAATCATATCAAATCAACTTCAAACACACCAAACTTTGCCAAAGACCTTAGAATACCATTAAAACATGGTTTAGCATCTAATAAATGAAGAAATGATGGAGGAAGGGGATGATCAAGGCAAGGCTGAACATATGTAAAAGAAGGAGCAAGTCGTGAAGCTTCGAAGCGAGAAAAAGAGAAGATAGTGCTGCCATGATCAAAAGGAAAGTCTAGGGAAAAGATTTAGTGAAGATAAAAGGATTTAGTGAAGTGTTGGATGATATGAATGTTGGTAGGAAGTGAACAATTTGGTTAAAGTTGCGTACTCTTATTTTCTAATAAATGCATAAATTATTTCAAGAATAATGATTTAAAAGTTCAATATATAGTGGATGATTTATTGGATGATAACTTGGTTGATGTTATGGTTGATTATATGTTTGTGATATGGATGATAACTAGGTTTGATAAATGATAAGAAAAATGATTATTAATTAAGCAAAGTTAATTAAATGAGAATTAAATCCACATAAATATGTATGTGGAAGTTATTTAGCCTCTTAATGATTTTGAATAAATTAAAATAGTTTAAAATGGTTTAAAACAAATTTGAAGTGTTTCGGACAATTTCCGAAGCAATTCACAAAAATTATCCAAATCGAGCTTGTCACGTAGCGGCAGTTCGTAAATTTCGACCTCTAACTTCAAACTAGTGTAGAGAATGATTTATAAGTCGGATTTCTTCGAAGTAAAAATTCTTTGGTCCACAATGATAATAGTTTTCCAATGAAGAAAGGAAATCAAGATTTCATCAAGTAGATTTTGAAATATGTCCAAAACAATTTTCTAAAAACATCGCGGTTTTGCAGTTCGGAATCCAAAAGGTGATTTATTTATAAATGATATTTTTAAATGATTAAAAATATGAAATAAATTTGATAATATTAAAATGGTTTAAAAGAGATTTGGAATGGAAAATATGAATTTCAAATAATAAAAAGTCGTTTAAATCAAATAAGCTTATATAGCACTTTCCGTAGCACTTTTGTGCAGCGAATTGTATAACCTTTTGAATATGAGTTTAAACGTAACGATATTTCCTAGAATCTGTCATGAATGTTTTTAAAAGAATAATTAAGTGTTTTAAAAGATGATTTGGAAGTTTAATAAATCATTTCTAAATGAAAATTAATAACTGAGTATGTGTAAACGGCTAGTACATTTGTCTACCTATGAGATCTGCGAAGATAAAATAAGGTGTTTAACTACGGTTAGGGATGGAGCAACCAGTTCCCTGAACTTACCCAGCCTATGTTTTCTCTTTTTAGGCGAGGGGTGGAACAAATCGAAAGGAAATCCCTAAAAAGATCATATTTAATTTTTCTAAAATAAAATAAAAGAAACATATAATTTGAATGTTAATTAACCATTTAACATCTTTTTATCGATGATTAGTATGAAAAAAACTGAGATCGGATTTGGGTGATTTCTATCCGAAAACCCTTTCAAACTAATTTTTAAAATAAAAAAATTAAAGACAAAGATCTTCATGATATAGGATTACTTGCCATTAGTCCCTGGAGGTGAAACTTGCCATTAGTCCCTAGAGGTGATTTACCATATTTAAGTGGCAATAGTGCTCAGTTATGAAAATCTTCGATTTACAAGAATATGATTTGAAGTTAAGAAATAAATCTTTGATTAAGATTTAATGAATGATTTGGGAATATTTTCCCTAATTTAAAAGTTATAACTTGAATATAAGAAATCTTTGATTAAGATTTAATGAATTATTTGGTTCCTAAGTAAAAGAAAAAATGATTTCGAATTATTCCAAGATTTAAGAAAGGTTTAAATAAACCAAATGATTTGATAAATGAGGCTTAATGATTCCATATACATTTGAGAAGAAAATGGAATAAATTGAAAAGAATATATCTAACAAAGATATATGATTTAAATAAAAGATGAAGTAATTGATTGATGATTGATATCCACTTATGAACTTAACGTCTTTAAAATCGATGGCTGGCTTCGAAGGAACCGGGGTCAGATCTGGGTAATTCCTATTCGAAAACCACTTCGAACCAATGTATATGTTCGAATGTGAAGACATGTTGAAGACGATGATTATTGAAAACCGAGGATCTTCATAGCGTAAGACTGCTTGTTGAACATGCTCTGGTTGGCCCCCATTATAGAGTTATTTATACCAGTGGTCTCCTCGTGATGGAGATTTTTCGGGTTACAATGACTACATGCTACTAGTGGTAGTAGGAGAGTGCCTTCGGTTTCGTTCAGTCCTAGAAGGAACTTGTATGGACGAATGTTTGACATTGCATTTCCGAGACACAACATTTGACTTTTACAAATGTACATCAGCGGTGGCGGAGAAGGCAACTTCTCTTTGCTTAACACCCTCCTTGAGACGTACGAGCTCAAGGGTTGTATTTCTGTGGGAGGAAAATAGTGACCAAAGGAATGACAGTGTGGCATTCAAAGTGGAACCTGTTATGATCAAAGTGTGGTTTTGTATGAAAAGTATGGCTTTGAAGAAATTGAGCATATCCTCGCGAGCCTCACACCCCGGTTATGATGGTATTCTATGTGGTCAGATGTATGCTCGCATTTCGGATAGTAGTGATTTGGGTTATTAGAAGTTCTGAGCCCTAGGTACCAGATACGTCTGGGCTTCATAGCAGGGATATGTGAAGTCCGAGTCCTTGGATGTTATTCGTAGGTTGTATCCACTTTTAGCCATTTGTGTTGTTGTATAACGACGTATGAGTCATGGACGTAAGCCGTGGATGCAGATTGATCTTTCCACTAGTTTCCTATCATGTTGGAAATCCAATCCCAATATGAGACTTACAGTTTTGGTTGTGTTACCAAAATAGCTGTAATGACTTGCAAACGTTTCAGCTACCCCTTTTGGTATCATATATTCCGTTGGGATATTCCGTTGACCTTGTCCAGGATATTACCTTAGACTTAGTCTAGGTATTGATACCTTATTTGAATAAGTTTATTTGAAAAGTGTTTTCAAAAGAATGTCATTAAAAATAATATCAAGTGTATTTTGGTATAAAAATGTTTTGGTTAACGTAAGGTAAAAACCCGTCCGTGTTTATATGTGGGCATGGTCTTATGAGCTACCCTTCTTTTCAAAGGTTTTGATAACAACGTCATGATCTATACACATAAATTTCGAGTATCTCACGCTGGTTTATCAAGCCTGATCCGGGTATTTTTAATACTCGGGTCAGATCCGAGTAATTTCAGGTTTAGTTGAAGACGGTTGGAGTTTCCAAAGGAGAGCTGTAGATCTTCATCATCGTATGGACGTATTCTATTATCCGCTATGGTTTGTTAGTTTTAGTTTGATGTTTGTCAGCAATTGTAAGGCAGTGTTTATAACCGTCCATGCTGAATTTAGGTTAGACTCCGATATTGTATTAAAAAATTTCCACTGTAAAGATTATTATTGAAATAATATATGTTATTCCATTCGTGTGACATTCTGTTCTATCTTTATTTTCTTTCTACCCTTAATGATCCTCTCATTCGTGCAATTTGAGTTGGACATCTGCGGTTTATTGTTGATTCAAACGGTACGGAAAAACGGGCCATTACATATTGCTTATTTCTAACAGCATGGAAGCTAAGGTCTTATTTTCAAGCTCATCTAATAAAATTCTTAATTAATTATCCATTGAGGCAAGTTTTGAATAAACACGAAATATCAGGAAGATTGATGCAATGGAGAATGGAATTGAGCCAATTTGATATTGAATACCTACCAATGACATCAATAAAAGGGAAAGCTTTGGCATAATTTATTATGGAGTGTACAGGATTTGTCGAAGAACGGTCAAAAAAAGAAAATAAACTTGAACTGAAATGGCAGTTATACGTGGATAGAGCATCAAATGAACAAAGAGTAGAATATGTCGTGATTTCCTACAATAGGCATAGGCTTCATTATGCTATGAAACTAGGCATTTCGGCGACTAGTAATGTAGTGAAATATGATTCAATGATTGCAGATTAACTTTAGAATGACAACTAAGCATTTCTTGAATTGAAATATTCAGTGATTCACAATTACTAGTAAACCCTTTGAACATGGCATTCCAAACTAAAGACACCCGGTTAGCCCAACATGTCGAAAGAATCCATGAGATGTTGGTTCACCTTAAGGATTTCCCCATACACCAAATACCAAGGGAAAAGAATGCACAAGCGAATTCTTTGGCAAAGCTAGCAAGTTCATGAGGAGCATCGAAGGTTAAAATCACCCATCATATTTCAACCAAACCCAAGTATTGGAGAAGAGACAAAAGAATTAGATAAAGAAGCCTTGGTTTTAACTAAATCTCAAGTTCATCAACAATCAAATAGTGTGGAAAATCCAATAGAGGATAGTGATGTCATAGAAGATCCAAAAAGGATAGGTGCTCATGGGAACCCATACTTTGATAATTGGATGACACCCTTGGTTGAATACACTGAAAAGAGAATCTTACCAAAAGAAAAGAAAGACACATAAAAACTAAGGCACTAAGCCCCCTCATATACAATAGTTAATGGAGTATTATATAGATTGGGATATTCGATGCCTTACTTAAGATGTTTTACACCGGAAACTGGAATAAGGTTGTTAATGAAAGCTCATGAAGGGTTTTGTGGAGACTATTCCAATGAAAGAAGACTCGCCAAGAAAGTAATGAAACAAGGATATTATTGGTCCCGAATGACAGAAGGGGCCATAATTATGTTAAAAGGTGTGACAAATGCCAAAAAAATTCCTCAAATACCATGGCTCCCTACAAGCAATCTAATCACTATTTCCAGTCCATGGCCATTTGATGTATAGGGGATTGATTTGATTGATTCTCTTCCAATCTCAAAAGGAGGGAGAAAAATTTGCTATAGTAGTAATCGAATATTTTACTAAGTAGGTGGAGGCTGAACTCCTTCCTAATATAACTGCTGGAAATGTTTTAAAGTTTTTTATTAAGAATATAGTACTAAGATTTGGGCTCTCAAACAAGAACATTTCTGATAATGAAACTCAATTCGAAAGTGAGGAGTTTACTTGTTTCTTTGAGAAGAATAGAATCAGAAAAAGTTTCCCATCAGTAGCACACTAAAAGTCCAACAGAGCAGTAGAGGCGGCAAATAAAATCATAAAGATCATTTTGAAAAAATGATTAAGGAAAGCTAAAGGAAATTGGATAGATGAACTTCCTCTCATTTTATGGTCATACCGAACGTCTACAAGGACTTCTACCGGATACGCTCCATGCCCCTTAACTTATGGATTTGAGGCAATGTTACATGTTGAAGTCGAAGTTCCCTCATGTTGAAGAACCACTTATATCTATGAAGCAAATCAAGAATTGAAAAAGGAATCGCTTGACTTGCTTAAAGAATTAAGGGACCAAGTTGCAATTCGAATTGATGAATATCAACATTGAATCAAAAAGTATTATAATTCAAAAATAAAAGAAAGGACGTTCAAAAAGGGAGACTTGGTTTTGAGGAAACTAATGAAGAAAATGAAAGAGCCCACGGATGGCCCTCTCAAACCAAATTGGGAAGGTCCACCAGTCATTCATGAAGTAATCCCACCAGGAACATATCGACTAAGTAAACCAGATGGAAATATGATACGAAGGACTTGGAATGCAAAAGACTTGAGGCCATATTTCACAATAGTAAATGAATAAAGAAAATTTCCAAGAATGGCTTATTGGATGAAATAGGGATCCAATCTATTGCCCCTGGAATTGAAATGCACGCGATCAAACTTAACCTCCGACCTAACGTGGTTAGTAAGATTTATTGAACAAAGACATTCCTCGTAGACCCTTTTCCTGTAGTAGAGAGAATTAGAAACCTAACCTATAGGATCGACTTACCTTAGAAGTAGGTGGGTGTGCACAACGTCTTCCATGTCTTTCATCTATGGAAGTTTGTGCATGACTCAGTTATGGCGATTGCACCAGATCAACTTAATGATATCGAGATTGAACCAGAAGCTTCGAGACCTCGTCGGCTGGTTCATATTGTCAGATGCGATACGAAACAACTTAGGAGAAAGACAATGGAGTTACTAAAGGTTCAGTGGGCCAAAAGTGAAGATGATTGCATATAGGAAACTAAAGAGAGTATGAGGCCATATATCTGGAGCTCTTTACTATGGTAAGGCCTATTGTTTATGTATTTACTTTTATCTTTGATATCATATAAATAGTTTAGTATCTCACATGATAGGATAGGCGTACCTACACTATTGGTTGCATGGATGCTTATTTGATATATATGATGGTTGTGTATGATTGTTAGGCATGCGGGGTAACTATGTTTGACTTATTTTGGGATTTCGAGGGAGAAGTTCCAAAAGATGGAATGTGTAACAACCCGTATTTTATGTATCGGAGACTTGTCAATTATTTTTATTTCATTCGTATGAGGTCGTATGACTCTAAAATTTTGGAAAACGATAACGAATTTCTATATAACCATTTTGACTTTGAAAATCTTTTTTGGACTATAACTTTAGATAGGAGTCGAATAGGTTCTCAAACCACTTCCACTGCTTCAAGATAATAGTTTTTCATTCTGTAGAGTGGTCATAATAGGAAAAAGGGACTTACCATTTGAAAATTATAGTTGTTTTAAGATTTGGCTGCTGCTGGCCTGCATTAGTGGGTAATTAACTTAGCCCATGCTTAGGCCCACTAACCCACCTCAAAAATTGTGCTAATGGAATGTTATAAGAACTGTTCTAAGTCATTTAGATCTTCCCTAAAATAGCTCTAAACCTCCATTAATCATAAATTCATCAAAAAAATTACTTTTCCTTACTGTTAACTTCAAATCTAAGGGGATGAATTGGGATTTTAGATATTTGATGAGTGATTCTTGGCCTTCACTTTACTATGCATGTTTAAATAGTTAAAAAAAATGTTTTTAACATGATTTTGATCCTAAATGTTTTCTCACTTTAATCACATTTAACATATGTTTATGGCCAAATTCTAAGGGTTTTAAAGTGATTTTTAATTGTCCTTGCAACTCATTTTGTCCACATCGATATGCTAGTGTAAAAGTTAGATTTAGATTAGGATTTGCTTGATTGTTATGTTCTTACATATTACATGTATGAATGGATGTATATGTATGATATTCCATGTTTGTATGTTGTGCTTTGCTATAATTTTCTAGTGCTTTTAAATAGTTAGGAAAGAGGTGGTTGAATAGGCAAATCGAAGGAAAAGACGGTTGGAATTAGATGAAATTTGGAGAAGGGGCTCTGGATCGTGGAAGAACTCAAGATTCAAGTCGCATCAAAATTGGACCTAAGTACAACAGTCGGTACCGAGAGGTTTGATCAATACCAAGAGCTTTTTGTTTGTGGAAACCATGCGATGGAAGGTCAATTCTTCAAATAAGGGCTAGAGGTGATGAGCAGAAGCCAAATACCATATTATGGCTAAGTGTTGGGCTTTGTACTGAGATCTTTTATAGTTTGGCATTGAGAGTTTGGGATTGATACCGAGAGCTTTTGTAAGGAGTAATTAAGGTTCAAGTACTTAAAGGATGAAGCATTGGAAGGGAAGGTAGAAACTTGGCCAAATTTTAGCCAAGTACACCACATGGCATCGAGAGGATTGGATCAGTACCGAGAGGTTTATTTTTGTAGAATCAGTGTGAAACCTCCAAGAGGAGGAGCAGAGGCTCTGTTGGTTATGCTGAAGGTGTCTGTTTGTTCACTTGGAGTTCGATGGCAATGTAGTAGCATGATGATAGCTTCGGTAGTTCGATGATGGCAACTCGATGGTGAATGGAGTTAGGTTCTGATGATAGCGGTTCGATGTTGAAAGGAGCCAGAAGAATGGTTATCTACAAAGGGCGAGTTTTAGGAAGGGTGATCCTAGGACAGAATGTAAGAATAGTTCTATCATGGACTGAAGGAATGTTGTAATGGATCCTTGAGAATAATAGAAACTGGATGGAGCAAGAAAAGGACTCGGATATGCATTCTAAGGTCTAAACCAGAAAAAAATCTGAATAACAAACTAAAGTCTAAAATCAAAGTTGAAGCAAGCTTTGATCAGCTCAAAGTAAATTCAAGCTCAAATTGTCAAACTGGAAGAAAACAAATCAATTTTTTTTTCTTTCAAGTTTTCAACAGCAAAGTAAGATCAGATGCAACTCTAATATCAAGCTAGATTTAAGTTTTAGATCAAAACAAGAATCATCTAGTCTCTACCAGTTTTTAAAGCCATCAAAGCATCATCACCTTCGGTTTTCTAAAGTAGATCCAGGACCTCTATTTGCATAAATTAAGATGAGTAAGAAATTTTGATTTTTAAAAGCTTTAAATTGGTTTAAACCCTGATTCATGCAATAATCTTGAGTTTGAATTGGAGATATTGGGTTGCATGTTGATCTCCTGATTATATGAATATATGTATGAGAATGTATCTGTGTGCATGTCAATATTATGCTCTGTTCTTAGTTTAAAGACAAAAATTAAATCAAAAATCAATACCTTCTTGTGTAAATACTTTTATGTGAGGATCTTTGAAAAAGAATGGTTTTTAATTGTCAGATTCGATTTTTAAAAATAGTTTCAAGCATATCCATAAAGCAATGACAAAAATTGGAATTTACAGTGGTAAGTCAATTTAAATCGAAATTTAAAGTAGTTTAATCTCAAATTTTGTTTATATGATCTGATTCAATATTGGGAAAAATGATTTTTAAAGGAAAAATCAAAAATTTTAAGCTTGAATTGGAAGGGAATTTAGGGGTTGATCAAATTTGGAAAACTGTCAATTTCCGATGATCGCGACTACAGGTCGCCTTGGGGTCGCGGCTGAAGTAAGCTTGGGGTTCGTCGAGGTCGGCAAAAATAATGACTGGTCCTATCAATCACCGAGGAGGCGAGAATGTGGTGAACTAAGGCACAACCTGGGTTTTAATCATGTTTGATTTCAGGATCATCGCGACGTTGACAGCGCTCCGGTCTTGATCGCAAGTAGAGGAATAGGTCAGTGGGCTTATGATGAAGTATTGATCAGAGTGATGATGTTTCTGGTGGCCGAAGGTGGTAGTTTGGGAAGCTTTTGGGTGATGGTTTGTTTCGGTTTAGGTGCGCACTGACTCGATCTTGCTTTCGAGTTCGAACTGAAGCATTTATGGTCGGAATCCAGTAGTGAGGCTTGGGATGACTCGCGGCGATGATGTGGATGATCGGAGCGGCGTCTGGCGACGTGTACACGTGCACGATGGGTCAGCAGTGTCAGTTTGGATTTTGGTTGCTGTTATGTTTGGGAAGAAGAAGGATGTCTCAAAGGTGGTATCGGGTTTTGGAGGGTGGAACTCGAGTTCATACTCGTGTGTTTTGTTGGGAATAAGTCAGAAGGTTTTTAAACTTAAATAAAATTTAAGTTTTTGAAAATAAGGGGGGGAAAGAATAGAAACTCGGGGGTAGTCCCGAGTGGCCTTGGGGTAAAACCTGAAGCAACAGTTTTGAACAGTTTAAAAATGTTTTAAAATCAAATTGTTTCTTAAATTTAAATTTAAATCTAGTTTAAAACTGTCTTATTTAAATTTGCTCCTTTTATAATTGTTTCTTTAACAATTTATTAAGAGGTTTTGAAAATTGGTTTAATTTAAATTTTGTAAATTTAAAGTGATTTTATAACTTAGTTTAAATGAGATTTTATAAGCAAGTTTTAAAATACAAATTGAAATTAGTTTTTAAAAAACTTCTACTTGATAATGTTTTAAGTTATTTTAAGGAAGTTAAGTTTTCTTAACTTTAAAATTATCAGGTTAAATGATCGTTTTATTCTAAAACTTAATTAATAATTTAATTAAGTAAAGGTAATCATAATGATAAAATGTTTTAAAATGATAATGGCAATAAGGCATTGATAAGATTAAGTTTTATCTTAAGATAATTAAGGTTTAATGCCTAGAGATTAATTTAGTTGATTAAGAAATTTAAGTATAATTACTTAATTTAATTAAAGTAATTATGGATTAATTAATTTGTATTGAGAGATATGGATTAATAATTAAGGTTATTAATCAATAGTAAATGGATAATTAATCAGTTAATTAATGGTTAATTAATTGATTTTAAAGGTAATTAAGAATGATTACTTTGTATTGAAGGAGATTAATTGATAATTAAGATTTATTAATGAAAAATTAAAGAATAATTATTCTATAATAAAGATTAATTAATTAGTTATAGGGTAATTAAGGGATGAATTACCCAGTTACATTTAATGAGATGAACGCGATTAATTAATTTGCTGATTTATTAAAGATAGTCATTTAGTACTTGATTAAGTATAATTAATTAGTGAGATTTATAAGTGTAATTACTTCGACATGAAACTGATGGATATATGATTAATTAATTGATTTGAGATTAATCAATGTTAAGAAAAGGTAATCTAAGTGATTGAGGTTAGTAATTTAATTAGAAATAATTAAATTAGTTTTGAGAGTGATCAATTTTTGCTTATGATGATTTAATGGTGTTAAATGCCTTGAATTGATTGTTATCTCTGGAATGAAATGTATTATGATATGATATGCTTGGGTGAACTATGATATTGTGGTTTTCTATCGATGATGAATTGCTGTATAAAAAGTGACATCTTGTATTTAAAGGTTGAATTGTGTTTCACTTGAATAACGTGGGTTAAGATGACATTGGTTCGAAGAGACCGGAGTCGGGTATTAGTAAACACCCGAAACCACTTCGATTCTTTATAATTGATATGTGGAATCAATAGGTTGAAATGGAATGGTTTACATGAATTGGATTATTTAATCTAAGTTTTGGTACTTAGAAATTGATGTGTGAAATAAGTGAGGTTTATTACAACTCGTGAAGTTGTAATTTGATACAAGTTACCCCGGGTTTATATAAGTTGTATACTTTTGTATTCCATGTTAGATGGATTTACTCACGATGGTTTCTAGCCTGACCCGGGTGTTACTTTGGTGTAATGCTCGGGTCAGACCGAGTATTACAAATTTTCAGGTAAGGACGTTCTGGAGCTCAGGAGGCGAGTTGGATGGCAGGAACGTATTGGAGTGTTTCCGCTGAGATATATAATTGTATCTCTTGGACATGTTGTTTTAAAACTGTCCAGTGTTGTGTAAATGTTGTAACTATGATGTATAAAAATGTAAATGTACAGATACAATATTCTTTTGTAAATTGTTATTATTTGATATTATATTTTGATCCGCTGCGAATGTGAGAATTTGTGTTGTGTTTCTGTTTGTTCTCCTTCTATCTCTTTCTTTTTTTCTAACAATCTGGAATTTTCGGGATCGAAAATTCTGGGTCGTTATAGCACTCATGGGTACTTGGAAAGGCTATGAGAATCATTTGAAGGGATCCATATACCTTGGATCGGGGGAATGGGTCAAGTATCAGCTTCATGCTAAAGATGAGTATACTAAAAACCAAGACTTCCATTAGTCCCTAGCATGGGAAATGCCATACGAGTTATTATATATCTAGAGCACATTGAGTGATAGTGTGGATGTTTAATGGATATTATGGTTGCTTTGATTGTTTTATTTCGTACTCTACCGCTCTAGGGATGTTACTGGAGACAAGTATTGGGTATATGGATAATTGGACACCCGCCATGATACTTGGTTTGTAGTATACCTTTACTATATTCATAAAGTAGCATATTATTTGTTGTGTGCTAACTCTTTGGTTGAAGGGATAGTAAGGTATGGTTCGTATGCCTGTGCCCCTTACTATATCAACTTGTATAATAATTTGAGATTCATTTACGGCTTACACTAGATAGTTGTCTGACCTGAGGTTTCATGCTTTGCTTCTTATTATCTTGAGTACTCTTAAAATGAGTAGACTAGATAGCAGATCTAGGTGCAACGCAACAGCTGTAAAGAGGACGAGCTATATATAGATATCTCGTATTATATATGGATTTTTATGCTTATTCGATTGTGTGACACTGTGGAGCCTTGAAAGTTCTTTCTTAATACTACTATTATAAGACAATTATTTGAGTTTATTTCCATTTTGTATAAACTCTATTGCTTGCTGCATAACTTTTGGATCTGTACATTGATATTTGAATCACTTAGTTATTATTGTCTCTCTTATTTTATATCTGTAATGTATATTATATTTTATTCCATATGCTGTAATATACATGATAGGTTCTATATAATGTTTTATTTCTTTTTTAACCCTTGATTATCATTCTACATCGACCGGGTATGTCGGCAGTGCACTATATAGTTATATTGGGTGCCAGTGATGTAGGGTGATCATCATAGGATGCTTGGCCATTTTACCTTTAGGACACGATTAACAAGCATCAAATGATTTAAACTAAAATATGGTAGAACCCATTGGTTTCTTAACTTATTTAAGTGTTTCTCACTTATATAGCCTAATATATAGTGCCATAGGTAGTTGTCATTTATTGTAGATGCATTATTATTTACCATCGTAAATGCATAATTAAAGTTAAGTATATAAATATCATCTTTAAGAGTGCTAAAGCAAACAATTTTATTATCATAACAAATATTCATTACATTAATTGTCGTTAAATATAAAAAAATAATAGTTTTTAATTAAACGAGGAATAATAATTATTCCACTAATAAAGCTCGTACAGAATAGTAAGTATATAAAACTAAATCATGTCCACTAGCAAGCTTCATATGATAATTTCTCATTGCCATGATAACTATAATAGCTTTGTTTGCAACATGAAATTCCTTGGTCCACTGCTATGGGCCTTTTGTTCCTACGTCCCTATAATGAATTATAGATATGAGTTTTAGATCCATTATCTAAAGCCCAAGAAGAAGCACTTATAGATGATTAAAAATTTATTAGGAAAATACATTTGGTATTAAAATCGGATTCCTTCCTCTGAGCATCTTCAAATAATATGGACAATTTCACTTCCAGTGTCACTTTTTAAAGCAATGGTGACATTCACCCATCTCTTCGTTAGCCTTATTTTTACTTTACTGCATTTTCAACCTGTATTATCTCTTCTTTGAACTACTCGAAGTAGATGTGCCTTAAACCGCAAGTGTTGGACTTAGTTCTTTCGTGAACGTAATTTTAGTCATCCTTCACATATTAAGGAGATCCATGATAGTTCACTTCATTGATTTCATATTAAGTTCATTATGAATAGATCAAACTACGAAGTTGGTGATGCAAGGCTCAAATAAATCAGTAACTCTTGATCAGGAGTTGTTCCTAACTAAGCCAATCTCTCTACGTACCTAATCATGTTGAGTACGTGATCTTGGACGGGCGTTCCCTTGCTTATATTCAATGAAACAACTTCCATCAGATATCCTACCTTACAGAATAAGATTATCCATCGTCCAACTTTCGCATGTGCCTAAATATGGAAGAACCTTCTATATTCTCATGCGATCTTTGGAGTTGGTGCTCGTAGTAAATAATACATAACATCGAGCAACTTCGTTATCTAAGGACCACGACTTACAAGACAATATTTTATCAAGCATTAAATTTTTATTAGGTTTAGCCTAAGGCTCATTGGCGATTACATGCTATAATGTTTTGCCAGTGAGTGTGATCTCAAAATTTCTAAACCAGTTTTTATAGTTTGTGCCGGCTAGTGTGTTTTCTCTAGAAATAGCTTCATTGTTACTATTTAATCTATGCAAATTATTTAGGGAAAACTAGATAATATTGCATATGTCTTTTACTTATTACATTAGTTTATTATGTTTATCTAATCAGGCTTTCACTATATCTTACATCTCTTGAAATCCATAAAAAATATTAGAATTTCTCAAATTCCTCTAATGGGTATTAGGATATATTTATCATATTACCACAATCTCGAGGTTTCTCACCAAAGTTTATAAATATTCTTACCAATCCAAGAACATTAGAAACATCAATATAAATATTTTATAGCCTGAGGGTGCTCAATAACCAGAAGTATGTATATTACTGTATTTATATTGTAAACAATGGAGAGAAATATTATTTTAAATTCATAATTTAAAATACAAACGATTGAGTATTATCAACAGTTTAAGGGAGTGAGTGTAATATCTCATGAAATTTTATGTGTTTGCATCTTATGTATACCCCCTTAATTCTATGTAAGTTTTAATTCATTTAACCTTGTATATTATACATATGTGATATGTACACACAATTTTAAGTTATCATGACATTTATAATTTGCAAAATTATATATGGACATAGACAAACTAATATGTATTTTTTTTAATAATTAAGCCTTCTAATTAATGTAAATATAAATTTTACATTTACATGAAATTTAAACAATGTAAAAGTTATATTGTATAATTTTTATAAAATTTTATTTTATATAAATTCAAAAAAATCTTCAATTTAAATCATAATATTAAAAAATACTCATTTTTGAATCAACTTAAGGCATAATATAATTTTGACCTTTCACTAAAGGCAAACCTTTTAAGTGGACCACTTCGATGTGCTTTGCAAGGGTGGCGAGATATGAGGTTTTTCATTTATAAGAGTGTTCCTCAATTAGAGCAACCTTCTCCTTAGTTAAACACCCTTGCATTAGACACCTATCTAATTGGATTTTTAAGCGACTGAACTATGTATGGGTTATTTATGCTTAGATTTCGCTATTAGATACAGTGCATTGTAAATGAGGTAAAGAGGAAACTAAAAAATTTACTTTAATTAACTTTACACTAAATCTGAACTTTGTGTTATCATGAATAATGTAGTTTAATTAAATCATATTAAATGCTTTACTACAAAATGATTTTTATTTTATGCATTAGTGCTTTATTTACTGAATTTTATATCCATTTGGTTTTAAGTAGAGTCAAATTAACCTTCTCAGCAGATACATACATACATACACATACATACACACACACACATACATTCATACATACATACATCCATCCATACATACATACATACATACATACATACATACATACATACATATGCGTGTGTGTGTGTGCAAATTATGTATAATATTGTTACTATGATTTTATAAGCAAATAAAATATAAACTAACCAAATAATTCATTAAGCAGACAATATGGGGAGCATATGTGACCATTGGAATTGATGATTACATCATATGTAAGATGTGTATTATATATATTTGGTGTTGTAAGATAATGATTTATACACACATACACATACACAATTAGTGATTTAGGGGTATGCATTAGGAGCAATTAAGTACTTTATTGTAAATTATGCAACTTTGTAATCAATGATGTTTGTAGTAAAGGTATTTGATTTCTGTTATATACCTATTATATTATGATACAATTAAGTAATTAATTTAAAGTATGTTAATTAGAAAATTATTAAATATTATGTTATGTGATAATTATTACAAATAGTTGTAATCATGAGAAAATTATCATAATATAGAATGACATATTGTTTTAAATATTCCTGGTCAAGCCTTTCGAGAAAGGATATGTAGCGGCCCTGACTCGACCTTCGAAAATCGGCACTGAATATGACACTCATATTCAAATGTCGTAGATGAAAACGTCGAATCTGGTTCGCTGGACTTATAACACATAAAGTACAACACAGCGGAAGAAAATGAATAATATCATATACAACATTTGATACAATGATGATACAATGAAATGATACAGTGGATATCAACACTATTAGAGATACAAGAAATAGCAGCGGAAAAGAATATCTTCAATGCCAACTCCAAAATGCAACTGCAACACCATCTCCAAACTAATGATAGCTCGAAAAACCATCAAGTTGCACCAAGCTAAGCAAGGTCAGCCATGAAAGCTGAAGTGTAGAAAATATGATCCATGATCCAAAAGGCTTCGAAGGCTATCGAATCGATTCCTACTATTCGACTATCTGAAAAACCCAACTCTAGACTGCCCGTGTGAAAAATTGTGGGCACCCAGAGTTTAGGAAAGGAAATAAACTCCAGCTCAGTCATAGGACTGGTGTGAGTAACAAAAACAGTTTTTTCTTTAAAACAAACAAAAAAGGAATTTAAAACATTGAAAACCGTAATGCTTTTTGAAAAATGAAACTACCATAAGGCCTCCCGCCACACATACAATGCAAGCGCAAACTTGGAGGAGATTTCTCCTTATGACTGTCAAAAATGCTTGATACGCGAAAACCATTTTGATATTATTATTAGTGCATAGGGCAGAAAACATTTCGAAAATATAACATTAATCTTAGCCAGCATAGGCATTTCGCACTTATGCCTACTATAGCTACCATGTTCAATAGCAGGTTACCACCACATTCCATGGCAGGTTATACAACTAAAACCGTACAGGGCGCGTATTGTTTCGTTTGGATTTCCAACAAATGTTCAGGCAAAGGAACTTCCCACATAAAATGGAACGCCTCTGGAGGGACGCCCCCAAGAACCTAACCAGATCTCTGCTATACAAGGCCGGATTACCTCTATAACTAGGTAACAACTGACACGAGCATGCCATCCCCTGGTCGTTACCGACCTTGATCCGAGGGCCCTCAATCCAACAACCACACAGTAAAGTATCTGGGCTCCATACCATGATACCAACTTTCAAAAATCAACATAAGTAAATATCTGGGCTCCATACCATGATATCACTTTTTATCCAGAAGGAAATTGTCAGACCCTCAGGAGGAGCTACCCCCAAATAACCTTGCTGCCACGATTCCTGTTTCGACCATTACTGAGTTATGAGGCTCGACAAAGTATCGTCCACAAAGCTACGTTTTTTCACAAAGCCATGCTTCGATCACAAATGATCAATAAATGATCATCAACACACAGCAGCACTTAGCATGCCACATTACCAAATTGGGAATGTATCACTAGTAACCATCAACTACATACCTCTGAGCTCATACGTATCAGAGAAGGGTGTTAAGCTAAGAGAATAAATCTCCGCCACCAACAGAAATGTATTTGATAGAAATCGGCTTTACATCTCAAAGTGTAATGTCAGACACACATCCATACAAGTCTGTTCCAGGTTCGAACAGAACCGAAGGCACTTCCGAAGAAGCCCTTGCAAATCCGGGTATTCACAATCCCGATCGGACTTCCCATCACTTAGGAAATCTCTATACCGGCGTGACTCAGTGCAGAGACAATCGATGGGTTATGCTTTCGTTTTCGAAAATACCCGGTCTTCACCACCGGTCTTCAAATGCTATCCATATCGACGTATCATTATTCGGGATGGGTTATATGACACAAAGTCCTCTCCCGACTAAACCGAATAATGAGCGTAATATTTAAAAACATACGGATAGTGAGATTTCAGTTACGTCACAACATATTATCCAAAACTTTTTTTTTCAAATGGTTTTAAACAAATTACCATTTTAAATCTTTTTAGTAAAAGATTCATTTCACAAAGTTCACCCTGTTTCACAAAGATCCATTCACGGATTTCAAAACAATTTCCATTTCAAATTGGATTAACTCATTTAATATTTCAATTAAAGATTTAATTCCTAACTTTCAAACCATTTCCAATTCAAATCTTTTATCTGGAAGATATTAAAATTCTCTTCGATTTCAAAACAAGATTTAATCGTCTTCACAAAGGTTAATTCATAGTTTTACCCAAACTATTTACAATTTCATTTCAACTTGAAATCTTTGGATACAAACTGGAAATCCTTTCTTTTTATGAAAGCTATTATTATTTGAAATAATAGTTTTCGTTTTGGGAAAAACTGATTACAATTTACATAAGTTAAAGCCATTCAAGTATAAAACTTGGATTTAAATTTAAATTCCGAAAACCATACTTTTTTAATGGGTAAAAAAAACCGTATAAACACCTTTGTAACTTACATAATCTTTTTAGACCATAATTTCCAAATCATTGAATTCAATTTCAAATATTGAATACAAATTTAAATCAAATTATTTAAATTTGTAGTTTTATTAAGTTATTTAAAATAACTTTTATTTCTAAAACTCATTTTCAAAAGCTTCCAATTCCAATTCCAAAACTATTTTGGATTCAAGAATTAAATCTTGAAAATTGTTAAAGATATGTGACTTAGCCGATTTCCTCGTGCAATCCATATTTGTGTGTGTATGGTGTAGTCCAGGGGTTTTACACAATAGTGCAACATCATAAATCATCACATCACATATTTAAGCACATCGATATTGATAAGCGGTATAATCTACAACGCTTATCGTTCATCCACATATACACAGATAAATAATATAAATTTATCACAGATAAATGAACTACATTCATCACAGATCACACCGAAACAAATCATAGCACAAAGCATAACATATCAGGAATATCAAACAGTTCAACAATCAATAAAATTCAAACATCTATAAGTAAGCTCAATTAATTATCTGATTAATTTAAATCAGATGAGTCATCAATCATGGTTAATTAACATTAATTAATTTCAAATCATTTGGTTAATTGTCCTTTAATCATTTATTAATTAAATTAATCAATCTTTAATTATTTAATAATTTGCCTTTAACTATTCAATTGTCTTTTAATTAATTCATTAATAAATTAATCAGCTCTTAATTAATTACTATTTAATTAATTATTCTTAATTAATTACAATAAGTGATTATCCCTAATCACTTAATCAACTTTAATTAAAATATTTACATTAACCAACACTCTTCAATTATTAATAATAATTGAATCGGTTTAATTATCTTCACGCATTTATTTGTCTTTAATTAATCAAAATTCTTAATTACTTAAGATAAATCTTTATCGTGATTGATTACTAAATCTTAATCTTTAACTTTATTTTAAATAAAATGCTTTAGAAGTCAATTTTAATTAATTAAACATTCAAATTTAACTTTTAACTCTTTAAAACTTTTCTAGGTTAATAAATAACTTTTAGTACAAACATCATTCTAAAAATCTACTTTTTATCCTTTTTTTTAAAAAAACCTTATCTATTACATATTCAAAAGCTTGTTTATCTTTGTTTTAAAACTTGCATTATTTACAAAATCAAACTTCTTTGTTTTTAAAACTTAAATACCCTGTTAAAAACAATTGTTCTAGAAAACCATTTGCTTCCATAAGTAAGACTTGGTTTACTTTTGTTTGAAACTTAGAAATCCTTTTAACAATCAAGTTCTTTTATTTAAAACTTTTTTTTGACTTCCTGTAACAATTTCTTAAAGCCTTCTCAACCCAAACTCGAGCAAACACCCACGTTTTCCTCGAAGCAACACGCACGCAAACTCGAGCTCCTGTACCTTCTTCTTCCCCAACTCTTAAACCCAAATACATACATAAGCACGTACACATGCACGAACTTCACGACTAACTCCGGTCAACGCTGCAGCCACCCAAACATCATCGGTGATCACCCAAATTCATTCGAACAACCCAATAGACATAATTTCGCCTAAATCAAAATCTAGCGAATTCGAGTTTAATTTTTCTTTCCTGAAGCCCAACTTGAATCAACAATTCACCTTGCGACTCCACATTACTTCGCCAGAACCCTCGCGACTTCGCCCGGAGCTCCGCCGCAACCCCACGCACCTATCCTCCCATGACCGATCGCCTAAAACACTTTGACGGCAACGCGACAATATGATTTCTCAACTCGACCCAAACTAATAGTTAAAACCCTAAATTTGATTCGCTCAACCAATTCGTACATTAGAAAAATTATTCAACAATTTTTCTAAAATCCTCAATGTGCAAACTTACTTCACGTAAATTTCAATAGCAAATATTGGATAGATCATCAGAAATTTGTAAAAATGCAAAATCTGTTCAACTGTGAACTGCTCGTGGCATACACCACTAAAAATCTCCATTATTATTTTAAAAATCCAATTTTTAGCTTTTAATTCAAGTTATACAAACGAGTCAATGTTTTCAATTATTTGGATTTATCATATATTTGCCTATTTCCTGTAAAACCGGATTTACAGAGTCTGTTCTTCATTATCATGCAGAAAACACATTCTTATGCCATAATTTAAATTTAAACAAACTTTTCTGGTTGATACTTTAAGCCTAACAAAGGTTGATGATAATATTTTGAATCTTGATAAAATATTTGACTCTATAGCTTCAATAGAGAGTGACATCATATTTAATTTTCATAGAACAAACTTATATATATATATATATATATATATATAAAACACAGAAACTATATTTAAAACCCAAAGCATATACCCAAAATACTTACTTAAGTTTTTTAAAACTAAAGTTACTCACTAGGTTATAGATAAAGCAGAGAAGTACAGAGGCCTAGAAAAATTGTTTTAAGCCTGGAAACTTAACTGCTTCAGGTTTGTATTTTTTTTCCTTGATCTTCCAGGTTGCTGAGTTTATGAGATAGTAATGTTTATTTAAAAGGCTTGCTAAATCTTCACTGAACGATCAGGAATAGAAGATACATATATAAAAACAGATTGGTAAAGGGGAGGTATTTCTGGTGCAGCTTTTTCTTTGGGTCAGATTTTTTTTATTTGATTTGATCAAAAAAAATTCCCTTGCCTAAATTTTTTGACCAGAGAATACTTTTGTTTGGAGGCTGAGATGATATTATTTCAGCTAAATGATTTTTGTTTTGGTGCTTAGATAATATTAGTAAGTACATATGTTTCCTTCTTTGTTTACATGAATCATTTCATGTGGCTTTTGTATGAAGATATTTTGTTTTATTATTTTCTTGCTTCTTATCTTTGTGCTTATCCAATTTGTTTTCCAAGTCTACTCATATTTTCATTTGTACACACTTGTTAATATCATACTAGTATTCCTCATTAATTAAAAGCTTGTAAATAAATTTTATATCACATTTTTGTTTTTCTTATTTTATAAATACATCTTCCTAATCATTATTATATACACATTATTTAAAAGAAAATACTTTTAAAACTAATTGTCCATAATTTAATTTACATAAATAATATTTTCAAACCCAAATTGTTGTTCGAAGTTATTTAAATTTTAAATTCAAATACAAATTCAATATTCAATTTCAAATTCTAAAGTCAAATTCAAATTTACTCATATATACATGTGCATATGTATTTCAAATTCAAATTAATTCCAAAATTTATTCAAAATTTACATTAAATTTAAGTTTAAATTTAATTCAAAATTTTGGATCGTTACAGGATATCGATACATCCATTGAGACCAAAGTACGCAACGTTCTCCAAATGTTGGGTATTGTATTACTCATGAATGCAAGGGACACTTAGAGAATGTGCTCATAGTTATTGGGTAACTATGGATTGGCTCAACTAAGAGTTTCCTATTGTGTAATAACAAGTAGGTCAAATAGGAAATCTTGGAGTGATGTTACTACACAGTTATATCGACTTGAGATTATTATTAAACTTCAATGTGGATACTCCACTTTAATTATAGTTAAATTATGGCATGGAGGGCATTGACCGACTAATAGTTTGGTCCTGGTTGAAGCATTGTAAGTGAAACACTATTCAACAAAAAAATTCTTCTCCTTGATTGTATGAGATTAGTATCACGGGAACTATCGTCAACTCAAAGTCAAAATCTTTACCCAGAGTAGTACTATTAATATTAAATGCGGTTATTAAACCGAGGAATTTTTTTGAACTAATTGAGCTACATATGGAAAATATTGGAAATTTTGACCAATATCAAATTCCATATAATGTAAAGTGATACAGATTTGACATAGAGAATGTATGTAAATAATTGCTACTAAAAAGGTATCGCTTAAAATGTGAAATTGGATTTACCAATAAAGATCTACAAGCAATAATTTTGGCCAAACTATCACACCACTAACTAAGGTAACACTTGAACGTTAATATTCGAATTTTTCAATATTAATCGTACACCGAATTTACACCTATGAGTCACACAAACGTATTTGTGAATTCTCCAAAGTACCACACGATTTAATTAGTTTGTAAAAGTGCTATAAATTAATAAATTTATCAAAAAATTTAAAATATTAATTATCAATATATTTGATATGCTTGGTGCAACTAGTAATTAATTAGGTGCATATGCAAAGGTTTTATATGTTTGCACCAATATACATTTGAATAGGATTTAAATGCAATTAATTAAAAAATTGGCTTTGAGATTTATTATCTATATAGGGTCCAATTTATGGGTGGCCATAAGGGAGTAAGGGTTTGAATTTGGATTTAGACCTAGATTTGAATTGGTAAAGGAAGAATGAGTGAAAGGTGTGAGATATTTTCTCCATTTTCCCCTGTAAATACCAAACTAAGCCCCTCCATCCCATCTCTTGAATCCTCCTCCATCTTGGTCGAAATTTCACTTCCCCTCCATCCAAGGTCAAGCACATCTAGTTCATAAAACATCAAATATAATACAAAGGGTGTGGTACATTCAATCATTCAAAATCAATTGCGGATTTTAAGGGGTTAAGGAGTTTCACTAATCAAGGTGTTTTCAAAGGCATCCTCTTCAAGGTAAATATTTTATTTTATGCTTACATATTTAATATTCATCATCATCATCACAATTTCATATATATATATATATATATATATAATTTCCTTACAATTTATTTTAACTATTTAAACAATTAAATTAAATGATTTAATTTGATTAATTTAATAGCTTAAAATTAATATACATACATATATATTATTATATAATTGTAATTTTGGCCAAATATGTGTTCTAATAATATGTAATATTTTTAACATAAAGCATTTATATGATTTTAAATTAATAATATTATTATAAATATAAAATAAATAATTACATTTTTAAAACTAAACTAATATATTTATTTAAACTTTCAGCTATTTTGTAATTATTTAATAAACAATGTTTCTAGATGAAAGGTGTATATATTATATTCATTATATATATATTTTAAGTAATTTTAATATATTATTTATATTTAATATTATTATAGATATATATATATATATATATTAAATAATATAACTTTCGAATTTAAAAATATTTTTTTGGCTGAGTATTATATATATATATATATATTGTGTAATACATATAGACACACACACATAAATCCATTTATATATATTAAAATGGTTTTAAAATATATGTGTGTGTGTGCATATGAATATTCAACTATATTATCTTATATGTATATGTTATAATTTCAATTAATTAAATTAAAGATATTTAGTTAATTACCTTAGATCTAAATTTGAATTTGAATATATTTTACCAACTCAAACTTAGATATTTTAACCATATATTTGAAATTAAATTTTTTGACTTAGTCAAACTCGATATTTCAACTTTGAGTTTGAATTTTGAATTTTCAACTAGTCAAACTAAATCAAATATTTTAAATCAAAACTCATTTTTAACATATATATATAATTTCAATTATATATATATATGTTAAATAATATAATCGAGGCAATAAATATATGTATATATGGCCAACGCATATGTTGTAAATATTAATCCCAAAATTTATAGTGAATATATTAACCATATTATAATCTATTACATCATCAAGTTTTACCCAATATTATCAATTCATATGTGAATATATATACATGATATATTTACATTTATATACCTTCAATGTTTAGTTGCTCAAGATTAATTAAATAAAACAAAATTAAAAAAATAAAATATTATTTTATTAAAGCAACTATATTGGATCTAGTGTTAAACGTTAGATTTTATAGACCCACTAAAATCCAACTAGGGAACATTATTGAAATTTATCCACTTCACCCACTACGAAGTGAGCTAAATCCAACAATTGTAAAGAGCCTAATGGTCTATGTTGTCTAATAGTCCATATTCAAGGCTAACAAATTAAACATAATTATCCAATGGGTGTTGTAACGACCCATGATTTTTAGAAATTAAAATTTGAATATTTCATAAATTTTAAATATTAAGAAGTGAATTTATAAGTTGAATAAATTTTATTTTGAATTATTGGATTTAATTGGATAATTAAATCGATAATTTAATATGTTAAATTATGGAAATAATTGAAAATAGAGTTAAATATGATTGAAAATGATTTGGGAAATTTTATTTTATCATGTTGAAGTTAGAATGATATTTTAGAACTTTTAAAATCGAATTAGAAGTTAATTTGTGAAAATTGAATATTTTAATATTTAAATCGACTAGTGAAAATAGCCAATTTTTGAACAGTCTCAGAATTGAACGAAACTAGTTCCATTGGATCCGTAATAGTTATTTATTATCGGATTTCAATTTTCGTGTCAATCGGAGCTATCGTTTGATCGTGGCAGCTCGAAACGCATCGAATTATTTTTAATTTTAATTTGGCGAGTTAAAATAGCCATTTTTCAAAAAGTCTCGGATTCCGACGAAACCAGTTTCGTCGGATCCGTAATGTGATATTATTGTAAGGTTTCAAATTTCGTGTCAATCGGATTTACCGTTTGTCCGGTACGAATTAAAACGCCTAGAAAATCGTTTAAATCGGTTTAATTTAAATCGATCGTTTGTTGCCATAACTCGCACAGATGTCCGAATTAGCTTTCGAAACCTATTCCATTGTGTCCGGAACGCTGGATAAACCCTAGGAACGTCAGTTTCGGCGCGTAAATCAGAGTTCGGAATTCCCGGATGAATAGTGTTCGTTCGTTCTTCTATAAATAGCCCCTACCTCTCTCTAAATAAAAAAAAAATAAAACCCTAATTATAAACTGCAGCCGCCACTAACAAAATGAAGGGCCGAAATTATCTCAACTTCTCTTCCCCAAATCTCTCAATCCATCAGTCGTTTGCAAAAGTTGTTAACTACAACATTGTAGATCGTAGCAAGAGCTACGAGATCAACGGTCAAGATCGTTTTTAGAGCCACGGATTGGTGGCAAAAAGGTGATAAAGGCCACGTTTTCATGCACGTATTTCTGGACATAGGGCAGGCCGAGCTTCACAAGGGGATGGCCGAAGGTGGAGCTTTGCATGGTGGTTCGTATGGTGAGGGTTTGATGAAGTTTAGTCGAGTATTGGTGGAGTTAAATCGAACCCTAGTTTATGTATTATGGGTTTAAGAGCACGGCTATTACCTGTAGCCAAACGCGTGAAAGAGGAAGGAGAAGATTGGGGGGGGGGGACGTGCGGCCTGATGTGGATGCAGGAGAAATCAACGGCCCATGTTAGTGTGGGTTTAAAAATTAAATTAAAAGTTGTAATTAAATTATAGTTTAAATTGTATTAACTTGTAAAATTCATATCTTTGTCATACGAGGTCGAAAACGCGCGAAACAAGAAGCGTTGGAATCGTATGGACGAGCACTACGCGATGGAGTTGGATTGGAGTCATTTGGAGTTAGTGAGAATTTTGGGTAAAATTAAACGTCCGTTTAATTTTATTCGAAATAAATCGCTAAAACGAAATTGAAATCAAGGTGAGAACTTCTCACTCAATCGAATCAGTTTCGATTTTATTTTAAAATAGTTAGATTTAAAAATATTTGAATGCATGTTTGAATGATGATTGATATCTATTGATTGTTAAAATAGACATTATGCGCCGTTAGTAAGCGGATGTTATTTATTAAAAACATATACCGCGAATATTTCATAAACAGTGAAATTGGTATTATATATAATAGCAATATATATATTGGCATATGTATATATTGGAGTTGTTGATTTCCCGCATTTTTTGTTTAGCGGATGAGACCCTATTGCGCCGTCTATTAAGCGGATAATATTTTAAATCCCATATACCGCGATAATTTCGTACTGGAGTGAAATTGGTATTGTGCTAATGTTTGTGGATGCAGGAAAACAGGTTGGAGGGATCCAACTGGATTCCTCAACAGTTTTTATTTGATTTCAGATATTTTGATATTTGATGGATTATCATATCGATATATGATATCGTTGTAGTCATGATTGACTATTTGGTGTGTAGCATCATTGAACCAAATTTTGGGATTTTAAAATGATTTTAAAGTGATTTTTGAAAGTATACGTTTATAAAATATTTTTGGAATTAATTTATTTTAAATAAATAAACGTTATAATTTTAAAGTTATAAAAATTATATTTTGAGAAATATAGTTAAAAGTTGATTTTTGAAGATATGGGGTTAATGAGTTTTATAAAATAGTTTAATCGGGATTTTTGAATCTACTATAAAAAGTTTAAATATAGGATTTATAAAATTTGATTATTTTATAAATCAAAAGGATGAAATTATAAAGGAGATTAAAGATGTTTTAAAATAATAGTGTAAATTGATTTTATAAAGGATTTATAAATTGATATTTATAAATTAAAACATTTGAATTATAAAACGAGTTTTTATAAGTGTTTGAATGAAGTGAAAATGGATTGCAGAAATGAATGGAAATTATAAAATTATAAATGGTGAAGTTATAAGTGAAATTTATAAATAATAAGATTTATAAATTTCGTGAAGTTATTAAAGAAAGGTTTTGGATAAATAATTGAATCTTATACGTTATAAGATTTATAATTATGAAGTTCAAAGGAACGATTTTGTAAACAAATAAATTATAAGTATTTCACTTATAATATGAACTTTTAGTATATCATTGAGATATGAATTGAGATAGGTTAATAAAAGGAATTTATAAACGTTGTTTTATAAATTCACCAACGACTTATTTTGATAAGTAAATTGTTATAACTTATAAATGGAGTTATATTCACGTTTTAGACAGTGAATAATCCTTTAAGTTAAAAAGAATAGAAATGATGAAATGTGTTAACGTAGTATATTCACGTTTTTGAATAGTGAATAATATGTTAAAGAAAATGTTTAGAATGTGATATTTTAAATTGAATTAAAAACGATCTAACGATGTTTTAAAATGTGTTGAGATTCGAAACCATAGATTTCAACATTGATTGTTGAAATAGACGTTTTCGAGAAATAAAAGGAAAATGGTGGACTATAACACTGTTGTTATAGTAAATGATTTCCGAAAGGAAATGTTTTGTATAGTATTGGGATTTATATATCTATTTTAATTTCGAATCCCTATACTAGTGATTTTGGGACATCGTAACGATGTTTTACGCAACATTCGTTTTGGCCCAAATAAATATGTTTAAGTGAATGATTTCCTTAAAGAATGAAATATATACTTAATCTCGATTTAAGTATATTTGAATATTTTCCAAGTGTTGAAAATAAATGGATTGAGAATTACTTAATAAGTAAGTATGGAAATGTTTTCCAATATAAAGTGAATATTTTGAGGATTTATCTTTTTGAAGATAAATTGAAGTGAATAATTGAAGTCGTATATTCATAGATATTTTGAAATATAAATTCACTATGGAATTTATAAAGGAAAGGGGAACTTGTTTAAAAATAAATATTGATTATTTTTGAGGTATTGAAATTATATATCTTGTAAAGATATGATTTTTGGAAAATAAATAATTTGGAAAATTATTTGGAATCTGGTGATATGTGCATATTCATTGATAGTTCAATAACCGACTATCAATATTTCCCTTTGAATGGGTAATTGATGTGATTTGTTTGAATTTGAATGCCACACTTATTTTTGAATAAGCGCTCACTATTCGGGTTAACCGGGAAAGGACCATGGGGTCGTATAACCCATTCTGAATATGTGATACGTCGTTATGAATTGCATTTGAAGATCGGTGTTGAAGACCTGGTATTTGCGAGAGCGATAGGATGACCTGTCGATTGTCTCTGCACTGAGTTGCAACGGTATAGAGACTCCCTAAGTGATGGGAAATCCGATCAGGATTGTGAGTATCCGGATTGCAAGGACTTCTTTGTAAGTGCCTTCGGTTTTGTTCGAGCCCGGAACAGACTTGTATGGATTGTATGTCTGACATTACAAATTGAGATATAAAGCCGATTTCTTTCAAATATATTTCTGTTGGTGGCGAAGAATTTATTCTTTTAGCTTAACACCCTTCTCTGAGACGTACGAGCTCAGAGGTTATGTAGTTGAAGGTTATCAGCGATATATTCCCAATTTGGTAATGTGACATGCTGAGTGTTGCTGTAAATGATCATTGTGTTGATTATTTGGGATAGGATCATTTATTTGATCGTCTATCCTGGTGATCATTTCTATGATCATTTGTTGACCCAAAGCATGGCTTTTGCATAAAGTATGTTTTTGTGGACGTGACTTCGTCGAGCCTCACACCCCGTGAATGGTCAAAACAGGAAAGATGCAGCAAGGTTATGAGGGGTAGCGCCCTTTAGGATGTGTGCATTTCCTTCTGGAAAAGGGTGGTATCATGGTATGGAGCCCAGATACTTACTCATGTTGAAAACACTTTATGATTGTGTGAATTGATTGCGAGCGCTCGGTGAAAGGTCCCAAAGGACCGGGGGATGGCATATTCGGTCAGTTGTTACTCAGTTAGGGGTAACCCGGCCTTATGTTGGTAGAGATCCGGTTTGGTTCTCGGGGATGTCCATCCGGAGGCATTCTCATGTGGCAATGGGAAGTTCCTTGGCCTGATCATTCGTTGGAAATCCAAAGAAACAATACGATCTTGTACGGTATTAGTTGTAGAACCTATCATTCACTTATGGTGGCTCCCCACTGTTTGGATGGTAGCTATAGTAGGCATAGTTCGGAATGTCTATGTTGGCTAAGATTTATATTCTACTTTCGAAATATTTCCTACACTATGCACTAGTAATAATATCAAATGTCTTTTAAATGCGTATCAAGCATCTTTGACTATCATAAGGAGAAATCTCCTCCGATTCTGCGTTTGCATGTGTGTGTGTGCGGGAGGCCTTATGGTAGTCTCATTCTTAAAAGCATTGCGAATTGACTTTAAAAATATTCCTCTATTTTGATTTTAAAGATAAATAAACTGTTTTGAGTTCTCACACCAGTCACATGACTGACTTGGAGTTTATTGTTTTCCTTCCTAAACTCTGGGTGCCCACCAATTTTCACACGGGCAGTCAAGAGTTAGGTTTATCAGGATATTCTGGATATTCTGGAGTTGCTGGAGGCAAGCTGGATGGCATGGCGTATTACTAGTATATAGTATTTCTTTTCCGCTGTTTGTTGTTGTACACTCTAATGTAATGATGATATGATGTGATGTAATGTAATAACTGATATAGTTCTTTGTTTAAAGATTATTCATTTATTTATTATATGTTGTTCCGCTGCGAATTGTGAGATTCTGTTATTGCTCTATTGTTGTGTTGTGTTCTGTTCCGTTCTATTTTCTGTCTTCTTTCCTCTCTACTTTCTATCTTCTTATCTCTTCTTCTCTGTCTTTTCTTTTTCTTAAACCATAACATTTCGGGTTTCCGGCCTTCGATTTCTCGGCAGTCGATAAAGTGAGTATCGATGTTGAATTTTCGAAAGTCGAAAATTTCCGAGGCGTTACATCATCATCCCCCTTGGCTAGGCTTTGGTTGAACAATCAATCATCATCCCCCTTGGCTACTAGTCTGGTCTAATGGTTGGAGTAAGTCTAATAGGTTAGCCTAGACGTAAGGCTTTGAGTCTTTTAGGCCTTAGGATAAGTTTTCAAATTAAGTTTGAAAATTTAAAATAAATTTTAAATTTAAATGTTTAGTTTAAAATATAAAAGGAAATTTTATAAAAATGATAAAATGAATTTAAAATGTTTCAAGATTGTATTTGAAAACTAAATAATTAATTCAATTTTTCTAATATATTTAATTAATATGGTTAATTAAATCAAATAAAATGATCAATTAAAGTTAATTAATTAAAAACACACACAAACACACACGCTCGCTCACTCACTCACACACACATATACATACATACATACACACACACACACAGATATATATATATATATATATATATTTGTATATGTATGTATATGTATATATAAATGTATATCTGTGTGTGCACGTGTGTACATCCATATAATATGTAACTATAGTTATTATAGTTGTATATTTATCTTAAAATTGTTTAATATAAATTAAATTAAATTTTAATCAATATATTTAATAAAAAATTAATTAAATAAAATAATTAATTAATTAATTAAAGTCAATTAATTGATATGTATATATAAACAAACAATAAAGGTCATGGTTAATTATTCATGTTAAATAGTTTATGACTTTTAAAATAAAATTTATGGAATTTAAATAAAATTCAATTATTATTTGATTAAATTAAGAACTAACATTACTTAAATATGATTTAATTAAGAAGACATATAAACATTATATAAGTTAATTAAGTTATAATAGTTATAAATAAGTGAACTTATATAATAATATATGTATAAACAAAAGTGGAACCGAAGTAAACCTAAAATAGGTTTTGAATAAATACATACGTATGGTACGTATATCAAAGTTTTTGATGTGTTCAACACTTGAACCATGAGGGTATTTCATAAGAAATACATTATTTCTTAAATTGATATTACTTTTTGTGTGTGTGTGTGTTTTGTAGATTATGAAATTTTAATATAAGTTGCCTCTTATCATTTGTATACTGATAGATTACTTGTATATGTGCTAGTTGTTGAGCAAACTCAAGCTATATCTGTTATGTGTAGTACCGTTAATATATTACCTAGATGAGGTAAGATACATGTAGGTATTTATTTAGCAAACTCAAGGTACATGCATTATACTTAGGACATCATGAAATGATAGGTAAGAGAGAATAACCTCTCTCAATTTCTTGAGCAAACTCAAAGTCGAGGTCGAGATTAAGACAAATACCACGGTTAAGAGTTGTTTATGACATAACAGACAAAGAGTGATTCAACACTTGCAGGCTTATGATTTGTTAATCAAACTCAAGGTCAGAATCCTAAGGCAAGCGAGTCCTAACACTCACTAGATAAATTGAAATATTTCTACATTTCTCTAAGGATTTTGAGGAAGATAAAAGTCTAGTCGGAATTTATTAGAGGAATGAAATGAATACTTCTACTTTCCAATATTATAAGAACATTTGTTATTCAATTTTACTAATCCACTTAAAATAAATTTGCAGCATAATGACCAATTCGAGATTATTCTTGGAAAATGAACCCAACTATGTCGATATTAAGGGAAATAAAAGTAGCACTTATATATGAACGTTTATGGTCCTTCACTTCTGAATCATTAAAAGAAAAACTAGCTAAAAATGCTGACCCAAGCCAGTAAAATCTTATAACATTTAGGTAACTAATTGTGACATATCTAGGCCAATTTGGTATCTACCTTAGACAAGTCATTACAATGGAAACACGAAAACATGTTTGTCCATAAAGTATTTAAAGACCTTAAAGCTTTATTTGGGGAGAAATCTCATTCTGTAAGGTATGAGATTACTAAGAAATGTTCAATACGAAGATGAGTAAAGGTAGTCATATTGAGGGCTATGTCAGTATAACGAAAGGCTATATTGATATAGAGCTAATGTTACAGCAAGTAATAAATTGCAAGTGGACTCGATCTTAGGCTCGCTGACTCTACAGTTTGTGCTATTCATATTGAATTACAATATGGACTAGTTGAATGTGAGCCTAGTTGAGCTACTCAATATGTTGAGGTAAGCTAAAGGCTCATTCAAAGATCAACGCGCGGTGTTCCTTGTAATGGGAAAGGCATCATCTTTTAAAGGTTCGATGAAGCACAAGTGTGGTAATAAGAAAGGAAAAAGTGTCGCCATAAATGACAAGGATGAATCTCACCATTGTCATCAAAAGGGGTACTGGAAGCAGAATTGCCTAGATTATCTAATGACTATAAAAGAGAAGAAGGAAATTGTTTCCTTGGCTCCTAATGTTGTACTCATGATTCAAAATTGTTTTGCAATCAATAAATCTTCTTAGGTTTTTGATACTAGATATGGAACTCATATATGTAATTCATTATAGGGCCTTAGGAGTAGAAGACATGTGGCAAATGGAGCAACAAGCCTTCAAGTTACTGATAGATATATAGTAGATGCAACTGTAGTTGGAGATTATCATTTAGCTTTTCCAAATAAATTTGATTTAGTTTTCAATAATTTCAATCATATTAGAAACTTTATTTATGGAATTATATTTGTGTCTAATTTTTTGAGATTGTATTTGGTTTTCATTGCAATAATAATGTCATGAATATTGTGTTTGTTTGAAATAATGTATGCAATTGTGTTTTAGGCAATGACATTTATGTACTTAACTCCAATCATATATGTTGTGTCAATACTTCTTCTGTTGTTAATTTAGAAAATAATTACTTATAGCATTGTACGTTAGGACATATTAATGAAAAAAGACTATAAAAATGAAAACAAAACATTTTCCCCGTTATTTGATCATTAATCACTTGACATGTGTGAGTCATGTCTCAAAGTGAAAATGACCAACACCCTTTTAGTGGGAGCAACAAATGAGTTAATGAACTCTCAGATCTCATGCATACTGATGTGTGTGGGCAAATGCCTATAGTGACTAAGGATAATTCTACTTACTTTGTAACTTTTATAGATGGTTTCTCTAGACTATGACATGTATATCTTATGAATAATAAATTCGATGTTTATGAGAAACTTAAAGGGTATAAGAATGAGGTTAAAAATCAAATGAACCATAAAATTAAATTTCTTTGATCGATTAAGGAGATGGGTATGTTGGATAAGAACTCCGACAATACTTAAAAGATAATGAGATTATCTCTTAGGTCATTCCATCATATACTTTGCAACATAATGGTATTTCAGAGAGAAGGAGTCGAACTCTACTAGATATGGTACGATCCATGATGAGTGGAGCTAAGTTACCTCTTTCCTAGAATCTACAATGCAAATGTTGAAATTGTTCATACTAAATCTATGCCTAAGACGCAATATGAGATGTGGTATAGGAAGAAAACTTACCTCAAATATTTAAAGGTATGGAATTTTCTAGCTTACATTAAGAAAGTTGGCCATAATAAATTTAAGGCAAGATTAGTATTGTGTAAGTTTATAGGATATTCTGAAGATTTTTTAGAATATATTTTCTATAACACAAAGGAACAAAAGATTATTGTTTCTTGACATGCTATCTTTTTAGAAAAGGAATTTCTATCAAAGGAAATTAAAATCAAAGTTATAGACATGGACAAGACTAAGAAACTAATATGAAAACTAAACTAGTAGAAGAATAGAATTCAACAATACATAAAAGCATGCAACCTATTAGAAGATCTAATATGGAATCTTTTCCACTAGAGATGTACTATGTTTTCCTCATAAATGATGAGAAAGAGGATTATGTATTAGTAGACAACACTTTCCTTACATTTCGACAAGCACTACAGAGTAAAGACCCTGCACTATGGTTTAAAGCTACAAAATTCGAGATGGATTGTGTGTACTTGAACAAAGTATGAAATTTGGATGATATACCCAAAGGGGTAAAACCCTTTGGCTGCAAAATGATGTTTAAAAGAAAACTAAATGCAGATGGAAAGGTAGAGACCTATAAAGCAAGGCTAGTCACAAAAGGGTTTTGAACATTTATGCATGTATCCATGATTAAGTCCTTTCAGTTATTACTTGTTGTCGTCGTGTTCTTTGAATGCGAAATATAGCAAATGGACGTGAAAATAACATTTCTATATGGTGATTTATAGGATACCATATATATGTTGCAGCCCGAGGGTTTGAGGTTAGTGGGAGCGAGAGAGAGAGGCTTGTAAGTTTTTAAGAGAGAGAGGCTCGTAAGTTGTTAAGATCAGTGTAGCAAGCTTCAAGGATTTAGAATAATTGTTTTGATAAAGTAATCAAATATTTTATAATTTACTAGAATAGGGATGGAGCATGCATACACTAGAATGAGCAAGGTAGTTCATAGTATTTTATCCTTTATGTTAATGATTTGCTGGTGATTGGAAATAACTTGCAATGTTGCAATTAGTGAAAGCATGGTTTTCCAAGAAGTTCTCTATAAAATATTTAGGAGAAATGACCATTATAAGGATCTATATAGATAGATTTAAAAGGTTGCCAGGACTATTCAATCCGTATACATAGACACCATACTAAAAAGGTTTAATATGGAGAATTCCAAATGCGCAAATTGTAATGCCCCCACTTCTATACCCATACTACCTAAGAGTATTAATAAGTAATACTGTCGAGTAATATGAAGAATGAAGCATTATGGGCCACATATGTGAATATTCTCTTGGACCAACATCGATGCATATTTCAAATATCAATGTTACTTACCATATCCGTACTACGTCTTGGAACAAAGCAATAAACACGTATGCCTCCAAGATGAACAATACACAATTACAAACAAGAAATATCAATCAGAGAACGTCGAGTCAGAACGCATCACATAAAATATAATACATATCACATAATACAATACATAATCCCATAGGCTATAAAATGAAAGTCTCTAGCCCAATACATTATATATCATCAACTATTGCATAATAGATACAATCACGAGGTTACAAAAACATATAAGGAACGTATCATCCTATATCTCTTACTAGCCTCCCATAAATCAATACTATACTCCATTAAACCTAAGTGCCTACACTAGAAGTCGCTTGTGCCCACTCAGTATTACAGAGAACACACAGGTCAGACTATATTCATCTACAATGTAAAATAATATAATGGAAAAGGGGAATATCCATTATAAAAATGACAATATCATATAAAGCAAGGTATAATAGGAGATAACCCTTTAAATTGTCCAAATAAATTCAACATCGTATAAATAATATAAGTAAATAATTACAATCCAAACCATAAACAATACTTAAAGGCTATCTTAAAAATATCACACCATCAAAAGCATGGATACACTGGGGACTGACTACACTTTAGACAATCGGTCTTTAATATAGCCAACTCATTGGATAGTGAATAATATATGTCAATCCGCTACACATATACGAAACTAGACAGAAGACAGATAGACACACTTTATCTAAGAAACTGCACAAGTAGCTGGTGAACATGACACACGTGCTCAACCAGCATGGCTCCTACAGTCATCGGTTTCCATTACCTCTTTCTCTAGTATTGTGACGATGTAACGTCCCGCCTTTTTGCACGCTTTAAATCGCCGATAATCCACACACGTCATACTTAAAACATACAGAAGGGCGGATTGTTATGGGGTAAATAAGAAAAAAAAGGAAGAAATAAAACAAAACAGAATCTTGCAGCAGAACAATAAAATATAATAATCAAATATACAGTTCATGAAACTGTTTTACAAAATATTCGATTTTCTTTACTTATACAATACAATATCAGAGTTACACATACCAGAGAATAATCAATAATAATGCAGCGGAACAATGTGAAAGTAGTGGAATACTGTAATATATAATAATAAGTCTTCGTCCTCTAGAATACGGTCTTCAAATCCTGAAATGCTCAGGCTGACCCGAGCGAATTGAAAAGACAAAACACTCGAGTCAGAACTAAAAGATCTTATGTAAGTTAAATCAATAATAAATAATATGTGTGAAACGGCGTCAGAGATGTTTACGAGATTTGACATATCCTATCCAGTGTCTAACGTGAGTGCAGTAACTCAAGAGATGCACGTGATTTACATCTCCTAAGGATCTGTTAAACTATCTACTATATAGTAATATACGCTATTATAATAGTGTCTAAAGTAAAGTATAATATACTGAAAATACCGTTAAGGCTTTACATTTTCCTCCTTAACACATTTTTATATTCCCATAGTCTATACAGTACTGTAATCTCCCCCGTACTAGGGGTCGTCAGAGGGCACTCCATAGGTATGGTACAAAACAAAATCGTATAAGGCGCGCTAGGGTAGGTAACATGGCACAACTAGGAAACGCCAGGGTAGATATAACAATTACGCTTCCGGGTCGGCGGTAGCGCATAGCCGCAGCTACCGCCCACCTCAAGCCATACCCCCAAATCAAAGAAATCAAAAGTGGCCACCGAATAAATCCAAAGTCAGGGTAGAATATCGAAGGGATGTGTCCGATAAAAGGGGCTACCTTCTTAACCCGTCGATCGCTCCTGTTTTAGCCACCTTATGCCATCTCACGGGAGTCGGGTCCACGTATTTACCTCAAAGGAAACGCCGCCATCATCCTACTTCATTCTGGAATCTCCACCGCGTACACGGTTGTTAAAGTGGTTTTCGGAGTTGGCAGAGAGTATGACAACTTCCGATCCCGGTCTCTTCAAAAACCGAACGTTATTATAACACCGCGGTCATTTTAAAATAATTATACTTCAAAACCAGAATAAAATATTCATTTCAATACCATACGATATCACTTCCTCCTTTAAAAACCAAATCAATATGATATCAATTTCAAACATATCCCTATTTTTTAAACCATAACATTTTCAAAGTTATAATATTTCGAAACCAAAACTTGAAATATAGCCTTCCAAAACATAAAACTTTGAATTTCATAACTTTGAAACATACTACACCACTTAAATGGTATAAATATTAAATTACTTTATAAAATAAAATAGTTTCTTCACCTTCACAAATCAATTCCAATTATAGATTCAAATTCCCAAATAAACCATTTTAATTACCATATATTTCAAAGCTTTATATATTACACCATTTCACCACGAATTCTTTGATAATTTCATATATATCAAATTCCATTTCTCTTATTTCGTTTTGAAATATTTACTTAATAAATCAAATATCATTTAAGTAAAACCTTTGAACTTCAAATAATAGGATATACTTTCAATTTAATCTAACTTGATAATATTCATTTAAATCAACTTGATATTCATTTAAATCCTCTAAAAAAAATCAAATTATAAAATCATACCTTTTAAATCTAAATTTATTTATATTTCAAATCAAATTTTTCGAGGATAATCCTTAAATCTTAAATTCAAATCAAATTCACATTTATCTTCCAACTTTAATTTTATTTGAGTCATTATAAACTCTATACGCAATTGAATTTAGATAGATACTTAACCATATTATATAAAAGAAATTCAAACTTTATTATTTAGCTTATTTTATAATTCAAAACAAATTTATACATAGCTAAATCAATAATAAAATAGCATTTACATAACATCTAAAATAAATATATGTATAGCCCATATATTTCTTTACAAAACCATAAAAATCATTTCAATTTTTTTTATATATATACCGCGGTGCATGTATATAATTTTCTATCCTATGGTCAAGTGATACAGATATTTATCATTTCAATCCGCAATTTAAAAATAAAAATGCGGTTGTATATCATTTCAAACCGCAATCCCGAATCAAAAAAATTGCATAACAACTTGCAGATTACGATGATATAAATAAACATCCATTCATCCATCATTAAATCATACATCCATCAAAATCATCAAAACAATCAATCAATATCAATATATAACTGATAATATATAATAGGTAATTAACTGGCAGTTATATTCAATAATAAATTAAATAACGATTTAATTTAAATAAATGCAATAACTCAGATGATGATTAAATATACGAAAAAATCACAAATAAATGCATAATCACAATAAATTTAATTTAACAAACATAAGAAATTTTAGACGTTGTGAGTGGGTTAAAACACTCACCTTTTGAATTTAAATTGAATTTAAATCCAATTTAAACCCAAAAATTTAAACAGTCTCCAAATCTATCCAAACCTACGCCATAAAGTCCGGAATTTCAATACGATCCTAACAAAAAAAACCGCGCGTAAATCGTGCATCATATGAGAAAGTTATGACGATTAGTGCGTTTGGATTTCAATATATTTTTTAAAAAAAGGAACACATTTCTCACTTTGCCACGTCATTATTCTTTCATCTCCAGAAACACTCACGCACGCTACCTGGAAGCTACGCAATGCAATATTCAGAAAATCAAAACCCAATACGCACGCAAAACAGTGCATCGCGATCCTTACTGCCGTCGCCACGTGCAGGCTCAACGCGCCGCCGTCAGGAGCACGACCTCGCGACTCCTCCGCCTCGTTCGATCGGACGAAGGTATCTATCAGCCGCCACAAAAATTGAAACCCTAATGCAATTTTACCGTAGATCTAGCCGTTGATTCGCCAAATAAACTGCATGGATGAAGTCCCATCGGTCCTCTCTTCAAAACCCAGAAAGGATTTCCCGATCAGATGGAGTTCATTGTCGAGCGGTGAACGACCGAAAATGTTTCATCGATTTTCGGGAAAACGGTGATTCAAAACCAAAAACGAACTGCAGGTCTGAGATGCGTACATCGAGAGCTTCGTATATAATTTTTCTGAATTTTTTTGAGGAGTTTGAACTTTTTGCTTTGGATTTGATTTGGAATTGAAATTAGGGTTTGCAGCCATTGAGGAGAAGGGAAAGAATAGCATGAATTGTACGTATAGAAATGAGGCATAGAGGCTGCTAAGGTTTATAGCAGGATATATATAGGCAGGGTTGACATTTTAACGGATAGATAAGATAAATTTACGCGCTAACGCCAAAGTGGCCCAAGAAGCCCGTTCTGACTCACGAACGAAATTGGGTCGACCCATATATCAAATAGGTGTTTTTAAATATTTTAAACGCAATGGAATAAGTTTCAAGTCCAAATTCCATCGTATGAAGAAGTTATGCCCAAATCAATATTTTTCAAATTGATTTCAATTTCATTAATTTCAAGGCGTTTTGCATCCGTACGATCAGACGACAAGTCCAATCGTTACGAAACTTGAAATAACTATAATAATTCACCGTTACGGATCCGATGAAACTGGTTTCGTCGAAATCTGAGTCAATGGCCACAATGGCTATTTTTCCATTAATTAAATAAATTAAAATTTAGTCAATTTAAACAAATTTTCACTTCCAATTCGATAATTGACAATTCTTATCATTTTTAAATTTTCCAATCATTTACAATGGTTTAAACAAATTAAAAGTCAATTTAAAGTTGATTAACTTATCGATTTCAGTATTATCCACAATTCCATTCAATTCAGAAATTATAAATTTAATTTCCAAAATTTCTATTAAATTAAATTAACAAATCATTATTCCATTCATTATTGTCAAATAGATGGATTTAACATTGGATTCAAAACTAATACATAAATTTCCTCATATTCCATCCTCATTTCAAATAACGTATTATTTAGCTATTTCAATTTCATTTGATTGCAATTAATCCAATTATTGAATTTTACATTTCAATAAAAAAAAATTGATTTCCATTGTTCTTATCCAACTAATTGCTTTAATTAATTGGTATTGCACTAATTAAGTCAATTACTACAATTGCCTTCAAATTAGATTCTATGAATTAAACAAATAGGCAATTTATAGGAATTGTAACCATAAAACATTAATTACCTTTAAGTTTATTTCCTTCAACCCAATATTATAATTACTACAGAACATTGATTTTATTCAATGACCATTTATTATAATTTAAATTCCTTAATTTAATTCACTGCTTACATTTTGCTTTCATATATTCAATTTGTTACTAAGTATACATCTGCATTATTTCCATTGATTTGACTTGCATTCAATTTATTAATAATTACCTTAGTTACATTATGTAATGTTAGATTATAAATTTTTTGTAACTGGTTTCAAATTTAAAATCAACCAGCTATAAAATAGGTAATATCCAAAATCGTTACCGTTAATACTTTAGTCGCATTAATTAGCCTTTATTATTCACAAATCAAAGTTTCCATTTATTAAATCAACCAATTCATATTATGAATAAAATTAACATTACTTAAATTTACATTAACAAAACGTTAAATTTGGATTTATTGTAATTGATTACCAAATTTTATTTACACATTAAATAAACAAGCAACCTATATTAATTTCCACCTTCTTGCTTTTTAATTGCTTTATAAATTCGTTACTTATCAACCCAGATTATTATTCCATATATACACTAATTTATTCCATTCTATTTATGATATCCATTGCATTACATACTTCAATATTTCATACCTTTATTACATCAATTACTACCTTATAAATAAATCTATGTTCTTATTTAATTTACATTTATTAAAAATTTATTTCAAATTTCAATTAACAATAGGTAACATACAATAAACATTACCGTTACCCTATAATCACATAAATAAGCGTTTATTACTTACACATCAATGTTGCCATTTATTTTCATACTACTAATCACGTTCACTTATTATTCACTCTTTCCGTTATTTCTTAAATCATCATAAAGTAACAGTTAATTTCTTTTCTTTAAATTGGAAATTCATTCAAATTCATAAATTATTAACTTTAAATAACCCTATTACGTTTCCTCTTAGTTATTTTCATTATTGCATCACAACTTTTATTAAAAGTCACAATTTTTTTATTTTCTTCAATATTAAATTTTCAAAATCTCATTAAATTAACAATTTCAATTATTGAAAATTTATGGGTCGTTACAACAATGGTCCACTATGGGCTCGTCTAAGAGTATCATCTTCGGTTACGACTACCGACACACGCCTCTATGGTAACTGACTGTTGGCCTTTGTAACGCAAGGGGCAACTCATATACTGACACACGATAATAAGCTGACACACAACCTTAAATAGGAAAAATGTGTCATGGATCTGGAACGCGACCATTGCTATCAGGCCGCCACGGTGTATTCGGCCAATTTAGTTCACTCCTATAAAATAAAGGGAGCTTGACAAAATGGATGACATATAATATTTGTATCCGATAGATTTACTTAACTCTAGACGTAGAACTGACATATGGTTATATATATATATGTAAGTCGACACACAATTAAGAAGTACTAGAGCACTAATCATATGTCAACATATGGTCCAACTATCAGTCAACACATGATTGTATAATACTCACTGTGGCAAGTATCATCTCGCACATAAATATGAGTAAATCCTCATTCGAGTGACATTTACTTATAGAGAATAATCAAACAAATAACATACTAGCGTCCCATACCACTGCATCTTATTTGAACAATTATTGAAGTGTATTACAGAGTAACACTGTCAAGTACTATGGAGAATGAAGTGTTATGGGGTATATATGTGATTATTCCCTTGGACCAACACCGGTACGTATTACTTACCTATTTATAAATCTTTATATATAACTTTCGTTACATATTTTCGAAATATACTATGTGTTGAATTTCTGTTGATAATTATGAAACTATTAGTTATGTTATAGATTCCTTCTATGTAAATTGCGAGGATGCAATTTTGTTAAGAAGGGAGTCTATAACAACATGAATTTTGGGTAAATGATAGAAAATAATTAATTAATTAAAAAGATGATTTTTGAAAGTAAAATAAATAGTTTGAATTTATTTTTAATATTGAAATTTATTACAAGGTAATTAGTAATGTAATTAGATGATTTAAGAATAATTATTTGTTCTAAGCATTGTAAAATTAATTATTTTGAAAGTTATTTAATATTGAGTTTAATATATAAACTTTTGAATATTTAAATTTGATATATTCTACAAAATCTTTTGATGTTGTAAAATAAATAAATTTTTAATTCATTGGAATATGATTTAGTGAAGTAATTGAATTTTTTTGGGCTTATATGTTTTATTTCTTAAAGTATAAACAAAAGAAGAAAAGAAAGAAAAGAGAAAAGCACAACACACTTACTAAACCCAAACCCAATTTCTTATATCCTGATGTTTGATTATCCAGAGATTTCCAACTCCTGATCCTTCTAACGCAAGTATACCCAAGGCTTAAACGATTAATCACTTTAGAAAATTAGCTCCAAACCTATACCACAACATGTTATTCGAATAATTATTCAAAGCTCATAAAATATACCCAACCCATAATGAATATCTCTATACTACAAGTCCGATGAATAACAAGAAAAGTGTTACTGAATATCCCATACCAGACGGTATCACTAATTCGTTTATAAAAATTCCTTGTCACATGGAAGAGAAAACAAGTAAACACTGTCAAAAGCAAAATATGTTATTTATACAAAATATAATATAATAAAGATTTACAATAATAAAATAAAATATAATATAATAGTTGTTATGTGAAATAACTTTCACTGATGTATATATAAACTTACTTTACCTATTTATAAATCCTGATGTCTAACATTTTGTACATCAAAGAGTATTACTAAGTAATATTGTCGAGTAATATGTAGAAAAAGTAATATGGGGCACGCACACATGAATATTCTCTTGGACCAACACCGATACGTATCTTAAGTATCAATATTACTTACCCTATTTGTACTCGATCTTGGTACAAAGCAACAAACACGTGTGCCTCCAAGATGAAAAATACACAATCACAGATAATAAATATTAATTAGAGAGCACAGAGTCAAAAATATAATACACACACACACACATCATAATGCAACACATAAGTCCATGGGCTACAAAATGTAAGTCGCTAGCTCAATACATCATATATCATCAACTACTACATCATAGATACAGTAATGAGGGAACACATAGGGAATGTATCTTCCTATATCTCTTACTAGCCTTCCATAAGTCCATATTATGCTCCATCAACCCTGAGTACCTGCACTAGAAGTCGCTCGGGATGACCTGTATTACAGAGAACACACATATTAGACTATGTCTATTTAAAACGTCAAATAATATAATGACAAGGGAATGTCCATAATAGAATAAGAATATCATATATGGAATAATATAATGTGTGATAGCCTATCAAATCATCCAAACAAAATCCAACATCATTTAAATCATAAAGATAAATAATCACAATCTAAACCACAGACATACACAAAGGCTATCTTGAAAATATCAAACCATCAAAAGTATAAATATAATAGGGACTGAGTACGCTTTAGACAGATGATCTTTAGTATATCCAACTCATTAGATAATGAATAATATATGCCAGTCCATAACACACACACACTGGAACCACATGGGAGACCGACATACACACTTGCTCCAAGAGACTAAACACGTAACTGACAAACACGACACACATGCCCAAGCAGCATGGCTCCTACAATCATTGGGTACCACTACCTCTCTCCCAGTATCATGACAATCATCTACCATTGGCTCGACTACACATAGCCTCTTCGGTCATGACTACTAACCCATGCCCCAAGGGTAATTGGCTGTTGGCCTTTGTGACACAAGAGGCAACATATATACTGACGTATGGTAATTGGATGACACACAACCTTAAATATGAAAAATGTGTCATGGAACCGGGGCACGACCATCACGATTAGGCTGCTAGGGTAGATTCTAGCCAGTCTAGTTCACTCCTAAAAAATAAAGGAGCTAGACAATGTGGATGACATATAATATCCATATCGTATAAATTACATAACTCTATACGAACATCGACACGTGGTTATATATATATCGACACATGACTATGAAGTACTAGAGCTCTAATCTTATGCCGACACATGGCTCCAACCATTAGACAATAAATGACTAAACTATACTCACCATAGTAGGTATCATCTCACATGCATATATCTGAGTAAACCCCCATCCAAGTGACATTTACTTACAAAGAATAATCAAAAAAATAACATAATGATGTCCCATACCACCGCATGTTACTCGATTAATTATTCAAAGCTCATAAACTACAACCGATCCATACTAAATATCTCTATATGACAAGTCCGATGAATAATCAGAAAAGTGTTACTGAAAGTCCCATACCATATGGTATCACTAAACCGTTTATTCAAATTATCATTCATATAGAAATAGAAACGTACAAATAATATCCAAAGTAATCGATAAATAACTATGTATATATTACACTAACAAAACATAATAATTTTTATATAATATAAACCTTATTCGATGCAGGGCAATACCCAATTAAAATACCCATTATTTTAATAATTTCCTTTACAAGCTTGTATCATAAGTTATATAATCCTTACTAAAATTATAAATACATTTGACAATAATAATTATATACAAATAAGAGTTTATTAATCTATTCAATCTTCCATTAAAATATTATTAATAGCTTCTTTTTCTATTAAAAAATAGTTTATATTTATATTCATACTTCAAATATAAGTATATAGATACGTTAATACTTAAGTATATTTATTATATGTATTTATTCCATTTGATTGTACTTTAATATATATGTAAAAATGAATTTTAGTTATGATATATATATATATAGCAATGGATTACTTTTTTTCACTACTTAGATTTCATTCTCCCTTCCTGGACCCAAAACACATATGCATAAACTCACCCAAACATACCTCACCATCACAATATTCTATGTATACATACTCTCAAACATACATATTCAACCGCTCATGCACAGGGAGGAACAAGAGTGCTTGTACAAGCATGCAAACTTCTAAACAAAACACATCCATAAAGGAGGAGTGACAAAGAGGTGTCGACCGGTCACTTCTACTAGTCGACCGGTGGCCTCCATAAGTCGACCTGTCCATGACCTATTCCCTACTTCGATCGGCTATAACGACTGATTGCTCTCCTATTTTTCTTCATTTAATTACCCATCCGATTCACGCATATAAATCACTCTCTTATTCAATAATTAAAGGACTCCTATGCATCGATTCAGTGTTGTATGTTTTGCGTGTGTGTATATATATAAAGGATGGGAAACTTGTTATTGCAATTGGGTTGCACTTGAATGCATAGAGAATTGGTTGCTTTAGCATCTATAAGTATTTATTGATATAGTAGTGAGATGGAATTACTCACCTGAAAATGACGGGCTTCACTAATCTTCAATGCCCCACTCACTGCTCCTTTTTGCTCTTTACCATAATTCACCTTTTCTCTTTACTATAAATACCCTCTTCTTCAATTCGATGATTCAACACCTGACTACTTGATTACTAATAGTGTAAAGATGTTGAGAAACTAAGATTTAAAGTTATTTTGATTTGTAGATTTTATTTGGATTTTTATTTAAAATAATAAGGTAGTAGGGTTTGGGGATGGAGATGGAATTTCTCTAAAGTTATCAGCTAAAGATGTTGATGTTGTATTTATAACCAAAGGGGAAGAATTTAGAGATGTAAACATCAGGAAACTTAGTTTTAGGGTTTGGATTGTTGCACTTGGGATTCACTTCATTTTCTTTTTCTTTTCTAATTTCTTTTCTTCTTTTGTTTGCTTTAAGAAATAAAACATAAGTCCAATTAAAAATTCAAAGACTTTCGTAAATCACTTCCCAATAAATTACAACTTCATAATTTTTATATAATTAATTAATCATTTTATTTAAATCATTTACTAGTTAATATCAAATCTATAATGTAACCTTGATCGAAAGCTGGTTCATAACCTGGTCACAATATAATCTTCTTATCACTCTCTCTCACACAATTTGCTGACTAATGCATGGCCCAACACCAATGCACTGCAACACACACGATTTACACTAGAGATGCCAAAAATGCCTAGAATCTCATATGTTAATTTGGTGAATTTTAATAATTTATTCAATTTGATTTTAAATTTGCAAAGTGATGAAGGAAGGTTCTTATATTTGTAAAGAAGATCTTGTATTGTTTTTTTAGGAAAAGAAATGCGTATAATATTTGAAATGATAATTCTTTAGTTTATAAATTTGAAACAAATGGTTTTTAAGGGATTTTTGGACCAAAGAAATTTCATTGTAATTATTTTTGAATTGAAAATAATATAAGTTTATTAGTACGTCTATTAAGTGGGCGTTAACGATGAGCACATCAGAAGCATGGTGGGCCATGCTAATCTTCTTTATATCATTCCAATTTTTTCAGATCCCTTCGGTATAAGGACTCTAAGTCTCACCTAAGGCTAATAACTCGTGTCCTTGATATATGATGTTTTGTTCCAAACCTACTCCAATGCCATTTTGTAACACCACCACTTTTATACCCATATTATCCAAGAGTATTACTAAGTAATACTATAAAGTAATATGGAGAATGAAGCAATATAGGGCACATACGTGAATATTTCCTTGGACCAACACCGTTATGTATTTCAAATATCAATATCACTTAACATATTTGCGCTCGGTCTCGGTAAAAATTAGTAAACGTGTATCCTACAGATGAACAATACACAGCCACAATAAATATCAATCAAAGAACACAGAGTCAGAACACAGCATACAAAACATAGTACATACCACATAATACAATACATAAGCCCCTAGGCTACAAAATGAAAGTCTCTAGCCCAATACATCGTATATCATCAACTACTACATAATAGTTACAATCATGAGGCTATAAAAACGTATAAGGAATGTATCATCCTGTATCTCTTACAACCTTCTATAAATCCATACTATGCTCCATCAAACCTGAGTACCTACGCTAGAAATAGCACGGACTGATCTGAGAATTACAAAAACACACGGGCCAAACTATATCTATTTACATTGTCAAATAATATAATGGCAAATGGGAATATCCAATATAAAAATGACAATATCATATAAAGCAAGTATTATGGGAGATAGCCTTTCAATTTGTCCAAACAAATCCAACATCACATAAATCATAAAAGTAAATAATCATAATCCAATTCACAAACAATACACAAAGGCTATCTCAGAAATATTAACTCATCAAAGCATGGACATATCGGGACTGACTACACTTTAGACACACGGTCTCTAGTATAGCCAACTCATTAGGTAGTGAATAATATATCCACTACCCACACATAGACCAAAACCAGACGGAAGACTGACAGACACACTTTCTCCAGGAGACTACACTCATAACTAGAAAACACGACATATGTGCCCAACCACCATAGCTCTTACAGTTATCGGTTACCATTACCTCTCTCTCCAGTATCATGATAATGATCCACCATAGACTCATCTACGCATAGCTTCTTTGGTCATGACTACTAACATGTGCCTCTATGGTAACTAATTGTTGTCCTTTGTGACATAAGAGGCAACTCATATACCAACACACGGTAATAGGTTGACATACAGCCTTAAATAGGAAAAATGTTTCATGGATCCTTGGTGCAACCACCGTGATCAAACCATCGAGGTAGATTCTGGCCAATCTGGTTCACTTCCAAAAAATAAAAGGTGCCGGACAAAATGGATGACATATAATATTCATATCTGATAGACTTACTTAGCTCTAGACGTAGAATCGATGCACGATTATATATATATAAGTCGACACATGACTAGGAAGTACCAAAGCTCTAACCTTATGCTAATACACGGCTCCAACTTTCAGCCAACACATGACTATACAATACTCATCGCAACAAGTACCATCTCACACATATATATGAATTAGTGACATTTAGTTACAGAGAATCATTAAACAAATAACATAACGGTGTCACATACCGCCGCATGTTTTTTTAAATAATTACTCAAAGCTCATAAACTACACTAGATCCATACTGAATATCTCTATATGACAAGTCTAATGAATAACGGGGTAAGTGTTACCAAAAGACTCATACCAGACGGCACGACTAATATGTTTATACAAATTTCTCGTCATATGGAAATAGAAAATGACTAAACATTATAAAAAGTAAAAATATATTCTATATAAAAAATAATGCAATAAAGGTTTACTATAGCAAAATAAAATAAAATATTAATTGGTATAAAACAACTTTCAATAATATATATATATATATATATATATAATTTGTATATCTATTTATAAATCTTTATATATAACTTTTTCTTATACATATAAGTTTATAATTATGTATATACTTGTATTTATTTAGTTTATTATATTTTAATATAAATTTAGGTTTCGGTTTGGGTACATTCATACATACATATACACATACAAACATACGTACATTTATATATATGTATATATATATATATATATAAAGTTCCAACCGCTTTCTCTCTCTCGCATAAACGTTCAACTTCCTCTTCCCAACGTGGCCAACACACTCATACATACTCAATCATAATATTATATGTGACCACTTCATCTTATCCATCATCAACTATTCATGCATAGGGAGATGCAAGAAGGCATGTACATACATGCATATATACATTCCCACACTCTTCCATAATAAGGAACAGATATGCTTAAAAACTCAGGCATGCTAGTAAAATAAAACAATGTAGGGGTGCAGGCCGGTCACCTACATCGATCGACCTATAACGGTCGACCAGGGGACCCAATAGGTTAATCGATCGGTGACCTTATGTTGCGATTTGATCGCCTATAATTAGTCATTGCCTCCTTCATCTTAATCGATTGACTTCCTATTCAATGCTCACGTATAATTCATGTCTACATCTGATGATTCAGTGGTTCCTATGCTTCGATTTCAATATCTAAGGTTGGGCCTCTTTTGTATTTAAGGGAGGTACTGTTCATTTCAACAAATTGGGTTCCATTAGATTGAACAGACCATAAACCATCTCGGCATCGAATAAAAAAAATTATCGACATAGTTTGAAAGTTAGGATTACTCACCTAAAATGTAAAACTCCCCTTATTCTTCAACATTCCTACTTCCTACTCCTCTGCTATTCACTGTAATTCACTTTGTTCTTCAAATTGATGACTACACGCTTGCTTTCTTGATTGTGTATGGGTGTAGGGATGTTAAGAAGCTATGGCTGATAGCTATTTTAATTTGTAAAATTTACTTTGATTTTTATTTAAATTAATTATATGGTAGGGTGTGGGGATGGAGCTAATTTTCTAAAGTCATTAAATGTTTAAGCCTAGGGTATATTTATACTTGCATTAGAAGAATTAGGAGATTGAAATTTCTGGATAATGAAACAACAGGATACAAGAAATTGATTTGGGTTTAGTGAGTATGTTGGGCATGGGCTTTTCCCTTTTCTTTTTCTTTCTTTTCTTCTTTAGTTTATACTTTAAGCAATAAAACATATAAGCCCAAATAAAATCCAATTACTTTGTTGAACCACTTTCCAATAAATTACCACTTCATATATATCAGAAAATAATTAACTAATCATTTTATTTAAATCATTTGCCAATATAATTTGAAATCTAATTTATTCTTTATATTCCAATATTTATTTTTGTTTTCAATATTAATATCATAATGCCAATTAATTAATCCAAATAAATGGTTAAATAAACTATTAACCGTTATTGTATTAAAATATTTCTTGTTTTTTCTAAATCATCGGTAATTATCTTGTTATAAAGTTTCGATATGCTTAAATAAATTAAAATTATTTAATTTAAATTCTAATAGTCCATTTTAATATTTATTATTAATAATCCTAAAAACTGGGTTGTTATAGAAATATTCTGATGCAATCTGCAGTTGTCCTTTTAAGTAAGGATGCTCCTTATTTACTAATGAGGAAAAGTAGCACATGCAAAGGATACCATATGCATCAGCCATTGGGTCTATGCTATTTACAAGACTAGTTCTGGTTTATGAATTGAGATGTGGAAACATATACCAGTTAAACATTGGAGAAAACATTGGATAGAAGTGAAATGTATTCTTAGATATTTGAGAAATACTAAAGACTTATTCCAAATATATGGGAATGAAGACCTCCTTTTGAAGGGTATACAGATTCAAGTCTATGGAGTGATGTCAACAATAGTAAATCAATATTGGGTTATGTATTTATATTGAATGGTGAAAGGGTAAATTGGTAAAGTTCCATGCAAGAAGTTCCGGTTGATTCAATGATGGTGGCCGAATACATTGCCTTAAACGAAGCAGCTAAGCAGTCTGGTTGCGCAAAATTATGATTGAGTTATTGGTGATTCTAGATGTTGAGAATCTTATAACATTGTTATGTGATAACAGTGTTGTGATAAAGATCATGAAAGAACCAAGAGCAAGAAATCGATGCAAATACTTTAGAATTTCCGCTTTATAAGAGATTTTTTTAAGCAATGGAGAAGTGGCAATTACTAGAGTAGATAAGAAAGGCGACATAATAGACCAATTCATGAAGGCACTAGCTCGATCAATTCTAAGTAACTTAGTTAAAGGAATGAGATTACAAATCCATATTTATCACCAAGTGTAAGTAGGAGACTAAGAGAGCTAAGAGTAAGTCGTAGGGGCAATTATGTAATTTATTTTAAATTATCTAACTTTGTAAATAATTTTGCTCATAATAAGTGTTTGATTTCCATTAAATATGTATTACATTGTGATATAATTAATTAAGTAATTAATTTAAAATATGTTTGTTAGGAATCCTTAAATAATATGTTATGTGATAATAATTACAAATAGTTGTAATCCTAAGAAAATTATCACATTATATAATAGCATATTGTTTTAAATATTCCTAATTAAGATGTTTCGAGAGAGGATATCGATACATCCTTTAATAATAGAGTATGTAACACCCTCAAAGTGTTGGGCGGTGTATTTGTGACAACGCACCCCGGAACATGCCAAAATTTTGACCCAGAAAAGGCTCATCTAAACTTAGATCTTTTCTAAGGTAAGCTATTGGTAGTAAAAAGAAATAACATTACAGAGCCATAACTAAACATTCAGAACCCACAGCGGATGGAACAAAATATAATAGTAAGATGCACCCATTTATTCCAAATTCATAACAATTTCTAAATACAAGACACCAAAAAACCGTAACACAAATAATCTGTTACAACAATAGTTTGAAAACATGGCTACATATGAAAGAAAATAAAAATGGTAAATAATACCGCAAGTCCACCACCTCCATCTCCAAGAGTCACCTTTCCATAAACGTCTTCAACCAGTGTTGTAATGAGGAGAGAGTCAGAATAACAATGTCTGGTGAATAAAAATCTCGAGTCTTATCATTTCAGTACTTAGGCAGTATATCTCAAAATAAGAACATGCCTACGAAAATGGACCATTAAACCATTTAATATTTCTTTATAAGGAGATGAGGTGGGTCAAACCACTTAATACCTTCTATTCTAGAAGTCGGTTTCTTGAATCCCATATTTCAATCATATGTCATAAACAGCTAATAATGTAAGATATGGTACCCAAGCCACTTAATACCTTTTATTGAAAAATATGCAGACTCTGGTCATTTAATACCTGTATTAAGGCAAACATCGTCATTTAATACCTGTTTCCAAGGCGTGCTCCTCAATGGTAATATTTAGCTGACATTATTTGGAATCTTATAGGCCACTTAATACTTTCTTGTGGAAAATAGGCAGACTCTGGTCATTTAATACCTTAATTAAGGCAGACCCCATTATTTAATACATATTTTCAAAAGTGGACCCCCTCATTGAAATACAACCTAATGTAACCCCTTGGCCATTTAATACTTCATTTAGGGAAAAGAGATGGGCCCTCAAACAACCATTTGATACCTTAAGATACCGAAGCAGGCTCATCGTCTTATAGCCCATACTCATCTCACATTAGTCCGATTATTAGTACGAAATGTAGCTAGATTAGCAAGGTAGATTTTCCCTATAGAATCTGGGACTAACTTCGCATCATTTCATATATTTAGCAGAAGGACATCTCACATCTATAAAAGTGTACACAATTGTTGGTAGCCTCAAAGTGAAGGACAAATTTCCGCCATGTTACTCCATTGACCTTGCATCCCCATGACTTAGCCATACTTCAATCAATACACACACACTCATCTCACTGTTTCATAAATAAGGCCTTATAAGGAGTCTTCCATGTTACGCCTTAAAATAATAATTAGGCTTTATAGGAGTTTCCTTTTATTTCCACCTATGTAATAATTATATGTTAATTACGCAAATAGAGATAAATAAATATCTATGCTTAATAAGTTCTAAACACATGGATTTTACACTCTAAACTAACATTAAATGTCAATTCCATAACCAAATATTATTACAAGTCCGTTTTCTTCAAATTCCAAAATTTTAACACACCAAAATAAGGGGTTCTAATATCCTAACAGTGAATAAATATTCATAACCAAAACCGCACATAATTGTAAATAAAATAGAAATTCAATTCATTACACCAATTCAATGGAATATCTTAAACAATAAGAATTGCAATCTAAATTCCATATTCTATTCAAATCATCTTTTACAAATAAATAGACTATAATAAGTGGTGTAAACTACGAATAGAATTCGTCATTTAACTCCCTTATTTCATTGAAGAATCACAATTTGAATCAAAGAAGAAGGAGAAGTGGAATAGACTATAAAATTAATGTACATAATTGAGAATCTAAACATTGAATTGACATTTTGAAATAAAAAGGAATTTTGGGGTATTTATCTATCGTAGTTTCAAAATCCTGAAATCCCTAAGGCATATTCCAAAAAGGAATACACTTAACAATTACTGAAAAAGAAATGCTAAGGTTTCCACTCATAGATTAGCCTTAGCTTCAGTTAAATGGATTTGTAGCCTTCCAATCTCTTTCAAATTTTTTTTTAATATATGCAGACAATAGGGAAGAGGTATATATATATATATATTCATTAAATTCGGAATAAAGGGAGAAGATAGGATAAGAATATATTGGAGGAAGAAGAAATAAATAAGAAATAAGTTGAATTCTTACCATTACGGGGTTTCTAAATCTTATTAGAGAGATAGCAATGGATGAATTTCATTGTATTCCCTAAAATATTATGAATAAAAGTGGAAAGGATAGGGTTCTATTTACAAAGGTTGAAAAATGCACAAGAATCATATGATGGAAGTACGTGAGAAACGAATAAATCTGGAACTTTAAATTAATAACGCACCTCTCAAAACCCTAGCCACCACTGCCAGATACTGGCTTCAACTAGTCGATCGCCCCACACTTATCGGTCGACCACTAGGGGTCAACTGGTTGCGTTGAGGTTTTCGATCGGTTTATTATTTTGGGTAATAATTGATCCATTGGTTTATAAATTAACTTCTTTCCCCGTTCAACTTTAACATTACACGTAAGGAATATATATATAGGTTTATAAATTTAAACAGGTTTATAAATCCTTATTTAAATTTGAATTTAGGCTAAATTAATTTAAATATGAAAACTTCAAATGCTCACAACCTCTTCTTTTGAGCTCCATTTCCAACATATTATATATGGAAATAGATCAGAATTTCGCCATGAATGCAATGGAATAAATTTTGTGGTCAAATTCCAATATTTATAAAATTTCCATATTCTATCTTATCATATTTAATTCAATTTAATCAAATTATTTTTTGGTTCATTTTATGGGATGTTACATTCTTCCCCACTTAAAAAGGATTTCGTCCCGAAATCTTTCAAGGTGCGAACAGCGTAACGTACAATAACATCCATGTTATACAACCAAGTTATCTACACAACCACTTAGTAAAATGTGATTATATACCGTAGATATGCTAAAATGAGCTTAATCCTAGCGTGAAGGTGCAATCATGTTATGCAAATATATATATGCAATACCCTAAACATGCTTAGAGTTGAGTGCAAAGTGATTGCGAAAAAATGTAACAACCATCTCCTACCATCCAATATAGCAACCACGATGTAATCAAAATCCTAAAACTTAGAGAGAGAAATTACCACTGAAAAGCTCTAGGTTAGTGCTCTTCATCTTCTCCTCGGTCTCCCACGTGCTTTCCGCCGGATTGTCCCACCATTGACTTGGACCGGCCTAATTATTTTATTTCACAGTCTCTTAAAACCATGCTCCATAATGCTTACGGTTGCATGGGGCACTATCGGCTCCACCTTAAAATCTCTCAACCGATGAGGCTATACTTTGTTAGCAGTGTCATAAAGGCATGGCAATTTGTCAGGATGCTCCAAACCGTATTCCAATTTTTCTATTCTTTCCACAATTTTGAATGGCCCAACAGTTATAAAAGCCAATTTTCTAGATTTTCCAAACCTAACAACTTTCCAGGAGGGGATATTTTAACAAACACTATATCTCCAACCTCATATTCAAGTTCTTTTCTTCTTTTATCCATATAAGATTTCTGACGGTCTTGCGCTACCTTCATCCTTTACCTGATCAACTTTACTTTTTTCTGTGGTATCACGAATCAAATCGGATCCGAGCAATACTTTGTCGGTGTTCCACCAACAACTAGGTGATTTACACAGTCGTCCATAAAGTGCTTCAAAAGGGGCCATACCAATCGTTGCTTGATAGCTATTATTATACGCAAACTCAACCAAAGGTGGATACTATTCCCAACGTCCTTCGAAATCCAAGACACAAGCTCTCAACAAGTCCTCAAAAATCTAATTCACCCTCTCTATTCGTCTGTTAGTCTGTGGGTGATATGTCGTGCTAAAGTTTAAAGAAGTTCCCAAAGCTGTTTGCAGGCTCCTCTAGAACTCGCTAGTTAATAAGGGGTCCCTATCATTGATTATGCTTACGGGAATTCCATGTAGGCGAACTATTCATTATTATAAATCTGTGCGCTAGAAGTGGTTGTCCTATTTCACCTAATCGGAACAAAATGAGCACTCTCAGTGAGCCTATCCATAGCAACCCAAGTAGCCTCATTGCTCTTCTAACTTCTAAGCAATCCTTCTACAAAATCCATGAAATATTTTTCCATTTCCAAGTCAAAATTTCTAAATGTAATAATAATCCACCAAGATTCCCTGGCTCAGCTTTTATTTTCTGATATGTCAAACACCTAGCAACAAACTCCTTCTCTACATTCCTTTACAAAAGAAATTCTCTTCACGTCCTTATAAATCTTATCTCCTAAGGTGAATAGCCATTCTTGAGTGATGACATTCCATAAGCACTTTTTTCAACAAAACATCAATCATTGGAACATAAAGACGTCCATCTCATCTCAAATATCCGTTCTCATCTACTTAATACCTCCTAGCATGGGGGAAATGTTGTCCTTTTCTCAATTGCTTCAAAATATTTACTAATTCCTCATTCTTCGCTTGCTCAAGCATTGTATGATCCACCAAGGCTGGTCTAATCTCATAACTGCTAGAAAACCTTGGATGGGTTCCGTTGACGGTTGGAAGTTAAAATTCAAGAGAAACTCCAACTGTCTCCTTTCATATATGTATATATATATCACCTAGGGTAGCGTGTCTTTGACTATGGGCGTCAACGACTATGTTCCCTTAAAATACTAAAGTCAAAGGATGTTACAAACTCCATCCACATATGTTTCCTAAGATTCAAATCTTTTGGGGAAATAGGTATTTGAGTGATTTATGATCATTGAATAACTTAAAACTTTCCCCCAAGAGATAATGCCTCCATATCCTTTAGGCAAAGACAATGGCTGCCAATTCTAAATCATGCACTAGATATCTCTTCTCATGGTCCTTCAGTTTTCTACTAGTATAAGCAGCTGTTTTCCCTTCTTGTATAAGAACTGCCCCTAATCTTTTGCCACATGCATCTGTAAAGACTGTAAATGGCTGGGTTCCGTTTGGAATAGTGGGAACAAGTACACTACTCAATGACTCTTTAAGATTCTCAAATGCCTTGGTGCATCTATCATCCCAAACAAAAACTAGATTCTTCTTAGTTAATTGGGTTGAAGGGGCTACTTTTTTGGTAAAGTTCTTAATGAACTTCATATGGTAGCCTGCCAACCCTAGAAACTCCTAACCTCGATGCATTACTAAGAGTCTTCCATCCTTAAACAACTTCACTTTAGCAAGGTCCACAGCCAATCCTTGTTCTGAAACAATATGCCCGAGGAACCTAACGTCATTTTTCTAAAATTGGCATTTAGAAAACTTGCTTTAGGTTGGTTTCTTCTCAAGGTCTCCAATACCTTCCTGAGTTGGTCCTTGTGCTTCTTCTTGCCTTTGGAGAAAACCAAGATATCATCAACAAACACGATGGCAAATTTATTAAGTTGCCCTCTAAATACTCTACTCATCAAATGCACAAAGTATGCTGGAGCATTCTTTAGTCCAAAAGGCATTATTTCCCACTCTATGAAGTACAAAATGCGGTTGTCGGCTTGCTTTCCTTAGCAATTCTCAACCGATGGAATCCTGTTGCAAAGTCTAATTGGGAAAAGACTTTAGCTTCTACAAGTTGGTCGAACAAGTCATCTATTCTAGGGAGAGGGTACATATTCTTCCTTATCAACTTTTTAATTCTCTATAATCGATGCAAAGTCTCAAAGAACCGTTTGCCATAGTAGTAAAAATAACAGAGGCTCCCCATTCATAAGTACTCCTATGAATGAATCCTTTCTTCAATAGCTCTAAATTTTCTTATCCAATTCCCTTCTCTCTTTGGGGGCCATATGTCTCAAAGGTAGAGCGACAGGCCTTGAGTTATTCTCCAAATCTATTCGAAACTCAATCTCCCTATAGGGTGGGAGGCCTGATACCTCCTCGAAGAAATCAAAAAATTCACAAATCATGGGTATAGATGATGGCTCTCCAACAATAAATAGACTTAGTGAGTGTAAATAGCTTAACTCAACTAAATCTTGGGTTATAAAGGACTTCTAGGTCATGACCTCCATAACTCCTTAATCATACTACCCTCGTTTCGTAGTCAAGAATGGATCTATAATATGACAACCAATCCATACCCAAAATAAGTCCATGCCTCTCGAAATTTAGAATATACGCAGTACATATTAAATCAATGTCAAATATGTTTAATAGTAGGTCCTTGCAAACAAGAGAATAATGGGTCGAACCCCTAATGGGATTGGAAACCTCTATTAGGCTGTTAACCATCTGGGTTTGAAGGTTTATGAAATTTACTACATCCCTAGCTACAAAGGAATGTGATTCCCCTGAATTGAATGCGGTATGAATAGTAACCCTAAAAATAAGAGTTATACCTTCTAGAGCTGCTTTTCCTTGGTCTCTTGGTGGCTTACTAGCAATAGGGACGGCTTCAATAACATAGGGAAATCCTGTTGATCCTTCCTTAACCATCTTGGGACATTGATTCTTGTGATGCCCTTCCTTCTGGCAGTTTAAGCACGTACCTTTAATGACTTTCATTAGACTCATCCTACAATCTTTAGGTTCATCACCCATCTTTTGGCATTCCTTACGCACTTTCCCATCCTTCTTAAACTTCATTTTTGACTTCTTATTAGCCCAAAAGCTTCCTATTTCGATCCTCCTTACTTTTGGGTCGGTGTAGACTTCTCCTTCTCTATTCCTTTATCTCCCTCATTGGCCATGTGCAGCATTACCATTTCTACCAACATCACATACGTGGCCCAATAGGTACTTGGGTCAACAACATTTCTTTTAATGGGGAATTTAACCCCTTTACAAACTTCATAGTCTTTTTCATAGGTGTGTCTATTAGGCTCATCCCGAACTTAGCCAATTTAGTAAACTTAGTTATGTACTCCTTAAGGGTAGAATCTCTTTGTCTCAATTGAATGAACTTTTCCAATTACAAGCTCACCTTTGCTCTAGACATGAATCTCATCTCAAATCTATAGCTGAATTCATCCTAAGAGAATACCCCTCTAGAGTGCTCATCAGTCACAAAGTTCCACCAATTCAAGGCTTCTTCCCTGAGGTTCCAAGTTTCTATTCATCTTCTTAGCTGACCAAATATCTTCTAGCATTACTAATCCAAGCTTTGTCTTCCAAATATCCTTCGGTTTCAAAGTATGCCTTTCCATTTGTATTAAAAATATCCTTACACAACTTAGGAAAGTTGACGAGATGGGGTGCTGCATCAGCAGGCTGGGCAGTGGGAGCTACCAGTGCAGTTGGAGAAATAAGAATCTGCTCCACAATTATGAGATATTGTCTAAACCATTCGAGCGTTCCACGAATGGTGGTCTTCCACGGTTAGGGTTCTCTTGTCCGGAAAAAGATTGATTATCAACCATATCAATATCCATAAGTTAAACCTTTAGTGACAATTTCCTAAGATAGTATTAATATGCTGAAAGAAAAGGGTTACCTAGTGTATATGTGTATATTCCAAAAAAAAAGGGTATTTTTAAAATTTTGAAAATTATTTTTGAAAAAAACATTTTCAAAATAACAAATATATCTCTTATACATATAGTTTTTCCCCACCGATCGGATAACCTCGCTCTAATACCAAATGTAGCAACCTACCTCGGAACAGGCCTAAATTTCGATCCAAAAAAGGCCTATCGAAACTTAGATCCGTTCTAACGTAAACTATTGGTAGTAAAAAGAAATAACCTTATAGAGCCATAACTAAACTTTTAGAACTCACAGCGGATGGAACAAAATATAATAGTAAAAAGTACCTATTTATTCCAAATTTATAATAATGTCAAAATACAAGACACCATCAAACCATAACATAAATAATCCATTACAGTAATAGTTTGAAAACATGGGTACATATGAAAGCAAATAAAAATGCTAGATACTACTTCAAGTCCATCACCTCCATCTCCAAGTGCCACCTTTTCCATCAACATCTTCAACCTATATTATAATGAGAGGGAGTGAAAACAACAAAATTCGGCGAATAAAAACCTCGAGTCTTACCTTTTCAGTACTTGGGCAATACATCTCAAAATAAGAATATGTCTACGAAAATAGACCATTAACCCATTTAATACTTCTTTATAAGGAAAGGAGGCAGATCCAATCACTTAATACCTTTCATTCCAAAAGTAGATTTCTAGAAGCCCATATCCCAATCATACGTCATAAATGGCTAATAAAGCAAGAGATGGTACCCAATCTACTTAATACCTTTTTTGAAAATAAGGAAAACTTTGGCCATTTAATACCTTTATTAAGGCAGACCCCCATCATTTAATACTAATTTCCAAAGTGTGCTCCTCAATGGTACTATCTAGTTGACATTGTATGGAATTTCGCAGGTCACTTAATACTTTCTTGTGGATAATAGGCAGACTTTGGTCATTTAATACCTTAATCAAGGAAGATCCTATCATTTAATATCTATTTCCAGAAGTAGACCCCCTCATTGAGATACCACCTAATGTTACCACTTGGCTAGTTAATACTTCATCTGGGGAAAAGAGGCGGGCCCTTAAACAACCACTTAATACCTCAAGACCCCGAAGCAAACTCATCGTCTTGTAGCCCATATGACGTCCGACATTAGTCTAACAATTCTTAGGAACTGGTAGCCAAATTATCTAGGCAGATTTCCCCAACAGAATTTGGGACCAACCTCGCGTCATTACATATACTTATCATAAGGATATCTCACATCAAGCAAAGTGTACACAATTGTTGGTAGCCTCAAAGTGAAGGGAAGACTTCCGCCATGTAATTCTATTGACCTTGCATCCCTATGACTTAGCCATATATCAATCACTCCCTATATATATATATATATATATATATATATATATATATTCATTTCACCGTTCCATAAATAAGGTCTTATAAGGAGTCTTCCTTATTACGCCTTAAAATAATAATTAGGCTATATAAGAGTTTTCTCTTATTTCCACCTACCAATCAATTACCTTTCTAGTGGGGAAAATAAATGAAATTTTTTGCCTAATTAACTATGCGATATAAGCAATAACTATACATTAATTACATAAATAGAGGTAAATAAATATTCACGCCTAATACATTCTAAACACATGGATTTTATGCTCTAAACTAGCGTTAAATGTCGATTCACTAATCAAATATTATTATAAGTCCTTTTTCTTCAAATTTTCAAGATTTCAACATACCAAAATAAGAGGTTCTAATATCCAAATAGGGAATAGATATTCGTAACCAAAACTGCAATAGCAGACTTATAAATAATATAGAAAATCAATTTATTACACCAATTCAATGGAATATCCTAAACAATAAGAGTTGCAAGCAAACTTAATATTCTATTCAAATCCTCTTTAGAAAGAAATAGATAAGAATAAGTGGTGTAAACTACGATAGAATTCGTAATCTAATCCTCTTATTTCACTGAAAAATCACAATTTGAACCATAGAAGAAAGAGAAGTGGAATACACTATGAAATTATCAAAATTTGCATAAAAGATACAAATTCCTTCAAATTAGTGTAAATAGTTGAGAATCTCAAAATAGGATTGACATTTAGGAACAAAATGGAATTTTGGAGGATTTTATCTATCGTATTTTTGAAATTCCAAATTCCCTAAGGCATATTCAAAATCCAAAAAGGAATACATTAAGCAACTATCAAAAAAGAAATACTAAAGTTTTCACTCATAAATTAGCCTTAGCTTCACTTGAATGGATTTGTAGCCTTCCAATCTCTTTCAGAATCTCTCTTTTTTGAGATACACACACAAAATAGGGAAGAGATGTACATATTCATTAGATTCCAAATAATTAGAGAGGAATAGGATAAGAATAGATTGGAGGAAGTAGAAAAAAATAAGAAATAAGTTGAAATCTTACCTGAATTCGATAGAGTAATGATAGAATTTCATTGTATTCCCCAAAATAACATGAATAAAAAGTGGAGAGGATAGGGTTCTATTTATAGAGGTTGAAATGCATAACAATCGTATGATGGAAGTAGGCGAGAATGAATACATTTGGAACGTTAAAATAATAACACACCCCTTCAAACCCTAGTCGTCATTGCCAAAATTTGGCTTCGACTGGTCGACCACCCCTCTCATATCACTCACCGCTAGGGTTCGACCAATCGTGTTGAGGTTGTCAATCAGTTGATTATTTTGGGTAATAATTGATTCTTTACTTTGTAAATTAATTTCTTTCCTCTTTTCAACTTTAACGTTAAACGTTAATTAATATTTACTTAGCCACGGGCTAATTTTTAAAATTAAATCTAGGATTTAATTCCTTATTTAAATTTGAAGTCAGGCTAAATTAATTTGAATATGAAAACTTCAAATGCTCATAACCTCTTCGTTTGAGCTCCGTTTCCAGCATATCATATATGGAAACAGATTGGAATTTCGCCACGAACGTAACATAATAATTTCATGCTCAAATTCCAACATTTATAAAATTTCTATATTCTATCTTATCATATTTAATTCAATTTAATCCATTTATTTTTTGGTTCATTTTACGAGGTGTTATAGTATTACTATTGATTGCTAAAGGAACCAAGGGGTTACATACTCGTAGTTATTGGATAACTATGGAGCGACTCACTCGAGAGTTTTTGTTGGTTAATACAACTAGGTAAAATAAAAATCTTGCAGTGACAATCTTACACAGTTCTCTCGATGTGGAATACCATTAAACTCCAATGTGGATACTTCACTTTAGCTATAGGCAAATCATGGCATGGCAACCATCATGTGACTATAGTTGGGTGTAACAGCCCGAAGTTTTAACAAGTATTTTTCACTTTTAATTATAAAACTTGGGGGTTTATTATATAAAAATCTAAATTTTGAATTGATTAAAACACTGCCCAAATTTTTAAATAAAAGATAAGATTTCTAAAATTTTGATTTTGGTTAAGGATTAACTTTAATTGAAAATTTGGTTTATTTTGTTGAAATGGTAAATAACTTAATTTTAAGCAAAATCATGTTTAATTAAGAAATAAAATCTTTGCATACTTTTCTTTTGCTTAAATAAATTTTAAATTGGAATAAATACTAATTTCCTTAACATTCAAAATTCACGTATAGCATTTTCATTCGCGTATAACTTTCCGCTTTCCTTTACTTCAATTTGTTTAATATGTATATAATCTTTTTGACTCTTTCAGAGAGCCGTTAAATTTCATTTTAAGCTTGATTGAAATTAGCATGTAAACATTCCACCTTCCTTTTTGCTCTCCTAACTTAATAGAAACGTTATCCAAAAATTTCATAACCGTTCACATTTAATTCTTGCCATTGTTCCCAAATCAACGGAAGTTTTTATTTACAAAACGCGTTCAAAAAAAATTCACGTATTTCCTTTGATTGGCGTGTAACTATGGAATAAAATCTTCAAAATTTCCTCTGACGATTTATAAATTATTCTTTGCTATTTTATTTCGCCTAAGTTCCCGTAAACATATGCAAAACTTCCCTATTTAAAAATAAACCCGCGTACCCCTTTGATAACAAAAGAAATCATTTTCCTTTAACGTTCAAAATTTTGAATCCGGGCTTGCCTTAAATTACGCACGCATTAAATTGTGCTTACCCACTTTAGCAACCTGAAGTTCACATATAAAAACCTTTGATTCACGTAGCCGTTCCAACAAATCATTTTTTCTTGCCATAATTTTCCTCCCTGATTTAAGTTTAGCCCATTTATTCCTTACCTTTATAAACGCAACTACATAAACTCAAAACACCACACAATTTCCTGACCTGTTCAAAGTAATGGCTTGCCTATTCTTTCACCCCAAATCATCGCAAGGTTCCATTTTTTAATTAAACACGTTCAAAATTTCATGCTACTTACCGTTTAAACATATTGTGCTTGTCGTTTCTTTACTCTTAATTCATGCAATCTCCACTGATTAAAATTTATGTCCACTGCAAATATTGCTCCAATCAAATCAACGCATTTTCTTCCTTAATTTAACACGTACGAATGTTTACCAAAAAAAATTTAGTGTATAAATAAGCTTTATAAAAATGCGCGTTTTAATTTTCATACTTATACCCGTTTTGATTAATTTGGTGGTATGAATAATATGTATTTAATGAATACTCTTTAAACGTATATTTTCTAATATAAATACCAAATAAATAAGAAAACGTATAAAATTTAAATACGTTATTTTCGTTATATTTTGGGCGTAAATTTTTGCGTCTGTAGTACGCATTTTTAAAATTCGTACCATAGATATAAATAAATAATTAGATCAGGATGCGTGTAATTCAGTGGTAAATGAATAATTTTCCTAGCCATTTAATGTCGTTTAATAGTTTTCCCTGAATTCGCGTAAATTTTACACACTTTTCTTTTGCTTCAAATTATTTTAAAATTGGTATAAAATCTTTGAAAGTTATAACGTTTGAATACTTTTATTTCTTGCGTTCCTTGGATTAAATCATCAACGAAATTACGTTCTTTTAAATTCTTAGCATCACGTTTCTCCATACCGTTCATAATTTAAGATTTCTTTCCATTTTATCTCGCATGCCATAACTCACGCTTGCCCGTTGTATCATTACTTTTTAAGTATAATCAACACAGTTGCCCCAGAAATACTCTAACACGTCACAAACAATTAATTTGCATCTCATTTCGGCTTGCCTTATTTTCTTAAATCAGCACAAGTTCCTCCTTGGAAAAAATTTATAACGTTCAAAAATTTTCCATTTACCTCTGGTTTATAGTAGGAATAAATGTTTTCCCGACCGTTTCTAGAATCATCTATTGCATTTTCCCTTCACAAAAAAAATCAACGCAACATGTATAATTATTTTAAATTAATGCTTGCTCTCATCTAAATCAACGCACCACTGGTAAATGAACAACTCACGTATCATGGTTCTTTGACGTTTCAAGCAAAGTTATTTCTTGCCTTTATTTAACGAGATTACATAAGCTCAAACATAATGAAATTTCCTGACCGTTAAGAATATAAGTTGCCTATTTTCTCACCTCTATTAACGCAAGCTTTATCTTTAAATACCAAACACGTTTGCATAAATTCCATCATTCACTGCATTTGGTTTCTCCTCTTCTTCCTTGCGTGCGTGAGAATCAGTAGCATTAGGTAATGACTACAACTTTATTTCATTCTTTTGTTTTTTTCCCATTGTTCTGTTCAAACTGCTCCACCGCATGACAAACGCCTGACTCTCTTCCCCTCCTCTCCGATCTGGACGTGCATTGCCAAGCATCTCTGATGCAGTTTTAGCCTAGCACACTTGAATATTTATCTTATCGCCACCTGTATATTGTATTACTGCATACTTGTCTGAGTATAGGCGCACTTTAGTTTGAAGAAAAAAATAATATAATATAAAAGGCATATGCCACCTAAGGTTAGCCCATCCTAAAATCTTTCAAATAATTCCACTGCTTTGTTTACGCGAGTGTTCAGGGAAGAAGTATTTCCAGACCGTACGCGTTTTTGTGTTGGTCACTTGTGTTTTAAAATATAGAAACATTACGTATTAGGATATATTGATATATGTAAGAACAGTATAAAGTTGTTTTGATTTGGAGATTCTGTTATTTTACTTGTTTCCTAACAAAGAAAAAAAATATTGCATGTGCCATCTTTATATATCACTGCCGTGAATTTCATGTTGCCCATATAAGATTTGCCACCTTTTTATTTACACGTCATAATATTTTGTAAAAAGGGTAAAGAATAGAGTATAAATTTATTTTGTAAATTTTGATTTGGAAAAAATATATGGGCAGGCTGAGCTTTTGTTTTAATGGGTCAAGTCGTGCGGTGGAGTGGTCGAGCAATTTGAGTCAATTTTCATTTTATTTTAGCTCGTTCCAATTTTGTTTTATTTAAAAGTTTGCTTTGTCCGTAATTGAAATTTGCATACTCGGTTTTATTTATTTATCTTGTTTCAAGATCGAAATCAGTTTATCTCATCTTCCAATATTTGATCGTGCTTTCTACGCTGTTTCGGTGTGGTCATCTTAGTTTTGAGTCTAATCTTCGGTAGTGAAAAAGTGAGTATTCTCACTTGACAACGTACTTACATCTGTAAATTTATATCAAGTGTAATTGTAGAATGATTTTATTTGACTGTGATATAAATTGATGATGTTGAAAATCCTGTTATTAAACCTACACATCATCAGTCATATTATATACTGTTTTATTTATGTTGCTACACTATTTATTTACCGTTTATCACACTGCCAGTTCCCTGTAGAATAGAATTGTTACGGGATGAAATGATAGGCCTGAACGATATTTATTTATTTAGTTATTTATTTAACTTGGGATTGTGGATTTGAAATGATAAAACTCGGTTTTCTTTGTAAATTACGGATTGAAATGATATATTATTCGTATCACTTGACCTAGTTTAGAAAATATTATATAGACCCATGGTTATATTTATATTTATATATATATATTCTGGAAATATTAAATATTTTTAAATTAGAATGTTATAATATTTTGTTTAAAAATTGGATTAAAATGATTCTTATAAGTGTAGTGATATTATACAAGTTAAAGATGTAAATAAATAAATGTTCAGAATTTAAAGTATAAATTTATTTTGTAAATTTTGATTTGTAAAATAAAATGGAATTCAAGTTAAGATATAAATTATGACGTTTTGGAAGAAAATTTGAATATAAGATAAAAAAATAAAGGGTAAAATTGTATATGAATTAAATAATTAAATAAAGTGAATACTTAAAAATGGAAGTTGAAATATAACCAAATTTAGAAGTGTAAAGTGGGTTAGGAAAGGTAAGTTAAGAAATTGATTAGAAATTAAGTTTATATTTTGAAGTGGTAATTTAACTTAATTATTAAGTAAAATTTATAGAGAATTTTGCACTTGATTTTTAACAAGTATAGAGAAGTTAGATATATTTGAAAATTTTACTTTATAATAATCATAAATTATTGAGTAATTTAAACGACTATTCAAATGTGGAAATTATGATTATATAAGATAATTGGTTTAATTTAAGGTTAATTATTGTTGAAATTAAATTGAAGTCTAAAAATTTAATTTTTATCAAATCTGTTGTAAAGGATATTACCGCACTGAGCAAATGCTGTAGTTAATACAAATGAACTAAGGCTAAACCTTTGGGAATTATATGGGATTTTGTAAGAATTATAACTTCACTTTTAAATTACCGCACTGAGCAGTGGTTGAGACACTTGCCTCCTGTTAACGAGGTCACGAGTTCGATACCCGTCTGCCCTACTCCCAATTTCAAGGCGCGGAGGTGGGTCCCCGTTAATCCTATAAAAACGGTTAGGGGCATCAAATCTCTGTGCTGGGCTGGCTTAAATCCCAACTGTCTGTGGTCGGACCAGGCAGGAGGGGGCTCCTCCTATCCCTTCGATTTCATCAGGGCTCTGGGTTAAGTTTTAAAAGAAATATAAAACTATTTTGGATTTTTATAACCACGGGTAATAATAATGTTGGTTGTTAAAGAGACCGGGATCGGATATGGGCATACTCTCTGTCGATACCGAAAACCATTTTGACAGCCGTGTACGCGGTGGAGATTCCAAAATGAAGTAGGATGGTGGTGACGTTTCCTTTGAGGTAAATACGTGGACCCGACTCCCGTGAGTTGGCATAAGGTGGCTAAAACATGAGCGAATGATGGACTAATGAGGTAGCACCTTTGATCGGACGCACTTCTTCGTATGTCATTCTATTACTTTGTGATTGTTTGGTGCGCACCTTTGATTCGGGAGTGTTGTTCGAGGTGGGCGGTAGTAGCAGCTACACGTTACCACCGGTTCGGTAACGTAATTGGTATATCTACCCTGGCATTGCCTAGTTGTGCCATGTCACCTACCATAGTGAGCCTTGTACGAGTTTGGTTTTCTCCCGTAGCTCGTGTGGTATCCTCTGGTGGCTTCTCGATTAGAAGGGACTATGATATTGGATGGACTACTGGGACTATTATTGTGTTAAGGGGGAGATTGAGTAACTCCTTAACGCTATTTAAAAGTAAGTTTATTTTAATATAGACCTATTATAATAGCGAAATTATTACTACATAGTAAATAGTTTAACGGATCCTTAGAGGATGGACGGTCCCAAGCATCATTTAAGTTACTTGCTTTATATTACAGTACACTTGAATTAGCTTACACTGTATAAGTATGTATATCCTGACTCGAGTGTTTATGTTTTATTTTACGCTCGGGTCAGCCTGAGTTTCAGTCAGACTTCACCTCCGGAGATTGGACTTCTGCTGATCATCTCTTTTCAATCTGCCGTCAAGTTTCTGTTCAGTTCTTATTTAGGCTTTGTAATCAAGACAATCTAATATTGAGAGTTTCTGGGGAGATTTCAAACTAAATTTGGTTTAAGACTATGTACTTTATACTTATTTTAAGACTATTGATACTGGCTTCATGAACCACTAAGTTATTTTTAAAATTCGCTGCGAGTATTCTGATTCTGTGTTTGTAATTCTGCGATTATTTATTTACTGTATATTCTGAAATTTGCCAAATTTTATTTACAACGCGGTATTTTGAACAATTCAAGTCCGACATGTGTGGATGCGAATGGTTGAAAATACCGGGTCATTACATTGGGTCTAAGTTAAAGCATTTGAAGTGAAATACTATTCAATAGACAATTTGTCTCCTTATTTGTATAAGGTCTATGTCATGGTGAACTATAATAAAATTAAAGTCAATATATCTAGCTGGAGTTGTACAGTTAATAATGAATGTTATTGGTACACCCAAAATTTCAAAGCATGAACAGATTCAAGCTATTAGAAGTGGAGTTAATAAGGCCATCACAAGTTGAAAGGAAGAAGCCAACACAAGTAGATGTGATTGAGTCATCGCAAAATGAAGCCATCACAAGTTGATAAAGCCGAAGCTACTGCAAGGTGACACTACACCAAATAGGTAAATCAGAAACACATGATATTTCTAGTTAGAAACATTTTTAGTGTCCTGTCTCTAAAAGAGGTAACTGATGTTCCTACTCATACTAAATGTTTTCGTTTTATCTTACTATTTTATAAAATATTTTATTTACAAGAAAAATACGACTTATAAACTCTTTTCTTACACAGTGCATAAGGACATCTCCAGTGGTTCCAATTCAGCATTGAATATTAAATTTTTTCCCCCCAGTCGTGAATTCAACTCCGAATATTAAGGTTAATATTCAGTTCAGAAAACTGAATTGGCATTGACGCCCATTTATTGGGCAACCAATCTCTGGCATCCATTAAATGAACGCCAGAGCTTGGACGCCCAATAAATGGGCGTCCAAGCCCCCCTTTCAGCAAATCTATTTAACTGGAGGAGGGCTGGCGTCCATTAAATGGGCGCTTGACCATTGGAGTTTCCAGCCCGGTTAAGGGGTGAATATTCAGTGCCCTGAATATTCACACCTTAACCCACTACAGATGCCATAACAAAAGAGCAATTACAATTATCAGTTCACAACCCTAATTTTCGACCATAAAAAACTCTTCTACTTCGTGCCATTTTTTCCCAACTCTATCCAACCGAATTCAACTTATTTACATCAAATCCAATTATCTCCTATGAATTACTTCTTCAGTATCAACCTTCCATTTTATTGAGCTTCTTTCGTCCGACTATCAACCATGCTTCATCGTTCTAATCCAAAAGCCCATAAGGTAATAGCAATTTGTTACACTCCTCATACTGCTGCGGTCCCTCGTCCATCATTGGTTGTGAAGCTTCCTCTCAAGAAGAAGACCTGAGAATCACCATGTTAAATGATCAAACATCGTTTGTGTGTGTTTGTTGTGGGCCGGATGTAAAGCCCATTAATGTGTGTTGTGTTGTATAAATTTTGAAATGTTTTGTATGTGACAGTAGACTCATATTTTGAATACAATCCTATTTTTTCCCTCCAATACATCCCTTTTTTCTTCTACTTCACTTCTTCCTCTATAATTCAACTTCTTCCTTTCCTTAATCATGCCTCCAAGAACTCCTCGCAGTACTCTACTGCCACTGGTGGTATCAGAGCCTACCACCACTAAATTTGGTTACGTAACCTATTTTAGGTTTGGTTAATCAGTTATACTCTTCTGTTATTATAGTTTTATTGGTAATCATAGGATGTTCAGATATTTTATTTTATTTAATGAAATCATACGTTGCAGTCTACTTGTTATATCTTTGTTTTGTTAGTTTCTTGATTGATTCTGAAGATTTTTCTAGTTAATGATGATTAACTATCATAATTGTTGGTATATTAGTGACAATGAGAACGAAATGTTTTTTTGCAATTCTAAGAGTGGGTTATGTGTTTTATTTTATTCAATGTTTACTTTAACTTCTAACTTCTAAGAGTATTCTGCAGTATAGATTGTTGATGATAATGTGGATTTAATATTATATTGTGACATATGGAATTTGGGATGGTAAAACAATCACTAGATTTGAACTTATAGCACGTGGGGAAAACCATAATAGTGTTATTACACAATCCGAAGATTTATGTGCCTTGGGTAATGCATACAAGAGTGACTAAATATTGGTCAAACTATCAGCAATATCACTCTTGTGTCTAGTCAATGGTTCCATCTTTATCTTAATAAATAAGATGTTATTGTGAGTTTGTGACTACCACTTTATTCATCAAAATTAAGCTTATTTTTTGACTAGTACTTCTTGTCATAATAAAAAACCAAGGCACTATTTCAGAAGACTTGCTTTATTTTGGTTCAAATCTTTGTCATTTTTTATTATGTTTGATTTTTTTCATCCTTTGGAAAATGGTGGAGTTCAGGAATTAGACTCATTCATCTTTTGAATTCCACCATTCACGTGATGGAGTTATGTTCACCCTCTCTTAGAAGAGTTGCAAGAAATTGTACATAGTGTGAGTTGAACTGTTATGTACTTTTATCGACTCACCTTTTGAATGGATGAACACAACTTCATCATATGATTGAAGGAGTTTAGGAATTACTCTTTCATCCCTTGAACTTGACAAAATTGTTATCAGTGTTAACTGAACTGATAATTGGAGAGTTATACATGCAACTTGAAATGTAGGTCTGATCATTCTTAAAAGGAATGCCGACAATTTGTTGAATCCTACTTAAGATATTCATTTTTGGATTTAACCAGCATCAAAAGTCATAATTACAGAAATAATAACCTGGGCACTTCATGCAACAATTATGCTTAATGAAGGGCATTGACTATATGGATATACTTTTAAAACACTATTCTAGTATCATCGATCGAAGTTACGATAGTATTGTTAGTGCCTAAACGGTAGTCTCTCCTCTTATTTTAGTGTGTTCTTGAAAAGAACTAAAACTCTATGTAGAGTTTTGAAATTTTCTCCTCTTTTTTAAGATATTACAGTTTAATACAAACTCTACGGTCTCCACTCATGCACTAATGAGAGCTCACACATCATTTAGAGAATTTTTGATAATACCACAACTTGAGTATAAATACTAGTTTGGGGCTTGACCATACTCAATCAAAGGAGATAAGCATTTATTAATCGGCATGTTTTTTTTTGCTAGAACCCAATGTGGCTTGAAATTTTGTCCTGTAGATAATTTTAATGATAGTCGCGACTTTTGTGAATGATTTGCTGACAATGAAAGGGTGTTCTCCTTTGACAAATACAATTTCTAAATGGATTCTTCACCTCCATTATCACTATTCAAAACTGCAATTTTTTCCTTATCAATCGTAATAGTTTCTGTTGGAAGATCAAAAGTTATTGTCTATCCTCTAGTACTATAGGTGTTTGCAAGTTTTGGGTTTTATAAGGAAATCTCAAAAAACAATGCGTACTTCCTAGCATCATGTTTAAGTGGCACGGTGTCCAAGTAATGGATGTTATTTTCTTGGTCAAACTGGAGCAACAGATTAGCAAGCAAGTTCTTAGAACCAGATGTGAAACCTTGAACCAAATTAACTATTAGTGGAGATATAGAAGAGCCAAAAGTTATTATAGTCACCTTAGCCTTTTGCTGGTCTTTAGTGATTAATGAAAGCACAATGATATCACAGTCCATAATTTTTACAATGCTATAGATTTTATTTTTAAGTTGCATTGTTTGCTAAACATAATTCTTCTTTTATCAAAAGTTAGCATTAAATTTGCATACTTTGGCATTTGTAAGACTTTTGTTATTATAGCCTTTCTTGCAGTAACATTCACGAAAATTAGACGGCCATCTTCTAGATCTATTACATTCTCTTAACTCTTCTGTACTGAAGTAATTTTATGTTTTATTTCACCCTAAATGTTGTCAAGTTTTCAAATAAGTTTTGGGGCTTTGGTTTATTATTTGAAAGAGAAGAAGGAAAGAAGAAAGAAAAGATAGTTCCACGTGCTAGAAAATCAAAGACTATATTTGTATAAATATAGCTTTCTCATGTGGATGTTGGGGCCTTGCGACTTCCACATGTTTGCCTTGTTGTGAGGAGAGAAGTCATGCAACACCACATGCGTGCCGCCATCCGTCCGACCGAACCGGGTTTTGAAAATATTTTAGGATCATATTTGAACAGTAATGGGCCAGGTTTCAGCCCGTTAAGGATCCAAAACCGAAATTCCTGAATTTGAATAAATGGCGGGAAATTTGTAACGTTTTTTAAACGTTACAAGAAATGAATAGACGCGACATTTAAATATTAAATGGATAAAGCCGTTTGTAACAGTTGTGAACCGTTGCAAATGGTTGCGACGCTTAGCGAATAGGTATCTCTCTACCACTATAAATAGTGATTCCAGAAAACGTTAGAAAACATTCTGAATCTTTTTTCTTCACAGAGCAGTTTTGCGACGCCAGAAAGTGTTACAAAATACTGCGCCACTACTACTCTATTTTGTGATGTGTCCTGGGTGTTGCAAACTTAGAAAATATCGTAGAATTGCTCTCTTCTTCCTCTTCGTTCTATTCTATACAAATTGCATCATCAGAAACCATTACTAAAGTGTTCTTGGTCGGATCAAAGGCGTACAAACTTTGAATCTGATTACGCTGTTATAGGGCTTTATTGAATCCTGAAAGTTGATAGTTTGATAACTCGTTTGCACCTGGTGGGTTGAACTATTGTCTGAAAGAATCTATACCATAGATCCTTGAAGTCAGAAGTACAGCACTATCTTCATCGCAGTTGCCATCTAATTCGACTCGATCCGTAAAATCCCTAACAAATTTCAGACAATATTTTACAACCATGGAATGTTCGAGCGCTCTGTAAGTTATGAATCAGCATCTAACTCGATTAAAACATTTTGGTGGCGACGATTTCACTCGTTAGCAAGAGACGATGAAATTTTTCTTGGTCACCGTCAAGTTGTTCTACATTTTGGAAGATGACTTGGAAGAAATCCCAGAGGAAACCAGTAAGGATGATGCTGCTCTAAAGGCTAAACGTGTAAAGTGCAAAGAGGACGATTTTCTACGTAGAGGTCATATTCTGAATGCACTATCTACCCCAGTCTACAATGCTCATAGCACCTTGGAAACAACAAAGGCACTCTGGACTACCCTGGAGAATAAGTACAGCATATCTGAGGCCAGTAATAAAAAGTTTCTTATTTCTAATTTTATGGATTTCAAAATGGTCACCAATAAGTCCATAATTGGACAAGCAAGCGAAATATTACTATTGGTGAATTAACTTAAAGATGCTGGAATTGATCTCCCTCTTTTGTTGTTGGAGTCATAATTTCTAGACTTCCGCATAGTTGTAATGATTATAAGAAAAAGATGAAGCATCCGGAAATGGATTATAATTTAGATGGTTTACAGCGTCATCTTCATATTGAAGAAGACTCTTGCAAACATGATCTAGATGATAATCCGCAAACTGAGTCCCATTTTAAGGTAAATAATGTTGAAATTACTGATAAGTTAAAGCCAAAGAATGAGACACGGTTTAAGAAGAAAAATTATTCCAAAACCAACAACAAAAAGAAAGGTGCTTGTAATTTTTGTAACAAGCCCGACCACTATGCCCGAGACCGCCGTCTACGGAAGAAACAACAAAAAGTGAATGTGGTTGAAGACTCGCTTGTGGCTGTAGTGCAAGAGGCGAACTCCATTAGCGGCAATGATAATGATTGGTGGTACGATACTGGAGCAACCACTCACATTTGCAAAGACCGTAATCTATTCAATAGTTACAAAGAAAATAAAGGAGAAGCCGACGAAGTTACTGGAGCAAATAAGGTTCCAAGCAAAGTTCTGGAAAAATGCACTATAGAACTTCCTTTCACCTCCGGAAAAGTTCTTACATTTGTCAACGTATTTTATGTACCTGATATGTGTAAGAATTTGGTCTTTGGATACCTTCTTAACAAAAGAGAATTCAAGATGGTGTATGAGTCCGATAAGTTAGTGTTGTCGAAGAATGGTAGATTCGTTGGACAGGGATACTCTTGTAACGGCATGATTAAGTTAAATCTAATAAAGAAATCTTCTGTTTATATTGTTGATTCTATTAATTTATGGCATAGTAGATTAGGACATGTTAATTATAATTCCATTAGAAATATGAATAAATTAGGATTAATTTTTTATTGTGATTTCGATACCATCTCTAAATGTGAAATATGTGTTCAAGAAAAAATACACCGAAAACCCTTTAAATCCGTAGAAAGGAAAACTGGTTTGCTTGATTTGGTATATAATGATGTGGGTGACTTAAGAAAACATATCACCTATGGTGGTAACCAATACTATATAACATTCATTGATGATTATACTAGATATGCATATGTATATCTAATGAAAACTAAAGACGAGGCTTTTGATAAATTCAAAATTTACAAAGCAGAGTTCGAAACACAAATAGGAGTTAAAATTAAAATATTACATTCAGATCGTTTTGGTGAATATTTCTCAAATGAATTCACCTTGTTTTATAAACAACAAGGTATAGTTCACTGATGTACTACCCCATATGCACAACAACAATGTTGCTGAAAGGAAGATTAGAACTTTAGTAGAAATGGTTAATGCCATACTTATAAGTTCTAATTTGCCTTATAACCTATGAGGTGACGCTATGTTATTTGCATATTATATTTTAAATAGAGTACCACTTAAAATGAATAATATTTCCCCTTATGAATTATGGTTTAGTAGGAAACCTAACCTAACTAGACTTAAAGTTTGGGATTGCTTAGCATATGTTAGAAAACCAGACCCTAAACGACCAAAGTTAGGAAATAGAGCATTTAAATATGTTTTCATAGGATATTCACTTAATAGTATAACTTATAGATTCCTTGCTCTTGACACCCTAGAAGTTATGGAATCTGTAGATGTAGAATTTTTTGAAAATCAAACTATTGATATCACATTGAGATCATCTAGTCCAGAACCTAGTACGGCTAATGATATCAATGACGATGATTATGCTCCTATTCAAAACAGCAAGGAAGTATCAGTACCAGATAATAGTACTGAACAACGGAGAAGTAAAAGAGCGAGAATAGAGAAGGACTATGGTCCTGAGTTCATTACATATCTTGTAGAAGGCAGTAAGGACGAAGTCCTTTATTTGACTAAACATGTAATGAACATCGACGACGATCCCAAAACTTATTCTGAGGCTATGAGTTCCAGAGATTCCAATTTCTGGAAAGAAGCTATCAATGATGAAATGGGTTCCATACTGTTAAACCAAACTTGGGTTTTAACTGATTTACCTCCTGGTGCTAAACGTATAAGATGTAAATGGATATTCAAGAAAAAGTTGAATACAAATGGATCCACTGATAAGTTTAAAGTTGGATTAGTTGCTAAGGGATATAAGCAAAGACATGGAGTAGATTAATTTGATACATATGCTCCAGTTGCTCGCATATCTTCTATACACTATTTAATTGCACTTGCATCAATTCATAAATTATTGATACATCAAATGGATGTAAAGACTGCTTTTCTAAATGGAGATTTAGAAGAAGAGATATATATGGAACAACCTGAAGGTTTAAAAACCCTAGACCAAGAAAAGAAAGTTTGCAAATTAGTGAAATATCTTTATGGCCTGAAACAAGCTCCCATGCAATGGCATGAGAAATTTGATAAAGTTGCACTGTCATATGGATTCATTGTTAATGATGTTGATAAATGTATTTATAGAAAATCGGATAACAACGGTAGTGTTATAATATGTTTATACGTTGATGACATGCTAATATTTGGTTCTAATATATCCTGTGTGAATGAAACTAAAAAGTTTATGTCTTCTAAATTCGATATGAAAGATCTAGGAGAGGCTGATGTAATTTTGGGAAATAAAATTGTTAGGAAAGAGGGGGAGTTATTACTAACTCAATCTCATTACATAGAGAAATTCTTAGAAAGGTATGGTCATTATGATGACAAATTAGCACCAACTCCTTTAGATCATAGTATTAAATTAGAAGAAAAAAACATTGGACGTACTATCTCTCAACTAGAGTATTCCATTGTTATTGGGAGTCTTATGGATGCTATGCATTGCACTAAACCAGACATCGCACATGCTTAAGTGTATTGTGTCGATTTACGAGCAATCCAGGTTTCGAACATTGGAAAGCTATTTCCAGAGTTTTAGCTTATTTGAAAGGAACCATTGAATATGGTTTATCTTATAAAGGATATCCAGCTGTAATAGAAAGATATAGTGATGCAACCTGGAACAATGTTGAATCCAAATCCAAGTCTACTACTGGATGGATCTTTACATTAGGAGGCGCTGCTGTGTCTTGGGCTTCCAAGAAGCAAACCTGTATTTCTGACTCAACAATGTTGTCAGAATTGATTGCATTAGCAGATGCATGTAAAGAAGCGGAATGGCTTAGGAATTTATTAATGGAAATCCCTTTATGGAAGAAGCCATCTCCAGCGGTCTTGATTAACCGTGACAATCAAGCAACGATATACAATGTGTCTAATAAGACATATAATGGAAAATATAGACATGTGAGTGTAAGACATCAAATGGTGAGACAGTTACTCAAAAGAGGAGTTATAACTGTTGACTACATAGAAACGAAGAAAAACTTGGTTGACCCACTTACAAAGAGTCTTCCAAAGGCAATGGTTTCTATAAAGTCATAAGAATTGGGACTAAGGTCTGTGAATGAAGGTTGATCATTCTTAACAGAAACCCAACTTATGTCTTGAAAAGGATAGACAAAGTTCAATGGGTACCGACAAGTTAAGAGAATGATTATGGAACACTAAATCGATAATCCCATAATATTTAGTGTTGGATTTTGCAAGAATAAAGGTTGGATATATATCCTTAATAAGTCTAGAAACCTCAAAAGGTGTATCGTGAAACACCTTAAGAGACTTACCTATATGAGTATGGAAATCAGGCCGTTTTCTAGGAAACTAAGACCGCTTTCTAAGTAGACTCATGAACCAGGATTTAAGCACATGCCCATTAACGTGCTGAGTAATACAGAACACTTTACCTAAGGAAATCAACGTGTGTGATTGTTTCGGTTTTATCATTAGGGATATTTGGTTCAAGATTCATTCACCATAGAATCTCGATAAGGCTTTGAATGATTTACACAAAGTAAAGGTTCAAATCCAAAAGATATCTTTTATTTATGTGTTGGTTTTCACGATGATGCAAAACTTGATCTTAGAACTACATAGGCTTGATCCCACTTGGGTATGTAGGAAGTCACTCTAGTGATGCAGCCATCCTATTTATTAATTATTTCTTATTCTGAAAATTGAGGGAGATTGTAGTAAAATTTTCAAAAAGGTTTTGGGGCTTTGGGTTATTATTTGGAAGAGAAGAAGGAAAGAGAAGAAGGAAAGAAGAAAGAAAAGATAGTCCCACATGCTAGAAAATCAAGGACTATATTTGTATAAATATATCTTTCTCATATGGATGTTGGGGCCTTGGGGCTCCCACATGTTTACCTTATTGTGAGGAGAGAAGTCATACAACACCACACACGCGCCGCCGCCATCCGTCCGATCGAACCGGGTCGGGTACGGGTTTCGAGTTCGAATCCGAAAATATTTTTGGATCATATGTGAACAGTAATGGGCCAGATTTCAGCCCATTAAGGACACAAAACCGAAATTCCTGAATTTGAATAAATGGCGGGAAATTTGCAACATTTTCTAAACGTTACAAGAAATGAATAGACTCGACGTTTAAATATTGAATGGATAAAGCCGTTTATAACAGTTTTGAATTGTTGCAAATGGTTGCGACGCTTAGAGAATAGGCACCTCTCTACCACTATAAATAGTGATGCCCAGAAAACGTTAGAAAGCATTCTGAATCTTCTTCTTCACAGAGCAGTTTTGAGACACCAGAAAGTGTTAAAAACACTGCGCCACCATTACTCTGTTTTGTGACGCCTCCTAGGTGTTGTAAACTCAGAAAATGTTGCAGAATTGCTCTCTTCTTCCTCTTCGTTCTATTCTATACAAATTGCATCATCAGAAACCATTACTAAAGTGTTCGTGGTCGGATCAAAGGCGTACAAACTTTGAATCCGATTACGCTGTTATAGGGCTTTATTGAATCCTGAAAGTCGATAGTTTGATAACACATTTGTACCTGGTGGGTTGAACTATTGTCTAAAAGAATCTATTCCATAGATCCTTGAAGTCAGAAGTACAGCATTATCTTCATCGCAGTTGCCATCAAATTCGCCTCAATCCGCAAAATCCCCAACACTAAAATTATAGAATTACAATATTATGTTTTTTATATACGATATTATTTATGTTTTCATATGATATATGTGTGTATTTAAGGTAGCGTATGGTGCTGTTTGTTTACATGCAACAAAGCAAGCTGAAGTTCGTCTTAAACTCATAATCGAACCAAAATATTAGCTCACACGTTGATAGTTTAAATAGATTTAAACATGTATGTATATTACATTCAGGTATTAGAATATATAATTTATGAACTGCAATCTGAACACTCATTAATAGAAACTAGACCACTGTACAAGCTTCTCGTCTAATTTGTTGACCATCACTTCATTTTTTAGCTTAGCACTTCACATAGGTAGAATTCTCACGAATGTTATGTTCGTATTCAGATATTTGTTAAATCGGTTATTACGATAGCCATAACTATTATAGGACTTCTAACAACTTACCTCTAAATGGTTCTTTGGGGTGAATATGATATGTAACATGCTAGCTCGGCCTATCATTGTTTAGTACACATATATACATATAGTTATTTGTTGTATTTGTGCAGAATCAATGGTCTATAGTATTTTCTACCATTGTTTCAAGAGCAATTACACTGGAAGTGCTATAAACTGGAGTTGCAGGCAATTGTAATGGAGCATTACATTTAGTATACATACATAGATACATAGACATACATATCTATTTATGTGTATACACACTTAACATTTCAAGAAAAAAGCAACAATATATATAGTGATATAATGTTCATAATTCGCATGTTGTTACTGCTAAAACTGATAGATGTTTGCAGTGATTCAAGTTCCATCATTGCTTATTCCAATATGAGAGAGGTTGTTTGTAAGCAATAAGGTGATGGACTTGGGCTGAGGTTGATGTGTCACTGATAGCCTTCATCCTAATCATGTCTTGAGATCCTAAAGAAGGCTGTCCAGTTTTTTGATTTAAGAAATGCCCACCTGTTATTCAAAGCTCCCCTTAACAATAGAATAAACATTTATTTCCAACAAAAATAGCCAATAATAATTGTTTTGCATATTTCTAGGCATATTTATATGTATTATTGAAGCATATTCTACAGTAGTTCAAAATATTTCTCTAAGTCTACGTGGAGCATTCTATTGTCAACTTGATAGTAGGTGCATAAATTAAAACTTTAAATGTCTCACTGTTTGAACCAAAAGTGGCACAAACACCCAAGAATTAAGGTAGAGAATAAATAAGGGGAAAGTAAATGAAAAACAAGGAAAAGATAAACACACAACAATTTATAGTGGTTCGGCAAAGCAAGGCCTATGCCTGCTTTAATCCTTTATTGCTTATTTCTGATTTGGGGGAAAAAGTTCTTAGGGGTTGGCACAAATCTGACACTTAAATTTTTAAAATTACAAGAATATAGCTTAGGATAGAACTAGAGTAAAAATATCTTGAAAAATGAGCTCTACCTTCCTATTTATAGAGGAAGAGAGCTTAAAATCTCACACAAAACTCCTAGCCGTTATCCATGCTATAGACCAATTCTCCATGAAAATAGAGTGTCACATCATCAAATATTGGGACTTGGTACGACTCCTCGAGTGGGGGACGTTATGACTCCCCGACGTGGCCAAATTTTCTACCTTCAACCATCCACCTTGGTTCGTCTTGTGGTTGGCTTCATGATTCCATTGTTGTTTGTATCAATAATTGCTTGTTTCGGGGTCCAAATGATAAGGTTGTAGATTCATGAGTTCATGGAGATCGATAGAGAATTTCATTGATTCAATAAAGTGACATTGGAAATAAGATTTTAACGTCAAGTAAGGCATGCAGGTAGAAATAGGGTCCACCCAAGGCAGAAGTGGGGGTCGGTACCGATCCCCAACTTAGGTGAATTATTGTTCATGTTGGCTTTCTGAAGTGGTTGAAATTGCTTGGAGTCCGACCTAAGAAATTTGAGCATTTACTTAGGGCTTGATCTGAGATTTTCTAAGATTTTCATGTTTGAAGTTTTTTTTTATCAGCTTGGAGTCAGACCTAGGTTTTTTGAGTGCTTGCCCCGAGTCATTAGGAGTCTGTACCGAGTTATTCTTGGGAGTCCGTACTAAGTCATGTTTGGAGTCGGTCCTAAGTTTTATGAGTGTTTGCTTTGAGCCATCTGGGGTCGGTACCGAGTCGTGCCTGCGAGTCGGTACCGAGTCCCATATAGATTTAGACTCGAGTTTTTTATGGATTGCTTAGGGTCTGACTTAGTGATTTCTCAAGTGTATTCTGCTTCGAGTCTGACCTGAGAATTTTGTGGGTTTGCTTCGAGTCAACTCTTCCAGAAACTTGAACTTTCAAATTTACAACCTTTTTAGCTCATTTTTTGATATTTCTCTATTTTTGCCTTTTTATGATATTCCCAAAGTCCTTGGATCATTTTTTCAACGTTCGCTCGTCTGATTCGATCATTTAAGTCTGTTCAAAGACTGCAACAAATTTGGCCATAAGACTTGCTGCCTAAAGTACACCTTATGGACTTTTGGCTATAATTGATTTCTAGATCTAGAGCTAGCTCTTTGGGCTATCTGCCTTGATAACTGCAAGTTTAACTTATCTAGTCTGTTCGAATACTGCCTAGTCAAAAGGCTGGATAACATTTGCACCCTAAAGTACATCTTATTTCAAACATAATGTGCTTTGAATTGAGACAAGTCAGGATTTCTATAAAGGATTTCACTACATGCTTTGAATGGTTGTTATCCTTCTCGCGGATCGCTTCTGTAAAGGGTTATATCCATAGTTATCTATCGTGATGCTTAACTAGCATCTAATATTATAAACTTGGAGAGCGCTCTCTTGATCTATTATTCTGAGCTTAGTAATTCTGAACTAGATTCTCTTATGGATATTCTAGGTGTAAGCTTGCTTTTCTTTTACTCTAGTCGTTGGTTGTCAAACATGATTATGTACAACTAGACATGTGCACTCCCTTATAGATGTTTATTGATCATATGCATGTATTCATGTATGCATATATAGGCCATCATCTTCATTATTTTTGTTTGTTTTGTGTAGCTAGATTCGCTTTTGGTTTGCAATTGTAGGAGTTCTTTTTGTTTAGGTCGGCGTTGTTCCTGTTCAGCCCTCGCTTTTGTTTTCAGTTTAGGTGCAGATTAAACCTGTACTTTTCTTTCCAAGTTCTATTTCGAATGTGAATAACAAAGAATTTTATTTCATCCAATATTTGTGTGAATTTGCCCAAATATTTAAGAAACATTCTTTCCATTCAATGTACTTGCGATCCATTTCTTATTAAGATTATTATCAGACTAATTCGTTAGCCCATTCCATGCTTTATCAGCCTTTCTTCGTAAAGCAATTATCTAAGCGCCAATCTCTGGGCATTTGCATGTAACCATATCTAATTTTGGAATCCAATCAAACTTGAATCACCTAGAAAGGTGATTCAAACATTTCTTTGGAGGAACTTCAAATGTGATCGCCCCTGTCCCTTGGCGTCGATTGAAGTGAATTGTCTTTAATAGCAACTTGGGCATCCTTCTCAATGATGCATTTTTGATCGTGTCGAACTATAGGCATTGGTCAGGGCTAACCACTTAAGATTATGGTTTAGGTACCGTTTTGTAGGATACTAACATTTGATCATGCTAGACTTTAGGAAACGATCAAAGAGACTTGCCTTGATTACCAAGTTTTGCATCTTTCTTTGGGATGCATGACTTGACTGCACCCACTTTGGGCATTGGTTTACGTTAACCACTTTAGACCGTGATTTGGACATCCTCAGGATGTTTACTTACGATCGCACCTGATTCTGGGCATTGATTGAAGTTTATAGGTAAGGTTCTGCCTTTCATTGGGCGTGGATCTTTTGCTTTGCCTACTTCAGGGATGGATCTTCGGCCTTGCCATCCTTTGGGAAAGATATTGATGCTCCGCCAAACTCTAGGCATGAGCTAATGGATGGATGGTCAGTTCACGCCCATTTTGGTATACATTCCTTGCCCCACATCAAGGGTAAGAGTTAATGGATGGAGGTCAAGTGATGCAGAGCATACCTCTTTAGGTCGCGGCCAACCTACCCTAGGTCGCGAACGACCTACGCTTCGTCGCGAGCAAGCCAAGGTCGCTCCTCCTCTTCGCGGCGACTTTCCTTATTTCGAAAATCACCTCCAATCTAGGTCGCGAACGACATTTCCCTTAAGTCACTTCCAGTAAGTCGCGAGCGTGAATCGCTTCCAGCCTAGGTCGCGAGCAAAGTCCCAGTAAGTCGCGAGCTTCCTTAGGTCGCTGAAATTCTTAAGTCGCGAACGAGCTATCTTAAGTCGCTGAAGTTCTTAAATCGCTCCTGGATGCCTGGATGCCGCATTTGTTAAGTCGCTCTGCCTAAATTGTTATGTCGTTTGTTTGTTAAGTCGTTGTTTGTTAAATCGTTTATTGTTATGTCGTTATTTTCTTAGGTCGCTAAAGTTTGTTAAGTCGTTTGTATTTCTTAAGTCGCAGTGTCATTGAATGTTGGTATTTTTGTAAGTCGTTTGTGCTGTTTGTGACGTACTTTTGTTAAGTCATATGATGTTGTAACGTGTTAAGTCGTGTGTGTGTTGTACATTCCCTATAAATAGGGGTGTGATGTCATTTGTAAAAGGTTGTTGAATTTTGAATAAAATTTGGTTTATGCTTTGTGCCTCCATTAAAATTGGAAGTTGAGTGTGAGCTCCTCTCTCCATTTTCGGTTATTTGAGTGCGCTCGAATCAACGGACTTGAAGCCGATTCGCGAAATCTCGTGCGCGAGATCAACGTCGAAGAATCGTAGATCTTTTAACACGGTATCGTGCGCGATCAACGTGTTGAAGATAACTAGAATTCGTTATCTCTTGAGATCAACGAATTTGGACACTTGGGTATCTTTAATCCATCGATTTATATTGTTTCATATATTCGGTTCATCAATTAGTTTGACACGAAATCTTCATTTCGTCGTCATCGTCATAATCCACTGCATTAGTTTGGTATCAGAGCTAGACTTAGCCAATCATAGCTAAGCCGAGCCTGTTGGAGCAAAGAGAAGTGTTTAGAGCCGAGAGTTAAAGTCTGTTTGGAGATTGTTTGATTCGACAATGCCTCTGAGAAGAGCTGATCGTCACCAGAATATTGCAGATGTGTATCAAAGAGAAGAACCTGAGGCAATGGAACAACGCATCAATGAGAAGTTCAATGAAGGTGTTGAGAAGTTAGAGAAGTTGATGATCGACATGAATCAAAGTCGTAGGAGAAGGTCACCAGTCTCGAATCATGGAGGAAACAGAGTTTTGCCATCGGTTACGGAAGCAAAGAAGGCCTCGCCACAGTCGTATCGAGATAGATGAGAATCATCAGTTTCAATGATGCGAGATCACCATGGGTATAGAAATGAAGAGAGAAGGACTCCACGTGAGTTTGAGAATGAACCATATCATGATGATGAATGACATGGTCGAAGGGACGTGCGTGATCGTAGAGATGTTGATGGTCGAGATCGATATCAAAGCACATTTGATTATAATGAGGATGGTGATAGATGTAGTGTTCATTATCAAGATCGAGACCAAGTGCGAAATCCATATCGGGATATAGAAGATGGTCGTCGATGGGAGTAGGGGATGAAGATGGAAATTCCAGAATTCAAGGGTGGTATGATAGCGGAAGAATTTTTGGATTGGTTATCTAATGTTGAAGAAATTTTTGACTTCAACGAAGTTCCTGAGCATTGTAGAGTTAAGTTGGTTGCTACTCGTTTGAGAGGAAGAGCTATGGCATGGTGGCAACAAACTAAACTAACACGGGAAAGGATGAGAAAGTCAAAGATTGTCTCATGGGAGAAGATGAAGAAGTTAATGAAGGCTACTTTCTTGCCTTATAACTATCAATCCCTTATGTATCAGCGATTGCAGAACTTGAGAAAGGGAACAAAGTTGGTGAATGATTATGCGGATGAATTTTATCAATTGATTGCGAGGAATGATATCATGGAGACAGAGGAACAATTGACCGCTAGATTTGTTGGAGGGTTGAGAATGCAGATTCAAGATATGGTGAATATGTTTGATCCGAGATCTGTCGCTGAAGCACATGAAAAGGCTTTAGCTTGGGAGAAGTAAGGCAGAAGAGGTGGTGGTGTGTTTACCAATTCCAACAATCAAGTGAAAGGGGCTAGTAGCAATGCGAATGTTTCCAAGGCTGTTAATAAACCGGTTGTTAATGAAGTTGCTAAGACCAAAGTCAACAACAATTTCAAGTGCTATAATTGTCAGGAGTTTGGTCACAAGAGCAATGAATGTCTGAAGCCTAAGAAACGAGTGATGGTTGCTGAGGTTGAGGATGAGGATGCTGAAGTAGAATGTTCCAATTCACCACCGGTTGAGGAGGAGGAAGAATTGTCAAGAGATGAGGGTTGTAATTTGATGATGAGGAGATCGTGTTTGACACCAAAGCAAGAGGATGATTCAAGTTGGCTAAGGAGTAATATTTTTCAGTCAACGTGCACTATTTTGGAAAAGGTTTGTAAATTTGTTATCGATGCTGGAAGTTGTGATAACATTATCTCTACAGAAGCTATAAAGAAGTTGGCAATGAAGACTGAGAAGCATCCTAAGCCCTACAAGTTAGCTTGGTTGAGGAAAGGTGGGGAGGTGAAGGTTAGTAGAAGAGCTTGTGTAATTTTTTCGATTGGGAAGAAATACAAAGATGAAATTTGGTGTGATGTGGTTGATATGGATGTATGTCATCTGTTGTTGGAGAGACCGTGGCAGTATGATAGAGCTGTGCAACATGATGGTCGTACTAACAGCTACAGTTTCATGTTCGAAGGCACAAAAATTACTTTAATTCCCAAGAAGCGATAACAGGAAGAAAGCAAGTTGGAGGAGATTAAAAAGCTGAAAACTTTGTCATCTTTGAAGGAGTTTGTTGGAGAAGTAGAGGAGAGTCCAGAGGTGTTCTTGTTGATTGGACATGAAGCTACTGAATCTGTTGAAGTTCCAGAGGGAGTAAAGCCAGTATTGGAAGAATTCAGAGATGTGTTTCCTGAAGAGTTGCCAAAGGAATTACCACCGTTGAGAGATATTCAGCATCAGATTGATCTTGTCCCAGGGGCGGCATTACTCACAAGCCACATTACAGGATGAGTCCTAAGGAGCATGAGGAACTGAGAAGGCAGGTGGAGGAGTTGTTAGAACAAGGGCGTGTTCAGGAGAGCTTGAGTCCTTGTGCAGTGCCAGCCTTATTGGTACTGAAGAAGGATGGGACTTGGCGGATGTGTACGGACAGTCGGGCTCTAAACAAGATCACTGTGAGATACGGGTTTCCTATGCCGAGGTTCGATGATTTGATTGATCAGTTGAGTGGGGCTGTTGTGTTCTCAAAGATTGACTTGAAGAGTGGATACCATCAGATTCGTATTAGACCGGGGGATGAGTGGAAGACTGCTTTTAAAACTAGGGAAGGTCTATACGAATGGCTGGTTATGCCGTTTGGCTTGTCAAATGCTCCTAGTACTTTTATGAGAGTGACGAACCAAATTTTCAGACCATTTATTGGGAAGTTCGTAGTAGTTTACTTTGACGATATTTTGATCTATAGTGGAGTATGGAAGAGCATATCCAGCATTTGCGAGAAGTGCTGTTTATTAGACGACAGGAGCAATTCTATGCAGCAGCGAAGAAATGCGTGTTCATGACGCACAGTGTTTTGTTTCTGGGATATGTTCTGTCGTAGGAGGGTATTCAAATGGATGAAAGCAAAGTGAAAGCTGTCAGGAGTTGGCCACAACCCAAGACAATTACTAAAGTGAGGAGCTTTCATGGGTTGGTATCTTTTTATCGAAGATTCATTCCACATTTTAGCAGTGTGATGGCACCTGTAACCGATTGCATGAAAGGAAAGAAGTTCGTATGGACAGAGGAAGCAGGGTTAGCTTTTGAAAAGATCAAGACACTTTTGATGACAGCACCCATTCTGTTACTGCCGGATTTTCAGATATTGTTCGAATTACACACTGATGCTTCGAAGGTTGGAATTGGTTGAGTATTAAGTCAGAGGGGTCGTCCTATTGCTTATTTCAGTGAGAAGCTTTCGGGAGCCAAGATGATATATAATACTTATGATGTAGAATTTTATGCTGTTGCGCAAGCCGTGAAGCATTGGAGACACTATTTGTTCCATAAAGAATTTGTTCTGTATACTGATCATGAAGCATTGAAACATTTGCAGGGACAAGACAAAATTGCAGCCAGACATGCTTCGTGGATTGCATACTTACAACAGTTTACATTTGTTGTGAAACACAAATCGGGACAAACTGTGTTGCAGATGCATTGAGTAGTAGGAATCATTTGTTGACTACAATGAAGGTTGAAGTGACAGGGTTTGAAGTACTTCGATAATTGTTTGCTGAAGATCCTTACTTTGCGAAGATGGTAGATGAAGTCAATAAAGGGAAGACGGATGAATATGTGATGATAGATGGGTTTCTATTCAAGGGGAATCGATTGTGCATACCAGAGTGTAGCTTGCGAATGAAAATTGTGAAGGAATTACACGAAGAAGGATATATGGATAGAGACCGTACGTTACAGTTGATTTCTCAATCTTATTTTTGGCCTTCGATGAGAAAAGAAGTTGAAAGATTTGTGGAGAGATGTCACCTATGTCAAGTTTCCAAAGGAACCGCTATGAATGCAGGATTGTATATGTCATTGCCTGTGCCTACCAGACCATGGGTTGATATCAGCAGGGATTTCGTTTTAGGTTTGCCAAGAACTCAACGTGGAAATGATTCCATATATGTGGTGGTAAATAGATTTTCGAAAATGGCATATTTCATAGCATGTAAGAAGAGCGCTGCGGCAGTCCGTGTTGCTCAGTTATTGTTTAAAGAGATTTATCGATTACATGGGTTACCTGAGACCATTGTTTCTGACAGGGATACGCGATTTCTAAGCCATTTTTGGATGAGTTTGTGGAAGATGGTTGGAACAAAACTGAATTTTAGTAGCGCTTATCATCCGCAAACAGATGGGCAAACGGAGGTGGTGAATAGATCATTGGGAAACTTGTTGAGATGTCTTGTGAAAGATAATTTGAAGAGTTGGGATATGAAATTATGTCAGGCGTTATTTGCACATAATCACGCTGTTAATCGAAGTACTGGATTCAGTCCGTTTCAAGTTGTATATTCAGCAATTGCGAAGGGACCGTTAGATTTGACGACCGTTCCATATCCGAAGGGAGTTGTTAAGCGAGCTTGTGATTTTGTGATTAAGTTGCAGGAGTGTCACAGAACCGTTCATGAACGATTTCTTAAGTTAAATGAGAAGTATAAGCAACTGGCAGATAAGAAACGAAGAAGTGTAGACTTCAAAGCGGGCGATTTTGTTTACGCAGTATTGACGAAAGATCGTTTTCCAGTTGGAACTTACAACAAGTTGAAAGCTAGAAAGATTGGTCCTTTAGAAATCGTAAAGAAGATTAATGAGAATGCTTATCAGTTGAGATTACCTGATCATATCCATACTGCTGATGTTTTCAACGTCAAAAACTTGAATCCATACCATGAGGATAAGCATGTTGAAGAAGAGGAAAGTGAGAAATCGGGGACGAATCTTTTCAAACCAGGGAAGGATGATGCAGAGAATACCTCTTTAGGTCGCGGCCGACCTACCCTAGGTCGCGAACGACCTACGCTTCGTCGCGAGCAAATCCTAAGTGGTGAGCAAGCCAAGGTCGCTCCTCCTCTTCGCGGCGACTTTCCTTATGTCGGAAATCACCTCCAATCTAGGTTGCGAACGACATTTCCCTTAAGTCGCTTCCAGCAAGTCGCGAGCGTGAATCGCTTCCAGCCTAGGTTGCGAGCAAAGTCCCAGTAAGTCGCGAGCTTCCTTAGGTCGCTAAAATTCTTAAGTCGCGAACGAGCTATCTTAAGTCGCTGAAGTTCTTAAATCACTCCTAGATGCCTGGATGCCGCATTTGTTAAGTCGCTCTGCCCAAATTGTTATGTCGTTTGTTTGTTAAGTCATTGTTTGTTAAATCGTTTATTGTTATGTCGTTATTTTCTTAGGTCGCTAAAGTTTGTTAAGTCGTCTGTATTTCTTAAGTCATTGTGTCATTGAATGTTGGTATTTTTGTAAGTCGTTTGTACTGTTTGTAACGTACTTTTGTTAAGTCATATGATGTTGTAACGTGTTAAGTCGTGTGTGTGTTGTACTTTCCCTATAAATAGGGGTGTGATGTCATTTGTAAATGGTTGTTGAATTTTGAATAAAATTTGGTTTGTGCTTTGTGCCTCCATTAAAATTGAAAGTTGAGTGTGAGCTCCTTTCTCCATTTTCGGTTATTCGAGTGTGCTCGAATCAACGGACTTGAAGCCGATTCACGGAATCTCGCGCGCGAGATCAACGTCGAAGAATCATAGATCTTTTAACACAGTATCGTGCGCGATCAACGTGTTGAAGATAGCTAGAATTCGGTATCTCTTGAGATCAACGAATTTGGGCACTTGGGTATCTTTAATCCATCGATTTATATTTTTTCATCTATTCGGTTCATCGATTAGTTTGACACGAAATCTTTATTTCGTCGTCATCGTCGTAATCCGCTGCATCATCAAGTCACATCCTTTTTAGTTTATACTCTTTTCCCTACTTAAAGGGCAAGAGTTATTTGGATGGACGGTCGAGTCACGTCCATTTTGGTTATATTCCGGCCTCGCCATCATCTGGGTAAGACTTTAACGCTCTGCCAAACTCTAGGCATGAGCACATGAGTGAACAATCATGTCACATTCACTTTGGCTTGCCCCTGTGTCGAGGGATGAAAAGTTGACTGCCATCTACCTTCGGATGCCAAGGATGGTTGAACTTCAAGTGTATGATCATGGATGGTAGAAGTTTTGGTCAGTACCTAACTCCGTGTACCTTAATGTTGTAGTATCAGGTGACCTAGCGTTGGTGTGCAGCGCTCTTAACTCAGCTTTGTTACGCTTCTCATTGATCATATCAAGACACTCCAGAAGGATAAGCTCATTTGTCTATGGGTTATAGCGTGTCACTCGACGAAAAGGCACTTTCAGTTTGACCGAAATCATAGTCTCTTATCTATATACCAAGACGTATGGAGAATGGCCAAACACTGACTTGTGGGTGTCTTGATATGCCCAAAGTGTTAACGGGAGTTTGTTAACCCACTTATCCTAGCCTTTTCTAATCGCTTCTTAAGGATGGACTTGATGATCTTGCTCACGGCTTCGACCTGTCCATTTGTCTGGGGTGTGCCACCATAATAAATATCTTCTCTTTGCGATGTTAGCGATAGAAATCCTTGAATTAGGAACTATCGAATTGGGTTCCATTAACGGTAACAATTGCTTGTGGAACTCCAAAATGATAGATAATATTATGAACTACAAAGTCGATCATTTTCTTCATGCTAATCGTGGCCAATGTCTTGGCCTCAGCCCATTTATTGATGTAATCAACTTTAGCGATAGCGCACTTTGCACCACCTTTAGACATTATCAATACATCTAAGATATTGATACCCTAAACTGCAAATGGCCAAAGAACAACCATTTGAGAAATCCTCATCGGCGGGGCTCTTTGAATTGTTGCTAATCTTTATCACTTGTTACGCCTTCATGTGTTGTGTAATCAACTGCTTCTCGGTTGATGGTTGGCTAAGAGTATTCGTCGCGGAGGATCTTCTTCGCTAGAGTTTACCCCCCGGTGTGGACATCACAAGCCCCTTCATAAACTTCTTTTAAAACTCGCTTGGCCTTGCCATGAGTGACACATCAAAGCACGAGGACAAAGAAACCCTTTCGCTAAAATACTCCTTCATGTATGATATATCTCAAATCTTGTCGAAGGAGCTTCCGTCGTTCATTCCTTCTCTCTAGAGGGATTTCTCTTTGAAAATAATATCTTATTTAAAGTCATCCATTACTCCTTTTCTAGATCAGTCTCGAAGATCCAATCGACATCCATATAGTCAATGCTCAGAGCTGAAAGTGCTTCCATCGGAAGTATGCCCATGAGCCACGCATCTTAAGAACCAACCGACTTAGTTGGTGAATTGGATTTTTCGTTTTCCTTCCGGAATTCTAGGTGCGATCGCACCTGCCTCTGGGTGTCAATCGAGATTAACCAATTTGGATAGTAGTTTAGGTTCCCTTTTCTAGGATAGTGATTCTCGATTGCGCCAAGCTCCGATTGCTAGTTTGATTTGCACCTATCTTTGGGTACCTACACTATACACATCCAGATTCATTCGAGTCGATCAAGTTACAACTCGTAACTAATGGAAAAACAAAGTCTTTGACTTAGAAAGCCGTTTTATTCTACAAAAGACGGGAAACGACAGGTTATGTCTTACACCTTTCCAACGTGGCCGAAGCAACGCCATTTCTTAGAAGGTTGGGGATCGAATGTAACCGTCGACCCGGCTATTTGGACCTTCCCAATATTGCCGGAGCTACATTGGTTCTCATAAGGTTAAGGGTCAAATGTGACCATCGACCGGCGTTTAGGACCTTCCCAGCATTCAGGACTTAACGTTCCTGGAAAAACCTCGGTTAAGGTTAGGGGTTGAATATGACTATCGACCCGGCAGTTAGGAACTTTCTAGCATTACCGAAGCAACATCGTTTCTTAGAAAGTTAGGGATCGAATATGATCGTCGACTCAGCGGTTGGGACCTTCCTAGCATTGCTGGAGCAATCTTGGTTCTCAGAGGTTAGGGGTCAAATATGACCATCGACCCGGCGATTAGAACCTTCCCAGCATTGCCGGAGCAATGTTGTTACTCGGAAGATTAAGGGTCGAATGTGACCGTTGACCCAACAGCTTGTACCTTCCCAGCTTTGTTGGAGAAATGCCGGTTCATAGGAGGTTTAAGGTCGATTGTGACTATTGATCTAACGGTTGATGAGTCTACACCCTCCGTCCATCGTTCGAAAATAAAGGAGTGTCCCTTGCTTGTGCTGATGGTTTTGCGGCACATAATTTTTTTCTTGAAAGAACACGGTTCCATTGGTCTAAGAAGCTGATTTTATTAATGAGTAGAAAAAATGGCAAGACCTGCCTATTTACAATGCCCCTGGTGTCCCTAGGAGGCTTATTTGCGAAAGGAAACTAGATAGTGAAGAATGAGGTAGCATTATCATAGGCTATTGCTTCATCCCTGGGTGGCCGGTTAGTTGACGACCGGTCTTTCATCAGTCTGTCTAGGCCCTTGTCTGTTGAGCCCAGGTGGTTCTTCTGGAGAAAGTAGACCATAAGGTCTGGCAGATTCTCCATTATTTGATGGTTCCTTAACGTACTGCAAGAGCTTGTTATTTCTTGTCAACTCCTCAATCACATTTTTCAATTGTCTATACTTATTAGTGTTGTCTGTGAGTTTCATGGAAACAACAGTATTTCTCTAAGCGCTTCTATTTACCTATTACCTCTATCTGAGGCGGCTTCTAGTATTGCTCCCTCCCTTGCATGGGAAGGTAGATGTTTTCCAACGTATCGTTTAGAGATGTATATTCTTCTGATGTCATGTTCCGTGGGTGCTCATTGTTATTGTTGTGTTGGCTACCTAGAGCTTGATCCTCTTCCTCTTATTATTAAAATCCCTAGCATTAACTGCTGTGTCTACAGAGATTCCTCTGGTCTACTTCATAGCGACATCATTCTGTATTACTTTAATTAAACCCCCAATATTATTCCTTCGGGGACGTTTACATGCTTCTTCCAATCGTAAAAACTCATTGACCTTTCTATAGAAAGCATTCATCATCAGTGGGGGTTTCCTTTCCAACCATTCCCCAAAATCCTAGTCGGGATGAATTCTTCTAATTAGGGTCATCTATACTATCTCTTCTTTCGGATCTATAACTTCTGGCATGACCATGTGGAACCGATTCAAAAAGTTCCTTACCGACTCTCCATCGGCTTGGAAAGAGGTTAGATAGTGACATCACAAGCTATGGACGTGAAATATATAGGTGGAACTATTCTAGAAACTTTTGAGACAACTCAAAGAAAGTCGATATAGACCACGGCAGGAGTCGAGTGAACCGCATCATATCTATTCCTTTTAAAAAAAATTAAGAAACAGCGGCAATTCACAGCATTGGAAGCTCTGGCTGAATCCATATGCCATTCATATCTCATCAAGTGTTGTCTAGGGTTTGTCGTTCCTTCATACAATGGCATAGTTGGCATTGCAAATCTCTGGGGAGTATCTTTCACACAAAATATTCTTTGTACATGGATTTCGGCTGGGAGAGGTTCCCCATTCATCATTACTAAAATAATTCTCGCTCACAAATCTCCTGACCATATCCTCCAAGTAGTCTGGGTAAACAGGTTCGAATGAATGGTGGTAATCAGGCCCAGCTCTGAGTGTTCGACTTGGCAAATGCTCTCGGTTTGTATCTCGATACCTAGATTCTCCATCCTTCAGAAGATCCATTCGTCTAGCAGTCCCCCTGTTTGACTCATGTGAGTAATATCATTGGAAACAACACGATTCTCAAATTTAAACCACCACTAGTGCATCCTAAAGCCAAATCCACACCACCTTCCATAGGACGGGCTCTATGACCCCCTATTAGAGGGGTTAGTACCGGCCCCTAACCTTGAACCGGTATCAATCCCCAAACTTAAGCCTAGGGCTCGTCCTCTTCTTGGTACGATGTTTCAGCAGCATTCTGAGTCCTCTTCTGCTTCATGTCCCTCCATCTCTGCTCAGATGATGAGGAACTTTCAGATGAAGAAGAACTAGAGTCTCTTCTACTCCTTCTACGGCTTTTTTGAGTTAGCTCATTCAACAACCTCAAGCTTTGCTGCAGCATTTGGTTCATATCTTATTGACTAGCCTAGAATCTACCTTCCATCTACTTCATCATTATATCCATCTCCATTCTGATCATGACGTCAGTTGGAGTTTAGATCTCTGTTTGAGTAGGTTAGGAAACTCCATCCCCTTGCCGAGGATTCTGATTCTCAGCATCGGTAGTAGCTTTGGAGTTGGCAGAATGGTCTCTTCTTGATGGGGCCATGGCAGGAAACTTAGTGAATCTTTGAAAATATAAGTTGTAAAAACTCAAGCCTGGGGCTCATCCTCTTCCTTGGTATGATGTTTCAGCAGCATTCTGTGTCCTCTTCTGCTTCGTGTCCCTCCGTCTCTGCTCAGATGATGAGGAACTTTTAGATGAAGAACTAGAGTCTCTTTTACTCCTTCTACGGCTTTTTGAGCTAGCTCATTCAACAACCTGAAGCTTTGCTGCAGCATTTGGTTCATCTCTTATTAACTAGCCTAGAATCTGCCTTCCATCTGCTTCATCATCATATCCATCTCCATTCTGATCATGACGTCAGTTGGAGTTTAGATCTCTATTTGAGTAGGTTAGACAACTCCATCCCCTTGCTGAGGATTCTGATTCTCAGCATCAATAGTAGCTTTGGAGTTGGTAGAATGGTCTCCTCTTGATGGGGCCATGACAGAAAGCTTTTAGTGGATCTTTGAAAATCTGAGTTGTAGATTCAAAAGATAGAGAAATTGGATCTATCTCTTGGATATAGAAAATCTAATAATAAATGATGGATCCAAATAGCCTGAGAATATTATTTTCAATGAAAGTACCAAAATGTTTCATTCAAAAATGACACAAATACCTAAGAATTAAGGTGGAGAATAGAATATGAAGAAAGTAAATGAAAAACAAGGAAAAGAGAAGCGCACAACAATTATAATGGTTCGACAAAGCAAGACCTACGTCTACTTTAATCTTTTATTGCATATTTCTGACTTGGAGGCAGAAGTTCTTTGGGGTTGATATAAGTTCAACACTTAGTTTTTCAGAATTACAAGAACATAGCTTAGGATATAACTAGAGCCAAAAGATCTTGAAAAATAAGTCGTACCTTCCTATTTATAGTGGTAGGAAGCCTAAAATCTCGCATAAAATATCCCCTAGCCGTTATCCATGTTGTCAACCCGTTCTCCATGAAAATAGAGTGCCATGTCATCAAATATTAGGACTCAATACAACTCCCTAGGTGGGGGTCGGTACACCTCTTCGAGTGGGGTCTGTATGACTCCCCAAGTGGGAGTTGGTATGATTCGCCAATATGGCCAAATCTGCCGCCTTCAACCTTCCACCTTGGTTCATCTTGTGGTTAGATTCATGATTTAATAGTTGTCTGTATTATTAATTGCTTATTTGGGGGTCCAAATGACGGAGTTGTAGAAGAACAAGGTTGCAGATTCAGGAGTTCATGGAGGTCGATAGAGAATTGCATTGATTCAACAAACTAACATTGAAAATAGGCTTTTGATGTCAAGTAAGGCATGCAGAAGATGGGGCCCACCCAAGGCAAAATTGGGTGTCGATACCGGTCCCCACAGTGGGGTCATTACCAACCCACAACTTGGGTGGGTTATTGCTTGTCTTGGCTTTTTTGAAATGGTTGAACTTGTTTGGTGTCCGACCCGAGAGATTTGAGCGTTTACTTGGGCCTTGATGTGAGATTTTCTAAGATTTTTGTGTTCTGTGTTTTCTTTCGCCTACTTGGAGTTAGACCCAAGTTTTTTGAGTGCTTTCTCCTATTCATCAGGAATCGGTATAAGTTGTGCCTAAGAGTCGGTACCGAGCCGCGCTTGGAGTCAGATCCTATTTTTTAAGTGTTTGCTCTGAGCCATGAGGGGTCTGTACCGAGTCGTGCCTGGGAGTCGATACCTAGGCGCTCTTGGAGTTAGATGCAAGTTTTTATGGACTACTTTGGGCCTAACTTAAGGATTTCTTAAGTCTATTTTGCTTTGAGTCCGAGCTAAGGATTTTATGGGTTTGCATCGAGTCAACCCTTCCAAAAACTTAAACTTTCAAATTTTCAACTTTTTTCGCTCATTTTTTGAAATTTATCTTTTCTTGCCTTTTTATGATATTCCCAAAGTCCTTATATCGTTTGCTCATCTAATTCGATCGTTTAAGTATGTTCGAAGACTACGGCAAATTTGGCTGTAAGACTCGCTCCTTAAATTATGTCTTATGGACTTTTAGCTATACTTGGTTTCTAGAATAGTAGAATCTAGAGCTATCTCTCTAGGCTGCCTACCTTGAAGACTCTAAGTTGGACTCATCCAGTCTGTTCGAATACTGCTTGGTTAAGAGGTTGGATAACACACATAAGTTTTTACTAGAATAAGTTATAATTCAATATTCTTTCTTTTTGCAATTTTTTAATTATGGAATATGATTTTACTAGCTCGTGTTTAAAAAAAACTTAATGTTATATGATTAAATCATGATTGGTAACCACAAAGTATATACATATATGTGATCTAACAAGATAACAAGATGAGGAAATTACAATCACCACTTTCTAAAAGAACTTCGGCTAAAACCGGATTATTCAAATTTGCATTGGCTATATAATATAACATAGAGCAAAACTAATGAATGTGTAACACTTCATTATTAAACTATACTAAAAATATCTACCTTCTTTATTTTTGCATATTTGTATTCATGTTGGCCCACTTGAGTGCAACTACAAGTTGTGCAATTCAGCCGCCGTCTTGACGCAGCGGATATTCAAGAAATGGATACAACGATGAAAAGTATGAATCGAGGGATTGAAAAACACCGAATGCCCAAATCCGTTGATCTCAAAGATACCGGATTCTAGCTATCCCCAACACGTTGATCGCGCACGATACCGTGTTAAAAGATCTAGGATTCTTCTACGTTGATCTCGCGCACGAGATTCCGTGAATCGGCTTCAAATCCGTTGATTCGAGCGCACTCGAATAACCGAAAATGGAGAAAGGAGCTCACACTCAACTTCCAATTTTAATGGAGGCACAAAGCACAAACCAAATTTTATTCAAAATTCAACAACCCCAAATGATACAACTCACCGCTATTTATAAAGTTTTACATCACACATACACAGTTTTCACCGACCTAACAGGGCCGCGACCTACGACCTAACACAACAGAATACAACACAAGTTAAGAAAGTTACAACACACGAGATAACAACATACAACATACAACATATAAACGACCTACGAGTTGTCATACATCTGCGACTTAATAAAGTACTCTGCAGCATGCTTCATGCGACCTAAGGATCTTCGGCACATAGTTATGTCGTTCGCGGCCTACAGGAGCGATTCGCGACTCAAAGAAAATCGCCGCGACTTAAGGAAGATTGCTCGTAACCTAGAATTTGCTCGACCTAGGATCTTCAGCGACATAGTTACGTCGTTCGCGACCTACTGGATGTGATTTGCGACATAAGAGAAGTCGCCGCGAAGAGGAGGAGCGACCTTGGCTTGCTCGCGACTTAGGGCTTGCTCGCGACCTAGGGCTGCTCGCGACCTAGGGCTGCTCGCGACCTAGGGCTTGCTCGCGACGAAGGGTAGGTCGTTCACGACCTAGGGTAGGTCGGCCGTGACCTAAAGAAGTATGCTCTGCATCATCATCCCCTGGTTTGAAAAGATTCGTCCCCGAATTCTCACTTTCCTCTTCTTTAACATGCTTATCCTCATGATATGGAATCAAGTGTTTGACGTTGAAAACGTCAGTAGTATGGATATGATCAGGTAATCTCAACTGATAAGCATTCTCATTAATCTTCTTTACGATTTCTAAAGGACCAATCTTTCTAGCTTTCAACTTGTTGTAAGTTCCAACTGGAAAACGATCTTTCGTCAATACTGCGTAAATAAAATCGCCCGCTTTGAAGTCTACACTCCTTCGTTTCTTATCTTCTAGTTGCTTATACTTCTCATTTGACTTAAGAAATCTTTCCTGCATTACCATGTGACATTCTTGCAATTCATTCATCAAATTACTGGCTCGTTTGATCACTCCTTTCTGCTATGGAACTATAGATAAATCCAACGGCCCTTTAGGAATTATTGAGTACACAACCTGAAATGGACTGAACCCAGTGCTACGATTAACTGCATGGTTGTGTGCAAACTCAGCTTGACATAGCTTCGAATCCCAACTCTTTAAATTGTCATTCACGAGGCATCGCAATAGATTACCTAGGGATCGGTTCACAACCTCAGTTTGTCCATCAGCCTAGGGATGATAAGCACTGCTAAATTTTAGCTTAGTCCCAACCATTTTCCATAGACTCATCCAAAAATGGCTCAGAAAACGAGTATCTCTATCCGAAACAATAGATTCAGGCAATCCATGAAGTCGATAGATCTCTCTGAAGTATAACTGAGCGACATTAACGGCATCTGCGGTCTTCTTACAAGCAATAAAGCGTACCATTTTTGAAAACCGGTCAACCACCACATAGATAGAATTGTTGCCACGTTGCGTTCTTGGCAATCCCATTACAAAGTCCATACTAACATCCACCCAGGGTTTAGTAGGTATAGGCAACGGCATATATAATCCTGCATTTGTAGCGGTTCCTTTCGAAACTTGACAGATGTGACACCTCTCCACAAATTTTTCAACTTCTTTTCTCATTGACGACCAAAAATAAAATTTTGCAATCAACTGCATAGTACGATCACGGCCCACGTGTCCTTCCTCATGCAATTCTTTGATAATCTTCATTCACAAACTGCCTTCTGGTATACATAATTGATTTCCTTTAAAGAGAAAACCATCCACCAACGCAAACTCATCCGTCTTTCCCTTCTTGACTTCATTTACAAACTTCGCAAAGTAAGGATCTTCAATAAACAATTCTGGTAACACATCAAATCCTGTCACTTCAACCCTCATTGTAGTCAACAAGTGATTCCTTCGACTTAATGCATCTGCCACGCGATTTGCCACTCCCGACTTATGCTTCACAACAAATGTAAATTGTTGTAAGTATGCAATCCACGATGCATGCCTAGCTGATATTTTCTCCTGCCCTTGCAGATGTTTCAAAGCTTCATGGTCTGTATACAAAACAAACTCCTTATGAAACAAATAATGTCTCCAGTGTTTCACAGCTTGCACAATAGCATAAAATTCCACGTCATAAGTATTATATCTCATCTTTGCCCCAGAAAGTTTCTCACTGAAATAATCAATAGGACGTCCCTTCTGACTCAACACTCCTCCGATTCCAACTTTCGATGCATCTGTATGCAATTCAAATAGCAACTGAAAATCTGGCAATGCTAGAATTGGTGCTGACGTCAAAAGTTCCTTGATTCGCTCAAAAGCAAATCATGCTTCCTTCGACCATGAAAACTTTTTACCCCTCATACAATCAGTGATAGGTGCCATCACACTACTAAAGTGTGGTATAAATCTTCGGTAAAATGAAGCCAACCCATGAAAACTTCGGACTTCTGTTATAGTCTTGGGTTGTGGTCAATCTCTGTTTGCTTCAACTTTACTTTGATCCACCTGTATTCCTTCTTCCGATACAACATATCCCAAAAATAAAACATTCCGCGCCATAAACACACATTTCTTCGTTGCTGCATACAATTGTTCTTGATGAAGAATAATTAGCACCTTTCGCAAATGCTGAATATGCTCTTCTGTACTAGCACTGTAAATCAAAATATCATCAAAGTAAACTAGCACAAACTTCCCAATGTACGGTCTGAAAATTTGGTTCATCACCCTCATAAATGTACTTGGTGCATTCGATAGACCAAACGGCATAACCAGCCATTCATATAATCCTTCCCTTGTCTTGAACGATGTCTTCCATTCGTCCCCTTGTCTAATTCGAATCTGATGATAACCGCTCTTAAGATCAATCTTCGAAAAGATTACAGGCCCACTGATTTGATCTAACAGATCATCAAGCCTCGGCATCGAAAATCTGTATCTGACAGTTATTTTTCTCAGTGCCCTGCTACCCATACACATCCTCCATGATCCATCCTTCTTCGGCACTAACAATGCTGGTACAGCAAAAGGACTTAAGCTCTCTTGTATGCTCCCTTGTTCAAGCAATTCTTCCACCTGCCTTCTCAACTCCTCATGTTCCTTTGGACTCATCCTGTAATGTGGTTTATGTGGTAACACAGCTCCTGGAACAAGATCAATCTGATTCTGTATGTCCCTCAATGGTGGTAATTCTTAGGGTAGCTCTTCAGGAAACACATCCTCAAATTCCTCCAACACTGGTTTGACTTCCTCTGGAATTTCAACCTTCTCACTACTTTCGCGTACGATCAACAAAAACACTTCAGGCTCATCTTCCACTTCCTAAACAAACTCCTTCAAAGATAGCAAAGTTTTCAGCTCTTCAATCTCCTCCAACTTGCTTTCTTCCTGTTGTCGCTTCTTGGGAATTAAAGTGATTTTTGTGCCTTCGAACATGAAACTGTAGCTGTTAGTACGACCATCATGTTGCACCGTTCTATCATACTGCCACGGTCTTCCCAACAACAGATGACATACATCCATATCAACCACATCACACCAAATTTCATCTTTGTATTTCTTCCCAATCGAAAAAGTTACACAAGCTCTTCTCCTAACCTTCACTTCTCCACCTTTCCTCAACCAAGCTAATTTGTAGGGTTTTGGATGCTTTTCTGTCTTTAACGCCAACTTCTTTACAGCTTCTGAAGAGATGATATTATCACCACTTCCTGCATCAATGAAAACTTGCAGACCTTTCCCAAGATAGTACACGTTGACTGGAAAATATTACTCCTCAACCAACTTAACTCATCATCTTGCTTTGGTGTCAAACACGACCTCCTCATCATCAAATTAAATCCTGATTTTGACGTCGTACTTGGTCTCAATCTCGATAATGAATACTTCCTCTATCACCCTCTTCATCATAATCAAATGTACTTCGATATCGATCTCGACCATCAACATCTCTATGATCACGCATATCTCTTTGACTATGTCTTTCAGCATCACGATATGGCTCACGTTCATACTCCCGTGGAGTTCTTCTCTCTTCATCTCTATACTCATGATGTTCTCGCCTTGTTGAAACTGATGACTCTCTTCTATCTCGAACAGATTGTGGCGACACCCTCCTTACTTCCGTAACCGATGGCGAAACTCTGTTTCCTCCATGGTTCGAGACCGGTGACCTTCTCCTACGACTTTGATTCATGTCGATCATCAACTTCTCTAACTTCTCAACACCTTCATTGAACTTCTCATTGATATGTTGCTCCATTGCCTCAGCTTCTTCTCTTCGATACACATCTCCAATATTTTGAAATCGGTTAGCACGTCTCGGAGGCATGATCTCTCTTACAAGCTCGGTTCCTTCTCTACTTAGCTCGGCTTTAACTCCAAAACTTCCTCTTTACTCCCAATAGGCTTGGCTTAGCTATGATTGGCTAAGTCCAGCTCTGATACCAAACTGACGCAGCGGATATTCAAGAAATGGATACAACGATGAAAAGTATGAATCGATGGATTGAAAAATACCGAATGCCCAAATCCGTTGATCTCAAAGATACCGGATTCTAGCTATCCCCAACACGTTGATCGCGCACGATACCGTGTTAAAAGATCTACGATTCTTCTATGTTGATCTCGCGCACGAGATTCAGTGAATCGGCTTCAAATCCGTTGATTCGAGCGCACTCGAATAACCGAAAATGGAGAAAGGAGCTCATACTCAACTTCCAATTTTAATGGAGGCACAAAGCACAAACCAAATTTTATTCAACATTCAACAACCACAAATGATACAACTCACCCGCTATTTATAGAGTTTTACATCACACATACACAGTTTTCACCGACCTAACAGGGCCGCGACCTACGACCTAACACAACAGAATACAACACAAGTTAAGAAAATTACAACACACGAGTTAACAACATACAACATATAAACGACCTACGAGTTATCATACATCCGCGACTCAATAAAGTACTCTGCAGCACGCTTCATGCGACCTAAGGATCTTCGGCACATAGTTATGTCGTTCGCGGCCTACAGGAGCGATTCGCGACTCAAAGAAAATCGCCGCGACTTAAGGAAGATTGCTTGCGACCTAGAATTTGCTCGACCTAGGATCTTCAGTGACATAGTTACGTCGTTCGCGACCTACTGGAGGTAATTTGCGACATAAGAGAAGTCGCCGCAAAGAGGAGGAGCGACCTTGGCTTGCTCGCGACCTAGGGCTTGCTCGCGACCTAGGGCTTGCTTGCGACGAAGGGTAGGTCGTTCGCGACCTAGGGTAGGTCGGCCGCGACCTAAAGAGGTATGCTTTGCATCACGCCTGTAGCAGCATTAGCCGTTGTAAGTCTACAACGGAAATACATAGGGGTGAGACAAATGCCATGGGGAAAATGGGCAGCAGAAACTTGGACCTGCACAAAGCATGCCATGTCTGGCTTGGCACATTTGAAACTGCAGAAGGTGCTGCCAGGGCATACGATGGAGCTGCTAAAAATGTGGAGAACCTCACTTCTCCAAATATTACTACTACTTCTGATAATATATTGTCGACTCTAGTTTTTCATTATTCGGGTGAAGATGAATTAAACCAAGTGGTCTATGTATATGATAGATAATAACTATGTAATATATTATGTGCTTACTTGAAATACAAGCTGATTATGTTATTATTAGAAATAAAGTTTAATTGAACAAGCTGTATTTCCGGATTACTTTTGAGTTACATGTGACATACGACCGAGAGTTTTAATCTGAATATTCGCTAGGGCACATGATTTCGTTTACTGGCGTCCATTATAGGGATCTTTCTACAGCTATTATTAGTATACTAACTTAGCCTACTCTTCGTAACAACACAGTTTGAACTCCATGATAATGTTGTATAACTATCATCCTTATTTTTATTAGATGGCGTGCTTAATGTAGCAAATGTGTCTTGTTATAGCAGGAATCAAGTAGATAACATTTTATTGATGCAAGTACGGAAAAATCATGTAGTTGTTTCATCTAAGCAAGGTCTTTTCATTGGTTTTAGTGTATATGGTTACTTTAACTTACTAGGCAGAAAATAGGTTTTGGTACTATAGAAAATGTTGATGTGTCTTGCTTGTTTGGCTACGGATAATTATTTGGCATATCACTATTTTTAGTTTGCTTATGTAGATTTGTATTTCAGGACAACAAAGATCCATATGCGGAAGAGGTAGCAACTCCTAGAGAAAAGGAAAGACGAAGAATGATGTCAATTCCAGGACTTATTTCCCCGAACGAGATAAAGGATGAGATGGTTAATTCATGATATGCACCGAAATAATGACACTCCAATTTCAAAAAATGTTTACTGCATCCGATCCTCACATCAATTTAACTATGTATTTTAGATACTTATTTTGTCAGTCAGCATCATTTTTAGTTTTCTTTGGCTATAGTGAACAAGGGGGTATGTTAGGAATGTATGCTGCTACTTGTGAAAAAAGGGGTATACAGGTTTCTAGGCTGCAAGTTAAAGTTGTAGCAGCAAATAACTTTGGGTGAGCTAGAGATTTAAATTTTTTTGATATATTGTAGTCTTTTTTTCTTCTTCATAATTTGGTGTTGTTATATGTTGTCTGCGCATGTATATATATTGTTGACAGTCTGTTGATGTGTTATTTATATACTGCATGCTCATATATTGTTTATTTATTACTTTACTTTGAGATAAGCGATTTGTATCTATTTCAACTACGCTTTGTTTTACTCGATTAGTGTTCCATATTATCAAATTGATATATTCAACAAATTGTCAATTTGGAACATCGAATAAGTGCGGTAGATTATTATTTCGAGACATCCAGTGAGTGTTGCAGATTCTCAGTCTGAAACACTCGGCAAGTGTTTCACTATGTACATTCGAAACAATCACAAGTGTTTCGATATTAGTAAAGTTGAAACACTCGCCAAGTGTTTCAATCTGTAAATTCGAAACTTCCACTAAATGTTTCAATCCGTTAATATGAAACACTTGCTAATTGTTTCAAATTGTCAATTTGAAATGGACAATAAATGTTTCAAAAATCCATAATATACTAATCTGTAAAACTTGTAAAGTGTTTCTAAAATGTATTTCAACGTTCTACTTTCATTTTAAATTGATCGTTTTGGTGTAGTGTGATATGAACAAACTATTGCAAGTTGACTAATTTAAACCATCAAATGTTGATAAGTTAGACCATCGCATGTTAATGAATTCCAAGCTACTTTAAGTTGATGGAACCAAGCTATCGCATGTTGATGAAGTCAAAGCTATCGCATGTTGATAAAGGTGAAGCTATCGCATATTAACGAAGTACAAGCTATCGCAAGTTGATAGAAGCTATTGCATGTTGAAGGAAAAAGAAGTTATCTCATATTGAAAGAGCTAAAACTATAACATGCCGAAGGCATCAAGGCCATCGTAGGTTAAGAGTAATACTATCACTGGTTGAGAAAACTCCTAAAAAGCAATGCCTTAGTCGGCCACATGGTAGCCCCTAATTGGTCCAGTCATGCCATGTCATCACAAAGAGGTTGAGAAGAATTTATGCCATACGTCAAACCGACAACAGATCATGTCAGCAAAATCTTAACCGTCTATTTCCTTTAGGCGCCACGTGTTAAAAATCTAAGGATCCAAATTCTCTATAAATAAGCATGTACTCCCTACTAAGTAGGAGATAATTTCAAATTGTACTTTTTCCTCATTTTTATATTTTTAGGCATTAATAAAGACCTTGACTTTGGGATTTTAATGGCCGTTAGGTCAAATTCAAATTGAAACTTTGTGATTAAGTACTTGAACAATTACTTATTTGCATACTTGTCTATTTGAGAACATAATGACTAGCATACTTGCCCACGAGTCCAATTCTTTCTCAAGTATCATCGATCCATCTTGACTAAGCACATAAGTTAGAACCTAATATTGATCTAACATTTTTTGTGCTTTCAATGAGAGTTGAACTAAGAGACTATTCTCTCTTTTTTATAGATATTCGTCATGACTATTTTCCAACACAGGTCTTTATGAAAGAACTGAGAGACTATTCTCTTGCATTTATTCTCTGATCTGACGATATTTTTATTTGGTTAGTATTTATTTAGCTACCTTTGTTTTAGCAAATCAATTGGCTAATTTGTAGCCTATCTTGACTCTTGTAACCATATATATTATTGGACGTTGAATACAATGGGCTAGCAATTGATTTCTAAATTGATTTCTGTCATGGTATCAGAGCTTCTTATGATCTTATTCTCCTTACCCTAGCCTCACATATCTTCTTCTCTGTTCTTCTTCTTCTATCTTTAATTCTTTTCCATGGCAGACATGTCCAAGTTTCATCCCGCACTCACCATCACTAATGTTAAATCTCTTATTCCCATAACAATAGACAATGAGCAAGCCATGTATCATTCTTGGGCTACTCTGTTTACCAATCTTGCCAGGGTTCATAATCTTTACGATCACTTGGTTCCACCAACGGAGGAGATGGCTATGGCTGCCTATGTCCAGGCTAAGTCCGCTAATCCGGCTCTTTGGAGGCGTTTGGATGTCGTTGTCTTGCAATGGATTTACAGCACCATTTCTTCCGATCTTCTCGCTATCCTCAGATGTAATGACACGGCAGAGGGGCATGGAACCGTCTTGAAGCTCTTTTTCAGGACAACAAAGCCTCTCGGGCTACCTATCTCGAGGAGGACTTTACAAACGCTGCTTTTAAGGCTTTCAACTCGATCAACAATTATTGTAATTATCTACAATCTCTGGGGGATAGGTTGACTGATGTTGATGCTCCGATGACAAATGGTCGTCTGGTTTTACGTCTCACCGGGTCCTTACCAGAGGCGTATAGTGGTGTGGCGGATTATATACAAAATCAAGAGCCTTTGCCATCCTTTGAGAGTTGTCGTTCAAGGTTGAAAATGGCTGAGCATACTATCAAGGCTCGTCAAGCTCGTGAAACTGGTGGTTCTGGGAGCCAGTCCGGTGGTGCTGCCATGGTTGCCACTGATACATCTGCAAGCAACAAGCGCAACAACAATAATAAAGGGAGGCACAATTCGAAAAAAAATGGAAAGAAAAAGGTCCACCAAAGTACTAATGGATCCAGTCCTAGTCAGCCGCCATATCAGCAGCACCAGTGGCAGCCACCGCAGCAGGCCCCACCGCCACAGTGGCAGCAGATGTGGTAGCCTGGTTGGGGAGGGTGGACTATTCCTCCTTGCCCATTTCCCATATACTCTTGGCAGCCAAGGCTCGATCCAACGTCCCTCCTCTTCTGGGTCAGGCTTACTTGGGTTTAGACTCAAGCTTTCAATGTCGTTGCTCCTCTTGCTCCTAGCTACATGCCCACCGACATTGAGGCCGCTATGCATGCTCTTTCGTTCTCTCAACCAGATGGGAACTGCTACATGGATACTGGTACTACATCTCACATGAGGGTGGATGCAGGTATTCTCTCTTCTTATTTCAATTCAAGCAATAAGCATCATAACATTGTTGTTGGTAGTGGTCATTTAATTACAACTATTGGTCACGGTCGCACTATGTTGCCTCCACCTTAATTACCATTTACCCTAAACAATGTGTTACATTCTCCCAGGCTCATTAAAAATCTGGTCTCTGTTCGTAAATTTACCACAGATAATCGGGTTTCTATCTCTTTTGACCCTTTTGGTTTCTCTGTTAATGACTTACAAACGGGGAAAAAACTAATGAGATGTGATAGCACTGAGGGCTTATATCCACTTTTCTCCAACTCTCAAGCCATTTCTTCCAACAATCATTCCGCTTTAAATGCTTTGCCTTTGAATATTTGGCACAATCGTTTAGGTCATCCTGGCGATGCTATTCTTAAGTCTCTTTGTAGTAAAAAGTTTGTTGGTCATAATAAGGCTTGTAAAACTTTTTGTTCTTCGTGTCCTTTTGGAAAACATTCTAAGCTACCTTTTATGGTTCAGTGTCATATACTTTTCTTCCGTTTGATATTATTCATAGTGATCTTTGGACTTCTCATATTGTTAGTACTTCCGGCCATTGTTATTATGTTCTTTTTCTTGATGATTGTAGCAAATTTTTGTGGACCTTTCTTATTGTAAAAAATCTCAAGTCAAACAACTTTTCTTAGCGTTTCGTGTTTTAGTCAAAACATAATTTGAACGTAATGTTAAGACTTTTCGGTGTGACAATGGTACGGAATACATTAATGGCACTTTTAAGGATTTTTTTGAGCAATATGGCATGTTTTTCCGTCTCTCATGTCCTCATACATCTCCTAAAAACGGGAAGGCCGAAAGACACATAAAATCCATAAATAATATCATCTGGACTATTCTTTCTCGTGCATCTATGCCACTCTTCTTTTGGCATCATGCTCTCTCCATGGCTACATAACTTCTCAATATCCTTCCTTCCAAGGTATTGAATTACCAATCTCTCGCTCAAATCCTCTATCAATGTGATCCAGACTATTCGGGTTTGCGTGTTTTTGGTTGCTTATGTTTCCCATTATTCCCCTCTTCTACTATTCATAAATTACAAGAAAGGTTGACTCCTTTTGCTTATTTAGGTCCAGCTCCTAATCGTCGTGGCTCCAAATGCTATGGCATGTCTAGTGGTAAAATCATAATTTGTCGTCATGTCCGTTTTGTTGAAACAGAATTTCCATTCTCCAAACTTCATAAAAAACCTTTAAATTATGATTTTTTGAGTGACAATATTAATCATTAATTAATACATCATTTATCTCAAAATACCACACCACAAAATATGCAGCTTGACCCAATAACGCAGCCCAACGACTCGTCCTCTCTTCCTCAATCTGGGCTACAGTCTCACACAGGCCCAGATTCCACACCTCCCACTGTTGCCTACACTCAGTCCTCTATTTCCTCCTCTGGCCCATCCTCTCTTCCCGACAATCCAACCCCGTCTATGAGCTCCCCTACTTTGACCATTCCTCAAACCAACCCTAGGCCTCCCAACCCCATTTTAACCCGCATAACCACTCGTACATCAAATGGCATTTTTGAACTCAACCCCAAATACTCTTCTAATTACCACACTACCACCACTACAGATATTTATCATGTTTCGAAAAATCCTATTAGTGTGCTTAGTGACCATAATTGGAAAAGTGCAATGTGGGATGAATTTAATGTTTTAATTGACAATAAGACTTGGGAATTAGTGCCTAGGCCGCCTAATATTAATGTTATTCGGTCTATGTAGTTTTTTCATCATAAATATAAATCCGATGGTTCTTTTGGCGTTATAAAGCTTGTCTTGTAGGTGATAGAAATACACAACAGCAGAGCATTGATTGTGATGAAACATTTTGCCCCATAGTTAAACCGGTCACCATTTGAGCGGTTCTCAGCATTGCTCTTTCTAAATCTTGGTTCATTCATCAAATGGATGTCAAGAATTCTTGCATGGTCATCTCAATGAAGCAGTTTATATGCATCAACCCATGGGTTTTCATAACAAAAATTATCCGGATCATGTTTGCCTTTTGAAGAAATCTTTGTAAGGATTAAAACAGGCTCCTCGGGCTTGGTACCAAAGATTTGCTGACTTTTTTGCTACCATTGGGTTCTCTCATAGTACGTCAGATCACTCTTTATTCATCTACAAGAATGGTTCTGATATAGCTTATATTCTGTTATATGTGGATGACAATATACTTACAGCTTCTTTTGATCGTCTTCGTAAGTATATTATGACTCTTCGCTTTTGAATTTGCTATGAAGGATCTCGGTCCTTTGAGTTTCTTTTTGGGTATTGCTGTCACTCGTTATGCCCATGGTCATTTCGGACATAGTATGTTGCAAAAATTATTGAACGTTCTGGAATGTCTAACTGTAGTTCATGTCCTACTCATGTTGACACTAAATCCAAACTAAGTGCCACCACAGACACTCCTTATGATGATCCAACTAAGTATCGTAGTCTTGCAGGTGCTCTTCAGTATCTTACATTCACTCGGCTAGACATTTCCTATGCCATGCGGCAAATCTGCCTTCATATGCATGCCCCGACTAATGAGCATATGAAACCTCTTAGGTGTATCATACGCTATCTCCAGGGTACCCTTTCTTTTGGTCTCCACTTGTACAAATCCAATATTAATCGTATTATCTCATATACAGATGCAGATTGGGGTGGTTGTCCTGACACCCATCATTCTACCTGTGTTTAACGTGTATTCCTTGGAGATAATTTGATTTCTTGGTCTTCGAAACGGCAACCTACTCTTTCTCGTAATAGTGCTGAGGCGGAGTACAGGGTTGTTGCTAATGTTGTTTCTGATTCGTGCTGGATCAGAAATTTGCTTCTAAAGTTGTGTTGTCATATTCAAAAGGCTACTCTAGTTTATTGTGACAATGTGAGTGCTATATACTTATCCGGCAATCCTATTCAGCATCAACGCACTAAACACATTGAGATAGTTATTCATTTCGTCCGTAAGAAAGTAGCTCGTGATGAAGTGTGTGTGCTTCATGTACTGTCCTGTTACCAAATTGCTGATATTTTTACAAAAGGGCTTCCATTCGTATTATTTAATGATTTCAGGGACAATCTAAGCATACGATAACCTCCCGCTTTGACTGAGGGGTGTGATAGAATATATTTTACATATATTCTAGGCGTTAGAATATTTCTTGCATTTATACCCTGATCTGACGGTATCTTTATTTGGTTAGTATATATTTAGTTACCTTTCTTTTAGCAAATCAGTTGGCTAATTTTTAGCCTCTTTATTTGGTTAGTACTTATTTAGTTACCTTTGTTTTAGCAAATCAGTTCGCTAATTTGTAGCCTATCTTGACTCTTGTAACCATATATATTATTGGACGTTGAATACAATGGCCAGGCAATTGATTTCTATCACTTTAGAACCAAACTTGATTCATTCAACTTCTAATCAGTTTACCCCATAATTTAGTGATGAGCGGGTATTAAATATGAGAAACTTAACTCTTTGAACCGTGGTAGGAAAAAGGTAAATCACCCAAATGACCTAGGCATATGGAGCATAAATCCCTTCCATATAGGACCGGAACCTTTTTTGTGACGGAATTGAATAAGGCGAAACCAATCCAGAAGCATAAGAAAGATGACCCTTTGCTTAATAAGAAAGGACATTCAAACTCAAGCTAGAGGAACTGTACTTAAAATAGAATTGAATCTCTATTTCGACCTATTTGCTCAAAAGTGGAGGAGTACAGTTAATGTATCTTAAAGAAAAGAGAAAATACCATCAACCTCCAAAAAGAAAATAGGAAATGAGTAGAGAAGAAATTCTAATTATATAGAAAAAACATAACAATAAACAGGGAGATTATGCTTTAAAAAACCTAGAGCAAAATAACTACTCCTCTTCGTGTCTTGCAAGAAGAAATTTACTTCCTAATCAAGGAAAGACTAAATTATTGGCCTTCTAAGAAGAATATGAAAAGGGATGAGAGACATGGGGGAGAGAATACCGCTATTACAAAAAGGCGAATGGCCATCAGACTAATGAATGCATGGCACTAGCTATAATTATTGAATATTATATGAGAAAAGTAGAATTTGTGGAATATGACCTATCAAGGAGTTGAAAGTAAACTAGGAAACACTTCGAATAATGACACTATGCACTTCCATTGTGACTCATAACTATAGAAATTAGCATCCAAAAATGAATTACAAAAGGAAAAACTTCAAAAGGAATAAAGAAACAATTTAAACATTTGGTCCCGCCTTTAGGCCTGGCTAAAGTATCCATCCAAAGAGGATAGTTAAGTTGAGCTTTTGGTCCCGCTTTTTGGCCTGGGCAAAACACTCATCCAAAGAGATTGGTCAAATTAAGCCTTTGGTCCTGCCTCCAGGTCTGCCAAAGCAACCATCCATAGAAAATGGTCAATTAAGCATTTAATCCCGCTTCTATGTTTGGTTAAAGCCCCCATCAAAACAGTAATTGTCAAACTAAGCCTTTAGTCCAACCTTCGGGCCCGACCAAAGCAATCATCTAAGGAAGATGGTCAATTAAGCTTTTGTTCCTGCTTTCATGTCTTGCTAAAGCAATCATTCAAAGAGTAATGATCAAACTAAGCCTTTGGTTCTGCCTTTGGGCTTGGCCAAAGCAACGATCCATTTGAGATAATGTGTAAAATAATAGCTCACATGCAAAAGGTAAGCAATTATATCGAGAAGCACAAGAGGTAAGTAATCTACCATAAAACTGGTACGTAAAATAATAATTCATAAAACACAATGACATCGTAAAATAAAATTCGCATTACAAACTACAATTTTTTTACACAAAATTTCGCTAGATGGCTTTACAAAAACACATGGTTTTGGATGATGTAGAAGATGTTGATGTGGGCACTAACTCCTTCCCTTTTTCTTCAACTTATAAAACACAAGAATGGCTCTTGCTGGCTGAACCGACGTTTTTACATAGAATCGAAGGTCCACCTACATCTGTAAGAAGTTTTGATATCTCAAGTAACTTGAGGCAACAGCCTTCCTTAATCAGCAATTTCATTTTGGACCTAAAAATGAAAAGTCAATCTTTAAACCAAAAGCTATGATGGCTTGGATCACATAGTCTACTAATGAGTCCGGTTGATATGCCCTAGAATTAAAAAGTCACATCAATACTAGCTGGTCTTTAAGTCCCTTAACCTTTTCATCAAAGTCTCCACCGTCGAAGAAGGGTCATTAATGTGCTGAAGTGCCATAAGCAAATACCTATTTAACTTTTTCTCCATGCGACAGATGACATCAAAGGTATCTACGGAGTTATTTTTGGAAGTTATCACACTTTCATAAGTCTTGTTCGCACCCTTCAGTTGAGAAATTTTATGGGGTAAACCTTTTTGATGTACTTGTTCCTCATTCGAGAAACCCAAATATTTTTTGAACTTAATTTTTTAAGCCAGTTCCAAACCTTAAACTTTTTTGAGTTCAAAAGGATTTTTAAGCCCCACTTATCTTTACTCTTTGGTATATATCGGTCAGTATAGCTTACCTTTTGTGACCCACCTCTCCAAATAAAATCACTACACTGAATTGATTTTAGCAGTTGAGCATTGAAAAGTTTGTAGCCAAAACCTTACTTTAGATGGGATGACCTTGTGAACAATTCCACCACGCCTACAAATGAGTGTAGTTTAGATCTTCAACCCAATAATTTCTCTATGATGCTATTAATGAGCTAACCAAATTCAGATTCGATAAATCTATTATTAGATAAAGGTACATCCAACTATTTCACATGTAGCTCTCCTTCTTTAATCATACACCTTCCAAAATTTTCATTTTGTTTTGATAGAATTTGTTAAAATAGCACATTATTTTCAATTCGTTGACTTTCAAACTAGCAAAATCTTTCTTCTTCCGAAAAGTCTCTTTTAAAATATGTACAACTTTTATATTAAGGCATGCAAATAGATCATTAACATAGAGTAAGTGTGTTACTTTTGGTTGGATGTTGTAAGTGGGCTGAATCTTATCATTATGACATGCAGTCTTCATCTGCAATATGAAAAACTCTTCAGCCATTGCAAAGAGGTAAGGCATAAAGGATCCCTTTGCCTTAATTCTAAAGAACCATGTATATACACTTTAGGAACTCCATTAATCGGAATTGAATTTGTGGGCGTTTTAATTATTCAAACATGATATTCACCATTTTACAAGGTAACCCATAACTTTGAGAATTTACATTAATAAAATCCCTATTAACCTTATAATATCTTTATGGAGATTTATTTCTAAACAAAATATATTTGGGTGCGTTTTTGTTAAAATCTCTTACAAGGTTATGAGCCATGTGAGAGTTTTTAGATATAGCTCTACCCGTAATGATTGCACTTTGACACTGTGAAATTATATCTAGCAGAACCTTATTATGTTTGTTGTGTATAATTTTGCTAAGATCCTTATACGCAACATTGCAACATGAAATTGTTTTATACTTCTCAATCTGACATGGTTTATTGATTTGGGAATTAAAGAAATGAAAATATGAAGTTGATTAAATTAATTTCATACATACATACATATATATATATATATAATCGAAGATTACATGTATACTTTTTAATGTGATACGATAAGCAAATAAAATATATTCTAACCTAATAATACATGAAGTAAATAACAGGGCAACATAGGTGACCATTGGGATTTATGATGGCACCATACGTAAGATGTATATTTTATATGTATAATGCCGCATAATTGTGATTTAACTTATAAATATACACACATACACACACACACTTATGCACGCACACTCCCTTGTTTCGACTTATACATATTAAACTACAAATATTATTATTTTTTATAAAAGGCTCATGGCTTTATAAAAATAGACGTATATAATATATATCTTTGATGTTAAAGGATGACGACGTTTTTAATGTTTGTATAATTATAAGAATACTTTTTGAAAAAGCTCATGGCTATAAAAAAGATGTATTTTCTTGATTTTTAAATTTTTAGTATATATTTGCCATTGTGCAACAAATATGCACATTTAAATTTAAAATTTAAAAACTTTTTAGCATTCTAGGTTATATATATGTGTGTATGTGTGTGTGTCTATATATGTTTGAACCCAAATTTCTTTTTATTGAATAGAAAATATAAACAAGAAATCTTAATTATATTCTAAACTATTTTAGTGTATATATATATAATATTATATTATATGATGTTTGTACATAATATTTAAACTATATATTAGCCAAAAATTAATATATATAAAAAAATTATTTTATTATACATATATATATATATGGATTTAAAATTTATTACCTATGTTTATATACATATTTCAATTTGAACTATTATTATTTTTGTGTTAAGGCCAAAAATAAAAGGATATGTATACATATGAAAATATGTAATTTAATTTCAAATAAAATTACCACTAGAACCGACCAATCATTGACATGTTGTGCTTTTATACTTTCATTTCGAAGTATGTTTCCTTCTTCCTCCTAACATAGTGTGCAAATCCCAACGATATGCCCTAACTAGTTTTATTAAGGGCTTGTGTTGGATTTGTTGTGGTATATTGAACGAGGGTAGGATGTGTGGTACACCCACTATCATAAATATTAAAACTTTTCCTCCTATCTTTGCTCTAGATCTAATCTTGATCAAAGAGAAGTAGTCAAGTCCCTTACTTTCCCAAGATATGGTCTTCCCCTCTATCGATTTGTTCCATAATGTTGGGCCTAATTAACATCATAATTAAATATTTATTTTGGCCCATATTTTAATGAAACTAATATATAAAAATTATAAATTATTTTAGTTAATTTCAAGACCCAAAGTAGATAATTAAAGCCATAAAAATTTAATACAATATTTGCAGTAATTTTTAATATTAGTTTATAATATTTATGAATTAATTTAAACAAGTTGAATGTAGAAAAATCTCTATAACATTATTATGTTGACTCGTTGGTGTGAACTCGATCCTTGGTAATATTTAAATATTAAATTTTGCATGAAATTTGTTGAAATACACACGTGTTTAATTGTTTATAAAGCATTTAGGAAAAATCCAAATTCTAATATTTATCAAGTTACACGCTAAGTAAAGATATTTTATGCACATTTTCTCATCCCCACTATATCATTTAGATATCTAGAGTCTGGTCAATGGTCAAAAATTATGATAATATCTACAGTTTACTATGTAGTGCCTCTTTAAGGCCTCAGTTCAATTCGATAACATTTATCGATTAACTGATTTACTTGCCAAGATATTTTGACTTTAAGTTAACTACTAATTACGGTGATACCAACCTTCTACAACGAAGGAAACGAATCCTCTCATGGGTAGTGTTTAACTTTAAGTAGTTCAATGTGTACCCAACTATGATTATAATTTGATCATATTGCAATATGAGTGATCATAATTAGATTATGTCTAGGTACTTAAGATCAATAATACTCTCAAGTATGGAGACTACTACATATCATTACATGAGATCTTCAAATTTGACTTAGTTGTTTTAATTTTAAACCTATAGAAGATTCTCATTGTGTCATTCTATAATTATTCCAAACAAATACAAGTACGTTATTCATTGGTGTCACCAGCAGTCATGTGAAATTCACTGTCCATCGTATAGAGAACGTTATGTGCACTAGTCTTGATGGATATATCGATATTATATTCTCGGTACATCTTAACTAAGAACAATTTAAGGATAAGTATTTTAAATGTTCGATTCAAAACTCGTGGTTATAAGCACATTCACAGCTATAGTTGATTAAATATCTTTCCCAGGGATTTTCTATATGTATATGTTTAATCTATTCCAATCATTACTTATATCAAAACATAAAAATGCATATAATATAATTGGTTATATTTTTTAACCAACCTCGGAACTAGACTAGTGCATAACTATTACTGGAAAATAAGGAATAAAGTAAGTAGTTAAAGGTGAGTGACACCAAATATAGAGTGGTTCAATAAGCTTGCCTACGTCCATAATGAAGTTCATTTACTATATATCTCTCTTACGATTACAAGAAATTACAAGAGAATAAAAAAAGGATGCACTTAAAGATTAATGGAATTGTTAGTCTTATGTACTTGCGGTGTCAAAGAGCTCTGGATCATGTATAGTACTCTGAATTCTTATATATTCCAACTCCTTTAAAGTGGTAAAGCATAGGGTATTCATGGTAGCTAAGATGGATGATAAATGGCTAAGATTATGTGGTAAAATTGGTGGGAAGAGCAACTGGCCATTGAGTTCATAGCATAGGATGATGGAAGACGGTTGTGAAGGTGTAAAGGGAAGTGTGGCTAGGAAAATGTACTCATTGTTCCTATGTTCCTTGCATAGACTTTGCATTTAATACTAATGGTTTGGTATATTAGTTCACCCGCCTAGCTATAGTGCTTTGTACGGATAGATAGACAATTCATCATTTACTCTTGTGAGCTTATGTGGTAAGGCTCGATGAGCTGATGGGTCGGTTGTTGAAGAAACGAAGGAAACTAAGAATTGCTAAGGAGCATGATAAGGAAATGGTGTAAGGCCGAATGCGAGATGATTGGTAGGGCTTCTTGGGACAAGTTGGAGCTAGTTATGCTAACATCGGGCCAAGGATGGGTCGTGCCTTAGCCAATTTTGTTTGATGTGATATATGTTAAGGCGGACTGAAGATGTGTTGATCGTCAACTAAAGTGATGTCGAGTGAGCGTTTTGACTTGGTGTAGTGTTGGAAGTAGGTCGACCTAAGAACGCCAATCGCCATTGAACTAAGCATGGTTAGACCAGGCATGGCCGACCATAGAATGGGGGGCTAACTTTTATTCAGGCCAAACTGCCTTAATCGAATTACTAATTACTTACGATAAAATTAGGCAACAAATATTGTTACTACTATAATCGACGTCGAAGGAGTTCGGTGTGCTACTTGGTCACAGTGATAAGCAGTGACAAAACAATAGTGTCGATGTCAATGGAAGTGTTATTACCATCAATAACCTCAAAGACGAGCAGTCTAGGAAGCAAAGGATGTCATACATCATATATGTTGCTTGTTATCGACAACAAGCTTAACCAATGACACACTTATTTGGAGGAACAATAGTGTCAAACCACATCAGAGTCGTTGTCCTCTTATAATTTTAAAGTTGATATTCTACGACATCATCACCCAAGCATCACTGCATATCAATAAGACTAGGGTTGATGACACGCCTAACCAATGTCCCCTCTTATCAACTTTGAAGATATATGAAAAGAGATATAGAGATGACATCGCCTCTCATGGTAAATGAATAGTCTTTAGTCACACCAACTACCATCGTCACCCTAAAAAACACGTGACCAATGATGCATTTATAAATCAGTGTTGAAGGAATAGGGTACCGTACTTCATCAATAACAGAATGTATATATTATTGTGTATAGCCAAAAAAAGAAAAAACATTGAGTACTATAAACACGGTAAGCCATCAATGAATGTTGATATGCCCAATATTACATCTCATTAATGTTGGACTCAAGTAGCACATTTATTCACCTATGGTCTTCACAACAAGCTCATTGCCGATCATCATGAAGGCCATCAACCTTTTAGAAGCAGCGCCACACTTCACAAGCACTTCGAGAGTATCGCTTTACGACAATGCCAAAGGAATACAATGTGATGTTGCTCTTCGCCAATGTTCAATATTGCACCTCGTCCCTTATACATCGAATCTCATCAACATTTGGAGGACACCGCTTATCTATGCAAAGCGGAGTTGATAATAGGCACCGCTAATGTCCACAAAGGTATCAATACTGCCTTTTGATTAGTGTTACTTCATACTTGTGTTGATATCATCACCCACGAATGAGGGACGTCGACCTTCATAACTAAAGCCACCAATGCCATAGTCCATTGTTATCGTATATCTCCATTAAAGGGATGAAGGCGAAGCCTGGTAATATTCAACATTTGATGACTTTCGATGTTAAACATGCTGACGCCGAGCAAGCCAAGTGTGAAATAGTAAAGAAGCCAAAGTTGTTGCCGAGAACATAGCTGAAGTTCATTGATGCCAAAAGCCATGTCGCGTTTTCTCTATAAATATAGACCTAGGGGTGCCATTTGAGGGGAATTTTTTCTCTCCTCCCACTTCTTATATGTTAAGCTTTGTAAATCTTAAATTGATTTAGGGATTTTCGCCGATTTTAATACTCGAACATTGTAAATAGAAGGGTATAGATATTAAACAGTTGCATGGCCTATTGACTTTATTTAAAATTGTGATTTGCATATTCAGTTGACTTTGAATTTAGACTTGGACAATGATGTGTGTGTTGATTCAAACATCAATACGCATAGTAACTTGCACCTTGATTTGTACTATTGATTTGAATCACCAATGAAGCTACATATGACTTCGATGACTCGGTTAGAAATTAATACGAATTCATACTTCACTTTAATAGCCTCGACAAGCCTGAACAAGGCCTCTCTTTGAGTTAACACTACTTTTACACACATTTGGGGTTAGTGAATTTATTCATTAACATTTTGGTGCTAGAAGAAGATCCCAAACCTCCGACTTCGTTAAAACCTAAGTGGGACTATCCTAACCTACATATTTTGGGCTTAAAGAACTTACCCTAACAAGCATATACTAGACTAAGCTATCTTATATCTTAACACCATGCCAATTAATCATGTTAATATGTCCGAACAAGGATCCTCCAAGCCCAAACAGCTAGGCCCATTTATCAAACCACTAATGACCTCCGGCTTCTCGAGGAACGATGTTAAGAGTCAAGGCACTATAGATCATGAAAAATAAGAGAAGACAAGCGACTTCTTGTAACCAAAATAATTGGAGCTTGAATCCATTCCTTCTAGGGCCATCATCGATTTTTGCCCTAGAAAAAAGTGCAAGAGAGATAATGTCTATTCAAGAATTAGAAAAGAGATTCAACTTAAAGCCGAGTGAACCATTTTCAAAAGAGAAGTGACAAAGGATTTCAAACGACCCACTAGGAAGTGGGAAAGTATTCTTAGCCACTCTCAAGGACAAAATGAAACTCGAGATTCTTTGAAAAGGAAAAATTTTTGTGGAGGTAAAGGAACTTATGTAAGCAATAAAAGAGCTAAGCATCAGCTAAAAGGGCTAGCGTCTAAATCACGACTTCCAAAAATTACACTCTTACCACTTCTATAAAGAACATTTATTTCTTTACTAAAGACGAGCTCAACTATTGCCCTTCACAAAAGAGAAGACCCAAGTTTGAATGGAATTGAGGATCATATTGTCATTACCATCTTGCAAATGGCCATGAAACCAATCAATGCAGAAGCTTGGAAGGGATGACCATTAATTTTCTAGAGAAAGGAAAATTCGATGAATTTGTAAAGAGATATTAAGCGAATTTTGCGATATAAAAGCTCTTCAAATGAGTGAATCTACTTGGTCGGGGACTAAGATTCCGCTAAATAATGGAAATGCATAAATCACTGCATAAGACGATAATAAATAGCTAAAGCCTTTGTCTCCAAGTAACATGGCCTAGACAAAGTACCTCCTAGAGGGAGGATGGAGTAAGCCTTTAGTATGGTTATCAAAGGCCTTACTAAAGCACTGAACAAGCCTTAATGTTGTCATCAAAGACCTTACTGAAGCGCCTCCTAGAGGAAGAATGGAATAAGCCTTTAGTTTCATTGACAAAGGCCTCACTAAAGCACCAAAACCAGCCTTTAGTGCGGTCATTAAAGGCCTCACTAAAGCACCTCCTAAAGGGAGGATGGGTAAGCCTTTGACCTGTCCAAGCGACGAACTAAGCCTTCACTACCGTCATCAAAAGCGTCACTGAAGCACCTCATGGAGGGAGGTCGGGTAAGTATTTTGGTTCTACTTAAAATAGCTAACTAAATGCATCAGACAATAGATCTAAGTCATTATCAATGGCAGTGCCATGGGTTCTACTCTAAGTAGAAATCATCACCTAAGATGGTGCCAAACATATTAATCAAATTCCAAGCCAAGTGGTGCTCCTAATCAAACAATCTTCTAGAGGAAGATCTGTCAAATTCCAAGCCAAGTGAGCTCTGAGTCAAACGAATCTTCTAAAGGAGGGTCTATTAATTATAAGCTATTATGCTCCTCAACAAATGCAACGTTCAACTGCTATGGATTTACGATCTTTTATCATTACTATATATGGATTTCTGGTCTTCTATTTATTATTACCAGATATAGATTCTGGTCTTCAATTATTATTGCCATATTTGAATTTCTTGTCTTCTATTATTATTACCAAATATGGATTTCTTATTTTCTTCTATTGATATGGATTTTTGATCTTCTATTATTATTGCTAGAATTGAATTTTTGGTTTTTTCTTTGCCAGAGTTGGATTTATGGTCTTATTTTATAATTGCCAGATATGAATTTCTAGTTTTCTCCTATTATTGGCAGATATGGATATCTGATCTTCAATTATTATTGCCAGATTTGGATTTATGGTCTTCTATTATTATTGTCAGACATGGATTTATGATCTTCTATTATTATTGCCAGATCTGAATTACTGATCTTCTATTATTATTGCTATATTAAAATTTTGGTCTTTTCTTATTGCTAGATATGGATTTCTGGTCTATTATTATTGCCAGATCTGGACTTCTGGTCTTCTATTATCAAATATGGATTTTTGGACTTTTTCTATCAAATGGAATTCTAGTTTTCTGTTAATAACTATTGAACAGGTTTCATGGCCTTTTATGGGAAAGAAAATTCTAATATGAAAATTTCAGTTGGTAGGGTTTTAAGTTATCTTAACAAGTAGAATGTTGATCTAGACATCAAAAGCTTGGATACAAGAAGCAAGATAATTAGATAATTTGATTCAAAGTCACATACTTTACATTTGAGGTAACTTTCATTCCAATACAAGTTCATTTAAAACTAATATTTACCTATAAAACTACAAGTATAGAAATCAGGTAGATAAGAGGACTGGTTCGAAACAAATCTTCTCTAAGGCTGAAGGTTCTGTGCTAGCTTACCTAAGTCCTTGGCAATTAAAGGATCAATGATGTGGAAAATGGCCACATCCAAAAGTTCTTTGAGTTCCTTTTCTTTTTTGAAAGCCATTTGCATTATCAATTGAGTCAATTTGAGTTTTTAAAGTATGCCAAAGGGTCTTGTTGGCTCATCGTAAAATTTGAATCATACTCTTTAATTCTTTTGATCTTTTATTTAAGAGTATATTTTTTCACACTCAAGCCCTTGAATTTTGCTTTCATATTTGTTGATATATAAAGATACTATTTCATCCCATTTTCAGGTAAAGTGTTACATACATTCAAATTTAACTTTTCCACTCCATTTTGAGATCATTTCATTGCTTTATCCTAGAGGTGGGTTTAACAAGGCTGGAAACTCTTGGCTAGCCAAAGATCTAGATTTGGACATTCTCTCTAGAGTTGGGGTAGGAAGAACAACTTCACCCTCACTCGCAATAAGTTCTAATGGTTGATAGTAGACTTGACATTTTATCATCTCCACTTCAAGGTCGTTTATTTATTGATGCAATTTGGATATTTCAGCATCGAAACCAACTAGAGACTTAAATTCTAAGAACGATGCAATCCTCTCTATCAGTGTTTGAACTCATTCATCTTTCTTCTCCGTTTCTTTTTCCAAGCTAGAAGTTCGCTCTTTCAAACATTTAAAAATCACTCTCATTTGAAAGTATTTCATGTGCCATTTTTGTGCCTTTGGATTATTCGAAAATAGTAAAGCTGAGTCGTCTTGGAAAGATTTCCTCCTCTCAGTATCTTCTAGCAACCTATCCTTAATCCCAATAATTCATGAAGCATTTAGGGGATCGGATGAATACATTAACTGAATTTCCTATTAAGAGTAAGTGAAACAAAGATCAATACACAAAGAAAAGTAATAAGTTCTTTCATTCAACCAAGACAAAAGTTTATAGACAATAAGGAAGTTTGAGATACATCATTACTCTATTTTTAAACATTTAGTTGATTCCTAAAGCTTCGAAAGGGAGGTTTTGGCTTTTGGAATGACCTAGCAGACAAACTGAGTGTAGAACCAAAGGAGGCCTTAATTCCTTCAAGGGTATAAATAGAAGGGAACCGATGATAATCTCATTCCCTAATTGGTGGGCTATCACGACCACAAATTTATTTTGTGTGATATGATCGGATTTTGCTTAGCAACTTACCTTTTTCGTCACCTAGGAAATCAAAACAGAAGCGAGGGAAACATATGTAAACTTCTTGTAAATCCCTAAAGAAACAATGTCTCGCCGGCTGTGATATTTTGGGAATTGAAGATTTTTCCATAAAATCTCTCTTTAACTTGACAATTTTACTCAAGAGGTCCCTAGGGACCGGAGTAGTTAAGAGGTCTTTATTATGCAACATGTTTAAATTAGACTTAGGATAAGAAATTAAAAAGGTAAAATTCATAGGTGAACCAAGCTACATATTACAATTATACAAGACATTTAGGTTCATACAAGATTGATTTCTTATACATTTCAGAATTAAATTTCTTCTTATTATATTTAAGTTTTATGGAGGAAAGAAGGCGAGAAGAAAGTGGAATAGAGGCCACTCTAGAAAGGTTCCAACATATCCCGAGGTGAGGATCAGACCTATACTCATTCAAATATCTACAATGAAAGCATCTTAGCAAACCCTCACAGTTGTCTCCTAAATGTGAGAAATCAAAGAATTTACCCCTATAACAAGCATTGTACAGAAACTATACCAGGACATTTCTATCATCAATTAGCATCCAAAAAAGGGTCATCAGTTTGGAATTCTCTTTCATAAGTATTTCTCGGTAACGACGGGCTTTCTTTATCCGAGGAGCATCTTCTCTTTCTTTGATGTATCTTAATTTCAACACGCTTTTAGCGAAGTTCTTGTGCTTCTCAAACAATTCGTTGTACTCCTTCAGTTGTCTGTCCAATTCTTTATTTAAAAGATCTATATCCATTTATTCCACTTCAAGCATCACATCATAATAATATTTTGGTTTTCTCTATAATTGAAACAATCAATGTATTAACTAAAATTTACTTGATAGCTTAAGACATATGGATAAAGAGTCCATACCTAAGAGAGCAGAACCGAAGATGACCGGATTTTTCCTTTGTCTTTTGATTTTTGGACTTAGGAAGCACTGTTCTTTTTGGTCGAATTTATCCTTGGAGTATCAGGGATTTCAGTAGCCTTCGTGCCTTGAGTAGCCAGGTCTAGGATAGCATCTCTCGACCCATCCTTATCTTTCGATGGTCCAATGAGGCCATTTCTGTCACCTCCATCATTTTTGTCGTCGTCGGGACCATCATTGTCATTATCATCCCCATTCCTATTCTCATCATCATCCTTCTCTTCCTCATCTGACTTTGTCTCCTCGTCGACTGGAGAATCATTAAAATTCAATAGCTTTGGCATCGACCTCCTCCTCTTTCTAAAGTGTTAATATTCATGAGACATTGCTTCAAGCTTGCTCGCAAACTTTTTGTCCCATGATGGAAGGAGAAAAGGGAAGCCAAAATCCAAGCATTTACGGGCATTATCAACGTATGCGATAAAAAGGGCCTTCACATAGGAACCTAGGGGCTTGCCAAGGAAATGGGACACCTTCTGTTTCACATTCTTAATCGCAACGATTAACTTATCCAAAATAACATTCTTCCTTTTTAGCTTCTTCCTAAGGGATGCATTCTTTGCTACAAGCTTGTCCCCTTCATTTCAGCCTCCTCAGGTGCTAATTCTAAAGCCTCTACCCTGTCATCATAAATCCGTTCATCATTCTTTGCATTAAGGTGTATCCTTTAGAGAAGTAGCTAGCTTTTCTTTCTCCTGCACGGCTTCAACTCACGCCGTGGTTAAATCAATAATATAGTTAATAAGTGAGGAGTTCTACTCCCTAATCTTGGATATCTCGCTTGAGGATCCTGAAGCTTTTTCTTAAAGTGAAAATAAATGTTTAACGACCTGAAATGAGTAATAAAACTTGAGCCAAAATGTTACATGCGAAGTTTTAAGAGCTTAGAGTAGTTAAACAAGAAGGGTACGTATCGGTAAGTGTTTCTTAAGAAGGGAAAATCAATGGTCTTGAGTATAGGAGGAAGGTTGTAGTGGCTTAAGAATAGAGAAAGAAGGAGATTGGATAACCAGTTGGAGGAAATCATCAAACAACTGACAAGAGTTGACGATTGTGACTTAGAAAGAGGGGGATCCTCTAGTGTGAGAGAAATCCCAAGGTCCTTACAGATGGGCTTTACAGCTTCGGGAGAGCCTGGGAAAGTAATTCAGAGAAGTGGGTCCCAAGAAGGCTCTACTTAAAATACTTGTTGGGCGTTATCTCCAAAGGCATTAAGATTAGCCTCATCTCCAGCACCGTTAAGGTTTGAGGTCTTGAGATTCGAATCAGCACAGACCAACTCTTCCTCTTCAATAATAACAGGGGAATGCATGAACTTGGTCTTAGGCTTCTTGCTGGGGGTAGGTTTAGCAGCAGAACTATCACCTAGTTTTCTTTTGGCAAGAGTGAAGAAGCTAGAGATAACATCCTGAAGAGATTGACATTCGGGAGCCTAAACCGAGGCAGAAGTGTAATTTTTGTCCAACTTGTCTTTGGGTGAGTCGATTATGGCTTCCTTCTCTATAAGAGCAACTATCAAAGGAGATGAGCCCAAATCAAGGGAATAGGCTTATGAGGTGGTATTATAATATGTTTCGACTGAATGTAATGATATCTTACTAGGTATCCCGGGTTGAATGGGGGAATTGGATGCAAAAGATTCAGGCTTGCCTATTACCAACAAGATTTTGCCACGAGCATTGTAATTTACCATCAGAGGCTCTTCCAAAACTTTGTGACAGTCCAAAATGATATAATATTGATGAAGCTTAGCTAGGTTTAATAGTCAAAGCCTGTTTTCCATCCTCTTGCAGCTTGTGTTAGCGACAACGTGAGTTTTTAGTCCTTAGGGTTTGACTTCTTAGGAGTAGGATTTGAAAGAGAGATGCATATTAGTAAAGAATAATAAACTAACATGGATAAGTAGGAAAAAGAAATTTACATGCAGCAGGAAATGTTCCTTTGATATTAGAGGAGCGTTTGACAAAAAAAATTAATTTTCCATCATTTGTTAACTGTAAAAACCTGGAATTTTGAACCATTCAAATCGACAATCATCCACTCATGTCAGACTTGAATTGCTCAAAACAACAGATAGTTAATTCATATTTGGCAAAACTTAGCATATATAGTAAATAAATCAATCATAGAATCATGGATAAGAAGTATTACAACAATAAGCAGTGGAACAGATAAATAGTAGTTCATGAAGCTACTATATAAACATCAGAGTTTAAAACAAAATACAATAGAAAATCTCAAATACATAGATATGTCAATACAAAAGAAATGACAAGACTGAACATAAGCAACTGGAAATAATAGAAGGTTGAACAGATATAATACAGATCTTCAAGCAAAACTCCAAGCTTCAAAGGTGAGTCTCGAGTGCTGGGACACTCAGTCTGACCCGAGCATAAAGCAAAACACAAAAAAAAAAGTCGAGTCTGGATTAACATTCTTATATCAGTAAATTCAACTCAAGTGAAATACAAAATAACTTAAAGGATGTTTGGGATTTCCATCCCCAAGGATCTGTTAAACTATCTACATACATAGTACAATATGCTATATATATAATGTCTATAGTAAAATAAACTATTAAAATAGTGTTAAGGCATTACCCATATCCCCCTTAACACATTTTATATAAATGTCGTAGTCTATACAATTGTAAACTCCACCAAACTGGTGGGCTATCAGAAAGCACTCCATAGGTATGACACAAACCAAACTCGTAGAAGGCGCGATAAACCATGTGACAAGGCATACACGGCAATTCCATTGTAGGATTATACCTTTTGCACCCCTAGTTTGGTGGTAATGCATAGCAACTACTACCGCCCACCTCACGACACACTTCTAAATCAAAAATGCACTCAATCAAATCGCACAATAATAGAATGGTATCAAAGAAGCATGCTCGATCAGAGGTGCGACCTCACTTGGCTTGGTATAACACCTATTTTAGCCACATCAAGCTGACTCACAGGAGGCAGGGCTGCGTTAATACCACATATAGAATTGTCGCCAAAACATCATACTTCATTCTGCATTCTCCACCACGTACACAGTTGTTAAAGTGGTTTTCAGTATTGGTAGAGAGTATGACAATATCTGATCCTGGTCTTTAACAACCAAACGCTTGTTTCATATCGTGGTCATTTACATTTTAAACAACTCATACTTCATATCAAATATCATATTCATTTCAAAATCATATCACTTTCAAAATAAATTAAACCATCATATCAAAGCATTCACATTTAAATCCATTAAATCTAAATCACGACAATTCCAACTTAAATAGTTTAAATAGAAAAAAATAGTTTATATATTGAAATAGTTATAAATTAAAAGTAGTTTGTATTTAAAAATAGGTTACAGATTAAAATAGTTTATATATTAAAAATAGTTTATATATTAAAATATATATTAAAGCTGTTTAAAAATTTAAATATATATAAATATTAAAATAGTTTATAGATTTAAAAGAATTTATGTCAAAATAGTTTCAACTTATAATTGTTCCTTCAAATTTTACAAATCAATTAAAATCAACATAAGTTCCAAATTTCAATCTAAATCAATCTCATTTCAACAATTCAATTAAAAAGATTAAAGGTTCAATTCAAATTCTCATTAAACCATCTTTAATCAAATCCAGGTTTGAAGTACAAATTTAAACCACTTTCAATTCAATAGGTTTCAAAGTTTAAATATTTAAACGATTTACAATAACTCAATTTTATAAATTCCATTTATATTTCAAAATTGAACTTTAATTTTATTTTAAATTTGAAAATATTCACTTAATCATTTTCAATAACATTTAAAAACAATCTCAAATTACAAATTAAAAAAATCTATAATTAAATATCTAACGTTAGTTACATTTTAATTCTAAAACATTCACCTAATCACTTATACAAACATTTAAATAAAATCTCTAATTACACATTTAAATCAAAATTAAATATCTAATTTCAATTTAGTTAAATTTGAAAATATTCATCTAGTCGCCTTTAATCAAAATCAAGTTATCAAATTATAAATTCCATATCTTCAAAATCTCAAAATTAATAAGTTTCAAATCAATTCTTATTTAAATTCAATTATTAACAAACTAAATTGCGAATCAAATTTAATTTATCCTTCCAACCTTAATTTATTAAAGTTATTACAAAATCTATTTTCAAAATATTAATATAAATTTTAAATAAATACTTATTATATATATATATATTATTAGTTAAACTAAATTCTCAATAAATTTTATTACATTAATTATAAATCTATTATTGTTAAATCTATTTTAAATCTTATTTTATATATTTAAAAATAATAAAATTATAAGTAAAATTTATGATTTACATTTCAAAACTTTAACTTATAACTTTTAGATTTCCAAAACATATAATTTAAAATCAAAATTTATACACATACTAAAATTTAAAAAAAAACTTTATATTATATTATAAAAAAAATTAACTTTATTAAAACCCATACATTTCCTTTTAAAATTTTGGAAATCATTTTTCAAAAATAGACCAACAGTGTTCGTATATAATTTTCTATCCTATGGTGAAGTGATGTGGTTATTTATCGTTTTAATCCATAATAATTTAATATTTACGGGTATATACCATTTTAACCCGCAATTCCAAAATTTTAAAATTAATGAAAATCGCTTTGGTTTATCATTTCAACCCATAACGATTTTTCCCTAATCTATAAGATCGTTCCGGCATGTATCATTTCAACCCATATGGAATTTCTAAACTAACAGGTTACTTACAACGTGAGAATAAATAAAACAATAATCTAACATGACATATTGATCAATAGTAGGCATATTTCATCATTAACAATTTAAATATAATATATACAACAGGTTATGGAGTCATATGTCAGTTAATATAGGTAAACAATTTCAAACAATAACATATCATGCTTAACAGTTAAATAACTAACAATTCAAATTAAACAGCATATTTCAATCGTCACTTCATGCGAAATCAATTTACTAAACATAAGAATGTTAATCGTGACTGATTGTCCACCTTTCGAGGCTAAAGAAATTAGATAACATGACAAGCTACAAATTTTGAATCACGAATTCTACAACAAATCTAAAGCAAAGCAATGTTGGCACGATCTTGAACTCGATGAATCCAATGAAACAAATATGTATAGCTATATATTTTAAAAATCTATAATAAAACATGTATTGTAAAATAAAATCTTTATAATATATATATAATTAGAATTATAAAATAGGTTTGTAACAAAATGTATATAATTTGATATATATATATATATATATATATATATATATATATATGAAGCTTCAGATAAATACATAACTTGATATATAGGCTGAGTTGTGGCAAATATGGACTTTATATACAAGCATGATATTTAAAAAAAATAGAATGGTAACACAAATGAATGCAAACTTGTAAAAATATGGACTTCAAAATATACTAACTTTAAAAACATATAAGAACTTTAGATTTTGTATTTATATATAAATAGAGGAGGATAGGCAAGCTACTACACATGGTCATAGAGGAGGGGAAAGATGGTTGAGTCGAGTGTCGTGCACGCGGCAAGCTGAAGGGTAGCCGGAGTGCGGATCCAAGGGAGCATGTGGCGGTTGCATTGCTGTCACAGGGCGGTGGTGCTGCTATGGAGGAGCGAAGGTGGAAAAATGAAGGGCTTTGTGCGATGGTGAGATCATCTTCTCAAGCAGAAGAAGACATAGGTTCGGGAATATAAGAAGTTGTGGGCTATTGGGGTTTGAGTAGGTCGGAGCAACGGGGCAGAGGTAGGTGATAGCTACATGGAGGTGAAGGAGATGGGACATGAGGTTGTGGGAAATGAGATGGAGTGGGTGATGTGCTATTGGTTGAAAAGGAGGGGATGGGTGGTTCTTGTGGTGGGAATAATGAAGAGGCAGAGGCGTGGAGATATGGGTGTTTGGGTGTGAGGGCGGTGTGCTGGTGTGGGTGCATGTGAGCTGCCGAAGAGAGAGAGAGAGAGTGCTGGAGGTAATGGAAAGAGGTTGGCAAAAAAATGCAGATCTCAATAAGCTTATATTTTATAACACAAATCAAAAAATATATATTCGACTTTATATATATAATTTTTTTTCTTCTCACGAGCATGAGTTAGAACAATAAGAAGGGAAAAAGAGAGTGAAGAAGAAAATGAACGAACCAAGAAAATATAAAGATGGACCAGTAAATAATTAAATACAGTGAGAATATCAAGTGGGTATGTTGAATTTTAGAAAATGATAACAGCTGATGGTTAATGGTTTCAACCGGCACAGTGAAAGGACACAAAACCCAAAAGGTCCAAAATGTGTAACGATACTGCCAACCGTTTTACAGATTTCGCTATCCACCGGACGACGAAACACATAAGTGAATATATTGCGAAGATCAACATGATGAGATGAACAGAATGGTATGAACATATCAATGATACGACCAAACTATCAAAAGTCGATATTTCGCTGTCAAACTGCTGCTAATCCACCGAAAATAAGATAAACGGAGCTAGAGATGTCCAAATTTGATGAAACGAAATATGAGTCTCACTCAGAAAATAATTTACATTTTTTATATAAAAATATTCAGTTTTCGAAAACATTTTATTTTCATCATATTAACTGATTTTAAATTGAAATTGAAAATTATACAACAGAACTAACTTTCATATTTTCTGACGAAAATCTGTCATTTGATATGTTTTTCAATAGATGCATAACAAATATCAAATTTCACTGTTACACTAATTAGTTTTATTTTCAAGAAAAATTTAGTTAATTACGTTATTAAAAATCGTTAAAATTTCTGGGTTGTCACACTCTTCCCCACTCAAAACTTTTCGTCTCCGAAAAGGAATGAGATAGGAGAATAGAAACAAAAAAGAAAGATAGATTCAAAATACACAATTACCAGATACAAAATTAATTTAAAACCACATAAATTTAATTTTTGTTCAAACCTTTCCAGGTAAGTTTATTAATGTTTCCAAATGTAATTGATCACTATACCAAATTACCTTTTATTTACAACATTTTAATTAAGCAAAAATTTAGTTGAACGTTTTTATTACTTAATTTTTCTCTTGTATAACCTTCAATTACATGTTCGCATTACTTTTTAACACTTTGAATATTTTAGGTAAGTTATATATGTTTAGAATGCAATTGAGTATAATACATATAAATTTATCCTAGTTCAACAGTTTCAAGTTGTTTCAATTCCATTTCTCATTTAAGACACTCCAATTATTCAAAAAAAATTGCTTCATTTTAATAATTGAAAACCATCACTTAATATAGAACTTAAGAGTTTAATTTTCGTTTTCATTTCAAAACATTTTAAAATAAATATACGTGTGTATATATATATATATATATATATATATATATATATATATATATATATATATTATACAACAAATCATACTCAAGAAATTCAAATCAAATCCATTTTCCAAAACAAAAGTGTAGCAAACCTACCAAGTGGCCTCCCCACTCTGAGGCTCGAAAATGAATGTTGATGTTGCTGCAATCATCACCGAAATTATTTTCCAATCACATAAGAGGAGAGTATCGACTTACTTCTTTTAAAATTCCTTGGAAACAATTTCCATTCAATAATACTTTCAAATAATATATTTTTCCAAAACCTTGGAAACCAAATTTTGAAAAGCACCAGAAATTAAATTCTCAAGTTTTTAATTTAAATTCATTTCTTTTGAAATAAAATTTATAAATCAAGTTTATAAAATATTTCATGTCCTTGTAACATACAACAATAGTTAATGGTTTAGGAATGTTGACAAAATAATAAATGATAATCTAGTACTATCTAACAACCAATTCACTTAACTATCCAATTTCAGAAAATTATACCTTCATAAATAAAATATAACCATACATAAAATTATTTAATTTACCAATTTCAGAAACAATGTTGTTTCAGTTTGCTCTGTTCAAATGTTCTGGAATTTCTATCGACAACGTTAGCCAGACGAATCGATCGAAACCTAAAATTCAAACTTAACAACACAAAAAACACAATATAAAACATTTTTATTTTAATTACAAATACGCTCCCTCATAGGATGATTCAATTTTTACTACGAGGATAGAGATTCAAATTTAGAGAGGCCTTAATCAAAAGAATTTGAACCAAGAAGATAGGCTCGAAAGGAAGATAAGATAATCAAATCACGAAAGAGGAAAGATGGATGGACTTATATTAATCGCGTCGACCTTAACCGGGTCAATCGAAACTAAGAGTTAGAGAACATGGCTTAAATGAGACCCATGCTTCTTCTTTGAATTATAAAGAACGAGAATATCATCCACGAAGATGGGGACAACTTTGTTGGCTCATCATAGAAAATGCGATTCATGTGACTAATGAAGAAGGCATGAGCATTGTTAATCCACGGACACAACTAACCATTAACATAAACCGTTCATTCAGGAGGAAGGACAACATGTCGGGCTTAAAAATAAGATCGATGCGAAATTCAAATTCCCAATTGGGAGGGAGAGAACTGATTTCACCGAAGACATCAAGATAATCCTCGACTATCAGAGTGGAGTCAAGATCACTAGGCTGAGCATCAAGAAAAAGATAAAACTGCCTGTAGAATCCTAAGGCATTGACAGTCGATCATAAGAGAATTGCCCTGGTCGTTTACTAGAGAAACGGTTCGGGATTTGCAAGAAATAACAGCATCGAAACCGAGGATATAGAAATTTTCGGTGAATCGATGCTTGTTGTAAAGGAGTTTCACCCCTCTACAAATCATACCAAGGCTGGCGGGACAGCCGATGGGATTAGTCACACAAAAGGATGAAGTTTCCAATTGAGGTTGCAAGATGTGCTCAAATTTGTTACAAAGAACAACAGAATTAAATCTATGGATGCCCCAGTATCAAAAGAACATGAACAGGAGAAGACAAGAATGGATTTTCAGAACAAAGGAAACATTCCAAAACTCAAAAAGGAATCCTAATCCAGGAGGATCCTAAGAAAGAATTTCTAGCTTGAACAAATATGATTCTATAATTGATTCTACTCAACAAGGGTATCACATCCCTATCTCTAAGTTTTTACTCCATATGCTAAATTTTCCTAAACCAGAGCTCTGATACCACGTGTAACGATGTGGAATTTCAAACCATTCAAATCGACAATCATCCACTCATATCGGACTTGAATTGCTCAAAACAACGGATTGCTAATTTATATCTAGAAATGCTTTAGCATATACAGTAAACAAATCAATCACATGATCACAGACATAGAGTATTACAACAATAAGCAGCAGAAAAGATAAATAGTAGTTCATGAAGCTACATATAAACATCAGAGTTTAAAACAAAATACAATAGAAAATCTCAAATACATAGATATGTCAATACAAAATAAATGACAAGACTGAACATAAGCAACTAGAAATAACAGAAGGTTGAATGGATATAAGGCAGGTCTTCAAGAAAAACTCCAAGCTTTAAAGGTGAGTCTCAAATGCTGGGACACTCAGTTTGACCCGAGCATAAAGCAAAACACAAAAACAATGGAGTCGTGATTAACATTCTTATATCAGTAAATTCAACTCAAATGAAATATCAACTGAAATACAAAATAACTAAAAGGATGTTTGGGATTTCCATCCTCTAAGGATCCGTTAAACTATCTACATACATAGTACAATACTCTACATATATAACGTCTATAGAAAAATAAATTATTAAAATAGCATTAAGGCGTTACCCGTATCCCCCTTAACACATTTTATAAAAATGTCATAGTTTATACAGTATTGTAAACTCCACCAAATCGGTGGGCTATCAGGGAGCACTCCATAGGCATGACACAAACCAAACTCGTAAAAGGCATGATAAGGCATGTGACAAGGCACCAAGGCAATGCCAGGGTAGGTTCTACCGTTTGCACTCTCGGATTGGTGGTAATGCATAGGAGCTACTACTGCCCACCTCGAGACACACTCCCAAATCAAACGTGCACCCAATCAAATCACAAAGTAATAGAACGGTATCGAAGAAGCATGCTCGATCAGAGGCACGACCTCACTTGGCCGGGTATAGCTCTTGTTTTAGCCACATCAAGCTGACTTGCGGGAGTCAATGCTGCATTAATACCTCATACAGAATCGTCGCCAAACCATCCTACTTCGTTCTGGATTCTCTACCACGTACACGGTTATTAAAGTTGTTTTTGATATTGGAAGAGAGTATGACAATATCTGATCTCGATCTTTTTAACAACCAAACGCTTATTTCACATCGTAGTAATTTACATCAAACAATTCATACTTCATATCAAATATCATATTCATTTCAAAATCATAATTACAAAATAGTTTAAACCATCATATCAAAATATTCACATTTAAATCCATTAAATCTAAATCAAGACAGTTCCAACTTAAACAGATTAAATAGAAAAAATAGTTTATATACTGAAATAGTTATAAATTAAAAATAGTTTGTATTTAAAAATAAGTTATAGATTAAAATAGTTTATGTATTAAAATATATAACTAAAGTTGTTTAAAAATTTAGATGTATATACATATTAAAATAGTTTATAGATTTAAAATAATTTATATCAAAATAGTTTCAATTTAGAATTATTCCTTCAAATTTCACAAATCAATTCAAATCAATTTAATTTCCAAATTTCAATCTAAATCAATCTCAGTTCAACAATTCAATTAAAAGGATTAAAGGTTCAATTCAAATTCTCATTAAACCATCTTTAATTTATCTCGATTTCAAATTCAAATTTGAACTACAAATTTAAACGACTTCTAATTCAATAGGTTTGCAAGTTTAAATATATTTTTTTGGCAAGGCCGACGGGGTTGGATGGTCCCCGACCATTTTATTGCAACACCGATGAAAACATCACAGAACAACAACAAAGAGCATAAGCTCGAAGAAAACGGAGAAAACACGGTGCTACAAGCACAAAGGAAAAAATACAAAAACGGGAAAAGAAAAACATTAAACACAGTCAACTACAAAGAGATGGACGCACTTATACCAGGGTCAAATGCGAACAGCATCTTCAGGGAAGACTCAATTTCATGCATGATCCACTGCTTGAAATTAGCAGCAGTTTTTGCATTCACAACATCAAATACTCTACAGTTACGTTCTTTCCACACCGCAGTTATACTACTCTTCAGCACAACACAAAATATCCTTCCATAGGGTGATTGGTCGAGATTGCGAATAAGCTTCCAACCCGAGTTTATATATTCAGCTGCCTTAAAGGTTAAGGTAAGATTTAGTTTTGTCTCAAGAATTGCCAACACCGATAACTGGTGAGAGGATAAGTTGTATACATTGATCTTGTTTAATGACTTGGTGTGCCCCCCTATTATTCCATGCTCCAATGCGTGACATCATTGAAGAACTCTGGCATTAAGTAGTTCAGTTTTCATTCTCCTTGTTACTGCCTGCGTAGAAGACAAGTAATTTGGAATCGTTGCTGATAGGGGGGTGATTTCATTGCTATCTGTACCATTATCCATAGGGGATGTAGCTATTTGGGTTTGAGCATGGATGGGTGATTTGGATTGTTGATTGGATGGAGTTTTGGAAGGAGATGAATTGGGAGGAGGTTTGTAAGCTAATGGTGGTTTAATGTTGGAGTATATGTTTGGAGGAATTGCAATTTGAGTCTTACATTATCTGGTGGATTATTTGGTTTAGTTGCGCATTCTGCTTCAACCCTATGCATGTCTGCACATAAGACAGTAGCTTTTTTATTTTTGATGTTCCTGCTTTTACTCTTATTGTTTTTACCACCACTAGGACTCTTTCCTTCAGCATTTGCAGTTTCACATTCTATTACACTTTCATTTCTTCCTTCACTGGTTGTTGCTATTCCTGTAGATAAGTTTTCTGTTTGCTGCTTTTGTGTTGTGTGAGTTGTTTCTACTTGCTTCATAGTTCTGTTTCCATGTTCCTTTTGCCTTGTATTATTTTCAACAATGTTTGTTCCAGTTGCCCTATTTACTCCCAGAGCACCACCACTCTTTCCACTATCACTTTTTCTTGCATCTTGCATTTCGTCTATAAATTATTCATCTTCCAACCCTAGTAAAGCTTCATATTTATTAGATATGAGAAGTTTTTCAGTTGAGTCCTTAACAATTGTTTTTTCAGTTCTCTTTATTTCCTTGCTTGCATGTTCTGTATTAGTTTGGTTGTTGGCTTCTTCAGTATGAATTAAGTCTTCACTAATTTCCTTAACCTTTTCACTTCGCCCTTTTCCTTGCTCAAGATTGTCACCATTCTCATTATTCTTGTCATCTACATCATTTACTTTAACTATTTCATTATCTACTTCTTCGTTCCTTCCCCCTTTTTGTTCGCTGGTTGATTCATTTGCAGCTGATACTGTTTTCTTTTTATTGACACGTTGCCATTTCCTTGAGATATGCATTTGAAAGGGTTTTACTTTTTTAGTGACATGAACATTTCCTGTAGCATCCATTTTGTCTCCTATTCTTCCATTCTTTCTTATTTCATTTTCTTTGTCATTTTTTCTCGTATTCTTATTATCACAGCATTCAGTTGTATGTCCAAATTTCTTGCATGTTACACAAACATCTGGCCTCCATTGATACACAACATATATTTTCTGAAAGCCTCCTTCCACCAATTTAACTTTAAATTCATTTACTAACTCCTTGTCTGGTTTCACTTCTATTAAACGCTTTGCAAAACTTAACCTATTTTGCTGCTCAGTCACTTCATCCATATACAATAATCTACCCAAATGACTACACAACCAGTTGATCCCTAAAGGCGACCAAGCAAATAGTGGGAGATTATAGAGATGAACCCAAACTGGAACAGAGGTAACAGAGCCTGTGATATTACTGACAGCAACATCGTAAGGTTTTATTATGAACATTTTATTGTTCATTATAACGGGGTCACTCTGAAGAACTTTACATCTATCTTCATCACATGTAAAGTTGAAAAGGAAAACAATACCATCCGATTTGACTTTGACAGTGCCTTTAAGCTTCCAGATGATTTTGAGCTTTTGTATGACAGCGGAATACGAAAGCGGCTTATCCAAGAAGAAGCCTACCAGAGTATCTGTCCAAATCTCAGCACCGGCATCAAGAACATTCTGCGGTGGCACTAGAACGTCTTCATCATACACAGGAGTAAGATCAACAGGAATGTACTTCCCAGCATTTCTTGGTTTATGCTTAAACAAAGAAGTCCATTTGCGTTCATCTTGACATGGGGAAGGTCGGGAATTGGTCTGCGGCAGAGGAGCATCATCTGGAGGCCTAGAAGGTTGTGGGTCAGGGAGAAGAAGAGGGGGTGGAACTGGAAGGGTAGATGCTAGGAGGTTAGCTGTCGTTGACACAGGGGTACAGGCAGGATAGGTTACCAAGGTTATCTCAGAAGAGATTGGATTGATGGTAAGTTTAGAGGGGGAAGGTGGTACAGTTTGGCAGGGAGGTACGGCAGTGTTGTTGGAGGAGAGGGAAGGTACGAAATAGGCATGGGGAGGGACAGGAGCGGACATGACTTCTATCAACTTTTAATTTGCAAATGGCAAATTTTGAGGTTTAAATATTTAAACAATTTACAATAACTTAATTTGATAAATTCCATTTATATTTCAAAATTTAGCTTTAATTTTATTTTAGATTTGAAAATATTCACTTAATCTTTTCCAATAACATTTAAATACAATCTCAGATTACAAATTCAAAAAAATCAATAATTAAATATCTAACTTCAGTTACATTTTAATTCTAAAACATTCACCTAGTCACTTATATAAACATTTAAATAAAATCTCAAATTACACATTTAAATCAAAACTAAATATTCAATTTCAATTTATTTAAATTTGAAAATATTTGTTTAGTCACCTTTAATCAAAATTAAGTTATCAAGTTATAAATTTCATATCTTTAAAATCTTAAAATTAATAAATTTCAAATCAATTCTTATTCAAATTAAATTCTTAACAAATTAAATTGCGAATCTAATTTAATTTATCCTTCCAACCTTAATTTATTAAAGTCATTACAAAATATATTTTCAAATATTAATATAAATTTAGATAAATACTTAAAAACATATTATATATATTACTAATTAAATTAAATTCTCAATTAATTTTATTATATTAATTATTATTAAATTAAATCTTATTAATATTAAATCTTATTTTATATATTTAAAAATAATAAAATTATAAGTAAAATTTATAATTTACATTTTAAAATTTTAACTTATAATTTTCAAATTTTCAAAACATATAATTTAAAATCTAAATTTATACACATATTAAAATCCAAAATAAAACCTTTATGTTATATTTAAAAAAATTAACTTCATTAAAAACCATATATTTCCTTTCAAAATTTTGGAATTCATTTTTCAAAAATAGACCAACGGTGTCCGTATATAATTTTCTATCCTATGGTAAAGTGATACAAATATTTATCATTTCAATCTGTAATAATGTAATATTTACGAGTATATATCATTTCAAGCCGCAATCCCAAAATTTCAAAATCAACAAAGATCGCTTGGGTTTATCATTTCAACCCATGATGATTTTTCTCTCATGTATAAGATCGTTCAAGGTATATATCATTTCAACCCATAGGGAATTTCTAAATTAACAGGGAACTTGTAGTGTGAGAACAAATAAACAATAATATAAAATGACATATAAATTAATAGCAGGCATATTCATTATTAACAATTTAAATATAATATATACAACAGGTTATGGTGTCATATGTTAGTTAATATTGGTAAACAATTTCATAGAATAACATATCATATTTAACAATTAAATAACCAACAATTCAAATTTAACAACATATTTCAATTGTCACTTCATGTGAAATCAATTTACTAAACATAAGAATGTTAATCGTGAGTGATTGCTCACCTTTTGAGGCTAGAGAAATTAGACAGCACGACAAGCTATGAATTTTGAATCACGAACTCTACAACGAATCCAAAGAAAAGCGAAGCAAAGCTGGCATGATCTTGAACTCGATGGATCCGATGAAACAAATATATATATGTATATATATATATATATATTTTAAAATTCTATAATAAAACACGTATTTCAAAATCAAATCTTTATAATATATATATAACTGGAATTATAAAACAGGTTTGTAACAAAATGTATATAACTTGATATATATAGGAAACTTCAAATGAATACAAACTTGATATATAGGTTGAGTTGTGGCAAATATGGACTTTATAAACAAGCACGATATTTTAAAAAAATAGAGTGGTAACGAAAATGACTGTAAACTTGTAAAAATATGGACTTCAAAATATATGAACTTTAAAAAATATAAGAACTTTAAAAAAAAATAAGAACTTAAATTATATATATATAAATAGAGGAGCATATGCAAGCTGATGCACACGGTCAGAGGGGGGAAGATGGTTGAGTCGAGTGTCGCAAATGCGGCAAGTTGAATGGTAGCTGGAGTGCAGATCTAGGGGAGCATGTGGCGGTTGTGTGGCTGTCACAGGGCGGAGGTGCTGCCATAGAGGAGCAGAGGTGGAAAAATGAAGGGATTTGTGCGGTGGTGAAATCGGCTTCTTAAGCAGAAGAAGAAACAGGTTCAGGAATATAAGAAGTTTTGGGCAGCTGGGGTTTGTGTAGGTCACGGCAATGGGGCGGAGGTAGGTGATGGTTACACAGAGATGAAGGAGAAGGGATATGAGGCCATTGGACATAAGATGGAGTGGGTGATGTGATGTTGGTTGCGGAGGAGGAAATGGGTGGTTCTTGTGGTGGGGAGAATGAAGAGGCAGAGGCATGGAGATATGGGTGTTTGAGTGTGAGGGTAGTGTGTTGGTGTCGGCGCGTATGAGCTGCCGAAGAGAGAGAGTGCCGGAGGTAATGGAACGAGGTTGGAAAAAAATACAGATCTCAGTATATATATAAGCTTATATTTTATTATTTTATAACACAGAGCAAAGAATATATATTCAACTTTATATATATAATTTTTTTTCTTCTCTCATGCAAGACTCAGAACAGTAAGAAGAAGGGAAAAAGAGAATGAAAAAATAATGAACGAACCAAGAAAATATGAAGATGGACCAGCAAATAATTGAATATAGTGAGAATATCAAAAAGCAAGTATGTTGAATTTCATAAAATAATAACAGCTGATGGCTAATGGTTTCAATCGGGACAGTGAAAGGACACAGAATCCAAAAGGTCCAAAATGGGTACCGATACTGTCAACTGTTTTATAGATTTCGCCGTCTACCAAACGTCGAAACACAAAAATGGATATACTATGGAGATCGGCATGACGAGATGAACAGAATGGCACACCGATACCAGCGATACGACCAAACTATCAAAAGTTGATATTTCGCTGCCAAACTACTGCCAATTCACCGAAAATAAGATAAATGAAGCTAGAGAAGTCCAAATTTGATGAAACGAAATATGGCGCCTCACTCAAAAAATGATTTACATTTTTATTATATAAAAATATTTAAGTTTCAAAAATATTTTATTTTCATCAGATTAACTGATTTTATATTGAAATTGAAAATTGCACAGCAGAACTAACTTTCATATTTTCTGACGAAAATCTATCACTTGTTATGTTTCAATAGACGCATAACAAATATCAAATTTTCATTGTTAAACTTAATTATTTCATTTTCAAGAAAAATTTAGTTAATTACGTTATTAAAAATTGTTAAAATTTCCGGGTCATTACATTAACGCTTTTAGAAATTTAGCTGTTTTAATGGGGATGTATTAGCTATAGTTGATGGCCTGGTTGTCCCTAACCTTAGTAGTACCGGCTATGTAATGGAGAAACTCGGGACTAATAGATAGGAGTCCGACCTCTCGAGACAAGACTTCCAAGCAGGTTAAATACATATAAGAATTTGGTAAGAATTGAATCAGAGCAATATCCATATGCTTCAAATATCTTAGGAGATACCTGGGGTAAGGAAGGTAGTCTTTGTCCAAGATATGTATGGCAGAGAAAGAAAAGTGTCCCTCTAGCGGGTTAAATGTTATCTGAGGAGCCGATGAGAGTGGCCTCAACCCTAGTGATTCCAAATTGTCTAAGAATAGAGTCTACTTCAGCCTAGTTAGTAAAGTATGATGGATTTGAAATGATGCCACCCTTCTTGCTGGTTGGAGGTGAAGGTGTATGCTCTTTACTAGCTTTCTTAGTGGGCTTCTTGCTAGATTACTGGCTTTCCATTTTCCTTCCATATGATATTATTCTAGACTTAAGCAATTATCGCGATTCATATTATATAAAAACTTAATATATGCTTGGTCTAAAATTGTTGCTTAAGAAATCTATTTATTGCTAAAGTAATATAGCATATGTTAATCACACGAAAGCAACTCCTAAATGGAACATGCTGAATTTCATTTGTAGACTTAAATTTCGACCTTAATAAGAGAAAACCATAGAGAAGATGTAGAGAAGATAAATAAGAACATGTATGCAGCACCGACGACCCCACGGCGACTATGTTGAGTAACTTGTATTATAAAACATGAATGAACTACACAACCATAACTAACATGGAAGTAGTAGGGTCGTCGACATTGATGAATAGCGGTGACGTGAATTGGAAAAATAATAATTGGTTAGACAGTTTATCATGTTAAAACAGTGGTGTTGAAAGTATCAATGTCATATAGAGATCCATTTGCAATGTTAAAATTGATTGTGGAAAAGAAAAAAGATTGCTATCAAAACATGCTCGTAAGTATACATCGATGATAAGCGGTGTTGTTTGTAGTTGACGATTAGTTTATCAATGACGCGTCCAAGCAAAACAAATATTTTCGATGACCTCTAAGTTCTCAACTAGGGGTAGCCGCACTTCAGCTTAGTTGATGAGGTACGAAATGATTTCGGCTCTATTGATGTTAATTAAATAATAAGAACCCTACTAGTGTCGATTTTCACGAAAATAAGAGGTCGTCACATCTCATCAAAGTTAAAGTTTGATGTTATCAAAGTAGTAAAAATTCATTAGAACCGAATGTCACGCTAACATCACAATATTGCTTTAAAATTATTATAGAGGCTACTAATGTTGCATCCAACAACATCTATAACTCTGAATGGGTCAGCACGTTTAACTTTGTTCATTTACGATGGGCTAACAAAATAATAAAGGGGTTTATTGAGTTTGGGTGTCATAATAATGTTGGAGAACTTTAGTGTCAATCATAACAACAACGTCGTGAATGATCAATAATGGCACGGTGAAGGTTGGAAATGAGTCTCAGTTTTGATAAGTCACTTTCATCGATCAGTAAACCTAAAATGCATCAAATTTTCATAACGGTTCCAATTAATGTCAAACCTATTTATGCAACATAGAAGCATTACGTCAATGGTTTAGTAACCATTAGGTTAATCAACCCACATTGAACTTATTAGTAGTATTGTGAACAACGACACCAGAACGGGTCTCAAATAATAATGGATTTAGGTTCAGCAAATGATCGGCTTCGTCGTCGAACTAAATGCTTTAAAGACTCAAATTAACATTGAATTACAGTTAAATTAATACAAAAACATGATGTCTAGCAACATCAAATTTGCAATTTCAATCCTTAACATGTTGATAATCAAATTGGATTTAACAAAACCCCTAAATCGAATCCTAATAGCAACCTTAAAGCCTAATTGTTCAAATCAACCCCTTAATTGAATCAATTTGACATGAAAGTTATACTCGAATGAAGAGTGGGGGCTTAAGAATTAAAGAAATTTAAATTTTCGTAGAAATTTTTGATTCTTTTTGCTTGACTTATCAATTATGGGTAAATGGATAAAAGGGAGGAGGCCCATATAATTATAGAAGATAGAGGCATGCGAGATTCGTTGGATTAATTTTAAACAGATAATTAGATCGTCGAGAGAAGATCAAGGGACAGGAAGGACGATGTCGACACTATTGACTTGAAATGTCAATGCTTCTCCTATTCTACGGCGCATATGTTAGTACTACAATCACAGTCAAAGGAGTTCGGCGTGCTACTTAGTCACGACGTTAAGCAGTGCCAAAATAATAGTGTCAATGTAAGTGAAAGTGTTAGCATTATCAATAACCATGAAGATGAGCATTCTAAGAAGCTAAGGACAACGTACATCATCTACGCTGCTTGTTATCGACGTCAAACTTAACCAATGGCATACTTCTTTGGAGGGTTGATGGTGTCAAACCCCATCATAGTCATTATCCTCTTATAAAGTTAAAGTTGATATTCCACGACGTCATAACTCAAGCATCACCACATATCAACAAGTTAGGGTTGATGGAACGCTTAACCAATGTTGTCTCTTATCGTCTTTGAAGATATACGAAAAGTGATATAAAGATGACATCGCCTCTCATGGTAAATGAATACTCTTTAATCCCGCCACTACCATCATCTTCGAAGATATGTGACCAGCGGTGCATTTATGGATCAGTGTTAAAGGAATATGGTACCGCACTTCATCAATAATTGAATGTATACAACATTATGTATAGCCAAAGAAGTAAAAGCATTGAGTACCATCAACACCATAAGACATCAATGAATGTCGATATGCCCTATCGTATCTCATTGATGTTGGACTCAAGTAGCATAGTTATTCACCTATGGTCTTTACAACAAGCTCGTTGCCGATCATCGTGGAGGTTAACAACCTTATATAAAAGAAATGCCACACTTCATAAGCACTTCAAGAGTATCGCCTTACGATGACGCCAAAGGAAAACAATGTGATGTTGCTCGTTGCTAATGTTCAATATTGCACCTTGTCCCTTGTACATCGAATCTCATCAACATTAGGAGGACTCTTCGTATCTATGCAAAGCGGAGTCGATGGTAGACACCACTAACGTCCACAAAGCTATCAATATTTCCTTTTAATTAGTGTTACTGCATACTTATGTTGATTCCATCACCTATGAAAGTGGGACGTCGACCATCATGACTAAAGTCGCTAATGCCATGGTTCATTGTTCCCGTACATTAAAGGAATGATGGCAAAGCTCAGCAATATTCTACATTGATGATTGCCGAAGTTAAACATGTTGACACCAAGCAAGCTAAGTATGAAATAGTAAAGAAGCCGAAGCTGTTGTCGAGACCATCGTCGAAGTTCATTGATGTCGAAAGTCATGCCCCATTTCCACTTTAAATATAGACCTAGGGGTGCCTTTTAAGGAGAACTTTTTTCTCTCCTCCCACTTCTTACATTTTAAGTTTTGTAAACCCTGAAAATTTTGGGAATTTTCTCCAATTGTAATACTCGAACATTGTACACATAAGGATTTGGATATTAAACAATGACATAGTTGAAAGTAACTAGCATGGCTAGCTATTACTTAGGATCGTGTAGTATGGAATATAATTAAATCTAAATGCATAAATGGATGATAATATCAAAGTAAATGAAAATAAGTAAAATAAAACAAGCACATCAGGAATTTTTATACTGGTTCGAACTTCCCGTTCTACGTCCAGTCCCAGACTCCTTCTGGAATTTCAACTACAACTACCCTCACTTAACCCGAAGGAACAGGTTTACACTGCCTGAGCAAACAAACAAGACTTCACCCGCCTAAACAACTTAATAGGACTTCAATACAAATAGCAAATGTATCCGACTGTAGTATGTTATTAAATAACACTGATAAGTCAATTGAGTACAATCTTCCTATAATCTTCTCCTTTATGATATATAGTGTTGTGCTTTGAGAATTGTGGAAGATAAAGTGATCAATGATCAAAATATGTAAGCAATTTGAGTGCAACTTAAAAGTTTGAGAATAGATGAGAATTCAAGAATGCTAAAAGTAAATTCGGTGAATTGTTTGTTGAATTCTGTAATCTATTTATAGTATATAAAGAGTTGCAACTATAGATGAAAAGTTACATTGAAAAGAACAGGTGCAACCATTTATTTTGAAATCATTTCTCTTCGGTGAAGAGAAGTGACTTTTCAAGAAAATAGCAGTTAGAGATATTCAGACGTCTGAATAAAATAATTCAGACTTCTGAACTGGATTAAAACGTAAACAACAAGCTATTAGGCAATTTTTGACCATTTTCAGACATCTGAATATTTTCGTTAGACGTCTGAATATCGTGAAAACAATATTCATGTTTTAGCATTCAAATGTCTGAATGAATGGTTTCAGACGTCTGAGTTTGCTCTTTTGTGCATGTATGAGCATGTGTGTGCATGTGTGTGTGTATATTTATAGATATATTTTCATGAGAGATTTTAACAAATTTCTAAGTAAAGTACAGACTCTAGACGCACAATATACAGCTTTAAACATCTGAAGATGAATCTGCAATAAATCTTCGGCAAAGATGGTTAGTATACATATCACATTTTATATAGGTTGTCACAATCAAAATCGAGATTTCAACATTCTCCCCCTTTTTGATGATGACAACTATATATAAAATTAATAATAAACATTTAAAGTGTTGTTACTCCCCTTGTCAATATGCACAAATTTAAATTTCTCCCCCTTTGTCATCAACAAAAAGAAAGATCATGGATAATAATAGATAGTTCATTTCATTAAAGCAAATAAAGTAGTAGACAATAATACATGAAGAGATAATGTCTCAGAAATTTCTCATACAACTAGTCAATAAAAGTTACGAGCAAAACATAAGAAAATAACTAAAATAGACAAAGATAATTAAAATTGGCTTGAAAGAGATGCATCATTGTGATTAGAACCCAAGCTTGAGGAAGATCATTCAAATGGAGACGGATTGTAAGCTTGAGTTAAAGAAAAGTTAAAAGCTTTGAGAAAGATAAAAATGGGGGCTAGGAATCTGAAGTAAGTGGGAATGAAGTGAAAAAGACATTATATAGAGGGTGAAAAGGTAGGGGTATAATGGTAATGAAAATAAGGAAGAATAGTTAAAAAATATGCTCAGAAAAAATTCAGCCGTCTGAATCATTCGATTCAGACGTCTGAATTGAGTTGAAATGCAACCCGCAAGGAATTAGTTCAAAATTGGTCTTATTTAGACGTCTGTTTTATTTGATTCAGACGTCTGAATCTAGGGCATAAAATTTATGCCTATGAAGATTCAGACGTCTGAATCAAATAATTCAGCCGTTTGAATTTTGTACAAAGGTGCATATAGTCTTTACTATTAAATAATTTTAAATATTACAATTTTTAGAATAAACAGAATTAAATAACAAATTAACATATTATATAAATAACAAGAAATAATTTAAATAGATTTTGAAGAAGAGGATGGAGTATGATATGATTCTTCTTAAACTTTGGTGTTCTCTACAAATGGTCGAAGTGGAGACCATCTGTTACCACGTTCCTAAGAATTTGGAGTTATCAGTGGACGTTGTGGTGATGGTTCCCAAGGATTGCGACGACTTGGAGAACGAGCTGTAGACGGTTGATGAACTGTATCTTTTGTTGAAGAACCACGGAACTTTAACGCTACTTGTTCCAAAAAGCTATGCCATTTGGCATTAACTTTTTGTTCATAGTATAATTCACATTGTAAGTCTAATGTTTCTTTCTGATAATGATGAATATCATCGATTTTCTCTTTTGTGGATGGTGATCCAACAAAGAGAGAGCGTCTTGTTCTTTTAGTTAGAGGAGTATGTCCAGTATGAGTTGAGGGCGGAACAATTGGAACCGGTTCATATATTGGAGTAGGAGTTGGTAGATTTTCCGATCCCGAGGAAGGAGAGGTGAAAGATAGCTCAGATAATTTAGAGTTATATTGAGATGACATGATGGAACAGTAATTTTTGAAAATTTGAAAAAAAATTGAATAAATTATTGGTGAAGAGAAATAAGAAATGTAGGTAATATATAGGTAGAAGCTAGATAAAAATAGAGAAAAACAATGTATGTTTAGAAGAATAATGGCCATAGGTAAAAGAGGTAAGAATGAAAGGTAATAAGAATTCAATAACAACCTTATGTTTCAGAAAACAATAGAGAGTGAAGCGGTAGTGTAGAGGACTATGAAGTATGAGGTCTTGAGTTTGAGTGTTAGATGGCACTTTTTATTTTCTTTTGAAAGAAGCTATGAATTTAAATATATATATATATATATATTAAAAATATTCGAACTTATAAATATTTAAAAGAGACGATTCCATGTTCTTGACTTAAATTGATGAAAGTATTTTCATTTAACAGTTTTGTAAAGATATCTGCCAATTGTTTGTCAAAGGATACAAATTCTAGATTTATTAAATCTTTTTCAATGTTATCACAAAGAAAATGATGACGAATGTCAATATGTTTTGTTCGTGAATGATTTACAGGATTTTTCGATAAATTTATAGCACTAGAATTATCACAATAAATAGTTGATTTACATAAATTAAAACCAAAATCTTGTAGTGTTTGTTGCATATAGATAACTTAAGCACATGCCAAGGATGCAGAAATAGACTCTGCTTCACATGTCGATAATGAAAAACAATTTTGTTTCTTATAAACCAAGATACAAGAGATCGTCTAATGAAGTGACAAGTCACACTTGTACTTTTTCTATCTCTCCGGCTTCCTCCAAGACGAGCTTCACTATATGACACTAATTCAAAAGGACATTCCTTTGGATAGAATAGTCCAAAGTCCTTGGTTTTATTAAGATATCGTAGTATGCGTTTCACTACTCGTAAATGTGATTCTTTGGGATCTTCTTGAAATCATGCACACAAGCAAACACTCATCATTATGTCAGGTCTACTAGCTGTTAAATATAGCAACGATCTAATCATACTTCGATATAATTTTTGGTCGATACTTTTGCCACTTTCATCTTTATCAAGATGTATGGTTGTACTCATAGGAGTTGGTTTGGTAGAAGTATTTTCCATACCAAAGCGTTTAATTAGATTGTTACAATATTTTTCTTGATTTATAAAAATACCATTTTCTAATTTTTTTATTTATGAACCAAGAAAATAATTTAACTCAACCATATGTGACATTTAAAATTCTTTGGTCATTATATTAGAAAATTCTTGACAATATTTATCGTTTGTAGATCCAAAAATAATATCATCAACATAAATTTGAATAATTAAAATACCTTGCTTGTTCCTTTTAATAAAAAGAGTTTGATCAACCTTCCCAATTTCGAAACCAGAATCTATTAAATATCTTTTAAGACGATCGTACCAAGCACGGGGTGCTTGTTTTAAACCGTATGAGGCCTTTTTAAGTTTATAGACATGGTCAGGAAATTGTTCATTTATGAATAAAGGAGGTTGTTCAACATAAACTTTTTCTTTTATAAAACCATTTAGAAATGCACTTTTAACATCCATTTGATATAATTTAAAATTATGAAAACATGCAAATGCTAATAAGATTTGTATTGCTTCTAGTCTAGCGGCTGGAGCAAATGTTTCTTCATAGTCAATCCCTTCTTCTTGATTATATCCTTGAGCAACTAATCTAGCTTTATTTCTGTAGGATCGATTTCACCCTAGAGGGGGGTGAATAGGGTGATAGTATTGATTATAAAAATTAATCGTGGAAGCTTATAAAATAATTTCAACACAGATCACAGAACAATAGCAGCACAGATAATAGCAGAATAATAAATGCAGAAATAGAACGACACAGAATTTACCCAGCTTCGGCAAAACCCTGCCTACGTGCTGCCCCCAAGGTTTCTACTAGAAATTAGATAGTCCCTGCTTACACACGTAAACTCGCGACACCCGCTATCGACTAAATCTAACTCTACGCTCAAAACTCTGCCACAACTCAGCCACTGAGTTGCGAATTCTCAAGCTATGCCACGTAGCTTGTCCCCTAGTCACACGACTAGAAAATTAAAACGGTTTAAAACTAAAATACAAATAAAAACAATTTAAACTCAAAAACCCTAATTAATAAAATACAAAGCCCTTAAAATAATAGGCCGGCCCCCCTTTTATATTTTAACCCGTTCCTTTCTTTGTTCCTTTATTTGGAGATGGCAGTCGTGTCTTTGCAAATTAGGGCTTCATTCGATCTTGTTCCTTTTTGCTCTTAAATTAGGGATTTGGACATTTCAAAGATGCCGGCTTTTGGTTGCTAGATCGAAAGGAGGAATTATCACTTTGTTTGCTTCGTCGATCGCTTGCTTCTCTGTTTTACTTACGGCTCTTGAAATTGATCGAGTTCGAACTTGCTTCGGTAAGTAATTTTTTGCCTTTTGCTTTTCTAGATTTGGCTTGCTTGAACTCGATGATTTATGCCAATGATGATTGCAGTAATTTATAGGGATTGAATTCCTAAATTTTCGTTCGTTCAGCTATATTTGAATTTGTCATATAAATTGCTCTGGCCGCTTGATGATGCTTGAACGACTGATGATTAATCTGACTTTGTCAAATTCGTATCTTTCACGTTCCTTGGTTGACACGGTTTTGAATCAATTTCGTGATGACCACGACTTTAATTTTTGACACTTGACTCTGTCACATTCGTATATTTTTGTGACTTGATTCCCATGGTTATTTCACTCTGACTTCGTTAATTGTTCATCTTGTTCGTTCCTGAACATTACTGTTTTGGTTTCTTGTCATTCACATCCTTGCTGTCTGGTTCGGTCTTTGTTGCCTTGAGTCTGTTGTAATGTGTACTTGGTCGAGTTTATTTGCATTCTTCAGTGTAGTTAGCTTGGTACATTCCTGTAGCTCCATCTTGACTTGGGCTTGATTTGTTCAACTTGGTTTTGATACTTGCAGTTGTATCGCTTGATATTCATTCCTGTAGTTTGCATTCATGTACTTGCTGTCGTAGATGTTGCACTGCTTCACCACTGTTCTTTGCATTTGTACATATGAATGTGCTCACTGTTGTTTGTACCTGTGCATATATGTTTATTGTAGTCCATGTTGTTGCTTTGATATTGCAGTTTGGTCTTGACGCGGTTGCTCTTTGTTGCACTGCATAGTGGTCTTCTGTCCATGGTACTATTCGAGTTCATTCTTCAGTTGATTCACTGATGCATTGCCTTACTTCATGTATTCATGTGTACTCTTGAGTCGCATTGAGTTGGTCTTGTATGGTTTTCTTCTGGTTTGTTTACTTCGGTCAGTTGCTTTGAACCTGTTGCCTACACTCTGGTGCATTCCTGTATATGCTTTGCTTTCATGCATTGCTGTGTTGGCCTGAATTGCTTCCTGGTCGACACTTGATGTTTGTAGTTGATGTATATAATTGTTCGACCTGGCATTTGTTTGCTGTGGCATTGCATTACTGAGTCATTTTCTTATGCTATTTGTTTGCACTGTCGACTTATGTGGTCTTGAGTCTTTACTTGACATATGTGCACTTGTTTTGGACTTGCAATTTGAATTGCATTGAGTTGAGTCGAGTTTGCAGTGATGGCTTGACCTTTGCACTTTGTTTGTTATTTGGTGCCTTCTTGAATTTGTGTAGAATGTGCATTACACTTGAGTTGAATCCAGTTTTACAACTCGGGTTTGACCTTGTGCTGAAGTCCATATTTTATTTATGTTGCACCTGAGTTGAATCCTGTATTTGGGTTTGACTTGTGCTCACTTGTCCCTGTAAATCGATCAAGTGTATATTTCTGTGTGCACGACCTTGTGGCATATACAGTGATACACTGTGTATGTCACAAGCTGTTCGTGTATGATGAATTCAAATTTAAACGATGACGAACAACCCAAATAACTGAGGCAAATAATATTTTCAAAATCCATATTTTATTTTATATTGCAAAAATATTTCTTTTTCAATTTTACTGCGTTAGTGAATATTTTTGCAGATTGCTCAGATGCTGGATTCTAACTGGAATGACGATGAAGATAAAATATGAGTGAATGGGCGATATGTAGTGAGGACATTTGTAAACGTGAAATTGTGATGTAATTGAATTTATATCAAAGTTGTATAGTGTATAGTGAGAGTTTGAATTTGTACTATTCAAAATTGTAATAAATATTTATTTGAATAAAATATTCATTTGAATTCAAATTCTGTGTTATTTAATTTTATTCAGCAAATATTTATTTAACCTGTGAAAAATAAAATAGTACATTAACAAATACATTTAAACGAATGTATATATGTTTATTATCATCAAACAAAAATCATATAAGCGCATATTCAACAATCTCCCCTTTTTGATGACAACAAACATATATTTAAGATTTTGAATATGTTAAATGTATTTGATCATTCATATGCTCTAATTGCTCCCCCTATTTAAATGCTTCCTCTCTACACAAAGCTCCCCCTACATATATGCATGCAAATAAAAATATGCAAATGAGCCTAGATGCAAATGGAAAATTATTTGACCTTTGCTTGATTTTATTTGACAAAATCTTAACTTTTCTCTCCCCCTTTTGTTATCAGCAAAAGAATAATAGTGTTAGAGAAAATAGAGATAAAGTGATCGATATTAATCCAACATTAAAACTCAATTGAATATAAATATTAAATTTCAATAAAAAATCAAACAAAAATCATAAATATTTTGTTAGACGCATATTCCACTTTTAGAATGATGGAAATGATGTTATCATATAAAACCATACAGATGTGTCTATTCGTGGTAAGTTATATCAGGAATTTGAATATCTACTAACCATGCATAACCGTTAGGACTTTTAAATGAGATTAGTAGTATTCCAATTTTATTTTAAAAAAATGAATTCAAGTATCTTCTAACCACGCATAACCGTGAGGACTTTTAAATGGGATTAGAATCAACTTGTTTATTTAAAAAAATCAACTTTTGATATGCATTCCATACATGCATAACCGTGAGGACTTTTAAATGAGAATGGAAGCACATAACAAATTCCAAGTAATTCACCCATGCATAACCGTGAGGAATTTTAAATGAGAGTGAATACTTGGTATTTATTTATTTTTATTTTCATTTTTTTTTTAAAAATGTAAAAATGAAAAACGAACGATTCCTATTTAAAGTACCACACATCGACAAACTATATAGAATTTTGATGAGTGATGGTCGTTAGAAATATGATAGATATAGAGATGGTCATGGAATTTTTACCAACAAAAAGTTTTATAACTCTTGTTTAAATTTCTAAAGAAATTTTCTAATTATACTTTCTCGAGTTATAATATATGACCAATATCAACACTCATCACTTTTTCCATCGCTATTTTTCTTTTCGATAATCATTAGGGAGTCAGATTAGTCAAAATAGTCATTTAAAATCAAATTCAAAAATAATTATGAAATTAATTTTTCAAAAATGACTAATCTGAAATTATGGTCAAAATGATTTTCTCCAGGGGGTTTTAAAAGAAAATTTTCTGCTATTTGAAAATTATTTGAAACGAAGAATATGCAGATATTTTCTTTGAAAAACGATGCAGTTACTAAATGTCTCAAAAATCACGTTCCACTAGTAATTTTCCTATCAACTAGATTACCAGTGTAATCTGCATCTGAATTTCTTTTTCACTCAAAATTATCATTAATTGAATTCGATTGACCAAACCATGAAGTGTGCACCATAAAAATTCAAACTCAATTTTACAGCAATTTAAATGACATTCTTTTGAATTTGAATTGAAGCCGTGTAAATAATCAAAAAACCGTGAATATAGAGTCAGCCGTATTATAACCAATTGTATTATCCAACAAAACACTATTTTTAATCCAAATAGATATATATGAAGTAATTCAAAGAATCTAGAGATTTTTATAGTGTTTTTGGCATAAGAATATAATTGGCCAACTATGTTGAATAAGTCAGAATCAAAATCATCATCTTTTCATCAATCTCAATATTGGCTGATTTTAATTCAGAATATGGTGCAGATTATCACATTTAATATATCGTTCAAATAAATATTCCATTACCTGTTTCACCTTTACGATATTTTTCGTTGTTGTCCATTGTGATTCTGTCACCTTTTTACTAGGCTAAGGAACTTTGTTTTGTCGCCCGTTGTGTTTCTGGAACAGCCAAAATCCAGAGAGCACTATTTTTGTTCCTTAGCCTGCCACCACACCTACACGTTGAAAGATTTATGTGACCTATTTGTTTTTATAGGTCCATGGTTGTTAGTGGCAGAAAATTTTGAAAAACAATTTTGTAAAGACCCAAAACTATTTATAATTGTTCCCTTCGGCACCCAAATTTGTTTAACTTTGAGAGTTTTTATATTTGTGCCTTTTGGAACCCAAATCGGTATAATTTTCACATGTTTGGGTCTATACCAACAATTATTGTGATTGTGTCCATATTTTCTACAAATCGTGCAGATTGAATTTTCTTGATTAATCTTGTTTTCAACAATTTTCGAACTATTATATCCAAGTCCTTGTCTAACCGTATTAACAGTTTGCTTTCCTAATAGCATATTCAATGATTTTTCACTTTTGGAAAATTTATCTAAAGTAGTAGACAATTGTTGGACTTGTGTTTTGAGAGACTCATTTTCGTTTAATAATTGTGTGCACTTTTTAATAGAATTCTCTCTTCTAGTATTTTTATTCTCTTTTAAAATCAGAATTTCATTTTCAAGCGATTTCATTTTAATTTCTGATTTTTTAATTTCTTCATCAAATGTTGGACACTTATCACACTTAGGGATCCTACTTTGATAGGTTTTAACTAATTGATCAAGTTGTTTATTATATTCTATCAAAGTATCCTTTTGAGATTCAAGTTTGGCGTATTTTTCCCTAAGTCGTTCAAAACAGCCATTTACTTCGTGGAAATAAATAAGTAATTCAGAGTGAGTAAGTTTTGATACCTCGCTTGGCTCGTCATCGTCGCTATCAGTTATATTCCCATGAAGGCACATATCTGCTTTCTCACTTTCACTGCTATCGCTTTTATTCCACGTGGCTGTAGCATTTCTCCGTTTTGATTTCTTTTTAAAATCGCGTTGAAATCGGGGATAATTGGGCTTGATATCACTGGGTTTGTTGCAAATGATCCCGTGTTCTTTCGAGTTGTCCAGTGCTTTGATTATTCTGCTTTTTAATTTTTTATTTAGAGCTGGATTTCCATATTTGTGATTCCACCTTTTGAATTTCTTCATTATTAATGCCAACTCGGCTGCTCCATCATCATCATCCTCATCACAACTGCTATTTACCAATCCTGTTAAGCATATCTCTTTAACTGAGTCAGTTGTGGAGGACTTCTCATTGCTGTTGACTTTTGCACCATATATTGCATCGAAAGTATTCCAGATTTCCTGTGTATTTTCACAATGAGAAATGAAATTAAAATTATCTTGATTAATATGAGAATATATTATATGCATAGCAAGAGCGTTAATCGAGATAATTTTCTTATCTGTTATATCACACCCATTTTCAATAATATCCCAACATTTAATATTAACAAATTTTAAATAAAATTCCATTTTTAATTTCCAATTCAAAAAATCTGTTCCATCGAAAATAGAAGGAATAATATTGGAGCGACCCTCAACAGAAGTATTAATTAAAGAAGCCATTTCAAAAATTCAAAATTTTAAAACAAAAACCAATTTTTAAAACACGAATTTTTAAAACAAAAATTGATTTTTGTAAAAAAAAATTAAAAACAAAAACGGCTTTTGTTCCTAGCTCTGATACCACTTGTAAGATCGATTTCACCATAGAGGGGGGGGGTGAATAGGGTGATAGTATTGATTATAAAAATTAATCGTGGAAGCTTATAACATAATTTCAACACAGATCACAGAACAATAGCAGCACAGATAATAGCAGAATAATAAATACAGAAATAGAACGACACAGAATTTACCCAGCTTCGGCAAAACCCTGCCTACGTGCTGCCCCTAAGGTTTCTACTAGAAATTAGATAGTCCCTCGCTTACACACGTAAACTCGCGACACCCGCTATCGACTAAATCTAACTCTACGCTCAAAACCCTGCCACAACTCAGCCACTGAGTTGCAAATTCTCAAGCTACGCCACGTAGCTTGTCCCCTAGTCACACGACTAGAAAATTAAAACGGTTTAAAAATAAAATACAAATAAAAACAATTTAAACTCAAAAACCCTAATTAATAAAATACAAAGCCCTTAAAATAATAGGTCGGCCCCCCTTTTATATTTTAACCCGTTCCTTTCTTTGTTCCTTTATTTGGAGATGGCAGCCGTGTCTTTGCAAATTAGAGCTTCATTCGATCTCGTTCCTTTTTTCTCTTAAATTAGGGATTTGGACATTTCAAAGATGCCGGCTTTTGGTTGCTAGATCGAAAGGAGGAATTATCACTTTGTTTGCTTCGTCGATCGCTTGCTTCTCTGTTTTACTTACGGCTCTTGAAATTGATCGAGTTCGAACTTGCTTCGGTAAGTAATTTTATGCTTTTTGCTTTTCTGGATTTGGCTTGCTTGAACTCGATGATTTATGCCGATGATATTGCAGTAATTTATAGGGATTGAATTCCTAAATTTTCGTTCGTTCAGCTATATTTGAATTTGTCATATAAATTGCTCTGGCCGCTTGATGATGCTTGAACGACTGATGATTAATCTGGCTTTGTCAAATTCGTATCTTTCACGTTCCTTGGTTGACACGGTTTTGAATCAATTTCGTGATGACCACGGCTTTAATTTTTGGCACTTGACTCTGTCACATTCGTATATTTTTGTGACTTGATTCCCATGGTTATTTCACTCTGACTTCGTTAATTGTTCATCTTGTTCGTTCCTGAACATTACTGTTTTGGTTTCTTGTCATTCACATCCTTGCTGTCTGGTTCAGTCTTTGTTGCCTTGAGTCTGTTGTAATGTGTACTTGGTCGAGTTTATTTGCATTCTTCAGTGTAGTTAGCTTGGTACATTCCTGTAGCTCCATCTTGACTTGGGCTTGATTTGTTCAACTTGGTTTTGATACTTGCAGTTGTATCGCTTGATATTCATTCCTGTAGTTTGCATTCATGTACTTGCTGTCGCAGATGTTGCACTGCTTCACCACTGTTCTTAGCATTTGTACATATGAATGTGCTCACTATTGTTTGTACCTGTGCATATATGTTTACTGTAGTCCATGTTGTTGCTTTGATATTGCAGTTTGGTCTTGACGCAGTTGCTCTTTGTTGCACTGCATAGTGGTCTTCTGTCCATGGTACTATTCGAGTTCATTCTTCAGTTGATTCACTGATGCATTGCCTTACTTCATGTATTCATGTGTACTCTTGAGTCACATTGAGTTGGTCTTGTATGGTTTTCTTCTGGTTTGTTTACTTCGGTCAGTTGCTTTGAACCTGTTGCCTACACTCTGGTGCATTCCTGTATATGCTTTGCTTTCATGCATTGCTGTGTTGGCCTGAATTGCTTCCTGGTCGACACTTGATGTTTGTAGTTGATGTATATAATTGTTCGACCTGGCATTTGTTTGCTGTGGCATTGCATTACTGAGTCATTTTCTTATGCTATTTGTTTGCACTGTCGACTTATGTGGTCTTGAGTCTTTACTTGACATATGTGCACTTGTTTTGGACTTGCAATTTGAATTGCATTGAGTTGAGTCGAGTTTGCAGTGATGGCTTGACCTTTGCACTTTGTTTGTTATTTGGTGCCTTCTTGAATTTGTGTAGAATGTGTATTACACTTGAGTTGAATCCAGTTTTACAACTCGGGTTTGACCTTGTGCTGAAGTCGATATTTTATTTATGTTGCACCTGAGTTGAATCCTGTATTTGGGTTTGACCTGTGCTCACTTGTCCCTGTAAATCGATCAAGTGTATATTTCGGTGTGCACGGCCTTGTGGCATATACAGTGATACACTGTGTATGTCACAAGCTGTTCGTGTATGATGAATTCAAATTTAAACGATGACGAACAACCCAAATAACTGAGGCAAATAATATTTTCAAAATCCATATTTTATTTTATATTGCAAAAATATTTCTTTTTCAATTTTACTGCGTTAGTGAATATTTTTGCAGATTGCTCAGATGCTGGATTCTAACTGGAATGAAGATGAAGATAAAATATGAGTGAATGGGCGATATGTAGTGAGGACATTTGTAAATGTGAAATTGTGATGTAATTGAATTTATATCAAAGTTGTGTGTATAGTGAGAGTTTGAATTTGTACTATTCAAAATTGTAATAAATATTTATTTGAATAAAATATTCGTTTGAATTCAAATTCTGTGTTATTTAATTTTATTCAGCAAATATTTATTTAACCTGTGAAAAATAAAATAGTACATTAACAAATACATTTAAACGAATGTATATATGTTTATTATCATCAAACAAAAATCATATAAGCGCATATTCAACAATTTCTAGTAATATTTCCTTGTTCGTCTGCTTTATTTTTGAAAACCCACTTTGTACCAATAATAGATTGATCACTAGGCCGTGGAACTAAATCCCAAACGTTATTTCTTTCGAATTGGTTTAGCTCCTCTTGCATATCGATTAACCAATTTTCATCGGTAGATGTTTCTTTAATATTTTTAGGTTCAATATGAGAAAGGAAAGCTACAAGACCCATTTGATTTAATTGACTTCTTGTTCTAACAGATGAATTAAGTTCTCCAATAACATTAAAAAAAGGATGATCTCTTAATAATCTAGGTGGAGATCTTAATTCATTGTTATTATGAACAATATTTTCATTATTTTCAAGATTTGAAATTTCTGTATTTGTGATATTATCAGGGAATTCTTCATCATCTCTTATACTTGTAATTTGTTTAAAATTTTCATCGAAGGATACATAAAGTGTTTCTTCGATGATATTTGTTCTTTTATTATAAATTCGATAAGCTTTGCTTTGATCTGAATATCCTAAAAAGATTCCTTCATCAGATTTTGGATTGAATTTGCCAAGCTGATATTTTGTGTTTAAAACAAAACATTTTGAACCGAAAACTTTAAAATAAGAAATATTTGGTTTTTGTCCATTAAGAAGTTCATAAGGAGTATTCTTATTTAGTGGTCGAATAGAAACACGATTCAAAACATAACAAGCTATTGCAACTGCTTCAGCCCGGAAATGTTTTGGTAACGTACTCCCATTTAACAAGGTCCTTGCACATTCTTGTAAGGTTCTATTTTTACGTTCTACAACTCCATTTTGTTGTGGAGTTCTAGGAAACGAAAAATTATGGAGTATGTCCTTTTTCTTACAAAAATGTACAAAGGCTTCATTTTCGAATTCACCTCCATGATCACTTCTTATGTTTTTTAGTTTCAAACCTTTAAAATTTTGTATTCTTTTGACAAAAGTTTTGAAATTATCAAAGGTATCGCTTTTATTTTTCATAAAAATAGTCCAAGTATATCTAGAAAAATCATCAACAATTACAAACGCATATCTACTGTGATTAATGGATTGTTCTTGTGTTGGTCCAAATAAATCTATATGTAGTAATTCAAGTGGTTGTAAGGTTGAAATAACCTTTTTAGATTTAAAGGATGACTTAGTTAATTTTCCTAATTGACATGCATCACAAATATGATCAATTTTAAAATTCATTTTTAGTAGATGTTTTACTAAATCATTTTTAGAAAGCTTGTTTACAGTTTTGAAGTTATTATGACAGAATTGTTTGTGCCATAATCTAGGATCGTTTTCTTTGGCTATTAAAAACATATCTGAATTATGATTTATTTTCATATTCAGAACATAGATATTTCTGTCTCTATTTCCTTCAAAGATAAGATTTTGATTTTGATCAAAAATACTACATTTGTTTTCAGAAAAGTGATTTTGAATTTTTTGTCACACAATTGGCTGATACTAAGTAAATTATGTTTTAAATTTTTGACTAGTAAAACATTTGAAATAAGAGGTAAATTTGAAATACCGTTGTTGCTCACATTGCCTTTGCCGATGATATAGCTATTGGAGTTGTCTCCGAATATGACAGAGCCTCCATTTGAGTAAGTTATATTTGATAGCATTTCTTTGTCTCCTGTCATATGTTTTGAGCAACCACTATCGAGTATCCTTTTTCCTCTTTTCTTGAGTGGGACCTACAAAAAATATAAGATAACATTGGTACCCACTTTTTAATAGGGTCCTAAGAGTTAAGTCTTAGGAAACCAAACCCAAGAGGGTTTAGTATCCCATTCAAAAATGTAATCTTTATTTTTATGAACAATTCTAAATTGGTGTTTATATATATTTTTTCTAATCAAAACGTTGTTTGTTTTAGGAACCCAACTTTTATGTTTTTCGGGTAAGTATTCCTTTTTGACTGATTTATAGTAGGATTAATATTTCACCTAATTTTCTTTTTAGGTGGAGCTTTTGTTTTGATAACATACCCTAATCCTATCTTACTTGAAATAGATTGAGAACTATCAATAATTTTAGATAGGGTTTCTCTTCCTTTATTAAAATTTGAAACAGTTTTGGTGATGCTATCTAACTTTGTTTTGAGACTAGTATTGTCTAATTCTATCAATTTTACTTTTGTCTTTAATTCATGATTTTCAGAAACAAGAGCGTCATTCTTTTCTTTATGAGTTTCAATTTCTTGACTCAAAAGAGTGAGTTAAGAAGTAATATTAGAGGATGGTTCTTGTAATTTTTCAAGTTCTTCCTCTAGTATTTTCTTCTCATCTTTGAGCATATCTCCTTCGAATTCTGCTTTGTTCTGATGTTCACGAGTCTCCTTATGTTTTCTTTTGAGTTTTTTTAGAGTGTCAACTAGCTCTGAGATTATCTCTATCATATCATCAAAAGTAAAATCACTAACCTCGCTTTCATTAGCCATAAAGCAAACATTAGCTTGCTCGTTTTCACCGTCACTGCTGCTATCTGATGAAGACGTGTCTGATCATCCCATGTAACAGAGAATGCTTTCTTTTTCTTATCTTTTCTGCCCTTGTTGAAGTATTTTTTCTTTAGTTCTGGGCATTCTTTCTACATATGATCTTTCTTATGATAATTAAAGCATTCTAGAACTGAAGATGATCGTTTGCTTTGAAAGTTCCGTTTTCCATTGTTTCTGTTGTTTTTTCGGAATTTCAAGAACTTTTTGAAATTTTTGGCAATAAATTCTAGATCTTCTTCATCTGAATCGTCATCTTTTTCTTCTTCAACATGGAAAGCTATGTTCTTTTTGTCTTATGCTTGTACTCATTTTGCCTGCAAATTCACTTCATATGACATTAGATTTCCTATTAACTCCTCAGGTTTTATGGTAGAGATGTCATTAGCTTCTTCAATAGCCAAGACTTTTCTTTTTCATTCATCCGTTAAAGAGTTTAGGATTTTGATACAATATCAAAATCAGTGTACTTTTCTCATAATCCTAATAGTGAATGATAGATATCTTGAAATCTAGAGTACGTATCATTAATGGATTCATCTTGTTTCATTCTAAAGTTTTGAAATTGATTTTTGAGCATGGAGATTTTACTTTGTTTGACTTTGTTAGTTCCTTCATGAGTAATTTTAAGCGTTCTCCATATTTCATAAGCAGTTTGACACATGCTAACACGATTAAATTCATTTCTATCTAATGCACAAAATAACATGTTCATAGCTTTAGCATTAGCAGTAGAGTCTAATTTTTGTGTGTTTTTCCAAGTGGAGTATTCTCCAGTAGGAAGAGTGTATTCATTTTGTGTAATATTCCATGATTCAAAGCTATTTGATTGCATATAGATTCTCATATGAGTAGCCCAATAATTATAGTTCAAACCATTGAAATGGAAGTCGTGCAGTGGATTGACCTTCAATAAAACAAGTATTAGTAACAGTGTTGGTGGCAGTGCTGGTGTTGTTTTCCATATTAGCAAGATATCAGATAACTGTGTAACGGTTATAAGACGCCTTGCTTTGATACCAAATGAAAGTAACTAGTGTGACTAGCTATTACTTAGGATCGTGTAATATGTAATATAATTAAATCTAAATGCAAAAACAGATGATAATAACAAAGTAAATGAAAATAAGTAAAATAAAACAAGCACACCAAGAATTTTTATACTCCTTCGAACTTCCCGTTCTACGTCCAGTCCTAGAATCCTTCTGGAATTTCAACTACAACAACCCTCACTTAACCCGGAGGAACATGTTTACACTGCCTGAGCAAACGAACATGACTTCACCCGCCTAAACAACTGAATAGGACTTCAATACAAAAAACAAATGTATCTAACTGTAGTATGTTCTTAAATAACACTGATAAGTCAATTGAGTACAATCTTCCTATAATCTTCTCCTTTATGATATATAGTGATGTGCTTTGAGAATTGTGGAAGATAAAGTGATCAATGATCGAAGTATGTGAGCAATTTGAGTGCAATTTGAAAGTTTGAGAATAGATAAGAATTCAAGAATGCAAAACGTAAATTCGGTGAATTTTTTGTTGAATTCTGTAATCTATTTATAGTATATAAAGAGTTGCAACTGTAGATGAAAAGTTACATTGAAAAGAACAGGTGCAACCATTGATTTTAAAATCGTTTCTCTTCGGTGAAGAGAAGTGACTTTTCAAGAAAATAGCAGTTAGAGATATTCAGACGTCTGAATAAAATAATTCAAACTTCTGAATTGGATTAAAACGTAAACAGCAAGCTATTAGGCAATTTTTGACCATTTTTAGACGTTTGAATATTTTCATTCAGACGTCTGAATATTTTCATTCAGACGTCTGAATATTGTGAAAACAATATTCATGTTTTAGCATTCAGACGTCTGAATGAATGGTTTCAGATGTCTGAGTTTACTCTTTTGTGCATGTATGAGCATGCATGTGCATGTGTATGTGTGTGTGTATATATATATCATTTCAGGAGAGATTTTAACAAATTTCTAAGTAAAGTACAGACTCTAGACACACAATATACAGCTTTTAAACATCTGAATATGAATCTGCAATAAATCTACTGCAAAGATGGTTAGTATACATATCACATTTTATATAGGTTGCCACAATCAAAATCGAGATTCTAACAATAGTCTATTAACTTTATTTGAACTTGTGATGTGCACATTCAATTGACTTCGAATTTGGACTTGGACATCGATGTGCGTGTTGATTCAAACATTAATATGCATAGTAACTTGCACCTTGATTTGCCTATTGATTTGAATCACCAATGAAGCTACATATGACTTTGATGACTTAGCTAGATTTTAATACAAATGCATACTTCACTTTGATAGCCTCGACAAGCCTCAACAGGGCCTAGCTTTGAGTTAACACTGCTTTTTACACACTCTTGGGGTTAACGAATTTATTCATTAACGAATACAAAACAAAATCGTCAAGAACCGCTTGCTCAAATTGTAAGATCTCTAGATTTTTTTCTAGAGGTATCGGGTTCAATCCCCCAAGACACAAAATGATATATTTTATTTTGAATAATATCCTTATGGAAGAGCTAAGTTATATAATAAATTACATATCTATGGTGCACCAGTAACACTCTTGTGCAACTACATGCTTATGGTTACTCCCATGGAGTAACTTACGACAACCCTATGTGGCAGTTCGTATATCATAACTTTCGATAGCCATCAATTCTAGATTTGTGATAGTTGTTTATAAAATACATAGTGGCTATCCGATGCAAACTAATATTGGCTTCCAATACTAACGTATGCAGTAGCTCTTATGTAATAACCATGTAACGTAAAAAATGCAGTAGCTCATTGCTCTATTCATACGGTAGCTTTCAATCTTATAGCATGCGATAATCGTCAATATATAACTTGCGGTAGCGTTCGATCTTTCAACTTGCGATGACTATCAAATTTTGTTATAACACCAAGTAGAAATCAAATGTTAATTGTTACATCCATGTTTCACAAGTTAAATTAAAGGGGAATCAAATAAGATACAAAGCCGAATAGCTGCCCTCACAACAAAGGATAGGAAAAAATGCGAAGAGATTGAGGTAATCCAACCGATACTGCACAAAAGCTGGACTGCAGTCACAATGCTCGATCCAACCAAAAGAACTACAGCCAAAAGTTTGAAAACAACCACATAATCTACGATATAGTCCTGAAAGACTAATCGAGCAGTATCACAAGGAACCAAAAGCATCCGAAGAGTCGCGCATGACAACAATTTCAAAATTGTACTTAACCGACATCTCCAAGAGTAGAACCGCACTGTATATATTGGGGGCAACCTAGAAAGCACCATAAGGGGTCGAAAGCATTCCCAATTGCTGCATACAGGGCCACTCAAACAACATTCAAGCGTAGATCCACACTCACAGGTAAATAGCAAATACCCCGGTCTCCCTTCAGCAATGACCCGCATATACCAACAATAATGCAAGCTCGTATCAGGGTCAGCTCAGATCATGTTTATATAAGTACTAGATGAAGAACCAAGATATGAGCACCACAGTACCATACAAGTATCGCATGACAATTGTTATAGGTCTACACCACATGTATCGGCAACATCCTAAAACCAAGAAACAACTCCCGATACTCTCCTAATATAGTATATAAACCTTCCGGTCCTTCAGATCAGAAATCCGCAACATGCTTGAAGAAAAGAGTGAAAAATCCCCTCATAGGGACTCATGTGCCAAGTCAAATTCAAATTTGATGTATCCCACCACAATTTCCTATATTTTTGCTTTAATTTCAAGGGTTCTCATCATCACTTCAAACTTCTCATCAAAGACACGTTAACAATTCAGGCGCATGAAACAAATAGTATGGATAGATGACACATGACAGGATCCAAGAGCTGGAAGACAACAGAAGGAAAAAAATGGCAGTAATCCACATGAATATCACTGCAATAAATCGAAAATACACCACAGCAAGAAAGAGACCTTTTACTTTTTTTTCTTTCCTTTTTAGTACTTTTAATATTGTACTATCTGCCATGAAAATCTGTACCAGAACAGAAAAAGGAAGAAAGATTTCCACGATGGACGTAGGATTCATTAACATCCGAACTACGTAAACTCCTTGTGTCACTTACTATTTTTGCATTTTGTTGTTTACATACCTAGTTTTTAGGATCAGATATTACCTTTTCTGTACTAAAACTAAATACCAATTCAATTTGACATTTAACAAACAGTTAAAGTGCAACTACCTGATGATACAAGAATCCAGCTGCATAATTACTACCTAATGACAAATTTAGTATCATTTAACTTTGATAATTCAAATCATTGAGGTAATTGGTACGATGAAGAATACGAAACCTCTTAATGCTTGATTCCTTAAACTTCTCAAACTACTAAGCAATGAGATTAAAAGCTACAATGATTACTTTAAATATATGTAACTAAACATTCAACATGTTATGCCACCATTCATCGACTAAAAACAATTTCTCCTATGATGTCATATTTTTACATTCGAAAAAAAAGTAAAAAAAAAATTAAGAATTGAAATTAAGGCAATAAAATAATTGGAAAGTTGCATTGAAAGCTTGCAAATTAGGAAGATTTTTGAGTTATATGTTAGTGATGTGGTTGTAAAGAAGCTTGTTAGCTAGCTGAAAATAAAAGAATCTTTTTAGTAACTAACCATTAAGTCTTGCCACAAACGTTGCAACATTGGAGACTGATCACAACTCTACCACAACCAACAATGATTTGTTGTGAAAACTTTTAACTGAACTAGTTACAATGCAATCGGATACGACTTGTTCACTTCTTCGTAGTTAGTTCAACTCCTCTCCGTAGCTAGTAAATCGAATAAGAGGACCGGTAGATAAACATAAAGAGTTTGTCGTTTTAATTCAATTTGTCGTTTTGATTCGTTTTAACGGTAAACCTCACAATTTTAGCTTTTTTATTGCGAGTTCAATAAAAAAACAAACACTTTGCGTTTTATTTAATTTTTACAATAAAAAAAAATTGTTTACCATTTTGTTGCAAATTTAATAAAAGGCAAAAACTTTGCTGTTTTATTTATTTGTAAATCTTTTAAAAATCAATTTCGTGGTCATAAGTAGGAATGCCAATGCAATACGTAGAACTTCAAATTGTAAATTATAAAACTGTTGAGGGTTTTGTGGAATCGAGTAATCAACTAGCGTAGGCTTTGTCAAAACGAGTCCCACATCCACACAACAGATCAAAATCTAACGGCTGAAATTCAACCCTCTAAGTATAAAATCTCGCGTTAGTTTCCAGCCCCCTGGTTTTGTTATTTCATATTTTATCGCGATTCAAAGCTAGGGTTTTGTTCCTTCCTCATCTCTTTACCAGCGAAAGATGGGTCACGCTAACGTCTGGAACAGTCATCCCAAGACCTATGGTCCCGGATCTAGGGCTTGGTATGTAGAAATTAACCGTGTTGATCAACTTTTACATTATTTTATTAAAAGTTCGGTAGCTTTGTTAGATTTGATAGCGTTTGAATCGGACAAAGGGTTTGTGATTTTTCTTTGTTCCTTATTTTGACTGACGTTGATATAGTAAGATGCATGTAGTAATTTGTAGATGTAAACGTTGTATTCTGATGATAGTTTTGTTATTCAGTTAGAATCCAGTCCTTTTTCTTCTTAGTTGCTGCATCATGTTGATTTGGCCAGTAGGTACAACTGAAATGTATGTTTAGCTTAGTTTAGCCACAGATGTTTCGATTAAATTAAGTGTCAAAAAAATCAGTCTAGAGTGGGTTATTTATTGAATTACCTCTATTGAATAGAAAACCAACCCAGTAGTAAAGTAGCTAATGGACAGTGGAAGTGCTTTCAGACTGAGGTGGTTAATGCATCAAGTTTGTTTTAGTTTTGTAAAGGTGGTAAACTTATCCATTTGCTTGATTAATATTTCTCTGTATTGCCAGTGTGGGAATAAATCGAAACATCTATCTGTTTTTAACATTTAATTCATGCATGTATGTTTATGTTTCTGCGTAAAACTTGTCATGTCTTGTGGAGTTTGGTTGGTTGTCAAGTAATTTGAAATGTATTTTTATACCCTCTAATGGCTTCCTTAATCTGCATACAAGCCGTATCATAACTGAAGTAGAAATGTCAATGTCGCAGTTAAATTCTATTTGAATGTTTCAAAATACTCAAAATACACCAAAAATCACACAGTACTTTTACATACACCACATTTTACATACACCAATTTAATCATTATTTCACAATACCGTTCATAATTCGCTCATAAAGAAAACAACCCTTATTCTTTTCTTACTCTTAATTCACAAAAACTCTAGATGCCTATCGCAAGCTGATTTCGCCGTGAGCCCTTCAATGATTTTATACATGAAAATGGGCAGATTGTAGAATATCTGGAAATAGGAGCAAATAATTTGGTGCAAATCTTTTACAATTTACATTTGTCAGCAAGGATAGTGCTGGGTTGGATGTTATAAGCTTTGCAGTATAGTTGAATCCATTTAGACTTCAGCAATCACGTACGAAGTTGCCATTGTTACCTGCAGCAGATTTTCTTCGTTTTCATGGTTAAGCTATAATGAACAATTCAGTGATATAAATTTGAAGCTTTATCAAGTTAGTTTAAAAATTGAAACAAAAAATTACTAACATTGATGTCTTCCAATTCTATTCCGGATCCTCAATTTCTATTATAAAATTTGTAGATAGCTGTTATAGTATTTGTGTTAGTTTGAGTGTAGCCACTGTTGTGAAGGAGGATAATTTTGCCTCACAATTCTCTTTAAGGAGAATGTAAGTTTTGGTCCGTAAATAGAAGTTGCCTTTTTTATAAAAAAATCCATTGTTTTATTGTATATGTAAATACATACGTATATAACTTGTTTTACTTGTAAAATATTGCTGTTTTTACCAGCCGTGTATGTGGAAACCAACATGGGTTGATTAGGAAGTATGGGATCATGTGCTGCAGGCAATGCTTCAGAGAAAATGCCAAAGAGATTGGTTTCGTCAAGGTAAGTATGGGATCATTTAAACTTGTGCTTTAGTGATATAACTATATGTTCTTTTCATATATTCTAAATGCATATGTGATAATATATGTTATTTAAAATTGCAGTATCGTTAGGAAAGCTTGCTATTAGAAGCATGGAGATGGATCCCTGGATGTATTCTGAGCAATGTTGCATATTGGGGTTTATATTCTGTGAATCTAATCTTGTTTTGCTTTTCAATTTCCGTGTGTGTTTCTTGATTTTGTATTGAACTTTTTATTAGCTTCTTAGAATGTACCGTGAGAAAGTGTTGAAATTTTATATCATTTTACATGGATTATATTATTTTTTGCTTTTGGATTTGGATGCGCCTTTTTCTATCAATATTTTAATTTTAAAAGTATTATATTCTAACCTCATTTACAATTGTATGAACAAAGTCGAAGTGGTGTGTGTTTGAGAATTTTCATTATTGTACCAGGAAATTTTGGCTGAGAATTAGGCTTAATGTCATTTTTGGCATAACATTTGGACTGAAAGTTAAGTGTGTAGTATTATTAAGTGCACATGCAGAGTGAGGGAGCATGACTAAACGAGACGAAAAATAACATAGAATCCTGGCATGTCGTTGACGAATTTTAATCTGTGGATTTCATTTTGTTTACGTTGAATCGAGAGGATTTATTGGTATCAAAAATTGTGTCATCAAATTAGGTACACATGTGAAGCATCTTAATGATAGGTTAGAATCATAAAGAGATTACCCTTTTGAAGGGATTTATTGGAATCTCTTTTTTGCCTCATTTTCCTCCTTGTAATCTCGGGAATTTGTGAGAGTTCGTTGTTTACTTGAACGAAGGATTAGGTTTTTCCTAATTTTTTGAGTTAGTAACAATGGATGTTTACAAAAAGCATTTGTAAATTTTACTGAGAACTCTTGATCGCATGTCTTGATACTGCCTATGCTTTTACGGCACTTACAAGTGAGTAGTTCTAGTCGTCAATGTATGTTTGAAATTATCTTTGCTAACTCGATGTTGTTGAAATTATTAAAGAAATTTCTTTAGTCACCATGCTCAAGTCCATTAGGACACTCACTGCACCTTATCACATGGTATTAAGTAAGTAAACGACACAAAGATGTATAGTAGTTGGGCTAAGTTTATCTATGTCTACTACGAAGTTCTCTTACCGTGTTTCTCTTACAATTATAAGGAGTTCCTAAAGAGTGATAAGAAATTATCACTTAAGTTTACAATGATTATGAACTTAAGAGCTTGTAGTGTTTAATTTGTTGGATGGAATAATTATGAGCAATCAGATTTCAACGTATGGGATATTTATAGCAGTTGATATGGATGATGAATGATTCAGATTTAATAGTAAAATAGGAGGGAAACGCTCCAGACCATCGATGACGTAGCGGAAATACCAAAAATGGATGAAATGGTGAAAAGTTGAATCGATGGATTGAAAACACCCAAGTGCCCAAATCCGTTGATCTCAAGAGATAGCGGATTCTAACTATCTCCAACACGTTGATCGCGCACGATACCGTGTTAAAAGATATACGATTCTTATACGTTGATCTTGCGCACGAGATTCCGTGAATCGGCTTCAAAATCGTTGATTCGAGCGCACTCGAATAACCGAAGACGGAGAAAGGAGTTAATACTCAACTTTCAATTTTAAAAGAGGCACAAAGCACTTTTTATTCCAAATCAACCATTTTTTACAATGACACTACACCCCTATTTATAGAAGTTTACAACACAACACACACGACTTAACAGTCATTACAACATACATCTCATGATTTACAACTGTACGACTTACGACTTACACACAAAAACAACACCTCTCGCGACATAACAAACAACAACATCACAGTAATATGACTTAACAACTTGAGCGACCTGAGTATCAGCGACCTACTGGAAGTTCGTTCGCGACTTAGGCGGAGCTCGCGGCATAGTCTTGTTCGCGATCTAGGCTGGAGCTTGTGGCATAATTCCATTCGCTCGATTTAAGGAGGAGGAGGCACGAAGGTCGTTCGCGACCTAGGGATTGTTCGCGGCCTAGGCTGGAGGAGCGATCTAGGCTGGAGGAGCGACCTAGGGAAGGTCGTCCGCGACCTAGGCTGGAGGAGAGACCTAGGGAAGGTCGTTCGCGACCTAGGCTGGAGGAGTGACCTAGAGCTTCGTTCGATTTAAGGAGTTCGCGGCATAGGCTGGAGGAGCGACCTAGGGAAGGTCGTTCGCGACCTATTCTGGTATGCGCTGCATCATCCTCCCCTGGTTGAAAAGAATTCGACCCCGAATTCTCATTTTCCTCTTCTTCGACAAGCTTATCCCCATGATACGGAATCAAATGTTTAACGTTGAAAACGTCGGCAGTATGGACATGATCCGACAACGTTAATCGATAAGCATTATCATTGATCCTTTTCAAGATTTCTACTGGACCAATCTTTCCAGCTTTCAATTTGTTGTAAGTTCCAATTGGAAAACGATCTTTCGTCAATACTGCGTAAACAAAATCACCATCTTTGAAGTCCACACTCCTTCGCTTCTTATCTGCCAGTTGCTTATACTTCTCATTTGACTTAAGCAATCGTTCATGAACAATCCTGTGACACTCCTGCAACTCATTCATGAAATCACAAGCTCGTTTAGCAACCCCTTTCTGAAGTGGCACTATCGACAAATTCAATGGTCACTTCGGCATTGCTGAATATACCACTTGAAATGGACTGAATCCAGTACTCCGATTAACGGCATGATTATGTGCGAATTCTGCCTGACATAGTTTTATATCCCAGCTCTTCAAATTATCCTTCACAAGACATCTCAACAAGTTTTCCAAAGATCTGTTCACCACTTCCGTTTGCTCATCCGTTTGTGGATGATAGGCGCTACTAAAATTCATCTTAGTCCCAACCATCTTCCACAGACTCAACCAAAAATGACTTAGAAATCGAGTATCCCGGTCAGAAACAATGGTCTCAGGTAGCCCATGTAGTCGATAAACTTCTTTAAAGAACAATTGAGCAACACAGACTGCATCAACGGTCTTTTTACAAGCTATGAAATGTGCCATCTTCGAAAATCTATCCACCACAACATATATAGAATCATTTCCTTGTTGAGTTCTTGGCAAACCCAAAACAAAATCCATGCTAACATCAACCCATGGTCTAGTAGGCACGGGCAATGACATATACAATCCTGCATTCGTAGCCGTCCCTTTGGAAACTTGACATATGTGACATCTGTCCACAAATCTTTCAACTTCTTTCCTTATGGAAGGCCAAAAATACGACTGAGAAATCAACTGCAAAGTACGATCTCTTCCTGTATGACCTTCTTCATACAATTCTTTCACAATCTTCATTCGCAAACTGCACTCTGGTATACACAATCGATTTCCTTTGAAAAGAAAACCATCCAACAGATACTCATCCGTCTTCCCTTTCTCGACTTCATCTATAATCTTAGCAAAGTAAGGATCCTCAACAAACAATTCTGGCAAAACATCAAACCTCGTCACTTCAACTCTCATTGTAGTCAACAAATGATTTCTTCTACTCAATGCGTCTGCCACCCGATTTGTAACTCCCGACTTATGCTTTACCACAAATGTAAACTGTTGCAAGTATGCGATCCATGAAGCATGTCTGCCTGCAACCTTATCCTGTCCCTGCAAATGTTTCAAGGCTTCATGATCAGTATACAACACAAACTCTTTATGAAACAAATAGTGTCTCCAATGTTTTATGGCTTGGACAATAGCATAGAATTCCACGTCATAAGTATTATATCTCATCGTTGCTCCCGAAAGCTTCTCACTGAAATAAGCAATTGGACGGCCCCTCTGACTTAATACCCCTCCAATTCCTACTTTTGATGCATCAGTATGTAATTCAAATAGCAACTGAAAATCCGGCAAAACTAGAATTGGTGCTGTCGTCAAAAGTTCCTTGATTCGCTCAAAAGCAAATCCTGCTTCCTTCGACCATGAAAACTGCTTGCCCTTCATACAATCAGTAACAGGTGCCATCACGCTACTGAAATGTGGAATAAGCCTTCGGTAGAATGATGCTAAACCACGAAAACTTCTAACTTCTGTTATCGTCCTGGGTTGTGGCCATTCCTTGATTGCTTCAACTTTATTCTGATCCACATGTATTCCTCCTTCAGATACAACATATCCCAGAAATAAAACACTTCGAGTCATGAAAACGCACTTCTTTGTTGCCGCGTAAAATTGCTCCTGACGAAGTATCATCAACACTTCCCGCAAGTGTTGTAGGTGTTCTTCTGTGCTTCCACTGTATATCAATATATCATCAAAATATACCACTACGAACTTTCCAATAAATGGTCGAAAGATTTGATTCATCACTCGCATAAAAGTACTTGGTGCATTCGAAAGACCAAATGGCATGACCAGCCATTCATACAACCCTTCCCGCGTCTTGAATGCTGTCTTCCATTCATCCCCTGGTCGAATTCGAATCTGATGATACCCACTCTTCAGATCAATCTTTGAAAAAATAGCAGCTCCATTCAACTGGTCTAATAAGTCATCCAATCTTGGCATCGAAAATCTGTACCTCACTGTAATCTTGTTTAGTGTTCGACTATCTATACACATTCTTCAAGTTCCATCCTTCTTCGGCACTAACAATGCTGATACTGTACAATGACTTAAACTTTCTTGTACGCGCCCTTATTCCAGCAACGCTTCCACCTGTCTTCTCAACTCTTCGTGCTCCCTTGGAATCATTCTATAATGTGGTCTATGTGGTAACATAGCTCCCGGAATAAGATCAGCCTGATGTTGTATGTCTCTCAACGGTGGTAATTCTTTGGGCAACTCTTTAGGAAATATATCTTCAAACTCCTTCAACACTGGCTTAACTTCTTCAGGAATTTCAACCGCTTCACTACTTTCACGTCCAATTAACAGAAATACTTCAGGCTCATCCTCCACTTCCTTGACAAATTCCTTCAATGATAACAGAGTCTTTAGTTTTTCAATCTCCTCCAACTTGCTTTCACTTTGTTGCCGCTTTTTAGGAACTAAAGTGATTTTAGTGCCATTGAACATAAAACTATAGCAGTTAGTCCTCCCATCGTGTTGCACAGCTCTATCGTATTGCCATGGTCTCCCCAACAACAAATGACATACATCCATATCTACCACATCACACCAAATCTCATCCTTATACTCCGTTCTGATGGAAAAAGTTACACAAGCTCTTCGATTAACCTTCACTTCCCCACCTTTCCTCAACCAAGCTAATTTGTAGGGTTTGGGATGCTTCACTGTCTTTAACGCCAACTTCTTTACAGCTTCTGTAGAGATGATGTTATCACAACTTCCTGCATCGATGACGAACTTACAAACCTTTCCCAAAATAGTGCACGTTGACTGAAAAATATTACTCCTTAGCCAACTTGAATCATCCTCTTGCTTTGGTGTCAAACACGACATCCTCATTATCAAATTACAACCCTCATCCTGACAATAATTCTTCTTCCTCCTCAACTTGTGGTGAATAGGAACATTCTATTTCTGCATCCTCATCCTCAACCTCAACCTCAGCAACCATCGCTCGCTTCTTAGGCTTCGGACATTCATTGCTCTTATGACCAAACTCCTGACAGTTATAATACTTGAAATTGTTGTTGACCTTGGTCTTAGCAACTTCATTGACAACCGGTTTTCCAACAGCCTTGGAAACATTCGTATTGCTACTAGCCCCTTTCACTTGATTGTTGGAATTTGTAAACACACCACCTCCTCTTCTACCTTGCCTCTCCCAAGCTAGAGCCTTCTGGTGTGCTTCAGCAACGGATCTTGGATCAAACATATTCACCATATCCTGAATTTGTATTCTCAACCCTCCAACAAATCTAGCTGTCAACTGTTCCTCCGTCTCCATGATATCATTTCTAGCAATCAGTTGATAAAACTCATCTGCATAATCACTTACCGACTTTGTCCCTTGTCTCAAATTCTGTAAGCGCCGATACATAAGAGACTGATAATTATAAGGCAAAAAAGTAGCCTTCATCAACTTCTTCATCTTCTCCCATGAAACAATCTTCGACTTTCCCATCCTTTCCCGTGTAAGTTTAGTTTGTTTCCACCATGCCATAGCTCTTCCCCTCAATCGTGTAGCAATCAACTTAACTCTACGATGCTCGGGTACTTCCTTGAAGTCAAAAATTCTTCAACATTTGATAACCAATCCAAAAATTCTTCCTCTATCATTCCCCCTTTGAATTCTGGAATCTCTGTTTTCATTCCCGATTCCCATCGACGATCATCTTCAAAATCTCTATTTCGATCTCGCACTTGGCCATGATCTCGATAATGAATACTACCTCTATCACCATTTTCATCAAATTCAGATGTACTTCGATATCGATCTCGTCCATCGACATCTCTACGTCCACGAATATCCCTTCTATTCTGTCTTTCATCATCATGATATGGTTCATTTTCAAATCCACGTTGATTTCTTCTCTCTTCATTTCTATACCCATAGTGATCTCGCATTGTTGAAACTGATGATTCTCTTCTATCTCGATACGACTATGGCAACACCCTCCTCGCTTCCGTAACCGATGGTGAAACTCTGTTCCTCCATGGTTCGAGACCGACGACCTTCTCCTTTGACTTTGATTCATATAGATCATTAATTTCTCCAACTTTCCAATGCCTTCATCAAACTTCTCATTGAATTTATCATTAATTCGTTGCTCCATTTGTTCAGCATCTTCTCTTCGATACACATCTGCAATATTCTGATGACGATTAGCTCTTCTCGGAGGCATGATCTCTCTAACAAGCTCGGCTCCTTCTCTACTTAGCTCGGCTTTGCTTTGATTTGGCTCGATTTTAACTCCAACACTTTAACTCGGCTCCAACAGGCTCGGCTTAGCTATGATTGGCTAAATCTTGCTTTGATACCAAATGATGTAGCAGAAATACCAAAAATGGATGAAACGGTGAAAAGTTGAATCGATGAATTGAAAATACCCAAGTGCCCAAATCCGTTGATCTCAAGAGATACCGGATTCTAGCTATCTCCTACACGTTGATCGCGTACGATACCGTGTTAAAAGATCTACGATTCTTCTACGTTGATCTTGCGCATGAGAATCCGTGAATCGGCTTCAAAATCGTTGATTCGAGCGCACTCGAATAACCGAAGATGGAGAAAGGAGTTAACACTCAACTTCCAATTTTAAAAGAGGCACAAAACACTCAAATTTAATCCAAATCAACCATTTTTTACAATGGCACTAGACCCCTATTTATAGAAGTTTACAACAAAACACACACGACTTAAGAGTCATTACAACATACATCTCACGATTTACAACAGTACGATTTACGACTTACACACAAGAACAACACCTCATGCGACATAAAAACCAACAACATCACGGTAATATGACTTAACAACTTGAGCGACCTAAGTATCAGCGACCTACTGGAAGTTCGTTCGCAACTTAGGCGGAGCTTGCGGCATAGTCTTGTTCGCGATCTATCCGTGATCTAGGCTGGAACTTGTGGCATAATTCCATTCGCTCGATTTAAGGAGGAGGAGGCACGAAGGTCATTCGCGACCTAGGGATTGTTCGCGGCCTAGGCTGGAGGAGCGACCTAGGGAAGGTCGTTCGCGGCCTAGGCTAGAGGAGCGACCTAGGGAAGGTCGTTCGCGACCTAGGCTGGAGGAGCGACCAAGAGCTTCGTTCGATTTAAGGAATTCGTGGCATAGGCTGGAGGAGCGACCTAGGGAAGGTCGTTCGCGACCTATTATGGTATGCGCTGCATCAATCGATCTTGTCGCGTTGGTAGATGGATTACAACCGTAAAGGCAGCATGTATATGTGGTTGAGAAGCATGCTAGTCGTAATGCCATACCGGATGCGTGTTTTGAGCTGAATAAGGTATCTTGCTACAGGTGTAGGCGTGTTTTTGGCAGACACACTATTTGTCGTTTTTTTGCTTGTCCGGATGGAAAGGCGGAGAAGCTTCTCGTGCCTCTGGCAAGGTCGGTCACAAACGAGAACATAATTTATGATGATGACACCATCAAGGGTGAGGAATCAGGGGAGTGGCAACAAGTTGACTTTGATAAGCTCAGTGATGTAGTGCCGACAACTCAGTAGCAAATATACGACCCATAACAGTTGGTAGATATCTCGATATCTCGATCCCTCCTAATGGGACGTCCGTCGTCTCGTTGGATACCGACGAGTGTTGAGGGAAATACTGTAGGGGGGCGTAGGTATAGATGTAGGTCCCTCCTCATAAGAAAAGGGCATCAGTATGGACGTAGGTCCCTCCTTCGAGCTAATCCCACATATGGACCTTTGCATCCCGGTTACGATGCTATGTCTTCGGATGAGTCTCAAATCGAGACTGATTAAACTAGTATAGACAGTTTGAGCTCGTCACGCCCACCCCTTTTCAAAAGGCAAGGCCAGGCTGGTATAAATGGTAGTTTACTTGCACTTGAACTTTCCTTTTTTGTATTTTGGCCAACTCTTTTCTTTTTTGTTGTTGCAATAGCCGACAAGATAAGTTTTGATGTTTTTGACGACGTCAATGCCAACATCCAAACTTCTACCACTCCTGTGCCCATGGCACCCGTGACCGAGAAGGAGATCGTCATGGTGCCCAAGCCCCAAGCATGAGACCTAGCACCCAACCAATAGTCAAAGTAGGAAGAGGCTCGGAGGGGAGGGGGCGATAATTGAGCTTCGTGCTCCTTTACCAAGCAGGCACCCATTTATGATAATGATTGGCTAGACTAAATGGATATAGGGCTGTCGGTGGGGCAAATTTCCTAGAGATTGACAAGGCCTTGGATCATGATAACCTGGAGTAGCTGTTGAGATTTCTCCATCTTTTGACTTTGGAGGTCTTAATTTTCACACGCAAGCCCCAATCTAGAAAGAGCCGACACTCCAGGGAGTTGTAACACCCCTATTTTCAGTTAAATATTATTCAGGACATTTAACTGGATAGATTAAATAGAATAATGTAAATGGTTAAGGCAATTTAGATTTGAAATTTAATAAGGTCGTGCTATACTTAATTAAGTAAGATTGTTTAAACTTAACTTATAATAGAAAATACAAGGATGGCAAAATATGTTGATCCATATCCCCTTCCCCTCTTTCATTCTCACTTTTCACAAACTTAAACAATCGAAATAAAAACATCAAGGACGACCATAACTCAAGCTAGGGGATCGAAATCAAGGGGATTCAAGGGAAAGAAGCTTAGTGATACTAAAACCAAATCAAATCTCAACTTTAACAATTAATCTAAAGTGAATAATAAGTGTTCCATCTTTTTTTTTGCTTCTTAAATTCGTCTATGGGTAATATCCGAATCTTTTTGATAAATTTTGACAAGATATGGTTGAATATTCATTGTTTTGATAGAATGATAAATTAAGGGATTTTTATGAAAATACTTAAATGAGTTTTAAGGGTAAAACCTAAGATTTTAATCTTCAAATGCTTTGATTTTTGATCTGTTGTATAAAATATTATTTTGAAAATGAGTTTTTAATGTCGTAATTTTCCAAGTTATATAAATTATCTTATGAATTTCCTAAGGTGGAAATAGCTTAATTTCAGGTTTTAATTATTTAAAATAATCAAATATGGTTATTGGCTCCAGAATTTTATATGGTAAAAGGAAGTGTATTCTCTAATTTCTATTAATTGTTAGGATTTTTTCCAAGAAATTATGATTTATTATGAAATTATTATACTAGATAAGCATTTAAATGGATAATTAATTAAGGGTATTAATTAGTTAGTTGTTATATGTTTTAGAACTTGTAAATCAAACACAGTAGTATTTTTCGAAAAGAAATTGAAAAGGCTTTGTTTATCCAATAGGAATTAGATAAAAGGTTAAAATTTAGTAAAAAAAAATAGTTACTTTTAATAGAAATAATTGATTTTCTTTATAACCACGTTAATGCCATGCCTCCTATATCCTCATCGAGCCTGAAGGAATAACGCCTCCAGGAATGCCGCGTCGACAAAGTGGGAAGTACATGATAACTACTTAGGTAGTTATGGAGTGATTCCAAGCACTTCGAAGTAGACAATGTGGGAAACCTATGAATGTGGGCATTGCCTTCTCATAATTCAACTAAGAATTTAAAAACTTTAGTATCGACATCGACAACGTCACATGTCTTCATCACTATTTTAAATGATGCCGCATCTCATCTCTTTATTTGTTTTCCACATCAAGACAATGACACCACCTATTATGTCTTCAAACCAAGCGACTTAGTAGCCGAAGTAAACTAAATTTTTAAGGATTTATAATGATGTTGTGGCTCTTAATGTCACCGCGCATCAAGGTCGATGACCTTATATTCTTTGCTTTAATGTTAACGTCGCATCTCTTTCTTTAATGACGAGGAGACTTGTTTTATATAGACTAAAATATTTTAAAGGGCAAAGAAGCCTAGGTTTCTAGAGGATCGATGACCTATAACTTCGGCAGATAGCCATATAACTTCGATGTGAATTTATACTTAAAAGAACTTAAGCTTCGTTAACTATGGGTAGAGGGTCGATGAGGATAGTCGTCTATCTTCATTAAAGGCAGAGAGCTTTATATTTTCTATTTCGCACGAAGTCATTGTGGATACCAATGTTATTTTAAATTATAAACTTGGACACCATCATTGGGGACACCATTATGGATGAACTTCGATATTGATCTATATTAAACTGTTAAATGGTGGCAAGCCATGTACCATATGATTTTTGATTTTAACATTGGGGATACCGATGTCTATTTTTATTTACTTTGACATAGATCATTTGGGAACACCAATGGATGTCACTTTGAAATGTTATAACCATAAGGCGATATGTATGGGTAACATGAATTAAATTGATACATGTTGGTAACATGAATCAAATCGAAATATGTGGGCAACATGAATTAAATTATTAAATGATGGGTTCATAGTCATCCTAGGAAAACTATGGAATGTGAGATGGATAGTCCACATCATGTTGCAAATAGATAGTCTCTATGAGGATAATGAAGAATTCATAGTCATTCTTTGAGAACAATGGGATATGTGATGAATAGTCCATATCATTTTAAGTCAAATGGAATATGTGTGATTAATAATCCACATATATAACGATCTGGGTTTTTCTATCGTTGATTGTGAATATTTAAATGGTTTTAAATATCGAATTTGAACTATGGACTGATTTTGAATATGAAGAATTGGGTTTATTTATGGATTCAGAGTTTAAAGGTTAATGATTTATTGGGTAACGTAATTATTGAATTTTTAATAAATTGAATATTGGGTAAATTAGTGAATCTTGAGTTTTAAGCTCGATAAAAATAATTTAAAGGCTTGTAAAATTTATATTGATAATAATAAATATAACAAAAGTTTTAAATCTGAATTTAGAAATGATTTGTTCAGTTTTTAAAAAAAATATCGTTTAAATTGACATTTAAAATAGCCTTACGAGACACAATCTTGGAATTCGACGAAACCAGTTCCATTGGATCCGTAATATTGTATTATTATCGGATTTCAAATTTCGTAGCGTTTGGAGTTATCGTTTGGTCGTACGGAATATAAACACATAGAAATAATTTAATCGAATTTAATTTTAACGGCCGATACAAAAAGCTATCTTCTTCATACAATCGAATTAGGACTCGGAACCTTTTCCATTGTGTTCGGAATAGGAGTATAACATTATGATAGGGGTTCGCAATTTTAAGCTACGTAAATCGAGACGTTTGAGAATTTAAATAATATAATTTTTTTTGGTCACTTGACCTTATTTCCATCAGACCTTTTCTCCCTTTCTCTTCAAGGCACTATAGCTTAACACCTACACGCAAACATTCACAACACGCTACCACTACTTTATATCACGTCCTCCCCTCTCTGTTCAAAAAATATATGCAGACATTCATAACATATAAACGCGAATCGATCCTCGTTCAAAAAGAGAAATAAAATATAATTTCCAAATCGAATAAAGAAGAATAATGGCCGAACTAAATTCATATGCTTCCTTCTTCTTCCTGGTCAAAGTACTCGAGCCACTCTCTCTTCATATTCGAAGCCGCAATTCAATCAAGGATTGTAGAAGAAAAAAAAAGGAAGAGATTTCAATACTCGATTAAATCGAGACAAGCTCATGGTCTAGGGCACGCGAGTACGAGAAGCACAACGCAGGCTTATGGAGGCTCAAGAATGGGGAAGCATCGCAATCGATTGGGGTATGGATTCGTCACGATACGCGACTTAGTCACGATGGCTTCGTCTTCAAGCGCAAGCGAAAGGGGAAGACGATGGCGATTGTTTGGAGATGGGGTAGGAGAGGTCGAAGCTAGGGTTTTGGGTTCGTGAAGGCAGCGACAAAGGGGGGGGGGGGGGTTGAGGATGGAGGCAGTAGGGGTAGTCACGTGTGTGGGAGAAATGTGATGTCAGGTGGCGGCGGCATGGAGGAAGGCTGCGACTTGGGGTTCGGGTATAGCGATTGTAACAACCCAATATTTTCAACCCTTCGCATCCGCTCATGTCGGACTTGAAGTGTTCAAAGTACTGCGTTGTAGAATAATTTTGGCAAAACTCAGAATATGCAGTAAATAAAATCACAGAATCATATACACAGATATCAGAACTCACAGCGGAAATAAAATATTTAGTGGTTCATGAAGCCACCATAAAACTTTTAACCAAAAAGAATTTACATAGTTTAGAATCTGCAATATAGCTGTAGACATAAATAGAAACAGATTCCTCCAAAGTCTTGATTGCAGATAAGATAGGGACTGAAAAGCTTCCGGCAGCACGAATGATCTACGGGATGACCTAGCTCCGGAGAGAAAAACTGAAACTGCAACTCAGGCTGACCCGAGCGTAAAATAAAACATAACACTCGAGTCAGGACATACATACTTATATAATGTAAGCTAATTCAAGTGTACTGTAATATAGAACAAGTAACTTAAAGGATGCTTGGGACCGCCCATCCTCTAAGGATCCGTTAAACTATTTACTATGTAGTATATTGCGCTATTATAATAGTGTCTATTTATAAAATAAACTTACTTTTTAAATAGCGTTAAGGCTTTACATTTTCCACCTTAACACGTAATAGTCCCAGTAGTCCATCCAATACCATAGCTCCTCCTACTCGGGAAGCAACTAGAGGATACCACACGGGCTACGGGAGAAAACCAAACTCGTACAAGGCTCGATATGGTAGGTGACACGGCACAACGAGGCAATGCCAGGGTAGATATACCAATTGCTATCCGGACCGGTGGTAACGCGAAGCCGCAGCGACCGCCCACCTCGAACAACACTCCCAAATCAAGGGTGCACCCAAACAATCACAAGAGTAATAGAATGGTATACGAAGAAGTGCGTTCGATCAGAGGAGCTACCTCATTAATCCGAGAATCGCTCCTGTTTTAGCCACCTTAAGCCAACTCACGGGAGTCGGGTCCACGTATATACCTTTCAAGAAACGCCACCACCGACCTACTTCATTCTGGAATCTCCACCGCGTACACGGTTGGTCAAAGTGGTTTTCGGTATCGACAGAGAGTATGTCCATATCCGATCCCGGTCTCTTTGCCAACCCATCGTTATTATAACCCGTGGTCATTTAAAACATTTTATACTTTAAAACCAGAATAAACATTTCCATTTCAAAATTATAAATACGATATCATTTTAAAACCCAAAAACAATATGATATCGTTATATTCAAATATAATTCTTTCCAAAAACCATACTGCTTAAAATTTATAATATCTGAAAGCCAAATATTTGAATTATATCTTCAAAACATAATATTTGGAATTTTTACTTTAAAACCATAACTCCCAACACACAAATGGTTTGGATATTCAACGATATATAGAATAATGGTTTAACTTTATGGTTACTTTGTAAAGAAGATAATTTATATAGCTTTACAAATATATTTCTTTATTTAAAGTTTAAACCATAATTTAAATATCACTTTATGTCCCCAAATCCATTACAATTCCTATATATATATATATATCCAATTGGAGTATTTCCTATTCAAAACTAAGTTTGGATTTTATTCTTTCAACAAATCAATGTTTTATTATTTAGTCTTGAATATTCCCATAAATTCCATAAATAATCTCCAAATGTTAGTCATTTAATATCTTCAAAATTCACTTAATACTAGAATATTCATCTTAAATTTATTAAGGAAAATCCAGTTATAAATATCATATCTTAAGATTTTCCAAACTTAACATAAAATAAAATTTATCAAATTCCATGAGTTTTAAAACAATCAATTCTAGATTCTGTAGCACTTAGGAAATGCTACCTAAAGTTACGGGTAAAACTAGTCCAATTTCAAAAAGACAGCATTTAAAATGCTGTAGCAGATTTGTTTAACTAAATAAATATTTCCAAATATAACTTATTTATCTATTTATTTATTAACTGAAAGCTTATTTTTCAAAATCCAGAATTTCCAAAATAAGTTATATTCCAAAATTCTATTCAAATATTTATTTATTTATTAACATTTATAACTCATTCAAAAATAAAAATAAAAAAAATCCTTTAAAGATATTAAATCAAATATTTAACTTCCAAAATAATTTTAAATATTTCAGAAAATATTATAAGGACCACGGGCCTGTATAAAATTTTCTAGCCTAGGTCAAGTGATACGGATTTATATCATTTCAACCCGTAATTTACAAAACCCCGGGTTCTATCATTTCAAACCCGCAACCCCAAGCTATCAGTTAAGCAGTTAACAGACTAGTTTAACAATAATCATTATTTCAGCCCATAACAATCCAACTTTAACAGGGAACTTGCAGTGGTGATTTAAGCAGTAAATAACAATTAATAATATAACTGCAGAAATAATATAGCAGATAAATAACTGATGAGATGTCAATTTAAATGGGTTCATCATTCTTCATCATACTACAGACAGATAATATCTAAATAGAATGTTTACACATACACTTGCGATAATTTACACAATATATGTACATATGTCTGGTGAGAAAAACTCACCTGAAAGCTGCAGAAAATTTGATTCAAGCGAAAATGAAAAATCCACCAAAAAAAAGAAACACACAGAGGGTAGCGATCAAATTTCCCTGGATGTCACGCCTAGATTCAAATCTATAACAAGATCCAAATACCGAATACGTGACTTTTAAAATTTATGGTCAACGCAAATATTTGAAACAATTGGAACGAATAGAGTCAAAGAAATTTGGCACGATACGCTCGACCACTACACCACCCTACTTGACGAACAACTCGGCCCAAAATAAAATCTTTTTTTTTTCTACCTTTTATATATATACTCTATTATTTAATTAAACAAAACGCACAACCACCACATTACTAAACTTCAACTGGAAGTATGCATAAGGTCACGGCCCAAGCCTATATCAACTAAGAATGTACGCTCACTGTAACCCAAAGAAATGCAAATACTTCACTCCCTTATTTTTTCCCTTCACGCAAAAACACACTGCCTATTTCCTACTAGATTTGCGTGTACACATGCAAAAGTTTTCACCCAGCCTATACTACAAACTAATGCATGGATAGTACATTATTTGATCTGCACGTTACTTCCTTTATAAAATTTTATTATATCATTACTAAATTATAAATATTCTCCTTTTTTTTTATATGTGTAACGACCTGTCATTTTCGTTAATTAAATTTTGTCATTTAAATAAGATTTACGCAAATTTACTTTAGAAGAAATAAAGATTTTAAAATTAATAATGAAGCAAATGTTGAGAAGGAAATGAAACCATGGGAATATAAGGCTAAGTATTTACAGTTGAAACAAAATGACGAATAAATTGAAGTGATGTAAATTGTTATATTAGGCTAAGAGTTGCATATAAGAGAACAAAGGTAAGTAGTGAATTTAGTTAATGAATTAATAATATTAAATAGTAAATTGAATTAAATCAATGTCCGGTACAAATTGAAATATTGTTTGGAATGAAAGCTTATAAATTGTAAGCATTTAATTTACAAATGAAATCAGTGTGTGTTTTTTTTTTTTTTTTTTTTTTATAAATATATATATCACATGCACAATTCGTCCAATCTTTCGACTAAATGCATGGATCTTTTTAATAGATGCTTGCACACACACTATATGGTCTGAACTATATTTATGTTAAAAATATGCAGGCACTGCTTCCTATATGATATGCATTTAGTACAGGTAAATTATCTAATATATGCAAAAAGGCAAAGCTTCTCACTGATACACGCATGTACATGTACCCTCAAATCTCTCCTCTCCCTCTTCCCTTCCTCTCCTTCCTCTGTTTTACATATATATTTCTTTCTTCTTCTTTTTTTCTTCTTTTTTTTTTTTTTCTTTTTCTTTTTGTTTTTTTTTTCAATGAACATTATTGACTTTCTATTTTGTTTGACCCAAAACTAAGTATGATATATACAATGAATAACCCATTTTTCCGTAGTGATAGTACGCGTAAACTTTAAGCTAGCATTAAATTAAATCTGGGTCAACTACACCATCTCTTTGCACACACATATTAGATTTCTACAGATGTGATGACTCATAAATTTCCAAAGTTTGTCAACTAGATCGGGTGAAGTAGATGGGTTGGAGTGGCCGAGCATATCAAATGAGGAAAAAAAAAAACTGAGGAAAGGAAAAACTGGAAGGAAAAGAAAGAGAAAACAATAAGACAATTACCTGATGCTTCGAACGAAATTGCCAGAGGAAAATTTGCAATGCTTTGAAGAGTGGTGAGTTTTTTTTTTCTTTTTGTTGAGATGTGGATCTCTGGCATATTTATACACGAATTTGTGAAACGGCAAGGCAGTGATAAAGGGATGTGGCGTGATTAACTCATTTCAGTTTTGCAAAAGGATAAATTTTTTTTTTTCCAACGTATAAAGTTTGATCAGTATTCGAAAATTTGTAAACAAAAAGGCAGAGAAAATGGCAGCTTGGATTATGGGAAATAAATGACTTGCGTGATACATGGTTTGATTTATAAAGTTTGTACGTTACTTAAGGGGAATATTGATCAAAGGAAGGGCAAGCGTGATGTTTGGTAAAGCTGATGACAACAGAGGGTAAGAGGAATAAGCAAAAATGCGAACGTTACATATATACAAATGCACTAATGTTGCTCACGTGTGATCCATTTTATTTTAGCTAAAATCTTGATTTTAGTTTGATACCCATAAATGAAAAGGTGAATATTTATGTAAGCTTTAGGCAAAGAACGTATACCATTTATTAAAAGAAATCAAACGGTCCTTTAAAACAAAATAACGTCCGTCTTAAAATCACTGACTGATATTTTTCTCCATAAAGATATTTAAATACGATTTTTTACTTTATATGCGTGATTATAGGAACGAAAAAAATTTTATCTTGCAAAATAAAGGCAGTGGAAACAGAGAGATATAAATAGGAATGTGAGAATTTGAAAAGATATGCAAGGTTAAATTTGAATGCATGAGTTGATTTTTAGGCAATCAAATATATTAGTCCATTTAGGTTGCGTGAATAAATGAATACAGTGACATGCTCAAGAAACAAAAAGGTAAGAGGCAAATGCCAAAAATGTTAAAAGAATAAAATTTTGTGTCACGCGCAAAGGAAGGCAAAATTGATTTTCTTTCAAATGATATATGCGTGATTGTAGATTTAGGCAGATAAAGTTTCGTGATCAGAGGAATGGCAAAATATGAACCGTTCCAATTATATGAGAATTGATATTTTTTTTTTTTTTTAGTTTGATTAAATGACGGCAAGAATTTTTCAAAGCTTTTGGAAATGGAAACGTATATACACATTTTATTTAAAACCAAACTGTCAGTTACAACCAAAAGTAACGTTCGTCTTAAAAATCACTAACTGATGTTTTAATCCATAAAGGTGTTTATATATGATTTTAAAAGTACGTCAAACTGACGTAATACAAAACATCAAAAATATATATATAAAATAACGTTTTAAATTTTACACGTTTTATTACATTACTTATCATAAATTTTACGCGTCCTTTTAAACGCGATATTTAACAGTTTATAAATACACTAAATCCTTCAAAAATAATACTTAACTAAAATTTAAATTGGTTTACATTCTTCATATTTTATATATATATATATATATATACACGGTACTTATTCCCTAGATTTACGCGCCCTTTTTAACGCGTGATTACCCAGTTCATTTATACATAAAAAAAATTCGAAATTCTGACCGTGCTAAGACTCGAACTCGTGACCTGTCGTGAATAGCCCAGATGTCTTAACCACCTAAGCTATAAATGTTTTCTTAATTAAAACTTGATTTTTTTCAGAGATCTTATTAGTTAGTCCTAATTTTTTTTTCATATTTTGTTTTAATCACTTTAAATAAACCCCAAAGTTTTTTTTTTTTAAAAAAAAAATACAAGTGAAAAATACTTGTAAAAAAAATTGGGCTGTTACACTCTCCCTTACTCAGAACTTTTCGTCCTCGAAAAGGAAGAAGGTAGGGGAATAGAAACAACGTGAAAGAAAACTGAATTAAAACTTAAATTAGAATCATTAATCTAAACAATAAAATTCAATTTTAAATTAATCTTTGATTTCATCTATTTATACTTAAAATTTTAACATTTATTTATTTACATATTTACTTGTATAATATCCCTACACTTAAAAAAAATCATTCATATTTTTTTTTTATCCAAATTTTTCACAAGGTATTATAACATTCTAATTTAAAATGTTTAATTTTAATCCAAATTTGAAATGGTAATTTAACTTAATTTTTTAAAGTAAATTTACCATTTCCCAAAATAAACAAAATTCCCCATTTAGTTTCTTCTTTATTCCAAATTAAATTTATTTTTCTCACTATTTTTCTCATCTTTTCTCAATTTCTAAACCATATAATTTCAATTTAAATTAATTAATATTCAGTAATTGATTTAATTCATTTGATTTTTACAGAAGTTAAATCAATCTTAACTATTTCCAAATTAATTATCTTATTATCCAATTATTTTCTAAAATCAAAATTTGTATAGTCATTTATAATAATCATCTTTTATTCAACAAATTTAATTTTCTTTATTCCAGATTATTATTAAATATATTCTGCTTAATATATCTATCGCACATATAAAGTAGATTATATTTAATATAACTATTCCAATATATTTCTAAATTTCCTTTAACACCATTTGATATTGTATATTATTCAATTATTATTTTATTTCTATTTACCTCTATTTGTCTTGTTGTAACTGAAACTTTAAGTGTATAACATTTATTATAACCACTCAAATTTTATTTATAAAATCCTTTTATATTATACATTATCCAATTACATAGTTAATTTATGAATGATTTAGGTAAGTTATATTGGCATGCAATTTATACAAGTAAAATTTTCCAACTATTATTCAAGTTTAAATATTCATTCCAAATTTGACTTTATTTTATCATTAGAATCACCTTTTAACATAAATTTATGAATTAAATTTCCAATTAATTTCAAACCCTTTAAAGATAAATAAATACATACATATAGGATATGTCAAATCAATTTAAATCATATATCTATATATATTATAAATTAAGTCATATTTAGAAATTCAAATCAATTAAATTTTTGAAACAAAACTACAACGTGGTCTCTTTACTTTGATACTCGAAAATGAATGTCGATGATGTTGTAGTCATCACCGAAATTATTTTCCAGCGACAAAGAGAAGAGCACTAATTTTTAAAACTTTTAAAATTCTTTGGAAACAAATTTATATTCGAAAATAATTTAAATAATATATCATTTTAAGACTTTAAACACAAGGTTTGAAACTATCAGAAATTAAATTCTTAAATTCTTGTTTTAAATTCATTTTTGTTTCTAAATAAATTTATAACCATGTTTTATAGTTCAATTATTTATATAAGACAAAACCAATGGTTTACAAAACCATAAATAAAATCAAACACTATTATCTCTAAACAACTAGTTAAATTTTGAAAATTATACTTATATATATAATATTAGATTTTTCCCAAATATAGGAATAAATTTTTTTTTTCAAAACAAGGATAGAGATTCAAATTTTGAAGGACTCAAATTAAAGAGAATTTTGATTTAAAGATAAGTTGGAATCAGAAGATCCGATGGTTAAATAACAAAATAAGGAACCAGATAAGTTTATATAAATCGCGGGCAACCTTAACCGGGTCAACCGTGACTTAAAGAATAAGATCGATGTGGATTTTCTAGGGTAAATCTACATTCGATCTGAAGAGATAGAGTTTAGAATAACCAAAGATACTAGCATCTAAACTGAGGATAAATATAAATCTCCGGTGAATCAATGCTAGTTGTAAAGGAGTTTCACCCCTATATTAGAATATTGGCGAAACCGCCAATTTACTATAAAGATCATCCGAAGTGGAGTTATGGGATACTCCAGAATCGGAAAAATGAATAGTGAGGGACACGAATGAACTTCGGAACCGCAGGGAACGTTCCAAAATTCGAAAAGGAAGAGATTCAAGCTCAAATGAAAGTGATTCTGTAAATCAATTTTACCATACATTCTAAGTTTTGCCTAGAGCCAAAGCTCTGATACCAAATGTAACAACCCAATATTTTCAACCCTTCGCATCCGCTCATGTCGGACTTGAAGTGTTCAAAGTACTGCGTTGTAGAATAATTTTGGCAAAACTCAGAATATGCAGTAAATAAAATCACAGAATCATATACACAGATATCAGAACTCACAGCGGAAATAAAATATTTAGTGGTTCATGAAGCCACCATAAAACTTTTAACCAAAAAGAATTTACATAGTTTAGAATCTGCAATATAGCTGTAGACATAAATAGAAACAGATTCCTCCAAAGTCTTGATTGCAGATAAGATAGGGACTGAAAAGCTTCCGGCAGCACGAATGATCTACGGGATGACCTAGCTCCGGAGAGAAAAACTGAAACTGCAACTCAGGCTGACCCGAGCGTAAAATAAAACATAACACTCGAGTCAGGACATACATACTTATATAATGTAAGCTAATTCAAGTGTACTGTAATATAGAACAAGTAACTTAAAGGATGCTTGGGACCGCCCATCCTCTAAGGATCCGTTAAACTATTTACTATGTAGTATATTGCGCTATTATAATAGTGTCTATTTATAAAATAAACTTACTTTTTAAATAGCGTTAAGGCTTTACATTTTCCACCTTAACACGTAATAGTCCCAGTAGTCCATCCAATACCATAGCTCCTCCTACTCGGGAAGCAACTAGAGGATACCACACGGGCTACGGGAGAAAACCAAACTCGTACAAGGCTCGATATGGTAGGTGACACGGCACAACGAGGCAATGCCAGGGTAGATATACCAATTGCTATCCGGACCGGTGGTAACGCGAAGCCGCAGCGACCGCCCACCTCGAACAACACTCCCAAATCAAGGGTGCACCCAAACAATCACAAGAGTAATAGAATGGTATACGAAGAAGTGCGTTCGATCAGAGGAGCTACCTCATTAATCCGAGAATCGCTCCTGTTTTAGCCACCTTAAGCCAACTCACGGGAGTCGGGTCCACGTATATACCTTTCAAGAAACGCCACCACCGACCTACTTCATTCTGGAATCTCCACCGCGTACACGGTTGGTCAAAGTGGTTTTCGGTATCGACAGAGAGTATGTCCATATCCGATCCCGGTCTCTTTGCCAACCCATCGTTATTATAACCCGTGGTCATTTAAAACATTTTATACTTTAAAACCAGAATAAACATTTCCATTTCAAAATTATAAATACGATATCATTTTAAAACCCAAAAACAATATGATATCGTTATATTCAAATATAATTCTTTCCAAAAACCATACTGCTTAAAATTTATAATATCTGAAAGCCAAATATTTGAATTATATCTTCAAAACATAATATTTGGAATTTTTACTTTAAAACCATAACTCCCAACACACAAATGGTTTGGATATTCAACGATATATAGAATAATGGTTTAACTTTATGGTTACTTTGTAAAGAAGATAATTTATATAGCTTTACAAATATATTTCTTTATTTAAAGTTTAAACCATAATTTAAATATCACTTTATGTCCCCAAATCCATTACAATTCCTATATATATATATATATCCAATTGGAGTATTTCCTATTCAAAACTAAGTTTGGATTTTATTCTTTCAACAAATCAATGTTTTATTATTTAGTCTTGAATATTCCCATAAATTCCATAAATAAACTCCAAATGTTAGTCATTTAATATCTTCAAAATTCACTTAATACTAGAATATTCATCTTAAATTTATTAAGGAAAATCCAGTTATAAATATCATATCTTAAGATTTTCCAAACTTAACATAAAATAAAATTTATCAAATTCCATGAGTTTTAAAACAATCAATTCTAGATTCTGTAGCACTTAGGAAATGCTACCTAAAGTTACGGGTAAAACTAGTCCAATTTCAAAAAGACAGCATTTAAAATGCTGTAGCAGATTTGTTTAACTAAATAAATATTTCCAAATATAACTTATTTATCTATTTATTTATTAACTGAAAGCTTATTTTTCAAAATCCAGAATTTCCAAAATAAGTTATATTCCAAAATTCTATTCAAATATTTATTTATTTATTAACATTTATAACTCATTCAAAAATAAAAATAAAAAAAATCCTTTAAAGATATTAAATCAAATATTTAACTTCCAAAATAATTTTAAATATTTCAGAAAATATTATAAGGACCACGGGCCTGTATAAAATTTTCTAGCCTAGGTCAAGTGATACGGATTTATATCATTTCAACCCGTAATTTACAAAACCCCGGGTTCTATCATTTCAAACCCGCAACCCCAAGCTATCAGTTAAGCAGTTAACAGACTAGTTTAACAATAATCATTATTTCAGCCCATAACAATCCAACTTTAACAGGGAACTTGCAGTGGTGATTTAAGCAGTAAATAACAATTAATAATATAACTGCAGAAATAATATAGCAGATAAATAACTGATGAGATGTCAATTTAAATGGGTTCATCATTCTTCATCATACTACAGACAGATAATATCTAAATAGAATGTTTACACATACACTTGCGATAATTTACACAATATATGTACATATGTCTGGTGAGAAAAACTCACCTGAAAGCTGCAGAAAATTTGATTCAAGCGAAAATGAAAAATCCACCAAAAAAAAGAAACACACAGAGGGTAGCGATCAAATTTCCCTGGATGTCACGCCTAGATTCAAATCTATAACAAGATCCAAATACCGAATACGTGACTTTTAAAATTTATGGTCAACGCAAATATTTGAAACAATTGGAACGAATAGAGTCAAAGAAATTTGGCACGATACGCTCGACCACTACACCACCCTACTTGACGAACAACTCGGCCCAAAATAAAATCTTTTTTTTTTCTACCTTTTATATATATACTCTATTATTTAATTAAACAAAACGCACAACCACCACATTACTAAACTTCAACTGGAAGTATGCATAAGGTCACGGCCCAAGCCTATATCAACTAAGAATGTACGCTCACTGTAACCCAAAGAAATGCAAATACTTCACTCCCTTATTTTTTCCCTTCACGCAAAAACACACTGCCTATTTCCTACTAGATTTGCGTGTACACATGCAAAAGTTTTCACCCAGCCTATACTACAAACTAATGCATGGATAGTACATTATTTGATCTGCACGTTACTTCCTTTATAAAATTTTATTATATCATTACTAAATTATAAATATTCTCCTTTTTTTTTTATATGTGTAACGACCTGTCATTTTCGTTAATTAAATTTTGTCATTTAAATAAGATTTACGCAAATTTACTTTAGAAGAAATAAAGATTTTAAAATTAATAATGAAGCAAATGTTGAGAAGGAAATGAAACCATGGGAATATAAGGCTAAGTATTTACAGTTGAAACAAAATGACGAATAAATTGAAGTGATGTAAATTGTTATATTAGGCTAAGAGTTGCATATAAGAGAACAAAGGTAAGTAGTGAATTTAGTTAATGAATTAATAATATTAAATAGTAAATTGAATTAAATCAATGTCCGGTACAAATTGAAATATTGTTTGGAATGAAAGCTTATAAATTGTAAGCATTTAATTTACAAATGAAATCAGTGTGTGTTTTTTTTTTGTTTTTTTTTTTATAAATATATATATCACATGCACAATTCGTCCAATCTTTCGACTAAATGCATGGATCTTTTTAATAGATGCTTGCACACACACTATATGGTCTGAACTATATTTATGTTAAAAATATGCAGGCACTGCTTCCTATATGATATGCATTTAGTACAGGTAAATTATCTAATATATGCAAAAAGGCAAAGCTTCTCACTGATACACGCATGTACATGTACCCTCAAATCTCTCCTCTCCCTCTTCCCTTCCTCTCCTTCCTCTGTTTTACATATATATTTCTTTCTTCTTCTTTTTTTCTTCTTTTTTTTTTTCTTTTTCTTTTTGTTTTTTTTCAATGAACATTATTGACTTTCTATTTTGTTTGACCCAAAACTAAGTATGATATATACAATGAATAACCCATTTTTCCGTAGTGATAGTACGCGTAAACTTTAAGCTAGCATTAAATTAAATCTGGGTCAACTACACCATCTCTTTGCACACACATATTAGATTTCTACAGACGTGATGACTCATAAATTTCCAAAGTTTGTCAACTAGATCGGGTGAAGTAGATGGGTTGGAGTGGCCGAGCATATCAAATGAGGAAAAAAAAAAACTGAGGAAAGGAAAAACTGGAAGGAAAAGAAAGAGAAAACAATAAGACAATTACCTGATGCTTCGAACGAAATTGCCAGAGGAAAATTTGCAATGCTTTGAAGAGTGGTGAGTTTTTTTTTTCTTTTTGTTGAGATGTGGATCTCTGGCATATTTATACACGAATTTGTGAAACGGCAAGGCAGTGATAAAGGGATGTGGCGTGATTAACTCATTTCAGTTTTGCAAAAGGATAAATTTTTTTTTTTCCAACGTATAAAGTTTGATCAGTATTCGAAAATTTGTAAACAAAAAGGCAGAGAAAATGGCAGCTTGGATTATGGGAAATAAATGACTTGCGTGATACATGGTTTGATTTATAAAGTTTGTACGTTACTTAAGGGGAATATTGATCAAAGGAAGGGCAAGCGTGATGTTTGGTAAAGCTGATGACAACAGAGGGTAAGAGGAATAAGCAAAAATGCGAACGTTACATATATACAAATGCACTAATGTTGCTCACGTGTGATCCATTTTATTTTAGCTAAAATCTTGATTTTAGTTTGATACCCATAAATGAAAAGGTGAATATTTATGTAAGCTTTAGGCAAAGAACGTATACCATTTATTAAAAGAAATCAAACGGTCCTTTAAAACAAAATAACGTCCGTCTTAAAATCACTGACTGATATTTTTCTCCATAAAGATATTTAAATACGATTTTTTACTTTATATGCGTGATTATAGGAACGAAAAAAATTTTATCTTGCAAAATAAAGGCAGTGGAAACAGAGAGATATAAATAGGAATGTGAGAATTTGAAAAGATATGCAAGGTTAAATTTGAATGCATGAGTTGATTTTTAGGCAATCAAATATATTAGTCCATTTAGGTTGCGTGAATAAATGAATACAGTGACATGCTCAAGAAACAAAAAGGTAAGAGGCAAATGCCAAAAATGTTAAAAGAATAAAATTTTGTGTCACGCGCAAAGGAAGGCAAAATTGATTTTCTTTCAAATGATATATGCGTGATTGTAGATTTAGGCAGATAAAGTTTCGTGATCAGAGGAATGGCAAAATATGAACCGTTCCAATTATATGAGAATTGATATTTTTTTTTTTTTTAGTTTGATTAAATGACGGCAAGAATTTTTCAAAGCTTTTGGAAATGGAAACGTATATACACATTTTATTTAAAACCAAACTGTCAGTTACAACCAAAAGTAACGTTCGTCTTAAAAATCACTAACTGATGTTTTAATCCATAAAGGTGTTTATATATGATTTTAAAAGTACGTCAAACTGACGTAATACAAAACATCAAAAATATATATATAAAATAACGTTTTAAATTTTACACGTTTTATTACATTACTTATCATAAATTTTACGCGTCCTTTTAAACGCGATATTTAACAGTTTATAAATACACTAAATCCTTCAAAAATAATACTTAACTAAAATTTAAATTGGTTTACATTCTTCATATTTTATATATATATATATATATATACACGGTACTTATTCCCTAGATTTACGCGCCCTTTTTAACGCGTGATTACCCAGTTCATTTATACATAAAAAAAATTCGAAATTCTGACCGTGCTAAGACTCGAACTCGTGACCTGTCGTGAATAGCCCAGATGTCTTAACCACCTAAGCTATAAATGTTTTCTTAATTAAAACTTGATTTTTTTCAGAGATCTTATTAGTTAGTCCTAATTTTTTTTTCATATTTTGTTTTAATCACTTTAAATAAACCCCAAAGTTTTTTTTTTAAAAAAAAAAAATACAAGTGAAAAATACTTGTAAAAAAAATTGGGCTGTTACAGCGATGGCAGTGAAGGAGCAGTGAGGGGTGTGTGTGTATATATAAACAATCCATTTTTTTTTTCAATTTAAAATATATATGTATATACACAGAGAAGAAAAAAAATGAAATAAATAAATAAATAAATATATAAGATTTTGAAAATAGAAATTTTAAATGTTTGGGGAGTTTATATAAAATTAGATTTTGGAATCTATATAGATATTTTTATAAGTATACGTGGTTTCAAAAAAAAATTATTATACATATACACATTTTATACCTACCGTTTAATTTTGAAATAATGTATTATGGTGATTAACTTGTTTAATTAACTTATTTAATTATTTTAGTTACTAAAAAGTTATTAAAGGAAAATTAGTTTAATTAGATTATTAGTTAATTAAATTTATTAAATGGTAATTGATTGTTCGGTTATTTCAAATGTTAATAAACCGTATAATGTTTATACAAGGTCAAAAATAGTGAAACCAAGTCAAGATTGAAGTGGGTTGCAAACAAAAATAAAGGTGAGAATTTTCTCACTCATTTGGATTTCCATAATTAAAATTTAAATGTTTATATTATTTGATGTGCTTGGTTGTGTCAAATAATCATTATCTGTTGGATGTATACAAATATATATAGTAATATATATTAGTAGTTGGATTTATTTCCCACAGATTGGAGTGGATGAGACCCTATGCTCCCCATATAATAGCGGATGACCCTATATACCGCGATATCCCGCCTGGAAGCGGGATTGGTATTTTAATTGTTGACTAACATCCGTGGATGCATGGAAACAGGTTGGAGGGATCCAACTTGATTCCTTAAATATATTTTTTATTTTTCTAATATAGTGATATATGAATTGTGTAGAATAATCTAGTATAGATTATTGCAGTGATTGAAATTATTGGACGCTATTTTAGCACTAGCCTGAATATTGATAAATTTTAAAACTACAAATATATTTTATAATTTATGAAATTGAAGAGAATTTGATAATATATATATATATATATATATATATATATATATATTGGAATTGGAGTTATTTAAGGAAAATGAATTTGGAAAGAATATAACTGTTTTGGCTATACTTAACTATTTCGGATAAATAAATGGAGATTTTTTTAAATAAATTATATTAGGGAATTTATAAATGATATTCTAGAAATATATGAAAAGGAATCAGAATCCATATTGAAAATATTTTGGAAGTATTAATGGAATTTATAAGAAATAAATTTATATAATGAATTTTCATAAATAAGATTTATTTTTATAAACAAGCAAAACCAAAGGGGTTATAGAATTGATAGCGTTATTTTTAAATAAAGAAATCCAATATAAGGCGATAATTGGAATATAAATTCATAAGGTGGATTTATATTGGGATATGGTAATAGGGTTGAGAAAAATAGTAGATTCTATTTTTGAAGAAAAGAATGGTTAGGAAATCGACAATGAATCGATGTGTTGTGAAACCGAGAGGAAGTTATAAATTAAAAATTAGTTATTGAAATTTTAAAGTATATTTTAAGTTTTAAGAAGTGAATTGTTTTAGAAGGAATTTTTTTTAAAAGAACCATGGGATTTTAAACTAGTTAAGATTTAAATACCGGGTATGCAGATTTTAAATATGAAGTATTTATTCTAGAAAATTCTAATTTTTAAAAATTAGCTTTGAAGATTATTATTTAACTAAAAATGAGTCATTTATGTTATAAAAGTGTTTTCGATATTTTAAAAAATTACTTGAACATATTTTTAAAAATAAATTATTAATCTTTCAAATACTTATTATATATATATATATATATATATATATATATATATATATATAGTTTGAAAGTAATTGAAAGAAAAATTAATTTATGAATTCTCTCGAGATTCGAAAAAGGGCTTATAAAAGGATATGATTTTGAGGAGAGGAAATTAATTATGATTTCCAAGGATTTTGGATTAAGTTACGGAATTATCTCATATGGAGTAAATATTGAGAGATTTTGGAAAAATAAGACTGGTAATATTTCCCTAAATATAGAGAATAGAAATTTGGGAATATTTCTAAGTGTTGAGATGTTGGAAGTATTCAGTTACGGATTTGAGTATTTGAATTTTTTTTCTAAATGTTGAAAGAAATTGATATGTCCTTAAAGATATTTTTGAAAATAAATATTTTGAGAAAGATTATATTAAGGCCAGATGATTGCTTATGGATGTTGATTTGATAGTTAAATAACCGACTATCAATATTGGCCAATTTCGAATGTTGTTTCAAAGAGATCGTAATCGGATAAGTTATCCGAAAACCACTTCGATCCAACGAGTACGTTTTCGATGTGAAAACAAGAGCATTGAGTAGAAGATGGAGCAATTAAGTGCAAGGGCTAATCGCTACTGATCCTGAGGATGATTCTAAAATGGATATAGTAGGAATACTGCCTTCGGCTCCGTTCGGTCCAGGAACAGACTTGTATGGACGAATGCTAGCAGAGCATCGTCATTGGAGGGCGATGAGCATTCTAAGTGAATGTGTTCTAAAAAAGGTAATCCTAGCCTCAAGCCTCATCAACCGGGAATGGCTAAAACATGGGAGGTGCAGCAAGGCTAAGTGGGTAGCTTCCAAGTAGGATAAGGATACCCCTATTTAGAGTCCCTTTTATTCGACTGTGTGGGCGGTTGCTGATCCTAACCGCGGACTAGTCTTATTCGAGCTATCCAATAAGGGGTAGTCCGGTCTTGTGTTGCAGGGGATCAGGAGTGGTCCTCGGTGTTGATACGCGAAGATTTTGATCAATGACAATGTGCTTTAACAAATAAGGAAGAAATATATGCAAATGCTAAAGGAAGATAGATGAAGACCAAACAAACTTAAAGTATGTTTTTACATGTGTCTTAGTCTAGATGTATTGTTAAAATCTATCCTCAAGAAGCTTGCACGAACACTAGAAATTTTTTATAAACTTCATTTTTCAATTAAGTTTTAACTATGCAGGTTTTATGAGTTCAGTCGACTGAACAGGAATAGTCAGTCGACTGAAACTGGAACAAATTTATACACATGCACAGTTTCAGTCGACTGAATTTCCTGCACAGTCGACTGAATTTGGTCCCGAAAATTTTACTTCATATTTTCAGTTGACTGAATTCCCTGCTCAGTCGACTAAATTTGAACCTGCAAATTTTCTCTAAAAAGACACATTCTTCCTCCCAAGAGTTGCAACCATTCATCAATGGAAATGGAAGCATCTCTTGTTTGCAACCTTTGACAACATATGCATCTCTTCTACAAGTATATATACAAGATTCTAACATCATTTAATTCACTGAATTCTCTTGCTTTAATCTAACTATTCTCTTGTTCATATTTTCTAGATATTCTCAAAGCATTCACTAATCTATTACTTGAATCATTGTTTTTGTTTATAACATTATTTTGATTCATAGCAATTCACATTTCCTAAATCTTCACAAACACATTGCATATTCTCGAGGATAAGATTATAGGAATATTGTACTACATTAGACTCATTAGTGTTGACAAGAACACAACAAGTTGAATATTGTGTTTTAGTAATTGAGTTGAAGTCCTCTTCGGTAGTTGAGGCAAGAAATCCCGTTCGGTTGTTCGGGTAAGCTGTAAACCTATTCCTTCGGGTGAAGTGAGGGTGTTAGTTAGTGAAATTCCTAAGTGAAGCTTAGGGACTGGACGTAGGACGAGAGGTCCGAACCAGTATAAAATCCTGGTGTCTCCTTGCGTTTACCTACTTTATATACCTAGACTATTTCATTATTCCATATTACACGATCCTACCGCATAGCCTCTTTCACTCGGTACATTGTTCTAGAGGTGTAATGTGACGGACGGTACCCCAGTAGCCCTGCCATTGTATGGAATTCATTCTCCAATAAGAACCGTACAGTTTTGATTGTGCCCAACTATGCTGAAACGTGAGATGCAAGCATTTCAGCTATACTCTATTTGTGACGACCCGCAAATCCGTAACCCTAGAGTCGATACTATTCTCCCTAAATCAACTAAAGATGTACGGAAATACGAACCATTTGGGTTAAAGAAGAAGAGGTAGAAGAAGAAAATAGAAAACAACATCAAAATCTAACCATCGCAGCGAAATAAAATATAATAGATAATAAATGATCTTTATACAAGAGCAAATACATTTATTTATACATTACATCACCAGAGTATACATAACACACAACTGGACAGTAATCATAACCCATCCTCACAATCTGAATACACAGTGGAATATTTAACACAAATACGGAAGTACATATCGCCATCCAGCTCGTCTCCTGAGCTCCACAGCATCCTTTCCTGTATCCTATAATATTCGGTCTAACCTGAGCATTATAGTGAAATGACACCCGAGTCAGTCTGGAATACCAGCGTGAGAAACCACACTCAAATTGATTATATCATGCTGTTATATAGCAAACCCAACCCCGGTCTCTTTGAAACGATCAACGCATTGGCCAATATTGATATTCGGTTATTTAACTATCAATTAACATTCACAACAACCATCAAACATAAATAATTTCTCCTAAATTATTTATTAACCCCAAAATATCTTCGCAAGATATATTTCCATTTTCAACCCTTTTGAAAACAGTTTTCAAACCACACTTTCTCATGAAATAAATTTCCAAATATTTATTTCCCTGAAAACACCAAGCACAAAATTTAATATTTTTAAAATAATTTAAAATACTTTATTATAAAATATCCTTTAAAACGTTTAAATTAAAAATTACTTTAATACTTATTCAAAATATATGCTTTAAAAATAGTTAAAATAAAACTATTGTGTACAATATAAAACTGAATTTCTAACTTTTAAAACATAATACCAAGCCACCTTTAAATAATTACTGCTATAATAGATTATAAGAAAATACTTAATTTAGTATTTAAACATTTAGAAGTAATAAGTTTTCTAGACATACTTTTTAAACAACATAAAACATTTAACAAAATTTGCTTCGAAAACGTACTTGGCTATCCAGGAAAATACACTTCTCTTCACATCTTTTAAAAACAAATCACTATTTATTTTTAAACAAATTTACTCATTGCTTAAACAAATTCCCACCGTGAATTTATTCTTCCAATTTCAAACACTTAAATCAATTTCCAAATTTATTTCCAATTTACTCCATTTTGAAATAAATTCTTTTACTTACTCATTTATTTCAAAACCCATTGACTTTAGATTTTTATTCCTAAATTATGATTTAAAATCTTTTAACTGAAAATACCAATTTCAGATTTCCTCAAATTTCTTCTTTATCCTTTTAAATTAATTCAAACCTTAAATTTCAAAATAAATTCTTTATTTCTTGATATAACATCACTTAAGTTTAAAATTCATTATTTCTCTATTCATTTCAAAATCCTTTTTTTTATACCTGGAATTTATTAGGATTTGAAAATCACTTTTATTCCTTTCCAATTCATTCTTATTTTTATTCAAATTCTCTATAATTATTTCACTTAAAAATTTACTCTTATATTTCTTTCAAAAATTCAATTCTATATATTTTGATGGTTCAGTGTACCGAAATATTCAATTAAACCACGGTATCCAATATTCAAATTATCAATATAATTCATCATAGCATATCAAATATTCATAACATAGAATATTAAACAATCTAAATAATTTAGAGGAATCCAGTTGGATCCCTCCAACCTGTTTCCCTGCATCCACAGATGTTAGCACAATACCAATTCCACTTCAAGGTGAAATATTGCGGTATATGGGATTAATATATTATCATCCGCTATTATGCGGCGCATAGGGTCTCATCCGCTATAAAATGCGGGAAATCAATCGCTCCAATATATACTATATATACTATATATAATATAGCACATCAAATCAATTCAACCATTCAACCAATTATTTGAATTTAACCATTTAAATTTAAATTGAACCCAGATGAGTGAGATTAACTCACCTTTATTTTACTGTTTGCAATCCATTCTAAACTGGCTTGCGTCCCCATGAATTTAGACCTTGTATATATATTGGATTCATTTTGTTAATATCCGAATAAATCGAACAAATAATTTCCATTTACTAAATTTAATTTCATTAACAAATAATTTTATTTAAACTACTTTTCGTTTCATAAATTAGTTTTAGAAACTAAAATAAATTAAGTATGTTGATAAAACCAGTTAATCACCTTAATTTTTTTTTAAAAGAGACCAGTAAATTAAAATGTGTGTATGTCTACTTATTTTTATTTATTTATTTTTTCTTTTTTTTTGAAAAGCACGTATACTTATAAAATGATCTGCATTACCGTTTAAATTTTCTATGTCTTATCTATATATTTTCTGCTTTTACTATATATATATATATATATATATATATATATTTAAACTAAAATACGAATGTGTGTATATATAGTTACCAGATTAAAAGTAGAATTAGGTTTACTGCAAATAAATTGTTTCTGATTTCAACTTCCTGTATTTATATATGAATTGAAAACTACATTCATATATATATATATATATATATATATATATATATATGTATATCTCATTATGTAATTATATTTGTCTGAATTCAATAATTTATTAGAGTAAATTACCTCCAACGCAGATCAAATTGAGCAACGAAGATGCTGCCTCCCCGAAGCCCTCGCCATCGCCGAAGTCTGCCACTTCCAGCTTGCTCGTGAACGAGCTCCACTTCCCAAACCTAATCACCAAAGCCCTACTGCCTCGCGAATCCTACTGCTCGAACCCACCCTCGACCACGCAAATTCAAGAAGGAGCCCACGCTGATCGATGCCGCCACCGCGAACCCGAGCTCCAGCCTCGCGATGCCTTGAGTAGCTCGAATCCATCACCAATGCATCGCACTTGTGGGATTCCACCATTTGAACACTAGCTTCCAACGATTCGTCTTCGCCGAGCTCACAATCATCGCGATGATGAAGTTGTCGTCGTTCCAAGCTTAGCCGAAACGCGAATCCTTTCGCTCTCTTTTATTATTTTTTTTTCTTGATTTCGAATTTGAATTAGGGTACGACATTCGATTTGGGGTTTTTTTTCTTCTTCGAGTTACGGCCATTTTTTCTCTCTTGATGTTCAATGCCTCGGCTCATAAAAAAAAGGAAGGGGGCGTGATGTTTTGAAAAGGAGGTGGCATGCATAAAACGTTTTGCTACAGTGACTTCGATGGGAAAGAACAAAAAGTGCTGATGTGAATAGCACTTTTGACCAGTCAACAATGTATGCAATAATATTTAAATTTAAATTTGAATCGTCTCGAAATTACCACTTAAAATTATGATTTCCTATCGAGGCGTGCCGCTAGACGTTTATAATGTTATACCCCTATTCCGAACTTAACGGAAAAGGTTTCGAGTCCTAATTCAATCGTATGGAGAAGATAGTTTTTTTTGGACCAGTTATTATATTGAATTTTCGATATAGATTTAAGCGCGTTTGTATATCGTACGCTCACACAACAACTCCAAAAACTACGAAAATTGAAATCCGATAATAATACAATATTACGGATCAAATGGAACTGGTTTCGTTGTAATCCGAGACTGTGCCTCGGAAGGCTATTTTTAAATTCAATTTAAACGATATAATTTCAAAACTTAACAAAACACTTCCGAATCAAATTTTAACACTTTTACTATCTTCAGTATTATCAATATAAATTTTACAAGCCTCCAAATTATTTTAACAGGCTTAAAATTGAAGATTCAATAATTTACCCAATTTCAGTTTATTAAATCCAATAACTTAATTGCTAAATAATAATAATATTTAAATTCAAGTTAAAAATTAAATTTTAAATATTTGAAATCAATTAAATATTCCAATTTCAAACATCCAAAAATTCCGAGACGATTCAAAACAATTCAACCATTCAACCGCTTCAATATATACTATATATACTATATATGTACACACTATATATACTATATATAATATAGCACATCAAAACAATTCAACCATTCAACCAATTATTTAAATTTAACCATTTAAGTTTAAATTGAACCCAGATGAGTGAGATTAACTCACCTTTATTTTGCTGTTTGCAATCCATTCCAAACTGGCTTGCTTCCCCATGAATTTAGACCCTGTATATATATTGGATTCATTTTGTTAATATCCGAATAAATCGAACAAATAATTTCCATTTGCTAAATTTAATTTCATTAACAAATAATTTTATTTAAGCTAATTTTCGTTTCATTAATTAGTTTTAGAAACTAAAATAAATTAAGTATGTTAATAAAACCAATTAATCACCTTAATAATTTTTTTAAAAGAGACCAGTAAATCAAAATGTGTCTATGTCTACTTATTTTTTTTTTGAAAAATACATATACTTATAAAATGATCTGCATTACCGTTTAAATTTTCTATGTCTTATCTATATATTTTTTGCTTTTACTATATATATATTTAAACTAAAATACGAATGTGTGTATATATAATTACCAGATTAAAAGTAGAATTAGGTTTACTGCAAATAAATTATTTCTGATTTCATCTTCCTGTATATATATGTATATAAATTGAAAACTGCATCCATTTATATATCTCATTATATAATTATATTTTTCTGAATTCAATAATTTATTAGAGTAAATTACCTCCAACAAACATCAAATCGGGCAACGAAGATGCTGCCTCCCCGAAGCCCTCGCCATCGCTGAAGTCTGCCACTTCCAACTTGCTCGTGAACGAGCTCCACTTCCCAAACCTAATCACCGAAGCCCTACCGCCTCGCGAATCCCACTGCTCAAAGCCAGCCTCAACCATGCAAATTCAAGCAGGAGCCCACGCTGATCGATGCCGCCACCACAAACCCGAGCTCCAGCCTCGCGATGCCTCGAGAGGCTCGAATCCATCACCAATGCGTCGCGCTTGTGGGATTCCACCATTCGAACACTAGCTTCCCACGATTCGTCTTCGCCGAGCTCACAATCATCGCGATGATGAAGTTGTCGTCATTCCAAGCTTAGCCGAAACGCGAATCCTTTCGCTCTTTTTTTTAATTTTTTCTTGATTTCGAATTTGAATTAGGGTATGACAATCGATTTGGGTTTTTTTTTCTTCTTCAAGTTACGTCCATTTTTCTCTCTTGATTTTCAATGCCTCGGCTCATAAAAAAAGGAAGGGGACATGATGTTTTGAAAAGGAGGTGGCGTGCATAAAATGCTTTGCTATAGTGACTTCGGTAGGAAAGAACAAAAAGTGCTGATGTGAATAGCACTTTTGACCAGTCAACAATGTATACAATAGTATTTAAATTTAAATTTAAATTTGAATCATCTCGAAATTACCACTTAAAATTTTGACTTCCTATCGAGGCGTGCCGCCAGACGTTTATAATGTTATACCCTTATTCCGAACTTAATGGAAAAGGTTTTTAGTCCTAGTTCAATCGTATGGAGAAGATAGCTTTTTTTGGACCAGTTATTATATTGAATTTTCGATATAGATTTAAGCGCTTTTGTATATCGTACACTCACACAACAATTCCAAACACTACGAAAATTGAAATCCGATAATAATACAATATTACGGATCAAATGGAACTAGTTTCGTCGTAATCCGAGACTATGCCTCGGAAAGCTATTTTTAAATTCAATTTAAACGATATAATTTCAAAACTTAACAAAACACTTCCGAATCAAATTTTAACACTTTTACTATCTTCACTATTATCAATATAAATTTTACAAGCCTCCAAATTATTTTTAACAGGCTTAAAACTGAAGATTCAATAATTTACCTAATTTCAGTTTATTAAATCCAATAACTTAATTGCTAAATAGTATTAATATTTGAATTCAAGTTAAAAATTAACTTTTAAATATTTAAAATCAATTAAATATTCCAATTTCAAACATCCAAAAATTCCGGGTCGTCGCGTTCCTTCCCCCTTAAAAGAATTTCGTCCACGAAATTGCTAGTTAGGAAGAATGATCCAATACCCATTACTATTTTTCAAAACCAAACAGTTTTCTCAGCTTGCCATAACATATCTTTTATTAATGTAACGA